>CM030901.1:11157337-13557337 GCA_018136845.1 Heterotis niloticus | reverse complement strand
GGTTGTGTTCACGGCTGCGCAGTTTTTCCACATGTAAACAAGGCATAAATTTGTCCACGCTCCGAAAACGGAAAAGTTATGCCCCATTTTTATGTACTGTCACCTTTTTTAGGAGAAACAGACCAATGTTAGGGTCGTGCAGATGGATGTCAAACAAGAAATTTTTTTGAAAAAAGCATTACAGGAAGGACAGAGATGACGGTAGCCAGTCACACCAAAGCATGCAGAACTTCAGACACGCGGTGGTTGGTCTGCTGTCAGCCATTGCACTCATGCAGGGATTGTGATAAATGCAGAGGAGGAATAGAAGCATCATGCAGGTGTAGGCAGGGATTTGACCGCAGCCATATCGCTTGGACTCTGACAGAGGTTCCCATGTGCACGGTGCATGCGGAGGCAAACTGTGAAGAGGCAGCGCTATGCAAGTTTCTCTGAGAAGTGCCCTTCGTGGAAGCTCACCTTATTGGAAGCAGCAACCATGTGAAATGTAGCTGGAGGACTGCTCTGCAGAGCCATAAACACAGCAAATGAGAGTCTGTCCAAAACATTCACGCCGGGTGCAATTTATGCTGCCTTTGAATCTCCTGGGGCAAATCTTGCTGCTGCTCTATGGCTCAGAAAAATAATCCTTTGCAAATGGCAGAAACCAGAGGAAGTTCTAAAACTGGACAGAGAGCTATCCAAATATCCATTCTTTAAGGAGCAATGGCTTAAAAAGAGGTGGCGTGTGTGCAGCACACGCCCAGCTCCGCAGGCCGGGTGATATGGTAGCTGCTGTTTGCAGATGGCCGTTCTGGTGGCGCAGCTCTTCTTACCCAGCCCAAATGAAATAAGACTCATACACAGCTCTAGTTACAGCCTTCTGTAAGAGCCAGCCTCCACTCAGAAGCAGCAGCTTTGTATTTATAAAGAGCAATTTGATATAAACATTTGGGTTGTCGTGTTCTGTTTTGTTTAACACCGATTAAGTAGTGCAGGGAATGCCAGCCAATGTCCATAGTTTGCATATGACTTTACTTTGCCCTTGAGAGATGGTGAAAAATGACATGCAAGTGTTTTCTAGGTGGCTAGCAGAATTTGTTTCCAGCCATGTTGTGACCATGGAACTAGACAAGAAGGCTGGGTTGGGGGTCATCCTTGGCAGTGGAGGTGACAACTTCACAAGACAGGTGGTTGGGTGGAAACAGCAGGAGATTCAATAAGCATTTCCAAGCACCCAGGGGAGCTGGAAGGTTAACACCATGTGTGAGTGCGGCTTGAAGGATATGGTTAGCAAACTTGATATGTGTACCTGTGTGAGGGAGCACAGGGTAGGTACTGAGTAAGCACTGTGGAGTCTTGAAGCAGCAAAGCAGAACAGGAATCCAGACAATGTGTGCAAGGCGCCTTCAGAGGACAGGGAGTTGGCATCCAGTTCCAATTACTCTTCTCAAACTAAGGCCATGGCTGCCCTGCTTTCCAGAAGTTTGTCACCCTGCAGAATCTTTGGCTTGCCCAAATGTACATTTTTTGAGAGAAAACAAGGGCGAAATGACTCATGAAAGCAACTTAGCACTCCAACACCTGGATTCACATTCAGGAATAAAACCAAACAGGCCCTTATCTTCACCCATTGCCTGGAAACATAACCCAGGCAAGGGAAAACTCACTTTTATTGACATGCTTGGCGAGAAAACAATACTGAGCTTCACTCGGTTAACAATGTGTTGCATCCTTTTCCTGTGATAACGCACAGGAACGTAGTTTTTGTCCTGAAAGCAAAAAACAGCCATGGTATGAACTTGCAGAACGGCAGCAGATCCACGATGGAATCTCTCGCCATCCAAATTTGACCACATCGATGCATTTTTAATGAGATATTTGATAGTTATTTTGCAGTTTGTGCCTTGTGGTTCAGAAGCGAGCTGCCGCTTCATAGCAGCTTTGTGGGAAAACGCTCAGTCGTAGCCCTTGTACAATCAAACTAAGGTTTTGTAATGTTTTGTAGTCAAGTTTGATCCCTTCTGATCTGTTAAGCCAGCTTTTGTGTTGGAACACGGGCCAGTTTTGATTCACAGGTAAGATGTGGGCCTGGTCCTTGGCTCGGGCGGCAACATCTCCCTTCTAAACAAATGACAATCGTCCAACATGCAAATGGAAGAAAATGTTTAAAAGTAGTGATCACAGTTTAAGCTGAAATGTGCTGATCAGCTACCCCCCATCGGCAGCCTCGGCTCGCTCCGCACGTAATGTCAACGTTGTCCGAGACAGTTTCCCTTTTGCCAGTATAGATTAAATATTAATGAACCCGTATGTTAGAGACCCGAAGGCGGTTTATTCCCCTGGCATCAGCATCCACCCAATCCTACATTTAAAAAATAATTGTGTTTCACCCTTTATCAGTCCCTGTGATTTATTTCCATTTGCATTGAGATTGAGGGCTGGCGGTGTTTGCCATCGTCATTTAAACCAGGCTTGGGTACGGAGCTGTTCATCCGGGAAAGAATGCGATTTCCCATTTAATTCTCAAGGAATTCTCAGAGGGAGCTGAAGAATTAAAAACCTGGTTAGGCTGACATCTGCCACAACCCCCCTCGTGGTTGTGTCTGATGGGGAGGGTGGTGTCAGGGAGACGGACCCCTGGAGTTGAGGAGGCTGAGCTTCATCCAGCCCAGAAGACAAGCGGGCTTCCAAGCTTGGGCTGAAATGAACCCCTAGTTTCCAAGTGCCTGCGGCATGGGAGATGAAGTTAACAAAGGAAAAAAGACTGATGTTACAGGAATGCTGGCATTGGAATTCTGATGACGGGCCTTTGCAGCAATGGGGATTTATGGGCAGGCGGGATGTGATGGAAAGAGGCAGCTGCCTATTTATCGATCAGGAGAGGAACCCCATGCATGAGTAAACAGGGCTCAGAGAAGATGCCTCCCCCAGCACCGTGTCATCCGCTGTCGCTCGAAATGCAGACCAAAATGTGAAACATGAACCCAGTTCTTCTTGAGATGTTGTCTGGGACAAACATAGCCAAGAGTGTGAGGGATGACAGGGCTGGGGGACGGGGGGCATTTGTCAACCCGCCAGAGGGGTTGTTTCCACGATATCCCAGCAGCCAGGAGCGGGGTGTGTTAGAGCCGGAGCCCACAAGAAGCCGCTCTCACGCCTTGAGGCGCCACGGCGGACGGGTGCAATGTCCCACATAATTACTGTCACCTCAAATGCTCCCCGTTTAATTGCCTCCGCGACGTGGCGCAGTCCAACCCACTCTGCCCGTCTTTCCCAGGAAGACCCCCCGAGCAAGAGAACCGGCACTGTCACTGCAGCCTCTTGGAAATTACAGATTAGAGGCATGCAGGTCGCGGCCGGAATGCCTCGGCAATTAAACGGAATAAACACCGGCGCATTGCACAGTTGCACATTCACACACCTCTCTGCCTTTAAATAGAGCACTGGGGTC
Organism: Heterotis niloticus; assembly: GCA_018136845.1. Taxonomy (NCBI): domain Eukaryota; kingdom Metazoa; phylum Chordata; class Actinopteri; order Osteoglossiformes; family Osteoglossidae; genus Heterotis; species Heterotis niloticus. The sequence goes on along the minus strand of CM030901.1, from coordinate 13,553,904 downwards.
GGGCGGTAACCCGTGTGCGCGTTCTCCTGTTGAAGGCCTAAGAAATCTGTAATTACCCAGTTCTCATTTTTGCACGTTTCTGTTGAGATGGGCTGCTGTTTGCACGTCTTAAGTTGCTCTTAGTCAACATTGTTGCCATGGCGTCCTCCATCACACTGTATAAACACAGAAAATCCCTCCGTGGAAGGGTTTGGTCATCTCTGTCCTGTAAGGGAAGTTACACAATGACATCTTAGATGCGGTTTTGGTTAATTACTCATTGTTTCTTGTCCGTCCCTTTTCTAATTTTAACAGAATAAGTGCATCATTTTTGCCTGTACTGGTTTGCAGAAAAGCACCTGAACTTAATTGGGAAACTACTATTAGTGGAGTAATGCCGTGCCAGTTTAGGTAGTCAACTTAGTGATTATTTGCTTTATTGACTGCATATTAGTGTGAAAGGGGCGTCTCAGTGTGAGTCCTAGTCAGCGGAATCCTATATACAAAACGGTCCTGTTGTGTGGTTTAATGTTTCTGTACTAAGAGGGAATTTGACCTCATCTGTGCTGAAATAAAGTCCCCGGGCCAAAGTCTCGTAAATTATGATACTTTATATAATACACAAGGGGCAATTTAGAAACACATCTTTGGACTGTGGGAGAAAACCAGAGGATCTGTAGGAAATGCACAGAAACTTGGGGAGAACATACCTACTTGAAAATGTATTAATTTGAGGATTGATGTAATATGTCTAAATATGTCGTGCTAAATATGTGTGCTGAGTAGATGTGTCCTGCTAAATAAAAGCCGTGCGATGTAGATTTGACAGATGTGACAGAAATGAAATATCACAGTACTCTAAAGGTCTCCAAAGGTCGCTTTTCGATGGCGAAAAATACGCATTTTTCTTTGTAGCATCACTGTTAACGTTATATGCAATCTTAATCTTCACTTAGGAAATGTCAGCAAGGCCAAATGCAGCCACAGACACCTTAAAGGACAAAGAACATTACTTTTTGTTTAAAGTTATAGAACATTCTTTTAAAGACACTGTGAAGGACAATGAATGTGCATAGAACTAAAATTGTAATAGAAATGGTAATATTTTATTTTGCCAAAGGCTAGCAGAGAGCTGCTAAATCCCGCCTGTTCTTCAGTCTACATCCTGCTGTCAAATTACAGTGTTTTTCTGGATCACAAAGGACGATTTTATTTTTTGAACATAGACATTAACTAAAAATATCAGAAAGCTCACAAACTGCTTTTTAGCACATGTGTCTGCGAAATATCCGCTTCATGACCACACGCCATGCTGACTGTCACTGTACATTCTTTCTTCTTCCATTTTTGGGCATTTTGGCTCTGTCAGGCTTTACGATGGTCTGCACAAAGCTAGTCATGTTCTCCAAATGGTAACTGGGGAAAAAATAGAAAATAAACCCTTAGTGGTCCAGTCAGTTTCCTGAGACTCGACCAAACCACTGTGGGTTTAATGGCAGCTCACTCGGGGATGAGCCCAGCCGTATACGACTGAACGGGCCAGCAGCAGTCTCCTGGCAGTTAGTGAAACAGCAGGCCATCTGTCTTCATCTCCGTGTTCTCGCAGACACTTACCCGGGTCCTGGCAGTTGTTACGGTATGTTTAGTGATATTATGATTATTATTTTATTACTCGGCTCACTCTCAACCAGAGGAGCTCACATTCATTCAGCTGCGCATTTTCTAGGAGACATTCGTGCGAAGCTCGAGGCCATAACCCCTGTTTGAACTTGAACCGTTCATTTATTGATGGATTCATGACCAATAACTGCTTTTCCAATGCAGGGTCAATGTGGCCCGGAGTCTATCCCAGAGGTATAGGGTTTGACTGGTACATGCTGGACCAGTCCCTTGCAGGGCAGTTACTCAAGCATACGCTCACTATGGGTGATTTAGAGCCACCAGTACACCCAAAGCATGTCTTAGGACTGTGGGAGGAAACCAGAGCACCTGGAGTAAACTAAAGCAACACAAATAACATGCAGACTCCAAACTGGCGCTGAGCCAGATTGGAACCTACAGCCCAGGAGCTGTGAGGCTCCAGCGCTGCACCTCAGACCCACAAACATCAGGTTATAGTTGGATAACCTTAACATCGCTAGCATAACCCTTAATGTGCAAGATTCCCCCTTGGATACAATTCCACCACTGACAGAAAATGAGACGACACACTGCATAGACAAAAAACGGGTAGGTTATTAAGAGGAAGAACGCTGAAGCGTGACTCATCAGGACTGTCATTCATGTTTGTCTTCTTTTTATAATCCTCAGGGTGCAAAGACACGTTATATTGTCACCTGTCACTGAAATGTAGATGAAAATGAGGAAGGCTAAACTGGTCTCACCCTGATGTCACTGTTTTTACTTGCTAGGTTTAATCTGTACACTAAAGTCAGAGACGTAAAAAAATATTAGTTGTTTATCCACATTTGGATTTGCTTTTATTTGACTCTGTCCCATCAGTCCTGACATGGGATTTATTTTTGCTAATAAAGACTAGCACCAAAAGGCGTGAAGATTCCAAGGTAAACCTCGCAGTTTGGGCGGTGGAGGGGGCTGGGGGATGCTGTGGGGGTTGTCAGTTGAAACCGAGCCTCGCTCCACCCCACACAAATGTGAGCTTTGACATGCAGCGATTCCTCCTTGCTGCCCCATTATGTGGAACATGACAAATTGCGGTGACTTATTACATGGATAAAGGGGGGTCTATGAATGTGGCCAGCGTCAGAGTGCAATAATGGGAGGATCGTACTGTACAATGCCGCCCCGCCATGCTTTGTGGAAAAAAAATCACTCATCGGGACGCTGCTTGGCGGTACTTACTGTGACGACCCTGTTAACACGCTGATTATGGCGGATTATGTCGACATACAATTGCAGGGGTGGTACAGTGTGAAACCCTTCAGTTAGTCGAAGGATGCTCACCAGTCATTAGGCTGCATCTTTTACTTTGGGGGTGGGGGTTCGGCTTCACGGCTGCATATTTTAACTGTGGGGGTGGCGGCTTGATGACTGGGTAGTAAAGGGCCATTGTGACTGAGCTGAAGTAGCACAGTATCCTGGGTTTATTGTCAGACAGTCCATCTTTAACTCAACCACTCACCCTACTTAGGCCAGGCAGGAGTGTGTGTGTGTGTGTGTGTGTGTGTGTGTGTGTGTGTGTGTGTGTGTGTGTGTGTGTGTACGCGCATAGGGGGGTGGGGGTCTCCGTTGGTGTCGATCACAGTCACTACCGCCACAATCTCCAAAATCTACACCTACAAAGGCCTAGTATCCTAATATCTGAAATGTGTGCAGCTTAGGGTTTATTAATTTGAAGAATTTTTATTATTAAATTTTAGCTATCATTTATTAAAATTAAGCTAAAATGAACTTAACTGCTGTTTCACAATGTGATTAAGTTACATAAACCAAATCCTCACAAATTGCTGTCAGTGGCGCAGCTGCCGGGTTTACCGAAATGCCTGTTTAGCGTAAAAGAATGCAGAAAAAATGTGCGATTTATCAGTGTATTTAACATCGGTGTCCTTTATCACCGTTTACTGCATGGCCAGTGAGGGCAGCGCCCTGCGGAGGTATGAGGACAAAAGACTCAGCAGATAAACATCTTGTCAACACACGATGGCCGTTGTAAATAAGCTGATAGTTGACCGTCTGGTTTTAAAACAGCAGAAAGGGAACGCGAGCGCAGATAACATTATCTTCTGAGACAGAGCAGACCAATTCATCACAATCAGACTATTAGTGTGGTGGCAGGCATCTTCCTCCTGCCGTCTGCACGCTTGGATCCAAGGGGGACACTCGCTGTTAGGCCTGATGTTCTCAGCTCCTTTTTCCACCATGGTGTTTTATAAACCTAAACTGGATATTAAAAATGCTAACTGTTGCTTTGCTTTGGTGATTACAATTTAAATTTTGATCAAAATTGTCAAAAATGTCACGTAGCCATTTTGGCTTTTATTTCAGTTTAAGATGTATATTAATAAATGAAACTGTGTGTCCATGTGTAAATGATGTGTGTCAATGCAAAAATGGCAGTTAGAAGCAAAAATCATTCTTTGTATTGGGACCTTTGCAGTAATATTTCTTTATAAAACTTTCCACGCTATTTTATCTGAACGTTACACTCATGGTACTCCAACGTAAATTGCCCAGACGCATTTTTTCTTAGGGTTTTGTTAATTAGCTACACGGAACTGAAAAATTCAGTAAAATCCAGTTTTCTTGATGGTCTCCACAAAGAAGCACCGCTGATTTTTATCGTTCAGGAATTATGTGCCGTTCCACTGTCTTCTTTTATTGTTTCGAAGTGATGATTCACACTCTGGGGAACGGAAAAGGAGGGAACTCCCCGATCATTTACACTCGCTGCAGTCATTCTGCCGTCCTATTATATCTCCACTCCTTTGCCACTTTCACAAATGCACCCAAACTGTATTTTTTTAGCATAAATTATGACAGTTTGTCTTGAAATAAAGCATTCGGCGTAAATATCTTTCTGTGGAGGATTGCCACATCTATTTGAGTGCTTTAACCAAGGCCCAACGTTGACAAGGCGTATTGCAGCGCTCATATCAGTACTCTGCATGGTACTGAAGCGTAGCAGAATATTTCCTCCTAATTATTAAGGTCTTTTGGATTCTACCGAAACCTGAGCTGACAATGGGCCATGGGGGTTAAGGAGGAAAGGGAACATGTTCAAAGCTTATTGGGGAGAACCTTTCAAACAATGTAAACTCAAGTAAACTCAGATGTAGAAAGGGTGGTGGTCTCTAGCTGGAGGTGTGGTCTTCTCATGCACATCGTATGGTCCTGCAGGTTTGAGATGCAGAAAGGGTGGTGGTCTCTAGCTGGAGGAATCTTGTGCACATATACATTGTGAGGTCCTGTGTGGCTGAGATGGAGATAAGGTGATGGTCTCCATTTGGGAGTTTGGTCTTCTCGTGTAGATATTTCAGGGTCTTTCCTGGTGGGAACGGACAGAGGGTGGTCATCTCGGCTGGAGGTGTGGTCTCGTTTAAACATTGCGAGGTCTTGCGTGTCGAGGGCGGTGACCTCCAGCTGGAGGTGTGGTTTTCTCCAGAACGGTGTGCTCAGACGAGAACCCAGTGCGCGCTTGACTTTCCTCCACGAGTTTTCTTTCTTAAGTCCAACAGTAAACCTGGTAGCCCAAGTCGTACAGCCTCGGGGTTTTTGTTAAAATGTGCGAATCCTCGTATTCGGCGCCCTCTCGGAGCCCCTCCGCCGCCTGAAGACTGCGGAACATTCGGTGAGTTGGTGTGGCTCGGTCACCGGGCTCGGGATGCCGAGGGAGGCGCGCAAAGCGGCCGGCGCGGACCGACTCCGTGCCGCTCCCTTCACTCCAGAAATTCGGAGGTGTTCATCCAGTTTATTTGCCTCATTTTATAGTTCCTCGAAACGTTAGCGTCTCTTCTCCTTGTTTAACTTTGGTCGCTCCGCCGGCTTCTTTGCGCTTCAGTGTGCTTGTTGCATCGGGAGACTGGAGCTGCTGAGGCGTTTGCATTTTGTCTGTAAAAACCCAGTCCGGATGTTGTTTTAAGTTATACGTGTCGAGTCCTGCGTTTTAGTTATAATACACGTTAAGTTTCCAGGAAATAAAAGTTGCCATTGATTTATTGCGCCTTTAACTTTGTTTTTGCATTTTATGGAATGGAATGCGTGCGCTGTCATTGTGAGCCATGTAATCGGGAAACCAGATGCTGGGACACATTGGCGAAACTCCCTGAGAAATCTGCCATTTTTATGCTGAGCCCAAACTGTGCTTGAAAATAATGACCTGTGCGTGTTGCTCGGACTGTGCTCCCTTGCAAAGGAGTACAGTAAAAAGAATAAAGCAGTGATTATGTGGAGAATATTTTACACATGGTTTAGTCTGTGGGCTCCTTTGTTGAGGTTCTGCTACTGGAAGCAGTTTGCGCTCCTGCTTTCCGAGCTGAAAACTGGGTAGTGAAGTAGTAAAAAGGCTTTTTAATGACTGTTGGAGGTACTGGATGCGGTCCCAGGAGCTGCCACCTCACATCGAACCATTTTTTTATGTAGAGGGGGTTAAAAAAGTGACTTTTTGGAGAGTTCAGCATCAAACGGAATTGGACTTTTGCGGTTCAGGGTCGAAAGATGCGTTTAAAATAAGGCAAGGAGGAGGGCAATGCCTTCTGTTTGGGTAATGCAAGTTCACAGCAGAGTGAAATCTCCAAAGTTGGGCTGTTTTTGTTCATTCTGTTTCTGAAAGTGCCAACACGTGTGTCCTGACTGTATTTCTCACCTCCCGTGTTGTTCGGCTCTTTGGGGAAGCAGAGGAAACGATTAACCTTGTTGTTTTTCTCGGATCAGAATGCCGGGAGTGAATCCTCGCTTACGCGAGGGTTTGTTAGAAAGACCTCTCCTCATCTTCTGACACGAAACGTGCTGTGTGTCCATTGATGATACAGCTGAGAGCAGTCTCTCATCGCACTGAATGGAGGTATCGGGGACCCCCAGAGACAGTCATAGGGTCAAGTTTCCACATCTGGGCTCACTGCATGCCTCGGTTTTTACCCTCGGTTTGGTATTTTGCGGTACTGTGATACGGTTTCTTCTCCGTCCTGGGAGCTCAACCACCGTAAACATGGCTGAACTGGCAATGTAAAGGCTTGTCTACTGAAAGGTCAACTGATGAAAAAATGACCCGTATTACCGAGTTTTTAAATGTTATCTAGCGCAGCATTTGTCCACCGTTCACCGGTTGTTTTATAGCCTCGCGTTTCTGAACTGGGTAAAGCGATTAATGATAATGGATGGACAACATTAATGCCTCAACCCGAAATGACTTTTACAGGCACTTTTATTTCCTGTCAGCCTTCGCACATGTTTTGCATTTGTACCCTGCTAGTTTGTTGTTTCTTCTCCTCACTGGACTAAAAGTAAAAAGCACCACATTATTTTACAACTTCATGATACTTCATTTGGTTCCTTTGGCCAGTCATCACGAGTTGTCTTCAGTGTTTAAAGAAATTGGATTTTTTTTGGTTGCTTCCCATATTATTTGGACTAGGTTACTGAAGTTTGCAGTGGACCCAACGCTCGTTTCTACAACACGTGTTTTATATCGTGCATCTTTCCTAGTGTGGATACATGTCTGCACTTTTGCACTTAATCTCCTGCTAAGCACGCTGAGGCAACCTTGTTGGGAAGGGTGGTTTGAATTGAGTCCAGTCATGTCGTAATCTGAGTTGAAAGGGGATTTGGAGAGACGTTTACAAACAAAGGTTGTCCAGCTACTACTGCCAAGGAGGCAAATACCGAGCAGGTCCTTCACTTTCTTACACAAACTCCAACATGGCTTCACCCATATCAGTTAAGAATGCATTCAACCACAAAAGAGGTTCTATTGCAAATAGATTAGGATTTTTTTTAACCATTAAAAACATTCCTTATATGGTTCAACATGTCCAGCATTTTACAAGCGCTAAAATGCATTCACCAGTGGAATGAATAACTGGAGGCACCAGAAACTAAAGGGCTGCAAAAAGACCGTCTTCTGCTTCTAAAGAAGAGTGGGTCTCAGCTCTGGTCCAGGTGAACCCATGTTTGTGCTAGTTTTTGATTCAGTTGAGCTGGTCGCTTTTTACTAATTCGTACAGTTCAAGGCACGCTGAGCTATGAAACCTCTATTAAGGAAAAAGTCTGTTTTATAGAAGAGAAATACGTTTTAAAATAGCATGCACATTAGAATATATTTTTATATCTTCCAGTGGCTCATAAGTTATTTTGCAGACTGCATTTACATGTGTAAAATGCTACTGTTTATATTTTCAGTTACCTGTATTGTATGACTACAAATCACAGTGAAGTGAACCAACCAAAGCATTCAGTCCATGGTTTTGTCATTCATGTTCAACAAACAGACTGAGTCAGATCAGTCAAGTGTAATTAACTACACAATTGAGAACCTCTGTGTTAAAGTAAGTAGGATAGGTAATGTCAGCGTAGGTCAGTGTTCGGGCCAGCGTTTGCCATAAATGTCAAGAGCCGTTGTTGATCCTAGTCCATCACTGTTCACAAGGGAACGGTTCAGCCGTAATGTGGTCTGTAGGCAAGTGTGAGTCGTGCTGTCACGCAAAAGATGAGTCACAGCTCATGCAAGCCCAACAACACTTACAAAGGCAAGAAAGACTTTCCTGGAGACTGAAGGATAAATCCCCAGAGGCGATGAGCACATCTGTTTTTTTGGGTGCAGGTTTACCGTCCAGAAACAGACGACAAAGTTCATTTTGTTAGCGAAGCAATTCGTGTGCTTGAAAATACTTTTGATGGGAAGACTGATTGAGTTCTTGTATTTAATATTTAGATGGCTTATGTGGAAAATTTAGTTAAAAATTTTTAAGTAAAACTACACTTCAAGAAATGGGTGTATTGTTAGCACAGCTGTTCTGCATTTTCCATATCAATGCATAAGGTCACATAGAAGCTGTTATGCCTGGTCCAGTGTCAGAGGTGTTGAAATGACTCCTTCTGTTGCACAGCTGGAGCCCCTTCTTGCGTAGCTGATCATGTTGTACAGTTACGCTATTCAGCATCCCCAAAAGCAGTGCTGACATAGCGCTAATGTGATGAAAAGCTACATAATGTACAGTTTTTGCTGAATGGCGCTAAAGGTTTTGAGGTTTAATCTGGGCCTGGGAGCTTGAGAGTCTTGTCATTCATTGAGGCTAATATGATTGTTTCTGCTGAGAGTCCTTTAAATGTTTTGGAAGAAAATTTGATTGATGCACAGTAATCTATCCCTGTGTAACCGTTGCTCTCATTCCGACCAGTTAAAATGACACATAGATGGCAGCAGGACTTAACTCTTAACCATGAACCACAGCAATAAACGGTTGAACATGTGGACACCATAAAAGTATGATGTTGGCTGAAGCTGATCCAATTGTGTCTTGTAAGAGGGGATTGTAATCAGACATAAAATCATATCCAGGATGAAGATGTTTGGCGCTTCCACTGAGATGGGGTGGAGCTCCCAGTTAAAATTTTGTTGGTTGGTAGCAGTACTTTTCATTGTTCTCACTGTCCAAGAGCCACTAACCACTTGACAAGTGCAGGAAAAGTGCAGTTAGTCTTCTTTTTTCACGTTTCTGATTTGTGGCCCGAGAAATCAGCCCTGTGCTCCCCACCTCTCCCATGCTGTGTCGACCTGATTTACCTCCCAACTCTTGATTCAGAAGGTTAAGAGTTCTATGGAGTACTAAACTGTGGACAATAAACCCCTGGAAATCTGAAAGCTGACCACACTCAGAGAAATTATCATCATCAATATCATGATGTGACACTACAGTTTCAGTATTCCCTTTTGTGCTGTGCATAAAGTACAGAATCCACTAGACCTTTTTGCCACCTCCACCGTCCCCTTGGGTCAAGTTTTGCATGGATACTGCAGATGAATAAAACACTTTCACAGGGTGTTTGTTTCATGGAGCTGGAAAAGTGTAAAGCAGTTTGATGTGAAGATATTTTTTTGATTATCCGACACTTTTGTTCCTGGCAGTCTACAATGTTAGGTTTTCTGATTGCAATGACTTACCTATTCATATAGCTGAGTAATTTTTACTGTAGAGTAAATACATTGGTCAACGGTACAGTGGCAGGAAGAGGATTTGAACCTGGGTTCTTTAACTACAACTCAACAGCTCTGACTTCTTATATCTGGAGGCACCAAGTGGTGTAGAAGGTTCCACCTTGGCGGCTGGGTTACATGTATATGTAGTCCAAACTTTGTAATTCACAAATTTCTACTTGCAGAATTGAATTTTCATCTCGTAGACATGGATGAACTTGAAGGCAGTATGGTATATTTTTAAATGAGAAGAGCCCAACTAAAGAGTTGGGAAGGGGGTCATAAGAGTGTTTCTGGAATGAAGGCAGGGGCAAGGGCATTTACTCAGCATATGAGCAGCGCAGTTTAATATCGGGGTACATTCCTGACCCCTGTGTACAAATGCAATCTAATTTGCTTCACAATGATCATAAATCCTTTTGTGGAAGCTATTTTTTTTCTTAATGAGTGGTGTGGAGGAACATTGTTTTCAGACAATTTTTGTGTGACCATTTAAGGTTCCTTGTCAGTTCTTACCAGCACTATTAAACATAGACTTTGCCAGAACAAAAATACACCGAAACTAAGAGCATCATGTTCCTCTATTAAATCGTTCATTTTGGTTGGGGACGTTTTAGAATGGATATTGAGGTCTGTATGCATTTTTCTCAATATAAACCATGTAGCAATTCTCTCCAAGCTGCCCTTGCAAGACTTCTTGTGTATGTTAGTGCTTGTCTTTCCATGTTGGATTATAAATTGATTCCCTTGCAATACTTTTTGTTCAGATAGAAGCTGCTAGACCTCCACCACTCCTCTTTGATGTCCTTTCTCTAGTTTGTACAATTTTTAAAAAGTTTGTCCCTGTTTAACTGAATTGGGTTCTGCATCCGATTGCTTGGTTTTCCCAGTCATTCTCAGAACTGCTGAATCCTTTTCCACTTTCAGCAAAGGTCTCAGAACCTTTCTCTCTTACAAACCCTCTGCTGCTGATATCCTGACAGCTGCACACAATTGCATCACTTCATCTGTCATGATCATCTGACTGTCTCCTATCTAACTTCCAGTTCTTTAGGCAGCTATTTGAGTGATGAGCTCCAACAAGATGGTGGTGTCAGACAAACAAGCCTAGTTTCGATAACCGTGTGTATTTAAAACTCTTTATCACTTGTCAATGGACTTTTTATTGCCCTGAGTTGTATGTCATATACGATTTGATCGTTGTATCTTTTAATTTCTTATAAGGTAGAACAATAAGTAGATGCAAACTTGTCAGCAGACCTTTATGTTCATTACACTTGAACAGGACTGGGTATACAGAAAATGCAGTATTTCCCAGTGGAGATCTTAGTGGTTTAGATTGTGAGAGAGTGCTGGCTTTAAGCTCTAAAATGGGTGTAATTGCTTTGGTTGTGATCTAGAAAACATATTGGGGCAAAACAGCTCTACACTCAGGGGCTTTGGGCCACTGTGTCTACAAGAGGGGTAAGAAACCAAGAGAGTGGAGTGTGTGCGTGTGCACACATGCATGCTGTTCTCCACTCAGCATAGGTTTTTTGGAAGGTCTTCCCATGGGCGCCCCCCTTGTTAATTCTGAAATGCTAGCAGCCCATCAGGAAACACAAATGTTTCATCCTCCTTCTACACATTTTTCTCCATATAAGGGTGTGTGTCTGTGACTTATCTGCCGTAGGTAATATCTGTGCTTATTGTCACATTCCTTAAAGGAAGATGAGCTGCCATCCCCTTGACTGTCTGTGGAACGGAATGACTTTCCAGGAGGGAGCATCTGTCTTCTGCTTGTCTCTTGGGTTTAGAGGATGTAAACTGAACAAGAAGCAAAAAAGTTGTATGCAGTCAGACTCCCTGTTTGGTGGAGGGTATTGTTTTATTTTGCTTTTTAACGTGCTGTCCAATTCCTTGAATCAGTAAACCATACCTTTGCAGGAAACTGCAGACCCCCTTCAAGCATGTCCCCCACCCACTGCTAAATAAAGCACAGCCTTTTTGTGGCCATGTTTGTTTGTCAGTTTAGTTGTACTCTGCTTTTTTGGAGCAACGGTGAAAGTGTGGTGCCTTTGGAAAGCAGAGGTCTATAAAAAGCAGGTGAGCTAAGCCTGGGGTTCAGGGCTTCTAGAAAGAGAAGGTGGCTGCTGGCTGCAAACAGACAAATGACTGGCGTGAGCTGCTTCCTGTTGATGGGGGCGGCCTGTTGTCGTGGAGACGGGTGCTAGGCACGTTTCGAGAAGCGACACAAGGTCTGCAGAGGGTGCATAGTGACAGTAAGGTAACATGAGGGAGAGGTGGAAATGTTTGACTAGGGATTGTGTGTGTGTGTGTGTGTGTGTGTGTGTGTGTGTGTGTGTGTGTGTGTGTGTGTGTTCCTGCTCACTCCCATAAACCTTCACCTTGTCTTCCATTTAGCAGAATGTGCTGTGGCTTTAACTTTTACTCCCGGTTCAAAGCCTGGTGAAAATCCACGCTTTAGAAAGATGAATGCTTTTACGCTCTGTCACACGTAAGTGTGTTTTTTTTTAACTTTTGATTTAAATGGGAAAGCAAGATTAAATGGAGCAGCTGGTGCTGTGATCCCCCAGTGAGTTATTAAATATTATGATGAATGTCTAGGAACTGTGTGAGGGGTGTGTGTGAACGGCATGGCGAATCGTTACGCCATTACTGAAAACACAGAAATCAGGTAAATCTGCTATATGCAGGCAGCTGTGGAGCCCTGTGTGTCCAACCCACTCATGCACACGAAGACACCAGCTGGTGTAGTGATTAGAGCTGTTCCCTTGCACTGAAAGACCTGGGTGCGAATTCTCTTGTTCTATTAGCCTTTGTCACGTTACTTGCCCTGAACTGATATAATAAAAAGTACTCAGGTTTATAAGTGGTCAAGTCATTGTAAGTAGTCATACAGAAATTTAAAACTAAGTCACTTTGGAGAAGTGTATGTCTGTGGGTGGTAACTAATCCTACTGTGCACAGAAGACCCTGAAAATTGCTGTGAGGGCTCCCCATAATCCCCGGAGTTTGATGCAGATGGAGGAGGGTTCATCCTTACAGAAGTTTTCTTGTGAACCCACACACTACAGTGCATTGAGGATGCACTGCACATCAGGTATACTGCTAAGCAGAATAGCAATCACACACATACAAGTAGTGTACAATTATTCTGCGCTGTTTGTGACCAGCATTGTTGCACTACTGTAGGTGGTAGTGTGGCGATAGAGCAAACATATCACTTAGAGCCATTGTCTTGCACTCATATGAGACTCATGTTTGAGTCTCACTCAGTACCCTCGAGCAAGGTCCTCTACACTGTAAGTCGCTTTGGAGAAAGCTGTCCAGGGAATAACAGGGGAAAAAATTATATTTGTAAGGAAAATCACTGAGAAAATACTCAAGTAGACAAATGCAGACAAGGTTTTTGGTCAGCTTAGTTTAATATTCAGTGTTTCTTATTGCTGTTTCTTGCTTTCAGGTCTTATTTAGGTTCCCAGTCACACTGAGCAGTGTCAGATGTTTTCATTCCTTCATAGCAGAAAAAGTCTAATTGTCTACTGTTAACAGCAGCTTATGAGTGCCTGCGCTTCCATATAATAAAGTAATTATGGATCTTAATGCATGGTGACCCAGAAGTGCTCCCTGACCTGGCCCTTCATCCGCCTGCTTCTTGTCTTTTATATCTAGCTGTAATACTGCTTTAAAATGGAAAAAGAGGGTGCATTATAGAGGATGGGTGTGAAGTGGTGCTTAATACACATTTGGGGTGAGGGGCTGGTTCTCCAACTGTGTGCTTCAGAGTCAGTGTCCTCCCTTCTACTGAGCACTAGGTGGCATAATGGTTAGAATTTATGTCTTTCACTCTGGTTTGAATCTCACCTCCTAGTTACCTTGAGCTACTACAATTTAAAAAAATATCCAGCTGTAGAAATGGGTAAGTAGTTGTAGGTAAGCTTAACACTATAAGTCACTATGGAGAAAAGCAGTAGCTTAATATCAATAAATGAAATTACTAATTCACATGAGGACCACTGGATTTGTGACATGGCTTGTAACTACTACTATGATGACAAAGATATACTTCAGGGCCAAAAGTATGTGAGCCCCCCTTCTAATGACAGAGCCAAGCTGTTTCAGCTGTACCCACACAGGAAACAATTGTGCATTCTAAACAATTGTGTGCTTCCAGCTTTGTGGCTACAGTTTGGGGAAGAAGCTCCTTTCTTGTTCCAACATGACTGTGCCCCTCCCCCCAGACACAAAGCAAGCTCAATAAACACATGGTTTGCCCAGGCTGGTGTTGAAGAGCTTGAGAGGCCTGCACAGAGCCCTGATCTCAACCCTACTCAACACCTTTGGGATGATCTGGAACGTTGACCGCAAGCCAGGCCTCGTCCAACATCAGTGCCCGACCTCACTGATGCTCTTGTGATCAAATGGGTACAAATTCCCAGACCCGTGCTCCAGAATCTGGTGACAAGCCTTCCCAGGAGAATGGAACCGGTTATAACAGCAAAGGGGGGGCTCTATATGAATGTCCATGGGATTGGAATGGGAGGTTCAACAAGTACATATGGGCGTGATGAAAAAGCAACTAAGAAACTTGTACCTGGCACTGATATAATAGGGAAGTGGACATCTCAGAGGGATTGCTATTTATCAAAAGAAAAAATAATAGTAAAAGTACATAAATATTATTCATGAAAATTACCTCGCTAGGTTTTTTTCTGAGTGTATTGTGTCTTGTGTGTAAATGTGCCTGTGTGTTTGGCCCATGTGAACGACACTGTTACAAACCAGCTTGCCTCTGTAAACTGACTCCAGAGGAGCTGAACAGAGCACAGGCCATTCTTCAAGGTCAGATTAAAACAGAAAGCATTCATTTCTCATCCTCATACTAAGGTGGGAAGCAGTGTGAGTCCACATGTTGGTGCCAGGTGTGCACTGTGTGTGTCAGCATGAGGATGATTGCTGTTATCTGAGTAACCTGCATGTCATCTTAGTTGGAACTACACCATTGCTAGCCTAAAAAACCTGTGCAGATGACCCACTGCATCAGTCATAAGCTACATATCGAGAGGAATGGCTGAACACTGCGTTTGGAAGCCACATTGACTCGAGATGTACCGCATCAGGAAGTTTGGTGTTCTTTGCCCAGTGGTTCCTTCAAAGCCTTCCTGTAGCTCTTTTGTGTTCTCCTCTGTCTCTAGTCTATGTTCTACAAACTGTCTGGTCAGTCTCTTGCCAGCCAAAAGATGTATACTATACTCATTCTAAAATAGTACAGTAACAATTACTTGTATAAGTGGGTAAATTATTTTAAGTAGCTTAGTGTGCCAACCTGACATTATAGTTAAGAAAAGTGTTAGCTAAATGAATGAGTGATGAATAATTTGTGTGTGTGTGTGTGTGTGTGTGTGTGTGTGTGTGTGTGTGTGTGTGTGTGTGTGTGTGTGTGTGTGTGCGCGCGCGCCCACGCATGTTTACCATGAAAATCTGAACCGTTTATGGGCAGAAAAAGAATACAGATTGAGTTAGAATTTCAGTATATTAAGAGGTTTCTTTGCATTTTTTTCATCCAAGCAGTTGTTATGTGAAATGGCAATATACACAGTCTCTCGCTTCCATTCATTTAGATAACTCCCAGCCCTTGATAACATAATTTCTTTATTTTTATGGGTCATCAGAAACCATGCAGTGAAAGATGCTTAGGGAAATCTGACTCTGGGGTGATACCATCTTCATGGCTTATTTCACAGGAGGAAATTCGGAGAGATAAAAACACGTTGCCAAGGCTGGCAGCCCCTCTAGGCTTTTGCATGGCTCAGATTCACAAAATAGTTATGACCATTGATAAATCCTATAACAGTTATTTAGGAGTCAAATCCAAAATGATGTAATTTCATGCTTTTTGGACATTGCCCAACACACAAGACCTCTGTGCTTGTGTTTAGATAAATGGTAAGAACAAGATTAGTGTCCAACGGAAAGGAAATCAGCTGAAGGACTTTGAAGCTGTTTCTCTGGAAAGGAGCTTCTCAGAGCTGTTGTTGGAAGGAATCTGTGTGAGAGAAGTGTTTGGCTCCTTCAGACAGCAAAAATGCTGGATTCTTTGAGCGCCATGCTGACTGACCGTGACTCTTCTCCTCCCACAACCCTGTAATTGTCTACTTCTGCACGTGTCAAAGTTGGAAGACCTGTGCACCTGCCCTGTGACCTTTCAGGTTTGAGCTCCAGACGGACTTTTGTAAGACTGTTTTTTCTTCTTTCTTCCTTGGTTATAGGTATCGATGGGAGGCTGAGAGCACTGAGATGTTTTTTATATAAATCCCAGAATCTCATCTTCTTGAGAACATTCCAAAAAACGGGAGTGTGAAGATCGAGTTCAACTACAGGAGACGGACGCTTTTGGACCGCATGCCTGCCGGTAATTTGGACCTTTCAGTCTAGCTACTGTATGATTGGGAAATGTACCAGCTAAAGGATTAACAGAATTGATGTTACATCTTTAAACACATTTCATACATGTGGGAAACAAGAAATTGGCTAGAATGGGGATAGTTAAGCCCAGGCGACCGCAGCAGGAGCTGGAATTGTTGAGCTGTAAACCGGAAACGCTTGTCACCCTTCTTAAAATGTAGCTGATGGGAACTGCAATTTGCCCATCTATTCAGCCCTACAGTTATAAGGCAGCCTTTTGTGTAACCTTCAGCTTGATTGTTAAGCAGTTAAATTTCTTCCAGCAAATTTGTGTACAGTTGATGTGTAACCTTTGAAATGAAAGGCTGCTCCGGTTTCTAATCCCTGAGGTAAGGTGTGGGCAATGTATTAGATTCGCCTTTCATGGGACCTGAGGAGTGGCCTAAACATCAGGTTTTTACCATGGCTTATTGATATCCCAGCACTCTGGGGAAACCACGTGGATTACTCGGAGGCATCAGGTAATGAAATTCTCTCCACAGTACTTGTGAAAATTGTAGGTACACTTGCTGGGAACCGTTTTTCACAAGACTTTTGGTTAACAATTTGAATATAATGTGAGTCACCATGTCTTTCAAGCTCTTCTCCCGCAGTTCCCAGAGACGTAGGACTCTTTTGGGTTTCTCTACTTTTCCTCTTCGGACCAATGTGTCCTACACAGATATAGCCTGCGTTGCCCAGGTGTGCTCACACTTTTCATTGGTGCTGTATGTTGCTTAAATATGATGACTGTGTGATGGTTGATGCATGTGTATCAAATTGAGGCCCATAGGAGCACAGCTGCTGGCATGTTGCTTTAAGAGAGGAATGCTGCCTGCACTCTCCCATGCATCCGCCGTTTTGAGTATCAGCGCAGCTGCAGTGCCAAACCTTGAGGCTCCACCCCCCTCTACTGCTGCTGTGGATGTGTGGACATGCCAGACCCCCAGGGGACTTGTCCCAACAGCCCTCCTCCCCACTTCTTTTTCCCCCAGCATTCAACAGGCCCTCTTTGTTGACCAGACCAGATGCGCCATCAGGCACTGGGAAAATGTGCTACACTTGTTGGTGGGGGATGCATTTTCTGCACTGCATGAGACAACTGCAGGCCATGCTGCGCAGTGTGTGTCCACGTTTGTATCTAGCAATCCTAGCAGGGTGGAGCAGGGTTGGTGTGTACATGGGACCACATGTGGAAGTAGCTCCATGCTAACCACATTCCATCCCATTGCCCGCTAAGGATATCAGGATAGGAGCACTCCCACCAGCTCACCATGCAGGACAGTATGATTTTTCCACACAAATTATATAACTAAAAAACCACTATTAGAGGTCCAGGCAAACTTTCAGTCCTTCCTCTTCTCATTTTAATTTCCTTGGTTACCTTTGTGTGTTTGTGTGTTTGGTGTATCCATTTGTTTGGCAGTATTGCTTAAGGAATAATCCTTAAGCTCAGTCTCACTCCACACCACGTGACCAGTCTTAACTGTCCTGTTTGTCTTTCTTTTTTGGAATTTAATTATAGCCTGTTGCATAAAAACAGTGGTGACTAAATGTGAACACCCTGGTTACTGACTAACGTGGAGTGGTTTTGTCATGCCAGCAGGCACCCAGAAAATGGATGTTGTATCCAGCCAGCAAGTGGGTGCCCAGGTGGTCTGTGTTTTTGTAAAAGTGTGAACAATGAACACTGAACAGTTTGCTTTGAGGCAGGTGACGTTTCTGCTGTTCAATCATTTAAATGTTCATAATGTAGAAAGGTTTTATGTTGCACTGCGGTGCAGTGGGCAGCACTGGTGCCACAGTGGAGTTGACATGTCCTCCCTGTGGTCATTGGAGTTGACATGGGTTTCCAGCAGGTGCTCTGGTTTCCTTCCATAGTCCAAAGATATATTTCAGCTGAATTTGTGACTCTAAATTGTGTGCGTGCGTGTATAAGGGAGAGAAATAGCCCTTAAATCGACTAGTGTCCCATCTAGGTTGTACCCTTCCTTATGTTTCCAGGATAGAGTCTGGAGCACCGTGACCCTGTACTGGTTAAACAGCTATCGATAATGGATGCATGGATTTTGTGTAGATTTCTTTTCATTACCCTTTTTTTTTAAACTACCAGCAACAGCCCCTCCTGCAATGTCTGCCACTGTTTGTGAATTGAATGTCAGTGTGTCCCCGAACAAGTTGGCTGGGGAACCAACACGGTAACGCCAGGATTAGAACGGCTCCTCTGTGGTTTGGCGCCCAACATGGTGAAGCCACGGTGGAAACTGTGTGTGGTCATGTTCATTATGGTGTTTTCTTCAGCAAATTTGATCACATCAGTGTCCCAGAGCTAAGAGTAACGACTCTCTGGGCTGCTAAACCTTGTCATCCTCATGATGGATGTAATGCTAACAAAGCAAATGGTTGTTATTGTTCTTTTTTATAGTATAGTTTTTTTCCCAGTTTTCATTTGGTGGTGCCTGTAGTATAACAGTTGACCGTACAAGAGAGAAAATGTATAATCCCATTGTGTTTGTCTCAGAGGAGTCCTGGTCAATAAACCGACATGGATTCCCAAAGTGGCTTAAAACTGGCTTTCATTTGCTCATCAAGTAAAACCACATGGTGGCGTTTGGGGTAGCGGCTTTTGTCCCCGTGTCTGGCCTCTCAAAGGCCAAAACATGCAGAATTATCCTGAGCGCCTTTGAGTCATCGTACAGCCATTAGCGGGGATTTCTGAACCCCTACGAACTGCTGGACATGTTTAACAGCTCAATGCCATGAGCTGTTCTGCCCCCCTTCTATGCACTAATTTTGTAATGTTCACTAACCCTTAGCATGTGATCCTTCTTGGCTAATGAGTTCATGCTAACAAGCTTTCTAGGGACTAGCCAGTGTTTTTCACACTCGGTATACACACACTCATGTTGTAGACATGTGTAGCTTGAGGATTTCTTTTGCACTGTTACCCTATGCTGACCGGCTGTGGTTCGGCTTTTTTTTTTTTTTTTTGACTGAAACCCATGAAACCTTCAACGTTTCAGAAGTGCTCAAGTTCCCTTTCCTGTTTCTACCGCCAACAGGCTTTCAGCCTCACCAGAAGTGATGAGCAGTAGATGAAGCATCAGTGCATTAGTTAGTTGAGGGCTGGGGAGCAGGGGGTTGAGGAGGTCCCTGTGCTGGGAGTAGGAGGGCAAGAGATCAGTGGGGTACCGCCACGTCCTTCACTCCATCCCATCAGAGCATAGAGTCTCACTTGGCTTGCAGCCTCCAGTTGTTCCCTTCTGGGTGGAGGGAAGACAGAGCTTGTTTTGTTTGAGAGGGGGGGTCCACCCTGGGCATGGAGAACAGTAGGCTGCCAGCTCTCAGGGTCCCGCCCATTTAAGGAGTGGAGCTGTGGAGAGAATACCCCCTTGTCCTCCCATAAAGAGATAGCTTGACCTCGCCCGACCCTGTTATACTGGGGGGAATCCTCCAAAGGGAGAGCAGAACAGCTTTCGCTTGCACCTGCTTTCAGTACCATTTTATATGCTAAATATTTAAAACTTTATTTGTTGAATTTCAGTAGCGTTTTTACTGGTACCATTTGGCATGCAATATGAAGAACTGTGGTACTAATTATTTAAATAAATATTTGGGCTGTTCAGATTTGATGTTTGCTTTGAATTGTCAGTGGATTTTCTATGTTTAGCAGGTGGTGAAGCTCTTGAAACAATGTCTTTCTAACATTGCTGGTTCAAATTGCACTCACACCACCAATGATGGATCGAAGAATTTTAATTTAACTTCTTTTTTGTGTGTGTTTGTTTTTTTAGCTACACATTTGAATGTAGGCACATTAGCAGCCCACATGAAGCATCCCGATGTGGTGCACTGTTTTCTAGCTTTGAGCCACTGCCCCAACAGGATGACGTTCTTATTCTCCCTCCCCACCTCTGCAAGGTTGTATGTGAACTGTGGTTTGGTGTGGCGCCATAGTGCCCCCCGCCGGCTTCTGATTCAGTCCTTGGTGACGTCGCTTCTCGTTTTGTTTCTCTCCCTTCCGTGTGGTTCCCACCCCCAGGTACCTCTGCGAAATGCTGCCGGCCTCACGCCAGCGTTTCTTTACACAACACAGCATAGAGCGAATTACCTGACTGTGAACCTCCATGTTTGTCCGAACTCTGCACATTTTAGTTAATTTTTTCACACTTTTTTTCATGGGTTACGCTGACTGTTTTTCTCCCCACTTCCATCTGTTCCTCGTGCCGACGCAGCGTACATTTCCTTTAATTTTCCAGTCAAATGAGGCAAGCATCCACAGACGCTCTCCTGTGCAGGGCAGCTCCAATAAGGACGTCCTCGCCGCGTTTGCATTATTTACACGATGACCAACCTTTGTGACATGCAGCACTAGTGTCAAACAAAATTTAATAAAACAAAATAAAATGACCTTTTTGAGAGCAATGCTGTTACACTGGGCTCTGGTGAATGATGTGAATGTTGATGTGTGATGAGCTCAAGCTTTATGACCTTTTCTCATTCCTTTGTTGCTGTAGGTCCTTGTATCTGGCACAAAGACAACGGTACTCTTTGCTCAAAGGGCGAGGTTTCTACAACCCCATGTCCTTTTGGAGAGTGCCTATAGTTTTTTCTGTCCTTTTAACAGGTCTGAAGCCAGCAGTTAGCAGAGTAGTAAAGGCTTGTTAATTGAAGTTTGCCAGTTCAAGTCCTATGAAAACCGTCAACCCTTTTTTCCTCCCTTGATCATAATTTATACGTGAAGTATTTGTGTTTGTCTAGGGTGCAGGTATTATGGTCTGAACTGGCTGTATTAATCTGCAAATGGCAAAATAATTCCAAGTAGCTTTATATAGAACCCTGTGTCGGATAAATGAATAAATAATATTATTCCCACTGCTACTTGCAGAAGTATTCTTCCTTTTTCCCTGCTATGCATGTGTGTGTTTTTCAGACCTGTGTGTCAGCAGAACTATGGAATGAGCAGGGATTCTGGCTCAGCGCCTGTCAATGGGCAGTGGCGCCTTCTCTGCGGTGAGGAGCCAGTAATTTTGCTCCAGCTGATTGAGCTGGAAGAAAAGACCCCATTCCTTTCTCTTTATCCCTTCCAAGGTGGACCTTGAGCTTCAAGTCCATCATGGCAAGCCAAGTCAGCCAAGTTTTCCAGAAACTATAAAAACAAACCTTGTGGGTTGTTGAAAAAGATGACTTTTGAAGTTTCCAGGTACACATTTGATCAAGGTTGTAAATCCAGAAGCCTGGCATTTTGAACAAGAGTAACACTGCGGCTTTGCAAATGCTGTTCGGTTTAGAACAGCTGTCGATGTCAAAAGTTTAACCTTTTCCATGGAAAACATTTTCTCATTGCAGAAGCTCAAATTGGGGTTTCAAAATGGATCAGAGACTTCTGTTTCAAGGTGCACAATGAGTGTGAGATAGGTTTCTTGGGCTTCGAACCCAGTATTGCAACAGCCTGTGAGCTTATACCTGTGTGTACAGTGGTTTGAAGGGCTTTTTCCAGTTGCTAGCCGTTAGCATACCCTACTGGTGTGTGGTGCTGAAAGAGCACGCTTGACACCCCCTAGCCTGGCTTCTGACCAGAGCTTGGGGAGTGACCCCAATATGATCACAACAGCAACAGGGGGTCTTCAGGAATTCCTGGCTTAATGAACATTCCAGGCAATGACGGATGGCCCAGGGTCAGAGGGCCCTGCGCTTGCCTCTGGACCCTGAGTGAAATAGCATACTCAACCCCCCAACCCTGTGTGTTTATACTTACACATGCACACAATATGTATGCACACCCTTGAGCCTGGTGCAGCAGGTGTAGCCACACCTCAGTGTTAATGAGGACAAGGCCTTTTGCATAGAAAAGGGGCCCCCTGATGTGATGATAAATGAAAGATGGTGAACGTGATAGAAGTACCCCACCCCTCCGCTTTGTTCATATCTTTCTGGCACTGCGCCACCCATTCACTGTTCACAAGGGTGTACATTGCTGAACTTTGCTTTTTAAACAAGCTGCATGCTGGAGCCACATGTATGCGCTCACTTCCTTCCTCTTTGGTTCCCAACTCCCAGACACCCCCCAGCCCCCTGACCTCCCACCCTACTATGGCTTTCCTTTCCTGTGAAAGGGCAGCCAGCAGATTGGATGTAAAACTCTGCTTAGTGTTATCTGCTCCATCATTGTTTCAGTCTCATCCTCTCACTGCAGCAGCGCTGACCTCCTGCAACCCAAGATAGACGGCAATGAGCACTCTTCAGCAATCCTCAGTGCCATGGTAGCAAGCCAGCCGCCATCGCAGCATGTTGGGTGTGGACCAGATAGAAAACACCAGGAAGTTCAGTAGCCCTAAGGCTAGATGCGAGGTGTAGAGCAGACAGCTGCAAAGGTGACTTTGTATATGGACTCTCACTTAGGAATCCCGCATGTGTACCTTGGCTGAAAGGGAGCCCTGGGTGTGAACCCTCTTCTTCAGCTACTCTGTCTTCCTCAAATGACCGCTTTGTCTCACAACCCCCCTGTTGACTATGTTTCTACAGCCCATGACCTCCTACGAGAAGCATCTCATTGCAGGCAGAGTCCAACACCTTCTCTTTTAATATGGAACACGACGTTGGTGCGACAGGGACACGAGGTAGTTCTCTCACCTCCTAATGTGCTACCACAGTGAACTGTCCTTGTTGTCACTGTCAGCTGCAGAAAAAAGTGGAGCATAATGGTGGGAACTGGGCAGCTACAACACAGTCCCCATGTCAGGCTCTTCTTATGTATGTTTTCAAATCGTTGTGTAGTGCAGAATGGCAAGATGTCACATTGAGCAGAAGTCTGCTGATAAAGTAAAATAATATATATATATGTAAAACACATGTCGCTGACAGAGAGTGAGTTTTAATTAAAGATTGGTTAAGCCCATGCAGGTCTTTAATCGGTGACACTGAGGGGAATAATGAACTACGGCCATCTTACCTAACCTGGGTGCTAATTGGCAACCTGGCAGGTGTGTCTGTGTTCCCTGTACTTCTGCTGCGAGATCATCTTTCTGTCCCTGGTTTCACAAACACACACACACACATTCCCATTATGCAGTTCCAAAACTGTGCCCTCACTCGATGGAGAAACCTGCTCCATTCACCCAGGACAATTGGAGATGGTGGTCCTATCACAGCCTCAATCCCCAGGCTGACAAATTCCAAATTTTTGCAAATGTATGGATTAAACACAGAAGAGTGTCATGAAGTTGAAGGCCCAGAGAAATGTAGGTGAGTAGTGATGCACATTTCTTGGAATAGAAAGTTAGAGAAACTTTTATTGATAGCAGTAATTCTGGAAATTGTCAAAATTTTGGATCTACCAATGCATATGAATGTACATTTGTACTCGCTATCTTCCCTAAGATATTTTTGAAAGCAGTTCTTAGAAATTCATAAGCTTAAAGCTTCAGGGTTTCCATTCTCGTCTCCACTTTGTCTTTGCTCAGTCTCAATGCTAAGCTTTTAAGCACCATGGTGAAGTACTCGAGAGGAGGAGGACCAGGAGAAGGACGTATTTGTTGGTAACAAAAGGGTTGACCTGTGACCTATGGAGCCGGCATCTTCTCGGTGTGGCTGGATTCTGATAGTCTTGCGCCCCCTCTCGCCCTTGTTTTGTCCACATTCATTTGCTCAGCGAGCCGTCACCTCATCTGCCTTCTCAGATCACAACTCAGAATAATCGGTGGAGGCACCACATAATGGCTGGCTTGTATTTCCAAGGATGGACTCACCAAGGTGCCTGCTAGGATGTGGGCATTTTACCAACCAGCAGCTAATTTTCCCTAATTTCTGGGGTTTAGTCCAAGTGTGTTGGACCCTAGATGAATCTTCTTCTTTCGGCCGCTCCCGTTAGGGGTCGCCACAGCGGATCAAAAGCTTCCACTTCCTCCTGTCCTCTGCATCTCCGGACCCTAGATGAATGGTTGTTTAAATGTTAAGTTCTCTCTGTCGGATTGATGGAGTCTAGGGATGATTGCAGGTCCACTTCAGGCCCTGGCTATCTTCTGAAGTAGTTGTGTTTCAAGGCTGACTGTATCTGAAGGATGTTGTTTACTGTGTCGATTGGTTGAGGCAGCTTCACCCCTGACTCCTAGGATCCTTGGCACACGGTTCATTTACCATCTCGGACTGGCTTGACCCTTTCGAAATTCTCTACACAGTCATGTGGTAGTTTTTAAAGGGACTATTGTCTTCAGGGGCTTGAGGGCTTTAGCAAGATAAGGAATGCAAGATCACAAAGAGTGACCCTTTGGATTGGGAGGGTAGGAGTGGGGGCTGGGTGTCACCTTCATAACCATCCACCCTTTATATATCAGGGACTAGACGGTAAAATCAGATTGTAGATGATGCTGGAGATAATGTTGCCCAATTGCACTCGCAATTTTGATGGATTATTAGGCTGAACTTTTGCTGCCATTAAACCGTGATGAATTAATCATAAAAATGATTTATCTGACAATTCGCATACATGGATCCATTTTAAACACACATATATACACACAAGCATTTGTTCTTTCATGAAGGGCTGGACTGTGTGGCAAAAATGATCAGTTAATTCGATTCTCTTGCTGGAGAGGCCATTGACGCTGAGAAATTGGGAGGTGATCAGCAATTTAATGAGTTCCAGGGTGCATTGTGGGCCATGGAGTGGGGTGACACCTGCTTTGGATGAATATGCATGATGTGAGCCCTGGTAAGAGTGTGACCCCAACACCCCTCCCCTCCTCACACACACACGCACGCACGCACGCACGCACGCACGCACTTGAGTTGGCAACTCCTACAAGGCCTTTGTGTTGCATGTTGTCAACACTAATAACCTAGAGTTGTAGCCATTACAATGCTAATAATCTGATTGTCATATTACGTTATTTTAATTAAATCTTTGGTATCAGACATTTTATAAATGAAAGTGTACTGCTGATTTAAGTTCAAAGGCTGTTACACTGGTACTCCAGTCTGCAAATATTACTGGGAGCGCCCTCTATTGGACACAGCTGTAACCTTTGTGAGTGGAATACGGTGGTCTGATGCTGCTTGTCTGAACCTATGATGTCATAATTATTTCTTATTTTACTTGAACTTTTTTCCCAAAGTGACTTAGCATTTGGTTTTTATGTTAAACTACTTGGTTATTTCCTCCATTAAACAGCTGGGTAAGTTTTGCTGTATTTTCTACTCAGCTGGAAGTATATTGATAAAGGTACGACAGTAGGAGTGGAGTTTGGAACCTGGCATCTTTTGACCAGAACGGGAATGTATTTGACCATTTTGTAACCTGGTGTCCCCACAACATGTGAAGGCACCTCAGTTAGTGATGTGAAACTCATCACTTTCTAAGCTAACTGCTTTCTTACATTTGATGAAGAACAGTCTTGCATTGTGAGTGTCCCTGCCCAGCTAGCTCAGTCAGTAGAGCATGTGGCTCGTAATCTCAAGGTCGTGGGTTCAAGCCCCACATTGGGCATCAATGCAAATCCAGCCCCAAGGGGGTGCACCTCTGTGTCGGTCCCAAGCCCGGACAAAATGGAGGGTTGCGTCAGGAAGGGCATCCGATGTAAAAAAAAAAAAATCTGCTAAACCAAATATGCGGACGAGCCGATCTGCTGTGGCGACCCCTAACGGGAGCAGCTGAAAGTTGGTTTAGTCTTGCGTTTTGAGTAGCACTGCATCTCTTTCATTGCTCAGTTTTTCCAAACATCATAAAGGTGGCTCACGCTGTACCTCGGTACATTCTTGCTGAGGTTTGCTTCTTTATCTTTGTAAAGCAACAGTTGCATTCTGCATCATGTGTGATACAGTATGGCAGCTGCATAAACCTGTTTATTTTAAATGCATTTTCCATTTAAACCCTTTTTTCATGCACTTTTTCCTTTGTGTGCCATAATGCTGTTGCTCGAAAATAAGAGGACGTATGAGAAAGGCAGAAGGGAATAAACAAGTTCCAACATTGTTTGGAGCCCAGTGTCCTCAGCTGTGGCCGTGGCCCTCCCCTGTGTTGGAACGGACTGGTTTCATTGGAGTCCCTGACAAACCGCAGCTATGTGCTTTGGAGAACGTGTGTGTGTGTGTGTGAGTGTGAGATACTGTAGGGAGTTTTGGGAACCCTAACAAGCAGCATATATCCGAGAAGTCTTAATTCTTTGGAATGTATTCAAATTTTTTCTCCGCCATAATTAGCATGTCAAATGAAACGCAGGAGTTGCCCTTTGGCGAACCGGTCCCACCTCTCTGCTTCTCCCTCCTCCTGTATACTTTCGTCTGCCCTGCTCTCTCCCCACTCTCGCCTCCTCCCCCTCCTTGCTGGGCGCCTGCCTTTGAGTGCTCCCGCGGTAGTTACGGTATGCGGGGGTCAAACAACAGCCCCAGTCACAGCAGACTCTGCAAGCGGACCTGGGGTGTTGTGGCAGCTCGTACCACCAGATTGTGCGAGGGGTTGTGGTCAGGCGTGTGCCGTGGGCCCGGCCCGTCCCGTCGCCACAGAGCTGGAAGACAGTGAGTGTGGAGGGGGTGGTGCTCACAAGGGTCTACCTCCTGACTGGAGAGAGACTGCGCTGTTGTTGGCTCCCTTCTTCCAGCTGCTGTCCGTCTCTGAGGGACTGGCAGTTCCTGAGCAGTGAGGCTGGAGGAGGCAGTGTGTGTGTGAGCGTGTGTGTGTGTGTGTGTGTTTGGGTTCACGTGTCCTTGTCTCTTTAAGAGACAGATTCCAACTCTGTGGATCTACTTTAAGATCAGACGGCATTGGATTCTTCTTGTGTGGCTTTCAAAGGCAGCGTAGATTAAAGCTCTCAATGGAGGTAAGTGCTGAGTTTTTTTGCTGCTGCTTTTTCTTTTCTATCTTCTATTAACAGAATTAAAAGCAAACTAAAAACCTACGTAAACTTTACAGGGCTTCAAAGTCTGAACGCAGTTTCCTCAGTTCAAGTTCCAAAGTCAGTGTTTCCTTGTCCATCTCTGCGTACTTTCCTTTTGGAGCCTCAGCTTCAGACCAGTGTTGTGGTGGGGAATCTCATAGCTGTCAGCTTCGTGCTCACCTGGAAAGGCCTTCATTTCCATGCCGTTTCTGAGCTGCTGACAGCTCTGTGTTCTCAGCAGGGGTGCTGATGGTTTTATTGCAAAGTGACAGACCTGTGTCACTGTGTTTTTCTTACAAACTGCCTCCATTCCAGTTATTTCTGTTTTTATTTATTCATGTACTGCATTTGATACTTTACAGTGTTATATCTGTACGATATGCAACTTGCGGTGCTTTACCCATTTAAACTACAGGGTAATTCTTAGTGAATCGATTCAACATAAGTGCTCAAGTTTAAATTTAGGTGTAAGATTACAGTTCTAACCACAACACTTCCCACTTTGCATGTATTTGTATGAGACAATGTGGATGGCCAGCTTGACAGGAGCTCTGACATTATGAACTTTATTTTTGATTTCTTATGATTCTGTTTAACTCACTAGTTCTGTCTTATTTGACTCCGTAACACAGGGGTGCTGGTGAAAATGCAGTTTGAATGTGGAGAAAGTTGGTGTGTCTTATGGAAGTCGTGAGTTTCCAGGATTGCACGGTAAAGCACACAGCACCGTGTTTTTACAGATGTAATTTTTTTCCCTCCTCTGTAGCAGGTTGAGTAAGCGGTCTTGCTAATTTCCTGCATGTGAGAGCACTTACATGAACAGGCACCTCAGTGTGTGACAACACTGCTTGTCTGTTCCAGTCATGTGTTCGAACCCTCTCCCTTCCTCTTGTCCAAAATAGAGCGAGTCGTGTTACAGCGTTATGTCATTATCAGGGCGCTCAGGATTTAACAGCTCTGTGAAGGTGATAAGAAGGGGAGACCTGGAGGCAGGGCCTGTTTTAAAGGAGAAACAGCAGCAACGCAGACAACTTCTCTTCCGAGCCGCTTGGCTGTGTTTATCCCTTTCCTGAGTGTCCTCAGCTTGGCCCTGAGGCGTTCTGGAAGACTAAACAATGGTGAAAGCTGGGAGTCGTTGGGGGAGGGGACCTTGCTGTATGTAGATGCATGTTGGGGGTGGGAGGGCAAGGAGGGCCCCCCCCATTGCGAACTGGTGGACTCCTGAAGAAGTGGAAGAGCTTAGAGAGAGCTTTCTGGAGCATCACACAGTGGGCATCCAATCCATGGCTGGGAACCCATTCCCAAGTTTTCCCAATGTTTAATATTTGTCACTGATAAAACACCGTTCTTGTGAGTGTTGCCAGGGACCCCCAAAAGCTCCGTTGCAATGTCCCCTTTAATGCACTTTTTATTGTGTCCGGTGTGTTTGACTTTGACCCTCAGCGCTTATCTCTCATCTTAGTGCTAATCATAGAGACAGGAAGTAGGTATGAGAGGCATAGGCAGGTGTGAGAGGTGTGTTACGGCTTAAGTTTCACGGACACAGACATGCAGTGGTCCAAAATGTCCCGGTCTAGATCATGCCTACCTGCAGTCGTCACACTTTTTCCGCTCTCCGATTCCCTGGCCTTTGACCCCATCCCTCAGGACACAACAAAGCTTCCTCAACTTGCTTTGGCACTTGTTGCTCCTGGCGGTGACGTGTCATCAAAGCTGTGTTTAAACCTCTCTGTGGTCTACAGTAAGGCGAAGGAGGCGTCATGTGTCTCCAAGATGGGCTTTTCTAATTGAGGAGTGACAGCATGAGGAAGTGGCCTGAGCTTGAGCTTCCACCAAACTGTGTACATCAGAGCTACTCTTTTTAAAATTTTTTTTTTTTTTTTATTTTATACATTACATGCTCTCAAAAAGGGTAATAGCGAAAAAAACAAGGGGCATATATATTTTTAAATATTTCTCAAATTCTACAAGCTGCAGTGCAAAGTCCTAGTGCACCTCATAGAGGAAATCCTGTCCTTCATGATATCATATTGTTAGGGGATGCTATAGCGTGAACAGTTTTCCAGAAATGTATTCAAAGACTTTTTGCAGGTTGTCAGGATGATATGTAATTTTGGGCTGGTGCATAAAAAATGTGCGTGTCCTACAATGTACAGTATGTGTAATAAAGCAAATCAACAGTTAATTTTTAAGGCTTAATGTAGTAGATGGTACTCAGATGCCATCAGTATTTGGGATCAGAGGTCCCCCATTTGCATGTGAACGTTAAAAAACCTTGACACTAAGCATCATATCTACATCAGATTGCTTAACATAATGCCTCTGATCTCAGTACACAGTCCGCTTGTGTATGTGACCTGCCTATCTCTCCCAGCGGGGTGGTGTGATTTCCACTCTCACACGTGCCATAAGTGTGCTATCCATGGGTTGCCGGGTCCCCTGCTAGCCTTGGAAAAGGCTTCCTTGACGCGGATCCCTCTGGCGCTTGCCAAAGGCCAAACTTGGCAGCATGGTGCAAGAATGCGAATTGCACGGAATTCCTGGGTTTAAAAATAAACAGTTGGGCAAACTGAAGTCTGCATTCAGAAACGTTACCAAACCGCGCGGGCAGGAGTCACTGAGAGCCACAGAGCCGGAAAAATGCAAGCAATGTTTATATTTTCAAGGGGGTGGGGAATAATGAGGGTTTTGATTCTGGATGCAACAACAGCTGTAATAGAGAACACTTTTACATTTTACAAGGGTCCAGCTGGGACATGGCGGTTTCTTGCTGCTGTTTGGTGACTATCAGTGAGCTGCAGTGACGTATAAAGTTCATATTAGAGTAAGAAAGGCTATGAAATGATCTGTGAGAATTTGCCAAAGAAATAATTTCTCTGTTGCCACTTAACAAACCCTCTATGTGTTGTGTTCTCTACAGATGGGCTGGAGAGCCGTGGACTGCTGTCTGAGAGGAGAGGAGGAGGAGATGTATTCACAGAGTCATGCAGACCACTGGGGTTTCCTCTGAGGACAGACATCAGCATTGGTTAGTCTCTTTGAAGTTAAGGGTGCGGTCTGAGGTGGGCGGGGCAGGGTTTTTTGGGAGGGTGGAGCCAGGAGCCGGAGAAACAGTAGATATCCAGAATGACAGATGCTCCTGGCTCTGTTCTTTAACTTTCACACCGCCTGGTGCCAAATTCCACTTGTCCGGTCTAAATATGATCAGAGCACACCAGCGGGGGCCCCAAAGTGTATCTGGAAGCCATCTCCAGCCTGGGTCACGTGTGTCAGCTGTGGAGCCCAAAGGGGGAACCCATCCCAGCATCTGCGCCTTGCCTGATATTTTGAAGAAGAAGAAACCAGAATGTCTGTGTATTAACAGCAGTGTCCTGAAATGTTTTGCTCCTCAGAGGACAGGGTCTTGTGTTCATTTCTCACATATTTTTCCCCGCCTAATCCGAAAAAGATGGATTACATTTGATGCTTATTTTTAGACTAAGTCATGGAACTCCCTGAAACACTTTAACATCTGCTAGAATCAGCTGTGGGCTAATGACTGGAAATTGCATAATTTAAAACATCCCTTTGAAAGGTATTTAAAAGTTCGTGGATGTTTAATGCTGACCCATGACTGATTTGAATTAAATTCTACATAAATTTATGTTCAAGATGAAACTGAAAAAAGAAAGTTGTTGCCATATACTGTAGAATTGTACCATATGTGACATTTTCTTTCTTTCCTTCTTTCTCTCTGTCTGTCTCATTTTTCTAGATCAGAATGGGGAATTCTGAGAGCCAGTACAGCATCCAGGGGCCCAAAGGCACCAGTTTTATCCTTCCTAGGAAACAGAAACCCTGCTCATTGAAGTTCCGCTCCGCTAAAGAAGAGGTTCTATCTCCTCACAGTTGGTGGAGGGGTGGTGCTGGAGGCCCTGGGTACAAATCCCGGGCCACTGGGCGAGGCTGCCTGTCCCAGCACAAGGGCAGCCAACCCTACGTCTCCCGCCACTATGACTACATCAGTAAGGGTGGCAAAGTGAGCACTTCCAGCAGGCTACTGTTGCACTCTCCAGAGAGCTCAGGGCAGGCCAGCGGTGTCCACCAATCATCTGAGAATGGATACTACCATGGTAACAATACACTGAGTCAGGAGACTTCTGTCAAGGTGACCAGTGGAGAACCCAATGGGCACATTTTGAATGGCCATCGGCCTTCACTGGGGAAGGACTCCTCCTCAAGCAGTTCTAATAGGGACAAGAGCAGCCCCAGGGTGGTTATCAAGAAGGACGGTACCCTCCGGGTGGAGTTCACTAACAACAACCGACTGGTCCTCGATGAGTCAGCTGGACCAGTACAGTTGCTCAAGTTCTCCCCTACAGTGGAGTCCACACCCAACTGCCACACCATACCTCCCAAAGACTCACCAGCAGATCACACTGTCAGGGCCAGCAAGGGCAGTTCCCTAAGTTCTGAGGGTTCCTGGTACGACTCACCCTGGGGTACTGGGGCAGAGCTCAGTGATGCAGACAACACCTGTTCCTTGGGTCCCACAACTGACAAAAGGGCCTTTGGTGTCAACACATTCCCAGTGTCCCTCTCTGACCTGTACACAGACTCCACCATATCTGCAACCTTCCCTGCAGTAGGGAACGTGTCGACACAGCTCCTGGATGTGCCTACCATTGGGCACCGAGCTTCCTTTGCATCCGTAATAGATGTACCCACTGAGGAGGAGTGCCCAGGGGTCCGGCAATACAGCTCCTACACCCTGCCTTGCCGCAAGGCCAGACCCAGCCCAGAAGGTCCTTCTAAAAAGAGTTCCCTCAAGAGCCGTATGAGGCACTTCAGTGACTGGACAGGAAGCCTAAGCAGGAAGAAGAGGAAGATACAGGTGAGAATCACAGCTGCTCATTGCAGAGCTGGCCAAACTACATTGTGCTACGCTCATATTTGTCTGGATTCCCACACTGAATAAAAGTTACCCTCCTGTATAAATGACAAAGTTATTACAAGTAGCTTAGTGTACAGACCCAACATTCAATAACGTCTGTGTCTCTAACTGTAAATTGAAATCTTTACTAGCACATTTTTATATGCCTCAGTCTTAAATATGCAGAAACAGCTTATGAAAAGGTGACTTCATTCTTCATTGGCCAGGTTGTATGTTCAGCTTGTTTGGAAGTCCTGCTAGCATTATTCTCAGCTTTTACCCTATGGGGGATTTTTTAATTTCTGGCATGTCTCAGGTCTTGGCAGAGACATGCTGTTATTTTCCAGTTATCAAGGGAGGCAGTGGGCATGGACCTGACAGCCTATTGGACCCAAGCTCACCTGGCTGGTGGGTTGTGCTGCAGTCACATGCTATGTCACAAAGGGAAAAATCATCCATTCCCTTGCACCAAGTACAGTGGACATCTCAGGGTAAAGACAGAGCACTTATGAAAGGGTTGTGAGGCTAGCACTGGGAGGTGGAATCCCTAGATGACTATAACAGGATGGGTAATTCTGCATGACTGATTGAAAACAACAATGGGAAACCAAGCTGAGCTCTCTTCATGGACTGTGCCTCCGCTAGAGTGGGTAAGCTTGGCCAGGTCCCCACAGACAATCATGTAGTACTTACTGAGGGTATGAATGGAGTGAGGTCTGGACTACAATGGTTTACTTAGAGAGTGACCGCTGAGGGGGCGGGAGAAAATAAATATGACTAGTTTTTCTTTTTCTTTTTTTTTTTTTTTTTTTTTAAATTTGGATTGTGACAAAGCTTTGTCAATAATGCTTCAATGCATGACAACATCATGCCATTACTGTGTGAAGATGCAGGAATACTGCATGAATATTGAACTTAAGCATACAGATAAAAAGAACAACCTAAGGAACACAAATTTTGGGAACAGGAGGACTGCTGTGTTGGGCATCAGTCCTCAACCTCTGATGCTTTGTGGGAACAGGCTTCAAATATGACAAACGGGCAGAATGATCTAGATTCCTTGGGCCAAGCCTGACAAACAGCTGCCATGTTTTGTGCTCAGGCATATCACTCAGGCACGATTACATGCTGCTAATGCAGCCGACGCGCTTGTCATCCAGCTGCGGGCTGATTGATCGCTCTGTGCTGTGTCAGGGCTATGAAGTACATTTTCTTTGAATTGAACAATAATGTGAAATGTAAACTTTCCAGTGATTTATGTGAAGCAGAGCTTGGAAACCAACTCATCTAAACTAGAATTTAAATAAACTGGCTTTTGTACCATGTCTCTATATATATTTTGTTAATTTTACTTAAATTTGCCTTACCTACCTTCAAAATTACCTTAACTTTCACTGCCCTACTTACCCTTTTTTCCAAAAAAACAATAGGTAAAATGAATTGTTAATTCATGCTTGGAAAATTACTTTTTAAATGGATCTTAATAACCATGTAAAACTGAACATATTCTCCATGTTATAAAAAATAATTCAAGAATTAAGAGGCACTTTTTCTGATGCATCCTTTTTAAAATGGATTTTGAAAGCTGAAAATGTGGTTGGCTTTTGTTACAGATGAAGGTTAAACTTTCATCTTACTGTTTTTTAAGGTTTTTGCTGTGAGAAATGGTTTAGTCGCTGGAACCATTTTGACTCATACAGCGTGAATACTCCAGAGTGAATATAGAGAGGTGTGGTCAGTCAGCTGTGTTTTTATTTGCACCATAGAGACTCTAGGAACCATCTTTTCCTGATAGCTCAGCTCTTCACCTTTAAGCTTCCTGCTATTGCAGTAATCATCTAATCTGCATGTGTGAGCAGTTGTTTGGCTGTAATGTGGGGTTGGACAGGTTCAAGATCCCGGTTCACACCCTGGCAAAGTACACTGCATGGCCAACACCTCTTCCGTTTATTCAGTTGAGCTGTTTTAGCCACCCCCATACTGCATACATTCTAGACAATTGTGTGCTTTCAACTTTGTGGCCACAGTTTGGAGAAGCTCCTTTCCTGTTCCAGCATGACTCTGCCCCCATGCACAAAGCAAGCTTAATAAACACATGGGTTGCCCAGGCTAGTGGGGAACTTGAGAAGAACTTGAGAGGCCTGCACAGAGACCTGACCTCAACCCCACTCAACACCTTTGGGATGACCTGGAACGTTGACCGCAAGCCAGGCCTCGCCCAACATCAGTGCCTTGACCTCACTGATGCTCTTGTGACTGAATGGGCACAAATTCCCAGACCCGTGCTCCAGAATCTGCTGGAAAGCCTTCCCAGAGCTGTTATAGCAGCAAAAGGGGGAACAACTCCACGTTAATGCCCATGGGTTTGGAATGGGAGCTTCAGCAAGCACAGATGGGTGTGATGCTCACGTGTCCCCATACTTTTTGGCTATGTAGTATATTCTACTCTTCATTTCTCAGATGATTTTAAAAAGTTCACAAGAGGGCAAGTCCAGTTAGATTAGTATAGCTCGTGGCATCTGCTTTCTGCCATTTTTAGGATCTCTGGGATTTTGACGACTTTTTTGGAATTGCTGAAAATCATTAAGTATGGCTGTTTCAGAAGAAGCAACACAGTATGGTGGGTAGTGCTGGTGCCTTACTGCTCCTAGACTCTTTGTTTGGAACTGGGTCCTTGAAAACTATGTGGTCACGAGGCATCAGCTTTGACTCAATAGCACTTAACCCCTTTGAAAGAACTCTCAAGACAAAAGTAATTTTGCTTTTTTGTTTGTTTAAACTTCAGACAGTTTATCCCCACATTTATGATTAGAGCTCATATTGTATGTACAGATTTTCCGCTCTGTGTTACTTCTCACCGCGAGTTAAATCCTGAGGCCACAGCATATTTGGAGCTGAGTTCCAGCCGAGGCCTGAACGACTTAATTAGACCAATATTTGAGTTTATTAAAACAAGCTGCCATGCTGAGCAGGTCTCCCCTCCTCTCAAATCTAGGAGGTCTATAAATTGACAACCCTCTGGATCCCTTCGGTGCTATTTGGGGGTGGGGTAGGGAAGGGGCTCGGGTGGGTTTTTGCACAGTACCCAAAGCGCGAACAACTCAACCCCTCCATTCTCACTAACAACCACTGGCTGCTGTCATTTCAAGGGTTCTCTGGGAATTATGGCTCTCCGCTGCTTTTACTGCCGTCCCCCAGCAGAGCGGCTTGCCGAGTCAGTCAGAGGGGTGGCAGGCAGCCGTAATGACAACCAGCTGCAGAACAGGCAGGCCAAGGTTATTGCACTAACACTCTTGAGTGTGTGTGAGCAGGGGAGAATCCGTCCACGCTAATTTAACTGAATGCCAGTAGGCTTTTCCCTCAACACAGAGTGTCATACTGGGAATAAGAGCACACTGCAGCTAAACAAATGGACTTCATTGATCTGCATGGTGACTCATATTGACTGCCTAGGGTTACCCTGTTAAGAGGCAGTTGTGTTTTGGCGTTGTGTTAATGTGGATGGCAGTTTTGCCATCTAAACTGGTACAGTTATGTTGAAGGATTGTGTGTTACAGTTCTTACCATTGTGCTTTATATATGAGCCTGAGGCCAGTTTATAGATGAGTGCATTGTTAACTGATGATATTTAAATGACAGAATTATTAAAATGTACTTCTGCCCAGCTGTAAATTCCAGTGCATTTAGTTTTATTGTTATATGAAGTTATCTGGTTTTGTTGTAATTATGCAACCCACCCCTCACCTCTCAGATGCTTGTCTGTCTGGCCCCCCAGCATCCCAGGAACAAGGAGGCCAGTGAGTTCTTTGACAGTGGCGTGGATGGGCTGACGGCTGACACAAGCTCCCCATCACAGGTCTCCAGCCTCCTTTGGTACCCAGGAGCGGTGCAGCCCCTGCCGGCCCGCAGCGAGTCGGCTGGCGCCCTTCACGGAAATGACGCGCTGCGGCAGAACATCTATGAGAACTTCATGCGCGAGTTGGAGACGGGCAGTGGAGCTGATCGGCGGGGCGCCTCCACGGAGACAGAGGAGACCAGCAGTGACTCGCTGGGCTCCCTGGAGCAGCTGGACCAGCTGTTTGAGAAGGAGCAGGGTGTAGTGCGCAAAGCTGGCTGGCTCCTCTTTAAGCCCCTCATCACCCTGCACAAGGACCGGAAGCTGGAGCTGGTGCCCCGGCGCAAGTGGAAGCAGTACTGGGTCACGCTCAAAGGTGAGAACCAAAGAAAATGGTGCAAGAAGTGATACAGGAAATTAGGTCATAATGTCCCTTGTGCTCAGATTCACAGCTATATTTTTAAGTTGTATAATACCTGATTTTCCATGGACTTAAGTACTATTCAGGGTTTAAGGGAGGACCACAGATAGAGCCCTTCTCCTATCCTGGGACAGCAAGAGATTCTGTTGATCCTTGAGTTTGACAGAGGAAACTAGCTTTTTTACTGAAGCTTCAGTCCACCACAGAACGTCTGTTGCTGCCCAAATCAACTGACCCAGAGTACATTTCTGACTGGAGTCATGACATCTTCTTAAGCCTGAGCCAAGAATCTGCCCGCTGCTGATCCCCAGACATTACCTCATATATGAGACCGGAATTTTTATTTCGTCCTTCCCCATGTGATCCAAGGCCTTGTTTGAACATTGATGGCCTTGTGCTGACTGAAGTCCAAAAATGGCAGCTTATCAGTGTGTCCTCCTGCTCCTCTCCCAGGCTGCACCCTCCTGTTCTATGAGACGTATGGGAGGAGTCCCACAGAGCAGGAGCCTTCCCCACGCTACGCACTGCTTGCTGAGGACAGCATTGTGCAGTCTGTCCCCGAGCACCCAAAGAAGGAGAATGTCTTTTGCCTGAGCAACGCCTATGGTGATGTCTACCTCTTCCAGGTGTGCTCCTTCCTCCTGCCCTGTTCTCACTAGTGTCTGTCTGGCCTTTGTGTGTCGAACATACCGTGCTCTTAGCCCGATTCATTATTGTCAGATAGTCCGCCATCATTCAAATGTCGAGCTCCAGCTCACAAATGAGAACCAGAAGATGTTATTTGTTTTTAGTGGAAAGTGTAATTCTTTGTTTTAACGGTTTCCTGTACTGTCAGCCAAATCAGTTATGGTGACGTGTCAGCAACTTGAATCTTCTCTTCTGGCCAGATATTTGAGATTACTTTTGCTAAAGTCCTCGTGATCAGAAACATCACTTCCTTTTATACGTGTATATCATTTTCAAAAGGACCTAGTAACCCTTGTTTTTCTTCCCTTAAAATATTAAAGACAGGTAATGGTGTGTAAAGGAATAAGAGGAGACAGGCAGTGTGGTTTGGGATCGTTGCACCATGAGTGCGTCTGTTTGTTGTGTGTAAATTGCTGGCTGCTGACCTCAGGTTTTATATTCCTGGAAAGGGAAACCCTGTTGTGTAGTCAGTATTTGCTGTTTCCCCTTCTCCATACTAGAGTAAAGCCTCAGTGTTGTGTGAGATGCAGTGTGATGTTCTAAGAGTATCTGGCACGGTTGCATGGCACTGTACTCTTCACACATGGAGCATGTGGCACAGCCTTGAACAGAACCCTCTGTTCTGCCAGCAAGTGAGTCAGCGCCATCTGAGTGCTGAAAGCCAGGGTTCGGACACTCCAACTTTTTCGCTTCCAGAGGGAAAGCCCCATTGGGCTTGAAGGAGCCCAGGAAAGCAGCTCACTCTGTTTACAGAAGAAAGAAGAATAAATCCTGCCCTAGAGTTTGATGCATCATCTCTTCATTCCCTTCTCCTCATCCCCCCATACCCCCAGGCAACCAGTCAGACAGACCTGGAGAATTGGGTAACAGCGGTGCATTCGGCCAGTGCCTCACTCTTCGCCAAGCGGCATGGTAAAGAGGACACTGTACGCCTACTGCGCAGCCAAACCCGTGGCCTGCTGCAGAAGATCGACATGGACAGCAAAATGAAGAAGATGGCTGAGCTGCAGTTGTCTGTTGTCAGTGATCCCAAGAACCGCAAGGCAATTGAAAAGCAGGTAAAGGAGCAGGGCTAGCACCACCCCTCAAATGGGACCACAGAATGATTTGTTCCTCATTATGGACCAAAAAAAGGGTTTTGTTCCTTCTGTGGACCCCAAAGTGCTTGATTCCCTATTATGGACCATAAATTGGTGAATTTCCCCTTAATAGTTCATTCATTTGTTATTCTTCTATTGAAACTTCTATAGTTTTGTTTTTTAAGCAACTAGCAACTTCATTTTTCTATTTTTTTTATTTGAATATGTGGTCGTTTTAGAGCTACGTAAACAAAATAATTTTTACTATGGTAGTTTTTATGGAAACGGGTGTACTTATCAACTGAGTTACCTCCCACCCCCAATACAGCCTGTATTTGGCAAACCCATAAGTGGTTTCATTTTATCACAGACACTACAAGTCAGATTAAGCACACACGCACGCACACGCACGCACGCACGCGCGCGCACACACACACACACACACAACCCCAAGGCATCTCTGCATTACCCGTTGCTTTCAATTTGTATTCCAGATGTTTTGTGGTAATGGTGCTCATGCCCCACATTATTCCAGTGTTCCTGTCTGAAGAGAAAACCAGATGAAAACAGTGACTTGCCTGCAGAGAAAAAAATTGCTTTGTGCATGTGCACATGCCATGGAAACAGAGACTCACTTATCAGCCCAGTTTCCTCCCACCCCAATACAAATGAGTAAATAAAGCAGGTTTTATGGCAAGGTGATTAAGAAAAGAGGTAAGACTGCCCTGAAGCCCTGTGTCCAAATTGAAGACATGCTTCTCCCTGAGAGAAACAGCAAGAGAGATGGGTAGGGACAAGGAATAACCCCCGAAGCCAGGATTCCGATCCTTCCTGAACATTCTGCTACACTAAAGTGGCCAGTGCTGTACTCAGTTTTTTAGGGCCCATGTGTCGACTGGCCAGCGTTCCTTCTGACATGGAAACAACTGCAAATGAAAGTGGTTTGAAAAGTGCAGTTGGATGCTTGCAGTTGTGTTCCTTAGTGTGGTTCCTGCAAAATGCAGCACTGCTGTTTCCTTTTAAGATGGTGCAGCAGAACAGGAAGGTCTAGAGATGGGGTTAAAGGTCAGAAGGTGAGGTACGGGGGTGGTGCCACTTTGGCTTTGTGAAAACCTGGCAGAGAAGGAGGCACTGATTCCAGACCCCCACCTCAAAATATCCTTGGCCACTTTGATGTCCTGCTCCCTGCCCCCTTCCCGAAATCAATACCAGGCACCCTTTTGAAGTCCCAAAAGAATGCTGTCACAGTTCAAACAGTCCCACATCTGTCCTTTAAGGAACATGGGGGGCTATAAAGAAGAGAAGCATCCGTAACCGAAATGCGCCACATAATGTTTGACAAGAGGTGGAAAAATGTGACTGGAAGGCGTGGTGTTGAATCCGCTTGACTCACTTATCCAGATGGGTGCAATATGCAGGGGGTGCAACTGCGACACCTCACACTTCAGCTCAGTGTGGATTTCAGACAGCAAGGATGGAGGGAGATTGTCTATCCATCAAAGCTCTCCCCAGTGTTTCAATCCACAGCCTTTACTGCCTGGGAGCAGATAACAGCTTTCTAAATTGTCCCACTTAGAGATTTTGATGTCCATCTTAACATAGATTAGTGTCTTTAAATAGTGTCATTTATTTGTGGATAAGGTTCTTATCGTGGAACAGTTGCATAAAATAACTTGTACAACAGCTCATGGTAGCTTAATCAAGTTCTCGACCCAAATGCCAGAAGGCAACTTTCTTGTGAACGCATGCTAGCACTTTCAGCACAAACACCCTTTTTCAGCATCCAAAGTATGTGTTATTCAGACTGGTTCAAAGTTAAAGAGAAAGAGGAGTGTTCCTTTTTTCTGACCCCACTTGACAAGGAAGAACTCGATTATGATGAGTCTTTGTCGTCATCATCATCATCATGTAGTTAACCATTTTGGAGCGGAGATTCTGTTTGACGCAAAAAACCTATGGCAAAAATCTGCACGTTAATTTGCGTAAAAGCAGAGACACCTCAATGCCTCACATAAATAGGCTGTATAGCCTTTTTCTGAGAATACCTGTTTTAAATCTTGATGTTGTTGTGGTCACACAGGCTGCTCTTAAACCTGAAAGGGTGAAATTACAGTCTAGATGATGTTGCACCTTATTGCCGGTCTGTCAGGAATAAATGTAGATGTGCCGTTGCAAGATATTAAATGTAATCATCACATAAACTTGGCTACATTTCGTTAGTATTTATATTTACGTTTGTGTCTGTGGCAGATGCTTTCCTCTATAGCGACAAGCAGCTCAGAGTAAATAAAAGTACTTTGAATAGCAGACAAAGAGCTTTAGACACAGGATTGTATTTGTGTCATGCGACCATGTTGCTGGTACATATTATCAAGTGGCTGCCCACAGAAGTGACATTCGAATATCAAACATATCAAATATAGTCATAGCAAATACAATCATAGATGGTGTTTGAAAGATCCATCGTAAGACCCTTCTTGAATGTTGAATTTAGTGCTCTTCGGGTATAGGGAACAATTAGGTAATGTAGGTACCCTGGTGCAAATTTTTTGACTGTCTTTTAGGCCATAACCAGAGTGTTGAACTTGAAATAGGCTAGTTTTTTAAGAGTGTTATTGGTTGAGCACTTTCTAAAAATTACTGATATGGTTAATGATACTTAAGGGACCTTGACACACATTTTCAAAAACTTTGCTTTAATATTATAGAAGTAATAAAATATGTGATTTTATTAAACGTTTAAAGTGTAATTAATTAAAGTGTACAGAAAAACATTTTAACATTTGACTTCCTGGCTGACATAATAGCCTGCTTTTTAATTTACACGGTGTGAAAGGGTTTTTGGCACACAAGGTTTCTTGCTTAATGGTGGTGCTATAATCTGTTTCCTGTCACCCTCCTCATCTGACTTTTATTGCGGTGAATAACAGAGATATTGGGGGGAATTAAAGGTAAGTCCCCTCACCAAAGGCCCCACCCACCACATCTGAATGCAATTACTCCTTCTGTGGAATTCTTTTTGACCCATAATGCACCAAACTTCCACCCCCCTCAGATTCAGCAGTGGGAGCAGAACCTGGAGAAGTTCAACATGGACTTGTACCGAGTACGCTGTTACCTGGCCAGCCTGCAGGGTGGAGAGCTGCCCAACCCCAAAAGTCTCCTGGCCACTGCCAGCCGGCCTTCCAAGGTGGCACTTAGCCGTCTGGGCATTTTCTCAGTGTCTTCCTTCCATGCACTGGTAAGTAGTGTGTATGTGTGTGTCTGAAGTTCAGAGACAATGAATATTGTCCTTGTGTATAATGTAATTGGCTGTACAGATTGTGTTTCAAAAGCTTATAAGAATAGTATCTACACAATTTATATATTTCTCTTTTTTCTCTCAAATTTTTTGTTATTACCCAGCTGTTTTGCAGACACTTATTCTTGCTCTGTATCATCAACCCTCTTTTGTCTGTTTTTGTTGTGACTTCTGCTCAGGTCTGCTCCCGTGATGAAACCACAATGCGGAGACGTTCTCTTTCAACCTCTCAGAATGTGCGGTGCAAGAGGGGTCTGTTTTCCTCCCTCAAGGGCCTAGATAACTTGACCAAGCGTGGACGAGAGAAGAGGCCGTCTGTGTCACAGGTACAAACCCTTCCTGCTTCTCTACATCCCACACACCTTGGTGTCTACTCTAGTGCAGCAAAAGCTTGTTGAAAATTTCCCAACGCGTGATTTATATTTATCCAATAACCACGAATACTGCATAAGCTCATTTTCCTATTGGTTCCTCAAGACTTGATCTATTTTTGGTTATGTGGGCAATTTTAGCCAGAAGACCACAGTCCAGCAAAGATGCTATTTCAGGTTCCTCTTGGTTCCCAAGTGTCTGCCTCCTGTGAATTAAGGCCTTCATTTACTCTGTATTTCCATTTAAAATTCTAAAATCAATGTTTTTCTGTTTTCAGAGTGAGGTATAAAGACCTTTTTTTAATTTGCTCAGAAGGTCTGAGTCAGTCATTGCATGATTCATCCATTGCTGACTGATGGGCGCTAGCTCTCTCCCAGAGTCTTGAGTTTTGAAATGAGAGTAGCCGCCACAAGTCCCACTACTGTGCAATGGGTAGAACATGTGGGCCCTACATACGCATCATCAAAGAATTCCCTCTGAGTGACCACAAGGTCTCTTCCGAAGAAACAGAACTCAATCCTCTAAGTCACTGCAGTAAGCCTTGAGCAGATGCCCAGAGGAAGAGTATGACCAGAAGATGAATTATTAAGTCGTAAGTGGAGAGATATGGAGCAAACACTACACCAACCTCCAGCGACGCGCAGATGGTTTACGTAAACCAGGAGAATCTCACATCATGCCGGAAGACCCTAGGATGGCTTTCCCATTGGGTGAAACTTTATGACAAGAGGTTATAAATTCTCAGTACAATACATCTTTAACATGTATCTGAACCTGACTGTGCTTGTGCCTGCACGAACTTACTTTACCTTCCTGGAAAAGTATGAAAGAGCACTCATTCTTCGAGTGTGACACACTGCCGTTTTGGGTCCAAAGGGTGACTGAGCATGAGGCAATAATTTATTGACTTTCCTTGCATTTTATTGACTGCATCTATATTTACAAATAGAACATTTTTAGTCACAAAGAAAAAAGGAAATTATCTTATTTCTACACAAGTGCTCAACTATTCAAAGCGATAACAACTCAGTAGCCAAAAATAATTCTGTAACAAGTCTTTTGTTTTTGTCTTTCTTTCCAAAGTGGGACTGCAATAGCTATGGGTTTAAGATTCTTAGTGTATGTTGTCTTTGCATCTGTTAGGAGTATCTCCTCCTTAGTAGAGGTGTCTCCTCATCTGTTCAAGCTGTTTTGTGAGAAAGGGAGGGTTTAGGCTTCCGCAGGGCCCGTCACCATCATAAGAGTGACAGGACAGACGGGGAGCCTGTAGGGAGCCTGCAGGACAGACCCACTCCTCGGGCGTGTTTCTCCCTGCAGCTGCATGATTTCTAATTTCAGCACCGCTATACTCACTTATTATTTCCACTGAAGCCTCAAAGGTTGGCATTTCTTTCCTTTTTTAAAATCTCTAAAACGGAAATAGTATCAAAGTAAGAGGTTGTTCTACTTTTTAATTAAATGCAAACTGGATAAGCACGTCTGTTTTATTGGGTCCGTGTTGCTTGGGGTTGCCATGTGTTGAAAAATGACAGAACTGATTTTTTTATTTTTATTTTTTTCTTCATCTTGCAGATCTTTGAGACTAATAGTGGGGGACAGTCAAACAATCTTCCTCCTTGTAGCTCTGAGGTGAGTTAGGATTTCTTGTATTCAAGTTGCATCTTTTGCAGTTTTCATGGGAGTCTCAGCCATGAAAAAAGAAAAGCCGTTGAACTCAGAACTGAAGTCATGGCAAGAGATTTGAATTTTGTGGTTTGTGGATGTGGCATCTTGAGCGATCTGGAGATTCCTCCTAGAATACATCAGAAAAACATATTGTGATGTTGAGAATATTGCAAATACCTCCAGAGATGTGTACTGCCATCTACTGCTCTTTCATTCCTCCTTGTTGCAGTGGAATTTTCTTCACCTTCACAATTGTTTCATGCCAACATCTGAACTCTGCTTTAGGTTATGAATGTAGCCACATTTAAGTGCATGGTTGCTGAATTACCTTTAGCTCAGGTGAGACTCCAGTAACTCAGAAATGAGTGCAGGAAAGGTCATTTGCCCAGGAGCATGAAACGTCTGTCCAGACCCACGTCCATGTATGGCTCTATGT
The DNA here is from genome assembly GCA_018136845.1 of Heterotis niloticus. Taxonomy (NCBI): domain Eukaryota; kingdom Metazoa; phylum Chordata; class Actinopteri; order Osteoglossiformes; family Osteoglossidae; genus Heterotis; species Heterotis niloticus. Next base: position 13,510,250 of record CM030901.1, on the reverse strand, counting down.
GTGGGCTTTCAGAGTTGGCTGGGCCCCAGTAGAACCCTCCCTGATGCAAGATACTTCTCTGCTTCTAATAAGATTTTATGGTTGTGGGTAAAGCAAGATGAAGAATCTGGTTTAGGTTCACTGCCAGAGGCACCACTGGCGGCCCACACAACCGCTACTGCACATCCTCCACTTGGACAAGGATGTTGCAGTCAGAGGAGGGTTTTTAATGGCTAACAGATACCTGGACACATGCTGCTGTAACAAAACATGAGTAGGGCAGTGGCTGATGGGATGGACGTTTACAAGTTTTACCCTTGACAATCTTGAGCCAACTGGATAATGGGAGCTGAGATGGATTGTTTGTTACAAAAGAAAGCTAGATTTTCATGTCTTGGCTGAGAGTGGTGCTGAGTTGCATTGAAACCCAGGCAAGTTGTGATTTGGCACATTACGGTGCATGGGAGTTCTAACGTAATATATCACCTGTGTGGGTGGAAGGGCATAGAATGCCAGTGCATCCCCAGAAGATATTCAGCTAAAACAGTATGGAACCTTCTGGTTATGTTACCAAAGCTGTGTATTCATAGAACACTCAGTGCTGAGTTATCATTTTTCAAATATTTTTTTTTTAGAAGTATCCAGGCATGTCTTTGTGCCTTCATCTAAGCTGGTGCTAGTGATCAAAGTGAACCAGGCCTCTGTCCTTAGAGGCCTGTAGAATAATTCCTGTGGGCAGCTTTACTAGTGGATGCCAGTAGGCTCCAGTTGCGAGGGTGATTGTGGTCACAATAGGCCTCTTCAATCAAGCAGATTTTGGACCAGGATTTCTCACTTCAGCAGTTTTATGATGCTGACGCTGCAGTACTGTTGGTCACACTGCTCCATCCTGAACCTGCGTTGGCTGCTGTGATGTCACTGAGCAAGGTTGGGACCAGCAGTCAGCAGCCCACAATTTTCAGGAGTCAGTCCAGAAGGAGCTTCATCCCAGCAAACACAGGCATCTTTTCATGCACACTGTCCTGACTCTGCATTCTTGCTGCCCACTAGCATATGTTCCTGATGGTCGACGTTTCTGTCCTTAGAGCTACTGGGGTGCAAGTGTTTGGTTGTCTGTGTTGCCCCATTTGCACTTAGAGAGAAGTTTCAGACTGGCTTTGTGATCCACTTATACGTGGAAAATTTGTGGTTGGAGGGTGTGATGTCACATTCACCCATACCAGCTTCTCTTTCTGCTTTCACAGCAGGCTGGTGATCTGTTGACTAAGGCAGGTGCACTGGGAGCGGAGCTGAAGGGGGGGCTCTTATAAGGGCTTGTAGAACGGGGGGGCCCATCATTGTACAGGAATGCTGTTGTGTTCCAGGTTAGATTGCCTGGTGCAGCCGGGGAATAAGAACCCTTCACAGGCCTGTTATCGCAGCACACAGCTGCCCTCTGGCCCCACTTTCCTGTCTGTTCCATTTGGAGTAGATAGAGGAGACTTCATCTTTCCCTCTCCTGGCCTCACCTGCCAGGTCCAGGCCACCTTCTGTGTCAGATTAAGAATAATACCACTTCACGTCTCATCTAAATCCCATTCCTGCCAGTCAGATGTTTGAAGTTTTGGACTGAACCAAATGTCATTTCTCAAGTAACTGGATAGTCAGTATTTGATCTCCCTCACTAGCACAGTTTATCCTCATATGACCAGATCCACAATTTAAAACAAAAAGGTGTGCAGTCATTTCACTGTCCAGTCACCTGATGTCTAGTTACATCAACATGAACTATATTTACTTAGCTTGTGAATGTCTTTGTCGCTTATATGTTTGTTTGCAGACATTGTCAATGTATACATTTATATGGGCTTGTTTACTTGACAGTGTTGCTAGGCAGTCCTGGAATTAAGTGTTTCTATGGAATGATCAATCCTGACATGAAATCTGCATCAACCAGTAGCTACTAGGTGGAGACGAGGTTCTGATATTTGGATGTCTGGACCATGAGTTCAGTTTGAGTCCATCTTCCCCCTGTTGGACCAACAGCTGGTCCTAGTGTCTCCAGAGGAATGCTGTCCAGACATTATCATCCTCATGGTCATGACTGAATGGAGGGTTAGTCAGTGCCTGCTCAGCAGTTTTTGGCTCTGTAGCAGAACAAAGTTTTCCTGTCTCAGACCTTCTTGTTCCACTGAGGAAAGTAGGATTGTGGATGCTGGGGACCCCCCAAAAAATCCTCCTGATGAGTACCCCGAAACAAGACTTTGCTCACAAACTGCAGTTTTAGATTTGGGAATAAATATCTTTGTCACTTTCTCCAAAAGGCTTTGGGATTCGGACTCAGTGGAACACAGGCGCTCTTTATTTTGACCAGATTACGTTATGTTGCTTTTTCCTCATGGACACCTTTTTGCAGTTGTTTGTCAAAGAAATAGCAGAATGTGCTTCAGTCTGCGGTAGTTTTCATAAGTCACTGGGTAAACACAGCGCCGCACCTCCCTCTCGCCAACACACGGGGATAGCCATGTTCAGAGCCACTCGCGCTTTGAGACCAATCAAAGAGCTTTATTCATTCTGCACATCTGAAGGTGCAGCCAGCAAACAAGGTGAACTACTTTCCTGTTTGACTCAGGGGACGAAATGACACACCAACCTGACTTTCCATGTGCCTGGTAAGATGCAGCTTTTCAGTCCTACACCCTTCATGCCAAAGACGGCGAATAAATAAGCTCATTTTAAAGTCTTCAGGGTGGGGAATCAGCCACACTCCTGTACTGAAACGACAAGTTTTTAACAGAAGCTCTGAGTCATGTGTTATTGTTTTCATTTTTTAGTGCTTGAGTGAATTTCTTCATAAGGCAGCAAGTCTTCGTGTGGTCTGTCCAGAGGCTCCCAAGACTGTAATGCCGTGGCCACAGTTTGCCATTCCGAGACATTGAGTCTCAACCGAAACCAAAGTGCGCTGCGCTGAGACAGTGGTGGAGCAGCATGGAATTACTGCAGACCATCACTGGGGTCGCTGGTCACATAGAAATATCAGCTGACCTTTTTATTTTCTTGCCCAACCTCAGACACAGTATTAGGTCCCTGATTATAGTGTTTATAATGCATAACTGATCTAAAGTAGGTACCATAGGAGCACAGTGCATAGCCCCGATGCCTTATAACTCGAGAATTGTGTGTTTGAATTCATCTCGGGCTGTGTGGAGTTAGCATGTTCTTGTGGAGTTCATGTGGGTTTCTTATTGGTGCTCTGGTTTCCTCCAACAGACCACAGATGTGTGTTTCAGATGAATTTGTGACTAATTGTGTGTGTGTGTGTGTGTTTTTGGGGGGACAGGCATCCCATCCAGGGTGTATCCTATCTTACACCATGTATTTCCAAGATGGACTCCACACCAAAATCTTGCATTAGACAACTAGTTGTTGATAATGTGTGAAGCTGATTTTAGCCATAATGTTGAATCCTATCCCAATGTCTCTTGTATCTCTTTCTGTTCCTGAAAATAGAAGTTGGATGGCCTGGCAAACCTCTACTCTGTAGCGCCACCTGAAGGCAGCCAATGGGACAGCAGTCCAGAGACGCTAACCTTTGTGCACATGCCAGGCGGCCAACCAGTTACAGTGCAAATCAGACAGGATCATACGGTGCTGGATGTGCTAACGCTGGCCTGCAAGGTGGGAGCACTGTGCTGGTGGTCTGTGTAGTAGAGAATGTAGACAGATTTGATGATGTTTATAGGTCATTCATTGCATGTGGCCCGTGAGGAGGCGCAGCCGCTCATCCCACATATAGTGGGAGCTCTCATTCTAATTTCCACAAGGGGGCACTGTGACAGCCTGGGTCCTTGTTCGCCAGTTTAATTAAGAACTGGCAGAGGTTACAAAGTGCAGTGGAGAGGAGGGAATAAAAATGTCTTTCATGATATATCTGTGCCGTGTACTTTAAGGGATTTTTATTCAGAAAGACTAGACTTGCCTGACTTATATATTTATGCATTTATTTAGTTGCATTTACAGCACTGCTCAGTTAATTTTTTTCAAGTAGATGTCATTGGTTCATCATTCGATCACTACTTGTAAATGGAAGCATCGGCATTTTTAAATGAGGGACTGCTCCTTAACTGCTTCTCTTCCTCCTCTTTCCCTGCGTTAAAAAACACCTGACCATGACACCGGTCATTTCTCTGCTTTCATGGCAGTGCTCCCAGAAGTATGTTGGAGCTGGGAAAAAACTGGCAGTGATTTTGTCTGTTGCTCTTTGAAGGCGAGGCAGCTGGACCCCAGCCTGCATGGCATCCGTATGCGGAGGAACCTGGGACAGAATGTGGAGGTCACCACGATGGAAGATGGTGAACTTGTCCAAGATCTGGTAAGGACTGTTCCAGAAGGTCCTTCTGCTTCCCTCTCCAGGTTCCCCACACTGTTGTTTCTTGGGTCTTGGGTCTCTATGGCTTTACCATGCCCATTCTTCTGTGTGCTGCGTGCCACTTGGATTCCTTTTTGCTCTTCTCAACAGCTTTATGATGTGTTGGAAGTGTTTCCCCTGAATGTGTTCACACTCTGCATGTCCAGGCCCTCCAGAGACGTGGACTTCGGTGAGTTCCAAAAGGTTCAGAGAGCTGGCAGAGATCTAAATGTAACCCAGTCCTCCCTCTGGACACATTAATTTGACCTTGGAATATCAAATGCGGAGATAAAGTGGCACTGTTTGTGTTACTGACATGTAACACAACTCTTGTCTAAGAAAACAAACTGCTTCCTACTGTGAGAGTCATTCTCTTAACCTTTGACCTTCCTCGTGTTGGTTTTCCAGGATTTGCAGTCACTGGCCACGTGGATGGCTTTGGGAGCAGCCGAATTTTTGTGAGTGAGGTACTTCCAGGTGGCCTGGCTTTTGGTGAAGGTATGATGTCATGCTTGAAACATTTCTATTACAAAATATACTTAAGATTGTAATATTTTATTTTGCATATACATTTTAGGAGTTTGAAAATGTGGACTAAATACAGACCATATACCAGTGTACAATGGAGGCATAGTGGTTAAAGGTGACTTGTAACGAGAAGGTCCCCAGTTCAAATGCCAGAATGTAGTGTCTCCTGCTGTAGTATCTTTCAGAAAGGTACTTGATCCTGAGTTGTTTCAATAAAATTCCACCTTTTTGTAAATGGTTGATGTTGTCAATTGTTTTGAATAAAAGCCTTGGCTAAGCACATATTCATCAGCAGTAAAAACAAGCATCCTTTTGTTTTTCCACTTCTGCAAAGCACAGAATTGACTTTGTTCAAAATGGGTAGTTGAGTGCTAAATGTGTTGGTGTCCGTTATTAGACTGCATTCATGTTGTGAAAGGAAGAGGAATGAAAGAATCAGTATTGTTCAGCTGTCACTATGGGATGCTGAACTACTTGAACATTTCCCCACCAACACCATGTTCCAGTGTTCATAGAGGCTGTTACTGCTTGGTGGTAGCAGTAAGGTCACTTTATAACTATTCTGAAGAGAGGTGCTGAGACATAGTCATTTCCTGACCACTGCATGCATGTTCTCATGTTCACAGGGCTGCGGCCAGGAGATGAGATCCTCGTGCTCAGTGGCAAGGACGTGACCACCCTCGACCTGGGCATGATGCAGACATTCTTTAGTGAGCAGACCCTTGAGCTGACCCTCAGGCGAGACGCCATAGCGGAGGAGTCAGGCATTCTCTGGCAGGAGCCCTGCCCTCCAGTCACCTTTCCCAACCAGTCGCAACTCCTGGAGGAGTTTCTGGAACGTCACCATAGTACCCAGATGCCCTCAGGTGAGACAGTTCCCCGGATCTAGGAAATTGGCAACCTGGCTGCTGAGGACCACTACACAGCTACACCACTGAGATGTCAATGTCAGTGTGAAACAAAAGGAAATCTACAGCTGCAAAGTGCCAAGAGAATTCCTGCCTTATAAAGCCTACACTGTCTGTGATGAACAATGGCAGAGGTGTAATTTTTATCTAATTTAATGAGGGAAGGGGGACATGCAGTAAATGGGAAGTTTAGTAAAACAACAAGAATGTCTACCATCAATAACACCACTCCATGCTTCAACCTTACAATTATTGGAGGGTTCCCAGTTCAGATCCACTCTTAATTGAGCACCTGTCCTGAGTTGATACAGTAAAATTTGCCCAGATGTTTAAATATGAAAATCATTGCAACTCAGGGTGCAAACCTGAGCTTTAAGTCACCTTGGAGAAGCGTCATTTGAATAGAGGTTAATTAGTCAGTATGAGAGGGCCTGCGTTCTGTTAGTGTGCAGCCTTAACAAGAAATGGTGTTGGTTGCATCACAGCCCACTTCCTTCCAGTTTTGACTGCGTCTGCTGACACATGACCTTCATATAGTATTTCAGGCAGGACCGAAGCGCTTTTTCCCCCATCGTTCTCTCTGCGTGACTGTTTGCAACAGACTGTTAATTCCTGATACAGCTGGGCGCATCTGTGAATGTAGGAAGTGTCAGGATTGGAAGGTAAATGTTTAAAAGCAGTCCAACAGAAGTATGCAAGTAAGTCATCTGCACATGTGTGATGTTCATACCGTGTCGTTTGATTTACACTTTGACACTCACTTGGACCACTGCTCTTTAAGGTAAGAGCTCGTGATGCAGCTTTGCCTTTACTCGTGGCTGCTGAAACATGCTTAGTTCACGTTTCATAGGTTTGTTGTTAATGCCCTGCATTAATTTTCGCTAATGTCTTCTGTGCCTGACTTCAGTGGTTTTCACGGGTTTTGGTCACAACCATCTGTTTCCGGGGTTGTTGCCACAGGTTGGCAGTTAAAATCTTGTACAAAGGTGCTGAATGCAGTATTCAGAGGAGAAGGTCCTCTGGATGCAGTGTCCTTTTTCCATATTGCTGTGTGACAGTGGGTGCTCTTAGGGTTCTGAGGGGCCAGCTGGCATTTCCACATTTTGAGGGAAATGCAAACGTTTTTTCCTTTCACCTGCCAGTTTCTTGTCGCACAAACAAACTTCTATTTTGCTTAGTTTTAGAAGCCAAAAAGGACTCCTTTTGAAACGCTTTTCTGCTGTTACACCATTCCAGCTGTAGTGGGTGACCACTCAATGAGGCTGGACCCACATGCTGGCAGGTAACATGTTCAGGGCCATCGTGGGGGTTTCTGTCCCCACTGGGGCTTCCTGAAGACAATTTAGTAGGGATCATCTCATGAGAGCCAACACAAAGTGCGCAAACGCGGGGGTACCAAGCCCCTCTGGGGTTTGCTTTGTGTGTGTTTATTGGCTTTGATACGGCTTTCAGGGCATTTCCCATAGCATTGAGGAAAGTTGCCCGCTCTCAAACGTTATGCATTCCTCTTCCTGTGCTAGCCCTGCAGATGAGAAGGCAAGCTGCTAAACATGTCCAGCTCATGGGGCTGTCAGCATCATCGTAGCTGTGTTTTTGCCATCTTGTCTTATGCACTTAACCACAAGGAGGGTGTTTCACTCACCCCCACTACCTCAAATGATTTCTGAGAAAAACAAAGTCTGAGTGTCACTTAGTGTATCACACGTTTGGTCAACAAGTGGATATCGATTCTTGAACAGTCAACTTGTTTTGTCACATCTTCCTGCGTTGGCCCCTACTGAGAACATGTACACTGTGACCAGAGTGAACATGGCTTTCCATCAAGGCCACCAAGTTGACAGCATGTGAGCCAGAAAGCTGCTAGTGGCCTAAGGTAGTAATTTGTGGTGGCTTTTGTTCCTCTACCTGTCGTGAAAACGGTGACACGATTGCACATCGTGAGCAGACTTATCTTCTGGGGGTCATAATTTTTTTCACCCTGGGTGACATTTTAATGGCCCCGTGGGTTTTGAGTGGAAAGGTTGATAGAGCCAGTGGTTTGCTTGGAAGAGCAGGAATTGTCTGGCCAGCGGGTGAGACACCGAGTCTCTGAAGAGATTGCAGTGATTTCCAGACCTGACTTTAGCTTGCACCATATGAATGGCCGTTTGCTGCTAGAAATCTTAGAACCTCTGACATTTGCTGATGCACAGAATATATTGATTTATCAGATCATTTTTCCCCAAAGCAACATAACATTTAGAGTATTCAAATTTGCATGTTGGAATAGATTAAAAGCTTTATACACACACACTAAACTATTATTGAAATGCCTTATATGTCTGATGCTATCATTTTGCTGGTACATATCACTCAAGTATTTGCCCACAGAAATGAAAGTCAGATCAGAAGTATGGCAATGATCATGACAAGTGGTGCGATGAAAATTTATGGTGCTGTTGTGAGACTGAGAGAGATGTGGGCCTGAAAGAAATTGGCTTTGAGACCCTTCATGAATGTTTAGAAGGATTCAGCAGTTTTGAGGGACAAGAGAATGCTCATTCCACCCTGTCATAGCCAAAACCAAGAGCTTACAGACTAAGGACAACCAGGTTACCAGAGGAGGGGCCCCACAGTTGTTTTACAGGATGTTACAGATTGGTATCCTGGGTTGATCCCTCCCATAACCTGATTGTGACCTGGGAGCTTTACCACACATTCTGAAGGTCAATATACCCTATTATTACAATGATGTATATTTATGTGGGCTTGGTCTTTATTTTGTCTCCAGATGTGACCAACGGCTCACTGGGCCACAGCCAGGAGGACGGGCAGCTCCAGGCCCAGCAGAATCAGCAGGCAGAACTTCACGGCCAGGTAGGAAATGGCTCTTAAAGTAACTGTCACCCATAGATTAGGATGTGATCCTTGTTCCGGGCATTGCGTGTATGTGTGTCAGTTTCCAGGGACAGCTGCAGCTTGACATCAGGGCCAATACTGTTGTGTGATTGCTGTGTAATTGTGTGCTTCCTGGCCTATATATCTGGGGACCCTGCTTATTAGTGTCACACAGCGAACCAGTCAGCTGCCATCACCATCCAGACCAACTCCTCTATTGCCATGGTGAGGAGCGGGGTACCTGGTGAATGCCGCTACTGTTCAGTGTCTGTCATACTGGTCTCCTAACCTCTTCCTGAGAGTTGATTTATGGCATCAGACCCCGGCCGGACTGGCACTGTCACATCCAGGTTTTTGGCCGAGCCACAGGGAGGCAGAATTTAATTAGTGTGTGGGAGTCAGGCGTTGGTGAAATTCCACACAACTCAGTCCTTGGAATCCAGAGCTGATCACATCGTCTGTGGCTCATCACCAGAGCGAGGCAGTTGGGTATCTGGCCGACAGCGACAGAACTTGAGCGGCAAAGGGTTCTGGGGCATTCAATTTTAAAATTTCCTGTGCTTTCGGGTTATGTGAGTATCAGCTGATTTGTCATGTTTCCATTTGTGTCAGCGTTTTGTTTGTTGCAAGGTACCGACTTACTCTGTGCAGAGTGCCTTAAAAATGTGTTTTCAAATATTTTGGATACACAACGGTGTGGCACTGAAGTAAACACTACAGTTTAAGAACAGCTGTTATAATGGCATTTTTATGCAAGTATATTTTTATAACAATTCAATATTCTCCTTTAATGATCCCTTCCTAATGCCGGTAAAGTGTACTCTAGTGAAGTTGAAGGTCATAGGGTGGATTAGACCCAGATGAAGAGCACTTGTCATTAGCTCTTGAATTTGTGCTTCGTATGGTCAGCCGATCCTCCAACGTTTAATTCTGGGTATAGCTGCTGTATGTCGTTTTTAAACGTGGAGGCCGAATTGATGTTTCGAGAGAATTATGGGTAATAAACGTGAAGGTGGAAATATGCCAGTTATGGTTGTCACCACAGACCTTAGGAGTGGGCTGGTGGACTACCAATGGTGGACAGAGACGGGAGCCAAAGATGTGGTGGTATTGCTACGTCATTGCTATACAGTGCCAGGTCTCATATTATCACTAACTCACATGAAAAATAAACAGATGTAGTGAGCAAAAAGACTATTTATGCTTCTTTTTGCAATTCATTACTTTTTACAACAGATGGGCAGTAGACTGCTCTACTGACCTAATGACTTCCAATTAGTTCTCTTTGAAAGGCTTACATAGGGACATTATTTTCTACTACAAAAGGCCCATGAATACCAAACAGCAAGCATTAGCAATGAAGAATGGGGGGGTCCGTTGAGCCCATTGAGGTCTGCTGGCAGAGACCGGGGTGCTGGCACAGCAGTAGGCTGTGGGCACGGGCCCCCACCGCCACTGTCCTGTTTTACACAATCATTAAATTCCTGTAACAGCTGCGGCTCATTTATACCAGGGAGAAGCGAGCTGTGAGGCAAACCACACGAAATTTCGGGGAAGCTGTTCTGTTTGTTTCCAGAGATCGATTTGTTAAGCCCGGTAAAAATGCTTTCCTGTTTTCATCAGAATAGAAGAAATACTGCGGCTTCACTGAGGTACTGCAAGAGACTGGAAATCAGAAAGTGTCACTTCCTTTTGAAGTTCAACCACCCACACTCCAACTTAGTAACTGAACGCACTGACCTGCTTTGGAAAGTTGGAAGCCGTATGGCATGTGGTGCTTCTTCGGGTCCTGATATACCCCAGCCACGTACACCCTGCCCTGGCCCTGTTTCGATTTACCAGAGTTGATGGAGGTTTGTGCCATGGATTACTGTGCTGAAGGATGAACACGACGTGTCTGTCCACCTCTTGTGTCCCTCCTCCAGTGAGCTGCATTCAGCAGATGGAGGCTGTGGAGGTGATCACCAAAAACAGCCTTGAGTGGTAATCTCACAAAGGCTGGCAGTGAAAGGCTGACTTGCTGACTAGGTTCCCAGATGCAATGGGTAATCATTCCTGATTCTCATCATCTGAGTCACTTCTATGGCCCAGGTAGTGTGTCTGATCTGCTCTTTCAGAAGTCCCGCTCCTTCCTTGGCCACGTTGACCAGAGCAGATACAAACAAGTTTCGAGCTTAGCTTTTTCCATTTCATAGTCACACTGTGCTGTTAACCTGATGGGTGAAGTGTGGGCTGAAGGAACTCAATACAGGCTGGTGGCTACCAGGTTACCCTGATGGTTAAACGGGTGGCCGCAGTAAGCTACTTTGCTGCTTTCAAACCTTAACTAAGAGCCCGTAAAACCCTGACATTGGGCCAAGGTCTTGCTGTTGTTCAGTGCTCATTAATCTGTCAAATATTCTGAAGCACACAGCCAATTCAACAGGTGGATTTCTGTAGATTACCATCAGTGAGTCTGCATGGGACTTTAGGAGAGGAGTGTGTAACTCTTCAACTGCGCTGATAGAACGGTACAAGGCCGAGCCCTAGCAGGCTGCATAAATCCACAGCACAGCTCTCAAAAGCTGGGTGGAGCAGTGCACTGCATAGCTCGTGATGGGGTGTTGCGCAGTGCTGAGGTGGACTAAGTCCCTCAGCAAACATATGGCCTTGAGCTGCCCAGTAATCTGGGCTTACCCTAGACAGGACACAGAGTACGGGAAGCAGGCTCCCTTATCCCCATGGCAGCAAGAACGACTCGCAACACCGGGCCCTGCGTGCGCCTCATCACCCTCATCGAGCTTCTGTCCCGCCAGCAGCTGCCAGTTGAGGTGCTCGCATCGCTGCTTGCTGTGTGCTGGTGCTGGCCACAGAAGCACGCGGGCGAGACTGACTTCTTCCTGGGCGCAACTCTGCTGACTGTCAGACGTCTGCTCGGAGAGCTGCAGGAGTGGCTTGCGGAGGAGATGGCGTCGTGCGTGGCGTGCATGCAGCCCTCGGAGGGGACCGTTCTCTTGGTAATGAGCACTGTTGAGATGCAGAAGTGGGCGTCGCTGCGCTGCAGTCAAAACCATTAACTTGTCAGACATTTCTGTCAGGGCTGCTGTGTTGCATAGCAGTTGTTTTTCCTTTGGGATCACAGCTCTCGTGGGACTTTCATGGCTAAAATGCCACAAGTTTTGTTATTTAAATATTTTGTTTTGTGGAGAACAGTGTTGCTTGTGCTCTATAATAACTGGATTAATGGACAACATGTAAGGTTGTAGGGTGTTTGATCACTTTGCTTCTGTTTCATTGTATTTCCAGAATGTTTTTTTAAAAAATTGCTGGGCTAATATGATGCTTTTACCACTTGCTGCTTATGGTAAATTGATCTGATCAATGAGACCTTCAGTGATGTGTTCTATAAGGTGTTGTCTGACCAGAGACCGAATTACCTGCATTGTGTGTGTGAGAAGAATCTGGCTGTGGGAAAATGGCAGCCTGTGATATTCACCCTACTTGACAGCCCTCAGGAGCAATGATCTAGGGACATAACAGATGGCTTCCACTCACTTCCACCAGTAATTGATCATTCCTGGTCTCTACCTGAGCGGAAAGATGCAGTGTGAATGAAGCGGTGCTACATAAATAAACCGTGAACGTGTCCAACCCGTAGCTGCAAAGAACATCCAGTTCATGGGGCTGGGTTCAGGATCCCACAGCATCTTGACACCACATATCCATTGTGTAAATGACTAGTCAGAACATGCAAATGCAAAGCAGTTCTGATAACCACACTGCTATTTCCTGTGAGGGTGCAGCTAAAAACACAGTGTGACCTCTTCAGTGCTGTCAGGCTGATGCCCACACAAGTTACAGTCACAGCACCAACCCACATGTCATCATAAATATGGATTGCCTATTTAAAAGTACATTATTTTGGGTTGCTGTTATTGTCACACCCCAAAATAGCGTTTACTCTGTTGGTCTCACCAGCAGTCACACAAATGCCTCTCATACACACAGGCTGAGATGATCTTGATTAGGACAGAGGCTTTTGGCTCACATACCCGGTGTCCTCTGGGATCTGTTTACCAACATGGGGTCTAGTCCCCTTAGTGGCATTGTGAGTGAGTGTTGGAGACCATGTGCAAGTGAACTCAGCAGCACTGTTGGCAGAAGGGAAATATAAAGGAAAGGTAAATATGCTGCTTCATATGCATACCAGATGCACTCGATTTTTTGTGTGTGACCATTTCCAGTGGTCTGTTTTGCACCTCTGCAGACACACAAACGCTTGTGCTCTTGACCACAGCTGTCAAGCTGCTGTTGTACGTTTACTGCGCAATAGTGCACATCATCCAGTTCAAACTGGTGACTGTTCAATTCCCCTTGCTTGCACCAGCAGCCTTCTGGGTCTTTTCCCCAACGATTGGTTTGCAGATTTTAGTGACTACAGCAGTTTTTGTTAAGCGTATGCCTGTGCTCCCTGAATGGTATTGAACTGAATTGTGGGTCACGTCTGAAGGCTTTGACAGTCTTGGGCCCTAGGCACTATGGGTTGGGGTGGGAAATCGATCACATGATGGAGAGGTGGGGGTGGTGGGGATGCTTACAGCACCCTGAGAAAGAGAGCAGGGTTTGGGTTGTTATCCTGACCCTCTCAAGCAGAGACACCATGTCAGATTGTAACCCTGGCTGGATGAGGAAGAAGGGATGCTTACTGGCCCGGTGGACCCAGCACCAAGCTACCACAGCATGGGGGGTCTTCCATAGGCTCTTCTACATGGTGAGTGGTAGAGAATGGCAGGTGGGGGGGGGTCCAAGTATCATTCTTAAATGTTTTTGACACTGCAGTGCTCCTGCCCAGGGAAGTAGAAGGCAGAGACAGGGTCTGGGGTCATAATCGTCCCACCCTGAGGTCTTCCTTGGTCCCCTCTGGTGGGTCACTCTTTCAGGCAGGCAGAAAGAACATTGAAAACCCTCCTCTCCTTGGGCTCCAGTCTGTGTGTGTGTGTGTGTGTGTGTGTGTGTGTGTGTGTGTGTGATGTGTGTGTGTGTGATGTGTGTCAGCTCAAAGTCCCTCTCATGAATGGCTGCCCATTGCCATGGTGCTCTGGGGCCAGTAGGTGATCCCGGTGGGTCAGGCTGGCAGGCAGAGGGCATTGTGCTGTGAGTGGTTTCCCCAGAGCGGTTTTTCCGCAGCACCCGGTTCTTCTGTGCTGTTAATTAGCCCAAAGCCATGCAGAAAGCGCCGGTAGCTCCTGTAATCTAGCTTCTGGTGTGTGACTCATGTTCTTCACCATCCCAGCGTCCTCTGGCGATGAGAGGAGACTGAGTCATACATGGGCGATGCAAATGCACAGTGTGGGGATCTGCTAACAGGCTCTACTGTGATGGCTGGCGTCAGGCTGGATGGGCTCCGGTGTCTGCGGCGAGGCAGGAGGGCTGCTCCGTGCTGTGGGGGCCAGGGGTCATGATTTACCAGCCGCCAACTAACTCACTCCCTGCCAACAGAGAGGAACCCTCTCATTAATGGTCCTGTTTCCCAAATAGGGAGCTTTCCTCCAGATGTCCCAGGGAGCCTTTCAGTTGTCTCTCTGGAATCGTTTAGTAAAGCCTGGGCAGAACCAGACCTGTAACACAGGCACACTGGTTTAAAGGTGTCCGGGTCTCCTCATCAGTATCACAGGACAATGCGTGGGGTCTGTTGCTTGGCAGAGGGACCAAGAGGATCGAGTGACAGTATTTTGATTTCCCCTTGGCTGTGCTCTGAGGAAGGCATGACCGCTCAAACAGGACACCTGCTTGGCTCCCACCAACCATGATGCTGGTGCACTTGAAGGCTGATGTATTTAAATCGAGTCTTTGCACTGTTAGCGTTGTGTACAGTCAACCAAATATAGACGTTCTGGGAGAATACAGCTTAGTGATTTAGTGTTGCACATTTTTGAACGACAAACTGACAGAAACAGCCAGAACGCAGCTGCTTTTGTGTTAGCTGAGCGGATAGTGGTGGTGTCTCTCAGGTCCTGAGCTGCGAGTTTGGATCTAGATTTGAATCTTAGTTTTGGCTTTGTCTGCTCTTCCCGTGTTCATGTGCATTCCCTCCCGCAGTCCAGACTTCCAAACAACCCCTTAGTGTGAAACCCATGCGAGTGGTCACTAAAAGTTCAGCTTGATGGCACTTACTACAGTTCAGGATAACCTTAATGTTTATTGCTGCTGCTGACAGTGATGCAGTGTGAACGATGCAGCCTCTGTGTGCTTAGGAAATTTCGCAACGGCAGCGGAGCTCGGCTGCAGTGGTGTTGTAACCAGTTAGTGTGTGTCCACTTGCTGATGTTGTTGTGCTGTGGTGTCCTGTAGAGCGTCGAGACGGTGTGCACCCTCTACCAGACCTTCCAGAGCAGCGCAGACGGCTCTATGGAGCGTCGCAAGGATGCCGGCGGGAGCGAGCCAGGCTCTGGACCCCTGCGGCCTTGCCCCCGCCACATGCCTGCCACCGAGCGCTTGCGCAAAGTCATCCAGGAGCTGGTGGATACGGAGAAGTCCTACGTCAAGGTGGGGAACTGCCTGGGGCTTCATTTTTACTTTTCCTTTCATTTCACAAGCTTAACTTTGACAGTGCAACAATAGTTTAGGTGTCCAGTTTTGTGTACAAAAGCATCATTTGCTTTTTTTATAAGAAGCCTCTGGTGAAATCTGTTGTTTCATTGCAATGCTTGAAGTTTTATGAGCTATGATAATAAGTGGGAGTGCTGTAATATGAGGGGTGGGCACCTCGTGTGAATCTCTGAAGTCACCTGTTGCAAAAGGGCTGTCAGTGATGAAGATGATGGAAGTCCTTGTCTCCTCTCTCTGGCCTACAGGACCTGACCTGTCTGTTTGAGATCTACTTGAAGCCTCTGCAGAACGAGACCTTCCTCACTGTAGATGAGGTACCATTGGGATGGGACGGGTTGGAAGAGTGGTGGTGGTGGAGGGATGTTGGCCAGTCAGGTTGAGGGACAGGAGCACAACCAGTGCAGAGCAACTGGATTTTACCCTAATATCTCCTGAATTGCTCTGGAATCTCAAGCATCTACTGAAACCTTCAGTTAGGGAGAAATTTCTGCAGCAGTCTGGCCATTTGGCCGTGACCTCTTAAAACAGATCAAGTTGCTCCTTGGGAGATCCGTCAGTAAATACTGGACTGTTAGACGAATAACTAACATAATTTAGATTGAACACAGTGAGTAAGAGGCAACCATTTATTGTGGTGCTGCTGCTACAAAGGGCCTGTCCATCTCCACAGATGGAGAGCCTGTTTGGGAGTCTGCCAGAAATGTTGGATTTCCAGAAGGTCTTTCTGCAAACCTTGGAGGAGAGGATCGCCTCATCCCCAGATTTCAGCACCCTGGAGACCCCTGTGGAGTTCAAGGTATCTGACTTCTCCGTGATCTTCGTAAATGCCCAGTTACACCTTGTTGGAGCCAGGGGTCTCACAGGATGTGGTCACAGCTTTGCTGATGTATTGTTTTGCTGCGATCCCAAACGTGGTTTATTGATTCAGCAGCGCTGGGCTGTGGACGGCCGCTCTGTGTTGCATCCCATGAAATAAACGTTGCCACTACAGATGAAAAGGAAACTTGGCGTGAGCTGGCTGGGACCAGATGGGCGACAACAGTCTGGGGTCTTCTCAGGAGCGGCACCAGCTGGGCAGCAGTGATCCGGGGCGCTGTGACTCACCGTCTCCGCTCTTTTGCTCCCTTCATCCAGAAACTGCTCTTCTCCTTGGGTGCGCCCTTCCTCTACTACGCTGATCACTTCAAGCTCTACAGCGGCTTCTGCGCCAACCACATCAAGGTCCAGAAGGTCCTGGAGCGAGGTATGACGCCGGCTCTCAAGCAACTCCCTCCGAAAAGGAAAAACAGCTCTTGCCGCTGCCTTGCATCATCTGATTTAAATGAAGGGCATACATTTGTGTTGTCACATAAAGCATCGCCAGTGAATGTTTTAGCTAAGGTTACAGATCTTGGCAGTGAAGCAGGGACAGGTGTGTCATCACAGCACTGACAGCAGCCAGGTGTCCCCCCACCTTTCACCTCATCGTTGTTTATTTAACCGCTGAAAAGTTCATACAGTTCCAGTGTGTTAGCTGGGGCGTCCAAATGGGTTCCACATGCAGGCATTGCAGGAGACACCTGGGAGCTCTCCGAACGCGACCCCATTAAACACTTACAGGGGCCTTCATTTCTTAGCCTTGGGATATATGATGGGATATGAATTTTGGCTTTAATTGACTCACCCCTCCCCTACGCACACCCCCATACACCTGGCCTCATTTTCTATCGAAGGCCGGCTGCTTTGGCACCTTGCTTGCGGGGGACCTATCAGACCCCCTGCGGCTTTCTGCTCGCCTGGATCCCAAGACATTCCTACAAGCAGGTGTCTGAAGGGACAGGATTTTGTTCTGCGTGGGGCAGGAAGGGTGGAGCAGCTCGATGGGTGTAGGCTGTAATTTCGAGTGCGAGGGCCTCTATGGCTCCTTCCCAGCCCCTCAGATCTCCCTGTGCCGGCAGATTTGTATTTACTTGTTAATGGGCTGCCAATTACGAGCTGGAGTGTTGCAGCGACTGCCTGTCTGCTGGCCTCGAGTGCTCTAATTGGCTCTCTAATGGTTCCCCAATACACACGCGCGCACGCGCTCACACGCCAAGTGCGCAAGAGCAGCAACTGCTTTGATAATTGGAGGAGAAAGAAGGCATTTTTCCGTGCACCGGCTGTGTTTACGCTCTGTATGTTTGCCCTACTTTGACAAGTTATTATCTGCTGTTATCTTTTTTGTGCAATATTGACTCCTTGTATCTGTCATTTAGTTGTGCAACATCATGATAAAACGTGCTGGTCCCTCGCATTTGGGAGGTCTACAGTGACCTCTTGTGGACACGGGCATCACACATGCCTCCAGATGAGAGGGTCCCCCATGACACTTCACTCAAACTGCGGTGTAAAACCCACCCAACTGTGGGCAAATGTGACCTGGAATGATGCTAAATGTAGAAAGCAGGATCCTGGCTCCAGCCACCGGTCATCCTCCTCTTTTCCATTGCAGCCAAGACAGACCGAGCCTTTAAGGACTTCTTGGAAGCTAAGAACCCAACAAAGCAGCACTCGTCCACCCTGGAGTCATACCTGATCAAGCCCGTGCAGAGGGTGCTCAAGTATCCCCTGCTGCTCAGGGAGCTCGTGTCTCTCACAGACACAGACAGCGAGGAGCACTATCACCTGACAGGTGAGCATAGGTCCCCCCCACCCACCCCAAACACACACACACTCTCTCTCTCTCTGTGTATGTGTGTGTGTGTCACTCACATCTTCCATCTGCTGGTCCTGCAGAGGCCCTGAAGGCCATGGAGAAGGTAGCGAGTCACATCAACGAGATGCAGAAGATCTATGAGGACTACGGCACCGTGTTTGACCAACTGGTGGCAGAGCAGAGCAGTGCTGACAAGGAGGTACAGAGGACATGGTGCTTTCCTCATGGCCATAAAACAGATATTCGTTTGAGAAAATACAGCAACAGGGAAAGGACAGGGTTCACTTTGTGGAAATGAGTCAAAAGAGTTTATTTGTCATGTACATGGTTGTATACCATGTATTGAAATGTGCTCTGATCCAGGATAGACTGTGCATAAAAATCTACAATGGAAAAATAAAACAAACATCCAAACACCAAGAAGAAAAGAAACAAACAGCAAATAGATAAATAAGTAAATAAATAAATAAATAAGTAAAACGGTAAAGAAACCCTAAGGTGCCCTGGAAGGACAGTGACAGTGAGGGGAGTGGTCAGAGAATACATGAGGTGAAGCCATCTCTTCTGCTGAAGTTTCCGGAGATGTAGGACACTTGTACCATTGTAGTACTTGCGTATCTGGACAAGAGTGCAGAATGTTGCTGTCTCAGCTGGGGGTTTGTCTGAAGGAGCAGTGCTTTGTTCTTAGTCACTCTGAACAAGCGTGAGAAGTGGGGAATGCGTGTGCCAATGATGCAGGTTTAGCGCAGCAGAACTCGGCGCTGCAACACATCCACTGTGCAGCTCAACTCAGCAGCTTTGCCCCCCCCCCAGGTCACAGAGATCTCCATGGGAGAGTTTCTCATGCATTCCACAGTGGTCTGGCTCAACCCGTTCCCATCCATGGGCCGCATGAGAAAGGACCCTGAGCTCACAGTGTTCGGTGAGTGCGCAGCCCCCCGGGGGAATCATGGGAAGGGGACGGATCCACCATTTGAGGTGGGCAGAGCAAGCTGCTACCCCTAACGCTATTGGTGCTTTGAACTTGTGTTGGATTAACAAATGGCACCGGCATAGATTTACGGTCCTATTTTACTGCTTATTTGTTGTAGGCGAAAAATTTAATCACAGCAGCAATGATTATGCTTTTAGTAAATATGCATCTTTTAAATATTTGGATATTAATTGCAAACTACAGCAGTTTGCTGGCCAGTATCCCAATTGCAGAGCTGGATCTGGACAGAAGACACTGGTGACCCACAGTGTTGTAATGCATTTCCGCGTCACCCTGTTCATGTTTTCTTTTCTTAGTGTTCAAAAAAGCTGTGATACTTGTGTACCGGGAGAGCTACAAACTGAAGAAGAAGATGGTGAGTGTTTTTATTCTGTTCATTTTCCATACATTGTTACCCAGAGAGGTGCTCTATTTCTGGTTTGAGAGTTCCTTCATTGCATCGTGCGTGTGTGTGTGTGTTTCAGACCACAACTCGTTCAGCATACGGGGACCTGGACCCCTTCAAGTTTCGCTGGCTCATCCCCATGTCTGCGCTGCAGGTCCGCATGGGCAATGCAGCAGGTTAGTGACCCCCCCCCCCAATAACCCTGTCTGTGGGCAGCAGAGCTGAGTCATCAGGAGCTGCTCACCACCTGCTAAGCACCAAACAAGCCACCACCTTCCACTCTGTTCCCTTCCCATTAAAGTTGCTCTTTTCTGTTTGAAACAGCAGAAACAAACTGCATCTGGGAGCTGATTCACACCAAGTCGGAGCTGGAAGGACGACCAGAAACTGTGTTTCAGCTGTGCAGCAGGTAGGGCTGGGGTCTGTGGTGGTGGGAAGCGGTTCGTCTCCTATACAATCCACTGCAGGCTGAAGGTCTACTTTTGTCCCCACCCCCACCTCACTCAGCTTGCCCGAGAGCAAGGCCAACATCGTCAAGGTGATCCGCTCCGTCCTGAGGGAGAACGTGCGGCGGCACAGGGAGGGCCTCCTGGTGCCACTGCGGAAAACCATGCCAGAGTCGGCGAGAATAGGTGAGGCTCTGCTGCAGGCCACCCCCCATCTGCATAGATTAAAAGTTGTTTGGTTTCATCCCAGCTTAAAGCAGCCATACTGGGGAAGAAGCACTGTATACATTATGGGCTTCTCAGTCTGTGTCTCTGCATGCAAACAGAAGTTCATGAGAGGGTCATTGCAGGTTCCTCCCGGGCCTCCTGGCTATGCAAGCAGGCCACTCTCGACCTCCCTCCCCATCTGGATGCAGTGAAAGGGCCGCCTCTGGACTCGGATGAGGGGAGCCTCAGCAGCGGTTGTCCAGGAGAGGGTTTGTCTGAACTGAAAACCCCTTCCTCACGGGGGCAACCTCATCAACCCCGGGATCACCTGAGCCCCGATGATAGTGTCAAGGAGTCGGACATCCTGAGCGACCACGAGGACCACCTGAGTGAGGGGCTTTGCCCCACATCCCCCACCAGTGCCATTGAGGCCCAGTTCCACAGACTGAGGCTAGCAGAAGAAGAGGGTTCCGGTGAGGTGGCACCCTGTGTGCAACCGGAGGGCCTGGACCTGGACACCCCCGAGAGGCACCCCCGCCTGGTGCGCGCTCACTTCTGTGCCATGAAGCGGAAAGGCAACAGTTTGCGGAGGAGCCAGGGGGCGCTGCTGAGCATGAAGCAGCACAGTCGCTCACTGGACAGCCAGACAGACCCCCCCAGCGTGGATCTTAACGCCCTCCTGGAGAAGGAGTTCAGCGTGCAGAGCCTGACCTCTGTCGTTAATGAGGACTGCTTCTACGACATGAGCGATGGCGCCCCCAATGCACCCGTCCCCACCCTACAGGGGTGAGGATAACCCCCCATCCTGCCCCAATTCCTCAGGCGCAGCGGCTTCTTCTCAAAGCCAAACGACAGCCCCAAGCACAGGAAGTTGCCGCTGAAACCAAAAGGAAGCACTCGGACTACAGACCCTGCCTTGCTCTATTTGTGCACTAAGTACACAGTTTGCCTACATTTTAAAAGCAACATGTTTATTTTTACTGCTAGTATTTTTAAAGAGGGAAA
Organism: Heterotis niloticus; assembly: GCA_018136845.1. Classification (NCBI taxonomy): domain Eukaryota; kingdom Metazoa; phylum Chordata; class Actinopteri; order Osteoglossiformes; family Osteoglossidae; genus Heterotis; species Heterotis niloticus. The sequence continues at coordinate 13,489,272 of CM030901.1, read as the reverse complement.
AATCCATTTTTATTTATTGATAGTTTTTTTTTTTTATTATTATTATTATTATTATTATTATTGGACCTGCTTAGAAGAAATAAGCCTTAGCGCCAGATTTGACCACTTTGCGCTAAAACGCCACATGGACCGGAGCTGAGAACATCTATCAGCTGGAAGGACATTAAGAGGAGACTGAATTTTGGAAGCACCACTGTGGTGTTTGATCTCAGCCAGTGTTTAGTCGCCTCAGTTGAGAACAGTGCTGCTTAACCGAAGTAGCCTGATCGAAGCTGCCCGCCCACCGAGGGGAGAAACACAGCTTTCAAGCTATTTAAGGCTACGATGCCTTAATGTCCATTTTAAAATATGTAAATTGTATTTTCCCAGAATGGCTGCACTGTAACTTAATTTGAATATTTTATATTCAGACACATACTTGACAATGTACAGGTAAACAAGATGTAATATTTGCAATAAACTATCCAGCATTGAAAGTTTGAATTTTTTTTGCCTTGATTCAAGAATTTACCACGTCTTCACGCTGGAAAAATTTATTTGCTTTTTCCAGCGCAGATCTGTACGTTGAGCACAGTTACAGGAGCAAGTTTTACCTTGAGCGCTTGCAGATGGAAGAACAATTGACGCCAAAGGCATTTTGGTTCCAGGGTCCATCCAGAGGTGGCGCTCTGCTGTCACAGCATCTTAGCTGCCCACGGTGACAGGGGCTCGGGGGAAAGGCACTGTTACATCTGAGGAGAAGCCTTAAAGTCAGCCATTAAGACATGTCTACACTTTATTGGCTCCCAACTGATATAGCGACAAAATAAGCTGTAACAAAAAAGGGAAAACACTAGTTGATTTTAATGGCTTTTACATTTAGATACAAGACAAATGATACAAAGAGATTACATCTAAACCGGTGTACAGTCTGACTTGTGCTCATACTTCAGCTGCCACAGAAGCGCCGTCTATTTTAAGAAATTTCCAGAACAACAAAGCTTTAAAACAGATGGGGTTTGTCTTCACCCCCCCACCGGGTTACAGGAAACTTAAATCAAGGTCTCATTGTGATAAAATCAGTGTTTCTACACTTGTGGCGAGATGAGATTTTGGGAGAAGTCCTGTCCTCTTCTCAGAGACCTTGACTTTTACCAACCAGGACTTGCACGTATCCCACCCCACAGCACTGTGATGCAGGGATGGGGATCATTAACAGTTTGACACTGCAAAACCCGGCTGGCGAGATCCTCTCTGTTCCAGGGAAGGAACTTGCTGGCATCTGTCTGGTTCACGTCTCCTGCTGCATTTCCACAGCACTTTGCACACCATCCTCTCCCAGTGTCTGTCCCACTTCTGCGTTGCCACAGTCTTCCATTGTAAAGTTTTTAAAAATGTATACAGGAGACCTGGTGGAGTGTCAGCTAAAAAGCGGTGTGTTGTTACCTCATCTCCCTACTCTCTCTGTCACTAAGACTCTTCATCATCGTCCACTTCACCTTCTCCATCGCTGGCTGAGCTCTTGCCCCTACGCTTCCTCCTCAGCTCCTCCCGGTAGTCATACTCGGCAAGGTCCGGATTCCTAGCGCACAGCTCGCTGTAGACATCTGCCAGTGCCCTGAACTTGGAAACAGACAGCTGTGTGGGGCGCAGCGTGGGGTCCACGTCGGCCGCTTGCAGCAAGCGCTCTGTGAGCTCCAGGCGCCGTGCCTCTGGGAACAGCGTCCTTCCAGGCAAGAGGACAGAAACATTTCACCAACAGACTCTTGCATAACTTAGCCCTTGCCTGTGAATCATCATCACTTCCTTCATCTGGGCTACATCATCATAATGGGGATGGGGAAAGCAAGGTGTGCGGCAGTGTAGTAGAGGCAGTCGGTGCTGCTCGGGAACATCCTCTAGAGGATGGGCAGAGCAGAAGCTCCGAGGAAGGGGGGTGTGGAAGAAACACTCACTCAAGACCTCTGCAGCAGTATTTCCTGCGGAACTGGAAGGTGCTCCTGACAACCTTCTCCACCAGCTTGAAGGGCTGCTGGATCTGGGGCTCAACCAGAGGAGTGAAGTGCACTACACCCACGTCCACCTACACACAGACACACAAAGGCAGGGGGGGTTGAAGCCATTCCCAGGACCGCACAAGTGCATTTCTCATGTCAGAAAGTGGGGAAGGGAGGGGCAAAGTGACGCAACGTGATGGCGAGCCGGTTCCGGTTGCCACAGTAACACCTGTGTGAAGAGCTGTGAAAACAAGCCTCTTCGCTTGCGAATACTAAATAAGCCTTTTCTTCCTCTCGCGCCGTTCGGCAACAGCAGCCTGACGAGAACGGAGCCGACACATTCGACTGCGGTTCGTTTTCGAGTGAGGGGCCGGGCCGCACAGTGCGGTGATCGACACGGGTGCTGGCGGCGCCTGAGCCGTATAAACACGGGGGGCAGCTGGGCTCCAGATCTTCCTCAGGGGGCCAAGGCTGGATCCCGTGGAGCCACAGCTTCACTCTGCTGTTAGTACTAAGCCGATATGACAAACTGTTGAAGTAGCAGCATCAGACGCATCTCATCAGCTCTGTCGCCAAGACCCTGCCGATCCTTCGCCTCCTCCTCCTCCAACCTCTTCCTCACTGTGGAAAATACAGGCATCCTAGGCAAAAACTTTTCAAAACGACACCACAACAGACAGATTCCTGCAAAGCCTCTTTTTGTTGGGTATTTTTTTCTTCAACTGCTATCTTGTGCTACCACTACAGAATCAGGGGGTCTTGCTGCATGGGGCAAGCTTTCTCACTCGGTACCCATCTCCCAATCCAGAGGAGCAGTGCAGACGAACCTTGCGGAACTGGGAGGCGGCAGGCTGATGGAATGCACCGCGCTCAGCCTGGACTCGGCTGCCGGTGAACGGGCTTCCCTGCGGTGCGAGCGCGTGCCTGCGGCAGGAGGGGGACAGAGGCAACCTTGCAGGGGAGGAGGCGACACACACGGGCTGCGCAGCAAACTGGTACGTGGGAGTAGCATCTCCTTTTTCCCTGGGCTTATAGAACACTCATCTGTGTCTCTGCTCACATCCACAGTGCGCTGGGTGTCTGGGTCTGGGTTTAATGCTCTGCTGCCCCAACTGTTGCTCTCTTAGCCAAGTAGTAGTGATGCTCCACATACCACCAACAGTACCAAGGCTCATGTGGACACGCACGCTTGCTGGCCTGTAACACACACTCCTGTCTTGGGCTTGATGTGATCTCTATGAATTCGTCCTTGTTCCCTGCACTCTCGTGCCACCGAAAAGTCCCTGTTCCTGAAAACGAAGCAATACGATTCAGGTTCATGGTCGGATTCCGGCATGGACCATGTGCTTGCACGGGGGGGTTGGATGGCCGAGGAGAACAAGAAGGATGGCACCAGAGCGTTTCATAAAACATTAAGGCATCGCCAAAAACTGCACCGAAGGAGCCGCATTAACACCATCGGTTCCGGCACCTGCCAGTTACATGCGTGCCGCAGTCCGTCCAGCACACAACGCCGGAACGACTCGCGCTCTGCCAGAGATGTAATGGCACCGGATGCCTTTAATTTCCATCCCGGGAGTAATCAGGCCATTTATATTCCGCAGTTCATGATTTAAGAGAGCGGCAGCGAAAAGTCGATATTGAGCCCATACAGGCACAAGCGCCGCAGCCACGGGGTTGTATAAGTCACTTTACCTGCTGATTTACGAAGACTTGACTTGCTACAGCACTGTAATATATTCTCGACTGAACATTAATCCTCCCGATAACCTTTACATTGGGGCAACCGTCCTGTAAAATCATGAAATGCCTTTTCTGTACGACACTGCGTATCTAATGAGTCTTTGAGTCACGTGTTTGGATTCTGCTTAAACCCCTGAACTAATTCTGAACCACCGGCCCAGAACAACTCGTAAACCTGATGCAGCTCAGTCTGCGGCTCTTTGTTTCTCTATTTATTCTGTCATGGTTGGGGTAACAAACCTCCCTTGAACTCCAGTTGTTACATCCACACAGTCTGTAGCCTTGAATGAATATGACTGTCAAAAGAAAACAAAAAAGAGTTTTGGATTAATTCTGGTCTCTAAATTGCTTGGTTATGTAAGTGATTCTTTATCTCAGGAAGTTGTCATATTTTTAATCCTGACTTCTGAAACAAATGTTCCCCGCTGGGTCTCTGCAGACCCAGAATACCATTTACTGCACCATGATTCTCTCATGTCCAGGCTGCATGCCATGTGAGTAAAGCACTCATGTACTCCCACATACATGCCATCAACGGTATTACGATCCCCTGAGATTCAGGCCTGCATTCATCTCTTTCACTGTTGGTACGATTCTCCTAATGAAGTAAACAACTTAAACTTCACATGATGCAGCAGCAGCAGCATCACCACCTTACCATACATTTGGTAACATCATCCAAACTGACTGAAGACAAGCGGCCCCCAGAGGACCACAGGCTACAATTGGTCCTTTGTCCTGGGCAGCACTGCCTGGCCAAAACAGCTGCCCTTTCCAGGGGTAACACCCAACTTACCGGAACATTCATCTCCCGCCAACTAAGCCTTGGTTCCGGGAGACCAAAGTAGCAAACAATACAGCTTAAAGCAGCATAATAAAGATTAAGAAGGCAGAAGAGAGTGGGATGGGTGCATTAACTATGACAATATATTCCAGAACAGCCGAGCAGCACGGAGCTTTGCCACTGTTGACACCAAGTCAGGCGCTCCCTCGACTTCTTTGAATCCCACGCTTCCGTTTCAGCCCCTAGGTGAAAAAGCGCTGCCTGTGTCTGAGCAACCCTGATCCTGGGATGGATGACAAAAAACAAGACCTTGGATTTAATGTCCACTGCAAATTTCATCCAAGGAATTCTCCAGAAACAATCTTGACGTTTGCAGGATGAGGTCAGACAGTGGGAGCGGGATGGTGAACTAATAAATTCCTGGGAAATCCAGTGTGTGCTGCATTTATGGGACACTGAAACATGGCTTGCAGCCCTATTTCCATTTTGTATGTGACTATAAACCTTGACAGAGCAGCACTGGGCCATAAAAGGGCAAAAAAAAAAAATTTGCAAAAGATTTATACCCTTATTTCAGAAACCTTTGCTAACCGGTATACAAATAATACACTTCAAAAATATGGCAATGAAAATTGTCACAATAAATCTCAACTTATTTCATTTTGTGCAATTACCAGCAAAGGGTCTCAGTTGCATAACAATTATAAAATGACAGCTTGAACAAACAGGCGGCGCCTTGTACCGGTGTGAAAAAGCAGCTTTGGAAAAGCGAGGCTGGAGCGCAATTAGCTGGAGGACGAAACCCAACGTAAAACCGAGGGACCAGTGAGAATGGCTTTAAATTAAAGTGTCTCTTTCGGGAGACACAGTGACGCGCTGCGACTTTGCGCCCCGGCATATGGTGCCCGGAGAGGCTGAAATAAATGGAATCTGCCTATAATAGCCTAGCCCGTCTCAGCATATCACAGCATCACACACCCCTGGGTACATGTTAACTGCAGTTCCTCCCCCCACGGCCACGCACCTCCCCCTTTATTCATCTACAGCACAAACACAGCGTCAGCAGCATTCCGCACCTCTTCACTGAGGATACACACTCACACACACTCACAACTGTGCAGAAGTGCCTCATCCGACACCCTGAAGCGCCAAGGTCAGCATCTTCCAAGGTACGACCTGCTCTGTGCTACACGCCGTTTTTTCTACAATCTAATCTTTGGGAAGATGTATAGATTATGAAAGAAGGGTAAATTCAGAAGCAAAACTGACAGCCAACTTGAAAACACACACACACAGAGTAATGGTACATGTGGCAGCACTTCAGTGTGTATTGTTTATGTGGGAAAGCAGGATAAACTTGTCTACTGCTTCCTAGTCCCCCTTTGCCATTCCCTCCCCCAGGTCCTTATCGTGAGGATGGGGCTGGGGGGGGCGTTTGAGAGAGACAAGGGGCAGCAGCTGTGTGTTTGTGTGTGTGTTGCTCTCCATTGAGAGGCTGCAGCTCCCATTTACACACACACGCACACAGGAGTGTTACTGTGTCCTGCAGTCGTCTGCAAGAGCATCTTTGGCATCGGGGACAAACGGGAGACAATACACTAGAGGCGTCAACACGGCTGTCTTGGTAAATATCCTCGAAACAGGACCTTGGAGAGGAGGGTCCACAAACTGCCTCTCAGGCTTCATCCTTTTTAATTTCTAGGAATATTTTTGGAATTGTTCCTGATGGGGAAAAAATGATGCATCTTCCTTAGGAAGATCCTTCTTCGTGCATTTATGTTTTTACTGATTTTAAGTTACTCTTGCTGAGCACCGAAGCCTTTCTTACCTAAGAAAATTAATTCGGCAGCAATCAAACACAGCAAAGTTGATCAAAAATTATTTAACAACACTTTGGTAGCACGAGGACTGGATATTAAAAGCTAGTAACCAGCAGATACTCAGATGAGTGGAAATGTGTTTTAAACCTAAAAATGAGAAAAAAGCTGGAAGCCAGAGATCTAAAATAAACACATACGACCACTTAGCCATTTTGATCATTCTACCAACTAAATATTTTCTGTATGTATAAAGCAAGTGAGGAAAGCCTTTCTTCTTAATGCTATTTGGTGGAAGTACTGGGTTGGGGACCATGAGGCAGATCATTAGTAATTCATTTAATCAACCAGCTAACATTACATTTGCTCTGATGTCTGATACTTGCGTATGCGTTTGGATTTGTGCGCCATCCTGCTGTCAGTGTGCCTGGGTGATGAAGCCCTTCATCAGGACCACGCACCCAGGGGGACGAAAAAATGCTTTCAGGCCTTGGTTAAAAGGGACCGTTATTTTGAGCGGGTTCCTATAGATATGTTGCAGTGACGTAGGCGATCGCTGGTGGTGGTGGCGGTTGAGCATAGCACATCCATGTGTGGACCAGACCGCGACTCAAACACCAACCTAACTGTGGGAAACAGAGCCAGTGGAGATAAATCCTCACCCCTCCATCTGACTTTTTCCATGTGTCTGTGTGCGGGTTCACACACCACCGCAAACAGCCTGGCGCATCACAGCACTCCCTCTGCACCACAAGGCTTTTACATCAAATAGGCTCATATTTCATTTTCTATACAGCGTGCCCTAATTTCCTGCCTATTATGAAAATAACGTGAAACAATGTGAGGAACGGCGCAGGTTAAGATTTTCCATCCCCTCCCTTTGAGAGGAAAGCCCCAACAAAAAAAGGGTCCAGACATCATACCTCGAACTTTGTGTGCATCTGGATAAAAAAGGGTGCCGGGATGCAACGGTGGTGGTGTGTGACCACATTGCCAAGTGGACGCGAAGATCACCGGGGCGCAGTTACACGCCAACTCTCTCCTTGCTGGGGAGGACACTGCCGCTTTAAGTGCTCGCACACAGAGCGTCGCCAAGACAAACTCGTTCCTCCTCACAGCAACACTTTCCTGGAGCTCCGGTTCAGATGGGATGCAGGCAAACCGAAACGTGTGCGAGTGGGGATCCGCGCTCCCTTTTCTTGTGATCGGTGCGAATCCAGTGCCCATCTGCCATCGCACTGTCCTTTGTTCCCCACAAAAAGCGGCTGCCAGGTGGGTGTATGTGGGCTTCCCTGCTCAATTTAACGCTCATTTTTCTTCCTCCCACAGTGCGCCGGAGCCTACACTGAGCAGCTGGAGGTTCAGGGGAACGGACTCAAGCTGAGTTTGCTGGTGGAGACGCGGGGATGGCGTCCGCCGGCATGCAAATCTTTGCCTTCGTCCTGGCGCTGCTGGGTATCCTGGGGGCCACGGTGGCCACGCTGCTGCCCAACTGGAAGGTGAGCGCCGACGTGGGATCCAACATCATCACCGCCATCTCGCAGATGCAGGGACTCTGGATGGACTGCACCTGGTACAGCACAGGCATGTTCAGCTGCACCCTCAAGTACTCAGTGCTTTCGCTGCCTGCCTACCTGCAGACGGCCCGCACTGCCATGGTGCTGTGCTGTGTGCTTGCTGCCCTTGGCCTCTGTCTCGCTTCCCTGGGCCTCAAGTGCACGCGTTGGGGGGGCGGCCGCCGATCCAAGCGGCACACGGCCATCGCCAGCGGGGGGTGCTTCATCGTGGCTGGGTTCCTCTGCCTCGTTCCCGCTTCCTGGTTCACCAACGAGGTCATCGCCAGCTTCCTGGACTCCAGCGTGCCGGAGAGTAATAAGTTTGAGCCGGGAGGGGCCGTGTATGTGGCTTTTGTTTCTGCTGGTTTCCTCTTTGTTGGGGGCTCCATCTTCTGTGTGTCCTGCTCGGGGAAGCGCCAGGGCCACCGGGACTTAATCCTCACGCCTCCCGACAAACTGCTACAGCAGCAGCAACAGCAGCTCCTACAACAGCAGCTGCAGCACCAGTACTGCTCCCTATCACCCCTGGACAACAAGGCCGGCTACAGCCTGCAGGACTACGTCTAACAGGGTGGTGCGCTCCTTCCCACGCCGCTCGCCAGCTCCCAAACCACGAGATGGAGGAGGAGAAATGTTGGAGCGTGAGAGAGGGAGAAATGGGAGGGGGCCTGTGACTTTGCCGCCTTCTCCCTCCACCTCATTTTTTCTTCCTGTACCGCAAGCACAAGCCGTGTGGAGATGTTCCCAGAGCAACGTGTCGCTGCAGACAGCCTGTGAATGTTGTTGGGATGAACACTGAAGGAGAGAGAGCCATCGACTAGCACAGACGTCTGCCGCCGGGAAACCACATTAAGAGCTCCTTGGGGGGGCTGGATTAGCTGTAGGAAGTGTTTTTTTTAAGACCCCCCCCACTCGCCAAAGGTTTGAATTTAAAAAAGCAATCATTTCGCTGCTAACAATCATTTAATAACCTCTCATCCAAGTACGCTGGCAATATGTCTACACTGAGGCAATACTATGTGGACGCTGTTCCTAGCGAGTTTCTCAGCCATCTGCTCAACTAGCGCTGCAAACAACAGCCATTTCTTGGGTTTTATTTCAGTAGCTGGTACAACGGTGGAGCCTGGAGGTTGCCAGTCATGTGGTTGGTGGCCAGTAGAGATTGTAACGTTGCCATCATAGCCTGCACCTACAATGCTGTAGTACTTTACACCGGTAAAACTGTTCCAGAAGGAGGCACAGTAACTACAAGAGGGGATTTACCGCAAAGGGAGACACCAGCAAGCCGCTCCTCTTTCTGGAGACTGAAATAAAGGACCCCCCCCCCCCATCCACCAGCAGTGCATGCATGCACACACACACGACATAACACCACTCTTAGCGTTTTCCACCCGACAAAAACAAGCTACACACTGCTCATTTATTCAGTGCACACACACACACACACACACACACACACACACACACACACACACACACACACACACACAAGCTGCATGTGCTTTTCACTCTTGTCGTCCTCACTGCCATGGTAACGGAACCCTGTGCCCAAATATCTTTATTGTGTGTATGTGCGTGGCCATGCGACGGGGACTGTGGAGGAGTGGACAGCCGAAAACCTCCTCAAGCCCCCATCGAGAGCCAACATCTGCCACTATGAGCCCCGTGTCGGAGGCCCACAATGCCTGAGGACAATGGTGGTGCGGCAGCCACGTCCTCACTCCCACGGCTGAATGCACGCCGACCGCCATGCCCCTCCCTTGCTCCCCCTCACCAGGAAGTGCTTCATGAAGGAGCTGTACACAAAATCCAAGATTCCCTGATGTCGTTTTAAATCAATGTGCTGATAAGTTTAAAATGAAAAAGTGAATGCAATAGTTTCTGAAAATGCAGGGCACAGATATTTGATAGTTGAGCATGATTTCCCATGAAATGATGCACTGTGCAAATACTCAGTGGTGCATGCTTTATAATCTTGAAAACATTTTAACCCTTTTTTTGGTTATTTGTGAAATATCAGTGTCCGTACGCCGTCTGCACACGTGCGTCACTGGCGCATATGTTGCTGGTTGTCATTTGGGGGAAATGTACACCTGGAGCTGCGACAGCCGGCCTGCGCAGCAGAAGCCCCCAATCTAGCCCTGCTTCTCAGTGTTCTCGTGGCTCTCGCACTGGCACGTGCCGGGTGCTTTGGAGGCGGTGGGTGCCAAAACACCGCTGCGCTCCACCGCACAGGAAACGTTGACACTGAGCTACGGCATCGTGGCCATGCTGTTTGCAAGCTTCCCCCGAGATGCGAGACGCGACGGGTTTCTTCCGTCAGGCGGAGCCCCACTAGTGGGCAGATGGCAGGATCCAGCCTGGAGCCTGTGGGTCACAGCCCCTCTCTCTGCAGGCACCTCCGGGAACTTGGCTGTCCTTCTGGGCGCATTACATACTGCGCTGTGGACAGCCAGACAACAGGAAACACTCGCTTGTGTGAAATACAAACGCAATAACAGATATTGTGCTCAAAATAGACATACACGACAGAAGTGTCTCGGTTCATAAAGTGCCAAATTCGTGCCGACAAGATTATGTACCAACTTCTACTCGTAGGGTGAAATCCTGCCTATGAAGGGCTTGTGTTGGCCCTGGAAAACCAAGTGAGCTGTACTGTCAGGCCAAACTCAACGTCTGGATGCCTGAAAACCACAAACTGGACCAGTTCTGTTTTTATCCACGTGAGATGTCCACCTCCTTCATTCCCTCTCAACAAGAGCACACACGAGCAATCCACCAGGGTTTCTTGCTCTTTGACTCATCCACCTGCCTGTAACACGGAGCGCCAGTGGCAGCCTCCGGGTTTCCGTCGCAACCACAAGGACTCTCCGCCTCATCAAAAGAGCTGAGCAAGCAGATTTCTTCTTTATAAGAAGACCGTATATTGACAGCTTGAGTGTGAGACTGCAGGAAGAGATTGTTTACAGCAGGCGATGAACAGGGTGCGGATTTGCTTGAAGCCATTCAGCCACATGTTCACATTATTCTGGGTGACGCACATGGAGACATCAGCGCACCCACAAGCCTGCCCCTGGGAACAGGTGTTTTGGACAAACCCATTGAACAGAGCAGATTGATTGGTTAGTGTTCAGTTATTGATTGGTTGTGACAGAGTGCAGCTTTGTCACCTGCACATGTACCAACTTCTACTCGCTCCGAGCACAAAACCAGCGGAGCCCCCCTACTCCCGCGAAAATGCTCACGCAGCCATTGTACAGGCCCAGCAGCAGAATGGATCATTTTGAAAATGGCAGTTTATTTTTGTGAATGTTGCAGCTTTTCGTAGTTTGCTGAGGATGCGGAGCAGCTCAGAATGTCCTGCCGTCTTAGTGTGCTTGCGCAACTAGCTATATTTTTTACCAATAAAATTATTTTGTGGAAGCTATGAGGCCTATATGAAATCATTTCTATGCATTTTCTTGCTGTGAGTGGCACGCGGTTGCTTACCAGGACACTCCTGGTCAGTACAGGCTTTTCACAGCACAGGACAGGTGCCTTCGACCCTTCCGGTGCAGCCCGAGAAACCATGGAAATGGCTGGACTCCAAGCAGGTCCTCTCTGTAAGCACTATGCTAATGAAGAGCACTAATAAAGGCCATGGGTGCCTTTTATAACTTCTTAAATGGCACCTCTAACATCAAGACCACTTGAAATGCATTTTTGCCATGTAAGCAAAAATTAGGCAGCTCACGGTGAATGCACTCCTATTTCTGATTTCTTCAAGGAACAGTCAAAATTTATCAAGCATAATTTTGTATAAGGTACAAAAAAAAAAATCATTAAATCCATTCAAAAAATTTTTTTATCCATTTTAGCTGCCACTACTCTCCTGCGTGAATTAGGATTGTACAGTAAGCTACTTAAAATGATTTACTTGTTTTCAGAGCAGGGTAATTTCTACTGTTCTATTCAGGGAAAGCACCTGGGTCAAAGGCACAACAGCAGCAGTGTGATTCCAACTCCAGACCCTCAGACTGTAAGGCAAAGGCTATAACTGCTACACCCCCTGCTCCCCTAAATCTTTTGTAAAGCAGTGTCATTATGAGAACAGACGTGATCTCTCCAACAAGGCAAAGGCCCGAATTACAGCTCATACTGTGGCAGTTAAACATGTGGTGAGAGAGTACCCAAGTCAGTGCAAGTTGTCAGTAAAACCTCTGAAAAGACCTTTGAGGAAGGCACTAACCCCAAAGTCTCAGGTTAAACATAAGAGCAATAATAAAACCAATTCTATTCACATTTAAAAACTAGCCTGTTATCATCCAGTTGGCATCTTTGGTCCAGCTAATGTAAACAAATGTCCAGCTGGGTTTTGACCCCAAGGAGAATCGGCAGCTGACAGAAAGACCCGGACTGCAAGAGGTTTCGCTTCCTCTCCTCCAGGAACTTAAAGTGCCACATCAGCTCAACTTGTCCAGCAAGATTCTGGATCACGTGGATGCAGTGCGTCCAACCGAACATCCCAGAGGACCATGAGGCTCCAGGTTCTTTACATCTCAGCACTTTTAAATGCAGCCCTCTGTCTAGGTGTGTTGTTTCACCTGGCAGCCACAACTATCTGCCAGGTATCTAGGGACTCCTTCCTGAATGAGGTAACTAAGACTGTTTTAAAACAATATTTTCATCTTTTGACATGAAACCAACAACTGGCATCTAGCTGGATTATTCAGGGCGTCTTCGTCGGCGTTACACAACAGACCGAAGACAAGACGCAAAGCGTGGCCCTTGTGGGTGAAGGCTAATAAGATCTGCTCCTCTGTGTGTTTAACCCACTTTCCCTTCAAAGAGCCTCTGCAATCGCTGCCGCAACATCACATCACGGACAGCGGCTTTCGCATCTGATTGAAGCCTCAGGTGCCAAGGACCCCTGGCAGGGGTGAATCCACCGTTTCCACTGAGCTCCACACACCTTCCCTCTCAGAGAAGTCCATTACACTGAGCATAGGAGCAACACAAACACAAAACCAGCACAAAACATTGGGTCAACAAATGGAGTAGTGGTTAGAGACACTGCCTTGATGTGGTAAAAAATTACTCATCTGTATAAATGGGTAAGAATTAATGTAAGTGGCTTAAAAGTACAAACTTTAAGTTGTAAGTCACTTTGGAGAAAAGCCAAAGGTAAAGGACTAATTTATTCATTATCGGACGTTTTATGACCCAACTTATACACTAAGCTACGAACAACTTAGCTACTAGTGACTCCAGCTGAGTTATTTTTACCATAAGAATTCAGGATGAGTATCTTGATTAAGGGGTAGAACAGCAAGAATGGGATTTGAATCCATTTCCTTTAAGGTGACAGCTACATCACCTACTGGCCCACTGGTTCAACCCTCTTTGACCAACATTACTTAAGGTGGTCTTGAAAAGGCAGTTTAATGTTTACAGGTGTAAAACCAATGTAGGGAACTGGTTCATGACCCTTTCTCCTCGTACCACTTGTCTGTCTGTTTGTAGTCTTTGTAGACACCTTTAACAACTTCTGCTAAAGTTCCCAAAACGCTTGATGAATAACCCATGGTGCCTGAGAGCGATCCTGGCCTGTTCTGTGACAGGGATTGATCATCAATCGACCTCAAACTGCTGCTGTCCTGCTACCGTGTTCTGAAGTATTTTTAGCTTTTAACTCGGGACGATGATTTATGAGGCTGTAATACCTCCAGGCGTTTCGCCTGTTTCAAAAAGTCACCACAACATGTTTCCTGAGCTCTTCGCACACTAATTGACCCCGTTTATTTGCTGGGAATGGAGAACTAGAAGCAAACAGTCAAATGCTGGCTTGGCGTCATGCTAGAAAAAACTTAAATATAGACCTTCACTGAAAGGGATTTAAGAAGAACAAAGTGCTAAAATTAAATGATGTGCTTGAATTAAACAGTAATCTGGTGATGAGTAAAGGCTGATCAGGATAAATTAAAACCATCATTGTCTCTGGAAATGACGGCTCTCCAGCACCAAAATAAAAAATAATAATTTTTAAAAAAACTGTACAGTTTGCTCAAATTATGACACCTCTGTGATTCCTGATATTTCCGTACAACCTGTCATTACTGGGCGACTCTTCCGTCAATTCTGGGAATCGCAAACAGCAACCAACGGTGACTCACTTGCTAATCCATTAACATTACTGTGACTCGCCCACTAATCCACTGGCATCATTTAAACCAACAACCTACCGACAGTACAAACAGGTTTCCGGTCCTCCCCCACACTGCACAGTAAGTGCATAGAAACTGTAACACCGCTCAGCCTCCATTCACCATTTCTCTTTAGCTGCTTTTTTTTTTTTTTTTAAATAACAAACTAGTACCTTTGCAGTTTGAGACACAGCCTTCACACAGCATTTACACCTCTGAGCTGATGTGTCGCCCCCCTGTGGAGGCTGTGGAGCTCAAGAAACCCTAACCCTGACCAACTGGTGACCTGGTCTGTACAGCAATCTACCCCAGGTTTGTTCCATTCTTTGAGCATATTGATCTATCATCACCCAACCACCCCCCAATCCATGCATCTTCCTTGTAGTGCTCCTCCTTCCTCCTTCCAACAGATCACGAGAATAAGGTGCCTGCTTTACTTCACTGGGGGAGGGGGTTCAGGCAGTTTGAGTTTCACACTGAGTGTTACTGGCCGGGTCTTGACGCACATGGGTCAGGATTGGTGGCCTGGTATTGATCCGGTGAGGTTAATAGCAGAGACCCTTTTCTCCTGCAGAGTAATGGTTAGAAGAGGAAACTGCATTGCTACAAAGAGCTGCTACCTTTCAACAGACAGGCGCTGCCTCCAACTCCAGCAAGACAGCAATCAGACAAAAAAAAGACACTGGGTACAGTATAGACAAGTTAACATACAATTCAAAACATGCACCAAAGTGTCATCTTGTGCGCTCAGAGACATTGATCCGAAATGGTATGTGCTGCTTTATTTTTTTTATTTTTATTTTTTACAGCACCCGGTTCTAGCTCCACCCACAGCTGTTTATTGGGCTTTCATATTTACAACATGTGAAAAATACTGCTGCCAGGGAACCTCAGAACATGCACGTTCGTGCACAATGTATCCTAGCTTGTCAGATGGAGAAGCTGTTTGCCACCTTGGTCTCTGTACGCTGCTCAGCGGAGGGGGAGAGAGTGTCCATCCCTCTGTTCATACAAAAAATCCCTGCTGCCTCCCACATCATGGAACTGTCATGTTTTAATTACCTTTATTCATATTTCAGACATTTTCCTCCAAAGCGATGTACAACTCTGAGTAAACAATACGGACACAGAAACTCAATTCTCAAAGTAGTCACTTATTTCAAAACCATTTGTGCCACCTTTTAGGTTGTGCCCAGGTCTTGCTCCCCCTGCTGGGCCGCGACACATCTGTTCCTTGCAAAGACACCGCTTCTGTGGCACATTTCCGAACTGCAGCGGATGTGACAGAGGGCTGGAGGGGACGGCGGCTTTGAAAAGCTTAATTTTAGGACAAGCTTCATTTTTATCACAGAGACGCAGCACAAAGGCAGATTAATTGTTAATTTGTGTTTATCTTGGTTAATTATAGGATCAATATTGAACTGGGCTGGAGGTTTATTCAATCAGACGTTCGAAATGGCTTATTGTTTCAATGTGTGAGGAGGCTTAATGTGACTGAACGGCAGACAAAAGGCCAGTTTTGGGTTTTAACTCTACTTGCAGTGGCCTCCAGCATGACGGTGCAGAAGGAAAATCCATTCAATTTGCATTAAACGTTCAGCACAATAGATTAAACGTCCAAGTTGAAAATGTTTCTGAATGTGAGATGACATACGTTCAACCGTTCTGCTATGGCATTGCATGGTAACTGTCCATCAGCGTCATCCATAATGTTCCCACACACGACTGTCTGCTACATTGTCCCAAACAGACAACCCTGCTGATGTCTCGCTTATCCAAAAATTCATGGCTTTCGGTCCCTTTTATTATTTTAAAAGCTCACCGTTAATTTGGCATTTCACAAAGTGTTTATAAAACACTATTAAGCTTCATTTAAATGACAGTTTCTCCCCCCAAGCCAACAATATGAAGCTTGTACCCTAAGCTACTATCAACCATTTACCCATTTATAAGACTGGGTAATTTTTACTGTCGGTTCAGGGTAAACACCTTGTGAAGCAGGAGTGGGATTTAAACCCAGGACCTCTAGACTGCAAGATGACACTTCTAGCCACTACACCACCTGCTGTTTATTACTAGGCATGAACTGATTTAGTAGATGTTATTTTAGTACCCAACCAAAGAGCAAAATAACTCCATGCTACTCCTTTGCACAAAGCAAAAAAGCCATATCACAATAAACAAGTTGCATTTCACACTACTTTGCATTCAGGAAGCAATTAAATTCTGTCCTTGATCACATATGAATTAATTTAATACAAGAACTAGACATGTTTTCCAACTAATCCCTTGCACTATAAGAATGACAAACCGCAGCATCCCGAGTCGCCCATGACGTCCGTTGCTGGCGCTTACGTCGACGTGCAGAACTGAGGCACAACAAATCAATCCACTCCCTCATGCCGCTCCCTGCATTCTGCGCCGCATCTAATTGTCATGCCACAAAACTTCAAAAGCATGTGGATCACGGCTAGAAGTAAGCGCGAGTTATTTTTTCTGATTTCATTCTCCTTGATATGCTCAAAACACAAAGATAATCCACCAGGATTACAGTGTCACAATTATTTTTAAATTACTGGAGCAAAGTGAAGACTGCCAGAGTGAGGAAACCGCTTCATCTCCAACAAATCTCATCACGCTGCATCACACACAAAGCTGGTAGAGAAAGTTGCCGGAAATATAATACCAAGCGGGCACAAATGACAGAACACCGTGCCCAAACCATAACAAATGTCTGTTGCAGTTTTGTTTAAAAGATCATATACAACACATCTGCATCACCTCTACAAATAGACTAAGAATATGCATGAAATTTATACTTATAGCATAGCTATTTATTTTTGTAAATATAATGTTGACCTTTGAAAAGCTATTGTGTGGAGAAGATATTTAGATAGAAAACACACAACTCATGAAATAAGATGTTCTTCTTAATCATGTCAGGTAGGGATGAATGATTATTTTCTCTTATTTCTGGCCTCTAACGTGACGCGCACACACTGGAGCACTAATTTACCACGGTGAAATAACCATTGGAGTCACCTCTTCTGACAGAATGAATGATCAGCCCCAGTTTCATTCACTTAACTCATCCTTCCTGTTCTCTGCGCACAAACTCCGCCTGAAATAAAATATTAACTCATGGGGAATTCTTGTGAAGATGTGCCTCCTTTTCCTCAAGATCTCTCACCCTTACCAACATCCGAGATTTTAAAAAAAAAAAAAAAAAAAAAAAAAAAAAAATCTCACAAACTGATTTAACCTCTCAAGGGGAGAGAACAAGAAAAGAGGATGCTGCTGCAGTGTGTGATCCACCCAGGCCTCAGATGAAACCCTGCAAGTGTCCCTCAGAGTTACTGCTCCAGGACAGCATGTCTAACCCAATAACTACCACAGCAAACTTGACATAAACAGCAGTGCTCTAGTTAACCAGAGTCTGGTATCTCACCGAGTTACCACACACTTATTAACATACCGCTTGGATCAACATCGTACGACCCGGGGGCATCATTAAAGCTACAGGAAGCACATGTCCAGCTCTCTAAACTGATCTGGTCAAGGCTGAAAATTCTCAATACTGCACAACAAATCTGGAGACATACAACAGGGAGCAAAAGAGAAGTGGAAATGCTGATTGGGGGCATTGGTCCTACCTTGGGCTTTGGGATGAAGGCATGTCCTGAGATGGTGAAGCAGTCTCGCACCTTGCAAAGGTATTGGGCCATGATGGACAGGCGACTCCTCTGCTTGCTGCCCGTCCCAGCAGTCAGCCTCTAAATAGGCAGGAAAGTTCAATGTGTCAATTCTGTTTAAACTAATGAGCTGTAATATTTTTTTGCAACATTTAGAGGCACAATGGTTCCTCACAATGAAGGTATTCAGCAGTCCAGTCAAAAGATCTGTTCTTTAACCCAACAACACAGATTACAGTCTCAGAAATAGATGATGTGATATCCACTCTGTTCAGAAGCACACAGATCCAAATGTTAAAAAGCTATATTTATTACATTGGGTCCAAGCATTATAAATAGTTATGTTGCTAATTTTAAAAGATACTGTTTTCCAGATTATTATTTTATTTTAAAATGTGTGTTCTTGATGTTTCTTCTTAATTTTCTACAATTTTACCTGCTGATTTGCAAAGGTAACCTGCATTTCAGTAACAATTTCAAACAGCACAAGGGACTGGCATAAATCAACTCACTTCCACAGTGTTTACAGCTTGTGTCTGCAGTTGGTCAGAATTGGCTTTCATTAAGGTGATGAGAACAGGTTGTACGTTTATTACATAACTTGCCCACTAATTGGCAGAAAATAAGAGTTTGTACAAATTATGTATTTTAATCTTTATTGTTAATTAGTTTCAAGTTTGAAATACTATGTTAAAGTTTATGAAAATATTAAAAATCTTAAAAGTATTTTTTCATATAGTAATATTAGAGGTTTCAGAACCAAAAAGCTAATAAACCAAAGTATATCTATTAACCTTTTAACGATTGTAACTTTGTAGTAAAAGTGGATCTGAAATTACAAACAAGTTGAATTAAGAGCTAACTTCCTAAGATGAAGAGTAGGTGTATGCCATAAAATTAATCCTTTAGCCATTGCAAAGGTCATTTTCATAGCTTGTGCTTTCTGACATTCTATAAAGTTGCATGTTAGTTGTTCCAATGAAGCTGAAGAATAGTATTTCCCCACTGGGTCCACCAGGGCTCTCAGTTGTTTCTCACTTTTTAATAGGTGTGAAAGCTGCTTGGGAAGCTACTCAGATAAAAGAGACACAGACCTCTACCACCTCCTTCTGGAAGGTGAGCGTGAGCTGGGTGCGACCGAAGGCAAAGGGGCCAGTCCTGTTGGAGATGTCCTCCAGCCACCTAATGATGAGGGGGGTGGAGACACTGAAGGGCAGGTTCCCGATCACATGCAGGTCCGGGGGTGCTGACAAGGTGGAACGGGCGGTGAGAAATGACCTGTTGTTACACTTATTATCACATCACACACATCTGCGTCTGTTTGCAAGTTATAAGCTCAGAGTGGGAATTAGTCTCTGGGGAGAAGTACAAGGGCAACAATCTACAGTAGACTAAAGTGGCACTTGGAATTATTATTATTATTATTATTATTATTATTATTGCTACTTTGAAAACAACTTACAATTGAACCTATTCATTGGTAGGAAATTTTACTTCACACTTGAGGGCAAGTACCTCCCTCAAGGGTACTAAAGAAAGGCCTCTCCAGAGACTTTAGCAGGCAGCATTCATACTAGAGTAGGGGCAAGAGCACTTCTATCGGTTTCTCTTAGCAGCAATTTTCAGAAAAAAACCCTCATCTGTCATAAATACAGGGCCCCCACTCACCATCCTCCCATTTTCTAGCAATACTCTTTGGAAATCCTCTGTCCACCCTGTAGGTGAGAATGTCCCCTTGGATGATGCGCATTTTCCCTGGAGCTGCCTCCGACAGGAGCTGTGGAAAGACTCATCCCGTCAGGACACCGCGGTAAAATGGGGTGCACAATGAAACAGACCTTCTAAGCCATGCACTGTGCCAACAGAACAGAGTTCAGGTGGAATCATGAAATTTTGACTGCACTTGTTTTAGGCATTTTTTTTAAATACATTCTTCCCATTTTAGACATGAAAGTGAGTCATGCAATTCCTGCACATCCATCACTGTCAAAACTATTTATTTAAATCCCACTCCAAGTTTGTCTTAAGTTCTCTCTCAGATTTGCTGGTAATGTTTTTCCTTCAGCTTTGGGGAAACTCAGTGCATATAATATTAATTCTCACACTGAATCTAGAATAGAATATTACACTCAACATTTCAAGGGAGATCTCCCTTTTAAGCTCCTCTTAGCCTATCCAAGCATGTGAGGATTCAGAATATAAAATTTGACTCTTAAATTAACTGTACAGTGCTTTATTTTGAATGATGTTTATTAGCAATTTCTTGGTTTATATACAGAAATTGAAAGCCCATGATAGCACATTTATTGTAACCATTATGACAAATAATTACAGCTTTTCTGTAAATCTTTATTCATTTATGTCTAATAATATGATACAGAAATACATTTAATATGTTTAATTACTTTCTAATAAGACTAGAAAGAGGTTTTAGACCTCAACCAAAATGCTAAGGAAGCAATATTACACAAGCAGATACTTTTATCAAGGTTATAGATTTTTGCTGATCCTTTCATTCATCTTTATGAAGCATGAAAAGCAGGTTTAGTAATGTTAATGTCCCACCTACATGCAGACCAACTCCCCCCATATACAAAACAAACCTGACCATTTGCAGATAAACCACATGCAGTGCAATATAACAGAACAATCTTCCAACCTGCAGGCCAGGGATGAAACGAGCGTCCTTCTCCACCACAAGCAAGTCAGAAGCTCCTGCGTTGAGAATTGACCGGGTCAGTCCTCCCGGTCCAGGGCCCACCTCACACACACAGGCACCATTCAAGTTCCCCGCTTGCCGCACAATTTTGTCTACACAAAGACAGCAGAGAGTCACAGTCATCAATATTCCAAGCAACAACCCGGGCTGTATTACTGGATAGATTGACTCATATCTTCATGGGGAATGAAGCACAAGCAACTGAGAGGACAGAACACTAAAGGGGAAGGCTGTGTGCAGGGCACTTTGGTCGAGCGTGAAATGCTCCTTTGTCAAACAAACAAGCCGCACGCAGTGTAAAGTGCACTCATTGCATCTACAACCATTTACCCCAGGAGGTGAGCCTCTTTCAGGCCACCCTAAGGTTTAAAAATAAATAAATTTTTAAAAAATCACCTGACCTGTGAGCCTCATGTCCAGAAGGAAGTTCTGCGAGAGCTGCCTCTCTGCTCGCAGGTTGTACAGTTTGATTATCTCCCCAATGGTTGGGAGAGGAGGCAGTCGGAAGGAGGCAATCTTTCTAGAAGCTGTCATTTCTTCTCTTTCGTTGGAGGGATGAGGTGCATCTGTACCTGAAAAGTACACGAGTTACCACTATGTCAGGTAGAATGCCCCACCTCTTTTTTACACTCAATTCACGTGCACTTTTAGTGACATGAAGCAAGTTTTACACTAAACATGTATTTGATGTAACATCTGTTTCACAAAGGCTTTTGACTCGAAACGTGCTATTTAAAAATATTAGACTCATGTCATTTACTAACTGCGAACAAACCATAAACAGCAGTGCCGCCCAGCGGTATAGTCAGGTAACTGCAGCATATGGGGAGAAGCAGTCTTTTCGTGCAGGACGACAATTTGAGGGATTTTACAACCACCCCAGTGTTAAAAAGTCTACACTATAAATGCATTAACATTGCCTAACTTAAATACCGAGTTTTTGCTGAGGTGTGGCGAATAACTGCCCCCAATAAAAAATAACAGATGTCCACTGTGCAGATTAAGCTGGTCTATATTTCATGTTTCAGCTATAAAACATACTTAACCTGAACAAGATCTTAAACACCCGTGAATTATTTACATCAATTTTTTGGTGGCAGTTTTCAAATGCCCTTCTGCTCCAAAGTAACCTGCTAGAGAGGTTTATTGGCATCCCCAACATCTGCATCTTGTGCGAAAACTACAACTGGTAGGAAGATTTTAACAACTTTCATTTGATAAAAATGCGTGTGGAAACAAAAATACCAGCTGTGCTCTGGCAGTATTTCTGCCTACACTCACGGGTCGTTCGTTGAACAAATTTGCGCTCGGATACCGTTCGATAATTTAATTCTACAGACGCTTTTGTCAGCTTACAGAAAACAAATCCATTAAAACCGTGTTTCCTCAATAATAGGACAAAAACAACGCAAGTCAGAAACAAGGTTAAATTACAGAAATCGTAACACGTTTCTCACCAGGATGATGATCTTCCGGGGTTAAAGTGACGTCACTTAATCGACTAACATTTATCCACTCCTCGTGCACCAATCGGAAGACACCGCCCCATACATTCAAGGAAGGCGAGGCTTTCCATTCTTTGAACGTTTCAATTGGTTGAGAAATAACGTTTCCGAGCCTAAAACGGAATGTCCAATCAGCTTGCAGTAGTCTTAAGCCAATAACCAATAGAAATTTTAAAAAGGCGGGTTTTCCGGTTGACCTGACTTTTGTATTGATTTTAAGGTGACGTATCGAACGCATAGAGCAAGTGTCGCTGTGTCCAAGCCGCCGATCAGTCCCTGCTTTTTGTATCAGGAACAAAAACCGTTGATAAAATCCTTTCCTTAAAACACATCAAATACTATACAACATAATAAATAAACAAAATTAGTATATTACAAAAACAGTCACCCTAATCGTTAAAAAAAAACCGTTAAGTTTCTTTTTCCACCGGTTCAGCTTGCATGGAACAATGCACACAATGTCCGTTGTTTTAAAATCAATTGTTGAATAATTAACTTTAAAACCCGCCCTGTATTTTTTTAAATTGCAACAATTTTACTAATATTTTTACTTGTCTTCGTAACCTAGACTTGATTTATTACATTTAGATCTATACTATATGGCCAAAAGTATGTGGACTCCCCCAAGCTGAGCTCTTTCAGCCGCACCCACGCAGCAGACAAACACATTGTAGACAGTTGTGCGCTTCCAGCTTTGTGGCCACAGTTTGGGGAAGAAGAAGCTTCTTTCCTGCTTCAGCATAACCGTGGCCCTCTCGTGCACAAATTGAACTCCTGGTGGCTGCACAGGGCCCTGACCTCAACCCCACCAAACACCTTTGGGATGAACTGGAATGCCAACCATGAGCCAGGCCTTCTCATCCGACCTCACTGATGCTCTTGTGGCCGAATGGACAGAAATTCCCAAAATGTGGTGGAAAGCCTTCCCAGAAGAGTGGGGGCTATTATAGCAGCAAAGGCAGGGAGACAACTCCATATTAAGGCTCATGGGTTTGGAATGGGAGGTTCAACAAGCACAGATGGGTGTGATGCTCAGGTGGCCACACAACTGTTTCGTGTTATGACAGCTGCGCTGCAAAAAAGAACAGCATTTATACAGAACCGTTAAAACCAAAGACCAGTAGTTAGTTTGGCTGCTTATTGTGGAACAGCTGTATAAGTTATATTAGAAAATTTGTAATTATTGTCAACTCTTGTAAAAAAAAAACTGCGGTGATGATTTCTTGATGTAGCTTCACATTGAAACTGACTTTTAAAATAAATCAGTTAAAACAGTTTTGGAAAGATACTAGTACCGAGCCTCCAATTGCACAAAATAGCCGCCAGAGGGAGCTGTGACCTTCTAATATATAAAACGTATAATTAGAGTGAGGAATAGGAACGATGACAGCCTGTGATTTCGAAGTTATTCCCAAATTATAACAATAGCCCAATGAAGTACTGTAAAACAGAAATTAAAGACTATTTTAATGGTTAGAATTATAGATAAAGGAATGAAAGCATTCAAACATTTTATTTAGTATGTATTGTTATTTTGTGCTAAAGGTAAGCAATACCTTTTTGATATACAGAATTATCAAAACATATGCAATATTATACTTCTGAGCAGAAAAGATATATGACAACAAATACTGTATATGATGTGGATAAAGCACAAAATTAAAGGTCATTTGTTTTGTAGATACTGTAGCCTCAGTACTCATCTGACTTTGAGCTTGGACCATGAGAGACTGGAGAAGATGGGCATCTTCAAAATGAATTGGTGAAGCCACTCTAGCTGGGCTAAAACCAGGCAATCAGAGCTATGGACACACTGCTGCCCACAGCAGACATCCCTGTGAAGAGGTTGGTTCCCATCCTGGGTGATGGTTCTTCAGCCTGGAGGGTTGTGGTGGCTTCCAACTGTCACATTTTTCATTGTGGATGTAGAAATGCACCCCTGGGGGTCTGGAGACAAGTGGCAGTTGTGCCTTCCGTGAATGACCTTGAAGAGGGGCTCTGGATCCACACAGAAATCCACTGATGCTGCTGCTATGGCAACCACAAAGAAGTACCACAGTGTGGGTGTCCGTAGGACCGGCTGTGTTTCTGCTGCTCTCGGCCTGTCTGCTGTCTTCACCATCACACACTGCAAACTCCTGCTGCATCAAACACCTAAAACAAGAGCGGTGTCTTCCCTCCATCACACAAAACATACAGTCTGTCCCAGTCACCACTCCATCTGCTGATTTTAAACCCTTCATTTCTACTGCTTAAAAAACAAAGTTTTTTGCAGCTCATAGTGCCATTTTTCTTGTTATACTGAGCCATTTTTGAGGTGTGTGCATGTTTCTGTTTCTTTTCATTTCTGTCTCGCTCGCAGTCAATTCCAGTAATCTCTTGCCAAAGTTCGTTCAAAAAAACGAATACATTTTATGTACATCAACGATTACATGCTTGCAGTATCCATGAAGCCATGGGTGGAGTCATGGGTGAATGTGTAAGAACTGGTTTGTGCTAATCTTGCGTTAATCTTAAAGATATTTACTATTTCTTTGTCCTTACTGAAAGTATTTAGCCTGATGGAAAAATCCTGAGTATCTTGCATTTTTGGTGCAAATTAACATTTATTATATTTTTTGTTTCTTATTGCCTACTGAAACTATGGGGTTGTGCTGGGATTCAAGGGCTTAGGATAGAGGATGGAGGTGAACCCGATGACTCTTGTCTCCCATTTGTATAAGCGATAACTCTGCTGTTGGCTTTAAGGTGCACAGTGACACAGCGGATCGTGCTGGTGCCTCACAGGGACTGACCTGTGCATTTGGGTGCAGGTTTGTGGACTGTTGTGTATTCCAGAGTGACGGCGAAAAACTGTCTTCCAGTGAATATGTGCCGTTTTCTTAAATAAAATGGCTGTTACTATCTCCCGAAAT
Organism: Heterotis niloticus; assembly: GCA_018136845.1. Lineage (NCBI taxonomy): Eukaryota > Metazoa > Chordata > Actinopteri > Osteoglossiformes > Osteoglossidae > Heterotis > Heterotis niloticus. Next base: position 13,464,383 of record CM030901.1, on the reverse strand, counting down.
GACCCATGCTTTCCAATACTATTTTCTTCTTGGATTTAAGGGAAGAAATACTAATCATGACAATTGTCATATAAATGTTGGTTTTTCCCCAAATCACTGCCTGTGTGGCTCACACTGAGACAAGAGAATGTTTTTATGATAAAAAGTTAACATGCTGGTTACAGTTTGGCTTTGTATTTTGGAACTGGAAAGTGTCATCAAATCATTATGGACTCCTGGACAACCACCGAGATTGCTTTCAAGGCAAAGAGGAACGGAAGTGGTCGGCCATTGCCTTCTTCCAGCATATTATTTCCTTAAAAGGGTGTCAACGTAGAGGAGAACTGGCAAACTCTATACACACCCGTGAGCTGGGCTTGAACCCCACATGAGGCAAACAGCCCAGAAGCTGTGAAGCTCCAGCTTACCCCACTGCATACCCCTGGCATGTTAATAAACCACAAGGCCTGGTGAACAATATTTGTTAGAGCATTCTTATGAAATGCTCTACAAAAACTAAAACTGCGGAAAATTTGTATTATTTACTCGCTGCACTCTGAGTTGAAGTGGCATTTGCAGCGAATGTGGATTTTTATCCGCTCCTAATATCATGAATAAACAAAAACACTAGAGGGCAGTATTGCACTGCAGCAACTACCAGCTCCGAAGTCGGAGCGCATTTTTACATACACAACATTTCTGAGCGCTTTTGTTATTTATTTAGCTCAAAATGACTTAATACAGGTCTACTTCCATTGTGAACCATTTGAAAATTTAAATCTGTGATGGATTTAGCAAATTCCTGTGACATCGCTCAAAAAACGTAACGTTTAATTTTGCCGCAAGGCTGGAAAATAGCAACACGTTTACATTTACTCGGCTCACATGAACTGGCTGCACTGAATGAATGAATATTGGGTTTACTGCGTGATATTTGTTAACAAAAAACCTCAGGCATTTAAACGGCATGGGTCATGAAGAACGGTTTGATATATCTGTTCGTAGAAATTCTCAACCACGCAGACGGAGGGCCTGAAACAGTTTTCTTGCATGTTTGTTCTTTTTTGAGAGAAGAGACATTTTAAATGTGCGTTACAGAATATTATGAGAACAAGGCAGCTCAGCAACTGCCGCCGTATTGCAGCCGCACACCTCTTGATTCCACCGTCCCTGTTTTCAAGGACATCGGAGGTGTTTTTCATCACAGCGCCGCTGGAGCTGAAGGGGTCTGTGATGCATCACAGAGGGGCCCTCATCATTCCCCAAGGGTCCCTGGGAGGCAGCGCTCTTTTCATCTGCACGTTCGCCATCGGGGTCCAGGCCTCGAACCTGACCCCAAAGCTGATGGACAGAGCCGTTTTCAGGTGGGGGCTTTGGCCTGTCACTCCCTGAGCATCGCTGCACCGTTTTCTGATGTTCCTCTTCCACCGCTGCTTTTCCTTGCGCAGAACCTCGGTGCCGACATTCTCAGCAACGATGAGGCAGAGAAGCTGCGGAACAAAAACGTGCGTTTATGCTTCGGCTCCATTTCAACCAACGCTTCGGCTGCAATTGTTTGCATTTCTATACGTTGCTATAACTTGCTGTGCAACGCAGCTGAAACCCTCAGGGCAGCTTTCTCAATGACTGCAACCGTGGCCGTCAATGGCCAAACGCCGCGCGACTTTGCTCCAGCGGGGTTTTAAAGAACCGGTTGAAATCCCACGATGCTGCATTATTGCACCGACTTCCGCCCCGCCCGCGGAAGCGGTCCCGATCGCACCAGGCGTCCGACGCGTTCTGCACCCCCGACGCCCACCTTTATTCGCGAGCGCACCCTGGACACACGCGCACCTTCAAGGCACTTCGATTGAAACACACATCAGTCAATTAGCAAATCGGAAATTTCCCTATGATTCCAATTTGGTACGGAGTCCTTGGCTCCCTTTCTTTCTCCCCCTTTTAGATTTTCACCCTGACAGTGACAAATTACTCCTCCGCTCGCTGAGATTGGAAATTAAAAGCATTTAGAGTTCCTCATGCATTTATGCTAATGAGAAATTCAGATATGATTTGCATGCAAAGGAGGCCAGTCTGAAACCTCATCGTTTTTTTCCCCCTTCTCGCTCCTCCAGCTCCTGCGTTTCTTTGCCTCTTTTCATGCTCATGCAAGCAAAGGGAAAGCACACTTCAAAAGTGACATTTTATGCGTCAAAGTCCTGTTTAACGGCAAGTGTTCCGTTATATCCGCGGAAATTTTGATTGATTTATTGACACAGTGGCCTGTCTAATATGCCCGCTCCTGTAAAGCCAGTTCAAGGATATTAAGCCGGGTGGAATATGAATTATACTGCTGCGTGGGCCCTGCTGGCTAGACGCACACACTCGATGTGTTTCGGCCGCGTGCGAACGTGCAGTCAAAGCATCTTACAGTCTGTTTAGTCATTTATAGGGCTGCATTTTGTACTGGAGCAATTTCAGGTGAAGTTCCTCGCTCAAGGCTACTACAGCACCGCCTCCCTGGGGGAAATGAACTGACGGCTTTCATGTGACAAGTCTGTGTCCCCAGCCGCTTCGCAGGCGCTGTCTGCTCAAAGGCGTTCACTCAAGTAGGTTATTTCTGGCCTACGCTTGTATTCATTTTTTTTTCCCAAATATATCTTTTGGGGATGGAGTGGATGTCCTTTGTATGATCCTATAGTATAGGTTTATTTTAAACACAGAATTCTATTTCAAAACAGAGTACTGGGGTTATCAGGGTTGGAGGTGGGTGATTTACCTACTGACAGTTTTATTTTTTCCTTTGCTAGGTACAGTTATTAAAGATGTCACTGTATTTGCAAAGTCATAACTTCAGCTGAAGTCAGCAGCTATAAGCATGCAATACCAGGTCATCCATCCATCATTATCAATAACTGCTTCTCCAGTAAGGGGGGAGGGGGTGTCACGGTAGTCTGCCTCCTGTCTTGGAAGCAGAGGACATAAAGCAAGGCAGGTCCCAGAGGTGACACCATTCCATCTCAGGGCAATTAAAACGCACCCACACACACACACACACACACACACAGCAGTTTCACCTGAAATGCATATATTTGAACTGCAGAAGGAAAATGAAGAACGGGAAAGCGTCAGAGCCAGACCCTCAGCCAAGGAGAGATGTGAGATCAGCGCTACCTACAGGTACAGCGTCACTCTGCCATCCATCCATCCATTCTCATGCACCACTTGTCCTGTTCCGGGTTTCAATAGTGTAGGGCCTATCCCAGAATCACTTGCTGTTTCATAAAATATTAGTGACAACATTAGTACTGTAACCTACATTGTTCTGTCGCCATAAGCGATTGAAACACAAGCGATCCTGAATCTGTGATGCCGCAAGCTGACATGAGAACACCGAACCCGTTTCACGGCGAACCTCAGCGAATGCTGGCAGCGTGCGTTCGGCGTGCGGGTCGCGGGCGCGTACTGGAAGCGCGTGCAGACATCCTGCTGAGACAGCACACGTGCGCTCAGCTGGATGACGTCACCCCGCGCCGCATCTGCGCCACTTTCCAGTGTTTATAATGGAAATATCTGGTATTTTTAAACCAAGAGAGGCTGGTCAGGAGAGCTGGAAACAGCGCGTACGAAAATAGCCCCAGACTGTCATGCAAATGAGAAGAAAGATTAAGAAAGCGCGATATTTACATCGCAGTGAAGTGGCCATAAATCTTTTGATATGCTAATTAGCCGCGCTGCACCGCAGCCCCGCACAATGTGCAACGGGGGAGTTACTCAAACATCGTATGTCCCGATAAGCAAGCGATTTGTAACACTGCTCTGTCTTAGCATTACTGTATAAATAGATATTGTAATTTAAAAAATAAATGAAATGAAAGATTAATTTGTCTTTTGCAGCGCTGCGACTTCAGCGGAATGGATTTCCTTTGATTGAATGTGCAAAGGCGGAAGTGTTGACACAGCTCCCGCGTTTGTCATGTCTATGAGATGGAGGCGAGAGCAGCAATTAAAAGGGGGGGGGGCTGTTAAATTCATTAATGATTGTCTGATATTAATTAATTGTTGTGCGCCGAAAAGCATCTCAATTAAGCGGCTTAATTAAAAGCTGCCAATAATAAAATAAATTAAATAAATAATGAAATAAATGTGCACATTTGTTAAGGTCACCGCTTACTTTGCGTCTGAGAAGTTATGATCCGTGCTGTAAGTACCTCATCTGTAATGCCAAGTCCTAGGCTTTTCCACGTCTCTGTGAAGAACGCTGGGGTCACCTTAGTGTTGCCCGGTTATGACTGTTCATGGGGGGTAGCGCTGTGTGGCGACTGCGCACCCGTGTGAACGCTTATAACGCTGCGCCAATGGGTTTCGTGCACCTTTGGTTTCTTGAGTCTTTGGTTTTCAGCTCGCTGTTTAGGACAGTGCAGTTAAGTGCAAGCTTCTCCGCCACTGAGCGTAAATCAAATAGTGCGCAACCTGTATTTGCGCCAAAGGTGCAGTTCACCGCAGTATGTGCTAATGCATGCTGGTGCTGGACCACGAGAGCAGTGAGGACTTGATGGCGGTGTTTCAGATGAGCTCAGAATTAACCTGGTCCCTTACATGTGAATGCAACCAAGACCAGAAATCCATCCATAACTCGATTTGTTTGTAAATCCACTACAACACAACCCTAATAAGCACAGATCAGGCCCATCAATTTCTTCACAGGTGGGGTTCTATAAAAACCGCTAATACAATTTTTTTATTCATTAGAATTTTATCAGTCTTTTATTTATTCTGCTTTCACCAACTGCTCATCCTGTCTTGTGTCCCCGTGTTCCAGAGCCTTACGGGAAACGCGGTGCTCAAAGCAAGGTGTACGCTGAAAGGGAAGTCATGCCATCACATGACTTTTGTTTTATTATTGTTGTTCATAATTTTTATTATTAAATATTGAAATTTTCTGTCTCTAAATGAGTGAAAACAAAAAATATGTAATCTCAACAGCCTCGATTCAATGCAAATGAACATCAGTTCATTCCAAAAACGTGCATAATTTGTCAGCTTTTGGATAATTTTCGGTTGGCTTCATTATTCATACAATTAATACAACTGTGAGACATACCTTAGCTTTGGGTAGCTTCTATAAAACTCTTCCATACACATGCAATAAAGAAAAAAGCACTGTGACAATACTTTCCCCTCTCTGTTTTCATTCATTTTATTTTGAACTAATGGATAGCTGTAGAAACACAGGCCTTGTTAACTCCACAACAAACAAAAAAAGAAAATGGATCAGTGAAGAAAGTACAATTAAAAATGATTTTAATGTTTTTATATTTGAAAATTCATAGCTCAAATGTTTGTAACTCAAAGACAAAATGCAGCTTGCTATGGTTTAGAGCAGTTTAGACCGGTTCAGGAGAGGGAGGTCTGCTGAGGGCAGGTCACATCGGTGCAGGATGGTTCAGAGCCATTTAGGGTGCTTTGGGACGCTTGTAGAACATCTCCTGGGCAGGGACAAGCACATGCTGCCTCCAGTGTAATTTAGCGCAGCACGGCGGAATGAAAGTGCCAGTACATCATGGGCCGCCCCGCAGAATCGCCTGGTCGGCGACATGCCCGTTTGCAGTATATTTCAATGGCCAAACATTAATTTTGCATGTTTCTGGATAGGCACAACTGATGTTTAATGCATTTTTATGAACTGCAAGGAACTTATTTAATGTGCTCCATAACCGTCATGTTCTTCATGTTTTAATTCCCCTGACTCCAGTGAGTTTTGTGGCCAGTCGTTCCATATTACTGTTTTATTCATTTACTTTTATTTTGTGTGCTTAAACTGTGCAGCAAGCTATTTCTGCTTTTTTCCTTTCTTTTTGTCTCTTTCCATCCACAGGACAGAGTGTGTCACTGTCCAATGTGAGTGCAAGTCCACAAAAGCTGCTAATCAGTTTTTCCAGGATTGAGGTTTTAGCCACTGACCTTCTCAGAAGTTTCTTCCACCGCATGGCCAGTCTGTCCGGGAGGCCCTGGTCTGACACTCAGAAGGACTTCCTTTCCCTCACACACCACTTGCTCTGCACAATAAGCTCCCTTCCTCTGTATCTTGGAAATCTGATTTTATAAATCTTATAAAGTTTGTCCATGTTATATTGAATTTCTTTAAAATAGTTCACAAACACTACATCTCGGCACTAGTGTGGGCAAACGAATGTGTTAGTCTCTCTTGTATACTTCAAAAATGTATGCATTCCTGAACAATATTCCATGTTATTTATTAGGGTTAAAATAAGAGCGGGTGGCACAGTGAGTAGGACTGCTGCTTCATAGGCAAATACATGTCCAAGTGTATCAGTAATTGCTACCTTATTGTTGCTCTACCTTTCTATAGATTCCTAATGAGAATGAATTCCTTGCTTTGATAAATGTTGTTTTCTTCTGTTAGGATGCTTCCAAATGCAACTTTGCTATGTACAATCTGATTAGCAAAAATGCTTTTCTATTCAAACACAAGTTGGTTATCTTAAAGTTTTGTTATTTCAGGCAGAGATAAACTATTTTTATACCCGTAAGCATTCTCACATTCTTTTGAACAATTATTATGGTTTGTGATGTGTACTTGCATTTAGCCACTTTCCTTAACTGCTTTATCCCGGTCAAGGTTGCAGTGGTCCGGAGTCAATCCTGGCATCGCTGGGTGGTGGGCTATGAAACCACACCCACTCTACAGGCCAATTACATTGCCCAATTGTGCTGAACCACATGTCTTTGGACTGTGGGAGGAAACCTGCACAGACCTGGCGAGAACATGCAAACTCCACGCAGAAGAGCTAAGCTGGATTCAAACCCGTGCTCAAACACAGCCCAGGCGCTGCCTGGTAGCAGCGCTACTCACTGTAGAACTGTGCTGCCCCATGACATGAGCTATTTTTAAATAATTCTCATACTCATTAATATTTGTTTCTGAAATGCTAGTGTTGAGCTTAACGTGTAACACATGTATCACCTGGAATTCACCAAAGTTTAATCATAATCCGTTAATGAAATGTTTGAATTATGCTGGTAGATAATTAAAAAGTTATATTGACTCCTACTGGGTAAAGGGCAGCATTTGAACCTTTGATAAAAATAGCATAAAAGTATCAGTGAAAGGAGTCTAAGTAGTTTTTTTAATGGGTTATTCAGGAATAGCTGCTCACATCCACCAGAGGCTGAGTTAATGGAAAGTGTTTATTTATATCAATCAGAAATCTTTTTATGAGAAATCTGCTGGAAACAGCTGTTGTGCTCCAGGTTAAGGTAACTTTGATGAGCTGCCGTCTTGGAGGACAACTGGATCAGTCCTGGTGTTTGCTAAAATGTACTTAAACCCGTCATTCTAGTTAGTGGAAAAAGGATCCTAGAAAGGTGCTGATATTAGCCGGTACATTGAAATCGGTGCTTTTTTTTTTTTTTTTTTTTTTTTTTTGGCTCAACACCAGCCACCATGTTGTACCACCTGCAATGCACAGGCATCAAGAAGCATCTCTCTTTCTGTAAACGTGTAGGACAGCTCTGATTTCAGGGCGGCAACGTGGTATTTGGACACCGTGATATTACGGGAAGCAGAACATGCAGGAAGCTAAAGGTTCCAGTTGTGACTGCATGGGAATGCACATCGCCTTCGGAAACACGCAAGAACTGTAGGGCTGAGAGAGGTTTGGTATTCTACAAGCAAGGTTCTCTTTGTGTGGCGTTTTTACGACGTGCTTTTATCTTTTCCCCTGGGTGGACGGTGCACTAAATCCTTCATTTGTGCCGGAGCCAGACCGCAAACCTGCAGAGTGGTATTCCGCCCCTGACGCGATTGGGCTCGAACTGGTTGCAGAATCAGTACCGGGTTGAAAACTTGAGCTGTTGTAATGGTGGCTCAACCAGCACGTATGCTGACCCCCCCTTCCCTTATCTGCCACTGCGGGTTAACAAAGATAAAATAAACAGAGCCTATTAAATCAGCCACTATACCTGTCAGAGGTGCTCCTGCAGACACACCTGACCCACGAGAGTTTGTTTCTCTCTCCCTCTCTCACCGTTTATCTTAGCGAGGCAACATGTGTTAGTCCTTGACAAATGAGAAGAGTCACTGATGCCTTGACGAAAGCGGCGCGGCGAATGGAAGCAATCGGCCGGGCGCCCGGGGAAGCAGCTGCGACCAGGCCGGGGCGCACGTCTAGACAGCTAAACGACAGCAGGCGCAGCCATGAGTCCATTCGCATTTCTCTCACGGAGCCGCCGGCAAGCGGGCCGTGCTTCGCTGACCTGTGCGGGAGCCCGACAGCCCCGTGCGACTCTTTTACCTGCAGGGGATTTCAGGTTTGTCTGTTTCTATTTCCTCCTCCAACCCTCGACCCTCCCCCAGGCGACCATTAAATGTATGTATGTATATCCGTGTCACACCAGTGCTGTCAGAGAAATGGGGGGGAAAGTTGTTTGCTGTTACGACATGTAGTCTAATAAATCATTCATCTGAAGGTGGGTGGACAGAAGCCCATTTACTGTGTCAGGGCAGCTTAACCTGGTCCTGGACAAGAACCCTGTGCTTGAATGAGTAATGGCGATCCTTAATGGATCCAGCTGCCCGGCTGGGATGTATTGTCTGCGTGGAGCTATTTTCACAATGATTTGGGGAGACACAGATAAGAGTAAATGGGCAGACCGGGGAGGGAGCACGACTTTGCAGCCAAAATGCCAGCCACCCACCCCCATCGCAGCCCCCACCCAAGGCCAAATGGCCTCTCTGTGACGCCGCCACCGTAATTATCCACGCCCGAGGAATCAATTAAAGCTAAACACCATTGTTTCGAGATGAGATCCGAGCATTAATGATTAAAGGACGCAAAATATAAAAAAATCATGATTTCAGGGACACTTTTAGAATATTTATTGTTAAATAACTTAATAACCTAACGCCAAATTATTTATTCATGCTTGACGTCATCTCACCGCAGAATTGGACTCCTAGTTAATTTTGCCAGTTTTATGTCTGCGTTAAACTATACGTCCTCTCATAACCGTCGGATCGCAACTGCTCCGAGTTCTGGCAGCGGCGTGCCAGCTTCCCCCCGACAGGACCGTGGGTGGAGGATTCCCAGCTAGACCTGCTTATCTGGAATAACGCAAGACATACCAGCCCCTTTCAAAGACCATCTAGGAGTTCACAAGATATCAATATTTATGGTTATTGTTCTGCATGACTGCCATGAATACAGTACACACCGCACGCTTGTCTTTGAAAGACTCATGTGTGCAAAAAACTGTGAGAACATAGAGTTGCAAAACCCTTGGAAGGGCTGTTCAAAGTGTTTCTTTCTAATCAGAAGGTCTCCGGCGCAACATTAACCAAGATCTGTGTGAGTAATTAGATCAAACCATTTCAGGTAGTTAATAAAAAGGTCAATGAGGAAACTGAAGTGACTGATATGGGGTTTTGGACACGCCCACTAAATGCTGCCTGCTGTTTCCTGATTGGTTAAGGCCCTCAGCAGCCGCCTTATGTTACTGCCAGCTCCATATAGTCAAGTTGCTGGCGGCAAATGGAAATTCCGTTGGTGTTCCATGGTTTCCACCAAAGAGTTCAGATATGCGCTGGAATTGGTTTCTACCCATGCGGCCACATCCACTTGTCTCAGTGTCCAAGTGTAAAACCCACCCCCCCCCTTCACCACACTCACACATGTGCTTCTCCAAATCCGGGTGGCAGTTCCAAGGTCGCGTCCGAGCTGAAGCGCTCGAGCAGCGATAGATGACTAGAAGACTGGAGACGACTATTTTCAGATTGCTTCTTGTTTTATGAATGGAACCATTTCGAACGATTGAAGCGTTCCAGCTTTTTCCAAAAAAAATCCTGATGGAGTAAATTGCCCCTCAACAGAGGCAGCAATTGCCCTTTACCTTTGAGGTTGGATGTCATTCCTCAGCAGTTCACTCTTGGGTGGATTAAGGTCAAGTCCATTTGGTGCACTTTGTGTGCTCAGAAGGCAAAAAAGAAAGAAACATGGGTGGGGAGGGGTGTATTCTGAAGGTCTTTGGAAATCACATTGCCTGGAGTGGCGATGATTCAGGCTTCTCACCTGTGGTTCGGCAGTCTGGCAGAGGAGGAAGCTCAGAGATGTGTTAATAATACCTGCAATGGCACAGGTCCTGAGCCCAGCTGCTGTCTAGCTCAACATCTAAATTGTGTAATTTTTGTCACACACCAAACCAGTCTGTACAAGGAACGCTATTTCATTTGAGGGTTGCGTGGAGGGTATTTTATCTAATGGGTATTGTTGAACCATGGAGCTGTTTGGTGTATATACTGTACATACTGCAGATCAATTCACACCTCTCCTCATACCATAGCTGATGCCACCATGAGATCCTTTATATAATAAAAACTGGAGAGCTACTCAATGTTTAATCTGTTTCAAATGTCAGGAATTTGGCAAAAGTATGTTTATTGGCAAACTGACCTCTCCTGTTTTCTAAATTATTTTCCTAGGTTTTCATTAGTCAACATTTCTTCCTTTCAACTCAACAAATTTCCAACTAGCATGAGGTTCCTTTACAAAAACATGGATGTTGATGGCTGGTGTTTCTAGATCCTGTGTATGACTTCATTTCAAGTCTTCATAGGCTCTGGCATGTGCAGGCGTGCGTTCTGTCTGAACCCTTAAGGGGTTAACTACACTTTCTGTCAATAAATGCATTTAAAAATATTTCTCTCAAGGTCTGGAAATGTTAAGAGAATTGAGAATTCTACCCAACCAAATGTGCTTCTCTGGAACCAGAGGACCTCTCATATACATTTAGACAGCAGCTTTAGGTGAACATAAAGCAAGAAATAAAGAGTCATTAGAACGTATTCAACGTTGAGGACATGTCATGGCTGAGCAACAGGGTACTTGAAAATGCACTCTGCAGGGATCTCTCTGTCACCTCCATATGAGCTCAATAAATGCGGCTCTTGCTAACAAGAATAATGGACAAAGAGGTGTCCTTCATGCAGACTTAGAGGGAGGTAAAATACGCTACCTTTTCCCCACCTTCATCTGAAATTATGCTTATCAGGCACCCCACCTCACAAAAGGTGAAAGATCTCTTTAAGGAGGCAGCCAGTCCTTTTTTACATAATTGAGAAGAGTTTTAAATTAATTGTATAATTAATCTTGTCAAATTAGGCAATGCAGAAGCCAGACCCCATATTAGGCATTCTGGAAAATTCTAAATGACTTTAATGCTGAATCTGGCTCTGGAATGCACTTTGTTCTTTTGTGATAAAATGAGGGAAGTTTTAACGGCAATAAAAAGAGTAAGCCATAATAACCTGTTCTTAGTCCTTATCACGACTATTTCGTGGTGTAATTAATTTTCCCGGAAAATACTTTAAAGATTTTTTTTAAAGGTGAGGATTATTTCATTAAATGCTTAAATGCAAATAAAAACCAAGATTTTATAGTGAAAAGTAAGGTACAAAGCAAATCTAATGTTAAATAGGTGTGTAAGGTTAAGGTCTGCCCTGGACAAATGACGCATTATTTAAATTTACATTAACAAAATTAAACTAAACAAGGCTCTTATTCCTCACTGCTGTGTAAGAGCTCTGGTGATAACATGCTCCTCCAAAGCGTTTCCTGTTTCCTGTTTCTTCACATCTGATAGCTTTGGATTTAATAAATTCTCCAATATAAATTCTGGGAATTGTAATAATTTCTCAAAGCACATAAATTTTACGTGAACAGTGAATGTGAAATTTACCTGAAGATTAGCTCTAATATTATTCTCATAAGAAATATTTCTCCGTGAATACCGGTATGAATCTATGATATGAACCTGTTATCTCCATAGGTGCTGAATAGTACTTAATATACATTGTTCCGCTAATGCTGTTTCATGCAATCAAAAATATAGAAGTCTGATTATTTGAATATAGTTTCAATGTTAATTCCATAGCACAGACTTTCCATTAACTTTTTAAAGATCGCAATGATGAAACTACAGTCGGAAACTCGACTGCCTGCCCTGGTGTATACTGTGAGTTTTAAGTATTTTTGGACGGGGAAGGGTAAATAGCAGGCTTGTCAGCTGGTTCTGTGAAACGGTGCGGCCTCCGTGGTGATAAATGGTTCAACGGCACGTTCCGCCTTTGTTAAGCATTCCTGGGATTTCTCCTCAATGCGGGACCCATTGGACACGTCTGAGGTCTGGACGCCCCTGGCGACCAGCCAGTTGGGTCTGGAGCTGGGAAACTGGGCCAGATACTTGCTTTGTGAGACAATTGATAGTAGCGGTTATAATAACAGTAACAATAACAATCATAATAATAATCATCATCATCATGAAACTACACCAACTGAGAGGCCCAATGTGGTGCTGTCTGCTGATTGGAAACAGTCGGGTATTTCTCCATTGTTTCCACTAGTGGCTTCAGTAGTTGGCCCCCGAGGAAACGAGATCGCCTTATTAATCTCAGCGATGCGGAGCGGTTGCCACGTCGGGGAATATATTCTGCTAAAAGGCAGTTCTTTAGAGTTATTTGGTGCAGAAATATGACCTGCACTTTAGATCAAAGATCATATGATTTTGCAAGAGTTACTGGGAACTTGCACATGTTACACAATCTACTGGGAATATTTTGAGTTTACCGCACGCACGCGTGCACACACGCACACACAAAGAAAGATCTCGAATGCACAGCAGTGTCATCTTTTAATACATTTCAAGAACCCGGAAGGAACATCTGTGGTCCCCGCACAGGTCACTGCAGTGCTAGTGTTAAAGCAGGAAAGACCAGTTATTTAAGTTTAGCTGATCTCAACACGTTCACAGGGCTGTTCTGGTTCTCATGTGGCGTTGAAGCCAGATCTCAGTCATAAAAAGAACAAAGACAAAGAGCTGGAGAGCAGTTCCCAGACCATCTGGCTTCTAAATAGACTGAAGACTTGAAAAAAAATTAATTGAATGGCGGGAAACATTATGTACAGTGCTCATCTCTTCCACTGTATTTTCTGCCTCGCTCCCAACACCCACCTCAAACATGGCTACGCACTGGAAGCGTATTTTTCTGATTTTATGGGGGCTGCGAGTGGAGTTCCCAGTACACCAAGGAGGATTTGTGTAGGGTCTGTACGCACCAACTGTACTGTGTACTCACATACGGAGGGAGATCTGTGTTTGCGCTGCTCGTGGAAATATTAAAACCTCATCGGAACCTGCACAGCAGGGGGTGAAGGATGTCTGCAAGCCATACATGTGCACTTGTGTGTGTGAGGGAGGGAACATAGACAGAAATCAGGAGTGACTAAGTCTGCCAGCCACCTGTTTGCACCTCATAGGCATAGCTCTCATCCATTATTGAACCCAGGGACATGTTTGCTAAATACTACAACCCAGAGATCCTTAAATTACCACTTGAGACAGTTCACAGCAACAGATAAGTATGCAGACGTCTGTGTGTATATGTGGTCAGGAGTGCTAATTTTGCTTGGAGGTAAGGTGTGACCGTGCAACTTGGCCAGCTTGCTTATTATGTTGCCGTCTGGGACCGAAACAGGCGTGTATGATGGCTTTTAGGGTGCAAGACTGATTGCTAAGCAACTGCTCATTAGGTGAGTAAGGCAGCTGCCAATAAAGAAGGTTATTAACAGTCCCCGAATTAATAATGATACGAGTAATTCTATTATGAAATGCCATGCACGGCTCCCCCCTGCCTTTGACTGGGTAGCATTTTAAGCGCACGGTTGCGTGGTCACATTTGCGATGTACTCGGTTGTACTCAAATTTCATTTTATTGAACTATAAAATGACGCACGGTGTTTAACAGGTGCCCCGGTTCTCCGTTTCTCCGTTTCTTTGTGCTCTGCAGATTATTTTGACTCTGCAACTGATATTGCAACTCGTGTTGTCAGTGGGTGAGATGGGGATTTGTTTAAATGGAGAACAGTTAATGGAATGATGATAAAGGGCATGTCTTAGGCTTCTCTGCTTCTAGGTCAAGTAATCTGTATAATAGTTAAAGACGTAGCCCATTACCTGCATGCTGCTTGTTCAGATCCCACAGGGGCCTTTGGAACAAGGTACTTAACCTGAGTTGGTCCAGCAAAGCCTCCAGCTACACAAAGAGGTGAATTTGTTTAGGAAGAAAGCATAGGCTAAACGACGGTGCCTTAAAAAAGAGGTGAAATGTAAGACAGTGGTCTGTTTTGGAGCTGGAGTCCATGGCAGGTGGACACAAACTCCACCGCCGACTGAATGTGCGCACTGTGGCTTCAGGGTCTGGTTCATCTCTCTCACAACAGACAGCAGATCCTGCAGAACCCTGTAGCCCAAAGGTCAGCAACACTTTGGCTTTTATTCTGGGAGCTTTGATGCGATCTCTAAGGGTATCTGAGGCAGAAGAAAACGACACTAAGGAGTCCCTGATAGAGCCTGCTGTGCTTCTCTTTCCAGCACAGCAACTGGATTTATTTACCTCAAGCTTTTTACCTCAGTAAAGATAAGAAAGACATTTAGACATGTGCAGAGATACTAGCATTGGAAACAAATGCTATTTTTTTCAGCAAATTCTCAGCACCCCTAGAGCATTTTGAAGATCTGAATAAGCGTAATTATCTTTTTAACACAATGACCCTACCTTATTATTATTGTCAGATGCATTTACAGTTACAGTAGTCATTTGAGGCAAAGTAGTGGGAAAGAGAGAAGCAGCGAAAACAAATGTAAAACTTTGTCTCTATGGATATTTACAGCTTGTGGTGTTATGGGAAATTTATTTCTGCTGTCGTCTTCTATTTGTCACATCTTTCAGAGAAAATGGCACCTAAGCAGAAATGCTCTCGGTGTGAATGTAAAAGTAGACCTTTTCTAGGATTTGCAGTGGTCTCCTGTTATTCTGCATTTATGCAATAGGCTCCCATGAACCCAAGCTGTCTGTAATATACCATTCACTTTCTGAATGGTAATAAGTCCCACTGCATCTACCCTAGACAGAATTGAGGCCACAGAATGCCTGCTTACTGCAAGGGGACCAGGAATCGGTTTGCACCTTCAAAAAGTCCATCTTGGGTTAACTTAATAGGCTTTCACATTCAGATCTGAGCTGATAGTACGGCAGTACGGTAGAGCAGTGTGCCAATAGGACTCCTCTGTGATCCACTGTGTTTCTGTGGGACTTTGACTATTTGTTAAAAAATGGATGCTGCTGAAAATCATATCTCATGCGCCGCACCCTGATCTTGCCAGAGGGTGCGGAGGAAATGATAGTTTAGCAACCGGCTGCATGATTTCTCTCCTGGGCAAATGGCTTCCCTCGCTGTCAGAAAGCCAGGACAGGCCTATGCACCGTATGCAGTAGGAGAGAACAAAAGAGAATGTGCCAGGATCCCATTGGTCACCGCGGCCCCGTTATTTGCTCCACGTGTACCGTGCACTGGCACACGGACACATCCCCTCCGCTCCTGAGACGCAAACCCAATTTCCCAAGTTCCCCTTCTCTGTTCCCTTGGCAGCCTTTATGCCTCCTGAGCCCATGTCTGGAAGCTCCTTTGACAGGCAGCCATTCTGTGCCCAGGTACCTTAGCCACTTTTTCCCGCCCCCCGCTCTTTTGTCACCGCGGTCATGCCGTGGGTAGGTTTTTAATGCAAATGGGGGCCCGAATCTGAACGGAGCTGCCGCTGCGCAATGATTACGACTGGAAAAGTAATGATTTCCCAACACAGAGGGTCAGACAGGGTTTAATTGGGAGAAACACAATTAGTGTCACCTCTCACACAGTCGCCTGGGCTCGCGCAGCGGCTGCTCCCAGTGCATCTGAATGGATCGGTCTGAAACGGGGAGGAAAATACAAAAAAAATAAAGCGCCGTTTCGTGTGTCATGGGAAGAGGGATTGTTTGGCGCAAAGGGCGGCGCGATGAAGAATCCATCGTGAGAACTTAATGCGATCCTTAAAGCAACGGAGAGGCCCCCCCACCCCCACCCCCTAACGTCGCACATGCCGGCTCTCCTGCAAAAGCCAGAGTGCCGGTTGGCTGCGACAAAAAGAAAGATGTCCACAAGAGCTTTCATCCGTGGTTGATAGAGCACCGCTTGCAGGTCCGGGTAAGGCTCCAAACTGTCCTTCTGCAGGTATGACTGCGACAGAAGCGCTCCCCACTTTTTCATCAGGGTTACTCCAGTCCAAAGATATTTTTGTACCTTCGACGGATATGCAAGTCAGGAGTGGAGAGAAGTATGTGAAGGCATTGGTGAGGGTCAGACAACTCTGACCAAATGGGCTCGATTATTTAACCAGTGCACTGGAACATCAGTTAGACCCTGTCAATATATAATTAACAAAATAATTAGAGGAAGCCCTCCGAGGATGGCGGCGGGTTCTGCATCATTTCTTGCTTCACTCTCAAATTCAATCTGAGCGCACAGAACAGAGAGCGGCCATCGTGGGGCGGAACATCCGGACAGTTGCCTTGGAGGCTCCCGTTGACCTGGTAGGTAAAGGGAGTTTTGAACCGTAAAGATCGGAGTTGAAGCGAATCCTTTTCCGTACGAGGCCAAGAGGAATTCCACATCCCTCTGTGCGAAGGGGAAACCTCTGCAGCGTCGGGTCGAAATGAGATGTGGCAATTGGGCTGCAATTCATTTTTCAGCTATTAGGTTGTCACAGCTTGCTGTCTGGGCAAATTCTACCCTCCACCCAACACCTTTGATTAATTCATTAATTCGCCACCGAGATAAATTGCGTTTCAGTTTGCCTCCTCAAATTGGAAACACCAACACTCCCACGTTCCCTGGGAGGACAAAAAAGAAACAACATTAAGGAGAAAATAGATCTCCACTCATTTGACTTAATAATTTGCAGAGTTTTCATGTTTTATTTACACTTGCTAGACCTGCTGAGCCTCGTGAATCATTAACCCAATGAGGCAAATCCGTTGTGGTGGACTGACTTCGATTACCCCCCCCCCGCCGCCCCCACCCCATTCACGTATACATCAAATGAAGAACGCGGCTTTCTTACTGTGCGCGTTGCAGTTATGACAAATTATCAATGCTTCTGTTGTCACCGGTGTTTTATAATCAGCGCTGGCTTTCCAAGCTCAGAGTTTGATGAATAGAATTCTAGATTTAGGGAAGTTCAGAGACAGGAAGAAGCTCTGTGCGGAAAAGCCCGACTCTCGCTGTCTCTACCTTATACCTGGATGGGCTCTCGAAACATGCCGACGCATTCCAAATCAGTTGCATCCCTCGGCGCTGTAGGCAGTGTTGAGTGTCAGATCATCCCATTGGCTTAAAATGTCAGCAGATTAAATACAGACAACAGCAACTGGCCAGGCCAACTTACCACTATAGCCAGGAGCTGGAAATTACTGTGTTTGTGTGGCTAAAGATACAAGTTGACTATGGAAGGTTAAGAAAAGTTACAGGAAAGCTGTGGACCCAAAATTCACTTTTCTGCAATATCCAAGAAATTACATTTTGACTGCCTCACCAGACCTAGAGTTTCTGCTTTTTTTATTCGCTTTCAAGGGTAACCTATTGGTTTCCGCTTTTGGAAAAATCTTGATTGAGCTCAGTGGGGCTCACAGCTGAGGTCCTTCAAAAGCCACCTGTGCGGGAATCCCTTGTTAAGTGAGATGTTGGAATCAGATAAAGTCAAGATGTCTAGGACAAATCTGCATGTCTAAAGTGGAGTGGCTAACAGAAGGTATTTGCTTGAGATTTGTTTATATAGATTGGTGAGAAATGCTAGCCAAGTTTTGTGATGTGTATTGATTTTATTATTACACCACTATGTCTGTTTCTCAGTTAGACTCAATTGGTTGCAGTGATCTGTACATCCAGGCCTTGTTGCCTCAGCTCTTGCTCCCCCCACATACACACATTTGTTAAGCTCTCGTGGTGGGGACCTCACACTGACTCCCACTTCGATGACAGCTTTTATAAAAGGTTCCCACAAGGTCTATATTTACAATTTGTGCAATTCTTATGGGGAATTTTTTTTTTCCAAAAATATGACAAGGGCAGGAAAGCATGTCCAAACAGACGCGCAGACACACACTTATGCACAGATGCACACAGCATGCCTCTCTCCCTCATGGCATGCTAACTGCGTACACACAATCTCACATACACACACGCACACACTCACACTCAGAGGGTATCTTGTAGTTTCCTATAAGGAGGACTTGCATAAAAGTCTACGGAAGCCATAAATGGAGAACACATTACAGTGTAATTCATAATTTGTTGCGTGGCTGTGTTCACACACTGTTAGTCCGGCTGCAGCAGAAGAGTGTGACCCCCTGGTCCAACCACCAAGGATTCCTCAGTGCCAAAGCAGGGAGGGATAACCAGGATCCAACAGGCCTGTCTCCCACCAGCAGCTTGTGCCATGCTGTATCTGCTTCAGTATGGCGCCCCTTTCAGTCTGGATTAAATCTAACCCCCAGAGATGACAACTTTTGTAAAAATTTGCTTAGAAGAAACAATATGCTGATCAGTTTGATTCAATTGTGAGGAGACACCTGGGGAATGAAAACTGTGAGTCAGATTTTCCTCAATCACAGCAACGTCATAGTAAATGGGAATAACTGTTGTGTGTGTCTCTGTGTGTGTGGTGGGGACAATTTATTTTTCAGGAAAGGTCCCCTCAGGATTTTTAGATTTAGAAAAACTGATCTTTTGGGGACATCCACCCACCCATGGCAATGTGAAGTCCCCATCATGGTGTGTAAACAAATACGCACTTGTATGTTTGAACAGACCGAGGAAGAGCGAAAGCAGTTAAACAATAACTGCATTGTTTCCGTTGTGATTCAAAGCTGTCGGTATGATTTGGTTCAAAATCGATACTGAAGTCATACGGCTTTAAAACTCAGATCTAACCAAGCACAGTACAAACCATGTGACATGTAGAAACAATGGCGATTTTACACATAATAACTACTTGTAATGCGGAGAGTGGGGAGCACCTTGTCATTCTTCACTCTCCTTGAAACATGGACGACTTTTCATTACCTGGTGGAGGAGGCAGAAGAACAATTCTGAGAAGCTCCTCTCTTCTGATGTGTGTCTCAGTGGCATGCGTGCGTGTGCGTTTGTGTGATAGACAGAAGATAAAAATCCTATGTGACTCTCCGTTTGTGTGGGAGACAGGAGACAAACCCATACTTGAAATATTGTGTGTGAATGTGAGTGTCTGGAATTATTAGTGTTTGGGTGTGTGTGTGTCCTGCAGAAGGAGTGATGCTGGAAGTGAGGGCTACAAAAATGTTTACTGTTTTCTAAGAGAGAGGTGGCTGAGTGACACCGGTGGGGTGCTGGCTGAAGGGACAGCTCCTGTCCTTGCCCCCCCCCCCACCCCAACACACACACACACACCTGCCCTGGCCCCTTGTTCTGCCCATTTCTGCTTCATTACCCCCAGCCACCAGCAACCTGCTCCCAGAGCGGCTGTAAAAAAGACAGCAGCCCGGTCGCCAGCACCCCAGCCCCAGTGCCCACTCTCTGGTTATTAATCACTAAACACGCATGACTGAAAAACGCTCTTTCCACTGTGCTCTAGAAAGCTCTCCCCAGACTAACCTCTTTGTGGCCATGTTCTCCTTCCTTTCAATATTCTTGATCGTCGACCCAAAGTGTAAATATATTCAGTAAGGGAGGCTGTAGACCCAAATGAGAGGGGAACTCAACCTTTGGCCTCCAGATGGAGGTGGAAATTGTACAAAACTGATGGCATCACTTAGAAAAATGTCCTTTTCAATTAATAAATTCAATTGGTTTTCTTCATGTTTATTTAATGAACGAGTCCCTTCCTTTTGATGCATGCTGGCCCTGTGTACTTGGAGCAGGATATGAATAAGCCGTGTCCTCCCTGCACCCCTGTGCTCGTCCGTAAGCCTGTGAGCACCTGACAGGCTGCCAGGTGCACCGGCGCCCAGGAGAGGTGCCCTGGTGTGACCGGGCGCGGCACTCAGCCCTGGATTCTGGGAGGTGTGTCGGAGTGACCACATCCAGGCATGCCGGGGAGCCAGTGCGGGACGCTGACATCGGCTGGCTGACTTCCCTCCCCTCTCGGCAGCTTTGTAAGTGACCCACTGTCTTGCGCTGACACCCGCTGGCAGAGAGGCAGAATATTAAGTCCTGAGCTGGAGGTCAAAGGTCGACACGGTGCCCACATGGTGGTGTAGTGCAGGAAGGACTCTTTTCAGACAAACAGTGCAGCCCCATACCACTGAAGGAAGAGTGCAACTCTTGAAATCAGAGTGAATCAATCCCTCTTCCCACCCCAGCCTGTTCTGTGTCCTGGTGAGTGAGGAAGTGACCTTGATGTCGGCCTCACGAAGCCTCCGTTGCCTGTGCATAGACTTGGGCAACGGGCGCTTCGTGACCACCCTGAGCCGAGGTGCTTAGCATGTCACAGTAATGGACTTGGCTGCATATCCTGTCCTGAGTTCTCCCCCGACTCCCACATCCCGCCCCCGTCCCGCCAGCCCCCCGCCCAACTCTGCAGATAGGATGGACACTGGGGAACCAGGGCATCTTCTCAGGCAGACTGTGCAATTTAAACCTGCCTTAGGCATGTAGATTTTATTCCCCTGCGATATGGACAAAAATTAATGGAAATTGTTTTAGTGCTTCATTATTAACATTCTCCTTTGGATGCCCTTTTATCATATCCTGGTGGCTTCTCGGCTTTATTTCCTTCTTGCAAGCACATATTTTTGGCCTAAAAGATTGTGTTTACACTGGATTATTACATTTGCAACTGATTCTTCTGTCACCGTTCTGAGGAACATTTCATTTATTGCAGCTTCAGCCGTTGCCTTTTTGTTGGCCACGTTTCGCTCACCGCGCATCAGCGAGTCGAGCCGATTTGTTCCTATCTCTCCCTTGGCTCTAAACAGGCAGGAAAGTTTGGGAGATTCAGGATTCTATTAATTCCCACTTTTTGTGCAGCCCCCCTGAGAAGCGTATTCCCACATCCAGGGTCCGACACGCAGCACGATATTTAAATACGTGGGAATACAATTAACATTTCACAGTTCATTATGCAGCTGGTGACATTCAAGGTCTATGATTGGGAGACGAAGTGGAGATGCTTGTAAAGCGAGCTGCCTAATGGGAGGTGTTCGACCTTGTGGTACGGATAGCAGGATCTGCCGCGTGGAGGACTTCTCCTCAGGCCTGATGCAATGAAGAGGATAAAATGACAGGAAGATGAAGCAGACGTTCATACATGACAGACTGCATCGCAGTACAGCACAGGTCTGAATTTGGACCGTCAGGTGCAACAGGCCTCTTGGCCACATGGTGTTTTTTTTAACCATCTTTACAACACATGCCTGACAGGCCTCCATCAGTCCATCTCCCAACATCATAAACTTAATAAAAAAATGCATATCTCATTTCGCCTTCAATTACAAAATCCTCAAAATGACCTCTGAGCGGTCCTCTTTTTTAAAATATTATTATTATTATTATTATTATTATTATTAACAAAATGTAAAGACCCACATCCCATGTCCCTGAGGGATAATCTTATTAGTTGTTTTAAATGTGCTTCATTTTAATCTTTATTAAAATATTTTGGTGCATTAGATATGCAAATTCCAGGCAGTGTGTAATTAAGGTCTTGCTTTTAAAAAACTGCTCTCCATTTGTCGGGAGATTATGTATTTTATTCTGAGGATTACAGTTAAGAGGAGGACCATGAAAAGGACTGCTTTCCCATTGTTACTGGGGTTATTCATGCCTATTACTGACAAAGTGTGTTTATGATTATAAAAGCCTCTTGTTACAAAAAAAATGTATAAGAAGAACGTGCACCGCTTAGACTGTTCATTTCCACCTCCATTTCAAACTGAGTGGGCGGGGACTTGTTAAGTGCCAGTCAGTTATTGGATATTGGATGTTACAGTAGCCAATCATGTCAGTGTCCTACATATGCAATTAATATATGAAGGAAAATGAGTGGCTGGGGGCTGTCAATACAGTATTTGTGTAAACGGCTTGCTCGGTGTACTGTGCATCTTTATACATGACAGATACTATTTGTAAGACATGCACCTGAAAAAACGAACGTGGTGAATGTTGAAGCGACATAAGCGTATTGATTTTCAACGACGCGTAATAGTTGTTTATCAGACCACTAATATTTTCCCCAAATGTACAGCTGCCTCACATCTCTGCAAAGACATAAAATATGTCCATCAGCAGAGCGGCACTTTATGCGATTTTTCATTTCACGTGATTTTTATATAACAGAAATGAGAACTAGAAGCAAACAATGAGAACAGATTTCTTCCACTCTGTTAGTCAAATATGTACTAACAACAATATGTCCGTGGAATACAATTTTGACAAATTCCAAATTTGCGACGAGAAAGTGCATACTGGGGAAAAAAAATTTACGAATAAATTTGCATTTTTGTAACATTTTCTTGGGGACCTTTACGTCCCCAGGATCCCTGGTTGCAACTGAAGAACTGCCTTTAATACATGACTGTCGGTCTTTTTATCAGCTGTAAAAATTTGTTCATTAATTAGTTTTTATTGACTAGCAGAGTACTGATGTGAAGTGTGCATGTCGATGCTTAGTGACAGTAAGTTCTGAAGGAAAGGGGCTCTTTTTAAGATATTTACTCACAAAAAGTTTCAATGAACTGTCAACATGAACAGAGGACTCAGGTGCCAGATTCATACTGAGAATTAATAAGAGAATATATGGATATGGGAATCTTGTTCTTAAAATATTGAGTAACTTTTGATTTCCTGTCAAAACATATTTAAAATTTTAACAATGGAATTCCTCCTTTGGAGCAGGCCTCTTTTATGTTGTCACAAGAGGCAGAAAACATACAATATCAATATATTAGACTCTTTTCATTTTGCTGAGTGACATGTTAAGTGGCAAAATAGTATAAAAAGGCTCTTCTCTTTAATTATTTGGAAGGATCACTCAAGGGGGGAGGTCTTTGATTAAGAATGCTGACAGAATCGGCACAGGAACTAGACTGACTTTTCTGTTTGCTTTTTGTTTGATGTTAAAAATACAGCGTTTCGTCGTATCGTCCTACACAAGGTTGAAGGACATGAGCCGTCCAACGGCAGACATGCTTGTATTCGCGTCTTCAGCTGATTCTGCATGAATGTCTCCTGCTCTGCGTGCAAAGTGATGTGCTGGAATTCCTCTACTGGCAAATGGTGGACATGGATGCTGTACCCGCCTGCCCTCACTATGTAAGCCTGAGGGAATACAATAATACCTTGACTGGTGATCTAGATTAGTTAAACACAGCCGTGAGGTCATTAATATATTATTTTACATAAATGGCACTTGAAAACTGCACATGTGTAACATTACACAACATAGAATGGTTATGCCTTAAACCGTAGTCATTAAGCATGGAAAACCATCTATTTAATCAAATTTTTAAAAAATTGGTGTTTTAAAAAATAAGATAAATTATATCAAATTGCTCAAAGTGTAAAAATAAATGCTGCTGAGAAACAGCACTATAGGAGGTAGCGCTAACCAAAGTTTTACTGTAATATACTATACATGCACTTTCAAAATTTGGAAAACAATTCCTCACATTCTTAACACCCTCTGTCCTTCAAATATTTGACAACAAACTCAAATTAAACAAACTAAATACTCTGCCTCCTGTGCCAGCTGAGTCATTTTGAGGTTATTGGATAATTATTCACATTCACTCTTGAGACTGTAGTGGTTCTGTGAAGTGGAAACGTTGGCTCAGAAGATCTCTAAAATCTGGGAGTGGGAGGGAGGTAGGATTATACAAAAGTTTGTAGATTTTGACACATGAAGAAGGGACACATGCAGCAAAGGACAAAATTTGTGGTTAGCAGCCTCACTTGAAGGTCTGTGGGCTGGTAAGTTCTAATGGGATCTATTCATTATTATCTAAGTAGCCAGTACTGGGATCTGGATGGATTACAAGCGCGAATCTGTTCTGAGGGTCATGCTGGTCTGTAAAGGGACATGAGAGCGGGATAATGACCTGTAGCCCACTTTCAAACCTACCGCCAGCTTCTAAAGGGATTATGAAATCATAATCACAACTGGTAGACTTTGCTAAGCATTGGAAATATGTGTAATAGAGCGATACATCGGGAAAAACTAGGAGAGCCGTTGGAGGCGCGAGTTTAAAAAAAAAAAAAAAAAAAAAAATCACAACACAGATTGTGCCACCTTGAGCAAATGGGAACACAAGTGATAGGAATATGCCGTTTTGTCTGATCGGTGTGCTTGCCAAATACTAATAGCTCTCCAACTTCCAAGGCCCATGATTTTTCTTTTATTTTTATAGACCTTGATTTCAGTCACGAATGCTCCGATGAGACCCTCCGTGTTTTGCGTGCGCGTGCATGCGCAACGGGGGCGGCTAACAGCCAGAAAGGTGGTCTCCACGCAGACCCATTAGGCGTACAGCAGTGTCGGTTCTTGGCACTCACTGTGGCACGGGGCCTTCATTAGGCTATGGGCGACAGGCTGTGACATGGGGACGGAAGCCCCTCCAGCACAACAGCCTTCCAATTATCCTCTCCTGGCGACGCATTTTCAGGCAGATCGCGCCCCGTAATTACAGCATCCGCGGGCCTTCGTGGGTTCGTGTGCTGTGCCGTAAAGGGGTGGCGGCTGGGGGTGCCAGAATCGGCCCACTTAACGGCAAATAACGCAAAGTACACTTGACGCTTATTGAGAGGTGTTTCCAAATCCAATGCCTTTTCGCGAGCGCGACGCCCTGGACGCCCAGAAAACTGCGCCAAAAGGGAACAGCTGCCAGGGTAAATCTGCTCTTTATTAACAACATGCATCCACCATTGGATTCCACATGCTGTCTAGACGGTATCTCGGCTCCCAACTCCTTCATATCTCGTACTGTAACACACACGTG
Organism: Heterotis niloticus; assembly: GCA_018136845.1. Lineage (NCBI taxonomy): Eukaryota > Metazoa > Chordata > Actinopteri > Osteoglossiformes > Osteoglossidae > Heterotis > Heterotis niloticus. The sequence goes on along the minus strand of CM030901.1, from coordinate 13,439,506 downwards.
CCCTGGTCCCCGTTTTTAACTGCTTCCTCGTAGATTCATTGCTGAATTTTTCAGAAGTCACAGAAGATACCGAACCGTATAACGTTTGATCCTAATCGTACTCCTCTTAGATGTAATTGTGAAACAAAGTAAGGGCTGTGGAAAATATCAAGGCAGTCATTCATGAATAATAGATAAATTTAAAAAGATTAACACGTCCTCTTATTCTCCAAGAAGCTCAGGTCAGATGGGTTCTAAGGAAAAGCCTCAGATGATATCAAGTGGGAAACATCTGACGGTTTTCTAATCGCACTGGAAATGGACAAATATGCACAAATAAAAGAATAAAGGAAAACTAATAACAATAACATATTTATTCAAACATTTTCAATTAATGAGGATGCTGTGTTTTGTGCTGATCAATGGCTTTCATTATTTATTATTCTTTTGTTTTGATTTTGTCCCAAAAGTAAAACACAACCTGAATAAATTAATAAGCAAGGTTTTACATTCTTCCAGCATAGTTCCCCACCAGAATTGACATAAACCGGTGAAATATCACTTTGATCTTGTTTTCTGAACAACAAAAGCCTGACTGGCTTCATTTTAAATATTTCCAAGTTCCCCCGAATTGTTACTTTTTCACGTTGGCAGAGAAATAAAGAAAAAAGGCAACGCGAAAAGGACAACGTAGATGCATTTGGAACTGAATTTAACTCGCTCAATTCCTCTATGTCGCCAATTAACTTTGACTTGGCAGGAAGGGGGCGTCGCTGTTGGCTTGTCACATGACCTCTGACATTTTGGCTCTCTGTAGTGGGGCGCCTCCAGCTGGTTTCATGTGTCAGCGGCGCTGCCTCAGTGCCCGCCGACAGAGCTGAGGTCTCCGGTGGGGCTGCCAGTATCGGGAAAGATCACGGCGCGCTGTACCCGACCCGCCAGAGAGTCCCTCCGAATCTATTTACCTTGCCAGCTTTTTCAAGGGCGCAAAGGAGAGTCAAACTTACCCAGCACAACTACAGCCTGACACCGTTAACTTATCACGGGCTCAGGAGGAGCAAAAACAGAAGCGATGTGTGTATGCTTGTGTGTGTGTGTTCACCTGTGTGTGTACTACTGCAGTTACCATCCAGCTCTATAGGAATGCACACCCAATGGAAGCAGATAGGAGCAAACCTGTCGGTCGATACTTGACGCCGGGCCAGCTCGATAGGCATGAGCGACAGATTGATCAGCGCAAGAATGGAATTAATTGCTCCTGTAGTCGACCAGATAATCTTCCATGGGAAAAGCTGCACCTTTATCCAGCAGTCCTGTTGCAGCATACGCCCATCCCCCTACTAACTGGGTTAATTTGTCCCGTGAAATTACACCATTAGTGAAATCCCTGTTGTGAGGGTATCGAATTAACGTTATTTCTTCTGCTGCGATGATCTGGCGCTCGGTCCGGGATGTAGTTTCATGGTTTGGTGCACAGCGATTCCAGGATAGGCTCCTGACCACCGCAACCCTGACCAGGATAAAGCAGTTAATGGATAGATGGATAGCTAGAGAGATGGATGATTTTTTTATGGAAGAAAAATCAGCAAAAAGTGTCACCTAAACTTAATCGAAGAAAAGAAATAAAAGGTATTTTGTGTGTCACAATCGCAACACCGGTGCATTTTATATTTGTAAGCAAGTATGATGTGTTGTAAAGTTTGAACGCAGGTTTGATGTATGGTACAGATGGGGTTAAAGTGTTAAACTCCATCTTTTCTGTGATGGTGAAGCGCACAATTATGGAAGCAATATGTCTGCATAATAGCTGCTAAATTTTTAAGTGTACTGTATGGAAAAAAGAGCGTATTTTATTTATTATGTTATTACGTGACAATGGGTGTTTTCGCTTTCAGTTTGTCCACACTGGCCACACCGCAATACCCAGGGGTCCCAGCTTACTTGCTGAAAGTATACGCTGTTTTATAACTGCTTTCCTACTTGCTGCTGCTTACAATAATTTGGTTTCACAAGACCAGTTTTTGCATTAACTACATTTGATGGTGCAGCATCGCAAGCTTTCGCACGACCGACTGTCACCATTAATGACGGCTGGCGAGTCCTTAACTTAAGCTTTCGCATCAGAAAGCCACAGTGAAATTCTGCACATGCGGTGAAAAGCGAGCTTGCCACGGATCCGATATCTGCGGCCTTTGAGTTCTGCCTCTCAAGGGAGACGTTGCAGGCTCTGCAGACGGGGCCTTCCTTCTGAAGGAGAGCGCTGACAGCGCAGACGCGGCTCGGGGCGTCCAACCGCCGAGCGAGCTGGAAGCCTTGCCCTCAGAGAATCGCGCCAAATATTTTATGCATGTAAATGCAGGAGCCCGACTGTGACACGAAAGCCGATCGATACGGCCGCTGTAATCGTGGTTATCTGGAGACGCCGCACTTCTACACTGTGGAAAATATTGCTTGGCAGTTTATTTGTGTCCATACACACATCCTGTTTGTGGGGTTGCTAGTGTGTTGGGTCTGTTTATTTTCTTTTGCGGTTCTCTCCAACGCGGCATCATTGTGAGCCTCAATCCTAAGGGTTCAGACTAATCTCCCAATTTGCAAATGCGATATGCCTCTCAGACAGGCTCCTCGCTTTGTCCTTGCTGACTGGTCAATGCTAACGCTGTTATTTAGCCAACCCTGAAATGAAAAGCGAGCCGATCAATCCGTTGCTCGACCACACAGGCCCTGCTCTGCTGAGAGCACCTTCTGGATCTGAAAATCCAGCGCGTGCTCGCTTGCTTTCGGTCTGTGGAAGAAAGGGGGCTGTGCGATTTTACGGCCCGAAGCAGCGCTGCTGTCGGAGCGTTTTTCAGCCTGACCCACTTTCCGTGCTTGGCCAGGCTTCTACCGCCGCGGCTCGGGGCCGATCCCAGCAGATGCCAGCCCAAAGAGGCCACGGCGTCTCTTGATAGACAGCAACTGTGGCATGCTATCCCCCTGTGGGTTGAACACCTCCACATGCGCACATACCCGCATGTGCACACACCTCAGATCTGCGGCATGGTCCCTTTTCCCACTCCTTTTTCCCTAAAACTCAAGCCTCTATCTCACTGCATCTAGAAGCTCTGGAAGTTATAAATTAAACATAAATGCAAATACGCTGCAACATTGTTCTCCTTGGCTTCTGGGGATTAGCTCAAGGATGGCGAATAGTATTGATGAGCAAACCTGGAAAGAAGAGCTACTGAGTTGCCAAGTTGTACCCAAAACCATGCCCATCTGTCTGAGCAGAACAGGTAGTGGGTTCTGGACCCACAAAAAAACATCCGGATTTCCAAAGGCCCTCACTAGAGACACTCAGGCATGAACCATATCGCAGCTGGCTTGTCTGTTCAAAACAGGAGCCAGCGCAATACACTAAACAGCAGCAAGGATGATATTGGCTCCATATGTGGTAAGAGTCCAGGTATCTTATGAGCAAAAATAAAAGTGTTGCCCAAAAAATGCAAAGACCGAACAGAATCCTTCCCATTCCACAGCCCATGTGTCCCAGCTTCTCTTTCAAGTCCATCTGCTGCTGGTACTGGAGTGCTTCACCGCGATACTTAACAAGAAACTACAGTCAAAAAACAGATATTTCACCCGTTTTACTGCCAAGGTAACGACTTGAACTCTTTCATGCACTGCTACATGGCCCTTGTTTCAATAAGGAATAATGGCTTTGGCTTTCTGAATAGCTTAACCTTTTTATTTCTCCTTTGAACATGAGAAAATCCAAAGCGTGCTGGCTGTACTCCTGCTCACCAGGTCAGCTGAGCTGAGCGAATGTAAACTCAAATGGACCGCATGGTATTTCAGATTTCACATTTGTGCTTATGCACAAATTTCAGCTATAAAGTGAGAAATCTTTAATGTTCTTTTTGACATTTTGCATTCTATTTGAACATTTTGAATATAGATTGAAAGTTACAAGACACATTTACAGTGAATACCAACTGTATACTAATCAGTTGCAAATATAAGCACATGTCAAAGAACAGTAAAAAAAAAAAAAAAAAGCTAAAAACATGAATGTGATGTATCTTTAAAAATGGAAAATAAGAATTAATGTTTTAAAAACACACCACCTCAGATTATATGAATTATTAAAATGTTATTGGAATTTGGATCCCTGAAATCTCCCCAGAGTATAATTTGTGTTTAAGAAAAACATTCTGGAAAGTATATCAGCTTTATGCAGCAGTTGCCTGCACACGTTGAGAAGTGGAATGAACAGCACAGCATACTGTGGGGAAAACAGGCTGCCTATAAGGGTTTGCTGTACTGCACGGGGCTGGGAGCTGGGTAGTCCCCCTCGGGCCTATACAGTGAAGTTTGGGAGAACTTGTTTCCTGTTATTCCCTGGCTAAACCTGTTCCACTGGAGACAGAACCATAACCCAAAGCCTAGACCAGTGATTCTGAAACCAGAGCCTACAAACCCCTTGAGGTTCTGATAATGGGCTTCAGAGGGTCCATGAAATGCAGAGGTGCTTTGAATACTATCTGAACATGCGTTAAAAATACAGTATAAGTATTACTATGGTATTACCACCTATGACGTAATTCTATGGGGAGGTAAGTTTCAGTGGAACAAACTGAGTGCAATATTTTCACCAAATTCAGTTATGGACATTTTTCTAGGAGGGCTTCTTAGCTTTCTTCATATTCTTAATAAATCCCTCAAATACTGAGGTGGGATCCCTTCGGTCCCAACACCTGCACAAAACGGTAATTTTGAATGATGAAATGCAGTGTTTGTAGTTGTGTAAATTTCATTAAAAATATTTGGATTGAAAAATAGAAACATACTGAACATTTCAAAACTGTCTTGAGTCATTGTTTTTGGTAGTAATGACATATGGTATTATATAAGGTGTTGAGATAGCTAAAGATAATGTTGGAATGTTACAAACTTATTTTTCAGTTGAGTCACTTTTTCATGAATTTGAATTCATGAGTAGGTTGTAGAAGATTGCATATGAAATAAGACAAAATTGAAATTAAATTTTTAAAAAATGATAACATTCAACATTTATTGAAGATTCAGACCTCAACATTGCTACTTTTGGACAGCATGAGTCCCAAAAATGTGCCCCCCTGCACAGGCATAAATGATTAAAGGCATCTGTGGTCTAGAAAAGGTTAAGGATACTTGGCTTAGACCAAGAGCCTTGACAAAAAGTCAAATAAACAATGATAACGACATAAACCACAAGCAGAGAAAATAAAAGTCATCACTCACCATGGAATTTAGTCCATTTTGACTTCATAGAGTGAGAATCAAAAACGTGTGGCGTCTGGTCGACAGTTGGACATCAACCGGCCTTCATGTTCAATGTACTTCATGCACGGTCCACTAGGGGTCCCTCTCCTCTCCTCCTCATCTTAATGACAGCTGACAAGCAGAGAGGAGAAACCTTCACCCTCAGCATTTCTATCATGTTTCTTCACATTTCTATTTTCCCACCACTCAGCTCTCTGTTTAGTTAAAACATTCCCTTACATGCAGAAAACGTATACTGTATGATAATAAACCAAAGATTTTCGGTTACTAAATTATTCAAATTTTCAAGGAACGACGGCAGATACAGATGTTCAACTTTCATGAAAAAGTAACAGTATTCAGGGCTTTTTAAGCATTTTTAAAACTTAGTATTTGAAATAAAAGTATTTTCAAATGCCTGAAGCAGCACTATTCACATAATTATATTTTTAAGCAGAAATAGCTTGGATAGGCCATTGCATTAAAAGGAAAATTAACCAAATTGTAAACTTTTTCTGCAGTATAATAATTCTGTAGGACATCCAGTCATCCATTCTTCTCCATGTTCTTAATTATTTGTCACTTTATTATGATTATCTCATTTCACAAGTCAGACTTCCGGTACAAAGACAACTTCCTCAGAAAGGATGTAGGCCTCATAGTCTGTTTTGTAAGGTAAACGTGAGTGTACAAAAATATATTGTAGTAAACTGTGTAGATAGTATAGTAGATAGTGCTGCTACCTTTTCACTTGCTGCAGGTTTGAATTCCATCCCTTGTTGTAGTAACCTTGAAAAGAGTTATCATCCTTCAGTACAAAATGACCTAGCTATATAAATGGGTAAATAATGTAAGTAGATTAACAATGTAAACCCAACTGTAACCTGCACAGAAAAGCATCAGCTAAATTAAAAAATATGTAAATACAAATGGGATTTTGGATTTGGCCATTTAAGTGTTTTATAAAAGTACACAGAAAGGAAGAAACACTAGTGTAAATAAAAAAAATGATTTCCTTGAGAGTGACATCACCAATGTTTTATTATTAATTTACTGTAGGCTTCTGACTTGGACAATGACCCTTAATTCAGAGAAAAGCCAGATATTTGCCATATGGCATGAATGTAATATTTCTAAAACAACATAACGGGGAGCTGGCAATTTCCCTGTCGCCTGGCTCTTTAAGAGGGAGTTTCAGGGGCGCAGTGGAGGGAGTTGACGGAACAGCGGACGTGCTTTTCAGCAGGAAAACTGTGGATCAGAAAAGCGACAAGAACAGACGGCGCTTTCCCACTCCTGCGTTACACAAGACGAATGAGATTAACAATAATTTTTGCCATTCAATGTCACTTCCACCTTCTCGTGTACGACGTAGTTACAGTTATACACCAAGTAGATGATCTTTCGGTCGTGTGTGGATCCGTCCTAGCGTCACACGAGCAGGAAAGTGGACTGAGCTTCGGGGACTGAAGGGGCCAAATCACGGAGCGGAGTCTTAGGAACGGAGTCAGCGGTCTCGTTCGCAGAGTGATTAGGGTGGAATTTGCAAACCTAATATGTAGATCAATAATAATAACACCAACAACAATGATATATAAAAATAGTATGCCGAAGAAAGCACGTTATACAAGCCATTTTCTAAGGTTTAATTCGATGTACTTAAACCCAACTGCTTTCTGCGGACAAACGGCTCCTCTAGAAAAAACGCCTGAATGTTCAATGTCCATATTAAGCCCAGCGTGTCAATGCTAGCTGGGCTAAGGAAACTCGCGTTTCAGCGAAACTCCAGTCTGAGTTTTCCGGGCGACGCGCGTTCACGAAGCCGATAATAGGCGGCGGATCCGCTCAGTCTCAGGCCACGCTGAGCCACGGAGGCTCTGGGAAGCCAGCGCTCGCCTATATCCGGGTTATAGTGGGACGGGGAACAAGAAAAGTTTCATTTAAATCTGGAGGAAAACTTTCAACGTGAAATGTGACCCAGGTGACCGCGGCAACTGCTGTCACCGAGGGGACCAGATATTAAAGAGTTCCTGGATATTTGTGTGTGTTTTTCCCCCCCATGAACTGAGGGATATTTTTCTCCGTCTCTACTCTTTTCTTTTTGTCGGCTAGCTGCTGTTAGCTTCTGTTAGCCGCGGGTCTTATGGTGTTCTGAGATGTAGGGGCGATCATGGCCGCGCAAGTGGCATCGGCTCCTGCGGCGACCAGCGGTACAAACTCCGGTCTGTCGGGTGGTTTGAACCAGGAGCGGAGCTCCGCTGTGCAGGGCTCCGGACCCTCGCTCAGGGCGGCGGACGGGACTCGGTCCGTGAACAATGTAGAACATCACCACCATCACCACAGCGAGCCGAGCGCGGCTAACTCGCGGGACAAGGACGGGGGGAACCCGGTCAATTCCGTTGCGAACCCCGGTGTGGAGACTGCTCTCATGGCGAACCACAAGATGAGGATGATCGGGGGAGGAGATCCCACGGCTCCGCAGCAACAACAGTCGACGCAGCAGCAGCATTCGCGTCTCATGCAAACCAACAACACTAACATGAACGCGAACGCTAAGGGCAGCCTGGCTCCGGGTCCGAGGGAGGGGGAAGGGGACACTCGACCCCATGCGGGGAAGGACATCGCGTTGGTAAACCAGGTCGAACAGCAAATGCTGAGCAAAAGTGAGGAGGATCCCCGGCCGTGCAAACCGGGTGACCGGATGGGCTACGAGCACGACCATGAGAGTTCGGGAGCGGGGGGCGGTGCGAGGGGCAACGGCGCCGCGTCCGACTTCAACCACCATCCTCACGCTCACCATCCTCCTCACCCTCATCATCCTCACTATTACGGCAGTACCCGAGCGGGGCCGTGCTTCGATCAACATGGCGGACAACAAAACCCCGGCGGAGGCATCGTGGATCCGGCGCTAAACTCGCACGATGGCTTCCACAACAGTCAGTACAGCCAGTACGGCAGTTACCGGGCGGCCTACGGAGGTGGGGGCTACGGCGTGATGAGCTCCTCCAGGCAGAGTGGGAACAACATGGCGATGGGCCCGGGGAGCAGCGGGGCCGGCGGCCTTGGGAAAACCACCATGCCTCCTTCCTCTGCGTCCGGAGGGTTTCAGAGGTTCCCGGGGCAGAGCCAGCACCCCTCTGGTGCGACCCCAACACTAAACCAGTTGCTCACCTCTCCCAGCCCTATGATGCGAGCCTATGGCAGCGGGTATCAGGACTACACCCCCACGACGGGGCAGCAGCCGGGGGTGGGCAAGGACATGGGCTCCCAGTACGGCTCCAGCGTGCACGGCTGGGGGGGACAACAAAGGAGCCACCCGGCGTTGAGTCCCGGACACGGCGGTCAAAGCGTCGGCAGAACCCAGGTGAGTGGAGCGAGCACCTGCCACCTCGGGCTCGACCGCGCTGAAACCGTTCCTTAAACGTTGTGGCAAAAAGCAAAAATGTTGGCTGGACGGATGAGCCACTTTCCAACGCCTCGTTTACTTTCCTTTTTACTTTTTGTTTCGTTATAGGGGAAAAAAAAAACTCGTCTGCGTGATGTTTAATCATGTCTAAAATTTTAAAAGCTGGTTTCATTTTATTCGCTCAAAATGTGAAGTTGTGCGAGTCACCTTGAGGAGGACTCTTCAAGAAAGCAACAGCTCTTTGAGTCCCTCCTGACATCTTAAAAACATTTTTAAAATCTCTCAGTTGCATATGTTAGTTTTGTTCGTTTGGGGAACCGCGGAGCGTTCTGAGGTAAACCGATTGAAAAGGGATAGAATGGAAATTCAACTTTCCATTGTAGTTTTCACTTGAATTAAGTGTTTCGCATCCAGCGAAACCACTTCTCTCTCTTCTGGCGTTCGTTAAAAATGTTTAAAAATTTTAAAGGAAAAGCTAGATCTGCCGTCGTGATTATAGACACGTTTTATCCAGAAGTCACTGCCAACTCGTTTATTACTGTCGAGGTGAGTGAAATAAATAAATACTGGAAAACTTGATGATCAGCGTGATTATTTTAAATCGTGGTCCCACAGCGAAATGCATCACTGCGCCCAGGTTTACGATTTGAATTGTGGAGGTAAAGCAGCTCGGACGGTTGCCACACCGCCGCCTCCGCGTTGACACCCAGTCTGCTCTCTGATTGGCTGTTCCGGTCGGCCGCGTGCCTGAGGGGGGGGCCTTCTGTGTGCGCTGTCTCGCAGAAGCTCATTCATTGGTTCCAGGATTGATTGATTGGCGTCTCTTATTACGCTTGAGTGATTTAGTATTTCTGATTTCTTTGTGTTTTGTGCAAAGCGATACGTATACTTTCTTCCTGCGAAGGCTTAAATAAGTCTGAAACGGGTGCACCTCGACTAGTTATTGGTATTACTGCTACTGGCTTTAAAGGCCATCTGATGGTGTAGCGGAAGATCAGACACGAATCTCCATTGAATAAAAAAAAAAAGTTCATTCATGTGTGGCTTTCTTGGTTTTGTTTGCCCACAAACACAGACCCAGTCTTCAGGAGTCAGTGGTTTTGTGGGAGAAAAGGGAATGGGTTGTGGTGGCAAGAGCCGTTGGTTGATGGTGGGAACCGAAACCTTGCACCAAAAGTGTAATTTGGTTTCGGTTAATGACCAAAGGTCTTGTTTCACTTTTCAAAAGAAGTGTCTATATTTTCCCCTGAAACAAGCTTTTCAGTTTTCTGTGCAGTATTTTTGAAGGCTTAGCTGTAAAGGTTTCTAGCTTGGCCTGCATTTTTCCATGGAGGGTGCACAGAATAGTGTTGCCTTCCCACACTAAGTGTGCATTGGTGGGATTTGGAGATATTTCTGCTTTTTTCATAAGATAGCATTACTTTGTCATAGATGTCTGTCATAGGAAATAAAGATTGAAAATGCTCTGTCTTGATTAATAGACGTTACTGAATGATGACAAAATGGCCTGGATGCACTAACACGGGCTAATATGTGCTCTGGGTCTTCCTGTGAATATGTCTTTGGAAGAAGCACTTTATTGCTCTGTGGTTTGGGTCTTGGGTTTTTCAGAAAGGAATTACGATGAAATATTAGCCGACCTACTTTAACTCAAACCTAACAAATCGTTATTTTATACTTCTTGCTGTCTTTCTCTTTATTTGCATTAAATTGCTGTAGTGGTCTTACGGTATCTGCGGTAGCCAGTATACAGGGGCCACCACCTTCCCTGTGTTCCCTTTGTTGGTGTTGCATTTGAAATTCATTCATGGTTAAGGACCATTGAAGATGAAATTGAGTCCTAACAGAAAATTCTTTTAAGATGTAGTGAAGGGAGAGGGAGTTTGTACTGTGTATTGCAAGCCACTTCACTGGAGGACTTCATGTACAACATGCTTTCCTCCAGCCTGGAGAATTGTTCATCCAAATAACGGAGTCTGTCTGTCTGTTGTAGCTTCTGTCATGGTTGCTCATGACACCTGAGAATTGAATAATAAGGTACTTTGAGATGTGAAGTTTTATTTCTTCTTGCCTTGTTTGCTGGGTCATACTGATCCCAAGTAAAGATATGGATGAGGCCTTCTTCAGTGACTTTTGGTTGTTTCTAAAGCACAACTTGTTGCTTAATCACTGCCTTGTGACCCGATATCTGTTTCTTCATACACAGCTTTCAATGGAGCTCTGTGGTATGGCTAAATTTGATGCTGGTGTGTTTGAGTTGCAGTGCAGCTTCATCTGTGTTTAGCTGTTCATTTCTCTGAGAATACAGACTGTCTCTCCCCCAGGTTTTTTTTTTTTTCTGTCTTTCTGTGATGAAGCAACCTGTGAAAATGCATTTACTTTCTCATTCCTTCATGTTCCGCGCTGAAGGGGACAGCCTTGTGCAGTCTTCACGTGGCCTGCGGCCCCTTGCCCTCCCGCTACAACTGCTTTCTGCTAATCAAAGCAGCATCATTCCTACCTTCCAGCTCCTATGGCCTGTCTGACTTCAGGAGAATGCAGTGCTGATGTTGTTGCCATGGGGCTGGAAGGACGACTATCTGCCCAGTGAGTCGTAAGGGCTCAGACGTTGATTTTTCTGATTTGGTTCCTGATTCAACAGTAAGGCCCACTGCCCTTCCTGATGTTGGTGTTGATGCTGCCGCAGTGATTGTCATCTTGACCATGCGTGGCTGACCTGTGGTCTCGACCTGTGGGCTTGGTGCGGTCACAGTTTATTTACATGGCAGACACCTGCTGTAATGATTAGGAGCGATTTGAGTGAAACGTTTTCATTTGCTCTGTTGCTCCCGATAAGTCTGGCTACGTGTTTCATCTTACAGGACAAAATCCAGCCCCATACGAGTATAATTGGCAGCTGACTTGTCCCAGGACTGTCTGTTTTATTCAAATGTCAATTAATCCAAATTTCATTATTACATTGACCAGACTTGTGTGCTCGGCATGTAACTAGTGTATTTATAGACAAAGGCAACTTTTACTCTGCAGCTGTGACACAGAGAACAGCTGAAATCAAAAATCAGCGTAGGATTGTTTTATAACCCATAAATGAAATTACACTGTGCATTTGAGTTCTGCATTTCAACAGAAGACAGTATTTTATTCCACTTTGATGCAAAAAAAAAAAAACTATGGTTGTATTTATCAACATTGTGATTTATTTTTAAAAATGTTTTGCTATTTATGGCATTGGCTTTTTTAGCTGCTCTGTGCCAGACTATCTGAAGCGATCAAGAGGTGCATGTACATTGAAGCGCTGCCAGTAAGCATAGCGCCATCCAGTGTGTCCTCAGAGCGCCCAGTTGCTACCGCCGCTCCCATGCTCCTATCTGTTAGTGTTCCGGTGAGGGACCCTGGAAAGGAGTAAGAACAGTGTGTCATTTGGACAGTGTGATTCTAGTGGAGACAGAGCTCGGCTTGGAGTCAGAGGGATTTTTGAGCTCTGTGTCCTCGACTGAAGTATCTTTTATGAGATTTGCACAGCTCTCAACTGCTCTGCTCACTGGGTTTCTTTGTAACCTATATACCTTCCCCCCCCCCCGCTACCCCCTCCCCAGTTGCCTAGGGCTATCTTATTTCTTTCTCTAAGTAATCACACTTTTTTTTTTGGGCAGAAGGCCAAGATAGTCCTTTGGAGGTCCCCACCCTTCAAAGGGAAATTGTGACCTTCTCATATGTAAATTAGCCATGTGCAGAAGGCCATGAATGGCATCTCTCTTTCTCCGGAGAGAGCCAGAGAGGGAGCTAGAGGGAGTCCACAGCCAGTCCCCTGGGCATTCCTGAACCTGCTCACCTTACCACAGGACGTAGATGGTGCCAAATGAGTTTCACTTTTTTTTATGGCTCCTCTTTGTTGGTAAAGGTTTCGACAAGATGTTATGTTTATTCCTAACTGTACCATCGGGATCATGCCTTATGAATAAACTACAGTATGTCTTCTAAAGTCACATGTGATCTTTTAATAGGGAAGCTTTGGCTGTTTTAACAAAACTTCATAATGTGAGGTGGTAAATAAAAGACGTAACTGTACAGCTGTGTGTAAAATTAATGTTAACAGGTTATGCAGTATGTGGCACCTTTGGTCCTCCTCCAGCCCCGCAGAGCAACGCGGTGCCATGTGTGCTGTTCCTACGCAAACACCTTGCTGTTCGCAGTGTCAGTCGGGTTCATCCCCTCCATGCAGGTGTTCCAGTGACGTCCGCAAGGGACCCAACGTCAACCACATTCTGCCTTTTGATGAACATCCAGCGGCCTTGTAGGATAAACATGTAAAGGTTACTATAATGTCATCTCCGTGTCACAGGGTGTTTTTATTTGCGGTTTTGTAGTGCACATTACCATGATCGACGTGTTGGGTAGCAGCACGATGCTGTGAGTTTAAATTTGCTAACTCTTCATGTGGATTTTGGATTGAATTGTTTGACCAGGTGACCCCCCCCCCCCAAGTTTTTTGCCAGACTGCCACTTGCAAAGGTTGTTTTTATTTCATTTTAGGAGAAATATTTTAGAGTGGCTTTGCCAGACTCTTGAAGTAGAATTGATGCTGGTGGGACTGTGTATTCCACACATGTAGGTGGCATGGGCACAATGAACTCAATGTAAATGAAAAGTCGTCAGTGTTGAAATCTAGCTCCTCCATTCAATTAATTCTAACTAAGAGGTTTGTGTGTTGCAGGTTTCTGAGGACCACATGCTTCCATGGGTGTTGCTGCCATAAGCAATGCTGCTGGGGGGGCATGATGGGGGGGGGCAGCTGACTGGATGCGTGTTGCCAAGGAGATCTTGCTGTCCTTTGGGCTGACTGATGTCTGTTGCTTGACATTTCTTATAGGTGCTATATTTGGCTGGGGAGATTGGCAGAAAATAATTAGGTTAAAAATGTGTACAGAACCTGTGGCAAATAGAATTCAATATTTTCTCAGCTTCGGAGGTCAGAAAAATGTGGGGGACAGTGGTCCGCTCCTCACTGACCATTAACCCTGTACAGTGCATTGGTAGCTCAGTGACCCAATGTGGGATCCCACTAAACATGAAGAACATCAAGATGGCTCCTTAGTGCTGCTTCCAAAGGTCAAACAAATGCTGCCTACTTAATCTTAATTAATGCCTGTTCCCGAGAGGAAGCATTCTGTCAGTTGCTCACGGATGTTCTGCTTTGCTCCCTCAGGTCAGTCGGTTGCCTGTGTCAAGTTTCCTTCAGAAACAGTCACAGTTGCTGAGAGGGGCATGGAATAATTTGGAAATAATTTGGGAATTCATCATTTGGAGTGCATGCATGCGTGCACCCGTTTTGACATTTGTGCTGTAAATGTGTCAGAATAATCGACAGTCACTGTATTTTGATGTAATGTAACATTGGTGCACCCCCTCCCCCCATATTGGGCCTTCAGGAGAACAACGGAACTATAATATAAACTGCCTTGTTTACACTATGCTGTTGTCGTTCTGTGTTATACAGCCGTCTCATTTCTGCATACACAGCCTCAACACCCCCATCCCCCCACCTTTATTCCCTGTTGCTTTTTGCTAAGCGTTTTGTATATTAGCTTGGGCTAAACAATGGCCCTGCTGCATCAGAACCTATTATGCATAATGGCCTGCCCGCGTGTCATTTTCTGCATGTTATGACACTTGTTTTATGACTGCTTGCGTATCAAATATTTAAATAAACCGTATATGGGGTGGCGTGTGCCGCAGGGGGAGCCATTCGTCGCGAGCTCGCGGGGGCGACCTGTCGGGGGGTGGGGGGTGGCAGTGTGCAAAATCCTTTGCTTTTTGTCTTCACTCACAGAATTTTGATGATGGGTTATAACTTGGGCCTCGCAGAAGTGGTTGCTGCCATGACCGCCCAGGTATCCATCAGTGTTTTCCTCCCACCAATGATAATGGTGGACTCAAGTGGCTCATAGTAAATATTTAAATAAATTTGAAAACAAAAACATATCCACTGTGTACAGTAAAGGGGTGCAGTGATATGAGAATAAAAAGCAGGGAGAGAAATTGCGTGGAGGTATGTGTGTGTGGGTTTTTTTGGGGTGGGGGCAAATTTATTTGCATTTTGTTGAATGCATGCAGCGAGGTCTCTGGTTTGGTCTGTGCCATCGTCAGCGCACGATGGTGGGAGGCCCATTACTGTCAGGCTAATCTCAAAATAATTAATTGTGAAGTCGACGGTTTTAGAGAGCTTTGTAATTGAATCCTAAATTAGGCCCGGGAAAGAGGACACGTCCTGTTTTTACGGTTAGCTTTGCTCCCGTTCTGGCACCGAATTCATGGTCTTTGGAGGCTATGTGAGGAAGTGCTCACGAAATGCATGCTGGGAAAATTTGGTTTTCTATTCTTTTGTTCAAATGAGATGTGAACAATGCTCCAGTTACATTTTTTTTTGGTTATAACTCTGTTAGTTTTGCTGGTTTTATTTTTTTTATCAGAATGGTTTGTTGTGTTTCCTCTTAATTGTGGCCAGCCATTGCACTGCAGGGGCTTATGATATTTTTTTATTTTTATTTTTTATTTTTAAAAAGCTCCTTTTGGTTTGATTTTGTGTTGCAGTTAATTTTCTGGCTGATGGTCAAAAACTGAGTTGAACCAAAAGGACATTGAACAGCAATGGAAAGCATTAGCACCACTGGAAGCAGCACCTTGGTTTCTTTTTTCAAAGATGGCTGCCAATGAGACTTCCATTCTATTTATTTATGTTTTGACTTTAATTTTTGTAGTAATGGAGCAATGACTCCATTTAAACTAAAATTAACACTGTTGAAGACAGAGGGACCACCTGTCGATCTGAAATGAAGTTGTCATTTATTTTTTTCCCCTGTAACAGTTTATGGTTCCAATAATAGTTCTCTACTGCTTATATAGACCAGATCTCAGAAATAAGGGTTCGTTGGATAAATGGGATGCCAAAGAGAACCCCAAAACAGGGATGTACATGTTTTTATGGTGATGACATTCTCTTAACTGCAAAGTCAGTAACACTCATTCTTTCTGAAATGCTTAACGTGTGTAGTTTTTATGGTGTTTTCACGTTAGACCTCTTTACTACCACATGAGACTAAGAGGGAAACCTCAGCTTTAAAAAGATAAAATGTTTAATACAAATTATAAAGTTACAGGAAGCTGACAAGGAGAAAAGTGGTGGTGTTCGCAGGCAGTTAAGGGGTTTTTGTGGGCCAGGAGAGTGGGGGCCAGGACTAAGCCGTTTGTTTTGCGTACTTTGACCTGCATTGTAACACTAGTAGTGTGGAAACTCTTGATGTTGCTCTTAAATGCAGTCCTGCATCATATCTGAGTCTGAACAGGCTGGGGGGAGGTGGACCCTATGGATATGGTATGTGACAATTTAAAAAAAAAAAAAAAACAGGGAAAACCAAGCAGAGCTTCATGAGCAGCAGGGTGGTGGTCCAGTTTAGGTTGTGGTGGGCTATACTCACTATCAGCAGTGCTGCAAATGGTGGAATTGACTTGGACCCAGATAGCACCTATATTTATAGTACATTTGTTTAGTTGGTAGATGGATTTCTCTAAAGTGACGTGCAGTGATTATGTGGCATTCAGCTGAACCCTTTGTCCAAGGTGACATGCAGTGTTAGATATTCTGCTGTATACTCACTGTAGTCATTTACCTGCAAGGTTTGTCTGGGCTGGAAAATACAAGAAAACAGTTTTTTTCTTTCTTAAAATAGATGTAGGTCTTTTCCTGTTTCCTCTGTTTGGCCACATTTTTAAACAGAAATAAAGAATGCTGTTATGAATATAATTTCAGAGTGTCAGCACTCGATGTGCCCTGTAATCAGAGGAGTGTGCGCTCTGGGCAGAGCATCCCACCATCCAATAACAGCAATTAAAAAGACGAGTGCCTCTCCATCTCCTCTCTGAGGCCTGGAGCTTCCCAAGGTCACACTCCTAGATGTGTTTCTGGCCTTTGATTACTTGGAGGAGGAAGATTCCCCCCCACCTCCCCAATTCTCTTGTTCGTTTTCAGCTCCTGCGTCTCAGGGAGTCAGGAGGGGCTCTGCAGGTTGAGGAGCCCATTTTTGATGTTTGGAGGGCAATCAACCCCCTGGTGCCTTGTCCTCTTGCGTTACTCAGTGTGTAGAAGCCATTGTGGACTTGCTGGTGTTTCCCTCCCCCTTCCAGGAGTGTGATCCCAGAGCCTGCCATCCCAGCCTGTCCCAGGTGACCACTGTCAGCTTGGTGGCAATACTCTGACAAGTGCATCAAGTGTAGGAATCGGGAGAGGAAAAAATGAAATTAAAATCAATGCTTTTTTTTTTTTTCTCCCTTAATTAACTTTGTAAACATCCTTTTGAGCAAATCATGCAGTCAATGCTGCCAGGACTGGTAATTAAATCAATTCTGTTAAAATGGTGTCAGGTGACTTTTAATGAGTATCTAGTAACTGCTAGAGGATTGAAGGTCACAATATCTGTTTTTGATTTCAAAGTGATGAATTGGCTTTCATGATGGAAACACGGATATTCACGTTGTGATTGGGTCGGGCTGTTCTCTAAGTGGGCGGAGCTTAAGTATGTTGCTTGGCTACAGCTTTTATCCAAATTGACATACAGGCTTGCCAATTCCCCCACCCCCCCTGTTAAATGGAGCTAAATCTTTCATTTGAGCAATTCATCATAATAAGCACTTAGTATGGCAGTCTGCTGGAACTTGAACCAACAACTGAGACCACAAACTGCTGTCGTGATCCACCTTGTGTTGTGTTGCTAAGGGTGTGGGAACCCCAGCCCTGGTTTCCAGGTTTATTTTGGAACTGAGCAGGATCTGTTGAGATGCACCATCAGTGACTCCTGTACTGCATTTGAGCAGAATGATAGAGTCCCACCCTGCAGATCGTTTATTTTTTATTTTTGTATTAACGGATAAAAACATTTTGCTCTTCATTTTCTCTGTCTAAATTCATTAGGGTTGAAAGATATTGCAAATGTGTAAATGAATATAAGAATATGCTTTCATTTGCAGACGTGGACACCGGTGAAATGCTGGATTTTTAATTTCCCCAAATGAGTAAAATTTAATGCATATTTAATTTCAGTATTTATAGTGGCCTTTCTCAGAAGCTGCGAAATGGTGCACATTTTTTTTTTTTTTTTTTTTTTTTTTTTTTGATTAACCAGCTGCTTCGCTCTCCTTCTTGGTATGGAATTATTGCTGCCTTTTGGTATTGCGTTTGTGTTCTTTAATATCAGTGTTGTGTAACTGACTCTCACCATCATCTCAATTTTGATGTGACATTGGAGTAAAATTCCTCACACAGCATGGCTGCCCTCCAAATACATAACTGTGCAGCTACTCTTGTCTTCTCTCTCGTATCTCTGTGTGTGTGGTGGTGAGGGGGTTTGTTATTACATAGTCATCTGTGGTGTAAAGCATTTCTGTGGGATCTGAACATTTGAGGACACTGTTAGCGTTGTGTCCTGTTTGCTGTACATTGGCTGTACTTTCACCAACCCATTGATGTTCATGCTGGAGTGGTTATAAGAGTGTGCTCACATGCAGTGGTTTACTGCAATATTTTAACTATAACTGTATGGACATCCAGCTTTGTTCGGTGTTGCTCTTAAACGATAAAATGGTGTTGCCCTGTCTCCAGTCGTCTTCCACATTCTCATGGAAGCAAATGGAAATATGTTCATAATAAACCAGGGAATAAAGAGTTAAAGCTTTTTTTTTTTTTTTTTTACTGTTTGATGACATCAGTGTTGTCTCTGCATCCATGAAATTAATTTTCTAATCTTAGTCAGCAGGAGCAGGGAATTTGCACACACTAATATGAAATCACGTCTGCAGCATTGCTCCTGCCTTGCCGTTCCAGGCTGACGGTGCAGTCGTTGTTGACGGTCATAATGTGATGCAGTCATCCCATTTGGCGCGAACGATGACTGTGATATTTGCAAAAATAAGCCTTTTTTTATGTTTTGCAGCTGCAAGTGTACGTTTGAATGTTCACTGGTGGGGAGATGAGTTGCGGCAACTCAGATGTAATTTCCTCCAGATTCAGTGTTAAACTGGCCTGGATTTTGTCAGAGATGAAAGGGAACTGCTGACATTCTTCTTTAACATTCACTCACAGATGAAACCCCAGCTACATAGAAGTAGAGAACACATGAAAACCTTCTAGACCTTCACCTCAGTCCACACAATTTGAGTGATATTGGTTAATTTCATCTGCTGTTTCAGACTGGTTAATTGTTTTAATACAAGTTTATGGAGATGAGGTGCTAAAGGGTACGCGTGTTCTTTGAATGGTCATACATGAAACACCACCTCTCCCTGGCAGGTGTCTGGTTATGTGGGCAGAACCAGATTTGTTTCTGCATGAAGCTCCACCTCTCCAGACTAGGTGTTATCATGTGGGTAGAGCCAGGTTAGTTTAAGTTTTTCTGCTTTTCTTTGCTAATTCACAGGGGGTCTGCTTATATTGGCAGAGGCTGGCTGTAGCTTTGGTCAAAGAGGATTGCGGGTGGAGCTGTGATTGTGCAGGTGGAGTCAGACTACAATTACAGTAGCTTTGCCTCTTGTGTGTGCAAACTTGTGTGTGTGTGTGTGTCACACCCACGTGACAAGCACAACAGCTTTTCTATGATGCAAAACTGGTACACAGTAATAATTCTTTAGTCCCAAGTATATGGTACAAGTAAAATAAGTGTTTGGTGAAATAGTTATTTATTTTTTTATTAAACGTGCAGTGACTGGTGTGATTGTGATGCCTTCTGGCTGTGCTTGCTTTTACTTTTGTGTGCTGTAATGAAAGTGTTAATGTGCTGTGTGACCCCACCTGCAGAAAACAGCTTAAACACCGTTACCTGAAATGGTTTTTTTTTCTGCCTGCTCATGTTGGTTACAGAGGCAAGTTTTGTGTGGTCTGGTCAAGGTGCTACCTTGACCCTCTTGTTTGCGTGATGCAAGCTAAAAGGAACCCTTTCGCTGGCGTTCAGACTGACTGTTAAGAGTGTGACATACAGTGTAGTTGCCCTGGGGAGTTGTGTGCAAGTTTCTGGGAGCACAAATTGTGGTCTGGAGAGGTTCAAGTGGAAGAAGGGGGTGGGAGTTAGGGAGGTCCCTCTTGTCCACATGGTTACCTTGTGGTTCATCCCAGTTTTTTTTTTTTTTTTTTTTTTTTTTTCCTCTTTCCCTCTTTTATACCAATGAACTTTCCTGCTTGAGTGCATCATTGGAAGGTAACTGTCAATACACAGTGTACCTTGCCTGTTGTCCTCAATGCATCCCCTGATATGTTTTTTTTTTTTTTTTTTTTTTTTTAGATGTGCTTCAGAAGAGCAACTGGGTAAGGACTCTAATTTGTAACAATAAGCTGAGTAGTAATAGTCAATGTGGACTCGGTGGTGTAACTTTTAATCAAGGTATTTATCTTTTTTCACACAGTAAAACAACCCAGTTGTATAAATGGGTCAAATACTGTGGTTAAAATTTACAACTAATAAAAGTTATGTTTGGATGACATGCAGCTGCAGTGGGTTTGTCCACTTGGCTGCTGGAGCTGGGGTAGATTTCTTTGAATAACAAAATTTTATTTTATTTTTAATTTTTCTTTCCCTCCATTTGAACATGAGGGCAGAAGAAGTGGCCTGAACCATGGCCTTTATTGCAGGTGGCACAGTGCCCTGTATTTCTCAATTCATGGCCCTGGCCCTCCAGGCAGCAATCCCATTGTAATTAATGGAATTGTGGGGCAGGACTGATAGTGAGGCAGGGTGGAAGGGGATTATGGGAAGGATCTGCAAGGTGTCTGTGTTTATACCAAACAGCTGAATCGCTACAAAAGCTCTGATCATGAGCTGTAGAACATGTGACCTGCTGTGCTCATTTGTCCTGGACTTGGTACTTGCCCCCCCCCCCACCCCCCTACCACGCACACACACACACACACACACACACACACACACACACACACACACAGCCCAGTACACACAGCACCCCCTGCAAGACAAGTGACACTTACGGTTCAGGACGTGCACTGAAGGTTATTGCTTAGTTTGCTTGTATGTCTAGTTTCTTTGAGGAATGTCATTTTAGAAAAGACTAGACATAGAAGTGGAAAGAATTGATGGAGGTAACAGCACTGACATGGTCCTTGCTGGGTATGACTTGGTTTCTGGTGCAGGTGATTGTGTGCTGTTGATGTGGACAGGGTCTGCATCGGTGAGACTGGAGGGGAAAACCAGAGTAATAATTATTATCTCTGAATTCCGGAGACGCCACGTCAGCAGCAACAGATTGCAGCCTGGCCCCTCTCCAAGCTGCTCAGGGGGTGAAGCAAAAACATCTGTCCCGTACAGGATACCCCCCTTGCATGGCGGCTGTGGAGAGGCGGGACCTTTGGGAGCTGAGAGCTCTTCTTTGGGCGGAGTGCCACAGGCTCTGTGCAGGAAGTTGGAGGTTTGTCCAGTTAGGGAAAGGATGCCTACATGTTTAGAAGTGAGACATTTTTGTAGAAATTTTGGCTGTTAGTGTTTTTGTCCAGGGGGGCACCTGTGCCCTGTCGCAGATTCGCCATGTCTACAAGTGGCCATAAAGCCTGCTGATCCAGAGATTGCAAACCACACCTGAGCCTATATTGACTTGGAGGGCCTGGAGGCAGGAGTAGACCGTACAGGGGGTGCTTACTCTGCTGTAAGCTTCACATTGGTCGGTCCTCTGCTTCTCTACCTCTTCATTATTTATATTCTGATGGCCAGATGTATTCTGGAGAACATAAATGTTTGTGTGTCTGAGTATATTTTTGTCTGCACTCGATGTCTTCTGCCATAACTTCTAATTTCTTTACTTATATTCCATAGTTGAACTCAAAAGTTTCAGCCTCACAGCACTTGTAAACTGGTGTGTAGTTCTGCCCAGTGAGGACTGAGGTATTGGATGTGATATTGTGGTGCTGTAGTGGGAGACAAAATGAACCAGAAGAGCATAGTTTTACCAGGAGACACTAAACAAACACTGTGAAATGTCCAGGACAATAGAGCAAAGTGAGAAGAAACTGCACATTTGACATGATCTACTTTTCTGTGTGTGCACAGGCATATGCTACTATGTGTGTGTGTGTGTGGTATTTCTTGTTGATGGATTAGCGTCAACTTGACGTACAGATATTTCTTCTGACTTGCTGGAAAAAACCCGTAAAAGAGCTTGAATACTCAAAAGAAATGAATTGCCTACGGCACTGCTTTCTTTTCTCCTTTCCTTTTTTTGATGTGGGGTTGTTGCAGTTGCCATTGGGGATGAGTTGAAGGGGCGGGGCCTGTGACTGCTGGATGCTGACCTCACCTGACCCTCTGTGCTGCTCACAGGTACCCTCCATGGACTTCATGACGATGAAGCGCTCCCAGCTCTATGGGATGGGTGGCAGTCCCTTCTCACAACAGCATCAACAGCAACAACAGGGTGGGCCTTACCCGAGTCAGCCCTATGGATCTCCTCCTCCTCCTTCTCATCGATACCAAATGGGCATGCCGGGGAGGACCCAAGTGGGCATGGCTGGCATGCAGTACCCCCAGCAGCAGGTTGGTTTCTGTTTGCATTGCTTCTTTGGTGGAAAATCCATTATGTGTTAAGTCTGGCCACAGACACTCATTTACATTTGCATGTTAATCATGATGACATTTACAGGACAAATAAGAGTTTGTGGATGTAAATGATTTGTGTGTGTGTGTGTGTGTGTGTGAGAGAGAGAGCGAGCGAGCAAGAGAGAGAGAATACTCTGAAATGGATGAATGCTGCCTAGCTGTGTGTGTCACTTCAGGGTGAGTCATTAGAGCGCTGATTCAGAGCTCTCTGTAGATCACAGTGGAGCCCATTGATGATGCGTAGATTTTTGTGTTCTTCAGAAACCATGCCTTGAAGGGGGTCTTTTTTATTTTCAGATTTTAGGTTGAGTGAAATGTGGAATAGTTTATATTTCCGTTGCCGGCGTCTGGAAGTGACACTCGAGTTCATTAGCGTACTCCCTGTGGACCTGTGTGGTTTTTCACGTATCTACTTTTTTGATGTGCCTTTGAGATGCTTTTACCAGTAAATATTTATCTCAAGGAACCTGCAATGAGGCCCACACATCTAGAAGGGTTGTAAGTGGTAACACTGCAGTACTGGGCGATGGCTCTTGTTTGCTGACCCTAGGTTTCTCCTGCACCGATGGACCTTTTCCTGGCTTTGGGTTTATGTGGTCTAAAGCAAAATGGCAAAGGGGTGGCACTGCTTGACATCCACACCGTTAAACTCCCGTGGTCACCTGCACAACGCTAGCTTGCTGTTTTAGATCAAAATGGTCCTTTTGCCTTGTTTTTATATTTAGGGCCTGTTGGTTTTAGTCTAATTCACCCCCAGAGAGCAACTGGCAAGAAGAGGGACTACTGACTTAGGACAGCCTCTCTTAGCCCTGTCACCTCTCCTTTGCTCTCTCTCTTCTCTCCTTTCTAGCTGTGTAAAATCCAAAGGGAATGTCTGAGACCTGGCCTACTGAGCTGGTCACACTGACTGACGGACTCCCCAGACTACTGTCACCCCGGTAGCATGCAGGCGCTTTGGTTTTGCTTCTTAAAGACCATGCTTCTTGATTTAGCACAGTAGCAGGGTGCTGCAGAGCATTTCAGTTTTTTAGTGACAGTGTTCGTCCAGTGGTTAACCAGAAATGACAAAAAAAAAAAAAAAAAAAAAGTCTTGTATCAAGCTAATGTTAAAGTGGAACCTCAGGGGCAGTGATGTGGTTCAAGCGATTGTACTGGACACCAGTGGGGACGGACACTGCGGTGACACGGGCGCGTTTTGCTCAGAAGTAAGAGCCGATGGTTGGCAAAACGGGTCTTATTTGGTGGGTCCGTTTGAGAACAGTGCAACCTGGACTCAGCGGTGACAACGCGGCCGACAAAAATAATTAGCAAAATTAGTTGTTACCCCTGGATATGGCCAAGGGAGATAACTTCTAAAGTTATAATTATCTGCTGCTGACATTAAAGTGGAAGCACTACAGTGTAATTGTGAAATATAACTAACTGAAAGTAATGAGTTTATAATAAGAAAGATGGAATGTTTTGTATGATTTGATGTGCTTAGATATGACGTACAATATAATGAGGCCGACAAATGAAAATGAATCGATTTGCTCGCCTTTCCCTCAGAGAGATACCAAGGGGACAAAAAGCTTTACACGGTATTCATATGTTTTATTATCTGGAGCACATGGGGGAGTATGAAAGGCCTCTGGCACCTCCCATAATACATTGCGTTCCTTGCATGGCACAGCGCGTGGCACAAAACATCCTTGGAGGCTGTGAGAAAATGCGACATCACCGGCCTTGACGTTTCTCTGCCCCCCTGGGTAGCCATCATCCGCTTCCCCTCTGCGTGCTGGTGCCCAGGGAGGAATACAGGAAACTTGCACCCAAGTATAGGAAGACATTTACCAGAATTTATCCGGTGACTCGATTGTCTGAAGGCCCTCCCGTAAGCAGAGAATAAAAAAACTCGAACACGCAATAAAAAGTGTGCAGCAACATCCAAGGCACTATGAGGCATCTGAGGATTTTTGTTGGCTTTGTTCATTTCTTTGAGTTTAACTTTTGCATTAATGATTATGGCTTGGATTATCAATGGAGAGTTGTAATTAGAATATTAAAGTTATTACTGTATGTTTTATTATTGTCTAGGTTGTGTTGAGTTCAGTGCTTCTTGCTAGACTGTTTGCAAATTGTTTACCGATCTGCATTGCTAATACATTAATAAACTGGAGTTCAGTACAGTAGAAATGATGTTCAGTAATGTGCAAGGTTGCAGGCCACACCGTACAGGACCCTGATAACTGGTAGTGACACGTGTTACCTCTCCCAGTCTCTGAAACAAGTGGACTTCAATAAAGATGTACTTGGAAAAGTGTTTTGTTGAGAGTTAACTTTTGTCAGGTCTTAATGTCTTTTACTCTTCCTTCTCTGGCCCATGTGGTCGGCGATCATGGCCAGCTAGAGCATCGCACTACAAGCAGTCAATCCAGGTCACCTTTTTTGTTGCTGTCATCAGTTTGAGTGCCCGCATCAAATCCATTTTACGCCGAGAGAAGTCAGCCCCCGCACTTCATCCTGACCTTGATTCATTTAGACAAACGGCGCAGTGTAGACGTCGCACCTCTAAAGGCACTGTGTTCAGAGGAGAGAACAAACGAAGCGATCGGGGCCGGTTGAGAAGCGCACACGACAGGGTTTGGCTGCGTTTGTTTGGAAGTGGAATGAACTTGAAAGTAAAAAGTCTGCCAATTCCACTGTAATTTCCTGTGATGTCAAAGTTGGCAGACGGAGAGGAAAAGAATTTGAAGGAAACATTAACGTTTGATGTGAAGGAGGGGGGGGAGGAAAAAAGATTGCCTGTGAAATGAAAGGAGGAAAATGTGTCAACAAGGCAGGAGAAGCCATTACCGGTCTCTGTCGCTGCTCTCGCACTCCTGCCCAACTTAATAGAATCTAACTATTAAAGTGGACTGGAAGGGGAACGATCGTCTGTGCGCGGCCTTGACAGCAGTGCTGCGCTCTTCTTGCCTTCTCTCGAGAAAGGATTATCCCGGCGCTAAAATATGATGGCCAGCAGGTGGCATAGTGATTAGAGCAGCTGCCCTATAGCTCCCAGGTTCAAATCCCACACCCCGCTGTAATACTTTTGATCAATGTTCTTACGCTTAATAGGAATGGTAAAAACTGCACTTTTGTATAAATGAGTAAATTATTGTAATTAGTTTAGCCCAAAAGTCTCGCATAAGTTGCTTTTGGAGAAAAGCGTCTGATAAATGTGTGGAAAATTAATACTAATACAGATATCCCTTGAGATATGAGTGTTTGCCTTACCAGTTTTCACAATTCAAGTGAAATTATTTAATACCGTTTACAGAGTTACAACCAAGAGGCTGTCTATCTATCTTGCATTTATGAGCAGTACATGGGGGTGGGGGGTGGTTTCAAAAATTGTCCCAGCAGCCACTGTAGTAAGTGTGTATTTGTGATAGATTTAAGTCTGGGTTTGATGGCATGAGGACGCTGTAAATTTCATCCTGATGGGATGCATGTGCAGTGTGTATATGTGTGTATAATATATACAGTATACACACACAGTTTTCAAGTGTTTGCAATCTTCACAATTAGAATAGAGTTAAGAGTTGCCGGACTGTCCGAACCCTTATTTGTTGTGAGGGACTTACAGGGGCACAGCGGCCGCACCCTATTCACTGGTGATGCTGCCACCTGTACTTGTCTGTTGTTACTGTCTCCGCACCTTTTGTTTCAAGCTGTACTCTGTGATGCTCATGTGCCAGCTTGTGATCTCCTTTCAATTTTTCAAGTGTATCTATCTTATCATTATTACATTGCTGATAAAAAAACATTTATATTAAGAATAATATCTCGATGGGTTTTGGTGGAACTTGAACAAAAATGGGGGTGACAGATTTATTCCACTGAAATTAATGGCAATTATGACTTATGAGGTTTTACCTTATGAGCTGATTTCCCCCCCCCCCCCCTTTCAGGAGTGCATTGTGCTCATGAGTAGTGGGGATGCCCATACTACAAATCTCATAGTACATTTGAGAGACCTTAACTAGTACTACTTGATATGAGTCTGATCCTACTGTAAGCAGTGAAATTAACAGGTAACGGTGAATTTTTGTCCTGTCTTTTAGGCAGCTCTGTTTCTGCCTGGACAAAAACCTCACGTTTCAGAACAAAGACTTTGTCTTAAGGTTTTTACAACAGTCAGTCCTGGAATCAGGATGGCTAGTGATGCTTTCAAAGTCACCAAAATATAGTTTTGGGTGGAAATCCTTTGAAATTCTTTGAAATCCTAAAGACAAGCCTTCAAAGAACCCCCCCCCCCCCCCCCCGCTTTAATACATTGGCTCAGGGTCCATCAGAAGCTGGCTTTCCAAGCGACAAGCTAGGAAGACTGTTGAGGACAAAGACAAAGCGATCGAGTTTGATTAAAGTGCTCCCCTCCCCCACCTCTGCAGGACAGACAAAGATTTAGGACCAATTAATTAGCACGGACCGGACGCACGTCACGGCGCCTAATGGGCCGCTCTCATCCGTAACCACGGCCTGCCTCCTGCCCGACAAGCCAATCCACTTTGCTGCGTCCGGCAGCTCCTGATGGATCCCCTTCTTAAACGGCCTCTGCTTTGTCAGATGAACTTTCTTACTCCACAATGGCCTGCAGTTCAAAGGAAAATGCTCCCCCCCCCCTTGTGCTTATGTTCTGTTAAACAGCTAGATTTTTTTTGTCTCAAAAAGGAAATTGTTCGAGAGAGAGAGAGAGAACACTGTAATGGCTTTTTTTGTCTATTCCACATATTGCCATGCTACACGCAAAATTACTCCCACTGTCTTTTGTTATCGGTGGCACTTGTGTTTGATGCTGCCAAATGAAGAGAAACGTGTCTTCAGTCTGTGATAAGTGGGACAGAAGGGGTAGAGAAAATTATTTATAATTCCGTCGAGTGAGCAAGGTTGCATTCACCTGTAATTTGCTTTGCTAAAAATTTGTCCTTACGAGGCTGAGCAGTGCTGTATTTTTAAACCTATGTATGCTGCCTTTTTCAGGTAGAGTTTCTGACTGTCATGTGTTTGCCTGGTCCTTTGAAAAACTGACATTCTATGACCATTGTTTGTCTTGTCAGATTTTAGATCATCTCCAGGATCCTCTTGTGTGGGTTATTGAATTTGATGGGTCACCAAGTTCTCACACAGCCCTACATATGCACCCCCCCCTCAACCCCAAATGTGAGGACATGTTAAACTGCATGGTCTGTGTGATTGCAGGACCCAGAACAAAGGTTTTGGCTTCTCCTACACACCTATAAATGAAGTGTGTTGCACATGGATTTAATAACCTGTCTGGCAGTGTGATGGAAGCTCAGCTCCTCGATCGCCAGTGCTTAGGAATCAAACACACGCACACACTTGCCTGCATTTAGCTCCTTGTTTAATTGATGCTGAGTTCCGTTATTAAGCTCCAGCTTCATTTATTTATGATGCTGCGTGGGGTGGTGGTGGGCTACCTGCAGGAAGGGAGTCCGTGTGTCTGTCTCTATGGTGGCCTGCCAGAGCAGAAGGTACCAAAACCACTGTTGTATTTGTAAGGGGTAGCTGCTGGTGAAGAAATTGCAACTGTAAAAATGACCAGTTGTATAAGGGGAAACGATAGCAATTGTAATAAATGTAAATATACAAGGTATGAGTTTGTTTCTGCGCAGGGCCCTGACAGAGCATCAGAGGATGGAAGCTGGAAGAAATGCATAAGAAATGAAGCTCCTTTTCGCAGGCGATTAGTGATGGGCGATTCTCAGAAGGCGATTTCCAGTCACGGTAAATTAGCGGCTGATTTGGTACGCCAGTCTTGGCCGAGCCGCTCGCTCTCACGTCTGTAATGTGGCGCTGACTTTTCCTTCCTGGTGCTTTGATGAATCCGGCGTTCTGGCATAATGAGGGGCCCCGGGAAGCTAATCCCGCAGGGGAAGCCACGCTCCCTGTTGCCGGAGCCAGGCTGTCTGAGAGCGACTGCTTCCACCACACTTTCAGCTGAGCTTGCTGTCCTGGGTTTGGTACTTGGCACTCGGTGTGTCGTCGTGCCAATAATGACCGACAAAGCATGTGATGCCTTCATGAGGTTGCATAACTTGTTAAATAATAAGGTTAAATTAATCCAGTCATTCAACTTGGTGTGACTGGCGCACTTTAAATAGAATGGGGGTAAATGGTTACCATGCTGAGGTGGAGCAGGATGCTGCCATGTTGTGGATACATGTAACTCATTGTGTGGGAGTTGCCAGAGCAGAAGGTGTTTACGTGCTTTGTGTCAAGACTGTTGTGCTTCGGAAATGGCGTGAACACTTTAAGACACTTAGGGTATTGTTTCGGTTTGTGAACTTCATTCCTTGTTGGAAGACCCTGTGTGTCGAGTTCCTCTTCTACTACAATGTGGCGCAAGTCTGACGCTGACAAGGTGAGGCTCGTACACCTTTCGGGGGCACTGACATATAGCGGGAAGTGCGATCCGACATATGGAGAATGTGCGCTTCATCTCTCAGTTTGTGTTGCATCAAGGCCTCACCGAGTTGCTTTAATCTAGCCGGCGTAAATTAAACACCACCTGGGGAATTCGCTGGCCTTCGCTCACTGTGCTTTCCTGACACATGTTTATTGTCAATTTATAGTGTTTGTCTGGAAGCGGGCAGGATGCAGAGATGCCAATCAACCAAACTTATCGGTGGGCTCAGGGCCATGTAGTTGAGCAAGAGCTTCTTGGTCAGAATTGCTAGTAGGTCATTGCAACAGTAACAGAGCCCCTCCTAACCGAAACACTGCCGTGTGTGCGTGTGTGTAAGAGAAACGTGCTAATGCTTCCTGCTGTATTCCTGTCATGTCCGTCTGTGTGGTGTTTAACAGCCCAGCTTTGCTCTGGTTGGCTGCTTCTATATGTCGCTCAAATGGGAGCTGGCTCTTTGGCTCGGGAGGCCCAGGCAGTCGGCCGTAGTGCACGCCGGCAAAATTACGAAAACTCGACTTCTGTTCAATGGTCCAATTGAATTACAAAGAGCCCCCCAACCCCCAATGGCCCTAAACGCTCTAAATTGTATTATGGGGAAAGCTCTAGCAGTTTGAGGCCTGTTTGATTCTCACCAGCGAACACCCCTGTCCCCATCCGTCGATGCTGACTGGCTTTTTGTTGAGCCGCTATTGTTGATTTGTATTCATGCCGTGTTACTGCAGTTTCGTTTCAGCGGATCATTTTCCATTCTGCTGAACGAAACACAACAAATCGGAGCAGCCTGCCGAAACAAACACCTGGAATTCCATTAGGTTGCTCTTGGCTTCGTCTTACATATGTTTTGAAGCGTTTTGCCTTTTCTTGCAGGATCAATTTGTTTCTAAGAGCACAGTGGTTTGCGGACCCCTGAAGCATTTCGGGTTTACTTGTGTTTCTACAATTGGAAATTTCCGCAAGCAAACTGGTCATGGATGCCGCTTTCCTTAGCCTGGTGCACCAAGGAGAGGCACGTGACTGACACGGGGATCATGTCAGCATTTACAGATCCTGTCCATGCATCCTCTTGTTCACCCATGTCTGTAAAGTGTGACTTTGCTCTGTCAGTCAAGCTGTTCCTGGTCCTCTTAGTGGGATGGCAGAGTCGAAACCAGAAAAAAGGCATAAACAAGTCACCTGTTTTATGGAATAGTTGAGAGTAAAAGGTCTGTGACTCTCACAGGAGTTCTGAAAGTCAAAGGGTCATTTAGATGTACTTTTTGTGCTGTTTTTGTTTGTAGAGAAACTTTTATTGCTTGGAAGATGATGCCACGTTCATAACTAATCTTGGTCAGTGATTATGTTGGTACTCCAAACGGGAAGCAGCTGTATTCTTGCTCTGAGATGGGACCCTGGGCCGTCGATAGATTGAATGTGAGGGCTTTAAGAAAGCCGTCCTTTATGGCTGGGATAAGTTTGGGTAGCTGGGACCTGAGTTGCAGTTTTTGAGAGTTTGATCATGATCAGGGTTTTCTGCAGAGGACCACTGTTCACATTGAAGGGATGATGCTCAGACTTTGACTGATGCACCTGAGTCAACAAAAACAACCTCCAAAACCTTTAGATCCCGTGCGCACCTTGGGTAAAAAGTCCCCATCTCTGTCCCCCTATTGACACAGACAGTTCAGTGCTGTCCTCCCTTTGAGCCATGCAACCTACTGTCACTGCGACGCAGAGGAAATATTCTTTAGCGGGCATTTCTTGCACTGTGGTGCTGAAGAAGTCTTTGATTTGAGTGGCTTACAATGTGTGGCGGTGAGTTGTGTCAAAGCAGCACATGGGCCTCTCCGCCACACTCTTTGAAAATTTCCTCGCGTGAGGAAACTTAAGATGCTTTGACATTGCCCGTGACGGCTGGGTTTTTTATTTTTCCCACCGCAACGAAGTAGGCGTGACGTTTAATGCCTTTACTGTGACATGGAAAAACATCTTGGACTAGGCCTGTGGTGGTGGGGGGGCTCAGAGATGCCGAAAATATTCCAGCCTGCTGAATATCCCAAGCTGAGTCTTTTCCTGTGTGTCCGCTAAAGCACGTCTGAAACACCCACCCCATTCCCATCTGAATCGTTCAGTCGACATGGGGTGGAAAACTCAAGAGTATTTCACTGGTATTTTAAAAATATGGTATTTTAAAGCTTGGTTGCTCCTCTCCTGAATGCCTTTGCGCTGCCATATGTCTCTTATTACAACAGCATTTTTTTGATTTTTCCTTTTTTAAATCCTAGCCCCCAGTACTGGTGTCTGGACAGCTAGGAGATGGGGTTGGGGGAAGCTGAACTGCACTGATACAAAAAGGCGTAGTTCCTAAAAATTGATGAGCTTGACGTTCTGCCAGTTCAACATCCACTTGAACTTTTATTGTGACTGAAAAGCCCGTCGAGAGTTTCCTCACACTGGTCCTTTTACTCTCCTCACATTGGTTTGAAAAGCTCTCAAAGAAAACATTTGTTTTTCTTCAATACCACAAAAAATACCCTTTTCAGACATGGAGGAAATGTTTGCTAGCGTCTAGAGAACACTCTGACAGATTGAATGTAAAAGCCTATTACTGCTCATTGGGCAGACAGCGCTTGTTGTTCATGTTGCTCCACATACTTAAAGTTTTGACCAAAATCAGTGCTGAGCTAAAACGTCTATTTCTTCCTGACAAGGCCCTGTCTCAGGACCCGTGAAATGAGATGTTGACATCCTCAAGAGCACCATACCATGTTGATTATTGGAACGCTGTAATGTATCCTTTTAGACATAATTGTCAGTTGAAAACTGTTGTCAAAGATTTCGATGGGTTTATTGTATTCTGGATCTTTTCATCTATTCATTTTCTTAAGTGTGTGTCTGGACATCCGGAGGGCTTGCAAATTTGATAGGTGTTTGTATGGAGAATGATAAGTGGTGTACGCCAGGGCACACAAAGGGAAAGAGGGAGGCTGAAGGATGGGGGAGTTTGGATTGGTCCTGTTCTGAAGCCTCTTCTCATCCTTGGTTCTTCCAGCAGATGCCTCCTCAGTACAGTCAGCAAGGCATAGGAGGATACTGTGGCCAAGGACAGCCTTCATACTTTGGTCAACCCCAACAGCCCGGGGCTCAAGCCCCACCTCCTTACGGGCACACTCGTGCCCCACCCCAGCAGGTAAGAGTTCCTCCCATTATCCTCTGCTCTGCTCTACCAGTCCCAGGAGCAATGCCTTTTAGTTTCCTTTGGTGTCGTTTCAGCTTATTGTTCAGTCTCATCACACGATCTCCCTATCACTGGAGCTTTCTTGGTTCGGATGACATATTTCATTTCACTGTTGCGACAAGTTTTTGCAGGAGGTTCATCCTGAAGAGTTCCACCCAAACCATCTGCCTATGAATATTCATTTTATGTAAACACACTTTTGTGTTTGCTTCAGGTTGACTGTTTGTGATGTAGTTGAGTGTCAGTGCAAAGTGAACGGCGAGCTTTTCTGAGAGACTGATTCTCAGGAACATCGTGGTGGAGTTCCTCAGGTGGCTACCACTTGTTGAGAGGAATGGAAAGATGCAGAGTCTGAGGTGTTGCATGAGACTGCTAGTTTTTTTAAAAAATTTAAAAAAAAAATTTTATTTATTTTTTTTATGTTGTTGGGGGATAAACCTGAATTGAAAACTTGCTGCCCAAATGGATAGGACTGGGTTCAACTGCTATGATGGACTAGCAAGAGAGTGGAGGGGTCTGTGGGCTGGACCTGCAGTTGGACCACCTGCTTAATGGTCCTCATTACTGCATTCCGTCTTCTTGACAAAGCATTATGTAAACCATTCGGTCTTTATGGCCATCCCCACTGTTTTACATGTCCTTGAGAAAGACGTGGCGCCAAGAGTGGAGAAAACAAGCCAACAAACAAAGAAACATCCTTCTGAAGTTGGGGGTACTTTTGCTTAAATTATACAGTTTTTTCTTAATGCAGCACATGTGTTTTCTTTTGTCTCTAGAGCGAGTGGAATCTGTTTGTTTTGAATGACCTCCATTGGCAGCCTGTGTTGTCGGAATAAATGGAATTTGGACGGCAAGGCTTGCCAAAGGGAAGGGGGAGGACTGTGGGCCATGCGTCATGGCTGTGGTCACAGGGGCAGGCGTTGCTCTGGGAAGGTTCGGGGTGGTGGGCGGCTGGGTCAAAGGTTTCTGGGAGTTGGAGTTTTTGGAGCTGTGAAGGCAGGAGAAGCATTATGTTAATTTGTATCCAAAAAATTCACCAGAGTAAGGGCTGTGCAACCCCTCTCCAGTACTGCATAACTTAAGTGTTTCCATGCTTGGGCTCTGTGGTCCTCTATGACCTGCTACTTTAATAAAATCAGCTGTATTAAGTCACTTTCTTTGGCTGCCTACAAGGGCAGATGCAGATCAGCCACTGCAGGGCTATTTGAATTCAGGAACTATCATCGGTCTTCAGGAGACATAAGGACAAGAAAAGCAAAGAGCCTAAAATGAGAATTTTATCATGTAGCCCACCAGTCATAGATGCAAAACATTTAATTGGACTTTCCTGAACATGGAGAGTAATTAGTCTTGGATGTAACAAAGTTTGCTGAGACACACAAAGACATCAGAATAAAACAGTACCCTGCCATATTTCTCAAGTTCATTTTTGTGGTTATGAGGTCATTGGTGCTGTTGACAGTCTTTACAATTAGCGGTCAATTGTTGTTCCTAGTTTGCAGTGCGGCAGCGCAAGATCCTGAACTATCAGCATCTTCCTCATGACATCTAGGCAGTCTCATGGCAGCAAGGATGGCTTGGTCGTCACAGAGGATGGGGTGTCCTGTGTCGAGGTCTCTCCTAATGATTGTGAGAGGACCCCCTACTCTCCTAGTTGCGGTCCAGGCAGGCGGCAGACCAAAATCGATTGAGCTGATTTCATTTGGAGCTACAGATGGAAAGATTACAAAGACAGCTCCAACAGCCCTGCTACCCCTGTGGCGATACGCTGTTTATGGAGCCACAGGCTCCTGCTTCTCCTGTGTGTTTCCCAAAGCTGAGGAGCTGCTTCTTGAAGGTGAGGTGTCATGGCTGGAAGTGAACTGGTTTGTCAAGAGATGTACCCCCCCCCCCCCCCAACACACACATGTTTTTTGCTCACATTTTCCCTGATTCTATCAAAAAGGTAGAAAGTCCAGCTTCTTGCCATTGTCCAACGTGGAGGATTTCTGTAAGAACATAATGCAGCTTTGCTCCTGCCCTCGTCAGCACCGAAGTACCAGGCTGCAGTGTTGAGCAAGGCTTCTTGAGGCTTATAGATGTACTTGGTCCAGGAAATTAGCATGCTGTGTGGCTGAGGAGGTGGTGGACGATGAACGCAGCCCCTTATATCTTCCTCCTGGCCTCCTTGGGTTTGCTGACTTGCTACCACAGGATGGAAACAGTCCTTCACTGCATGCTATTCGTGGCTGGCTTTTCCCAGCAGACACATGTTCACCTCTGGTTTTGGGTCCCTTTGTTATCTCCGTGGGATACCATGCAGTTAATGGAACGGGCTTATCTAGGCCGATATCTGGGGTCTTATCTTTCAATCTTGTCTCAGATCCTTGCAGTCTTCCATTTGTCTTCCTGTGCTGAGATGAAGGGTGGCATGAAAGCACAGCACATGGTGCTGAACTCACAACTCCTGGGCTGTATGTTTGGATGTGGGTTCAAATGCAACTATGGAGCTTGCATATTCTCCCAATTCTGTTTTGATTTCCTCACAGTGCTCAGGTTTCCTACTGCAGGCCATAGACTGTGACCTTGCCCAAGTGGTTGAAAGTGTGTGTGTGTGTGTGTGTGTGTGGGGGGGGGTCTTCAAATGAGCTAGCTTGTTTCTGTATGTGAGGTGTGTATGGTTTAAACATTTCCATACCCCTGGGGGAAAGGGGGAGAAGCACAGCGGCCTTTGTGGAGGGGGAGAGGTGGTCAACTTGAAAGCTGACCACTAGGTTCGACTAACAAAACGTCCCAGAATTCCACTTCTTGTAGCTGTTAGGAGGGTGCTGCTGTAATTTTAATCGGTATTGGTTTGTTGGTGGAGCAGACAACAGGGTGCTTGCTTTAGGATGACATCAGTGTTGCAAAAAATGGTGAAGAAGTGGCAGATGGACGGAGTGTCTCCGTGACGTATCCTGTGAGGTTTATTAAAAGGAGAAAACGGCGCGGCGTGAGATGTTTGTCTCAGTAACCGTGGGGATGCAACGCTGGGGTGACACCACAGCTGCCACTGCTATCTCTGCCGGATCACCTCCTCTCCTCGCTAGCCTGTCCCGCAGTATTCAAATTGCACAAGGTTAATTAAAACGGCGTGGTGTTCAGCAGACATGAGGCCGCATTGCTCTTCCCCACGCACGCCGCCCCACACAAAGGCTGGCCATTCAAAGTTCAGTGTCATTAATTGGTTAGCATTTGAATATTAGTAAAGAGCTCCCTTAATTAACTGGATAATAAAAGTAGCCCTGGATGGGTGGGAAGGACAGGGGTGGGGGGTGTACTGCAGGAAGGGGAGGGCGTCGCACAGCGATAAGCAGGAGCTGTGCGTGTGAAAGGTTTCGACGTTGTCATTTGCAACGGTGGCTTTTAATTGTCGTGACCTTCTTAATGGCGAAGTTTATCGGAGTGCTCTAAATGTCTGCTGGTATCAGGCGCCGGTGTGGAGATTACCGTGGTGGCGGAGAGGAGCGCTTAAGCCTCGCAGGAGTAGGAAAAAATTTTAAGAGTCTTCACGACTTTTGGATTGGTTTTTTATGCCCTGTCTCCGTGTTGTCACATTTTTTGATTTATTGCTTCGTGGTAGTTGACAAAACCCACATAAAAAACAAACTTTCTTTGGTTGTATTTTCAATGGTTTTGGAGACGGTAAACTGTTTTTTTTTTTTTTTTTTTTTGTGTGTGTGTGCTTGGACTCATGAAGTCGAGCAGAGTGTTGGATGTTGTTGGATTTTTTATGTTGCAGAAGTGAATGGTTTGAAAGTAGAGGTGTGTGTGTGTGTGTGAGTGAGAGAGAGAGATGGACTGTTGGCCTCTTGAAGCCTGTATACCAGGTTCTTACCCACTTGTGTTACCTGCTCGCCCATTCAAACAAAATTTATAACACAGTAGAACTGTAATTCCAAGTTGTTGCTTTACATGTACATGGAGAGTTCACACTGACACTAACACAGGTGCAAGCGTGTGTGTATCATCAGTGTGTTTTCTGTGCTAGAGTGGTAGTCTTTGTTACAGGTATATGGTTGATTTTGTCAAATACACTCATTTAGGGATATTACTGCAGTAATAGCAGCTTCGCTGTGCCCCTCCACACTGTGCAACTCTGATCCTCAGAAGTTAAAGACGGATGCCAGCTATGAATATGCATGTTGTGTATCTCCCGCTTCTGCCCTTATCTGTCATCTTCTGGGATACTTGTGTCTGTGGCTTATTTTTTTTCCAGAGAGACAAACGTGTTGTATGCTGTGTTTTTAAATACTGATTTTTCACGCTGTGCTTGTCTGAGCTAAAAATACGTCTCCGGAAACAAAACGGCATATTGGGGTGCCGTCGTGTCCCGCCTGCTACTGCCAGCCCCTCTCCCTCAGTTCTGCTCGGAGCGCCAACCTTCCTCATCCTCATGGGGGGGCTCTTATTCTCAGTTGCCCCTACCCCCATCTCACAAAAGACACAGGAGGTCTGCCCAGCAAAATCTAAAACCACTGCCCCCGGGGGTCCCTGAGAAGATGTGGGGCCACAGCACATTTTAAAGGCCTGCAATTAAGCTTAATTTTTAATGAATATTAATGGAATTAGTGGCAGATTTGGCAGAGATCTTGTCTAAAGGTGAGTGACTAATTTGTTTGGTAGTCACGGAGGGCCATCCACGGGGGTGCAGGGAGTGTTGGGGGGGGGGGTGACTGCCTGACAGGCTCCGCCCCGCCCCATTAGATGAGCTGACGCCTTTGTGAATGCATCTCTCGCCTTTCCCTGCAGCGCCCCCTCCCCCCCAGCAGTCACATCACTTACGATTACTATTCCTGCGCGGTATTACCAAATATTATGCTGTGCTGTGAGCCAGCTTGATGTAATTTAATTCTGTCAGATTCTGGCGTCCCCTGTGTACTTCAAACTTATTTTCTTCTGCACCTGTTCCATTACACCACGCTGAAGCCTTTCAATAGCAAGGCGCGCCTGTGTGGGTGTGGGTGCGTGCGTGCAAGGTGTTAGGATTCGCTGGGGTTTGTAGGCCTGCACATTCGACTTCGAGTCTTCTGCTGTAATGCGCAAGATGGTCCACGTAAACTCCATTTGGGGTTTCTTAGAAAACACAATGAAATAATGGAAAAGGGGTCACAAGACGCAATTCTCGGTTGCTTTTGGACAATATTTCATTTTAAATTTTCCATGTTGACTCTCTTCACCCCCCACACCATCACACATTACACTGTCTCTTATAGAACACATCTAATGCGAACAGTGACTTCACAATGGCAATGGAGGTGTGTGGCAGCAGACCTCGCTCATCCTTTCACTGTTGTGTTCTCCACAGCGAGAATGTGGTGACAGGAAGTATTTCACTTTGGCTGGACCGTTTTCTACAGTGCATTTTTATTCCCAGCTGACTTGAAGACATTTGACATGGAATGTGAATATGGAGGACAGTGATGTGTTTTGTTCACTGGTTTACTCTTCTTGCTTGTCCACAGATAGAGAACTGAGAGCAAATACCATTAGTTATTTCTCCATTAATTCATCCCTATATTATTGATTTATAAGTTTGATTTGTATCATTGGTATTCACACGGATAGCGGTGGCTGTGGAACAGGAAGAGATTTGAGCAGAAACTGTATTTTGGCACAAAGTGTTGCTTCCCACAGTTCTCCACGTGACTAAAGAAAGGCTGGGATGGTGATGCTGGAGTTGTGTTGCTGGCTGCCCCTCTGCTCTGACATCATCCCCTTGAGGGAGGGTGGGGACTAGCCCAGTATTTTTGGCTACTTATTGCTGGCTTTGTGGGGTTGGGGGGGTTATCACTGCAGCAGAGGTAGGGGGCTGAGGCTTTATCCCACAGGCTGTGACACCCCTGTGAGCTGTCTAGTCATATCCCTCAGCTGGATGTCTCCGCACACTGCTGGCCTCTGACCCCTGCGGCGGATCGGCTGATTGAGTCTGGGTGGGAGCGGTGGAACCGAAAGCTGCACATCCACTTCTCAATCTACACACGCTCCTGTGGGATAATGGACACTTTATGGTTGTTTGTGTTGTTTTTGTTGTTTAGTTGCTAATGTTTTAATGACTGTACCATCTATAATCTGTAGATGGTCTGCAGTTGTGGAGTGTGTGCTATTGTCATAATTTTTCCTCTTTGGAGGAAGAAAGTTCAGATTTAATGTTTTCTCACGAGGAGCCTGATTCTTCACTGAGCTTCAGTGGCATTTCCTGACACTGGGCAAAATCCATCACATGAAAATAAATACATTTAAGGGAAAAAAAATTGAGCTTTAAAAAACTGGCCCCGCGCTGTTAGAGCAATTTGAGTCTGCCATGTGTGAGCTTTTATGAAAGGGTTTCGCCCGCAAGAGTCCAGGTCTACGTGGATGGGAGCCGTTGTCCCTGTCAGTGTAATTAAGGGCAATGAGTTTTCTGTCATTCCGCTGTCGGGGACGCTGCTGAGCCGACTAATGGCACTTTAAAAGGCGCTCTCTCTCTCTCTCTCTCTCTCTCTCTCTCTCTCTCTCTCATTTTCAAACACCTCATGGGTCCCACACTAGGGGAAACCGTTAACTTCAATGCTTTTTATTTACCTTTCAGCCATGCAGCACTGAGGGTTGGGGGGGGGCTCAACTCTTTCATGACTGTACAGAATACACACAATTTCTATTGCCACCTTAAAATGGTTCTTTGTCATTTCAAAAAAAACTTTGTTACAAGATGACAGGAGTGACTGTTTAATCAGCTTTGTCTGTGTGTGAGGTGTGCATTTTTACAATGTTTTATATTGACATTTCCCATGCTTGTGTCTTCCTCATGTTTATATTTATTCATTTTGCTGACATTTTTCTCCAAAATGAATTTGTGAAACTACTTACACCGATTACCTGTGTATACAACAATGTAACTTTTTAACTTTTTTAACTTTTAACTGTGAATTCAGTACCTTGATCAAGGGTACTAGAGTGAGATGTGGAACTTGATACGTGTGTGTGTGTTAGTGCCAGAGAGAGAAAGTGTTTCTGCTCAGTGGTGTGAGTCTACGCTTCTTGGAAAGCATTCTGACAGGGGTGGGGGATACTTTCTGTTCCTCAGGTTGGTCACACACAGTCTGCCTTCTACCCCTTAGGCCATAGGTCTGGTAGTATGGGGTTGGGGGAGACCGTGATCATCAGGGCCATCTGCACCTCTGGGAACCCCCCCCCCCCCCACTAATATATTGTCCCCAGAGACCTGAGCCACCTTGGGTGTACAAAAATAGGTAATTTGACACAGGTTTGATGTGTCTGCGAGTTATATCTCCTGTGCTGGACTCTGCTCTAGGCACCGTGTCGGTTGCTGAATTTGAGCCTTTTCCTCAGAATCATTTCTGGCCATGAAGCTGTCCAGACAATTATTTTGTAATTGTGTTGTGCCTGTCGCCGGTGCCTGCTGGCTGCTTTCATGGCAACACTGGGAACTTTTTTTTTTTTTTTTTTTTTTTTTGTGCTAGCTTGCACAACTAAGATGTTTGTTTATTAGAACAAAAATTGTATTATGGCAACTTTTCATTTGCTGTTAACAGTTTCACAGTTTAGAAATCTTCACACGTCTTTTGTTGCACCACATCTGACATAGTTTGACTGCACATTTGCTTTATTTTGGTGAGAAATGAGATGTACTTGCGGGGTTGATGTTCTGTGTAGCAGCCGACGTCTCTACTATCTTGAAGTTTCAGAAAGTGCTGCTGATGTAGACTAAATTCATTAGTGACAAAAATATCTGAGGGCAGAGAAGCAGCTTGGTCTGTGTACCTGACATTGCCCAGTTTATGCTGCGATATGGTACAAATCTGTACACCATTTCAAACATGGTCTGGTTTAGTTGTGGTCCAAAATTACGATGAAACCTATGTGGACCATTTTTGTTCAGAATTTTGTTTCTATATGGGGGAACCCTCTCCTCTTTGGAACAAAGTTGACCCCTTCACCACTATTTTTTAAAATTTTTAATTTATTTTTTAAAATTTTTATAAACAACTTTCTGATTCTGTGTGTGTGTGTGTGTGT
Source organism: Heterotis niloticus (assembly GCA_018136845.1). Taxonomy (NCBI): domain Eukaryota; kingdom Metazoa; phylum Chordata; class Actinopteri; order Osteoglossiformes; family Osteoglossidae; genus Heterotis; species Heterotis niloticus. The sequence goes on along the minus strand of CM030901.1, from coordinate 13,399,496 downwards.
GTGTGTGTGTGTGTATTGGTCTTAGTGTTCACCTAATGCTTCTCTTCTCAGGAGAGTCAGCAGGAGAGTTATGGGAATCGGAATCAACCCCCCTTGGCATCCGGGCAGCCTGACCATGAGGAGATGGGCATGATCCAGCAGGAGAGACCCTCTAGCCTTCCTGTGAGTACAGGCAGCTCACAGGGAATCCTTGTACACAGGCGCCCATCCGCCTGCTGTGGTGCTGTAGTGGCCCTTGACCTCTTCGTGAGTGATGCTTGTGTTTCTGATGGGATGTGTCTTGGGTTTTTATTGCTTCTACATTCAGTTGGAACCTGAGAAGCCTACAGCACAATTGAGAAAAGTAGTCTAGTCTCTAAAACTGGAGCTGATATTAGCTTATTGTTGATGCCTGCTGGCGTGAGAAGGCCTAGCGGGCACACTCTTGCATAGGAAGGGTAGCAAGCAACACCAAACTATGGGATCCTGCGTCCAAAAGAGCAGGTGGAGTCTCTCTTCATACTCCATCTTGCTACCTTAGTCACAGCTTACACCAGTCAATAAAAACTTAAAGCACTGGTTACACCCTCTACATTGTCTCAGGGATCAACAAGAAATCCTACTGCTCAAAATGCAGGTCACAGCCCACACTGTAAAGTCTGCAGTCTTGGCTGGACCTGTCTCAGACTACTTCCTGGTGGTTTGCCTCTAATGTCCCCCAGCTCTTGGGTTCCTGTTGAACTGTGTGCCTTCAGGTCCTCTCGAATGTTCCTCCTTGCAGCAGGAACCTCAGCGTGTCTTGAAATGCAGGATGTGTTGTGGCTGGGATATGGTGTTAGAGCAATGAAAGGTGTCATATACTCTAAGGTGCATAATATGGGGAGAGGGAGAGAGGGTACAAGACCAAGCTGAATTCAGCAGCTGGGTCTCTGCCTAAAATGAATTAACAGCAACTGTCACTTGGAATTATGTAGAGCGTGTAGGATACACCTACCCCCCACCAGCCCTCGTGCACTGGATCGTCGTCTTGCACATGTTCCCTCCTAGCTCTGAAGGGAATCTCATGCTCTGGCTCTGTTTGATACTGCGCCGAACCTGTGTCAGTAGAATCGAAGGGAAAGGAAGTAACTTGACACAGCAGAGCACTGAGTGGCATGGAGAACAAGGCCTGCTGCAGCACCAAGCTGGCCTTGTTTTCCATGCCAGCAATTGGATGAAAGTGGCTTCACACAAGGCTGACACCCTCTGGACCAATCAGGCAGCCAGAATGCGGTGTATTTGATTGTGTCAGCCCTCAGAACTAGTTTTTACTGGTCATTTCAAATTTAATGGGTTTGTTGGAGCAGTGCATCTTTTTTTTTTTTTTTTTTTGCTATGTTGTCTGAAAAGGGCATGTTAGATTACGCTTCACCATGCCGACCGCTAGCAGGATGGATCTTCATTCTACCCCCGCCCTCCTGGCACTCCAAAAGATAAAAATCATTACAGAGGTTGACTTGCGGAGTAATTGAGGACATTTTGTGAGGCCAAGCATAACGGCAAAGGAGGACATGGGGAATTTCAATGCTGGATTCCAGCTCTCAGAGTAATTTGGTTTAATTAGGATGTGGCATCGCTGCTTGCTCTGTGCTTCAGAGACAGTACAGTGGAGCATCCCTCTCTCCCACTCGCTTCCTCACACTCGTGCACGCTTGCCCCCCCCCCCCCCCCCCCCATGCTCATGAAAAGATTTTTGGAAATTAAGTTTGCATTGATGTGTCAGTAGGCTTCTAAAAGTGTGATAGCTATGAGTGGTTTGGAGATTTATTTGAATTCTGCTGCTTTAATCCCAGCGTTGCCCGAGGGCCCTGTGTGTTTGGATTCCTTCCAGTTGGAGAAGAGTATGGGGTAGATTCTAATCTGCGAGCCCCCCCCTTTGATAATTCTCTGATGGCAAGTCTTAAAATGATGGGAAGATGCTCATAACTCTTTGAGGAGATGCCATTTTCATGCAGAGAACAGGATTTGTCCCACCCTTTTATAATTTTAATAAAGAGAAACATTGGGTTGTAATGCGGTTGGCTGCCGGTTTGGCACGGATCAGATCAGCTTCACTCCGCGATCTTAGGGTCCTCCCCTCTGCTCCTTGTGCCTCCCACAAATGCCATAAATGAAATTGTAATCTTCATTAAAAAAAAGTAAAATGCATTTTTGTTATTGACTATACTGTATAGTCTCTTTCGTGTGTGTGTGTGTGTTGCGTGCAGAAAACCTGTATCCCCTCCATGTTCTGTGTAGTTAGGAGACATGCAAATGCATGCAAACAGTATGGTTTCAGTTCCCGTTTTTCAGTGGCAAAGTAAACACGGACGGTGTTGCCTGTGCTCCACCGAGGTGTGCCGTTATCTCTTCCCCTTTTGCGCAGTTGACACAGGTGCCCCGGGCCTGTGTGAAGCTTGAGCATAGCTTTCAGAGGCTCAGCGCTGCCGTGCACCATGTGTTTATTTGGTTTCAAGGAGCCAAAGGTCTTTTATCCCCCCCTCGTGAGTTTCTTGGTGAGCGACATGCTGAAGATCAGAGCAAGACGAGTGCAAACAACGTTGCTTTGCTGCCACAGTAGTGTTACTATCGTGTATAGGGTGGCACATGTTTCGCTCCCGAAGGGGATGGGACTCAGGGTCAAAAAAGTTGTGGGCCTTGTTAGAGAGAGCAGTGGTTGCAGCTGCAGAAATGGCCTAGAATGACCAGTGTTTGTGTTTGGCCCTGCTGTTCTTATGACCAACCACCCCCTTTGCCCAAGAAGAAGTGCTTTCTTCCCTGCCCGCAAACAAGGAAGTCCAAGGATCCATTTGTGAGATGTCTGTGAGAATTGGAACCTTGCTTGGGTTCTTAGATGAACACTTAAGGATTTTGTAATTTAATTTGTTTTTGGCATCTGTTCTGCTCATAGTCCCTCCGCATAAATGATTCAACGTGAAACTGTGCTGATGCCGGCGCTGATGCTCTGCAACAATTACGTGTGTTTGTATGGGCTTAGTGGGGGAAAAACTCCTTGCATGCAGCCGTTAGTTTCACAAAATCCCGCTGATTTTGTAACCCAGGGCATTTCTGGGTCTTTCAGCCTCTGGTAGAGAATTGGGCTCATTCTGCAGCCTAAACGGAAATGAGGAAGTTAATTTTGCAGGGTGGTGGACAGTGTGTGTTATAACTAGGGCTGTGCAGTGACTGGTGTGCTGTTTCCAAGTTGGGGAGGCTGCTGATTGCTGCATGTTCCATCCAGGGTTCCCTGTCTCACACTCAGTGCTTTTGGGATGGACTCTGGACCACCACAACCCTGCATTGTACAGGGGATTATTGATAATGTATGGAAATACTTCTGTCATTTTAGGTAGAAGTGTATATTTAGCAAATGAGAACTGTAATATTTGGGATGTGTTTAGAGAAGCTAGAGGTGCATAAATGAAATCATGGTTGTTCCTCTGAGTTTTAAACATTAAGGGGTTTTAATCCCTGGAAGCTGTATACTATGATACTGCACACAGTTAATGTTCAAATTACAGTGGAAAGCCTGAATAAGTGGCACCTGTCAGTAAGTTGTACATGAAAATTAATTGCAGAGGAATCTTTGGAGCAGCATGCCAGGTTGCTGTCTTTCGTGGGGACGGGGATGCAACGGGGATGCAACTTGAAAGGGTGCTTTGAAGACCTTGGCATCCCGCTCTCGTTTCCTGCCGGAACGTTGAGCCGGAGGAGATGCTGGAGTGCGGTTACACAAGCAGGCCTCAGTTGCGCTGGCGCCTCCTCCCCAACGGCTGGCTGTGTGGGAGCAGGGGAGTCATATGTCCCTGAGTTTTGCATACACACAGTCAGGAGTGCGAGTTCAGGGACAGGACCACAGACGAAAACCGTCTGCAGCCACTTCCAGTTGATAGCGGACCGCGAGACGAGAAATGAATGGTTTCACCGGGGATCATTTCACGGTTGCACCACTAGACGCTTTGATATCTCACATACTTGATGCCAGTGTGAAAAGTGCAGTTGCCCTTGTACTGTTGTCTTAGTCAAATGCTGATATGAGCAATACTCAGAGACACGGGAATTGGAAAATAATGGTTTTCACAATATTGGGCAATTGGTGGCCTGACTGAAGCGATGACTGAGGTTTTTATGTTTGGTTTATTTATTTATTTATTTATTTTTTATTTTATTTTTATTTTTATTTTTATTTTTTTATTATAATCTTTCCCTGTTTGTCTTTGTGTGTATGTTTGGGTGTATATTTTCCCCTGCTGTCCCAAGCTTGGCATAGGCAGAGTTGTTCCTTATAAATGTAAAAATAAAACACCCCCCCACCCCCAAGCACAGGAGCGGACACTGACACACACACGGACGCATATCCAGCTTATGTAGGGATTCGTCACCCGGCATCAGTGGAGGGGGCGTGTGGCGTGGCTTGCTGCATGTCTGCAGGCTGTAATGCACAGTCTTAATTAATCCGGTGATGGAAATGAGTCAGGAGGCGGCGCAGGGACCTCATCGCTCATTGTGCCTCCGACAGGAGCGAGAGGAGGAGACGCACATCGTCAGGGTGGGTACTTTTACCCCCCAGTTGGTGCTCCATCCGCCCCCAAATCTGTCCTTGTGTTTCCCCTGGGAGTCATGTGCCACTTTCCACAGCGATGTCGACCCCCCCCCCCCCCCCGCCTCAGTCCGAGCAAATGACTGTGTTCGCCTGTCAGGAAGAGGAAGAAGAGTTTAGCCTACCATGCGTGGCTCCACCCCCCGAGAGATGGAGCGGTTGGTATGGTCCACCTCGTAACCTTCCTGGATATTTTTATAATTCATCATGAGCTGCCAAGGCCCAGGCAGAGTATTCTCACCACTCCCTCTGGCTGTTGGGAGTCTGAAATTACATCTGCCTTTGAAGTTGGGCTCACTGTTGGCGTTGCCATGGAGACAGGGTGGCTAATGGCCTCCTCGGAAAGATATGCATGAGCTCAGCAGCGAACGCTCCTAATCACCTGCTTGTCTTGTTGCTGTTGTTGTCGTTGCTGCTACAGATTACTGGTTTTTATTTCTACAAAATAATCATTCATTTGTACTTATTTCCCATCGACCTGAGATGCGTTTTGCCAGTTTGGCCCTAATTTTATAATCGCATAAAGTTTAGCGTAGTTTTTGGGTGTCATATTCAAATCTGAAGGTTCCTGATTCGAATCCCAACTTCTGACATAGTTTCCGGGATCATGGTACTTGCCCTGTACCAATAGTTAAATGCCACAATGTGTAAAAGGGTGAATTGTTGTAAAGTCGAGTACCTAACTATCAAACACAGTGGCAGCTAAAGAAAGGGTAAAAACTTGAAAAAATAAATGGAGGTTTAACGTTCATTTGGAATGTAATTGTGTAAGTTCTTTTGTTGCTCTGTGAAGGAACATTTTGGACCATGTTTGTTTGCCACTGACTAGGATTGATGTAATGCGAATTTTAGACAAGGATGTGACAGCCATGTCCCTGGAGGGGGGATTTGAACTTGTTTCTGAGATTTACACCCTGTGGCATGATTTTGCACTTGGAGGGTAATGCACACCAGTCAGGTGCATCCATTCAAAAGCTTTTTTCTGAGTGTTCAAGCATTCAATAGTCCTTTAACAAAACATGATATGTGTGCATGTGGTTTCTTAATGACAATTGTAAGCCATGCAAAATGTCTTTGGGTCACTCAATGCCGAAAATGTTGCGGTAAAATATTTAAATTATAGTTGTAGTTACAGAACCCTCTTATTAATGATTGACTTAGCTGCATAAGTGTGTCAAAAACTGGGTGTTTACCGTTTCTCATGGGTTCGACAGCAGGAGGAGGTTGAGTCTTGAACTGGCTGCATTCAGGTTACAATATGGTGTGTTTTACTGCTATACCACCTGGCTTAATGTTATGTAAACAGCAACATGTGTACAATATCATTCCTGTAGTATCACTAGCAAGAGTTGAGGCAGACCTCCACTGAATTGCCAGGTTTGTATTCCCATCCTGTAAGAAATAATGAAAGCAGTGTTTTTTTTTGTTTTTTTTTTGGAGGGGGGGGTTATGTTATAGTAAAAGGGTGGCTTACACATGAGAAATGTGCCGTCAGTGGGCATCTCCCCAAGCGTTTGCATGTATGTATTTTTCATGAATACCACGTGGGAATTGGCAACAGATTGTAGCTGCAAATCGTTCTGCACTGTGTGGTGAGCACACACTTGTCTGAGTGCACCCCCTGTAGGCCTTCTCACGCCCCCACTATGTGAGGAACCACCTTGGCCCACCCTGCCATGGTATCCTGATGCAGAGCTTGCCTGTCCTGACAGCGGTGTGAGGCTCTGGACTGTGGGCTGTTGTGGGGCTCTGGGTCCTGCAGGCCTCTGATTAGTGCCCCCTCCCCATGTATCAAGCCACACAGCAGCTGTGCTCTCCTGTCAATCCTTGACTTCTGTTTTATTTATGTATTAATTCGTAGGCGTTTCTGTCAGTCAGGCACAGTGGGGTGAAGGGAATCCATTTAGACCCGGTTATTGTGTCCAGCTGAGCGCAGTCCTGCTTCGGGCACTTGCCCAGGGGCTTCTGCTGGGGGGTCGTCAAACGGGTGATCCATCCGCTGATGGCCATTAGATAGGTAAGACTGGTCTGGTTTCCAGTAGCAGGGACTCTGTTTATCCCCCTGTTGAGTTTGACATGTTTCCTTGTTCCAGCTGAAGCAGTTGCGGTTGGTTGGGCAGCGAGGCCTTCAGAAGGTAGAGTGTGTTTGAAGGTGGACGGTGCGCTTGATTGGGAACGTCTTCTGCTTCGGCTTTTTGACTTGAAAGGCTTTTTCTGCACAGCTCCGCATGGCACAACTGCACAGTTCTGCTTATCCAGTAAAGGGTGTCTTCAAACTGCGAGATGAAGTTAAAAAAAAAAAAAAAAAAAAAATTTCTCCTTCAGTTTGGTCTGCATTACTCACTCGCACAGCCCTTACTTTCATCTCAGCTGTCTTGTGTGTTTCATGTGCCGGATTCGTGCTGAAGCGGGGGCTTCAGCATCGCCGATTTGGGAAGGATGACTATGGTTGCTCAAGGGTTCAGCAACTACGAAGCTTTAAAGCTGTTAACTGTTTACTGTCATATCCTGTTCCTTAACTAGCACGCCACCTGCTATCTGCACAGACAGCTCAGAAGAAGCATGGAGACATAAGAAGTGCATCATGTCACTGTGGAAGCGATTGCAGCTGTAGCGTACGTGGTTTCTTGTACTGCAGGTTTTAAATAAGGGCACTGCTGCTCAGCAACCAAAGGGAACCCCCACCACCCCATCCCGTGAAATCTTATTAAAATATGTGTATATATATCTCCCGAGGTTTGACTTCTTGTCTTTGTTAATCGTGTCCGCCCCATTCACGGCAGAGAGAGCAAACTGGAGCCGGTTAATTCGGCAAACTGGAAAAATGCGTTACTTTGTCGTTACCGTGTCGTTCTGCAGCTGCGTCACCTCAGAGAGCGTGACACTAAATCATGTGGTATCACCAAAACGATTGAGTGGTAATAATAATAAAAAAAAAAGTGCAGGCTTTCAGCAGCACTTTTAAATCTTTTTAAAGGCATGTAATTATGATCCCACAAGGCACGGCGCTGCCTGCGGCCTCAGCTCCTGCTCCAGCATGGCCTTCTGGGACAGTGGCGGCCACCTCGAAGGCATGCACTTCATAAGCACATTATTAATGGGGATAATGCGCTGCTCTCAAATATACCTGGGGTGCTGGGGCCTCTCCTACTGGATTTAACAAGCGGTATTATGAGTAAAGACTTGACACATACTTAAAAAAAAAAAAAAAAAAAGGAAAAGTCTGCTGTTTTACTACACCGAGGCAGGCGGAGACCCTTGATGTCGTAGGTGGATAGTGGCTCCTCATCTGTGCTTCGTGTGCTGCTTTACTCTAATCTCAGCGTGCCCTCTTGACCCCAATATCCCACAAGCTCGACAGCCTTTGTCTTCCTCGGCAGCACCCCTCGCCCCACATCCCAGCCGTCCCCTTCACCAAGTCAGGAGATTGCGTTTTGTTTTTCTCTGCGTGAGGGGTGGACCTCCTGTGACAGCGCAGATCTCTTTCCGAACTCCTTGTCGTGGAGCAGTTCCGGCCTGGCGCCACAATTTGATTTGGGGCAGATTAGATGTTTTGCTGGATGTTTGATATTGCAAGTTTTATGAGCAATAAGTTTTGCAGGGTGTTGCATGTGGCCTGGGAAAGCTCTGCGATTGCGTTATAATGCCATATCCTGTCGGCCTCAGTTATTAGGGCAGTCAAGGTGCGATGCGGGGCTCCCGTTCGACATGCGATATTAGCAGCGTGCAGTCGAACTGGACCGTGGCCAGCTGCTTGTCGGGTGGTCTTTGGGGTCTGTGAGCTAGAGTGTTTCTGGCTTTGTGTGTATGAGCACGTGTGTGTCTGTGCATCTGTTTCTGGGTGTATGATCACTCAGAATTTAATTGTTTCTGTTCCCTCACAAAGCTCTCTCTCTCTCTCTCTCTCTCTCTCTCTCTCTCTCTCTCTCTCTCTCTCTCTCTCTCTCTCTCTCTCTCTCGTTTCCCTTGCCGGGCCAAATGCCTCCTCTGTATTTACAAATGGAGATAAAGTTTTATAATGAATGGTGTTAATCCAGGTTTGGCAGGGGTTCAATATTTAAATACAACATTGCGTAATGGCGGAGATGGACACTCCCTGCTCTTGCTCAGCGGGGTTATTGCCACAGGTAGCATTGCGGTACCATTTATAGGGTTTTATTGGCAGGAGGATGTGAAGCTGTGTGTATCAGGGTGACTTTAGAACAACCTCTCCTCACCTTTCCCATGAAGGTGAATCCACCTTCTCATTGACCGTCTTCAGAAGGATCATGGGATATATTTATATACTTTAAAAAAAAAAAAAAAAAAAAACTCAACAAAGGTTTCATTTTCTTTCCCTGAAGTGGACATAACAGGCAGATGGAGAGAAACAGTCCCTTGTTAGAAATGGGGCAGCAAACCTCAGTTTACATGTGGTTGTAAAAACCTTGCCAAACCCAGAGCTGTGACCTTTGGTCCCACATGGTTGTGGGTTTAAGGATCAGTGTCACACCATCTCTGGTATCTCGCCTGCAGCTTGTTTAAAGAGCGAATTGGTCATGTCACCTTGTTCATGTGACGCTTCAGTAGTGACACATATGTCCCAAGAAGGGGACAGGGCCTGGGGGGGGGGGTGATGGGCAGGTGTTTGAGCAAACCTGCCCCCCCTCCCCATGAGTTACTGGGCTGGTGGTGATGACAGGAAGACATAGCTCTGTGTTGCTTTGATCAGTAGTTTGTGCTCTGTTGGGGCCTCTACCCCTGCTGTCTCACTTCTCGCATCCCCTCAGTTGAATGACAGAATAGGGGTCCCGCTCTGCCCGGTGTCATACACTACTTTTACACCCCCATCCCCAACTGTTTCGTCAGGCACATTCATCGCCGGGGGCGGTCGCAAGCAGAAGGCCCTGCGATCATCACGCTCCCTCCCTGTGCTGTGGCAGTGAGCCAGCAGAAGAAAGCAAGCGCCCATCTGTTAGGGCCTGGCCGCTTGTAGATCCCTCTAACAGCTGGTCTGTGTGTCCCACCCAGTAATCGGCCCCTTCCCCTTGTCCCACCCATCCACCCCGAGTTGCAACCCTTTTCCCTACCCACCTTTCTTGTCCCTGTGCGTAATCCATTCATCTGCGCCACAGATGAGAGGCTGGCCCAGTTCTGGGTGCCCCACTGGCCAGCACTGGGGGCCCCTCCCCTCCCCTGCTGCCTCAGCCAGCAAGTTGTGTGCCGTTTGATTGGTTGTGACTGGGGTGCCATATTTAAGCCCCATATCTGTCTTTTAGGTCACCTAAAATTTTAGTCCCCTGGATGATTTGTTTTCAAAAATGTAAATTTACAAAACATCACGTTTTCATATCAAATGTGGGTTTTTTTTTTTTTTTTTTTTTTTTTTTTTGTCTGAAAATAATCTGTATGTTTGCTTCTCTGAATGTAAATTTATAATGGTGGTTGTGTGTGTGTGTGTGTGTGTGTGAGTTTGTACCCATGGATGGCGGTGTGTGTGTATGAGGCTGTGTTGTACATGAATTATAACTGCTCCTCATCATTCATATATCTTTATAGTGTGCGCCAGAGGCAGTGCACTCTAATCTGATAGAGCAAGGTGAGCTTGTCTCTGCGGGTGACAGCGCCTTTCAGTCTTACTAAATCAGTGTTTCAGCACGAAACAAATTTGCATTATATTTCTCTTGCAGCTCTCGTCACTGATGGCCTGCCTTATCACTACACTTAATCTCTACTCACACACTTGTGTGCACGCACACACGTTTCACAGCTACAGGTGTTGGTGTGGTGTGGCTTGCAGTCCTATTTAAATCACATGTTACATATTCAGTAGCCCCATGCTCTGCATTCTGATGCTCAACATTGCATGTGGGTCATATTGGAAGTGTTTGTTCAGTGACTGAAATGGGTTGAACACACGCAGTGCTTGAATTTGGGGCGGTTTTTTAGTTCCCATCCAGAAAAGAAAGCGGCAGCAGCTCATAATGTTAGGCCGTTCTGTATCAGCTCTCCAGATATCTCTGGTACTGTTCACTGGGGAGGATCGATGGAGTGAATTTTGTGTAACCTTTTCTGAAAGAATGTCCTATACCTCCAAAAATGTTAACTTCAGTTCTGCATCTGTTATAAATGAATAGCTTTAGGGGTCCCTGCTGTAGAAAACCTGACTTCATGTCTTTACTGCAGAAGTGTCGCTCGATGTGGCCACATCTCACCACAAAACACTTTAGCATCAAACGTAAGTCTGAGGAGGGGACTCAGTCTGTGATATCTGCTTGTATCTTTTACAGCACAGCCCTTTTTTATACAGCAGTGAGATGCTTTACCACTCTGATTTGCTGTTTTACAATGACCATGTAGCCTATGAAATATCTTTTTTTAAGTAAATAGTAATAATTTAAAATGTTTAAAAATATTTAAATGTTTATGCTTTTTGGGTTCTGATAAAATAGTTGTTTCCTATTGGGAAATTTACAACACTATTTACAATCACAACAATATTTGTTTTTTTTAATTATTATTTTTTTTATTTTATTTTTTTTAAGATGCAACAACCCAAGTGTATGTCACTTCAATGCAAAATGCACATTTTTGGTCCATATCAGTGTGGGGATAACTTGTTTAAACACATGCATGTTAATCTCAATTTAGCTGCATGTTTTTCCACTGTTCTCTTGATGGTTCTTCTCAGCTCTGGCTTTAGGTTTGCAGTCTTGAGTTCCATCCCCAATGTGATAAACACTGTCCCCCTACACCTTTTACCTCTGGGTTCCTGAAGTGAAATGGCAGGAACACCATTATTAAGATATTTAATTTGACATGCTTAAAAAAAAGGGATTTTTAGAGAAACCTGATAGCTGCACACAGTTAATGGGGACCGTCACCGTTCTTTGAGGTAACATCCATTACCTGTGTTTTTGCTGGATAATGGCTTATTTGTTGTCTGAAAAATGATCTTGGCTGTGTGGATGAAAGTAAAGGAGTGACAGAGAAAAGGAAGGAGGAAGCAGTCTTGGGGAAAAGAACAGGAGAGGAAACCCAATCATGTTAAAACCCAGACAATTCAGAATTGAATTACAGGAGTGATGATTGGGCATCTTGCTTTATGTACTAATTTGTCTTCTCTGAATGATTTCTGCCTCGATGATGGAACACCATTTGAACAGTCCTTTTTTAAGTCACTCCTTTTTTTTTTTAATGGTAATAATCAGAATCGTCTATATGGAAATCTGATTTGGATTTTGTGAATGTTTGACTTGGAACTCAATGAGTTGGTGTGTTTCTGGGTCTGGTTAATGGAGAGGGAACCCATGCTAGAGTGACGCAGGCTGGAATCTGTGCATTGGTCCCTTGCAGCAGGGCACTCCTTCCACCTTCCATCCATACTGGTTCACATTGCTGGTGGTGGCCCACCTTGTTCTGATGGGTGACTTGAGTGGCATGAACAATCATAGAGGTATACAACAACTTATTTCTATATCTGTTGCTTGGTATTTATTAATTTACTTTAACACTTTTTTCCCAAATGTGATTAGATTTGAACAATAATCTACATAGTCATTTATACAGGTGCTTCATGTTTGTATCTTCAGCAGTGGTGTTCAGGTTAAATTTTGGGAATAAACACACTTCATCCCAAAGCAGTCAGTCTGACACTGGTGTTCTTCCAAGGAAATTTCCAGAGCGGATGTTGAACACGAAACATGTCTAAGCACCTTCTTCAGAAACAGGGCTGTCAGTGTCCTGAAACAGCATCCTTGCCCAGTACTGCCTCAAGCCTTTATAAGGAACCAGTCTGACAAGACTGGCTTGCTTAGTCACCTGTGTGTGTGTGTGTGTGTGTGTGTGTGTGTGTGTGTGTGTGTCACTCACACACACAACCAGCATGCAAAACACAACAGCCACATTGAATTACAACCCCCTTTTCCCCTAGAGGGAAACGGTTGTGAGTGAATACGATACGTTTCAGTTCCTTGTAACCGTCACACCTGTACGCCTCTGTCCTGCTTTCTAGATGGACTCGCAGATGAACTCACTGCACAACTGTCAAAGTCTTCAACTGACATGCTGTTTTGTTTTTGTCTGAGCGAGTAGGTTTGCCGTGGCAAAATACTTTATTTCGGCTCTTACTAGCTCGCCAAAGGGTTTGAAGGAGCTTAGCAGCTGACTGGTAGCTGTCATTTCATATCAATCCAGGACTTACTATTCAGCAGGGGTATTATTTGACTGGTGTAAAAGTTTGGGAAAGGGGTGTGAAGTGGTGTAGACTCCCTCCCTCCAGGCAAACGTCATTAAGACACTAGAAATAGCCTTTGCTTGACAGCGCCTGCCTCCGCAGTGTCCTGAGGAAAGTGCTTAAAATTAGGCTTTTTATTGTTTTTGCACTTTTCCCTTTATTATTTAATAAAAGTAGAATTTTTTTTTTTTTGCCAGTTTTGTATGCGTAAACCACGGAGGCCTCCTTGGCGCAGGCGTTGACGCCGGCAAACAGGCTGCTTTTGTAGGGAGCCCGGCTGCAGTTTGAAAGCATGTGCTTTCTTGCAAAGGGCTGTCGGTGGTGTGGCGTCTGTGGGGGGGATAAATGATGTGGAAATATAATTCACCTTGAAGTGTCCTTTTTTATTCTCTCTCTCCTCTCAGCATTCTCGCCTTCCTTCCTCGCTTTGAAAGCAGTGCGGAGAAGTTCAAAGGGAGGCGGCTCTTCCCCCCCCGGAGCGCAGGGAGTGTATGAGGAGCAATGCGCTGGGCTTAGACACTGACTCCGCCACGTCATCACGCTAATGCACACTTTGCTCATCAAAGGGGGCCATCGGGCTGCTCAGAAAGTCAGCATCCTTCCACCCTCTAACCCCTCCCCAATTAAAACAATGTGGGTTTTGAAATGAAAGGAGGAGGCGGAGGGGTCTGATTTATTCCAGGGGTCTGTCGGATGTGATGGCCAGGTCTCTGCAGCGACGGCTGTGAAATACGGCCAGGGACCTTTCCAATTACTTACTGGGCATTTCCATCAGGCAGTTTTAATTAGGGGGTGCTCTGTGACGTGTTGCTAGGGTGCATTCTTTATACAATGTATTTGCTGACTTTCATCTTCACAGCGATGCCTTTTTTTTTTTTTTTTTTGCCTTTCCCTCGATGTTGGTAAACATGCAGTGCAGAAGCGCAGGGTACTGCCATTTCCACATTCTTCAGTAATGTCTTTTCATTGAAATGATCATGACTACAACATTAGGGGACCCAACCTCTGGCATTATTATTATTATTGTTGTTATTATTATTATTATTAGAGAGGCACAATATGAGAATTCTGCGCAATATCTGATACCGTCATAAAATGCAGAGAAAAATGGGACTAGATTTGTGTGGCAGGCAAATGTAACATTTGTTTGACATTTCAGTTTTTTTCAGACCATATGCAATTTTTAATATAAACAGCATCTGTTGAACCATACCTGGTCCTTAAACAGGGAAATGATTTAGCAGGGTGAAGCCTTAAATGCTACGTTTATGTTTAAACACATTTCGATTTCTTTTTGATAGAAAAAAAAATGTAACAATTGAGATAATGAAAATTGGAAAGAGGTAAAGCAATACAATAATAAAGAAATAACACCACTTAACGCAATTCCAGAAAAAGTTATTTTATTTTTTAGCACACGGGCCACGTTTTGCTTAATAAGTAAGCGTGTCACTGGAAATTGTTTCCCTTTTCATGCACCACATTAGAAGCCAGGCTGAACAATCTGTCTCTGTCAGACACTGTTTGCAATTGCTATAAACGATATGTTATAAATGCAGATACGATTCTAATTTAGTCATGTATCTATCATTACTACTACTTTTACTTCAATTATAAATAAATCTTCAGTCACTTGCAGCGTTAGGTTTCCAAGTTACTTATTGTCATACCCATTTGGACAGCAGGGTAATTGTTTCAATTCAGGGTATTTACCCTGTTCGAGGTTTTACACAAAAGATGGAGTTCACATGGCTGTAACTACCATGCTACGAGTTCCCAAACAAGCTCCCTCCCTGTCTTGGTGGAGCTATTTTGTGTCTTTAGCTTGGCAGAAGTACACTGTAACCCCCCTCTGCAGTGGTAGTAAACACTGATTTCCTCATTCACAATGAGTATTCTGGTGGGGATGTTGTTGGTCAGAAGGCCTCGCATGCTGGACTGACAGAGGAAGGGGATGTAGGAGGAATGGCAAGTGCTGCTGATATGCTGCCGTTTTCCCATAAGCATCTTACTCTGTTTGTTGCCACCTCCCTCAGCAACTGGCTGGCTGTTGAAGTCTAGGGGTTTGGTTTTGACTCTGACATGAATCTGTTTTTTTTTTTTTTTTTTTTTGTCTCTATGCTGTAATTATGAATCCATGCTGGTGTGAGATTGATTATAGATCCTGAGGGAAACTTGATTATTCAGCAGAGAAAGGTGTTCTGAAATCCTCCCCATCTCAACGCCCACAGATCCACAGCAGTTCTCTCATCACAGCTTGAAATCTGAGTCAAATCAACAAGGAATACAATTAACCGGGGGAAGCGGCCGGCTGTTGGAATAACAACTGAAACCAGGAGATGCGTGGGGGAGTTGTGAGGTCATGTTTTTTTTTTTTTTTTCTCCCCCTTCCTTGCTCAAACACCTTGGCTCCCCACCCCTTTCTCATGTTTGTCTTATCACACGTGCAACTATTGCCACTGTCCCTCCATCCCTCCCATACACCTCTGTGGCTCTCTGCGCTCCTAAAGCTGCTCTGATCTGTCTCCCATCTGAGACCTGGCGCAAAGGTTGACCGTGCCTGACATTTTCTGTGGTCACATTGATCCCATCCCTAACAAACACACACCCTATTTTTCAACTTGAGCATGAGCAAGCCCTTCATTCCACACAAATCCTTGACCTCATCCAGCAGCAGCAAGCCCTTTGAAACTATTGGGTCAACAAGTTGTAAATGGCTTTCCCCTTCTGCTGCCACGTTCCTACCTTCTAAGAAACACCGGCACGAAGGGATCTTATGCACGCAGCTCGTATGATGGGATTCAACAGTGGAATTGGATTTCCTCCAGTAGTAGGTTTGTACGTTATTTCCTATCTGCTAACGGGATTTGAACCTGAGCCTCACAAGGCATTCAGATTTTTTAACATGTATTAAAGCAAGAAGGTTAAAGTAGTCTTTAAATATAGAATCTTGAATGATCTCCTCTGTCAGACAAGCAACAGATGGTGGTATGTGACCTAAACCATCTTGTTGAACCTGCACCCCCACCACCAGCACCACCATAGCAGATATGTGTTCTCAAGAGGCAAGCAGAGCTAAATTGCCAGAACATGTAAACCAGCTCACATCCTCTCTGATATGTTAATCGGCAGAGGGTTTTTGTTGTTGTTATGCAAATGAAGTTTACCACATCAGTAATCACTTTTCAAGCTCTTGGCCAAAAGCAACTTATGTGGTTTGAGCCTTCGCTGATCCCCACTTTTCTCTGCTGCTGTGGGTTCTGTGCTTCGGATATTTTGCAGAGATGGATATGGAGCGATGAGCCCCGCTGGAGTGCCCACTTCTTGGGTCAAACGGCAACCTGGTAGCTCTGAAGCGCAGCATAAACATGTGAAGAACACTGGAAACTTTTTTTTTTTTTTTTCTCTCCCCCCCTTTGGCTGCTACATGACCATACAATGGGGTTCTTGCTGGGGACATATATTTATGGATATTGTAACAGTGAGGCTGTGCTCTCTGTGTGGAGAAGCTGTTTGTATCCCAAGGTATAGTGGCAGCCATGTAGGCTTCTTCACTGAGGCTGTATTAGATTTTCACTACCCCATTCCTCCAACCTTCGAACAGGTAGCTTTACTGCAGGGTAGACTGTGCAAAGCAAGCAGTAATCAATCTGCACAGGAGGTCTATGGAAGAAGATGGATACGGCCTGGGAGCATGGAGTGGGCACCTAGCCAAAGACATGCCACCAAAGCTAGTCTCCCCCCCCCCCCCGTTCCCCCTCGTTCCTGGGGCCTTGAGTATGAGCTTTCCTTGTGTACAAGCAAAACCCCAGTGCAGACACCCTGCGATCATTATTTTCAGTCCTCAGTGGGACTTTCTTGAGGATACAACCAGTCAGGTCACCCTGTAACTTCAGTGGGAACAGAAAGCAGAAAACCTCAGAAGGGCAGGCCTCATGTCAAAGTCTATGCAGTTCAATTTTATGCCTTCAGTTGCTGTTGTGTATATATACATGTCCCCTTGCATTGCATTTTAATCTAAGAATGAGGCTTTTATATAGTTATATATATTTCAGTGGATGGATTTATTGTATTTATTGCAAGTTCTTGTTGCTGTGTATTTGGGAAGGAAGTGGTTTGAACTACAGCAACTTCAAATACCAGCTCTTGAAAGTAATATCCATCTTGTGTTTCCTTCTTCTCCAACCATTGATCCAATGGTGCATTGTGTCAGGCTCTCCGTCCATATTCCTGTTCTGTTTTGTTTAAAGCACCACCTCTACGCGACTGCATGTTCAATTGTATCATCACACAAAAGGACCAGAGTTGTCTTTTACTGTCCTGAGAAATAAACGGATGTTTCAGTCCCTGCAGTTGGGAAATACCAAATGCTCTATGCAGAGACCTACTTTAGTTTTATTTGCTTTCAGTTGCAGGTAATGTCCTGCTTGTAGTTCCAATAACACGTGCTTTGCCAGAGGTGTTTCCTTGCTATCTCTGGCAGAGGGCAGATGTCTAGAATGGGGTTCAGGAACTAGAATGTTCCTGAAAACAAAACCAGAAAGGCCCAGTAAAGTTGTATTATTGGGCCTTTACACTGTTTATTCCATGTGTCAGTATAGTTTTTAATCTCTTAGATGTACCATACTGCCAGAGGACATACAGGACCCGCTGCTGCTATTCTTCTGTTTTTCCAGCTGGAATTCCACAGTGGACCACCGAGTAAGATGGGAGCTTTAGTGAAAAGCAAGATAAGAGCTGTTTTCAGGCATTTATTATTCTGGAGGTGTTGAGAGGTCTCTCACTGTGTGCACAGAGGTCTTTAATATGGGCTGTAATTTTATTTATTTATTTTTTTTCTCGTGTCTGTTTTTCCCCCCAAAACTTTGCCTGTCTGCTCTGTATTTCTTTTCAGCCTTATGACGACTGCGGGGAACCCTGGGCCGACCCTGTCGCGCTCGTTTTTGAGATTTATTCTGTTAAATTTTTCACACCATGGCTGCTGCAGACATGACTTCATGGCTGCAGACACAAGCGGTCCCCAAACCACCAAATCGGAGCTGTAATGTGGGCAGAGAGGCAGACGCTTCATCACGGCCCACAGCACAAGGCTTGCTCCGACACCGATGGGAGTGCGGTGGAAAAAAACGGCACACGGGGTTAGAGCTGACGGATGATGGCAGCCCCGCCCTGCTCCCTGGGACGCAAGGGAAGTGCGATCGCATCAAGGGCAAGGCGATCAGTCTGTGAGCGAGTCGCGATGGCTTTGACGTGGTGTTTCTCTGAAGCTGAATGCCAACAGCTAGTGGAAAGATGAGTCTAGAAATAGGAAGGTCAGTTAAAAAAAAAAAAAAAGGGTTCTTAAAATGCTTTCTGCGTAGTTTAAAAATTGTGTTGCTGAAATTGAAAACCGTCGAGAATCTGCTTTCTCCATCTCTCTGCCATTGTATGTCCGTCAGAGCCGGCTGTTGGAATTATGAGCCATCGCCCATATCGCTTTGTCAATATGAGCAAACGAAGTGAATAAGATGTGCATTGGGACTGGATGCGGCGACTGAATCATAAAGGGGCCTTTCGCTGCGGCAGCAAGCATTTACAAGTGCGGTCGCAGTTCACGACGCTTTCATCCTCCAGACTGGTGTGCGAAGTGAACAGATCCACTGACACAGAATGATTCCCCATGGTGCATTAGATTTCCACACCAGATCAGGCTGTCATGTGGCATTTCGGGACTTGTGAGCCAAAGATGTTAGGAGGGGGTGGAACAGAACCTCTCACACATCTGAGAAACGAAGCTCTACGCTCGTTGCTGCTTTTTGTGTCCTGTGTTCTTCGATAAAGAAATGATTATATGAAGCAGAGCATTTGAAACGCTGGAATGAGATGAATCAGGTGTTCGCTGGCAAAGCGCTGTTGTAGGAAGGAGGACAAGGGATGCTAGCCCTTGGTTAAAACCTGCAAAGAAATGTTCAAGCTTGCCGTTTCAAAGTGCTGAGAGTAGCGTTCCTCTCACTTCAGACACGGCTGCTTGAAACATCTCGCAAGGCTGCCATCACACAGATTACTGCGCTGCTGGTTCGGCGCAATCTCGCATACAGAACGTTGCACAAAGTGGAAAATTTCTGAAATGTCACAGAGTGCTTTTTTCCCCACCGTTTTAATATTTTGTCTCTGCTTGCCATATACATAAAGAACGGTTTGTAAATGGAATTTAACTGTGCTTCTTTTGGGCCTAACTGCCATTTAAAGCCTGTGAAACAAATCCAAGATGTTCATTTGCTGTTAGCCCAGTCAGAGGTACTGAAAATCATCCATCTCTCAGTCATCAGTAACTGTTTGCCTAATGCAAGGTATTGGTGGCCATACTTGAAGTACAAGATGTGAGGCAGAGTACACGCTGGATGGGACCACCAGTCCTTCATACGAAAACATTTTTTTTTTTTGTTTTTTTTTTTTTTGCCTGAAGTCAGCTGATCCTTTCCTTCAATAAAATAAGTGATAAATGGTTTCCTGTACCATGGTTCTTGTTTCCCACTGTCTATTAAGTCTATATTTATCACTCTTTAAAGGAATCATTTTTTTTTGTATTTTCTGATGTTTTTGGAAGTTAAGTGTCTGGAGTTTAAAAAAAAAAAAAAAAAAAAAGAGAGAAAATTGCTCCAAACTCTATGCAGTTTAGTGTAGGACTGGTTTGTGCAGATTCAGCCCTTGTTTTAGTATATATGATTTTACTACAATGGTAGCATGTTGGCATTGACAATCTGCCTGTTTCTCCACCATTAGCAGGGGTCTCCCTGGGTATTGGCAAAAACAGAAGCAGCATAACACATCTAGACATAGATGGAGTGTCTCAAATGTCTTCAACTTTTGCTTTCACTGCACTGAAATCAATTTGAAAGGCAATGAAATAAACTTGAGTGTGGAATTATGAAGGTAATTGGGGCGTTTTGTATGAGGAATAATGGCGTTCAGGCAGTTAAATGCGCCTTTTTGCCGCCAACTCCCTGCATGTTTGTCTGAGCCGCTGCATGGTGCATGCTAATGGAATTCCGCCACAAATTGACTTTGTTCTTGCTCTTGCAGAGCAAATTGTGCCCTTACACTGGTAATCATTCCATGGGACCTCTATAAAAAAAAAAAAGTTGACTTTTCGTCCCACATTTGCTTAGTTTGATTTGGGGCCCAGCAGCTGACACCATGTAGCCCATGAATAATACCTAAGGTTCCCCCCGCCTCAGAGACAATAGTTCATTATAATAAGAACATAGCTGCTGCTGAAACTTGCGCAGCTGCTGCCCTTGTGCAGGCCCATGGGAGCAGATGGCTGTCTACACACAAGGTGGAGGAGAGGTTTTCTGCTGTCCGCTCTAGGGGGTGGTCTTCTTCTTTATGGTTCTCACTGGCACATGTCCTCTTCAAAGACTGTAATTGAAGAGCGATGATTGTCTGCATTACTGATTTTGTGGGTGTGGGTGGAGATTACCGCGCACCTGCACCTTCTCCTCAGATACCACGTAATGGAACATCTGATCAGTAGCTGCCAGGTTCTTTCCACCGTTGAGTTTTGGCTCCTGGCTGTAGGTTTCCATGCAGACTTAGAACCCCTCCCCCACCCAAATTTCCTGTTAGTGATTGGATCCTGAACCTCCTTCCCACCCTTTTTGCCTGCACTCTTCCTGTGCACCATGATGTTCTGGCTGCGTGTTCCACCTCTCCTCATTCCCTTCGTTGAGTCAGCACAGATGGGAGGCCGTGAGGTCATACTGGCTCTGTTTTGGGTTATAGTGTCAATACTGAGAAAGTAAGGTGGAAATTAGGCTTCACTGTGCTTGGTCAGAATATCTAATAGTTCAATAAATGTCTGTTTTTAAGTGTACAGTTTGAGAGAAAAAAAAGACTGTGGAGGCACTGCTCCTCATACTGGGATGTTCATGTCTTGTGTGGCACACTGCCTTCATTCTCTCCAGCAAAGGTAATCTGTTGATGGCTGAATAGCCATAAATGTTGTGTTGCACCAGGAAAAGCAGTTGGTCAGAATTAATGGATTTGACTCCAGTGTGTTTGGATGTGACTTCTGTGGTTAGTCTGTGATGCTCAGCCTGCCACCCTAACCACTAGTTGTATCTGTCATTAGTAACAGCACTAGCTTATTTTTGACTATTATTTAGTTATCTTTAGTGCCATTCATGATTAAGTGACAAGGATGTGCAACACTTACTAATTTAAATGATGGGCACTGTTACCTCCACAGCCCCTCTCCCTTTTCCCCATGTGTTTCGAAGCAGATTGGGGATGGCAGCCAAACATGGCTACTGGGGCCATGGTTTCTTGTTGGGTGTTAGGGATCCTGCCAAGAGGGACACTGATTGACAGTTTTCTTATCATCCACCTCCAGCTCGGGGGCGAACCTGGTGTGGTGCATTGCTCTGCCTAAAAGAAAGGCTTTTTACATAGAGCCTTCACCGTGGTTTTGGATTGTTTTTTGTTTCCAGTTTTGTTTAGTTGTTCAGACTGACAGCTGAAAGTATTGAGGCTCATCTCCTTAACGTACCTGGTCAAAGTCCCATACTTGAGGACATAGTTGCAGGGTCTGTCATGCTTTTGCGAAACCCATTCAGAGCCAGGATCCTTACTGATATGCTGGCTTGTACCCCAGCTTTTCTCATGGAGCCACTTCTTGGTTTTGGGATAAAGAAAAACTTAAAAATAAACACAGTTCAGCTGTCTGAGCTGTCGGGAAAAAGGATCAGATAAGCAACCCTCCTCTCTTTTGCTGAGGAAGAAAAAAATATTAAAACACAATCGGTGTAGCCCTGCGGGCGAAACACAGGCAAGTCATAATCTCCTTTGAAGTTATCACGGGCAAACAATAGATCTCATCTCCCGGTGAGAAGATGTCCTCTCCTGACTTTAATTGATAAAACTCCTGGCTTTTTCGGCAAGCGAGAGCACAGAACTCCCGTCCACATCGCAGTGTTTTTGATGTTCACCGCAAATGAATGTTCAGCCACGGTTGCGGGATCAGTGACATGGGGAGCTACAAGATGCTGTTGGGGTGCGACTTGTAAGAGCCCAACTAAGTCCAAAATGTACAGGTGAATTTAATGGCGGCTGGTGTTAGGTTCGCTGCAATTGGTGCCTTACTGCCTCATCCTTGGGAGATGCTTGTCTATGTTCTGAATTTTGTAGGACGCCCACTTGTTTACATGCGTCGCTTTGGTCCAGATGCATAGTGTCGTGGTCCTTTTTATGCTCAATGGAAGGACGGTGGCAGATTCACAAAGTTCACACTTCACTCTGGTTGGTTTTAGTTTGCACAATCTGTGTCATCTGTCACCTTTAATGTGTTTAGCTCTTTGCAGTTGTCTCATTCTCCACTCAGAGTACATCTAAATCCCCTTCTTGGCAATTTCTCACGATATCAGTGTGATTACTAGTGCCGTTTCAGAGGAGGAAAAAGCGTCTACGGGAATATAAATTAGGAATATCGCAGAAAGGGGGGATAATGTAGCGCCCAGTGTAGGATGTTGAAATGCTGCTTTTGCAACCCCTGACTTGTTCATCTCTGTGTGTTTCGCTGCTTTGTTTGCATGAAGAAATAATGAAGCAGATCCCAGCGCAGCCCTTTTAAATTCAAACAAGGAATAAGAGAAGAGGGAGACTTCAGTGTAGCTCCTTCTTGCTGAATAAATTCATTCGTGAGGATGTTCACATGAGGCAGACAGACGATGACATTCCCCAACGTTTTGGCATTTCCTTGTGTCGATGAATTTGGTGATAGGATGGCTGTCTTGCAAAGGAGGCTGCACTTTTTCCCATCACAGTTGTAATGCCCCCCCTTCCACGCCCGCCTCTCCCTTCGCTCACCATTGCCGGCTGTATGTCAGGCCCCGAGTTAATCATTCATCAGTATGACATCCGATCTATTTTCATTGGTGCTGTGGATGCCCCCCCTTCCAGCTTTTTTTGCCTCCATGTTTTGCTTCTCTTTCTGTCTGTTTTTTTGAAGAAAAAAAAGGGAGTGGAGGAAGGAGAGCAACACGAGAGTACCCCCCCCCCCACTCATTGTTTTGTTAGTGTGTTAAAAAAGAGAAATATTTAAATTACAAACAAATGAAGTTGCCAGAGGGGAGGAAGGTGGGTGGGGTGGGGAGGTAGAATGAGAGACAGAGTGAGAGATGGGGGGAATAGGGGACCCGCAAAGAATTTAAAGCGTGAGATGATTAAAAGGTCTTGTGGGGGCTGAGAGCCCGCTGCTAGTTTGGAGCTGAATATTCGCTGTAATAAATAAAGCATTACTGTGTGTTGGGGGGGGGGGCTTCTGAACAATGAGGAGCAGGAGGCTGCTGGGAGGGTAGGAAGGAGCCTTTGCCGAAGTCAAGAAAATGTTTGGCGTAGTGGGGTGGACCACAAAAGAGTGTAGCTGCATTTTCATCTCAACCTGCAGCCTCATGCAGCCCCTTGTGTTGAGATCTGGAGGTTTTGATTATAGCTTTTAAAACATCCCCCAACCCTCAAACTAACACACAGATAGCCGCCCCCCCCCCAAGGGGCTGAAGTGCCCAACTAGATGGCCCCATGTCTCATCAGACAGCACACTCCTTATGTCCTCTTTCTGACATGCACAGATATGCTTTAGTAAGTGCTGAGTGACCGAGGGGAACAGTCTACGGGTGGGCCACATCAGTTGTATGGCTCGGAGAGGTGCTGGATGGGCCAGGTTGCTTTGCTCAGCCAGAGTTGTAGTTGGACATTGTGAGAGGCATCCTAGCCCAGCTGAGAAGCATGGTGGCTGGGGCACAAATGAGGTTGCTTTTCTTAGGAGCATAGTTGCGTGCTGTTTTATTTGTGCTCCTCTACCAATTTGATGACTGAACCCTTTTATCACCTGATGATGGTGGCGCTACTGTCCTTATGCTGAGATTTTGGCTTCTTGTTTGCTTAGAATGGCATGGATCCATTGTGTTTATTGTCCCTTCTGGTGACGGAGTAGGCAGAGAGAGTGCCTTTTAACCTCCTTTCAGTACCCTCCTCTCCTTAAGTGGATCGCTTCTCTTCCTTTCCCTTTTTTTTCCCCCTGTTTTTCGCTTCTAGGCTGAATGTGTCGCAACTTGTTGTTAATTAGAATGAGTGCGATAGGATAGAAAATAGGAGAGCGGGCAAGAGGCAGAGCAGGGATGGTGGGAGTCTGGGAAAGGAAGAGGTTGAGCCGTTAAAAAAAAAAAAAAAAAAAAAAAAAAAACCCAGTATGGTGGAGATCTGTTGCTGAAACGGAGAAAATCAGGGTTGATTGAGCAAGAGAAGGGGTGGAGCTATGAGCCCCTTTCATGCCATGGGTTACACTATAGGTTCATCATCTGCTAGGGGAGTGGCAAGCAGGTCAAGACCACACCCCCTTATGGCCCTGGCTGCTCACTCCAGGGATATGAAAACAACCATATCAGCCTGACAGGAAAAACCAGTTGTGCTGGTGAAAATAAGCCTTTCTGCTGTACTGTTCTGCCGCCCTTTCCATTCCCCAAGCCCAAAACGACAGTTCCCAGCCAGCAAATGTCGCTGATCTCAAAGGGACCAGTTGTCCATCTGAAATAGTGGTGCTGACACTCTGCAAAGAGGGACGGGCGAAAGTCAGCGCTTGCTGCAGGACCTCTTAGGAGGTGTGGGTCTCCGTGTGTGTCTGTGCATGTGTCAGCCAGGTTCCAAGAGCAACTGGAACAAGATGTGGTTTGGCACACCAATGACTCTTTGTGACATGACTTCCTGCCTGCCTCAGCACATGGCAACTGCAAATGCGGTCGTGCTTAGGCCACTGGAGTAAAAACACGAATCACAGCATCCACCAGCACTAGACAGCAGGGGGCAGGTGGTCCTGTTACAGTGCAGCTCACTGACCTCCTCATGTTTATGAAATAAACCTAAATCAGCTAAATGCCTTTTTTTTTTTCTCTCCCCCCCCCCCCCCCCCCTTCAAGTCTTTCTGGACATAACCCTGTCATGGGTCTAAGTATTTGACCGCAACAAAATTAACAACTTGGTTCCTTGTGCTGTGGAGTGACTCAACGTTGGGTCAAAAGAGATTAAGGAAGGACTCTAGGGTTTCTGCATTACCGGTTCTGTTTTGAGGACAGCTGCCAGTGTGGACGTCAGCAGGTGCTAGGTGTGTGACTGCTGAACCCTGCTGGAGCTCAGGCCAAGCTTTGAGTTGCTGTGAGAACAGCTAATAAAAAGCAAGCAGTGTAAGCGGTATGGCCGGGTTCACTGGTGGCACTGTAGTGCGAAAGAATTTCTGACCGCCCCGCGGTGCAGTGTGTACAGCTTATAAAAAGCTGTAGTTCCAGTGGTGTCCAACAGTGTGTGACTGCAACTGTCTCTCTCTGTCTCTACAAACAAAGGCAATAAGTCACAAAGTTTCCGTGGTAGTTTTTGCTCTCACTTGAATTGCGTCCGTTAATCTTAATTCCAGTGCATTCCTCCTGCTTCCTCTCATGCAGGAAAATCAGTTTGGGTGCCCTTTAACTGCGGTTCGCTCCCTGTTTGGGAAGAAAAATTGGTCCCAGTTAAGGATATTTGATTAGAGGAAACCGGGAAGCGAATTGCGCCCCTTCTTGGCCTCTCTTGAGCCCCAACTTAAGCGTGTCTCCTGAGCCTGTTCTGGGATGTGCCGTTTGGGCGGTGGAAGGCGCTCATTTTTCACGGTTATGCTGACCCTCACTGCTGCGTCCTCCTCTCCATGTCGTCCCTGGGTTTCTGAGCAGAACAAATCAAAGTCGGAGACCCTCAGGATTGCAGGGAACGTTGCCATGTTTGTGCCTGGGGGCCCCAGGGCCTGGGCCTAGACCATTCTGCAGGAAGGGAAAGATTAATGCCTGACTTTAAGAAAGATCAGATTAGCGGGTCACATGGTCTTCTTGGCTTTAGTGGGGATTTCTGTCTCTGTCTTCTGCTTCCTCTCCACCACAGGCACCCTCCTGGCTTTAATCAGAAGGAAGGGACATAGAAGCAGACAGAAACTTCTGTGTTTTTGTCCTGTTAACTTACCTGTGGTTTAGCTGCAAGGATTACTCCATCCATCCATCCATCCATCCATCCATCCATTTTCATTAACTGATTGTTTAGGTTAGGACTGCAGTGGTCTGGAGCCCAGAATCACTGGACACAAGGCTAGAAGGTGGCACATCCTGGACGGGATGCCGGTCAATTGCTGTATAGCCATACACACACATTTACTTAGAGATGCACACTGGGCAAGTTCTACTTGGAGGAAACCCATGAAGATATAGGGAGAACTTGTATCTGAAACTTCACAGACTGACCCGGATTTAAAAGTACGCCCAAACAGCCCAGATGCTGTGAGTCAACAGCACAATCCATTGCGCCACTGTGCCACTCTGTAAGGATTAATAGGATCCAAAAATACTCAAAGTTGTTTTATTTCCAAAGTTATAGAAAACTAAACAGTGGAAAGGACCCAGGAGGTGCTGATATCTTTGTCATCTCGGTCGATCACTCTGTCCTTCTGAGCCTCGTGTGGTTTGTCTGCCAAAGAAGCCCAATGAGAGAGACAGCGGTTTTACTGCTAGGAACTGTGCTGTTTATTCCTCTGCCTCCTTGTGTTATTATTTATCAGTGTTCTGAGACAGCCTACACGTTATAGCCTCCGGCAAGGTGGACTGAGGTACAAACACTTTGAAAAATGGGTAGAAACAAAGTTGGGTGAGAATGTGTCTTCCTCAGCACCACAGTGCGTTCAGTGGATCCATTTGCCCCATCCTCTGAGCCCTCCCCAGCACCATCCTGCCTGAGGAGGCGGCACGGGTGGCAGTCCTTTCTCCTGGCTCTGATCCGGAG
This sequence comes from Heterotis niloticus, assembly GCA_018136845.1. Lineage (NCBI taxonomy): Eukaryota > Metazoa > Chordata > Actinopteri > Osteoglossiformes > Osteoglossidae > Heterotis > Heterotis niloticus. The sequence continues at coordinate 13,372,857 of CM030901.1, read as the reverse complement.
GTGACGGGGTTATCGCCCCTACTAAATTACTTTTTTTGTCCCCTGCGATTCCTACGCAAATGCAATTAATCCCCATCATTAACCTCCCTGAAATGAGCGGCCGGGACCAGAGGCCGGTCTGTGCCCCACCCCTTCCCTCCACCATGCTGCCACATGTGCTTACAACCCCATTCTGCCTGCTTTTGTTTAATATTGAGCTTGTCCCACTGCCTGGTCTGTTTTCCGATGTGTTCCGCAGCGCTGCAGTTGGAGTCGTTCTGCGCTTTTGTCAGTGCCAATGGTGGATGTAACAGTGGACAATAAATGTGCAAAATGCCTGATGTGATGGTCTGTAGGTTTCAGTTGCTGTGTGCTTGTGAGGAGGCTTTTTGGGTTGTTTGAAGGGAGGAGAACACATAGTGAGTGACTGGCTGAATTTCCCACATTTAATGTAGCTTTAGAGACCACCTGCAGACGGTGGCTTACAGTCAACACAGCCCTGCAGCACAATGCTCATTGGTTATGAACAGCAGTTTTCTTTCTCATGGTTTGGAGGTTTATTCATTCAAACACAGCAGTTGTGTGTGACCACAAATCATAGCACATCACAATAGCTGTGAGACAAGATTGAAATGTCTCCAACTTTTCTGTTTTTAAACTTTTTTTTTTTTTTTTTTTGGAATGGGAGTAACATTTTTCTGAGAAAGGAGGAAACAACCCTTTTCCAACCTGAGCTTGGTAGGATCAGTGGGTGGTGTCGTAGTTAGTGTCACCTTGTAAGGTTCGAATCCTGCCTTCAGTTTTAGTTCTCTTGAGCAAGGTATTTACCATAAACTTATTCTGTTGTACAGATGGGTAAATAAATGTAAGTGCACAAATCTAACGCTGTATTTTACCTTGGATACGAGTGTCAGAAAAATTAATAATTGTACCTCAGCATGCGGATAAGTTGTACGTTTCAAGATCAGGTCGTGTGTGTGTGTGTGTGTGTGTGTGTGTGTGTGTGTGTGTGTGTGTGGACTGAGCACAGGGCCATCCCCCAGGCAGACAGGCATGTTGCTGCAGTGAGGATAGCATCCATTTCTCCTTCACTCATTGATTAGCTGTGAGAGCGCAGGGGGTTGGGGGGGGGATAATTATATGGACTTAATTATGTTTTTTTAATCTACATCAAAGATAATGAAAGTCCTGGATATTCCACAAAACTCAACAGTGCTTTTTCTACCATGTCTTTGTCTTTTCTTCTTCATCTCCTCCATCGTTGTCATCTTATTCTTCACCCATGATTGTCTTCTCTGAATGTGTCCCTTAGCGACAATGCAGAAGCCTGAATACATTATTATAATTTTCCTGCTTGGCGATGCTGCACAGAAGGGGGAGTTTCGTGTAGTCGTTGATGCTCACATCTTTTACATGACTTTGGTAGGACAAATTTTAGCAGAAGCAGTTGCACCTTGCTTGCTCAATACACCTGGCCCTCACTCTTAGCCATGTCTTTCTGTACGGAGGGTTGTTGCCCATGATGTTGTTACCCTGTGTTCAGGTGGTGCCCTAATGTCAGGGTCATTTTCTGTGAAAAGTAGTGAAAGTTCACATGAATAAGGCTTTTGTGTGTGTGTGTGTGTGTGTGTGTTTGTTTTGAGGAGAGGCCTGGTCTGCTGTGTGATAGGGCACTGCCTGAGGTCGCATTCCCAACATCCATCTTGTCGCTGGCTTTGATAATCTAATGCGCCGTTGGCGTGTAAGCATGAGGAGAAACACTGGATGTCGGCGAATCGTGTTTTAAGAGGGCCTTGTCCTTGAGCGCACGCATATTAAAGAGTCTCTCTGGCCGCAAGGAGAATTAATAAACAAGGTGGAACTCTCCTTCCTTCCAACACACACGCTGCACTCCCACAATGTTTAATTTTTATTTGTGTTTTAGTGATGGTGGGCTTGGCCTGGCGAGGAACTGTCTCCCTTTTCATGTGTGCTACATGCTTGCAATGGTTGACAGTAGTATTACAGAAGACAAGCAGACACTCATTATAAGGTGTGTATTTGAGTGTGAGCATGTATTCTTGTAGATCATTTTTATTTTATAGCAGGATAATTTTAGCTACATCAATCCAGGGTGAAAACCTTGATCAACGATTTGACTTGCAGTAGATTTAACCAAGTTGCTACACTACCGTAAAAGTGTTGCTGTTTTATTGAGGATTGTGTTTGCAGCTGTTTTCTCTGTCCAGTAAAAGCATCTCAAGTCACTGAACACATATAACAGCCATGAGTCTTATGTGAGTGGAAACTTGCACACATGCAGCTGAAAGTTGGTCCTGTCTGGCACAGTAACCAAGGGTTATGGTACAGCTGGGTTGATGGCTACCAACCACAGCAGCATCCCCAAATGGCAAGTTGCTTGTGGACCAGGAGTTATCGGCATTTGAGTTGATGCAGTTCCCTTCTGTGATGCACAGTCACACACCACATTCTCATGGTTGAAATGGCCAGTTTTGTGCTTAGTGTGTGTGTGTGTATGGGACTCATGGAGGAATTGGGGGGGTTTACACAAAGGCCAGTTGAGTGCAAATGTTCTCCTCAGTTTTGTGCACTTGCAGCCAAAGTGGCTGAGGTGCAGTTTTCTCAGATCCTCTGAGACCCACCTGACCTGGAATGACTCCAGTCTTCCCTTTAAGCCGTTTTGGTTTTTACTCTGCTCCAGAGATGGCCGTGTCATTCCAGCCACGACTAGAGGGATGACAAACTGAGTTAATGATTCTTTGCCTTAGCACAGTAAATGCACACGCAGCCCCAGGCGGGTGTGGGTTCTCAGAACCTATATTAAAATGCTAATTCATGCCCTGGCAAAGAAGTGAGAGGTGTGGCTTGCATCCGGGCCTCTAGAGGCACTAGAGTTCAGCCATTATCAAGAACCAAAGCATTTGGTTTCTAATTAGAAATTGAAATGGGGAACAAATTGGTATCTTTTGTTTGAATATTTCAGCTGGTGTTACCATGTTAGGAATTGCTTTGTTAGCCTTAACCTGCTGCTGTTTCTCCAATGGTTATGGATACTTCCTGCTGCAATTTGCACTATTTCCTCAGACTTCTGGTCTACGACATTGTATCTATAGTACCTTCAGCTCACTTCTACCAGTAAACCTAGTTTTTGGACATGGGGCACTTTGCTTGGTTCTTTCCCTGCAAACAGCTAACAGTTTAGTTTCTTATTTATGGGTAGTGGTGATTTTTCTCAGCCTGAACGCTCAATATGGATTTCTAAACATTGTTCACCATGCTATTGTTTTGATACGCAAGGTAACTTTGGCGAATGGCTCACTTTGTTGCTGTCCTTCAAGAAAGCCACCCCACATTTTCAGAATACAGACAGTGAGGAAAAGCTTAGCTTAGGGGTGCTGCTGCACCTCTTCACTCAAAGCGGCATGTATCCTACACACACACACACACAAAAGCAAGCCACCCCTCTCTGTTTATTAGCATCCTGCCTGCGTACAGGCGGCTCTGCATATGCAGCGACTGCTGAAGGGGTCACCCGGCCCAACTCATTTTCATAATCTTGAATATTGTGAGAGAAGCTTGAAGACATGGCTGCCGCCTCGCTCTTGCCCGCCTGTCCTCTCGGCAGGTCCTGAAAGTGAGTCAGAAAAGCCCCCCCCCCCCACTCATCAATATTCACATGCAAGAATATGAATATTGCACTGATCTGTTTGTGAAAATCCATGCAACATTTTTTATATTCACAGGGTTTGTTCTTATTTGTGGGGTGTATTTGTGTGATACTGTGTGTTGCCAGGGCTAGCTTCTGTGGGGAAAAACTGTTGCTCTCCGGCTGTAAGGTTGAACTCAGTTCATTGGTGACAAAGTTTGTTGGACTGACTTGTTTGTGGTTCTAATGGTGCTGCTTCATAGTCATTTCTGCTGAACTGTGTGGTTGAGCTGTGGTTGTTTGTGTTGTTTTCGGTGTGTACTGGATAGGTTTTGCACTGATTTTCACGCCAAAATATTATGCAGCGAAGCTTAAAACAAAACTTGCATTTTGGCCCCTGTTGTCAGGACTATTATTAGCATTGCCTGGGAGTGTTTTTTTTTTTTTTTTTGTTAAGTAAAAATGTATTCATGTATTCTGAAACTTATGTTTCATTATTGTCTTTGTTTATTCTGTTTGCTTGCGGTATCTTGATGAAACCCTTAAACGTTTTATTTGAGAAAAGGCCCCTTGGGGCTCCTCTCCTTGGCAGGCTGTCCAAAAGCAGAATCTGATTTGTGCCGAAATGGGTGTGAAGTGTGTGGTGCGATGGCCGTTTGGCTGTAACTATCCTCATCGAGGGGTTACAATATCCACAAAGCTGTGGGTCAATAAAGATGCATGGCATGGCACATAAAAATGGGGGCACCGCTGACGTTTACACACAGTACTCACCTGCTTTTGTCTGCCAAATGGCAGTGCTCTGCAGGAAATGGAATTTGAAGGCAGCGTCCCAACAGTCATCATCACGAGTGTTTCTGCATCCCAGTGATGTTGGAGAACTTGGACCGTTCTCACTTTTGGCTGTGATCATCATCATCGTGAGGTCGGAGGTCTCATTCAAGAACTGAGGCCACGACGATGGTCAGATTTTTATGGATGTCATCCAAGTTGTCGTTTGTCAAATATAATGTTTATTCATTTAAACACATCAGAAGTCTGAATATTGCGTTAAGTTGCTACACTCAGCCCTTTGTAGTGGTGCTATGAATCCAGTGGGAGACTGAAGTTTGATTTATGCTCTTATATGAAACACATGAATTTTCTCTCTTTAGACCCCACCTGTTACACCTGCAGTTGGTGTGTAAGACTCTGCAGTCCAGAAAGCCATTGAGCGTCGGCCTGAAGGCGTGGGAAGCATTACTGTCGTTGGCCTGAGCTGTGGGAATGAGAAGCAGTTGTGCGAGTTTTAATGTCCTAATCCAGATTTAACCTTTTTGGCTGTGCAGCATTTCACATCTGTTTAAAAAGGCATCACCCGGCACCCTCCTGCAGCCTGGCCTTGGCCCCTCACAGCACACACTGCAGCCCCTCAAGGAGTCCTGGGCGCATCCCCTGTGCTCATACCCATCACTCACGCCAGTCACACGGAGGGAAGGTCAGCTCCATTCACATGCTCTTATTGAACCTGTGACCTGCAGGCAGCAGCTTCCGGAACACAGCAAAAGCAAGTCCAGCAGTTTTACTTTTGATTGACAGCCAGGCGTGTGCAGGCATGTATGTGCCAGAGTGCCAGCTGACCAGTGTTTTAGCTGGAAATTTTAGTTCCGGCTTCACTGCAGCCTTAATATGTCTGAGACATGAGTTTACAGCGTGCCTTAAACAGTGACTGTAGGTAGAGTGCAAACTGATAATCTACTGGCTGCTTGAGGGTGTGAGCCTCCCACCCCAATTGTGAACATTAGCCAGCAATGACATGGTGGCTATCACAGCATTTCTCTTTTTTAAGTTTTATTGTTGATTTTGTCCAATGAACCACGGAGGGCTGGAAAACATATCTAGTTGCACCGTGCATTTAATGGAGTCCATTTACAGATAATTTTCTATAGAAAGTAAATATCTGAAGTTTAAATCTCTACTTTCCATCCTCACCTACCATTTCAGAGTATACTGAATTTTTTTAGTCAAATTTTGGTACAGTTGAGTAATATACAGACTGGTTTTTAAATATGCAGTGTTTGTAAAGATTTGTATTTTTGACAGATGTAAGTTTTGGTATTTTTTGCATATGTTTGAAACTGCGCTTTCAGTTTTTAGTTGCTAATTTGAAACAGCTGAGTTTGTATGAACAAAACAAACAATATGGATGTATGTGTATTTTTTTGGATTGTAGACCTTAAGATTTTGCCTGGGGTGCCTGGCGAATGTACAGTCGGAGTTACTGAGGGGAGCATAGCGGTGATGCTGCTCTGCATCCTGCCGGCCCTCTTTGCTGTAGACTTAGATGTTCCTTTCGTCTGAGAGCCCCGAGACCTCTCCCAGCATCCCTGCACTCACCGCCCCCAGTGCTCCCTCTGCTGGGCACCGCTTGTTACAGCATGCAAAACAAAGGCCTCTCAGGGTCTCTCAGTGATTCTTTTCTTTGAAACTACATTTCGGTGGAATTATTTACAGTACAGTTGTGTATTCATAAATTCCTGATGAAAATGTGTAGAAATAGTTCATTGTTGCTCAGTTAAGAACTCATGACTCTGGGTTTAGCGATTAAAAATATGTTTAGTGCTACTGTTCATTTACTCTGTTCTGTTTCTTTTGTTCTTAATGCAGGTGAAGATGTTCTTAAATATTAGTAGTTTGTTTAGTTTGGCCATGGAATGTGTCAAGGTCTTTGCTTTAGCACAGTCGTGCACATGTGCATGCGTGTGTACACGTCAGTTTGTGCGGTTCCTGTGTTCAGTGTAGCCCCTGGTATAAGCACAGGCATACACTGACCAGTGTACTTTCTACTTTGTTCAGAAGGTTCACTGTAGCTCTCCATCCTCATACCTTCCCACTCTGCTGTATGTACCTCACTCACTGCAGCAAGTAAACTTCCAGTTCAGCATAACGATTGTCCTGCTTGGTCCTGCAGCCTCGTTCAGGTTGTTGGTGTCAAAGTCATTTAAAGTGATTTTTCATTTAATTTTTGTTTTCTTGAGGGTTCTGAGTTTGTTGGCTGAGAAGCCTTCTGTGGTTGTTTTTTTTTTTAACTGTGAAAATTTGCAAGTGATATCTTGACACATTGCTGTCTTGGAAATTGTGGACTGACGTAAGGAGAGAAGTGGCAGCAACAGAACGATCTGCTCGAACCCTGGAGGGGCCACATCACGCTCAGCGTGTGCTACTACTCGTAGTGCTGCTCCTGTGTGGCTAATGTTGTTTTGTCTGCAGACTTCACTAAGGATGCTGTGCGTTTTATTGCAGTTATTTCTATTGTTTAGTCGACACCTGTTCATTGTGACTCCAAATTGTAGATGATCAAATTTACTAATTTATTTATGCAATAAGATATTCACTGTAGTAATCCAGGGTACCCAGAGTTGTCCACTTGAGTTCCCAGCAGTGAGAAGGTTCTCTTTAATAAATAATGCCTAAGCAGTTTTGTTCTTAGTGTTGTTAGTTTATTTATGCTGCTTTTGATGCCCAGGCCAGTCTGTCAAGTTGCGTTCATCACGTGTGGTTCTTGAGAGACAATTCAGATGGTGTATGAATGGTGTATAGAAAGCCCCCCACATCAAATGCCTGAGTACGATGACATATGGGGGGACTTTGTGTATTCCTTCTTGTTTTTTGTTTTCCAAGCTGGCTTTTGAAGGAGACCTTTTATTAGCTGGATTATGTGATTGTCCTTGAAGGGCTCTTTTAAGGCTTGTGTATTTGGAAATTCTGTCAGTTTGCACGGCTTGTGGGTGTTGTGTTGGGGGGGGTATCTATGTAGTGACGCTGGAGTACATTCTGGGAGTGCCACCTCCCTCTCCCTGCTGAGTTTTTAAATATGCCAAAATGTGTCTCTAAACAGTGATGATAGTAGTGGCAGAAGTTCTACAGCTACTGTTAACCAGAGGGCATCTAGCATAAAGCAAGGTTGCCCTGATTCTCACTGCCATTAATCATGGGGCCAGAAGGTGGCGTACTGCTTAGTATTGTCACTCTTAAGTGAAGGATATAGGTTCAAACCCTACTTCGTGCTCTATTACCTTAGATCATGTTACTTGCCCCAGACTGATAAAGTATAAATAATGCAGTGGTATGAAAGTGCATATGAGTCAACGTAACCAGTAAATAAGAACTGAAAGGATTCTATAGTTCATAGGGGGACGAGGCGGTTGTGGCCTTTCCTCCTACCTGCCGCAACCACCGAGTCACGAGACTGTACTTCTGACCATTTGAACAGGTTCTGGTCGTAGTCAGGATGACGATGGGGGACCGTGTCCTTCCCACAAAACACACTCTCAAAATCACAGTGCATGGAGATACACTCACCACACCCGCACACACCCCCTGCTCCTCAGTCCTGTGGTGTATCTTTGTGTCAGCAGTTTGTCTTGTGCATGGCTAATGAGGGCGGTTGAGTGGGGGGCGTGGCCTGCCCCCCTCTTCTCCTGACGTTAACAGAATTCCGATAAATTAGCCCCCCCCCCCACCCCCCATCGGGAGGATGAGTCGGGAAAGTGGAGCCTCCTCTGGGGCTGTCTTTCAAACACGATTGAAGGTGCTCTCTCCTCTGCGTGAGTGTGTGTCTCCCGCTTCATTTCTCTCTCCCAATTTGAGGAGCAGGCTGGAGGGAGCCCTTGGTGAATTCCTGCTGCAGAGGAGAGAACGAGAACAGCAAGGGCATCTTTTCACACTGCTAAACCCAGCAGAAAGCAGAGGGAGGGGGCGGTCAGCTGGGTGGGGGGCTGCATGCCAGAAAGACAAGGAAGGAATGAGCCTAAAATCAAGACAAAACGTCTCCAGTCAAGAGGCACCACTTGTCCTCCTTGCCCTTCAAGGCTTCTCATGAATCTCCTTTTCTGACATGAATTATCATCCTGGTTTTGATGACGGCCACATTTCAGCGCTTTGATGTTAACCTTTGAGACGTCTAGCACTGGGCCAGTGCAAACCCTGCTGGTGTGATGTCACAGGACCCGTGTTTTGCTGGTTTTACATGGATTGCATCCGACTGTGTGTAAGTGTGCAAGATGAGCACTGACATTGTGGTGTGAGCACGGCTCCAGATGTGACATAAAGATGGTATCTGCTGTTCTATCTGGTTCGAGTTGTCATGCCGAAGGCATAGTGAGAACCGCAGCAACGCGCAGCAATATGGATTTCACGCACCGTTCTATTTATTATGATATTAGGGTCACAATTTGATAGCTTTCACCAATCCGGTATCGATCCTGCCCTCCCTGATGGATTACCATGGCAGCCGTTTTGACAGGCAGCGTCTCTCCCAGACGATGGGGCATGGGTGTGTGTCGCGCCAATCACATCGTTCACTCAGAGCATTCATATTTCTGAAATGATGTTGACGGTGATCTGCACCACATCTACATCACACCACATTAAAGAGAACAATGAGGAGGCCAAAGTGAGAATTGCGTTGTTATAAGAATATGGTCGCTTTTTATTCATTGTTTTCTTTCCAGAATCTTTAGAAACCTTGGAACCTGAAGGACTTGTTGTTTAACAGTAGTGGGTGAGTCCTTTATGCAGAGGTTAAATTGAAAAGCATCTTTGTTCTTTTGTCCGACCAACTCGAGCCGAGTGTTGTTCGGCACTTCTGCTCTCGGAGGTGTCTATGTCAAGAAAGGCGGAGAAAACAATGGGAAAAGCAGGATTGTATGCTGTGACCGTGTGCCCGAGTGGACCTTGCCACGTCCTGTTTTCTGCATCGGCAGTGCAACGGTGGCTTCTTTCTGCCACACCATGCACTTGCTTCAGTTCACTTCCTGCTGACACCCGTCGGCACCCTAGTCTCACGCGCACGTGGCCCTGTGCAGGGGGCCATGGTGACAAGAGGGGCCCCGCGGACACCTGTGGCACGGGGGGGTTCTTCAGCAACCTGTGGTGAGATGCTGAAGGGGAGCCAAGGAGGTGTCCGCGTGAGAGGAAACGGCTGGGGAGCAGGGGGTCACGGCGCCGGTCACCAGGACGGGGCAGGACGGCGCCGGTGATCACAGCCCGCTCTCTCCCAATTATGTCCTGATTATTCCACTGCGCCATAATTGACGGGGGAGGCAATGCTAATGCCTGTCACTGAGGATGATGGAAGACGCGCGCAGGATGCGATGCATTATTTAGCCGGCTGCGTGCTGGATAAAGGATGCGGCGTGCGCTTTAATTGCTGCAAAGAGAGGTTAAGCTGAACGAGCGGCTGAATTAGAAATGAGCGCCTCTCTGTTTCCCTCTTTATTTATTTATTTAGCTGCGTCGCTGCCATGTTGGGGGGGGGGGGGCTTGATGTATAAACTCCAGAGGGTGAAACGAGAGTAACAAAACCCACGGATGAATTAAGTGGTGCTCTAAACAAATGAGTGGAAGGTTTAAGTGTGACCTTTAGTGCTGTAAGAATAAAGTGTGTGTGTTTTTTTTTTTTTTTTTTTGTGTTTAATGTGCACTTTAATGTGTGATGGAGCGTTTGGAAGTGGCAACAGGGACAGTGCAGTTGTGTGTGGGGGACTGACGATGGCGCCGGCTCTCTCTGTCTGTAAATTTTTTGGCCGTATCAAGTGCCTTGATTTAGTGCTGTAAGAGGAAAGTGGGGTGAACATCCGTATGTACAGGGCTTCAGCAGGCAGGTAGCAGGGGGCGGGGCCTGCTGTTTTCAATATTTCTGAGGAGTTTTAAGTGAATAGCCCATCACCACGAATCCCTCCTGATCCTTGTCTGTGGTGTCGTAGGGAGGCAATCGCAGTGAGATGCAGCACTAATCCCCTCATTTGGAGATAAATGCCACCAGATCTTTACTGCTTTAGCAGCTCTGGGGTAATGGGCTTCACATATGCCCCCGCCCCCCCATGTGCTTGGAGGAAAAAAGGGGAAAGAAAACAATTGGACCAACAGTGTTTGTGTTCCCAGTGTGCTTGAGTTTCCATCCAAAGAAGGAGAGATGTTTGGATTAGCTGAGTTTAACTTTAGGTGGAGTGGCATCTCCCAGGTCTTTTTAAAACCTTAGTGTGGTTCCATGCATCTTGTGGGGTGTTGAGCCCTGTTGACGTGGCAGCCCTTTCTCTGTAAGAACCCTTACTGGCAGCAGTGCACATTGGTGTAGGAGCCTATTGTGTGTGTGTGTGTGTGTGTGTGTGTGTGGGGGGGGGACTATTGGACTTAATTGCACTTCTGGATTTAAAGATGATGCCACTTTCATCTGGTCCAAGTGTCGCACTGTACTGAATATTTACCTTGGTGGAGGAAATGCTGCACGGGTCTAGGACCACAAAACCAATTACACTCCAACAGTAATGGAGTTGTGGGTGATTTCAGTAATTTAATTAGGACTAAAAAACCTCCAGTTGTTTGAACATACATTAGGAAAATTTGCATTTTTCCCTCTTAAAACACAAAAAACAGGCTGTTTCACTTCAAAGGATGCTTTGCATTTGGACTCAGTGAAGCAGGAGGAAGTGTGTGTGTGTGTGTGTGTGTGTGTGTGTGTGTGTGTGTGTTTAAGTTACTGGGGGGGACGTGAACTGTGTGGCATGGGGATCTCTGAGCTGCGTTGCTCGGTATGTTTTATGGAGCACTGCTGGTCAAGCACCCGCGAAAATCTATTTACATGTCTGACCTTCGCTGGCAAGGCAGAGACTAACATAGTGTTTAATTCAATGTTGATGTCCTCTCTGGGCTGTGGAAGCACACAGTTCAGCGTTTTCCTCTGAATAAATGCAGAGAAGTGGAGGAGGGGCAGCAAATGGATGTTGGATCGCTGGCCTTTCGTTCTCATGTTCCTTGTTTGGGATCAGTGATTGAAGGCGTGGGACTAGAGAACCTGTCCTACTGTGGATGTGGAGTCGGCCCAGTGAGCCGCAGGACTGTCCCCTGCCTGTTCCCCTCATGCATGACAACCAACCCACCACTAGGAACCCTCTGCACTTTTATGGCAAATGGCTGAAAATTACAGGGGGCCCTATAGGTGCATTGGGGCTGCTTTTCCAGCCCCTCTTTCAGGGCAATATGCAGCACTCTGTTTCCAGCCACCCTTAGGCTGAAATGGGGAAATTATGAGATGAAAAGCCTCGTTCCTCTCTATTTGGATTTCCTCATATAAAAGCACAGGAAACCTGTGGCCTTGCCTTTGTGTATATCCCCTGGGCCCCCAGCGAACCGTTTGTATCTGTAATTAGACGTGCCAACATTCTGTTTGTCACATTGAATTATTCATCCCACCGCATCATCTTACCACTTCAGAGGCCTGGTTGCGTTCAACCATTTGGGAGTACGTTAACAGGGCTACTGTGAGGCCTCTGCCGACATCCTGGGCTTTGGGGGTCGGTTCCTTGCGCAGTCTGGGGTACACGAATGTGGACATCACACTGAGATCCGATGACTTGTTTTCACGTTCACCTTTTTGAAATTTACGATGCAGTTCATCAGGGTAGTCCATTATGGTGAGCCAGACTGTGGGAGTAGGAACTAAAGCAAAAGCATTGAGCCATGGAGTCTTTGGAACGCTGGATGCTGATCGTACTTTTCCAAGCCCTGCATAGTCAGTCTCCTCCAGTAAAGAAAGCCGCAGCGGTTTGGGAAAAACATATTAAATGAACAGAGATGTTTTAGATGGTTAGAAACTTACTGCTTCAACACATCTGCTTTCTTTGGGGGGGGATCCATTGCCCACAAATAGCATTCGCCTGATGTGAGAGGATTTGTCACAGGAACGGCTGTTGTTGCAGAAACCAAGATAACAGTTGGTTGCCCGCCGATGGGAATGGGGATTTAGACATGTCAACGTTTCTGTCTTGGTGTCATCTACAACTAATGAGTCTGATCAACAGCGTTCGCTTGTTGAGTAAGCAGAGGACTGGTGATAAATACCACTAAATATTGGCATGCATTACAAGCTAAATGTGATTAGGGGGCATCCTGATGTCAATGTACTTCAGCAGGGCTAAGTCTTGACACCTGATGTTTGACCTTCAATACCTGTGAACAGTTTTTAGTTGAACTTTATTGAGATACAAAAGGTATGCAGTACATTGCTGGTTCCTTCTCATTTTTAATCACTTTTGAGAAGAGATGAGTGTCTGCTGGGGTGGAAATCGGGGACGGGGGGGTTGGTGGATCTGGCAGTCTGAACGTATTGTTTCCTAACAGCTGCCTTAGATTTACCAGAAACCTCCTGATTTTGCTCAACTAAATGACTCAGGTCATTTTTGGAAGTATTTTTCCTCTTTTGCCCTGCTTTCCCTAAGCAGTTATTTAGCTTCTGATTTATTCTTTGGGATGACGCTTTTCGCTGAAGCGGCTCAGTGTTAAGCTATTTATAATAACTTTATATTCAATTCAAGCATGATCTCAAATAGTACAGCGTTTATTTTTGAGGGTGATGGTTGACTGAAGCTCAGTGTGTATTGGTCCTTGTCCACTCTCATCACGACCAAATGAGTTCTGAGTTAGACACGTGGGAGTGGGGGTGAGGATATGGTGGAGCAGTTCACTGCATTAAGGCCACCGCCCCCTTAATGGAACGGTAGCACTCTACCTTAAATGGGTCTGTGCAGTCCGTGGGTGGTCTAAGTATGACTCTGCACCCTTTTGTCAGACCTCATCTGGTATGCGTGTTTGCCACTCATAATGAGTTGTTGCTTCTCAGGGAACCCATCCCTGGTCCCACATGCACCAAGGCTGTGACTGTTCAGTTATTAGTGCACATCGATTCTGGGAGCCGTTAAGGTTGACCTTGACGATAAGGATCATGAACAGTTTCATTAAATACAACCCAGCAGGCACTTTGCGCTGCCCGGTTCTGTACCAGTGCTCGAGTCCATTTGTCTAACGTGTATTACGGTCACCGTCCTTCGCAATGTCCCTTGGGAGTGCCGTCATTAGACTGCATCATGGAGATGGAGGGGCTAATTAGGCCTGGAAAGGGAGCCCGCTTTCCGCACTGACGTCACGCACGTCGCCCCACCGATTTCCTTCCCTGGGGTTTATTGACTGAAGTTGCCAGCAATGCGGGGGCGAAAATTAGTCAGAGCAAAGCATCGTGGGAAAGACGTTGTCCTCCAGCGCGTTGGCCAACCGCTGGAGACGAGTGCTCTGTGTTGAGTGTGCAACTGAGCAGCAACAACTTGGGGAGTGGTCAGCAGGTTTTGTGACATGACCTGGCCCTCGCGCAACCCTATCTAGATGGTGTCTGTTTGGCGTGAAAGTCCTCTACATCCATTAAACCCATCCCTTTGATCAGACCTTCTTCCTGAGCTCATGTTTACCTTTTTTGCTTGGAAATTGAATTTTTGATGTAGAATTACATTTATTTTTTTCCAAGGCCCATCCATCTGCCTCTTGACAGCCTCCAGATTGAGTGTTGACAGGACAGTAGGAGGAGAAGGGGCAGTAACGCACCAAATTGAAGGGTGAAGGGTCGCAAACTGGCCGCTGCTTAAATGTTGCGTGAAATGGTGCATTGAGGGAAACTATTACGTCGGGGTGTGTGGACACTTCAAAGTGAGTGGCTATTATCACCTTGGTATTTTTATTATTATGACAATTACATGCTTCAGAAGCGAATTAAGTGATACAAGATGCCAGCTGGGAGTAGTTGACAGCTATTTGGAGACTCAATGCACAGAACAATTTGCAGCACAGAAGCGGGGAAATTGGATCTGGGCCACTTTGGAAAGGGACTGGAGTGGCGGAAATTTGGACGGACTCAGCACGGGCTGTTTCGCACACCTCTGAAACGAGTTTCACAGCCTGAGAGCAGAAGAGGATCAACAGTGGCCATGCGATCTGTTCAAAATCGCTGTTTCTGATCTGTCAGGCAGAAGCATTTGTTGGAGCTGAAGACCAGAAAACTTAACATTCATGGGTACTTTCCTAGGGCTCAGCCAGTCAGTGTTAGAGCCAAGATCACAGGTAGTATAGAAGGTGCTTTTTTTTTTTTTTTTTTGCTGGTTTAACAAAACTGCTTGCGCTCATGACTTGTACCCACAGCAGCATCACGTGATGTCCTGCCTGAGAACTTTCTGACTATACCAGGTGGATGTGTATCTGCAGGCCAAAGGTGTATTAGTTGAATCAAGCACAGTAATGGTAGGAGGTGGTGCAGAGCATGGAGTTGTCGCCTTCAGACTCAAAGGACCCAAGTTTTAGTCCCAAATATAATTTGCTGTGTAACCCCAATGAAATAAAATTTCTCACGTTGGAAATGCTTGGAGGAGGCAGTCAGTTCTAATCTTTGACCACTTGTAATGTTGGTGAAAGCTGCAACCCAGATCTGCTCTTCTGAAATGGTACAGTTATCAATAACATTTCTTCAGGGCACAAATCTTCATCACCTGCTAGTGACAAGTGACTGATTATTTGCAAGTAAATCAACTTTGTTGAGCGATTTAAAAACTTTCCTAATGAAGCCCAAAATGCATATTAAAAAGGAGCTCATGAATAACTCTGTTACGGTTTGATTAAGCTGTCGGAAAGCCCACCGGTGCAGCCACAGGGTTTGCCGGACCCCTCCAGTGAGCAAGTGCGCACCTGCGGTGACCCACAGCAACCCGCAGACACAGCAGCTAAAAATAATCCAGGAGCAGATTGGGTCAGGTGGCGAGTGACATCGCCGTTTAAATGACAGCGTCCTGCCCTCTGCTGTGCACCCGGCTGTTGACTTACCAAAACCCTGGATACACTGAAGAAATCAGGATGTTACAGCAGTAGGTTCTTGAAGGGAGCGTTGATGAGAGTTGGAAAGGATGAGAGATTTGTTGTAGATCTGCAGTACAGTAACAATGCATCAAAAACAAACTCACCGCAGGCTTTAAGGATCCAGCCCCCCAATTTGTTGGTGTTCAGGACCTCAAAGAAAAGACACAGTGAAGCCGTGGCAAGCATGTGGTTGGCCCACCTGTGGTGGAGTGATGGTCCAGAATGTTCTTGAAGGACAGATAATGATTATTGACCGGCCAAACTGCCAGTGAGGTCCATACATCATTGATTAATCTTACCTTATTGTAGTAGAACTGCCGCTGTCAAACCCTTAATGGCCATATAGACTTGGTACCGTCAGAATCTACTGTTCTCTGTTTATGTCTTTAGTTTGGATATAGATGTGTCGATCAACACTGTAGTTCAGTTCATTCATCTGAGGGTTTTTTTTTTTTTTTTTTTTTTTTTTTGCCCCTCTACCCATTCCCATCTTTTCAACTAAATTTGTATTTTGCTTGTTAACAAGAGAATAGCTGGGATAAATTAATGACGTTGTGGTGATGGTCATCTCCCAGGGGTGACGTGCTTTTGAGAACTCTTCCTTGACTGAACCCTGCATTCTCCTTGCTTTCTTCCAGGACCTGTCGGGCTCCATTGATGACCTGCCCACCGGAACAGAAGCTGCCTTGAGCTCGGCGGTCAGTGCCTCAGGCTCCTCTAGTAGCCAAGGCGAGCAGAGCAACCCAGCCCCATCACCCTTCTCTCCCCGTGCCTCCCCACACCTACCCAGCACACGCGGTGAGCCCTCACCCTCCCCAGTGGCTTCTCCAGTGGGCTCTACTCAGTCCCGTTCTGGGCCCATCTCCCCTGCCAGCATCCCAGGTAATGTGTGTGTGTGTGTGTGTGTGTGTGTGTGTGTGTGTGTGTGTGAGAGACCACAGTGAGTTTGTTTGATTTGATATTCTGCTCAGAAGAGAGAAAATAGAGGTGGATATACTGTACAATGCATACAGGAGTTTCTGCATGTCCTTATCATTGAAGTGTTTTTCTGTGATCCTTTTTAGCTCGGTCTGGAAGTTGTGGATATTTTGACATTCCTTCACACTGACACCTGTCTAGAATGAGTGCCTTATATTGCTTAAGTGTGTATATTACACTCTTATCATAATTTCTGCTAATGCTCAGAGCTGCATTGTGTGGCTGCAGTGGACCAATGCCTGGTCTCCTGCATCTGTATCAGCTCTTGTGGTTAACTGGTTAACATTATCTGTTTATTTTGTATTTATTAAATATGTAACTGAACAACCCAAGTATACGAGGAATCAATTTTTTGTAGGTTTTAGAAACAGACACGTGGCAGTGACATGTAAATATGTATGTTCCTGACTCATCGCTCATTGACTTGTCTCTGAGTGAGGCCTGCCTGTGCGATCCCTGCCTCACGGGGCCGTCAATCACGCTGATGGGGTGGGACAAACGCATGAGTGACTTCCTGAAGTGTGCGTTTTGGCCAGAGTGCGTGCTCGCCGCTGTGATTGACACTAATGAAAAGCGTGACTATAGCGGCTGGCACAAATGCCAGAGGTTTGCTCGGAAATGGGAGATTAAATATTGAAAGG
Source organism: Heterotis niloticus (assembly GCA_018136845.1). Classification (NCBI taxonomy): domain Eukaryota; kingdom Metazoa; phylum Chordata; class Actinopteri; order Osteoglossiformes; family Osteoglossidae; genus Heterotis; species Heterotis niloticus. Next base: position 13,355,904 of record CM030901.1, on the reverse strand, counting down.
CTGGGCCCCCCAGAAAAAAATGGACAGAAATGATTGATTGTGTATCTAAAAATATGTCACCCAAAATATATTCCCGTGAAGGTTTTAAGCAAAATTTCAGTATTTTTTTTTTCTGCTACATATACTCGTTGAGCATTAGAATTACAAATAAAAAAGTGTCAGAATGTGACAGTGGAGCAGACTGCTGTGCTGCGCTCACCGTAGTTTCCCAGCTAACATATTCTGCACGGTAAGACCTGGAAGCCGTCTGCCTTAAACGACACCCTTGTCTCAGATTACTCCTCTTGATGGCCCTATGTCACTTGCTCGCTCCTTCAGATGTAGGGCTGTAACCTGTCCATCAATCGAACTTGAAAGTGGTGCCAACTCCTCTGGTCGTCAAGGCAACCTGACAGCCCGTGTCCCTTTTTCTTGGGCTGGACGGTGTCTGTGTGCAGCTTCACTCTTTTCCTCTCATCTGTTCACTGTTGTATAGAAAATGGGGGGTGGGAGGGTTTCCAAGCACCTCAATGTCACAAGGCCAGCAGAATGCCCCTCTGACTTATGCCAAAGCCTCCAGTGCACATGACGTGATTTCTGGTGAAGGAACATGTGTCTGTAGTTCTGAGCTGTTCTGCTGACTCAGTGTCTGTCCCCCTGTTCCCCATCACCTGTCTGTCATAGCCCCCCCAATGGCCTCTGTCTGAATCACGGACCCCTGACTCAGCTTCCCTGGTGCCCCTCCCCATCCCTTGGCCTGAATGTGACATTCAGGAGAGGTGGAACTTCACTTTGTTTCAGCGGGTCCTCATGCTAAACACAGGGGGTGGTGTATGTAAAGGCTCTTGCTCCCCTTCTCCATCTTCAGCATGGGCTACTGAGAAGTTGGCATTTTTTAGTTTGCACAAAGAAAATTGAACACACTGTAAAGTTATCTTGGCTTCTTGGCTTTTGGATTTTCCTTGAGCTGGGAGGTGCTCAGCAAATTGATTTTCCTGTTACGCTGGATTTGTGACAGCAGCGCGGAAGAGGCGCCGCTCGACCAGCAGGGCCGTGGCAAGTTTGTCTGGAACCATGCGGAAGGAGACAAGCACAAGAAGCAGTGTTTAAGACTCGTCTGCACTGTTTTTTGTTTGTATGTACAGGAGAGGAGGAGTTGGTGACACAGCGTCTGCAAAAGTGCATTTTCAGTTAAAATTATTGCTGGCAGAGAGAGAAAAATGGTTTTGCTTTGTATCTGTAAGGCAGGGATCTAAACCTCATCTATGGGATTTAGGGATAGGGCGGAGTCTAATGATAGTGTACGTTCCCCCCTTAGAGGGGTATTTTCCTTCAATTTGGGCTTTAAATCATAGTGGGCAGCAGTAACAAAAATGTGATTTTTTTTTTTTTTTTTTTTTTTTTTTTTTTGGGGGGGGGGCGGGACCTGTTCCCTTGGTGGTGAGAGAGCCCTCTGGCCCAGCTTGGCCAGACTGCCAGCCAAGCAGATATGCAGACATGGCCTGGTGGAGCTCATTCACAGCGCCTGTCAGCTGTTTCTGTGTGCACCGTAAGCAAGGGGCCCGTTTTAAATATTAAACAGAGGCTCTTGTGAGGGGGCTTCCTTCAAGGACTCTGCAGAAATTATTACCCCCCATTTTTAAAATCCAATTAGGGCTGATGGAAAAAAAGTTGAGTCAGAGTGATTTTTGTTGTGTGCGTTTCCCGGTACACGGTAGATTATGAATACATTCCAAGTGTTAGTGTTAATATAGTTGCGTGTGTGTGTGTTTTGGGAGCCCACCTCAAAAGGGCTCCCCCTATACCTGTAGTAAGCATGCAAAAGTAATGCCAGTAAGTATTTAAAATGAGGGAGAAACAAGCAGCTGCTGAGGTTTCAATGACGCCATCATTTGAGCACTACTGTTCCTGCACAAACTGTGGCTCAAATTCACCAAATGCTCATGCGCAAAGTTCAAAGGGGGGGATGCTTTTCAGAATGTTTTCTTGTGTTCAGTACTTGAGATGCGTGCGTGCGCACTCTAGTGCACACGTTTTACTCCTGCTGTTTTGTGGTTAATAAAGAGCTGGTGTTCAGCATTTTCTCCTGGAAACGAAGGTCAGGGTCAGGACCCTGAACCGAATCCACCTGGTCCAGTGGGCACACTCATCCTGCTCTTGTGTTTATCGGCACAGAACCTCTTTGCGCTCCTTAATGGGAAGATATCCTCTCATGCTGGGACTCAGAATCAAAGGTTCTTTCTATCATTATTGTTTTTTCCAGGGTCCATCAAGGTCCATTTACTGTTGCTTTACGCCCCCCCGGCTGCTCCTCTTTCCTTTTAAAGACGCAGTTTAAGCTTCCTTACGCGGGCTTTTAGAGCAAGCCGCTTGTCTGCTGCTACTCAAAGTGCTTCCAGGCAGTTGGAGTGCGTGCAGAAAAGGTCACGGGAAGCCATGAAGCAAGCGTGATGTGGAGGGGTGCGGCGCCCCCTTCGGGGCCTACTGAACCACTTTGCCTCCCCCTTCCCTGCCAGGCTTCATTTGCATGCCATATTTGCATTTTTGATCGGGCAGCCTGAGAGCAGTCAGACCCGACCCCTAGTGCTCGCGGGGGGTAATGAGCGCTTGGACACAAGCGGCCAATACGTGAGCACATAGGCGATGGCCTGTGACCTGCTGGAAGGCCTGATGCTGAAGTGGGGGTTACAGAGACGAAAACAGTAATATTTCTACAAATGGGAATAGCAGTTGGATCTTGCTGCTGAATTAATCATGCGGGTGCCATGGAAATAAGAAATTAATATTCTTATATGGTGCTCAGAGGAAGAGACGTTGGTGTGTAGAAAATGCATTCAGCGAAATACTGGGCTGCAAGGGCAACAAACTGGCAATTCAATTAAAGGTCAGGTTGCGGTGTTTTTCAGACCGCGTTAAATGTTTGGGTTCCGAACTGCCGGTGAACCTGCAGTCCCGCCTCAGAAGAACCGGCTGTCGGGCCCTGCCGCCTTTTGGTTTTCATTTCCTCTTATTGTCGAGACATGGAGCCCCCCTGCACCGCAGTCCGCCGCCAGCTCACTTGGCCCTTTTCTCCATTGAAACCCTGTGACTGCAGTCAGGGCGCCGGTGCGGTCGCAGTGCGGCCATCACCTCATTTCTGCTTTCCGTCACAGTTTAACGGCATTATGGGAAGAACCGCAGGGCGTCGATTGAAGTGGCGGCTGGCAGTACTGCCCGATTAAGAAGCCGACTCTGCGCCGAAGGAAGTGAGGGAAAACTGCTCTCCGGTTGCAGTCTCGCTGCCCAGACTGGCAAGGGTCAGCATGAGCCCAGGTGGTTTCGGAGCGCACATTTTTCTTCTCTTTTTCAGCTTAAGCAGCATTTTTCTGTCGCCATAACCGTCCTGTTAATGAGGTCCAGGGGTGGTTGTTTACTTGCTTGTGCATCTTCTCCCGGATCCCTGCCGGCAGCTCTCGCCAGCCCCTGAGGCTGCTGGTCAGACACCCAGGCTGCGTAATTGCAGAGCCGTGTTTTCTCCACTCCCCTCTCGCACCTAACCCATCGGGGGAGGAATTTGGTGCTAAGGGGTCCACTCTTCACCCGTCCTTTCTGCCCCCACCAAGAGCTCTTGTGTTCTCCAAGGCTGTAGTTGAGGTAGCGGGTATTGTGCGGCAGACCGAGCGTCGCCCTCCTCGTAGACGACCATCTCTCAGAAAGGAAATCTTTGAAAAACCCAAGAACGTCTCTGTGAGAGCTTTTAACTCTTCTTTGAACTGTTTTCTCCACCAGTTAAGTTTGAAAGGCATTTAAAGTAGTTTGGAGATGGAAAAACATTCTTCAAAGGGCCCTTGTTCTGCCCCAACAACCCCTGTGGAAGTTTTTTAATGTGCATTTTTCATTTTTTAAGTGCTGTTGTGTCTGGTGTTAATGCTCATGTTAACTTTAAATGCGCAGACCAAGCCACTGCAGGTCTCGGACATCCCTGCTTTCAGACCTTTCGTATCCTCCAAATATTCTAATAACTGACATTGAGAGAGGTGTATTGGCAAAGTTAGTGACACTTTCTGGATAATAAAATTTTTTTTTAAAAAAATCACATTTTTAGTAGATTGTGTGTTCAATTTTTTTTTTTTTAAATGATTGTGTATACAATTGTCACGTGCTAGAAAAACCCTGTCCTGCTATACTTTATACTGACAATAACTTTCTTTAATGTGTAATTTCTAAAGGAGTTCAGGCACTGCCGGTACAGTTGGTGGTGTCAGAGTGGGTTTGTGAGGAGGTGAAAATTGCTTGAAGAGAAAGGCGGTTCCTGTGAGAACGTGAGGCAGGCGGGATGCTGGGCCCGCACTTGCTTGATGGTGCTGCTAATTGTGCTATCAGAAACCTGTGGGACGTCAGTGTCCACTGTCAGCAGAGGGGACATTTGCGCTTTTGTCGAGCGCTGCAGCAGTGGTGTCTGGAGCCGAGGTTTCATACAGAGCAGTATCTAAGTGAAAGCTCCTTGGAAACGTGGCATCGACACTTTAAATTCGCCATCTCATGCTCGGGTGTCTAAAACGCTGCCATTTATCGATAATTAAGACACAGGTTCCTGGGGGAAGAAAGAAATGCCACCTGACATTTCAGGACCTCACTTCTCCCGGCTGAAGAGCCCAAAGACAAAATGCCTCACAATGAATTATTTAACAGCCAAAAACACGGACAAACCCTTTTGTAGCTTATATTTATTTTATTTAGTGGCAATTATTCAACGAAGCTCATTAAAATGAAAGCAGAGGTTGCTCTGCAGAGATCGGGGAGGGCAGCTCTAATGGCAGGGGAGATGATCGAGCACCCAACTCGTGTGACTTGTTGGCAGGCAACAGAAAGTGCTGGAATCCTGCTGTTACTGATGGGTTCCTCTCTGTATCCTGGCTCCTTCCTGAGACCTTCACCTTAAATCTGGCGGATGTCCCTTTTGTGGGTCCTGGCAGGCAGAAGTGGAGAATAGGTTGGGGTCCAGAACAGGATGATGATGATGATGATGATTGTCATCGTCTTCTTACCCACAACCCCAAATGCTGTGGCATTGTTGGGCACAAGAGCTCTGCTAGTGGCCACTGTCAGAGCAGGATGTGAGGGCAGGCCTCATGTTGCACTAAGCACAGACACAAACTACGGCGCCTCCATTCCGGTTACCACTGTTGCACAGCTGTTTTTGCAGGGAGAGGTGTGATGGACGTCATTTCTCCGCAAATGTTTACCTCTTAACATTACAGCACCAGCACAGTACCCTGTTACTCCCCCTGAAGTTCTTGACTTTCTGGAAACCCTGGCCTCTTGTTGGCGTAGTCAGTGGAGAAAGCAGTCGTTCAAGCCGTTTTAAACAAAGCGGTTGATTTGACACATTGTCATTTCTTTACTTATAATGCATGCAGCCTTTGGAAACAATGATTTTGTACAGTAAAACTGATTTATTTATTTATTAGCGTATGTATGCATTTGGTGATGAGAGGGGGTGTTTTGTCTGCAGTCTGTTTGCTGTGTTTTATTTGCTTTATGAGTGTGGCACTGGGTTTGGATGATCCTTGGCAGTAAACGCTCTGTAAGGCCGCCATTGCCTGAGACCTTTTTATCCCTCAAGCCGCAAGTAATGGCTGACCAACACAGCAACCTAAATGTTGTTTTGACTGAAATTGCTTTCTTCTGCAGGAAAAATAGGAAGGTAAAGTTGATGGCTTTCATGTTTATTTTTGATCTTTACCTGTAGTATATTAGAGTTTTCTTTTGTAGGTGTCGAGGTGAGTGTTTATTTGTTGGCTGTATCTACACATGTATTGGCCAGAAATGGGGGGGGGGGGGTTGTATTGCAATTTGATGTATTTGAGGCTTTAGCAGTTCGTGATTAGGTTTACTGACTTATTTGCCAGTAATGTTAGCCTCCTGAGGCTGTGTAGAATTAGAGGAAACCGTGTGTGTCGGTATGCCTTCTGTAGTCTGTTTGTTCACCACTTTCAGCACCTCCTGACCCTCCTATGATCTGCTGTAACACTCTTAGCTCTGGTAGGGCTTCAACATCTCAATTAAAAATGGTTTTCTTCACCTGAGAAAAACAAAATGAAAAAGTTTAAGTAAACAAACTTGACCTGAATTTCGCAGACCCGAATATCCGTGCAGGCTTTTTGGCCTCCTTGTAAAATGTACGGCGCATGCGTTTTGCCTCTTTGTTTTAATGAAGGCCCTGCGCAGTGAGCCCGAAAACTGCACTCTCAGCATCTACAGATTGATCTCGCAGGAACGGGCCTTGCATCCGTGAGGACGTGGCAGTGTTTTGCGTGTATGTGCAGCATCTGCATAGATGATGGGGTTTAAACTTCTGCTAATGACCCCTTTAACACGACTGAAGGGAGAAGTGCAGACTCTCCAGCCTCACAGGTTCACCGCTCACGCACCCTTCTGCATGGGAACTCGCGCTTAAGCGTCTGCTTCATTTACATGTGCGAGCCCTGCGGCCCAGTCGGTCCACGCAATTTTGCGCACGGCTCCGTTAATTAGGGCCGTTCCTCAGTATCGGCTTTGTGTTGCGCACAGAGGAGCCCTGGTGCATTGGAAGCCTTGTTCGTGCGATGGATCAATGGCCCCCGATGTTGACTTTATTTCGGTTGTTTTGCTTACAGTGCTTCCCTTAGCAAACGAACGCTTAGCTCGAGTTTCGCCGCGGACGCGAATGTTAATGTTTTGTGTTGGCTTCTCATGTTGTTGGCTCATGCTGAAGTCGGTTCCCTGCAGCTTTCAGAGGCTGTATCGAGGAAACGCACGCGTAACCTTGTTCTGTATTCGCTGCAGATCATATGCAGTAGACCCTGGCTGATTTAAACCAGTATGTGATAGAACGTGTAAGCAGTCTACTTTGATGTTTTTGTAACAACACTGAACGTGAGCTTGTTTGCACTCAGGATTTTTCTCAAAATGCAGATAGAATAATTTTTATTACTTTGGAAAGTCTGTTTTTTTCTGTCATTAATTTACTGGAGTTTTTTTTTTCTTTTTTTTTTTTTTCCTTTCTTTCCCCCCCATGTGGTAAAGGATAAGGTGACCAACTGGGTGTCTTCGGTGGAGAAGCAGTTATAAGCCAATCGGTTGTGCACCAGTCAAAAAGAGCAGCACTGCCGTGAACCTGTGCTTGTGCTGTGAATCCTCCCACCCTGCCTCTAGGTACATGTCTCACTGAGTTCCCCCCTCATTCGTAGGCACCCAGATGGCACCACAGACCCCCGGGAGCGTGACAGATGTGAGCTCCATGTCCCAGGAGAGGGGTAAGTTGGCTATGTTGTCTCCTGGAGCACCGTTCTGCAATCTGCCTTGGTTCACCTGCTAGCGATACAGGGTAATGGGGTGGCATCCTGGATGTCACTGTGCCGGACACTCACCCACACAGCAGTGTTCTCACTTTCAAGATTGCATCAATTTATAAGCGTATTAGCACAACAGGGGACTTCATCTCCTTCATTGCGCGTCTAGCTGTGCATGCAGGTTAAGTGTGTTACTGTGAAACATCTTAGTTGGCTTTATTAAGGCCGTCTGGAAGGTAAATGAAAAATGTAATGTAATTATGGCCTCAGAATCCACACAAACCCAATCTCTGTTCGTTGCCAAGAACAGGTCTTATCTCCATGTGTGGTGCGGTATCTACTTTAGCTGAAGAAACTCGATAAAATGAACACTTTTATACACGGCTTAATTAAGTCAATTAAATCCTGATCTGTACAGGGTTTCCTTTGTTTCCACAGGGCTTTGAATAGGGTAGATGACAACAGTGATAACCCTCTTCATGCGAAAGGATCGATGGTTGTAAGGAGTACAAGATCATTGTTCTATGGCACCTCCACGTTAGCGGAAATGAGATAGAAATGACTGTCAGGTTGACTTCTCCACATTGCATCTGTTACCCTTTCGCTGCTTGTCTGGTTCTTTTGTCCACAGCAATGTGCATGTTTACTAAATTACAGTTGTGTAATGTAGAGTTCAGGCCAAGTGAAAATAGCAGGTCCAGTTCCTGTGATTTGAACCAACAGTCTCTAGGTTACATATCCACCCACTTAACCACTACTCTGCTGCTTTGTGTCCTATTCCAAGATGCATCCAGTCATGTGGTCTGCCAATTTCAGAGCCGTAATAGATGCCCCCCTTTGTGGAAACTACTGTTTAGCATCCATTTCCACCCGGCATTTCTTAAATACGATTGCATTGTTAATAGTTAATGTGGCAAAATCACACAAATTGTGTAGAGATTCTGACAGTGGAGGAATACAGCTGAACAGGCGCCATAAAAATAGCACAGGGAGTCAGGAGCGTTGAGGACCAGGAAGCCCAGTGGCACTCATTCTACCCAGTTATTAGACTAATGTACCAGTTTGTCAGTCCTCTGCAGCTTGGGGAGAACTTAAAAAGATGGCTGAGTACTTCACTGGAGTGTCTGACCAGAAACCAAAATTGTAAAAACTTTTCTACATGCAAGGAATGTCAGGTTTGACATGAAGAGCACCGTGGGACTAAATAAAATAGCAGAAGTCCATAACATCAAGCATTGCACTAATTTCCATAAGTGGAGCCGAGTTGCCGCCAGGATTGGAGGGTCTGAGGCTCTGCTGTGCTGGAAAAACCTCGACTGCATTATTTGCTTTTAGCCTCGTCTGCACAACACGCTGTCCATTTTACAGGCAATTTAAAATGTGGTATTACGGAGAGTTTTCAGAAACTCTCAGACAGAGGCAAAGTGGTACAATAAAGTCCCCCCACGCTTGTCCTAAATCTGTGCTTGCGGTTTGTTTTTGCTTCATCATTCCACTCTGCTGCTGACCACGTGTCTGAAAGCTGCACTGCACTGGCTCGGTCGATGGTGCCGTCGGGTACTCTGTGAAGCCTGCTGGCTGCCTCACGGTTTCACTCCACGTGTAATGATCCTGCCGGGATTGTGGCTGGCTGGGATGGAAACGGTCACATTAGAGGCAGTTTTCAGTGCCTCACCCCCATCGCCCTCGTGGGTCTGTCTGTTTGCACTCTGGTTTAAAATGTAATAAAAGGCCAGTCAATTTAAATGGCGCGTTTGCTGCCAGGATCACTTAAAATGTCAATTTCGATGTTGAATGCTGCTTGAGTGGAGAGTGGGAATAAATTGAATGACACTGACTGTATTTTAATTAGCTTTTAAATTTGAACTGTGCAATAGTGCTTGTATAACTAGATGCATTCTGCTAAGTACACTAACAAAAAATAATCTAAAACTATAAAATGCTATATATAAATTAACTTTCTAAGAGGTTGGTATTATAATACACACATTAATTTGAACCGAAATGAGCCAGCAGGTGTTGTAGTGGTAAGAAGTCTCCTTGTAGTCCAAGGACTTACATCCAAATACCCCTGCCCCACTACAGTATTCTTGAGCAAGGCGTTTACCCTAAATTGATGCAGTAAAAATTATTCTGATTTATAAATGGGTAAATTAGTGTGTAAGAAGCTTAATGTATGTTACGGACGGCAATGTTCATTAATGTTCATTAATACATAATGCTTAATGTACATTATTGGCAGGGACAAGAAACATCAGGAAAAGGAAAAGGTGATGATGATAGTAGATGTGATCATATTAATGTATGTAAAGTATTTTCTAAATGTACAGTACTGCCAGCTGCAGAAGACAGTGGTGGTGGTTTGTCCTTCTGGCTCTGGTTTCATGTCACGTTGCCCCTTTACGGTGAACTTGTGATGGGAGATGGACCAAGTGCTCTGGCGAACAGATGCATATCTACGAGTAATATGAATCCGCCAGTACAGTAGCATGAACCAGTCGATCTGTTCTGAGGGTTGTGTGTGTTGAACCCAGTCCTCTGTCTTGATCGCATGCCTTTGCTGCTCCATCTGCTGGTTTAAGGTCGAAGGAGGGAGGAAATGGGATGTAGTTAGCATTTTATTTTTAGTATTTTGTTCAGTGTAGCTTGTTTCTGATTTGAAGCTTGATTTGCTCCCAAAACGTTGGACTTGGGTGTAAGGTTCTCCTAGACTGCACACCTGGTTGATGTATCCCTTGCCTTTTCCTGCAGGATTTATGCCAGGCATACAGCGGAACCCAGCCATTCCCTCCCAGTTCGCGTCACAGCCTTCCGGGCAATCTATGTCGCCGCACCCCTCTCCTGGGACCCAGCTGCATCATGGGTTGGGATCATACCCCCAAAGCAGTGGTAGTAGCTCCTATGGACCACAAGGTGGACACTATGGGCCTCAAGGTACGGACCTTCTCAGACCTTTTCATTTTCAGCCATGAATCATTGTGCCTTTGGGAAGTAGTTAAGGAATTGTCTCATATATAATGCAGTATGAAGAAGGAAAACCCTTAACTCGGTTGTTCCAGACCTTGTTCCATAAGTACCAGGCTCATGTTGTGTGCTTGATGAGCAGAGCAGCACATCTCCTCATGTTTGCTGGTAATACAGAGGCAAGCTTCTGTGACCTCTGCGTGCGGCAGTGCTCCAACTGGAAGAGCAGATAGGTGTCCTTGACCTGCCTATCACAGTTCCTCTCTCTGGTGAGGCACCAGTCGAAGTTCAAAAAGGTCATTAGAATATTCATCGAATCTCTGGCCTCTGTGTCCCCTTCACCTTTTTATTGTTTTATTAAATAAAGACCCAGATGTATGTGTGAAATGAAATGTGTGACTTTCTAAATCAAATCAAGACTGTCCGTTCCTGTTAGGAAGGGTCAGTGTTTTAACATGGCTGCCTGAGAGGGGTCTAACACTCATGAGTGGTCATTAACTTCATTAAACACTTTGACAGGAGGGCAGAGAACAAGTAAGTTTTTGTGCCCAAAGTTGCGTATTTTATTTAAACAGTGGCCTGGAATTCAGCCAGTGTGATGCACACTTCATCCCTCAGCGTTTGGAGCAGGATGGCAGTGTGGAACTCCCAGTGAACTCTTTGTCTGGCTCCGAAACCCCCTTCCCCCCTCCGGACCGGGTGTGATACCCGTGGCCCCAGCAGCTGCAGCTCATTTTGCTTAATGAGGGTTCCATCTGCTTTGCGTCTCGTTGCTCGCCAGCGAATTGCCGGACTCTTTGCCCACTCTGGCATCGCCGGTCCCACCGGTGTTTCTCTTGGCCAGGATGCCTGGCATGTACATGAGGATCCCGGAGCCCCATAGCAATGGAGCGCGCACACAAACACACATACGTACACACACTGGGCCATTTACATTCTTTTCACTTGATTTTATTAATGCGTTCTAACCTTATTTGTCCTGGAAGGCTTCTGCCCTAAGGACCAGGGTCAGTTTACTGGGCCAGGGCAAATCTCTCTTGATGTGACCAGGAGATACTGTGGTTCGTCCTGTGACTAGCATGTTGCTGGTTTTTTTTAGGGGAGTGGGGGGGCATTAGCCATTGGCCCAGTCTGCTGAGGAAGCAACATCTATAATCTGCTCTGTCACAGGCTCCCTGTCCCACCGGGGGGAGTGTGCAGATTAAATGTGGCTCAGGGACGGCGTCTTTGGAATGCATGACCGTATTTGAATTTCCATGTAATTGGTGATGCAGCGCACCCGGGCCTGTATTCACACACCACACCTCCCAATGGCAGGCTCTTGGGATGAAGAGCTGAGAATAGCTTTAGGGAGAGAGAAAAAAATATATGTATTTCTTTCTCTTCTCTGTCTCACTGTTTCAGTTGGGTTTTCAAGCATGTAAGAGGTGCCCTCAAGGTGAATATGAAGATACCTTTATGAAGCATTCACTCTAGTGGTGTCTTAAATAGCTTATTACTGCTGCAAGAACATATATGGGCAGCAGGCAGCGTATTGCCTGGAACCGTCATGCAATCCAAGGACTTAAGCTTGAATCCGTGGTTCTGCTTAGTACCCTTGGTTAAGGTAGTTACTCTGAAATGATGCAGTGAAACTTAACCAGCCATATAAATGGTTAAGCTAAGTAAGTAAATTATTATAAAACCTAACATTGTATTTATTCATTTATGTGATACCTTAAAAAGGGGTCAGGCAAATAAATAATTATGGCAATAATGTGGCAGTCCTACTGGTGAACAGACAGCTTTCGGAGCACAAGCGGCGAGGAGAGATGGGAACGTGGGAGTTCTTGATGTGTTCAGTCTGATTGCCACCAGGACCCTAGAGTTAATGGAAAAATCCTCACTCGTGTTGTCCTGACAGTAGGCTCTTTGGAAAACACACAACTTTTGTTGAGACCCTGAAGGGACATCTGAAAAGTAGACATTCCAAAAAAAAAGCTGTTAAAGTGATGCATTTGCCACTTTTCGTAGACTGACTTACAGTGCCATTTGTGCCAGAAAAGATGTTTCACAGATGGACAGAAAGTGACCAAAATATGAGTAAGCAACAACAAGATGTGTAAGCACAGCAATTTCTCACATGTCCTTACATTCGGGATGCAGGCAAAGTGAAACGTATGGCAACTGTGTGTGTGTGTGTGTGTGTGTGTGTGTGTGTGTGTGAGAGAGAGGAGGGGGGAATCTCAGTTTATTTCTTATGTGACTGCATAAAGAATCTCAGTTTATTTCTTATGTGACTGCATAAAGAGACCCCAAAGTGGCTTTGAGGGGGAAACGGTGTTGTTCAGAAGGGGGAATAGTATAGGCAAGAAAGATCAGGGCTGGGACTTGGTGGCATGATCCTTTATGTCCTGCTTCGTCATGGTTCCTCGTCGACTGACTCCTCTGTGCATCTCTATCTCTTGCATGAGGGGGGTAATTTGGTTGCGCTGCTTTTCCTACCCATTCTTTGTATGGAACTACAGGGCTTAGTTTTGCTGCATTCTAAGTTCATTAAAGAATAGCTAACAAAAAGGGCTAGAAATGAACGGGTGGTGTAGATTTGGACTGAGTCCCTCTTTTGGATGTCACCCTCTTCTGTCCTGCTGTAGTATATTTCATAACCGCTTCTGGTCAAATGCAGCTGGAGCAGTAAAAGTCTTTTTTAAGGATCTTTTTTAAATGTACAAATCCCTTCTTCACAAAGCAGTTTTCCCATCGGTAGCTCTCCCTCCTGGAGGCTCCGAGCTTATGCCACGTGGAATATGTTTCTGCAAACAGCGTGCTGATACAGAAACCATTTCCATGTTGGAGGCATCACTGTGCACAGCTACTCTTGATTCGACTTTGCCTCATCCCAGCCTGGAAAAAGCCGGGTTTAAAGGAGACTTATTCTGAAAGAGTTAAAGAGTGTGAGCCCAAGTAAAAGCACCCTTAATCAAATCAAAATAAAATAGTCCTCTCACGCGAAGAGTCCTGCTTTTTTGCCCATTTATTTCTGTCAACAGTTTGTCCTTGGGGAAAATCTGACAGCTCGTGTGTGTGTGTGTGTGTGTGTGTGTGTGTGTGTGTGTGTGTGTGTGTGTGTGTGTGTGTGTGTGTGTGTGTGTGAGTATCTTGCGCATATACATCATATTTTCCCCCAGCTTCATTTTGCCTAGAATTGCAAGCTTGTTTATTTATATATTTCTCATTTCTACACAGCGAATACAGTTTGCTCAATTAAAATGGGTTAGAAGAATCTGAATTAGGTTGGTGGTGTTTTGGTCAGAATTTTGTATAGCAACTCCTCTCTCTCTTTCTCTCTCTCTCTCTCTCCAACTATTGCTTTAAATTACCACTTTATCCAAAGCATCTTAGTCTTTGGTTTGTATGCTAACCTACTTTGATTTACTTATTTATACAGCCAGGTAAATTTTATCATATCAGTTCGGGCTAAGTATGTACCTTAGTCAGTGGTGCTGTGGTAGTAGTTGGGAATTTGAACCCAGTCCTTGGAATACCAGGCAAAAGATCTAACCACTACACCACCTACTTGTGCCTCCAATTGTGCAGCTTCTTTTGGGTTGATCACTGATATCGCCCAAGTGAACTTGTGTGAGCAGAATAAAGTAAAAATCGTGTGCAATCGTGTTTGATTTTGGACCAAATCACCCTGTTGTCCCGTGGAAGTGTACTGAGATGAGGCTCATTTTTGGATCCACACTTGTAACAGCTCACTTTCCTTACAGTCTGGTACTCCTGTTTCCCCACAGGCAACTACCCAAGGCTGCCCAACTATGGGGGCTCTGGCGTAGCACAGTGGAGCCAGGCCCCGGGATGAGCAACAGCCTAGGCCTGAACTCTGGCAGCCCCATGCACGGGCAGGGCCCCGGGCAGCCATGTGGGTCTGTGCCTATGGGACGCAGCCCTGGTCCAGCAATGGGCAGCCGACCATATAGCAATGTAGGTGGCGCGGCCCCCAGTTCACAGCACCTTTAGCACTGCAGGACCTGGGATGGGGGCCACCCACGGCTGGCATCAACCGCAAGGCTCAGGAGACGGTTGCCAACCCCGTGCCGGCCACAGCTAATTCCACCCAGGGCAGGTGAGTGACACTGAAGGCGAGTCCCAGCCGCCCGTTGCCATCACCCACAGAAACATTCACAAAGCATCAAAATTCGCTATAAAACCCCTGTAAGTAGAAGAGGCAGCTGGGGGATCTTCATGGCTCTGAGGACATTCATGAGACTGCTGGCCATCTAATGTGTAACCATTACGCTGACAAGGCAGAATGGAAATTTCTGGAAGCCACTGAGCCTTTTAAGTGGAGACTCCTGTCTGTTTAAAGCAAACCTTAATTCAAATGTCAGGCAGGTGGTGGGGCTGTTTGTATGGCGTCCTCCTTCAGTTGTGTTTGTGTGTCGTGTACCAGTGCCTTCCTTACTGAACTCTTAAAAACCATTGCTACTCAATAAAAATACACACAACACCTGTTGGTTTCAGCGTATTTCATAAAAGTCAATCAGTGGCAGCAGAAGTTAATAGTGCTGTATTTTCTTGTTTACTTGTTTAAACTGGATTGTTGAATGAAGTATAGAGGTGGTGTTACAACAAAAGAGCAGTTTGAGTACCGTGTATCATGGTCTGTGTCATTCTCAGAACTCCTGAAATGTCAGTTACAGTTGTGAGATGAAGACCATCTTTAGAGCAGTGTTTTTATACAACCTCATTGAGGGCCCCAGGACAGCTCTTGTTGTCGAATGTGTGTCATGCAGCACGTGTCTCTGGTGTCTTTTGTGTGCGCTTTTCCTGTACAGGAGTCCTCTCCTGGATGAGACCTTACTTTGAGTTGTGGCAGTACCAAGCAGCACCTGAGAGCACTCAAAAAATAATTCATTTTTTCTTCAGGAGACATTCGGCTAGCAAGTTTGAGGAAATAGAGGTATCTTCTCAAACTTACTCAACCCAGGTGCATTTTTCACTGGTGCTGTGGATGGCCTTTCTGCAATTAGAAAAATGGCGATAAGCTAGTTGCGTGTTGACCCTAAAACCATCAATTTCGCTGCTTTGGCTAAGGAGGATTAATCTTTTTTGGCTTGGTTATTAATCATTATTTGCAGCCTTTTTCATCCCTGTTTCTGCCCCACTCAGGTGTCTATCACTTGTGACTATGGATTGTGTTTTGCAAGTGTTACTCCAGCTTTCGCTTGAGGGCAGCTGTTCTATCATTCTGCTCCAGACCCCTGTTTGCCAGGTCCCCTGCCTACTTAAGCCAAACTTGGGGAGGGCCTTGGGCCACGCCCCCTGACACACCCCAGCCTCCACATCTCAGCACCCCGCCACCTTCCACGATGGCCCCGAAATGCGAACAGTGGTGATTTCGGTGCTGCAGCCTGCGATCCCTTTGAAAGTAACACCTCTCTGGATCTGGACCCCACTTGGTTTCTGCCAGTGAATAATGGCTGAATAACCCAGTTGCAGCACTGACCACAGGCATGTTTCCTATCGTCAGCATGGCTTCTGTCCCCGTCCAGCCCCACATCCCCTTACTGACAAGTGGATTGAAATGTCAGCAAGAGTGGAGTCCACACAGGGCAAGACTGGGTGTTTGCTGAGCTCCTGTTTTGCTCGAACCCCTTCCGAACAGCCCTCCTTCAACTAACATGATATATTGCATGTGATCAGATATGCTGATAATAATGTTGTTATTTTGGTTTACTGTTCCAATAGGTACATTGTTTCTGTCATTGTTTTTCCTACTTTGAGTAGGCATTATTTAAAATTGTCCTTGAAATATATGCATGTGTGATTGGGCTGGCTGTCTGTTGTGTACCTTACCTCATGTCCTGTCCTTCTGGATTTGGCTCTGGATCACCGGGACCCTGCTGTTAAAGAGGTTCAGAAAATTGGTCATAGCCACTTCTGTCTAATACTACCCCCAAGATGCCGGTTTCCTGCTTCAACAGCAGTGTCAAGACTCGATGCAGCATTTTGCTTCAGCGAGAGTGCGAAACAGCGTCCAATTAACAATGTTTCTTTAAAAAAAATAAATAAATGCTCAGATGAGAAAGTCATCATCACTCTTGTACCGTAATAATGACAAATTAAGCGCCGTCCGTAAGGCACAACAATTGCTAGCGTCAATACATCATGAGCCGTTTGGCATTTTGGAAATCAGTGGCATCTGACGTCCTGTGATTAATGGCCGGTGCCAGGGGAAGGGGGTGTTAATGCTGGGGGGGGCCATTAGAAGAGGGCTGTGTTGTCTATGGGATGTGGCACGACACGACGCGTGCCGTTGTGCCAAATGAGAGAAGCTGTCACTCATTCTCCCTTCCCGATCCCCAAACGACGAACCGCTGTGTTTCCAGTCGCCCAGGCCCCCCCCTTTATCTCTCAACTCCTTGCTTGCTTATACCCCCCTCCGCAGCATCCAAACACAGACATACCCCCACCCCCGCCACACACCATTTAAAACGCTCTCCTGGCCTTAATTAACATTTCAGATCGTTTCTAAAGATAGCCTTTTTATTAAGCGTCGCATGTCAGGCGCAGTTAGGCCCCAGCTTTGAACAGCGGTCGGAATATCAGGTTTCAGACAGAGCCGCGCCACTGGACCGTGGTAAGAATACCGGATTCGCTGGTTAACCCCGACATCCGGAGCCCCAGAGACCAGGCTGAGCTGTTCTCCGTTGCCGTGGCGTCTCCTGTGCTAGGGAGGACGAGGACGGGGGGCTGCGGGGGCTGAATCAAACCAACTCTCTCAGCGCCTGCAGCGGACTCAATCTCACATCTGGATACAAATCCGAGCATGGCGATTAGAGATCCCGAGCCCAGAGAGAGAGAAATGGAAATAAAACATACCTCATGCATAATAAATAATCCCCCAGCACCCCCCTACCCAAACCCCCAGTCCGTCACTGTTATTTGCATTGTTTTTTCTTCCCCTCATCCCCCTATTCCCTTTGATGTGACAGTGCGTCTTCAGCCTCTGCTTAGATGTGGCTCACGTGAGGGGGTGGCTGCGAATGCAATTAACGCAGTCTGACAAAGATGGGAATGGGATCACACGCACGACAACTGGAAGGTGGTGTGGTCAAACAGACCGGGTCGTATCTACCCCTTGTAGCATATTGAGTGCTGGTCATAGTCAACGCCACACTTGTTTTGCTTTGTTTTACTGTACTTGTTTTCCCCTCTGCTTATGACTCATTACACTTGAACCCAGGTTCAGTTTCATGGCTAGTGTGACTTTGATCGTTTCTACCGGCTGAGAGAGATCAGCCTTTGCTTAAGACTTGTTTCCCCTCTTGCCGCCTCTAGATTGTAATCTCAGTGGAATGTTCTGGAGCAATTTAAATCCATTATGACAACATGAAAGACACAAGGAAGGCAGAGCACCCTCTAGTATTTCTGGTTTTAGGCTTGTGTGTGGAAGCCCTGCATAATGGTGGGAAATGGGGTGGTCAGACATGGGCCAGAGCTCCAGGTGTTTGTGTCTATTGTTGTTTGTTCCTTGTTGAACAGCCACAGCTTTTTATTCCCACCAGCTGGTTTAATACTGCAGTCGTGCAGTCGGTCACTGCCTGGGACACGAACTAGCAATCTTTAGGTTTTAAATATATGTCCTTAACTAAAATTTTCCTCCTCCAGCCACTGTGCCCAGACCCCAATTCAACAGCTACTGCACATAAAAATCCTCCTAGAACAGAAGACACGAGAGCAAGAAAAATGGCCAAGTAACTCAGAACAAACAAGCTTAAAAAAATCAAAGCAAATAAAAAAAGCCAAAAAGAAGAATAAGCGCTTTGGGGAAAATCATGCCAAATCAATTCATTTTCTCACCTCCTTATTGATAAATTGGCTAAATAAATAAGAAACACTTGAGCATTGGAGAATCTGTGCCGACTTCACTGCCTTGGCGGGGAGCGTCTGCTCTAATGAATGGCCACAATAAATGGCTTTTCTCCCTTGCAACTGTTTGATGTGGGTAGCTTTTTTGAGTCTTTTTTTAAACATTTTTTAAGATTTAATATGTTTAAACTGTGCTTTCATTTTAGGTTTTATTTTGTATTCTGCTTATTTTGGTTGAGTCGAGCTGCCTTTGAATGTCTGTGTTGCCTTGAAAGCAGATTGTGTCCATATATAATTCATTTTCCCCCAGCAAGCCAACAGTCGGGGCCCAGACCTCACCTCCAGGGTGGAGGCGTCTCATGCGGCACTTTGAAGCATGTTCAAAATGCTCACCTAGGAGTTTGCGTCTCTGTAGAGCGCAGTAGCAAAACGAGGGCATTTTGATTTTGTTGAAAGCTGGTGTGTATTTACCATGGCTTTCTGTAGTGCTTGTTTCCATCATTGCCGAACACTCCTGAAGTGTACAGAGCTCGGACCAACAGGAGAACTCAATGTGGAGTTTGTAACTCTCCCTCTTCGTGTGCCTCACCTCTGAGGAGGTATGGCACCTACCAGGTTGACAGGAAGGTGGCATCATTTGAGAGCGGAAGATTTTCTGATATGGCCCCTTTGCACGTTGCCAGTCAAGTGCTTGAATACGCAGGCCACATGCTTGATTTTTGTTTTGGCATTTTTTGAATTTGTGGAAACATGTTTCTCAGCTCTTTTTCTCAGCATCAGTTCCCAGAGATGTGGGGGGAATGTGGGTTAGTTTGCTTTCTTTCTTCTGTCAGTTCACCCCATACAGGTGTTGCCCAGGTGGATTCAGCACTTTTCATTTCTGTTGTATTAACTAATTAAACCCATCAGGTGATTTTATTGGCTTTTTATTAATAGATTTGATAATAGCAAAAGAATTCTTATTGCAGTCTTAAGTGCTATAATGGCTATTTGGAGGGAAAAGGAGCATCATCTGCGGTTAGTAGTAAACTGATATACAGGACACAGACTTCAAATTAAAAGATGGGTTGTATCTGTGAGATGCACTTGTTCTCTTCAGAAAAAGTATCTATAAATGGCACTTATGCTCCACTTATGACTTCTGTGATATCATAGGCCAAGTTGTGTTGGCTCAAACCTTGATGGGTAGTGTTGTGTTTTTAAAAAAAAAAAACCTTAATGGTTCAGTTGAGTCTGATGCCTCTTCCATGATGTGAATGAAAGACAGTTCTCTTTTTCCTTTAGGGATTGTGATACTCTTAGCTTATCCTTTGGAGGCCCAGTGATGTACACACCACCTGGACAGGGGAAGTAGACTGGAGACAAATCAATAGATTTATGATCTCTCTTCCCACCGGGGTGTCAGTGATCATAATCGTTTCTTTTCTGCAAGGAGAGGTGGGCAGAGGGAGGGGTGAAGTGTCCATAGGGATTGGAATGCTTTCCAGGGAGGAGTGGGGAAATAACTTTGGTTCAATTTTAGACAACCTGAAGAATAAACAACACAATAAGAGTAATAATAATAAATTGTGGAATTTAAACTTACCTCGTCAACAGTTATGTGCATTTATTTGATCTCCCCCCCATGCAATGAAGGTTGCCCCAGGAGTCTAGGTTAGACTACTCCTGTTCTGGTTTGCTACCCTCCATCATGGAACTGCTGGCCAGTGGAAACAGGCAGAGCCATTGCACAGCTGCCTGTCACTGTGGCAAACAACATCCCTTAGACTCGATCCCCTTAACCAGCTTATTCGGCTGCCCTCAAGCCGAGGCAGTCCTGCAATAGTTCCTTAACCATAACAAGGTAGCATTGTGTGGCAAACCAACTGACCCGAACCCATCCGTCAGCAACGTGCCGCCTCCCTTGTACTGTCACGCTTACAGGTGCTCCCTCTGCCAGCTCTGAATCACTTGGCTGCCTCTCTGACACAGTGGGGCCCCTTGCTGCTCTTCACATCTCCTGCATTTTACTCCCAGCTCTCTCTTCACTGATTTTGAAGGAGAAAGTGCTGGAGATTTCTGCAGTACCCCCCAACACACACACACACACACACACACACACACACACACACACCACTGTGCTGCTGTTGTCAGCAGCTTTCCTTGGATTAGAGCTGCCACCGGGTGGCAGTGCCCTCACTGTTGGCCCCCTCTGATTCCCCTAGCACCCCCCCACCCACCCACCCACTCCATAGCCCAGTGGCTGATGTGCACCAGGCTGTAGATAAGCCTCTGGAGCATGGGGGGGCAAGTGGGGATTGATTTCAGTTGTTTCTATAGCAACAAATGACATAATCCTTTGGAGGAAAACCACACCTTGATTGTCAGTTGAAGTTGCACTTGCAATGGACGGAAAGTGGCCTCAGTGATGCAACTCTACTCTTGTCTGCTTTTCACCTAAACTCAGTGTCCTGCCTAGGTGTCTCTGACCGGGGTGATCTTCCTGTCTGCCCTGATACTGCACTGCCATAAACTCCTTTTACATATGCTATGTTTTCTCACTTTTGCAGGCAGACCAACTACCCTGGGGCAAACCAAATGGGCATGATGGGGGCCAGTTCACCTTACAGCCAGCCAGTGGGGAACAGCTCTGGGATGATGACACCGCAGGGCCCACAATATAACATGCCACCCATAGGTAATGCCTGAGGAAACCTGAGGAATTGTGGGTAATCTGGTTTGAGTTACTATGAATGACAGTTGACCCCAGTTAACCAGGCTACTGACTCCCAGATCCCTGTAGGAAGCAATTAAGGTCTTAAATTATTAATAATTAAATTTACCCAATGCTTTTCTCCAGTTTCTCACAATGTTGGGTTTCTAAACATGATTTGTTCTTTTATTGGACCTGGGTAATTTTACTACATCAGTTCAGGCTGAGTACCTTGGGAAAGGAGCTCCTTCTGTTTTAACTGTCACATCAGTTGTTTCTGTCTGTGCTGTGACAATTGCCCAAACCTCAGCCCTTTTACCATAGCTATGGACACTCTGTAGCATATAACTGCCAGCATTGTCCAGAATTTAAAAAAAATAGATAAGAATAAAATGCAACAGTGAGGATGAGGCTGCCATAGATTAGACATTATTAGACATTATCTGAAATTATTTCCCAGCAACTGGACTTGCTCCATTGCAAGCATACAGCGGATGAACTGGTTAAATGTACATTTCTTTATGCATCACAGTTTTCTCCAAAGCAACATAAAACTGAGTAAACAAAGGTGCATTTAAAAAGAACAGTAACTTAGTCCAATACCTGCACAGGTTACACGAGTAGCTGCATGTAGGATTAATGGGAGTGGTTCACCAACAGCCCTAACGCATCTCTGTGTCAAGAAGAGTGAAGTCTCGGCTGTTTGCCCTGAGCGGCTCTGCTGCGTTAACTAAAGCGTGACGCCATGAGAAACCTTTTAGTTTCTTCTTCAAACACTCAGACGTGCTGCACTTCCAGTTTCTGTTGCGCTCTGGCATGAAAATCAAAGAGGTTTTATTTCACCGCCGCCCTTCAACCTTTTTGCCAATTTCTGCAATTTAATGGAAAAATGTTTCCATGCAACATTACAAAGCAGAGGATCGGGGCGTGTGACATTTGGAATGCATCGCATGAATCAGACCATCAAGGCTCTTAAAAAAAAAAAAAAAAGCCTTGCTACCTTAGGGACTGTTTAAAAAAAGCAATTAGTTTCACATTGTGTTGCATTCAGAATAGAAAATGAAAATAAAGGAATGGACCTTGGGACTCGACTAGATTTTAAGTGTGGAGAAGTTAAAATTAAAGCATTCCAGGTCTACAGTCTGTTCGCGTCTTTGATTCTCCATTGAGAGTAAACCTGCATACAGACCTTGTAGCTGTTAAAGCAAAGAATGCTCATAACTTAATCATCTCTCAGGTTCCCATATATGACAGTATATTGGATGAGCAGGTGGCATAATGGTTAGAGCCGTAGGTTGTCACCTTTTCTCAAGGAAGTGGTTTCAAATCCCACTTGCTGCCGTAGAACCCCGATAAGTTCTTATCCTGGGCGCAGTAAAAATGTTTAAGTCACTGCATGTAACTCGGTGCACAGACATGATATTGTAAATTGCTTTGATCAAAAGGGTCAAATATTAATAAAAATGATGGTAATATGGCTGTTACTTTCACATTTTAATCACTGAAAGACTTCATTTGCCAAACACAGCTGTTATGTGCTTAGAAAAATCAGTGCAACTTTGTATTACAGCACACAAAGCTGAAGAAATAATCATCTGCCTTGATAGCCTCCAAGTTACGGTATTTTGGCCGTGTTCGCAATTTATAGAAACCGTATAGTTCAGCCAAGTGTTGTTGCTCTTGTTACTGGTAGCCAAGGCCTTGGTTCAGTAAGACCCTGAGCAACATGCTGCACTTGAGCTAACTAGCAACAGGTAGCTTTCCACTCTGGAACTTGAACCTGAGATGTTTTAATAACAAATCTGATTTTTTAATTTTTTTTTATTTTTTAAACCGTGAAACCACCCACAGACGAATACATGCTGCACAGTTTCCATTATTCTCTAGAGGCAGTTGTGGAATTTAGTGTTAAGCTAGGTTGCTGTCAAAAACTTAGAGCTTGACCTTAGAGCAATCAATCAGCCATTTTACTGCGGTGCGGATACGTAATTTAAACAAGTGTAAAATGTGCTTAACAAACATGTACTTAGTAATGTGTGTACAAATGCATGTAAAAACAACTGTGGGGTACTATGTCCTACTGGGGCCAGGAACACACACATGCGACACACACAGAGTTGGGTGCCTGCTGCTACGGCTGTAATTAATGCGGGCTGAGGTTGAGCTGCAGAATGAGGTTGGGGGAGGTGGAGCTGCCCTGTCCTCTGGATCTCTGTCACACAGGAAGGCCTCCCCCTGGGATCCCAGCATGCCCTGCAGCCTGACATTTCACAGCAGTGGGCATGCTCTCCAGAAGACAGGCTGGGGTGAACCCACAGCCATTTATAAGTGCGATGCCAGCAGCCTTGACTCCCCTCCTCAGGACCCCATCAGCCACCAGCAAAGTCCGGGTGCAGGATTCGGAGCTCATAGGAGAGAGCACACTGCCCCCTAGCTGCCGGAGGAGTGGGGAAAAGGCATACTCCCTGTACCAGAAATATTAGTGCTTTTGGCTTAAGTGAAATGGTGGAATTCATTCAAGCCAGCAGGTTTGTTTTTATTTATTTTATTTATTTATTTAGTTATTTTTTTTAAATTAAAAAAAGCTTTGACTAGTGACCCAAAACACTCATCACAGTTCTGGAGGACTTAACTGGAGCACATATCTCCACCAGCGTGCCACCCATCTTTTTTCACTCTTTAGGCAGCATGGGGCAGGTGGAGGAGAGTGACCTTCACCTGCTTTAACTCTCAGCCTTGATCTTGCTTGGGTATTGACTCTGAGCAGAGACAGACCCAACCATGTCACTCATCCAAGGTCCCCCTTGCCACAGATGGGCAGTGCTGCACAGGGCCCATGGCAGTATACCAGTATAGCACAGTGGATGTCCCTAAATGAGAAAACAGTTTTAAATGTTGTCTTGTTCCTTTTCTTATTGTCTGCCTAAAGGGCCTATGAGTGGTGCTGGCGATGGTATAATGACTGCTGACGCGAAACAGAAATCAGACAAGGACGACACTATTCCAGCTGCAGAGCCCTCTAAAGCGAAGGTATTACACTGGCCTCTTCCTTCTCTCGTACTTTTTCTGTTCTTTCTTCTTAAGCTTCACTGACAGCACCACTGTGGTCATTGACCAGGCACCTAACCTTTTCCATCACTGTAATGCTGATCTGGTTTGTTTCAGTCATGGAGCTAAAATCAGAAAATGCATCTGTAGCCAGTGTTCCTTGTTTTTGTTCCCTCCTCCTTTTGTCTCATTTTTGTGTTAAACTTGTGCTTCTTGTACTCAGCGTGAACCTGAAAATTACTGCCACATTACTGTGTTACTACTAGTGCTGAAGATCCTCTCCTGCTTTAGGGAGGAATTTGGCTGGATGGCAACACATACTGAAAGGCTTGTGTTGGCACAAGTCCATCAGTTGTTTATTTGTTAAAAATTTGTTGCATATTCCTAACTTGTGTTTATATTGCACTTAGTGCTAAGCAGCAGCAACAAGACCCATTTTAGACTCTGAACTCAGCGTTTTGCTGGTGGTCTCCCTCAACCTCAACTGTTGTTTCTCCTCTGCTTTTCCTTTTGCTTTCTTTGCTGATAACAAAAACTTTTGCTCTGAATTATTCACGGTAGTCAGATATGCTTGAAAGGTAGCCATAAATCCACATAAATATGCTATCTTTCCAAACCATTTCAGGACATCAATATTAGACACTAAATAAAATAGGTTTTTTTAGATTTTGCTGTGAGTTGCAATTAAGTTACCCACAGGCCCCTTTTTCATCATTGTACTCTGAACAGTGACTGTCACAGTAGTGATTGCTTGTTTGGTCGTTTTAACATGGGACAGCTTTGAAAACCTGTGGGCTATATTTCAGAGGAGAAAGTGAGGATGGAGGGAATGAAAAGAAAGAAGTAAAAAGCAAAGGGTTGAACCTGTAGTTTCTACTGCTTTTCACCTGTTCTGTTATCCCCCTTCCTTCTTCTTTGTCACAGGATGGCTACAATACACAGTGTATGTCCCAGCTACACATGCCCCTGTCCCATCCCCGTTGTCCCCCAGTCCCGCTAGTCTTTCCTCGTATCACGGTGATGACAGCGATAGCATTAGTAGTCCTGCGTGGCCGAAGACTCCATCCAGCCCTGTAAGTGTAGTGCATTACTGTGCTCCTCTGCTGTCCATGTTCCTTCCTTTCGTCCTTGTTCTTCCTTTTGCAGCCTGCAAATTTGATGTATACTTCAGTGTATAGCAGTGTAAGAGAATGTATCAGGTGTTCTTGTACAAGAAATGCCTAACACTCCTGAACTCCCTATATTCACTGAGCCAGCTTTCATGTGCATGATGACATTGGCCCCACTTACTGACACCCCTCTCCCTCATCCCCCTTTCCAGAAGTCTAACTCCTCCACTGTGATGGGTGAAAAAATCAGCAGGCTCTATGAAATGGGCTCAGAGCCAGAAAGGAAGGCATGGGTGGATCGCTACCTGTCTTTCATGGAGGAGCGGGGCACACCAGTACCCACCCTGCCTGCTGTGGGGAAAAAGCCCCTGGACCTGTGCCGCCTCTATATGGGAGTGAAGGAAATTGGGGGTCTAGCCATGGTGAGGATTTTGTGGGACCTGGGACCCTATTGGCTGGCTTGTCTGATGCAAGGCTAGTTTATGCAGGACTGAGAATGCATAGCAAGGCATGGAGATGTTGAGCAGGTTTTGGAATATTTAGGTGATGCAGTGAAGCTATTAACTGAATTCATCTGTTAGAAATGGAAACTGTAAACACAGAGTAAAAGCTATTCACAAAAAGTAGTGCTTAACAGCCAGGTTTCACATGTTTGCTGTCCCTTTCCTCCAGGTGAACAAGAACAAAAAATGGAGGGCTGTCGGGCTGTCTGAGGCATTAGGTACCTCAAGCAGCTCTCTTGAGTTCTCCTGGCTTGCTACCTTACAGTACCTGTTGCCTTGGGTGCAAAAGGTGGGCGTGGCGAGGAGCACGCCGCCTGAGTGTTTGCTCCTGGCTGAGTGGGAAAAGCAGGCCAAGATCAAGCCACCTCTCCTGGTGAGCAGAATTGCTGGCAGTGTGCGATCATGGTTTGACTGCTAATTAGACCGAAATGTTCGAGAGAAGTTAACAAACAAAAGAGAGGTTTTTGCCAGAACTTGACCAGGAAGGCAAATTAATGCAAATACTGGTTGTTGCCTTCACAGTTGGTAGAAATTTTGAAATTGGATGCTATGAGATCAGGATGAAATGGAACGGAGTTGTCTATCATATGCGAAACGGTTTATACTATCTAACAATCAGCGAAGACACAGGTATTGTGTATCTGGGCCTCTCTGTTTATAGAACATCCCCAGTTAGCAGAAATGTAAGAGTATTTTGACAAGAATTCTCTCATTTTACCAAGATATTAAATTAGAGCAGCACTACATCATTTGAACTTAGAAAAATTCTTTAACTCTCCAGAACCTGATCACTTGCTCCTTCAGCTCCTGCCTAATTTCATGGTAACAAGGAGTCCCAAATTATGACCGTTTCTTCTCAGTTTTATGGTGGCATGAGCTCACGCTGTCCTTCAGAGATGCTGAATCCTTCTAACGTGAAGACATTATGCTACTTTTGCTTGTAATCATATGAACAGCTGCGGTACATGTTTAAGGGAAAAATGGAGGCATGAGACTTGTAGATATGTTGTGCTTCTGCAGTGGTGCATCTGTGTGTGAAGCTCTGTTGTGAGATGCATGTTTCTCAGAGTCATACATTGGTTTGGGGAAAAGTGTTAAATGAACATTTGAACATTGAAGCGTACTGTCATTCTTTTAGATTAGTAGTACAGCGAGGTAGTTATAGGCCCAAACACTCAGTGTTACTGGATTGCCATCAGTGGACAGCCAAAGCACATGCTGTCTGGGAATTTGGAGTATTTCAGCATTTTGGGAGCGGAGAATGTAAATGGTCATATTGGTCAAACTGGATTCAGGATGCTGGTTTAGAAACAAGAATAACACCTTAGAGGAAATAATGCTGGCTTTATAATAACAAAGCTGTTACAGTATTTAAATAAAAGTATGCCTTACGGTGAAAATGCGCAGATAGTTCACTGGCTTGTGTGTGTGTCAATAGGTGGGTCCTTCCTAATTGTTTATTTAACAATGTGAGTTTCATACAGTGCATTTTGTACTTGGCTCAGTAAAACAATGCGTCCTTGCCCTGTAGCCCCACCCCCTCAGGTTGGTGCATGCTCTGATGGGGGTGGTAGCTATAAAACTGACAGGCGATGATGTCACAGTGAGGCTTGAGCAGCTAAGGGGTTCCCCCAAGGATGATGAATGAGAGCAAGGAGGACGGTATATAAACACAAGTGACCTCGTGTGACCCCATTCGCGAGCCGGTGGGCCGAACAGAGTAAAGCCCGCCCCCTTCCTCTCCGCCACTGGATCGAGGGCATTCCAGGTTCCGCTCCATGCAGACCAATACCCCTTGGCCTTTAAAAGAAGGCGAATACATAACAGCCGCTAACCTCTGTTTACATTATTTTTAACGCAGGGTCTCCCGTGTGGCACTGCTTTCTGTGCGTGTACACACACACACACACACACACACACACACACTCTCCTCGCTGGAGAACTCCACTGCGGTGAGAAAGCACTGCCCTATAAATTATTTACAATTTATGAATTTTTAAAACCAGCTTTTTTTCAGCTGGGGGTTTTTTTTCTCCCCAGTAATACCTCAGTGAAGGGACAGAGTGCCGCAGTTTACTCGCGTGCTTTCATAATGGGTCTCTTATGCCCAGAAAGCAGGCAGCAGCAATCCAGAGTCCTTGGCGTAGTGTACGTTCCTCAGTGCTTCGTCGCAACTGTTCTCTTCCTTCCCCCCGTCGGCCACCATTTTGTGTTCTTGAGTGACAACGTTTGCTGCCCACATTTTGCCAGTGTGGATGGGCGCACGGGGGTCCTGTGGCAAGTGCCTGTAGTCAGTCTGCGGGCGTAGTGCAGGAGACACGTCCTGCTGAAGGCGCCGCCTGCAACGTAACCCTGGGTCAGTTTACAAAGTGAAATCCAACAGCAGAACTCCTGAGGGTGTGTGCGTGTGCATGTGTATGTTTGTATGTAGCATCTTCTCCTTCACATATAGTTTTATTATTTATTCATTTATCGGCTAACTTTGCTCCAAAACAACTTACAATGTTTGGTTTGTACATTAAGCTACTTGCATTCATTTGCTATTGATACTGCTGGGGAGAATTATCACACCTGTATAGGGGTGGTACCCTTGACAAGGTACTAAAGCAGGAGGTGGGATTCAAACCTAGGGAATTTGAGTAGTAGTTCTTCTAATCACTATGCCACCTGCTTCCCATTCATGTCTGTGTGGTCTAAAACAGTTAACAAACAGGTAGTAAACGCTGCTTTAGCTCAGTGCAGAGGTGTGAACTGCATGTATGCAGTGTTAGATGCAAAGACTCAGTTGGGTTGCTTGCGTTTCTTTTTTCCCCATAAGCTTCAAGAAGTTTCCCCCCTTCCCTTATTCATCCTCTGTTTCTGCTCCTTCTCCTTGCCAGCCAACTCAGGGTCCCTTCAGGGCCCGCAGACCCCCCAGTCCACCGGGAGTAGCTCAGTAGCTGATATGCCCAGTGATGCGAAACCCCCGACGCCAGCGTCCACACCTCATGGCCAAATGGCACCTATGCAGGGCGGCAGGTAGGGGGTGCTCACGGAATGTACCAGACCAGCATCCGCTGGGCTTTCGCCCAGGTACAGCCTCAAATTAAACCGCATCAGCTGTCAGTTTCCAAAATGAAGTCTGACCCCAGTGTGCTCCTGCAGTCAATTTGTATGCATCAACGAATGTATATTAATATCAGTTACTGCTCTTTTAATTGTCACAATTACTTAGTACATAAATATTGCTGATAAATGGCTTTTACGCTACTTTGCTGTGGGAACACAAATTATAATGTTGGCAGATCACTGCATTAAAGTAATTAGTAAATGTAAGCATACATAGTTGATTAAACATCAGTTTTAAAAGAGTGCATAATACAAAAATAATTTTTGTTATTCAGTTATGAGTACATTATCTCCATATCTACTTGGATGTTTTTAAGTGAAATTCATGTGTGTTCTTTCAGGGAGTTTTATAATGGTAAAATGAATTAATGTAACATGTATGGAAATATACCGCATGTCTCTGTATAAGTCTGTGTGTCTGCATCTGAAGTGGAGTGTGTGTTCCTCTACTTCTGTATTTGTTTGTGTATTTATGTGTGTATATTAGTCTACTCTGTGATGTACTGTGTGTGTCAAATGGAGAAAGATCCTGCTCCGACATGTTGGCCCCCACACACCCACTCTGCTCCTCATCTTACAGGAACAGTGCCATCAGTGTGCAGGACCCCTTCTCAGAGGTCAGCGACCCAGCTTTCCAGAAGCGCAACTCGCTGCCCCCTGGAGGCCCCTATCAGCAGGGCACCAACATGCCAGACCTCATGATGCGGATGCAGTTTGAGGCCAACAAAGACCCCTTTGCTGGCATGAGGAAAGGTGAGTGTGTGTGGCTGCGGTATGTTGCCGACATTGCCGTTCAGAGGACTGTTGGCAGACAGGACCGGTGCTCTGTGTTTCCTGCTGTGACCTCCACCCAAACACACACACAGCAGAATCATCTCTCAGCAAGAGTGCTATGCTGTGGGTGCGTAGTGAGTTTAGTTGAACCACAGATGACAGTTACTCACACACAGCATCCTATCTAGTTGTTTTGGTCACGTTGAAAGATGGTCAGGATAGTGGTGCCCTCTAGTGGAGGACTTGAGTACTAAACCCTCATTGTACCCAAAGGTACATTTACCCTGGTAACAGTTTACACCGACAATGTTGGCAACACATTACACTGTTGGTGTAGTACGTGTGTAGTAATTTCATTGCTGGGAGTCATGCTGTCCAGCTGTAGAGGGCCCTCCTTTGTTGAGGCAAGTGAGGCAAAGTCCTTTAGACTGCAGTCTCAGGTACAGTGTTTGTGCACTCAACCAGAGTTCTGGGCCACAGATGACCTTCACAGATGTTTGCATGACAGTATTAGATTTTGCATCTGTGAATATGCATAAGTACACAGCTATTTTAATTGCTGAGCGTATTTCTTCCCCTTGTAGTCAGGGCTGGGTATTGACCAAAGTTCCTGTTTCTCCACAGTAGCAGGCGGCGGTGGTGAGCCATTCATGCCAGGGCAGATGCCTAGTGGCAGCAGCATACAAGAGATGTACAACCGGCCCCCAACCACAACCATGCAAGGGATGGGCATGGCTCAGCGTGCACAGTACCCTTACGGCCCTGGGTATGACAGGAGGTGAGGGGGATCAGTACTGCTACCGACTTATGTGGAGGTCCTCAGCGACATTACGGTCAGACTGAAATAATAATGTTGTAAACTAATCCCAACTACTGTATCTCTCCAGGTCAAGATCATATCATGGGCTGAAGGAAGCATGGGCCCTCCAGGGAATCAGGGCAACCTGGTACCTTCCAACAGTGACGCAGGCATGTACTCCCCCAACCGATACCACTCTCAGCAAAGGTAAATGCCCTTGCGGAACCCCTTGCTCTGCATATTTTGAGGCGTTGCTTTCTCACGTAGCATCAGACGAGAAACAATTTATAATGATCTGTTAGAAGAGAGATTGACACACTTTGCCGGGCTTGGCAGCATATTTTGTAACACTGTGTGCTGTGACAGTTCCGTGATGATTTCAGTCTCCATGTGACACTTTAGTCGAATATTGTCACATGTGAAAATGTTAACATGTCATCTGTCATATAAACCGTGTGATGAATGCACGTGTTCAGGCTTGTCATTTGCACATGTGCACCACTTGTGAAGTTGAAAGTAAAGAGTTCCCATGCTTCCGTGTTTGGTTTGTATATTTTTTGTCCTAATGTGAGCTTGCCGTGTATTCTCTGCCTTAGGCACGAGGGATATGGGCAACAATACCCCGGCATGTCCTATGGAGGTCCTCCACCTGGGATGTTCCCCCAGCAGCAGGTGAGCTGGCATTCTTCACCTGGATTCTGGAGAACCGACTGTTGCACGTGTGATGTACCCTAGAAGGATACGGCCAATGCCCGATCTGTTTTTGTAAACCAGCGAGGCTTTAACAGCCTTTTTTTTTATGTTTTACTGCCTCGGGACTGACTACATATGTGCTGGGAAACAACATGT
This sequence comes from Heterotis niloticus, assembly GCA_018136845.1. Taxonomy (NCBI): domain Eukaryota; kingdom Metazoa; phylum Chordata; class Actinopteri; order Osteoglossiformes; family Osteoglossidae; genus Heterotis; species Heterotis niloticus. The sequence continues at coordinate 13,324,909 of CM030901.1, read as the reverse complement.
GGGACATTGTCACTCTGACAGTGGTATCTAACATCTGTGTCCTGGCAGGGTTACAAGCGGCCAATAGAGAGGATGTATGGCCCCCCAGCCAAGCGCCACGAGGGTGATGTCTTTGGCATGTCATACGGCAGCCAACAACCCGACATGTATGGCCAGTATGGGGGTGGCAGTGGCAGCTGTCACCCAGGACCTGAGGCGGCGCTGCAGGGCTAGTTCCCCTATTCATGCGGCGTGACGCATGCCAGGCACTGGTCAGGCCCGCAGCCCCCGCATGGCATGCCCCTCAGATGGCGGCTCAGCTGGGGGCTGATCAGGCATGTGGCCTCCAAGGACAGACATGTCTTACTCCTATGCCAATCGGCAGAGCCAGGGCGCACCCCCTCAGGTACCCTCCTACTCTGCTTTGGGCCGTGGAGATGACATGGAGAGCCGGACGAGTCAGGACAGCCCATGGGCAGGTCACGGGGGCCAGCGCCAGTCCTCTTCTTACTTCTTCATCAGCTCCATACCCCACATGACTACCAGACCCCGCCCTCTCTTATCAGAGCCCCCCAACGATGCCCAATCATGTATCCAGAGCACCGAGTCCAGCCTCCTTCCAGCGCTCTATGGAACCCCGTATGTCTCCCAGCAAAGCATCCTTTATGTCATCCATGAAGGTGCACAAGACTGGGATGCCCATGCCCTCCCAGCACGGCAGTATTCCCCCCAGCCAGGGACTTCCACTGATCCGCCGTGACCTTCAGTTCCCTCCCGGGTCAGTGGAGGCCACCCAGCCTATCCTCAAGCCACACCGGAAGATGACTTCCAAGGACACTGGTATGTTTTGCTTGCCGGCTGGCATCCCCCTGCTCTGTGGAAGGGTACCAAGGGAGCCACACAAACAGTGATGTGGAGCCATTAAGGCTAATTGCCCCAAAAGCCCTTGGCTGATTTTTTTTTTTATATATATAAAATTTATTTTATTTTATTTGTGCGGAAGTATTCTGCTCCCAGCAACAGTTGGAGTGCCTTGATTGTGCTTCCTGAGGCCCTGCTGGCTGGCCGCTGGTTTGTAAAATAACCTGAATCTCATTTTGAAATCATAGCTCTAATTTATTACAATTTATTTTAATTTATACTGTATATATTATTCATATTTTTACAGCAGGTGGTTACCTTGCAATTTTAGTAATTAAGCAGCAATTAAGTCTGTTTTTCAGAAGTACCGCAGCAGTTGTCCCACCTAGAATTAGAACCAAATACCATCTGGTCACAGCTCCATAGCTGTTGCCTACATTGATCCACCCCTTCAGATGACTGGGATTGTGGTTAGTGCCTAGTAGTTCTTGGTGTACTCTGCCCCCTCTGACAAACCCCACCAATCCCTCCCTCCACTCCACCCACAGGAACCCCAGAGGCATGGCGTGTGATGATGTCGCTCAAGTCAGGCCTGCTGGCGGAGAGCACATGGGCCCTGGACACGATCAATGTTCTCCTGTCACGGGCTGATGACGCGCCGCGGTGGGCTCCTTCACACTTTCCCCAGAGTAGGAAGGGCTTGCAACTGTTGATTTGCAACAACCAGTCCAAAAAGTTTCATGGCTACAGCAAGGCATACACCTGATGTAAGTGGGAAGAGAACAAATGGTTATGAGGGTTTCCTTGGTTTCAGCTACCTGGGTTCCTGGAGCTTGTGGTAGAATACTTCAGGAGGTGTCTCATTGAGATCTTGGGATCCTGGAAAGAGTATGAAGTTGGCTCTGTGGGCCAGAAGTCCCTGCTGGGTCCCGTCTATGAGGAGAAGACTGGAGACCCACCTGTTTTAGAAAGCAACTGTGACAGCAAGGGAGGGAGCTCGGAAGCGTGGTATTGAGGGGCACCGGCCAACAAACCAGTCTGAAGAGGCTTTGTGCAGCAAAGAGGATGCTGCTCCAGAACTGAGGAAGGAAACCACACCTGAAGTCACAGAAGCAATGGTCAAGGAGGAGGTAAGGAACAAGGAGGGGACTGATAGGAGGATACCTGTGGAGCAACCTTTGCCAGAACCTCTACCTGAGCCAAGGCCCAACAGGCCAGCAGATACGACAGTTCCCAGTGAAGGTGCTGAAGAGGGAGGAGGACTTCGTGGAGGACCAGTCAGAGAATTTGGGGCAAGTGCAGGATTTCTCCAGTGGGCTACTGCACTGGCAGGCGGGTGGAGGTGACTCCACTGATCACATTCAGATGCACTTTGAGAGCAGGAGTGAGATGCACCCCCGCAGGACGCTGCAGGCCTGGGAAGTTGGCCCCAATAAGCGGACAGAACTTGCAGATGACCGTGCTGAAGCACAGGGGAACATCACTGCCACCATCGACGACATGCTATGTGCAAGGCCGGGCAGCCTCCAGGATGGCGGCTCATTCCTGGGAGCACATGGTGCTTCTTACCCTTTCCGCCTCCAGCCAACAGAGGGCCAGCAGCGCATCACTGTGCTAGAGGATGAGCCACGAACCCTGGACGTGGCGCCGCTCTCAACTATCGCCAGTTGGCAGGACTCTCTGGGCCGCCGTTGCGTTTGCGTCTCCAACATTGTGCGCAGCCTCTCCTTTGTGCCAGGCAACGATGCAGAGATGTCCCGGCACCCGGGCCTGGTGCTGGTCTTGGGAAAACTGGTGTTGCTTCACCATGAACACCCTGAGAGGAAGAGGCCACCTCAGACCTATGAACGGGAGGAGCAGCGTGACCGTGGCTTGGCCTGCAGCAGCAACGAGTGGCGCTGGGATTGCCTGGAACAGTTACGGGAGAATGCCATGGTGACACTGGCCAACATTGCCGGACAGCTGGACCTTTCGGTCTGCAAGCATCTGCCTGCCTATCTGGATGGCCTGCTACACTGGATGGTGTGCCCTACGACTGAGCCGGGGACCCGTTCCCAGGTGCTGGCCAGCACTCTGCCCTTACACCGCAGAGGCTGGTACTGGAATGCCTGTGCAAACTGAGCGTTCAGGATGGCAACGTAGACCTACTGTTGGCCACGCCCCCTTTCAGTCGACAGGAGAAGCTGTTCGCCACGCTGGTGCGCTATGTGGCCGAGCGCAAGCACCAGGTGTATCGGGAGATGGCGGTGGCTGTTATCTCAAACCTGGTGCAGGGGGACCTACTGGCTGCTCGTGCTATCACCCTGCAGAGGGGCAGCATCGGCAGTCTGGTGGGCTTCCTAGAGGATGGCGTTGCCATGACACAGTACCAGCAGAGCCAACACAGCCTGCTGCACATGGGCCACCCACCTGTGGAACCGCCCAGTATCAACATGATGTGCCGGGCTGCAAAGGCCCTTCTGGCCATGGCCAAGGTGGAGGAGAACCGGCCCGAGTTTGTGCTGTATGAGGGTCGACTGCTGGACATCTCCATCTCCTCTGTGCTGAACTCTGGCGTGGCAGCCATTGTGTGCGAAGTACTCTTTCAGATCGGCCACTTATGACAGGAAGCTATGGGAAACATGGGGCCCATAAGCCTCGTGTGATGGGTAGTTTTATATTTTATTTAACAAAATAAAATTTTAAAAGTTTGTTTTTTTATATATATAAATATATATATAATATATAGCTCTTCTGCCCCATTAACATTTTTTTGTTCTGGAATTTTAAAGATAATTTTAATACAAATATTTAATACCTGCCATTCATGTGTTTTTGAGTATTTTCTTTAATTTTTTTTTTTTTTTTTTTAAGTTGCAACTTGTTTTAACCAAAAGTCGTTGCTGGGTCATGGAGGGTTTTTCTTGTCTTTTAAATGTTTTGGCGAGCATTATGAATGTTTATGAATATCTGTGTTTTCCTTTTGCTTTGAGAAGCAGATTTATTTAAATTGTGAAAATGTAGATAGAACTGTTCTTGCCACGTGCCGGGACAAGGAAAAACAGAACACTGATGCTTGAGAAGCATCACGATGTGTCCACCTCTGGGACAACTGAATTTGTGCAATAGGATTTAGTGCAAGCGGGCTTGGTGAGGGGACGTGTGAGCGATGTTTTCTTGCCATGCAATACATGGATTAGGCCACAAACAGGCAGTGTCGCTCCAACATACCCTGAGAAGAGATCGTCGTCCGTTTTCTCTCCACATCAAATGGTGGCAGCATCCTGACTTGCTTCATGCGCTCTCATAGCCACGAACCAAGTGAGTAAGCGTCAACAAACGAGCAGTTTCTTTTGTACTTGTACTGCATTTGTTTTATTTTGTATTTTGCCTGTTGGCCAATATGTATATAATGATGTACATTGGACATGCTCTAATTTTTTTCTTTGTACTTTTGCTTTTTTCTTTTTCAGAGATGTGGTAACTACAAAGTGATGGTAGTTTTTAATCATAATTGTCAATGTTGTTTATTTAATATTATAAATATTTTGTTATCTTGGTCATATCTTCACGCAATGGTAACATAAAGGTTGCTGTCTGTTAAAACAAAGGGGCGGTCTAACAGATGACCATGCGGTTGCGATGTGTTAACCAGACGATACAAAAGTGATTAACGTCAAGCAATTGTTAGAAAGGTTACCAACCAGTGAAGAACAGATTTTATAGATTTTTTTCTTACAGTGATACAAATGCTGTATTTTATATTAAGATGATAAGCTTAAAAAAATTAAGGCAAACAAGCAGAAACATAACAAGTACCAAGAAGGAGAATTACTTGATGTAAATTCCGGTTTTCCTCTGATACAATAAAATATCATTTATTCGGTATAAATCTTTATACTATATGTTCCACATGTTAAGAATAAATGTACATTAAATCTTGATAAGCACTGTGACCCATGCATTTGGTTGCTTTGTCTACACATCACAGGGTAAGTATTTGGTTCTGTTGAGTTGTCAATGACCAAAAACTGTTTTAAGGAAACATATTTGACAAAAATTTGATCTCTCCTGTTTGACCTTTGACTGTGGTGCATGGTGCTCTGTTGTGGGTCAGCTGTGATTCCCAGCTCTGTCGGGGAGAGGAACTCTGGGCAGCTGTGGGACATAAACGTGGTGATGGGGCAATGGGTCCCTGTTGCTGGGTCATGTCAGGCAGGGTGCTTTTTCTGAATAGCCTGCAGCTTAAAGGTGAATCCTTCTCTGTTCTGCTGAGACAATGCGAAGGCCTTGGCAGACAAGGGGCACTGTTGTGATTATGGGTAGTCACATGACCACAGGGGATAGCTGGACTGTGGTGTCCTCTGACCATCGTCATCATGACCACACAGTCCCAGACATAGGACAGTGTGTGAGGTCACCCCTTCAATGTTCTCACTATCGTCCTGCTCTGGTTTAACTGTGGGTCTCAGTGAACATCGCCTTCTGATAATTTTATACATTGTATTTGTGAAAAAGTTCACCCCTGAAAGTCAGCTTTTGTAGATGATATGAGATCTGGCACCTTCACAATCCTACTTGGAGACCATTGCAGAACAGTCCTCTCCAAAAGTAATTCTACAGGAGGGACCTCTCTTTCAGTGCCTAGAAGAATGTTCATGGGAAGCATCCCAGGTCCCTTCCATTTTCAGGAGCGAATACACAAAGGAATATTATAGCAGCCCATTTCCTAAAACAGTGTTGTCTTTGAAGTAAATCATTTGTATTGAACCTGCCTGACCTCTTAGTCTGAGTTAAGTTCCCAGCAACGCAGTTGTTTCCAGACTGATTTAGGACTGTATGAATTGTGCGAAGCATTACTCCGATTTATTACAGGCAATTGTGCAACTTAAAATGAGAACGCAATCACTTTCCATGGCTTCGCTGCAAATGAAAATGTTTGGGAGGCCACACAAAAAAATGAACATGACCCCATATGGGTAGTAACTGGAATTAAATAAAAAGACTGCTTCCCCAATACAAAGTGATAACACTGTTGGTTTTAAAGAACATTATACTCAGACTGGAAACTTCAAGGCGTTAACAAAGATGTCAAAGTATGGAAGAGGAAGTCATCCTAGTAAGAAGAGGCTTTCTGATGCCAGCAACAGGACTACCAGGCAAGATGAGATGAGATTTAATGTGGCCCATAGAGGCTGGATTGTACATCAGCCAGCAGTGCCTCCCCATTCAGCCTGTTCCATGGGGGCCTCTCTACACAGGCAGTGCTGCACCACATCTCCAGGAAATGTGGTGTCTGCAGCCCGAGGACGTCAGGTAACCAGTCTCAGCTGTAGCAGAATCCATTTCCAATTGTAGACTTTTCTGGGGCTTCCTTGTCCTTTTGTTGTGTATATCAGATGATGGAGCACCTCCTCTCTTGTCGGTTTAAGAGGAAATCTTGATTTCATGGCAGCATGATATAAATCACCTCCAAATAAGGAAAGCCATTTACTTGTTGTGGGCTGCGCGTTATGTAAAAAATACACTTTGGCGGGGAAGGGTGGGCGGCCGGATCGTGTCCTAAAGGCCCATCCTGTGGCACGAACCGAAGCTGCGAAACTCGAACCATGTGGACGGCTGTAGGCGAATGGTTACCGGGCAACCGACGGCGTCACGATGGAGCCTCGCAAAGTAGCCGGAAGCGCGCCGGTCTCACTCATGACCGCCGACGTTGCACGCTTCCGGTTTCGCGCTGAAGCGACTTTGGGCAGCACAAACATGTAATTAAGTACTGAATATGGGAAACATTTCTCATACTGCGTTTTACCGTCCTAGTTTGTATGGTTTAAGTACCTTAACCACATCCGTTCCGTATGCACGGATGTCACTTTGGTCGTTATTTTTATAATATTTAGGAATTCTCATCCAGATTCAGACTGGGACATACTGATCCACAGCCGTGCAGTTAAATTTCGAACACTGCGGAGTCTACACATTACATGTGTTTTTTACTGACATATTTGCATTAAATTGCAGTTTGATTAAAACTAATATATTAACTGACTTTTTAATACCATGGTATTGTTGTTTGAACTTTCTTATATAGATCGGTAGTAATGCAAATAGTGTTCCTTCCTATAAGCTGTTTCTTTGGTATTTGTTCTGCATCAGCTCTACGTGCCACGATGACTAGGGCGACAACCTACCCGGAAGACGGCACTTTTAAGGCCACACGTAGGCGATGTCTTTAAATCTGGGATTTGTAGTTTTTGTAGGTTCTTGCGCCCAGAGAACTTCCTGTAAATGTAGGACTACGTTACCCGAAGTGCCGAGCGCGCCAGTGCGCGGTCTTCCACTCGGCGTCTTGTTTATTAGTTGCACTGAGGCGGCGGGTGGAGGCTGTGTGAGCACCTCTTCTCAGCGAGCGGTCGGGCGCTGTGTCCACTTTCGGTTTTGATGACTGTGGGAATATGGCGGCGTGCTGTGATCGTGTGTACCCTGGGAAGGTGTTTCACGGCGTTTTTTGACTGACCGGGTTCTTTCCTTTGTGTTCGGCTGCTCTTGGTGTGTTTCGTCCCTAACTCCGGAGCGAAGACCGCCCTCCTTAACCTCGTCCTGCTGCCGAACTCTCCGCCGGGTCCCCAGACCGGTTCGTCCGCTTCTGCGTTCGAGAAGCTGCTGCTTTAACTCCTTTCTGAGCGCGGGCTGAAGATGCAGCGAGGGGTTCGGACGGCCGCGCGCAACAAACCCGGATAGCGAGCGGATTTAAGCACTGCCTATGAACGTTAATACCGACACTCACACACCTGAAAGGACTGAAAGGAGCGGTTCTTCTGATCTTTTGATCTTTCACGGGAAGAAGGCGAGTTTGCTGGGCTCCGGCGGTCCTCGCCAGGTTTCCAGGATCCTCCTCGCACCATGAGTGCGATCCGGCGGCCGAAGAAGGCGAACCTCCCGCATGAAGAGGCACACCGTCGCGGCTGCCCGGCTCTCTGACCCCTGTCTGCTTCCTCTTGGACTGCCCATTCCTCTCGTCGTCCCCCTCCCCAAGTTCCCCGTTTATGTATTTTTTTTCTTTATTTCTTTTTTTAACCTTCCGATTTCTGATTGTTCCTCCATTCCTCTCTGATCACCACTGGTTTCCCCGGTTCCCGTTTGACCGCTTGTTCCCGGTTCTTTTCACCGGAGGAGAAGAAGTCTGGCTGGTGGTCATTCAGGTTACTGTTTTGGCTGCCCGATGACGTTTTTTTGAAGGTTACGTGTCATAATGAGTCTTAAAAAGTTAACCAGTTTTGCTGGAGCTTCCGGAGTCTTTGGCTGATGAAAAATTAAGTGACATGTTTGGTCTACAAATGCAGGTTTTGAAACAGTACCCTATGAGTAATTTTATTATGAAGTGACAGTTTTGATGGTTCCCTGCTATGGGTTTTATTAAATTTTGCACGTTTAGTAAGTGGAATCAACACATCACGTATGAATGCATCAGGATTTAAGTGTCTTTTTAGGATTGTATCTAGCCGACAGGACGATCTGTAGCCAGACTTGAAACCTGAAGATTGTAGGTTCAAGCACCACCTTCTGTCAGTACTCTAGTAGCCTTTAAAATATTATCGTCAAAGGATGATGTTAGTATTTAAGTTCTGCAGCTGCCATAGTGTTGTGCTAAATACACATTACAAAAAACTGACCTTATCACACCTATCTGGTCTTCTTTGCAGCTGTTTATCCTCGGATTTTTCAGTCACTTGTGGGTGTAGGGACTATCGTTGATTCATGCACCTCGGGGTATCTGAATCCATGAGAGAGTGCGAGTACAGTCAGATCAGCACTCGCAGCTCGACATATGAGTCCCCCCACCAAAAGAGAGTCCTCCGCAGGAAGTGGCAGGCCTTCCCGGGTCGTAACAAATTCTACTGCAATGGCAGGATTATGATGGCAAGACAGACTGGTGTCTTCTGCCTCACCCTGTGGTCTTAATCCTGGTCACAGTGGGCTCTTCTTTTGCCTTTGAGTCAGTGATTATTGTCTTTCTTTTTTGTAATAATGAGTCAGATGTTTGTGACATGAGCATAATGTACAACAAGACACTTTAACTTTGTCCTCATTCTTTTGAATTCTTTGAAGATATTAGGCCACTTACAACAAACCTACAATAGGTTTTATGGTCTGGTGATACGGTGTTTGAATATTTCAGAATTACTTTGAGGTTCTCCCTTGGGTCTATGATCTGTTTAAATAAAACACTGAGGGTTCCCTTGGCCAGTCTGTGAGCTTGATTTCCAGTTCGCTGGGTCAGGATGTGTCATGTTGCTCCAACAGCGGCTCTGTGTGTAGAGGGCCATATGGATGAGGTATAATTGGAAAGCTCAATAGGGTGAAAGTCATCCGGTGAATAGCAATGGCTTCATGGTGGAAACCAGGGTTGCCCTAAACAAGGATGGAAGTAGATTTGGCCCTGTGTGCCTATGGCAGCTGGGCTGTCTGGTTCCATTAGTGCTTGCATAGCCCTACATAAAATTTCTTTTATTTGTATGGTGCTGTAGGTATTATCAAGCCTTCAGCACCTCCATCCATCTGTGTTTGTTTACTGAAATCCAGTCTGAAAAGCATCTTAATGACATGCAGATGGTGTGGAGAAGGAACATGAAACGAGAAACTCATGTTTCAGGACATGGATAAATCTCAGCTCTTTTCTCTCGTTTTCTTTAGCCTCATAGAGGGAGTTGGCTGGCATGTTACACCCTGCCCCTGCTCACCAACTGTCCATTGACATCCTTTCCAGTCTCCTGTAGTCAGGTGCCATATCATACCAACACTGTGTTGCATGGAACCTGGTGAGGGGTTAGTGTTAGCAAACTGTCTTTCCATAACCAGCCCTTTGCCTCCTGTGGTGGGGTTTAACCGTAACATACAGACCTTGCTCTGCTCTGTGACTGGTTGGATCTAGTTGACGTCAATCTCAGAATTCTGTCTTTTATTCAAGTGAGGACAACCCTTCAGGTCTAAATGGTAAATGGCAATGTGGAATGAATTTAGTGTTTGGATATTGTTGTATCAGATGCTGTTTCACTATCCTTGAAATTTTTTTTTCTCCCCTTTGGTTTTAAGCATTTATTGATCTGTTTTTACAGTAAGCATCAGCATAGTTGTGACAGGACATTGTGATTGTTGCTCCTGGGAAACCAGTTAAGCGTTTTGCCTTTTTTCCTCATTTTTAGACTCTGGAGTGTCTGCCCAATCGTACTGATGACAAGTAATGTCAAATGACAAGTCTTTTTTTTTTTTTTGCCATTCTGCTGTGTTGTTGAGTATTGCTGTTTCATAGGTGTACAGTACAGGTGATGGCGAGAGTATGAGTTGTCCCCTGTTAGCACTCAACACAACCCCATGTGTTCTCCAGCAAGCGGTCTCTTCAGTATACATCACATTACCCACCCCATGTGCTGCTGCTGTGAGTGGGGGACACATACCATTCTCACCTCGCACACAGGTTAGCAGAACAGATGTATTGAGTGGCTTGATCTGTGTGTGGTATTTTCTAACAGCAGACTAGTGAGGTGTTGGAAGTTTAACAGTGCTGTGTTTAGGGTGTATGTGAGACATGAGTAGTGCAAGCCAGCAGGAGCTTCTGCCTCCTCTTTAGAGAAATGTAAGCCAGTACCTGGACAGCAAACCCACAATCTTCTGAACATTCAGGTAACCCCCAGTACCTAACTGCTACCTTCTGAAAGATTTTGCATGTTTCCTAAAACTTTGGGACGGTAGTAGTCAAAGTCAAAAGTGTTTATTTGTCACTTACATGGTTACTGAGTATACCATGTAGTGAAATGTGCTTTGATTCGACAGGAGACTGTACGTGGTTACATATAAAAATTTAAGATGAGTAAGACAAACAAACAACCAAACCCAGAAAACAAGAACACACAGCAAATAGATAAGTAAATAAATAAAACAAAATAAAACCTTAAGGTGTACTGTGGGACAGTAACAGTGACAGTAAGGGGGGAGCGGTTAGAGGATATTGTAGACCGTGGGCTGTGAGGTTTGTGATGGGTTCCAGCCTTATGAAGCTATAATGGATAGAAGCTCCTCCTAAGCCTCTCCGTTTTGGCCATAATGCTTCTGAATCGTTTGCCTGATTTCAGTTATTGGTTGGGGCTCACCTGAATGGTGAAAGGTTGTGTGATCCAGCATACTAACTTAGCAATTCTAAAGAATCACATTGTATGCCTCCTTAAGCATTATAATATATAGCTGTGTTACCCAGTGCACAGGTTAAAAAAAAGTGTAGCCAGTGAAATGTAATAACATTATATAATCACGAAATTGTTTTTACTGTTAAAAGTGCTTGTGTTTAGTACAAGACCATCAAGTGGAAAGGACAAAAAATAAAATACCCAAAAACAAACTTTATTATCCTTACATTGCTAATGTGTGTTGCATTCTTTGTGTTTAGTAACTTTTGCATTTTTCATTTGCATACATAAAATGAGAATTTTATCCCTGTGTTGTTTGTGCAATTGCAAGAAAATTTGTGTGTGAGTGAAAAAAAGTGCATGAGTGTGTGTAGGGGGCAAAAAATTTGCCTGTGTTTATGGCATGAGAAATCGTCTTCCTCAAAATACTAAATAACCATTGTGGAGTTTAATGAACTTTGCTGCACAAAAACCTAACTTAGTGTGAGAAGTACCTCTGTGCCAAATTTCAAGTCTGGCTTGAAAACCAAAGCCTTATATAAATAACAAATGAACAGAGATGTAGCTTTGTAAATACAGATTACTCTCCATGAACAGATTTAATTTTTAAAGTGGATGTTTGTTGCATGGTTAAAACATAACCAATGTCCTTCCCCATTACGTGCATCTCAGCTGATGTGAATTTTTAGCTTGTGTGGGTTCATTTCTTGTCCTGCTGGATGTCTTTGACACTCAAGAGAGTTGTATTTTCAGCTCACAGTGTCAGAAGAGTAACTTTAAAAGCTGTGGGTTTGAAACACCTGGTCTCAAGGTTTTAACTTCCTCTATGGCCCTGCTGTAATTTCTGCTGCCTTCACATACAGTACCTCCTTCAGCAGGAATGCAGTACATCTTTACTCCATTGGTGAACAATAGCTTTCTTCTTTGAAGATACAGACTTGAGTGTGCTATAAGACTGGTTCCTGCAGCGTAGGAGATGACCATACCTTTCTACCTGTTTGGTATCTTCATAAGTTTCCCCCCATCCCGAGTAGTCGCAATGGTGTTTCCAGCCTTCATGCAGCCTAGTCGCTTCACTCATGACTTGCATCTAATGTTCTTGTCTGCATAACCATGTTTGCATCTTGTAGAACATTAGCTCTTTGATCCAGGAAGTGACATGCACCTACCAGGAACAGATATGAACCTTTCATTTTGTAGTCATGTACATGTTATTGGTGTACTCATTTTCTCGTGTTTGCGAGTAAATGTAGGCATTGCTGTTTCTCTCATACCACTGCTGCAATAATTATTTTGTAAACCCTCTTGTTATATTAGTAATAACTTAAGCGTCATAAGGGAACTATGAAATTGCCCTTGCCAATATTTGGGGCTGAACCATGTTCTTTTTTATTTTTGAGATGCTTGAAGGGTTGTGTGCTATGTGCAAGAAAGCAGGGCTGCATTTAAAACTGCTTCTAGCTGATTTTTTGAAGTTCAGCGTGAAGGTGATTCCATAATATGGTCCTCCTTATAGCTGAGTGTGCATATGTGTGTACAATGGTGGGGCACAACTACGCACTTGTGTCATAAAGTTGCTCAGTTTAGTCTATTACGCTCCCCTGTAGAAACGTATACTAGTGCTGTGCTCTGCTGGCACAGGTGTTAGGCCTCTGTTCAGGGATGTTTGCTACTTGCATCAGCCCTTTGGTTGGGGTGTAGGTGGGTGGGGTTAAAGCGTGGTGGCGTGTTAGCACAGAGCAGACATCTTTCACATATACACCTACTTTCTAAGTCCCTGACCACTGGCGTGTTGCCTTTCTCGGGTTTCTTCTGGGCAAAGTGCTTTTACGTTAGATGACCATGTTCAAAGGTGACAAGTGTCTGGGTGTTAGTGTGGTGCAGTCACACTGCATTCTGAGCACACACCACAAGTGCACTTGAAGGACAAGATCCACAATATGTCATGATGGATGGCTGTGCAGAGTTCTTCTTTGAGCACACAAAAGCAGTAAAGGTGTGTGGAATTGCTTTCATCTTTTGGAATCTGTATGGAGGAGTCTTAAGTGTTGTGTCCAGAGGAAGAAATGTTTGTATGGAGAATAGTCTGAGGTTTGTGTTGAGGGTGGTATAGTTTTCTTCTGAGGATGTTTCTTATGGAGATGTGACCATACAAATGCAATCAGTTGTCTTTTTGAAAAGTGCTGTATAAAAAAATTTGATTATTCAGAATACAATGTATGCCTGAATTGGAAACAAACTATACAATTAACTTAAGGACCTTGAAATTTATTTATTTATTTATTTATTTATTTATTTATTTATTTTTTATTTATTTAGTTATGAATGATTCATGACTTTTTATGGTAACTGGGTCAATTAAAGTTGGGTCCCAGCTTAGAATGCTATGCAGCAACATTATTCTTGGGATGTGAACTAACAACCTGATGAGCCGTTTGATTCTATAGTGAACTTACCTTTTATTACTACTGTGTCAAAATGTTTTCTATCAGGTAAAGTGTGTGTCTACCAGTGTGCTTTTGGTTTTCTTCAACATGGAGTTTAGCACAACCTGGATTGGTGCTTTTCACCTGAGGTTGAAAAGAGGCGTTCAGTATGAAGGAAGTGGTCTGTATGACCTTTAAAGTGCAAAAAAAAAAAAAAAACTGTCTGGGAGACATGTGCGTTTGTATTTACATGTTTGGCAGGACTTTTTCTCAGAGCACTGCTATTTTCCATGTCCTCATTTCATGCGTAATCCTGCTCTCCTGTTTCCCAAATGCAGCTTCCAGATACCAGAATCAGAATCCTTTAAGGACCCCCATTGCAAAAAGCCCCTTTTCTGAGTTATTTTTTTTATGGATGGCTGGCACAAGCTCAAATTTGTATAAATCTCTTTAAAGCTTGAGATTAGGATCGACTGAGCACTCTGCAGTTTTGGAATTATAAGTTCTGCTGTGAAATTTGATGTAAAAAGTCAAACGAAAGGAACCCCTTAGCTTTTGGCGATGTGAGAATCCTCTCAGAATGTTCTGAAGGGTCCTACATTTTGCCTTTCACTGCCCTTATGCTGTAATTTTTTTTTTTTTTGTCTCCAGACAAACCTCTTAAATTGGTCAAAAGACTGAATGCTTGAAAAATCAACTTTTCCCTGTGTATTAAGTCTTACATGATTTTATTGTTAAAGTTTTGCTTTGTGTTTAGAACACCCACTGTGGTGTTGCAGCCAGCCAACTGGTTCTATGCAAGAATTCCAGTCCCTATGCAGTGGGGGATTACCATCATGGTGGACTGCCGAACACCCACTTCTCATCAACTGTCTCTTGATTTATCACAAGACTCTAATGTGCCACCCTGTGTTCACCCGGTACAGCAGAGACCAAATCCCTTTTGTTCTGTAAATGTATCAAATACTGCTATAATATGCAGTTGCTTCATCATGCCAAACTGATCTCATGAAGGAAGTACACTTAGCTGCTGGGCATAGACTCCATTGACAGATGCAGCCTAACTGATCAGTGCCTCCTTCTGAGTATAGTTGTCATTAAGGTTCCTGAACATGAGCAGGCTTTGGTACAGTGTTGCGAAAAACAGCATTGAAACAGTATGAGGAGACAGAGCCCCTGTCCCACTTCAAGAAGAATTCCAAAAAGCAACAGTAGATACAAGGTTTTGGACCTGATCAGGCAGGTTGGGTGGGTGCCTGGTGGGTTTTATCGAGCAGATTGATGCTCTTAGTATTGATTGCCTAGAGTCAAGTCTAACTCTGCAAACACCAGGAGTACACTGAGAGGTAAAACTATGTTGAGGCACTCTGTGTTTTCCTGTTAGAGGTTGAATGGACAAGGCTCAAACATGAGCTGTGCATTTTCCAGGATTTGACCAGCTTTGGAGTTGGGAGGACAATGTAAATAAGTGAATCTTTCCATCTTAAGGTGTACCTTCATTTTCATACCTTTCATGATTTCTGTCACAGGCAGTTTAAGAACTTTGTTTGGAGAAGAATCCTTTTTCTGACTTTTAAAGGCATCACATTTCCACATCTGGAGAAAACATCACCTCATTTCTTATTATTACATGATTCATCAGTTCATCTGAAACACATGTCTTTAGAAAGTGGGAGGGTGAGCACCGGAGGAACCCCCCCTGCAAACAGGGAGGAACGCCTGGCCAATCCTAGAGCACAGACTGAGCTGAATTTGAACTATATTGAAACACAAAGCCCAGCAGCTGTGAGGCACCTGCTTTACTCAGTGTACTACAGAGTAATATACTGTAATAATGTATACATTTTAATGTATGGGAGACCTGCTACAGTGAGACCACTCATTCCAAATGGAGACTTGCAGAAGAATGTGATGCTCCCAAGTGGCCACACTCTTAGTTATGTGAATTGAAGTCTAGCTGCAGTAATGTTGAATTTATAGGTCTGCTCTACAAAGATTTATGTAAAACGTGAATGTAGCGACATCTTTGTTACACACCCAGGTGAGGAGGTGGGTGTGTGTTTTTATCCTGCAGCGCTCTATATTCAGTGTAAGTCCTCAACAATCATTAAATGCCGTTCCTGGCCTCCTCAAGCTGAACCTGTCAGACCAGTCATCTGTTCAGAGGGTGGTCTGTTTAAGTAGATCTTCTCACAACATTGTCATATTGCTACAGCAGTGTGTCAGCGGTCTAACACGAATCCTGTGAACAGGCCTGGTTGTCCTATGACAGCTGTTCCTTCAGAGCTCTGCAGTGACACTGAGGAATATGTGAGAAAGTGGACTTCGAAGGTTTACGTTTAAATTAGATTTAGTTCATGAGTTTTTGTGGATAATTGGTTGCAAATGTTTGGGACGCTTAGATGATGCATAGCCAAATCCAGCACAATGTACGAATTGAGCAGAAGACAGTCAGCAAGAAAAGTTTTTACGGTTTACCGGTGGCTGCCTTAAAACTGCCATCTCTAGCCATCAGAGCAAATTTTTGTAACTTCTGTCAAAGCACTGAATTGTTACACTGGGTGAAATATAAGTAAATGTTGTCTCATTACTCTTTTGGGGTTACTTTTTAAAAAGGCATGTTTGCAGCATATAATGAAATTCATGGAATGACTTGAAGCCATGGGTTTGTCACACAACTGCACAAAAAATGAATAGCAATGAAAACAGGCCTTGTCCAATGTGTGTATCCTAGCTGTCCAGTTTGAGGCTCTGTGGTCAGACCGCACACATTTGTGGGCTACTTCAAAGAGCAGTTGAGTTGATGACCCATTATGCCTGTTGCTGAGGGCATTTCCTGGAAAAGATGAGGAATCACAGGGGACAGCATGTGGAAAGGACTACTCATTTACTGCCATACCTATGTTCCCTGAGGAGGAGGATGGGAGAAGTCTGTTGGTTACTGTTTGGATTTTATTGATCATGGAGGACAAACTGCTAAAGACTCAACCTTTACAGTGGTTTCTTTGTAAAAGAAATGTCCCTGACATTTATGGGAATGGGCTGTAGGAGTTTCGTCAGGATAACTGCTGCCCCTCTAAAAAAACCAGCATGCAGTTTAAAGGGACTTCAATCCTGTTTTTGGCCTACTGAGCAGTCGGAGGCCAACAAGATCTCTGCAGGGGACTGTGAGCCACCTTCCCTGACTGTTCTGAAGATGGAAACAGGGAGAGAATTGTGAGGTATGATGCCTGCACGTTTAACATGGAACAGGAGCTGCTTTTTTTTTTTATATAACCCCAAAGTCTCTCAATGCTGGCATATGATTCCCAGGTAACAATAAAAGGAATGGCAACCTGGCACCCCTAGGACCTCCTGCTATTTTACATTCTGTGATAGGAAGTAGGGGTCACAGTCAATGGCCTGTTGGGCACCCATCGGTCAGAGTCCAGGGCACCATCTCCAAAAACAGAAGTGAACTTTTTGAAATAATAGTTGCTTCTTTTCCTGTCAACGCAGAATTACTTCCCTCTAAAAACACGGTGGTTTATTGTTCCCATTTGCGATGTGCCTTGAGCCACAGCTGGAACAGAGTGCACGGAGGTGCATTTGTTGTCCAGGCAGCAAATTATTCACGCTTCTAGTTGGATCTTGTCTGCAGTACTAGTGGCTGTTGTGGCTTCTCTCTCAAAAGAAGAGAAGTGCATATACAGATAATTGCAACCCCCATATTCCAAGAGTGTACAAGTTCACATCCTGAAAGCCTGGAGGGTTTTTTTTTTTTTGCTCCCTTTAAAGTAAAACAAACTTGCTGTATTTCATCTGTGACTTTTACTGTGAACCCCTTGTTCTACTGGTAGCAAAATCCCTAATTTTGCTTGAGCACTATATTTTTTTGCTTGTTGGGGCGGCAATCACCTTCACTTGTTGAGCCCATTCGGAAATGCTTTTAAACCCAAGTGAAACAAATGTAAATTCTGGACTTTCTCCACACCTTCAGCAGCACTGTGAGCTGTTGCTGCTCAGCCCAAAGCAACAGACCTCCACCAAACCAATGAAATTAATGGACAGCTTCAGTTCTGAAGTACTTTGAACAGTGCTCTATCTTAATCGACTGTTAACTTATTTTTATGACTTCCATTCTTGGCATTCTTAGAAAATATAAAATTCCTCATTTGCATGTAATCCTCCTTCACTGAGCATGGCTGTCTAATTGCCTCATTTTATCATGGATTCAGTCTCATTAGTCTTAGGACCAGATGATGGTAGCAAACTTGTGAACGGAGGGGGAGCTGTGTGATGGATGTCTCCCCCGTGCTCTTGGCCCAGCTTGCTTATGAATGTAGCTCCCCCCGTGCCCATACGCTCAAGAATGGGTGCTCTTTATGGCCTGTAGTCTGCTCATAGCAACTGCTGGTACAGATCTGGTCCTGCAGGCTGAGTCCATGCCTTCTCCCACAGGTTATCACACCCCTGCTACTGTCCCCAGTCTCATTTCTTTACTCCATATGTTATTTAATATACAGTAGCAAAACTCTTGGGTCCTCAGGTATTTCAAACCTTGGAACAACTAATGAATAGGCCTTTATCATTAGTGTCTTTACTGATGTGCAACCAGCTCTGGATAATCACTTTTTTGTTTTTCCTTGCCCATAAATATTTTACTGGGTGTCTGTCAAGAATGTCCTTTAAAAAGGAATCGTGTATGTGTGTGTACACACTCTCCCACCCCTGGTTGATTACAGTGTGCTTCTTTACCAGCATAAATACCTCTGTGACTCAGTTTTTGATGCTCTGCTCATAATTGATCAATGGAATAGTGCTCTTGAACTCCAGTTTTGCCTGTCAAACCCAAACCATCCATACCTCCTAGGACTTTTGCTTGTGTCAAATCACAGTTGACAGAACTTTAGTGAAAAGGTTGTTAAGACTTAAACCGGAGTGGAGTGGATGGTGTTGGGGAACATGGTGGACTGGAGAGCTGCAGAGAGAAGGAGCTGTGATGATGCATGCTGGCTTACAGGGTTTGGTTCTCTCTTACTCCACTTAATCACAAAGCTCAGCTGTAGGCAGTGAATGACACCTACTCCCACAGTGCACAGCAAATTGCTGAAATAACACACCCTTGAGATAATGGGTATAATGCAGGTGTGTGCAGGTAACTTTGACCCCTGCAAGTGAGGGCGAGACTTGGCACTGGGTGGAGGGGTCAGACATGATACACGTTGTTGACTTGAAGTCTTGTTAAACTAAAGCCATGTGTGAAATTAAGATGAGTCCCAGCTGCCAGCCAGGTATGCAAAACAGGACACCCCCATTAATCCGCCTCTCAACTGAATTTGCCGGGCTGCCAGGAGGATTCGCACAAAAGACAGAAATTATATAGGAGCTCAGCTGCCGCTTCTCTTATGGTGCCTGATTAATTATGTGTGACTCATTTGTTTTGTCATGTTTTTCAGCTTTTGGTAAGTAGTTGTGATATTGCATATTGCAGTCTTGCTGTCTGTCTTTGCTGTGCAGTATACGACATTCAGCCAGCACATAGAAAGTTAACCTGCCAAAATGGGACAGGAAGTTTGTCATTTCCCATCCTGTTTGGAGTCTACATGTTCCGTTCACACAGTTGTCACTTTATAGGGTTCAAGAACATCAGATGAGAAGCTATTTTTAAATGCTGGATGAAGTTTGACACTGTGAGCTAGCTTTCATGTCTTTTCTTTATCCCTCTATGCTCCCTGTACTTCCCACAGAGTATTCACTGGTGAAATGCATTCTCTCTCTATCACCCAGCCTATTCTGATTCATCCTGCTTCTTGGTGATAAATGCAACACTCATTCCTGGCCCACAAAATGTTGAGGAGCACTAAAATGAGTGATGGAATTGTGATTGCCACTAAGAACTGTACTTTACAGAATTATAAAAGTGGATAATGGGGGTGTTACTACAATGGTCTGCTTAAATTTAGTAAGCTGCTGTGAGAAATGTACCATTGTGCAGTTAAAGGTGAAACCCACTCATTCTTTTAGTTTGAGTTACCTTGTTTAGCACCTTTGCCAAAAGGCTACATCACAGCCCTTAACATACAAGGGACAGGGTTACATGCAGCATATAGCATTAGTAACAAGCAGTATCCTACTGGCATCAGTTATGAGAAAAGAAGTGGCTTTGTGGTCTGACTTGCTACTTTGCAGCTTGAAGGCCCTAGGTTTTGCATCCTTGAGCTGATATAGTAGTAAAACTTGCCCAGATGTATAGCCCAATAGGCTGCTTTTGAGAAGTATGAAGATTCCTCATCAGAGCTTTAAGATATTTTTATGACTTCCACAGTCAGTTGAACCATGCTCTTAATGCATATCCACTTTGGCAATACAGAGGTTCTAAGCTCTGTGTTTTTGTTTGAGAAGGAAATTAGTTTCTTTAGCATTTTTCTTGAAAATTGTGATTGTGTCATTTTTGTTTTCTATTTACAGTTTAAAGTCATAATTTTCATTGATAACTTTTAGAGTGGGAATGTTTTCTCTGTGTTTGACCTCTCACATTTCACAAATACTGACATGGGGACTGGAAGCTGCTGTGACTGCATGGAGTGAGCAGAAACCCCATCTTTATATGAATACTGGACTCTGAGTGACATCCACATCTGTTTGAAATTATAAAAACAAAAGTCACTCTTAACTATTTATTTGCATATGGTTTGCTCTCTAAAGGTTTCACACTGGCAATATTATATTGTATGAAGTCTCCCCCCCCCCCCATTTTGATAGTACCTTGTAGTCACTCATACCACATAATGCATTCACAAGTATTATTCTTCAAAGATGTTCCTTGAATTTGAGTGACTTAAGTGTTTGATAAAATAAAAGGTGGGAACACGTGTTGCCCAAGATGAAACAAGGAGACAAAAGCACAGAATTTGCCCGGGGATGCCTGTGGTTCACTGTAAGAGACGCCTTCACTGGGGAAGCTTACCAAGGGGCTGCTGTCAGCTGTCACGCAGGAGGAATCCTGTTTGTTTTATACTCCATGCTTTTAACTACCACCCTCATACAGGGATTTTTCAGTGCAAACAGACTTGCACTATTTAACCTAACAAGTTGAGTCCAGCCAAGCATGCTGTCATCACCATAGTAGGTATTTACCCAGTTGCTCTTGGAAACCAGAACCTTTTCCAGAACTTTCTTGTTATAGATTCAGAGTGGTATTTCAACTAATGCAGATGCTAAGTGACTTGCTATCTAAGCATCTTTGTGTGATTTACTTATTCCTAGAAGTCCCAGTTTATGATTAGAAGAAATGCAAATGTAATCTAAGCTGTTGCATTGTCATGTCTCATAGTTCAGTTAATTTTTCACCAACTAACGGCTCAGCATTGTTGAGTTGAAATATCTCCAGGTTGCACCTAAACAGTCCATGTGAAATTGACTTCCGCATTCTTCCATTTGCTGTGGGTACCCTTACGCCCTTTAGTTGTCTTTTTATTGTGCCAGTCCAAATGAAACAATGGTTTTCTTCTGAAAAGAGCTCTATAGGAACAAAAGGAGGGTAAGAAATAAGAGGTCAGGGGCTGACCCAGCATACCCCAGTCTTGAGCAGGACTCTCCACATCTTGCAGATAATTTAATTTGTTGCATTTCATTCAATATCAAAGCCAGGGTGAAACTGCAGGCCCTTGGGCTAGCAGTGTGGTGGCAAGATGGATGATGGACGGATGGACCAACAGGCAGAGGGGAGAGATGAAACATGAATTATCCTTGGACGTCAGTGTTCACTTTCCCTTCTGTGGAAGCACTCTCAGCAACACTTGTGTGCCTGTTTCCTTGGAAACCGTTGTTCTGGAAAGCACCATGTGTGCTGGTGGACAGCTTGTGTCTCCATGGCAACGGGAGCCCCTTGAATAATGGCCCAGTTAAATTCTGAACGCTCAGCCATGTGTCTCCATTTTTGCAAAGGATGCAAGAGAAGGCAAAGAATGTGTGGGGCAAGACCCTGGGGTTATGAGTAATTTTGAACCATGGTCTGAATGCATATTTTACATTTTTCAAATAAATTTTCAAAATACCCAAATTCTTGCTTATTCATGTGGATGACTTGTAAAATGGAAATGCTTTCCAGGCACAGGCTGCTTATGAGATGTGTGCTGTGTAGGTTAAATTTAATCTCCTGTGTGTGTGAGGAGGAAAGACTGCAACTAGAAAACAGAGGGTCAAATAATGAAAACCACAGGGGAAAGTTGGTATAGTTTGTTTCATCCTCTCCAATAACAGTTTTGTGTATTTGTGGCTTAGCAGAGACTGTTTAATTCAAAAAAGCAAACAAATGGAATGCCAGCAGTAGTGAGCCAGAAGTGGGAAATGGGAGCTGATCAAACCAGGAAGAGGGCAGATTTAAATGGGTTGCACACCACAGATGACATCACTTCCCTGGAGCCTGCGGTGTCAACCTGGCAGAGATGTACCAATGTTCAGTCTAATTAGTTTTTTAATTTCAACTCTTTACATTCCTCAAAACTTTTTGCTACAGAGCTATCCATCCTTTTGTTCTTAATAGCTGCTTGTTTCTCTTGTTTGCGAATACTACATGTGTGAATGGTTGCTCCAGGTATCAACCCAACTGTTTTGTGGGTCCTTTTAGACACTCAACATCAATAGGACTAGAATACTCATCCAGTTTAACAGAAAGCAGCTGTCATGGTTCAGTTAATTCTTAGACCTACTTATTTTCATGTGTAGATGTAGATATACATCACTACAGCCTTTTCAGGACCTGGCTCCTCTATACTCATTTTCCTCTCTCGGATCATCTCCAGTACTGCACATCATCACATTCTGCGTCTAACCACCAATGCTCATTATGCCTGTCTAAAGAGTTGATAGTAAACTGATGAAGGGGGTAATTATTTTTCTGTGTTGGGAAGAGTGTTGTTGCGGTGTCTCTGCTCTTGATGACGCTAACATTAGATCCGAAATTGTGGCCCTGACGGTGCTTCCCACATTTTGCTGCTGCAGCATGTTTTGTTTTGCTTAATTTACCCACTGAAGTATACCTTGCATGCCCAGGTGTTATTGTTAAAAAGGGCAGTTAAGGGCACAGATAAGTGCTGGATTGCATCCCAGGAGGAGTCCCAGCCTTAGGTGCTTAACGTGAATGACTGCCATAAAACATGAAGCTGCGCACATGGGTGAAATTGTATGTCTCTCCGGATTAGTGCATCAGAAAACAGATGCTTATAAGACTGGTTCGCAAAGAGATTTAACATTGCTTAAAATTGTATGCACTTACATAACACATGGCAGAATTAGAACAGGTCAGAGGTCTCCATCTTAATTTTTCCTCTTTATTTGTGAGTTTGTATGCTCTGTACAATTGGCACATCTTCATTCCCAGTGGTTTGATGTAGCTGTCACTTACTGCGCTGTATCTTATTAGTTGTGCTAATTGCCGCTCATCCACTGACAACCAACCTGCTGGCAGGAATGGAGGAACAATAAGGAGATGCGTTAAACTGGGTCCAGTTAGAGAGCAGGACGCCGATCGCTCTGGACAGCATTAATCGCTGCCTTACCTAATATGTTTTCAAAACCAAACACCAATTGTGTTTACAGCATCGAAACGATCATTTGAGATTGCTTTCTACCTATGGAATGAATGGACTGTTTGCTTCTCAGCAACTGCTCTTCCTAATCTGAGCCTACCTTTTGTTTTTAGCTCCTTTTCAGGTTCCATGAAGAGAATAGATGTACTCAAAAACCATTCTGGACTTTTTTGTTTGCATGAGTCTCATGTCTCTCAAAGTATGACTTTTTGGCTGAAACCCTGATATTAAACTGTATCAGATGGTTATGAACCATCCTGTAAGCCACTTTGTGTAAAGTGCTTGAGCTTCAGGCCTGATTCTGGTCTGTATGTCATTCCAAATGCAAGCAACTGTAACGTTTCAGTGCTGTAAAAACAGCTCTTCTGTGATCAGTGTTCAACTGCTGGACCAAAAAAAGTTAATGGCATTTAAGGTTTTTTAAGTGTTTGGAAAGTAAGGCTTGGTTGGGGAGGTTGTTTGTCCAAAACCAGTTTCATAGGGGAACAACCAAAGAAACCAGAGTTTAACATAGAGGACTGTCAAAATGAGGAGTCGGGATGTGCGTGGGGATTTATCGCTTATTATAAAACAGTTGGTTTTGCCTGTGCTCATGTCCATGGTTATATAATCGTGAGGCTCGTCTGTCATCCCTCGAGTAGCATAATGATAGTGGGTTATTTAGAAGAGGATAAAAACGTATTTTCTGTACCACTGTGTGCCACACACTGCAGTCAGATCCACCTTTCTTCACCCACACTTGGTCCCACATTTGTGTCTTGCCCAGTCTTCACCCACACACCAGGGCCTGCCCATCCTCTGCCCCAACACCAGGGCCCACTCTTTCTCTACCCTCCCACAACAGGACCCCCCATTTCTCCATCAAAATGTCCTTCTGCTGGTTGTTCAATGTCTTCATGACAAAGTGACTGTGAAATTACCAGCTCTGTTTGCTGCTTGCATCTCTTACAGTGATTCACACAGTGACACTGGAACCATTCTGCTACCTTCGCTTACTGCAGCATCTTCTGTTGAAACCCGGCGCAAGCTAGAAATGCGGACAGGCGTGGGCAGCGGAGAAAAGAGGAGGGCTGTACAAATCAAATGGGGCTCTGCTTTCACAGTGCATCACTGTGTGCTCTGTATTGTTGTTCCTTTTGAACACAGACACGGCTTGTTGTGTGACACTGCGCCCAAGTGCTTCCATCTGTCTCATGACTTGCTCTGGGCAACCTGCTGCTGGAGGTTGTCCGTTTCATCTGCCTCCGGAAGACTGTAAATTCACACAGTTTTATTAATAAAATTATATTTTGCCTACCGCAGTGTGCTAATTTTAGTTTGCTGGGGGGGAAACCTCATACTCTCTTTCCCTGGAGATTAAATGTATAAGCTCACATGCCATCGTACTGAAGTGCCATCTATTTCACTGTAGACTATAAGGTAATTTGTAACCTTCTAACTAGCAAAGACTTTCGGTGTCAACTGGAAGGAGAAATGTGTGCGATTTGAGTTTCTTGTTTACCACAGGGTCTTACACAGAGTTTATTGCTGATCATTAAGATGCACAAATCCAGCATAGAACAAACTAATTAAATCAAATCCCAGAGAGCAAGTACAGTAAACACTGATGGGTGTAAGCTGATAGCATCCACAGATGGAGAATCACATCTGTTAAAGAAGATGGGGATGTCCTACCACAGTGGAATACTGTGCTTATTTAAAAGGCGTCCACAAAGTGGTCTCAGCAGCTGTTTATTTCGGGTGAACATGCCTTCAGGAAACGCCAGTGCTGCTGGAGCACAGTGACGTATGGTGCCTTTACAACACATCAACATTAGCTCCTTCATGGAGTAGGGGGTGCTGCGCTTCTTTCACAGAGTGCCAGCCACCAGTTTTCTCCCCCCGCTTAGTTTAGCCCTGTTACTTCCAGTGTGCTGAAAAGAGAGATCCCTTCTTCTACATGGGTGGTCCCCTGTGTCATGGGCCAGCGCACCCCAGATACCCGGGAGCTTCTTCCATCCAGGTGGTTTTTCCAACTGCGATGAGGGGGGGAAGGTTACAGTTTTTCCCCTCTATAAATCTGTTCATTTATTGGTTCTTTCAAGAAGATTATGTTTTAAGTGTTTAATTATGTAACCTAAGAAAGTTGGTGTAAATGATTTTGGTATGTTAACATTTATATTAAAGTGCAGATGTGCATGTTGCAGAGCGAACACCTCAGTGGTAAAATTTGTTTGTGTGATATCACAGTCAGTGTTTCTCATAACAATATGTGGCCCAGATGGCATTCCACAGAATATAATGCAAGTTTTGTTGGAGACTGCGGAGGTTTCCCCCACAAGGGATGCACTGAAACTTCTGCACCAGTCTTTGAGTTTCCAGGATAGTTCCCTTCTCGCAGAACAGCATGCTCTTTGTACGTACGAGCTGACAGGCTGTTTCAGCCCACCTGGGAGATCCGGGAAGCCGTTCTGTCACATAAGGCACTAAAAAGGAAGTGTTGTCTCCTGCCCTTTTGTCCCCTGCCATTTTGAAGGTTGCACATGATGACGGTGCTGTCGTCACATGTCAGTGAAGTGTGTGGTGATCTGATGTTCTCTCTGACAGGATACTGTCCCTGAAAGCCTCTGCCAAAGTCTCACTCAGGGTTAACCTGACTGCTGAACACTCGGCTTGGGTTCAAGAGGGAATTCTCCAAAGGTGTTCCTGTTGGACAGGGAAGGAAAGCTACTTTTATATATAGAACTATGTCAGTGGTGAACTACATTAACTTGGTTGATTGGAAATTGTATAGAAGGGAATGTGCGTAATATGTGTGTTTTCCTGTGCTGTATTACATATGTAGTGTATAAACTAGTAAAATACCAACCTGCATAAATAAGTAAAATGCTATAAAATACTATAAAATGCTGTTCTGATAACAGTAAGAGCTGAGTAAAATCTGTTGTACGCATGCATGTTTGCTGTAATAAAGCAGTCCCAGTAGCTGCTGACCTACTCAGGATGCTTCTAGAAAAGGCTTTGTATCAATCTGTAATCCATATTTTTGCATGCCATTAAATACTTATGTGGCGATCAATGATATTACCGCTATGTAAGTGCTTGCTAATGGTGGCGGTCATTCCAGCCTCTTCAAAGGCAGCTGTAAAGGCTGAAATAAACAATAATGGAATAATGGATTGCTCCCAGCACTGGCTTTTCAGCTGCCCTTTGTTATCCTTCTCCTCCCTTATAATTTTGTCTCCATTTTCCAAGATGTACAGTAATTCACATGTAATCCTTTTAGCACCCATTATGCAGTGGACATTTGAGGAGTACTGTGTTTGGATTGATGTCCATCAGGATGCAGGATTGGCTTTTTTTTTTTATTTTTTTTTTTTTTTTAAGTCCAGTGCAGCTCATGGGTGAGAGCTTGGAGCACGTTTCATTCCTTCACAAGCAAAGATATGTAACTCTCTCTCATCAGAGTGCACTGTTTTTGTTTGTCATGTATATGCAGGAAATTATTGTTTCGTTGTCAGCGTCTGTTAAATGAGGGGGTATCATCAGTCCACGGTACTGTGAATGTCTCTGTGGGTGACACTACTCAACTTTTGACTGTGTTTGCTGAGGACTGCATGCTAGCTGTCAGAGACTATGCCATGAGCCTATGCTTCATGTCTTTATGTCCCCTGTTCTTAGTCTGGCATGAACCCAGTGCAGGGCTCCACACGTAGGCTTGCAGTGCACTCGTGGAGGGAAACAACTAATGACTTACAGCTAGGATGAGGCAATTCTCTGTCCTGCATCATAACCGCATCACAACCACTTCTCACCTTTGCTCTTTCTAACATTCATACATTTCTTCAGAACCAGAAATCTACTTACTTGAATTAAATTTTATCTGTCTGAAGAGTTCCCTGCTTCCTGAGATAAACTGTCTTATCTACCACATTAAATACAGATTTAACCTTGTGGTATGTTTATAAATGAGGACAGTCTCACTTGTGTTGTGTGAGAACTTAGAACTTGTTGGATGACTTCAGGATTGAGCTTGTTTGCACAGTTTACTGCATGATGATCTGATGTGCTGAAATGTGTGGCAGATATAAAGCATTCATTTTGAAAGTGGTGGCTCTGTGTAGTTAAGATAACATTTTTGGCTTTTTACGTTTGGCCCCATTCTTTAGTTGTGTTTAATGTGCATGTCCACGTGTTTGTGACATCAAGTTCAATGTCCTGGTGCACTGGGGGTTATTTAGTGAACCAGAGAGAATCAGGCAGATTGCATCCACAGGTGGTTGTTTGCTGTCCAGCAATGTGGCCCTTTCCGCCACATGAAATAAGCCTTTGGAGGCCTGGCTGTGGCACCCTAATGTGATTACAGTAATGAGCACCTGCAAAATCGGACAATAATTTGGTTTAATCCAGTTATCTGCTGCTAAATCTGATTACGGGGCAGCGTGAGCCAAGGGAATCCCTGGCCACTGTGTCATGCTGTGCACCAGGATCGGATGTGACTGACTCCACAGGGGGTTATTTCAAATCTCTTATTGGGGGGCAGGTGCACATGGGCTCTTGAGCTTATTGGCTGTGAAGGCAACATCAGAGGTGTTCACTGGCAGCCCTGTTACGGAATTTTCTTCCATGATCACAATTTAATAGTATGTATTAGCACTAAATGAAAACAGAAGGGTTCGTTGTTGTTGTTGTTATTATTATTATTATTATTATTATTATTATTATTATTACTATTATTATTATTATTATTACTATTATATGGAAAATTGTCATTATTATATTAAGGGACCACATGTTTTGCTTCTGAAATAGGAAAGCAGTCATATATACAGGCAGCAGGGAGTGTTATGATGGGGCAGCCAGTTATGTGATAGAGGTATTGCAGTGCAGTTAAAGGGCCAAGGTTCAAATCCCTGCTCCCACTGTAACAGCTTTGATCAAACCCTTGACTTGATACAGTGAAAGTGTCCTAGCTGTATAATTTGGTCACTGTAAGTACTTTGCTGTATAAATTTAACATTAGTAACTTTGGAGAACAGCATCAAGTAAATGAATCACAAAAAAAGGGCCTTAACATGAACTCCCTGAGTAAAATGTCTGAAATATGCGTGATGTTGGGGATTTCTAGGCATTTAAGTAACACTGTGCATAAAGCAAGTACAGTAATGAAGAAAACAAATCAAGCAGAACATTCAGCCTGAAAATCTTTCCTTTCTTCCACAGCTGTCCGTTCCTGGCATCGGCACTGAGTCCTGCCATCCCTGCTGTTGGTGGTGTGCTTTTTGTCTTCGTCATGGGGACGTTGCTCCGAACAAGCTTTAGTGACCCTGGCGTCCTGCCCAGGGCCACACCTGATGAGGCCGCCGACTTGGAGAGGCAGATAGGTAAGGTCTCTTTGCCTCTCTATTGTGGACCCTATCAACCTGAGCACAACTACAGTCTGTAACCTTTGTTTGACTCCTCATGCTGCTGGTCCTTAGCAGCAGTTCTGAAGGAATCTTGCTGGGTGGTTGTACATATGTCTCTATGATGGCACATCATCGGACCTCCTTTGTCCTCTGAAAACAAGCACAAGCATTAGACAGCTTAATCAGCTTTATTGGGTAGGTGGGAGATCTTTTCATGGATGCTGGAGTCCAAAGTGTTGTCCTTACTTGGGCCAAAAAAACGGTGGTTCAGACCCCTCTCACTGTCCACTTGATCCTTTTTACCCCCATGCCACTGTGACCTGAGACTGATGAGCAGATGTTACTGCAGAAACCAGAATCTTGTGCTGATCATAGACCTCTCAGACACTCAAAATGATGGACTCTATATGAACTGTTCAACTATTTATATCAATATTAATTTATTTTTGGCTTTACATCAGTGGTGAGATGGTGTCCCTATGCCCCTTAGAGCCTCTGCCCTCAAGGTGGAGTAGGGTGGTTTGGGAGGGTGCTACCAACCACGAGCTTGTCCCAGCAGTATTACTTTGTCCCCAACAGTTGGGGTAGTGACCCCCCCCATAGCTCTGTACTTGTATGAATAATGTATTCTGTCTTTCTCAGCACTTTCTGATCAGTGTCTCAAGTATGAAATCAGAAGACTTTTGCATCTCACCCTTTGGGCTGCATTGTCTCCTGCAGTTCAGATGATCCATTACCATCACAAGTATTTCAAGTTAGGAATCATTGAACAGAGAGAATTGTTTTTTTTTTTTTTTTTAATAAATAAGGGAACAGTCTTAGCTGCATCATGTGTACTTTTGAACAGGTAGTTGAGGAGAAAAAGTGTTGCCCCTGCCAAACCTGGAGCCTACAACCTCCTGGTGACAGGGCCAGCAGCTTGACTCGTGTCTACAAGTGATCTTGGTGTGAGGTGGAGGCAGCTGACCTATCAGGGTAATGTGAGCATTTGCAAAATTATTCTTATCTATTCCCCTTGTGTAAATTTTGCAGCCTCTTCTGTATGTGTGCACTTTAGAGTAACTGTTTAACTATCACATTATGCTTACCATGTTATTTGACACCTCTGATTTGTAAGTTTTCCCAGAGTTCTCTCTAGCCGGTATGCGCTTAACACCCTTCCACCCTGTTACGAGCAAAGCTGTGCTAACAAGTGTTTCCATTAGATGGTCATCAGAAGTGCAGGAAGCTTTTCCTCAAGGTTGTTTACTGGTTGTATATCCTGCCATTGCTGAATGACATCTTGTTTGGTTTGTGAATTCAAAGTTAAACAGAGCAGAGATGAACTCCACATGTGGCAGGAGAACCTTGAGCATGTGCTGAGCTTTTTGTCAAGATGGTTACTCAGGTTGCACTTTGACATCTGCTGTTCTGTGGATATTGCAAGGTATGAAACGACAATAGTAACATTTTTGATGTCAGTCATCATGAGTTTTGTATTCAAAACTAAAATGACTAATTCATACTGCTTCTTATAAATTTTATTTTTACTTTTACATGTTTGCTGTTGAATCTTGTGGTTTTGGTTTTGTCAGATTCTTCCAGAATAATCACCACTTCCTGAGATGAGCACTCTTATCTACCACATTAAAAATAGATCACTTTTCGGTTGCATTCATAATCCAAGTTTTTACTTAACCTGTAACTGAGTTTCTGGTGCATTTCAATACTGGTTGTTTATACAGCTTTATATCTTGTTTATTTTAAAGATGCTCTGTGATGCAGGAATTATAGTTGAGTTGCTAAAATGCATGTTATTAGTAAGCTTTATTTATAGGATACTACCTGTGTCCAAGGCAAACAGCAATGCTAGGTTTGTACTTTAAAGCTACTTTACAGTGGGCTAAGTGCCAGTCAAGTAAAGTGGACTCATAGCATCCGTGTGTAGTATTAAAGGAAAGGGGAGTATGGATGTAGTTTATTTTGGTTATTTACACATTTAGCCTATGCTCTTTTCCAAAGCAACTTTGTATTAAACTGTTTCACATGTAATTCTTAGTTTTAAAAGGTGATTTAGCCATTTGTACACCAGGATAAGTTTTATTGTATCAATTCAGGTTAAAGATGTTGATATTGCCACAGGATGTGAGTTTTGAACTTGGGTTCTTGAGCTGCAAGGATACTGGTTTATCCACTATGCCACCTGCTGGTCCTGTGTTGAATGTAAAGCACTCATTTTGGCACTTGGTGATTGTTTGGAATTCCTATTGAATTGTATACATGTGGAGTTTTCCTCCCTGCTCCTTATTTGTGTGCTATATGTTGGTGGCAGTGAGTCCAGTCCCCAGGTGCATCATGAATAATGGGTTGAACTTCTCAGTTGAATATGGTGGTGCAGAGGTTGTAGGTGGTCAGGCTAGACAGGAGAGATTGTGTGAAAGTAACTCACAGGCATGCTGTCCTGGAAATATCCTCCTCTGTCATTTGCCTCCTTTACCCTTTGTCAGTGTGAATGTACTTGTGAAGGGCTGCTGCAGATTCTGAAACAAGGACAGTAAATGAGTTACTGTCAAGGGAGCTAAGCAAACGTGCCACAGAGGTGCTTCCTTGGTAAGCATGTTGATGCTATGGTGGATGATGGGAGGATGTTGCCCTTGCCGCAGTGTTCCGATAACAGGAAGTGACCTGTCATGCTGTACAGAAGTCAGACAGGCTTGTGTTCAATAGTGGAGGAACACAGCTACTCCTCCTTTCATAGGTCCTTTCTGTTAAAACTGTTTTGCTCCTCTCTCAAGTATGGGGCATGTGCTATCATGGTGCAAGTGCAGACTGTCCACACCCAGCATTTCACTTGGAATTCCCCCCTTGCTCCAGTAGATGCACAGACCCCCTCGTCTAGCCTTCTGCAGTGTGTTCCCCACCGTTTGAAGTTACACATAACAAGCTGAGTCCCCTGGTGAACTTTTAATGGCCAAGACATGTGGAGTGTTGTCGTATTGAGCCTGATGTATACATTCCAGGATTGATGTCAGATGGTCTTGTCCCTGTAGATATGAATTAGTGTGGAGTCGACAGCAGCTTGAGCGCAGTTATCACTGTATGTATGGAGATTTGTGAGCAACCTCACAAGACTGAGCACAGTTTAATCTGCAGCTGCTATATGGCAATAAAAAGTTGTCCTTGGACCACTTAAGAACAGAAAGAGAAACTTTGCAGGTGCAAACGTGAGCTTTGGGGAAGATACTTGCAACCGAGTGTTTGGTGGGAGGACCCCCGTAGACCCATTCCTCCACAGTTTGGGGGTGAGAAACAAAGCTGTGTGTTTCCAAAGCTGTGTTAACGTATGATTCTGGCCCGGGATAGCCTTGGCTGTGTAGGTCGCCCTTATAGGAAGAAGTGATACAGAGTAATACGCTGATTCTCAGAAATGTTAATAATAACAGTAAGTATGTCATAGCTCTGTGGTCTCACCTTAATGACTTTTCCCTTGGGTTAAAGAGAGCATCACTGTCCCTTCAATGAAAGTTGATTTTTTTTTAGATTGAAAACCAAAAAAGATAAAAACTCTGATGCTCCAATCCTTGTCCATACAAACCTTGGATAAAGTTACCAACATTGAAACCTCAATCTCTAATTTTTCCGGTGTCCATGTGGTTTTCAATTAGTAGCCCGTGATGGTTTCTCTTCTGCATCGCTGACACAGCCATTGGGGGCAGCGTTATGTCCATACAACATGTATCAATTTCAGAATACCTTCCCTTAGTGATGCAGCTCTAGGGACCACCCTGTCCAGCTGCTTGTAGAGGACTGCAAAGGTATTTGGTGGTTCCTTCATATCCTCTGTTATCTATAGAAAAAAGCAGATTATTTGGATTTCTTTGAGATTTTAGGTTTTAAAATCACATTCTGGGTTGTTTGATGTTCTTCTGTTTTTGTATTAAACAGTATGCTTAGAAATGGACGTCAGTATTATAACCAAACTCTGTAGGATCCGAGTGAACTAAGCTCCTTACTTGTGTAATTCAGCCTGCTGTGGCCTCAAATTTCCCGCTGCCCCCATACACACACACACACACACACACACACACACACACACACACACACACACAAAAGGCTCACTCACTGCACACTTTCCATGCTGGAGTGTGTTGGCGAACACTCTGGAGTGCCATGATGCTGCCAGGAGGATTGCCTTCAGATGGCAAGATGCTTCTGCTCCCAAATAGAGGGAGTGGGAACCTCCTGACTTTTTTTCTCCTTTTTTTGCTCAGTCTGTCATCTCAGTTTGGAGCAGAGAAATTGAATTTATTGATGTCCTGTTCTCCTCCCCCTCCTAAACTCATGGTGAGCTAAAATTACGGTTCTCGGGCCTGGATGTGGTGTATAAAATGACCCAAAGGATCATCCTTTCTCTTTCCCCACCAAGAGAAGTTACTCCTCCATCAATGACCATCATTGACATCTCCCGCAACCGTAGCTTTGCATTCCCTGCTTCCATTGCCACTCGTTGGTCTCTCGCTACTACCAAGTGTCCCATTCTCCAGTTGATTGTTAAATAATGTGGAGAAGGTGTCCATTTTGCTGCTCCCTGTCTTGCTTATTTTCTCAGATTTAACTCAGTCCAACCGAGTACACTGTACTGATTTCTGTCTTCTACCTGTAATGTGTACCAGTAGAGGTTACATCTTTGTCTCTGTATATGTCAGCTGCTGCTGGATATACTTGCATGCTGTGTAAGTGAGCCTCTCCAGTCTTCAACTGTTTAAGCCAGCAAGCAGTGGTTTAATCAAACCGCATCCCAGCAGGCTTTAGGTTTTAATGCTGTGTAAAGTGTGGGCGGAATGCCCAGGAGAGTAAACATGAAAATTGCAAAAAAAAAAAAAAAAACCCACTGTTTTGGTACTGTCCTATAAAATGAATGTGCAACAACCCACTGTTGCTGGCATCCTTATAGGAGATAAGACAGTAAAATAAGAGAAGCACTTAATGGACAGTTATTGAATTTAGCTGATAAGCATTTGCTACGTATTCTCTCTATGTTTTGTGTGGGATTCCTCCAGGTGTTCTGATTTTCTTGCATAATCCAAAGACAGGTGAATTATGACTCTGTGTTGCTCTTAGTGTTTGTGTGAGTGAGTGAATGAGTTTGTGTGATTGCCCTGCAAAAGACTGCTTTTCAATCTAGTGTGTACTATGCCTCCTATTCAGTGTTTTTGGGATAGGCTCTGGACCACTATGATCCTGCACTGGACAAGTGGTTATTGTTGATGGATGGAAAAAGTTCACTCTGTAAATGCTGTGAAACTGAACATGTGCTTAAGCCTCACCTTTTAAAGATAGAACTGAAGTGTTTAACTCCTAATAGTCATTATCTTTGCTTGTGACCCATGGCATCATGCTGGCTGTATTCCAACCTTATGGATGACCTCTGACTCCTGAAAATGAGTTTGAAGCAACACACTTCCTCCATACCCAGCTAATTTTTTAAAAAACCATTTACATAGATGTTGCAGAAGCGCACATCGCCAAATCTTATAGACTCCTGCACAGTTAGCTGTCTGGGCAGCCAAGAGAGTCGCCTTGTGTCCTACTGCAGCAATTTTGCTTGTTTCCAAATTGCAGCCTCACCCAACAGGAAGCAGCACAGAAAAAAGCTTGGAGCTGTGAGGGGGGGGGTGGAGGGCTTCTGTCAACACAGGGCTGTCAGTGTTGTCACATCCAGGAAATCCGTCTTTTCTATGAAAGTGGGGGGATTTGTCCTTGAACGCAGGGCGGTATGTGCCTGTAAGTGGTCCAGTCCCTGTGTGTTGCGTGATGTAATTGCATGTTGGCAAAGCTACCTGCATCTTGCCTTTTCCTCATGTGCCCTTGTGCTACTGTGTGGATTGTTGTCTCGTGGGTGGGTGTTGCATTTCAGCTACTGAGTAATGGAGAAGGAATGATTTCCAATGTTTTGGGATCTTGGAGATAGAGACATTGAAGCAGGTAACTCTTATTCCTAGTCCTGTAGTAAAAGGGGCTCTTGATCAGCCATGACCGTGTTGCTTACTGGTAAGGCTCTGCCCCACACTTAACTGCCCCTTTTATGACTCTGCAAAGCTGCTAACTGGGTAAAAAATTTCCTCCTGTTGAGTTGGCCTCAGGGAAAAGCTGGCCTCATTACCAGCCTTCACACCCTGTGGATGCAGCACGTATCCCTCTGGTGTGCTAACTCCGCCTGAAGGCATCAGTGAGCACAACCATCATTTGAAGTGACAGTCGTCACCTCAGTTTACCATGGCCAGCAGCTCCCCTCGAGTTACATCACAACCTTGTGCAAAGAGCCAGGGACTTCACTGCTCCAGTGTCTAGTCATGCAGCTGCCATCCTTGTTGTCACGGGCAACGGTCTATAAGCAGAAGGGCCTGCCAGCTTGAAGGACACATGTTTTGGACTAGTTGTCAACACGGGCAGCTGAAGTGGTGATATGTGCTTTGCTAACGTCCTATTTCTTGTAAAGCTGCAGTATAAATCAGTGTGAAATCATAGGATGGAGCATTACTTGTGTTCATTTTCCTTTTTTGTTCTTCAAGTGCAAGTTTTCATAATACATAGCTGCCTTGTGGGTTACTTTCTGTTCTGTGATGGAAGATGGTCTCACACATATTTATGCTCCAGAAGTTTTTCCTCATTTATTTATGGTGTCACACTCATCTCTGCCCCATGTTGGACCAGCTCTGGAGTCTCTTGTGTGGAGATACTGCGATTGTCTCCTTCACTCTTGCTATGGGGAGGAAATGAGTTTCCCTTCATGCTCCAGTGAGTAGCACCAGCACTTGGCTGACACTGAGAACATCAGCTCCAAGCTTCTCCTACTTGGGAGATGAAAAGTCTGAGACCCATGTCAGTATCTCCAACCCAGTAAAATCAGCAGTCACCCATCAATGTTGTCAGCATGCCAGAGACTGAAGTTTACATTTAAATTTTATTTATTCCGTTGAAACTCTTATCTGAATCACTGACATGGGCATCCTGACAGGAATGGCAAGTTTAAGACAAATGTGATTTTCATGCCTTTGGCATATGTATGTGCTGTGTGTGTCCATAGGGCAGTGGGTAGCATCATAGACAGAACAGTCCCCATGAAGGACTCCTGCTCTAACTGCAGTATCTGTGGTCAAGGTACTTGCTCTGAATTGATACAGTAAACATTGCCAAGCTATATTAATTGGTAAATTGCTGTAAGTGTATAAACCTAACATTGTCACCCTGAAGAAAGATGAGTGCGTTGATGTATTAAGGTGTAGTCTACAGTGACAAATATGGGACGAGTAGGTGAGTCGGCAGTCTACAGTGCACTCCGAGGCTTGACCCCCCACTGTGTTACTGGAGTAGAAAATGAGCTCCTGGGTACCTCTGAAGAAAGCCTTATTGCCTGGTTGGTTCCCAGCAAAATAGAGGCATCGCGGTGTGGAGCTGCCTGCCGTTTGGCTCCAGATGATAGCCAGTTGGAGGTATGGCAGCTCTGCGTGGGCAGAAAGGGGAGTGAGGAGGTAGTGCTGCCGGCACTGAGGTGTGAGAATGACTCAGAGCTGCCGAGGACAGGGTGGCTGGGACAGAGGACTGGGAGAGAAGGATGGGTGTAAATGCAGAGAAGTGAATGCTGCCAATGAAGTGAAGATGTAACGTTCTGCATTCTCCCGAGGAAGAGGATTATGTCCTTAATTGATTGATTGCTTTATTGACTGATCAGCATTTACACAGATGTTGTTCCTGCTTCGCAGCCAGATATTTGGATCAGACATTGGCCATAGGATGACCTTTCCCCTCCAGGCAGTGGTCACCTTTATTGCCAGATTTCACTCACTGCAGTAGTTGAGGGAATGTGTGTGATTGTGCATACATTCCAATGATCAGTAGAACCTAAGAATCAGTGTTGGAGCGCAGCTGATGCAGAACAACCCACTCACACACTAACATACCATCCACACATTTTTTAGTGAAGCGCTTGAATATGATACATTGGAGCGTGCGGACGAGTCATAATTGTGTTTATTGCAGCGAAAAGGACTGACAGAGCATGGTGAAGATGGACCTCTTTGTGGGATTATCGGCATTTGATATAAAATCTTGATTCAATCTCAAAGCAATGGTTATCTCATCAAAAATGAGTCCATGCTATCACAAGTGAGTCTGTGAGTCAGATTGTATCAGGAACTGTGCCACCTTGGTGTTTGTTGCTGAGCTGGGACAGTGTTTTGCAGGAAGAGGCACGCATGACAAGGCAGGGGATCGCTGGATGCCACAGTATGGTTACACTTGTGTTTTGTGCTCTTCAAACAATGTTTGAGTTGCAGGCTTCTGGGTCTGTGGTGTTCCTTTCAATAGGATTTTTTTTTTAAATTAAATTTAATGCTGTTGAGAGAAGTGTTTGCCTCATTCTTAAGGTGGTTTCACACTGTTGTTGTCTGCTTGTTGCCATAATGAACAAAGGTACCCCATAGCAGAGCCCACAGTGCACTGCCACAGCTTGATGTGTCATTAGTAAAGAATAGCAAGTGATCAAGAAGGCACTGGGGTTCTGGAGAACAGGAATGCCATTTGAAGGCCTTGCTGGGACAATGATCTGTAATGTGCAGTTTTTTTTGTCTGGTGTATAACCCTTGTCTGAACCCTGTCTGTCACCTTCCCCAGACATCGCCAATGGGTCCAGCTCTGGAGGTTTCCGGCCACCCCCCAGGACAAAGGAGGTGCTCATCAACGGGCAGACTGTGAAGCTCAAGTACTGCTTCACCTGCAAGATCTTCAGACCACCTCGTGCCTCTCACTGCAGCCTGTGTGACAACTGCGTGGGTGAGTGTGTGTGTGTGTGTGTGTGTGTGTGTGTGTGTGTGTGTGTGTGTGTTTGTATGGACTGGGTCACAAACATTTGCTGTATAGTCAATCTGTCTATCCCTGTGAGGTGCCTGATGTTGTGTCCTGGTTCTGTTTTAAAGTGTAAAACAGACATGCTGTTTGAGTTGTGTGTTTGTAATGGAAGGATGTAGTGATGCCTGGTTGATTAAGCTGATTATCACAGGTAGGCCAGGCCTTTTTTTATTTTTTATATGTGCTATAAGAAACTCCTTCCTAGAAAGTGATTGGACAAATATGCCTGTCACTCTCAGTGGAATAACAACTACAGAAGTTTTTCTCACTGACCCTGAATATAACGGGTCTGAAGGGCTCCTTCACAACCTGGCTCTTTTGTCATTCAAAATCTCAAAAAGCTATGCTTTGCACATTGCATCGTGTATATAATAGGAGGCTTATTTATTCTTGTGGAAAAAGATATCGTGCTCTGCAAAGTCAAAGGTCAGTGCAAAAGTGGAAGACCCGTAATGTAGTGGATGGACAGAGTCAGAACAGCCATGGATGTCCCTTTGTTAAGTCTTAGCCAACTTGATGAAAACCGGATGCTTTTCAGGACAGCTATCCGTAGAATCGCCATGAGTTGACACCGACTCAACAGCACTAAACAACAACATTCATTCTTTGTGTGGGGGGGGCAATCCTAGTGAAAACAGTCTATGGAGCTGAAAAGATGTACTGATTTACAGGGCTGGATGGCACTAGGGCAATTTGAAGCTCTTCCACAATGGTTGTGTTTGTTTAGATGTTAGTCTGGTTGTGTATCCGCCTGCTCCTGCCCCACAGGGTATTGTTTTTCATTCTTTTATAGCATTCTTGGAATTCTGTGCTGCAGTTCTTCCCTGTTTAGCAAGCACAACACCCAGACAGGGGCAGAAGGAGCACAGGGAAGGTAATGTGCTGCAGAGGAGTGCCATGCCACCTTGATCTACCTGCCCCAGTAAACTCAAAACAGGGTAGAAGTCCCAGTGTAGTGGGTAAAGAGCACTCTTTTGCAAATCTAGTTAAGTCACATTTAGTCTAGTTAGTCAAGTCTAGATAGTCACATTTGCCTGTAAATGGAGTTCATGAAGAGTTTCAGGTCTGCTGTTTCTGGGTGTGTGCCATTTCTGACCAATACCACTGATGTCAACATTGTCCTGAAGTAGCAGTGACACACCCTGACTGGGAGATGGTAACAAATAACGCCCAGAGTAAAACACATGTACTGTCTGAAATGTAAGGTACACAATGTTACATTTCACCCACAGTCTCTATAAAAACCTGTACAATATACACATTTTCACTCATTCACACAGGTCTCACCAGTGCCAACAGACGGAAAAAGACCAAGACTTAATTATCAGAGCCAAACAATGGCTGAGCTTCACCAAAACCAACACAAGAGACAAAGCATGACTAGTCCTGGCTGCTGGAGACTTACTGCTTTAAAATGGCACCTGAGGCCATCACTGCTTCAGATTTTTTAACTTCAGGAGATATTTCACCACTTCTTACAATGAGGGCTTGGAGTAGTTGAGGAATGCATTCATCATGCAAAAGGCATAACGTTTCTTTGGGTGGGATTTCTTCCTCGGGGATCTGTGATTTGGATGAAGGTGCAGGTTAGGGGTTGTAGAAGTGCTAATAGGTTGTCCACCTCCAACATCCAAAACCCCCAGAGACAGAGGTCCAGTCACCCATTAACCTTTATAAGAGACTGTTTTTCTCCTTTACAGCACTGATGTGTTTATGAGTAATTCTGTTTGTCTCTTTCGCATTGTTGTACTTCAGTGGGCATGGCCTTACTACCCAGTCTACTGTTGCAATTGACTGGTTGAGGGTTCACAACTGTCCATCTTGTGAACAGTTTATTTAAATCCACATTTGCTCCAATTTCCTTTACAGTCCAAACAATCAGAATCATATCTATG
The DNA here is from genome assembly GCA_018136845.1 of Heterotis niloticus. Classification (NCBI taxonomy): domain Eukaryota; kingdom Metazoa; phylum Chordata; class Actinopteri; order Osteoglossiformes; family Osteoglossidae; genus Heterotis; species Heterotis niloticus. The sequence continues at coordinate 13,285,746 of CM030901.1, read as the reverse complement.
AAATCTCCTATGCCTGTGACTGCGCAGCGGTGTGTTATGTTGGACTGTTTGTCTGCTTGTATCTGGCTCTGAGGTACTTATTAGGTGAGCCAGAAGGTAACCAGCAGCTGGAAATGTCCAGGTAATTGCTGCTTATTCTTCCTCTTCCCCACAGAGCGATTTGACCACCACTGTCCCTGGGTCGGAAACTGTGTCGGCAGAAGGAACTACCGTTTCTTCTACATGTTTATCCTCTCACTCTCCTTCCTTACAATCTTCATCTTTGCCTTTGTCATCACCCACGTCATTCTACGTAAGTGGCCCACCGCCCCCAGAGACTCCCCCTTCTTCTTCATCACTCTAAGTGGGCGTTATGATCCATTTTGTACTGTACTTGCACATATAAAGACATCCAAGTGAGGTGTAAGCAATACAAGGCAATTCACACGCCTACACAGTGGATTGAGGAATCAGAAACATGAGGGTTGAGACTGTGTATATAAGAATAATCCCTGAACCAGAGGAAGAACCGCACTCCAGGGAAGAAGTATATGTAGGTGCTCCGGAAAGAGAGGTGCTGAGAGGACAGGAGATGCAATCCCCCAGAAGCTGCTCATACAGTAGATAAAGTCACTGATCAGCTAGCAATTTTCCAGCACCATTTTTCAGAGTAATTTGTATTTTCTGTCACTCCTATGAGCTGAAAAAAGCATTCTAGGACAGTGAAGTAATTTATGACAAGTATAGCATGAGAAGAAGTGAACCCCAGCCTCTTATATTAATTATTCTTTGAGGAAATTAACAATAGCATGCTGTATAGCATGTGTGCTGTTTCATCTGCCTGATGAGCAGAAGCCGATAATGATGAATAAGAAACATGGCAAGAATAAATCTTCAGTATCATACAGACTGTTTGCATGGCTGATGGTTACTGTCAGTGTGGGATGTTATGTGACTAAAGTTGAACTGTGGTTTCTGGCCTGATGGGCGATTTCTTCTGTGACCATTTTCTGTCCCCTGTTGTGCAGCACCCTGTGAACAGTGATTGCAGGGTTACGTTTACACTTTTGGAACAGTCAGTAAATAACATGGAAGGAGAATGACTTATTAACAAGGAACAACAAGTGGTCATTCAAAAGGGAGTGAAAACTACAACCCCACTCTCTGGGAGCTCTCTGTCCAACCAGTTCTCTGTAGTCTTTAGACCAGCTGCCTTTTAGCAGCATCTTGATTGGCAGCTGACAGCTAGTCCTCATCCCAGATAGTTCCCTGACAGATTTTGCCATGCCTACCATGGTTTTTCTTTTCACCATCTCACACTTTGTTGTCATATGAAAAGTAGAGAAATAGCACAACCCATTACACACATGCACACGGTGCCCTAATGTAAACTACCATGGTTGTTTGACTGTGCACTTTGTTTCTCTGTCTCTGTTTCCCCTGCAGGGTCCCAAAGCTCAGGCTTCCTCACTGCACTAAAAGACAGTCCTGCTAGATATCCTTTCTGCCCAAAGTCTGTCCTTTCTGTCTGCCATGTTTGAGTGTAGTTTTCTGAATAAATGTGTTGATGGTGTCCAACTTATAGCCCTCTAGTTCTCACATGGCTCTGCAGGGCAGGGTGGTGCTAACGCTCTCCATTGCTTTTCCCTGCCTGTGTCAGCAATGCAAGCCCTTGTGGCCTGAAGCCACTAGAGCCCACTTGGTTACGTGTGGCCCTGTGGCATCTTTTGCATATCACCATGCAACCTTGTGTAACATCTCCTCCCCAGCAGACATTGTCAGCTAGATTCCCTGCTAACCTCTATGTCCCTACTGTGGTAAAGGAAGGGAAGTAGGTGTCATGCTGTGCCTTTTAAGAGGCAAGAAGCACCTGTGGGAGATTGCCCCAGGCCCCCCATTTCCTGGTATTCATGTTGCGAACAGGGCTTTGTGCTCGCAGTGGCGGCTGCTCAGTCAGATACACACAGTGCTCAGTGTCCTCCCTCCCATCTACCACACGACAAGTCTCTTCATTGCATGGTGCTTGTTAAATGATGTTATTCATCAGATGAGATGATGAAACAACAGTTTCTTCACTTTATTTTTGCAAAGAAGACTGAATTTTCTCAGCCTCTGCAGATGTGGGATAATTAAACAATGGGTTTGCACTAAAGGAAGCACCGATTTTGCTTTTTGTTAAATTTTTTAACCCTGTTCAACTCCTCTGTTCCTTGATGCCATTAGAATGTGTTTGAGAAAGATGGAGAGGTGGTCACGTCCTCTCACCCTCTCCACTTAATACCCCACTGTGCTGGAGTTGGTTCAATTTCCTGTGCACACATACCTGTTGTCTATAAATTGGTTTCTGCCTCTGACACATGTTTTAGGGATACTTTCTGGGGACCTTTTTAAAGTAAATCCCAAAAAATGGAAATTTGGAGAGATACATTGTCTATTTTATGATTTTTATCCCCCTTATTTTGTTAAATGAGATCTAAAATAGAAAAAAAACTTTTATTTGTCATCTTTCGTTTTTCATTGGGGTGGAGTTGAGATTTGTTTATTGCGTTAAAATAGAAACAAACATTTATGTGTGTATGTCTGCGTCACCCTTCACTTAGAGCAGCGATCACTTCCAGGAACACCCAACAAACCATGTGACATGTTAGTTTTCATATGCACTGAAGGCACGGGAGACAGATGAGTATATTGTTATCTATGAACCTCCTAACCTCATTGAGTTGCACTTTTGGCTTAAGTTTGTGAATGCGTGTTTGTGTGCATGCTTTGAGTTTCCGTGTGTTCTTGGGTGTGTGTTGGTGTGTGTTTCCTTGGGAACACATTGTTTATCACCTCTCCTCCTGAGGCAGTCGTTTTATGGCTGTTTACTCCACTGGTTAAACAGCAGCCGCACCCTGTGACATCCGAGATCATTCCTTGACGTAACGTCACTGTGCTGGAGGTGGTGGTCTGTTTCTTCTCTGTGTGGTCCATAGTTGGCCTGTCTGGCTTCCACACCTACCTGATCAGCTCTAACCAGACCACAAACGAAGACGTGAGTACTGCAATACATCCCATCTATTCCCTGAATCTATTCCAGGCTTGATGGAGAATTTTAAGTTTTCTTCGTTGGCTTGTATGGCCGGGGTACTCTTCCTTCAGATGACTAACTGGTATACCATCTGTTTAAATTAGTTGTGACTTTCTACCTGAATGTGTTTAGCTTTGTTTACAGGTGGTTTTGCTGGAGGCTTTTTCCAAGCTGGTTAACCAGTCATAAACATACTGGCAGCAGTAAAGATTGTCTAGTTGGAGTAATTGATTTCTTGTCTTCTGAACAGTCCTGAGATGTCAGCATATTTACAAACTTTATTTGACTGAAAAACCTTCCCATCTGCATGAAGATGAGAATTTATAAGTTGCATTAAGTCATACTACCGAATGTGGAGAGTTCAACACCTCCTGGCTGTGGTGGCTGCACTGCTGAACTTCTCTGTTTTTCCTCCTCCAGATCAAGGGGTCATGGTCGTCTAAGCGAGGGAAAGACAACTACAATCCCTACAGCTATGGCAACATCTTCACAAACTGCTCTGCAGCACTATGTGGGCCGCTTCCACCCAGGTGATTCCTACAATGTTGCTGTCCATCTCTTGGCAGGGGGGGGATGAGATATTGCTGAGGTTTGTTTATACATATAATTTACTGCATATATTTTTGTGTACCTCTGTCTACACAGCACCACCCTTACACTGCAGTTGTACACACTCACAGGCAGAACCACAGGGTACAGTGGTCACAGAGGCCACAATCTAGCTCAAAGGTACCGAGTCTTGATGACAGTTCTGCATCTCTTGAAAAGATCACCGATCCTTCCGTAGGCTTCGTAAGGACAAATCAAGCAAGTCATTCAGACAAGAGGAAAAAAATAATTGGCCTTCCATTTTGTCATCTTTTGTTATTGTGCACAGACACAGAATAAGCTTGTTGCCTCCATCTCCCAAGTTGGAGGCACTTTTCCTCCTCTTCTGATTACACTGGGTGGCTTGACCGCAGTGCCCTCCTGCAGAGTAACAGTAACGTACACAGAAGCTGTTGGGTAGGATAAGTGTCTCCACGCTTTGTTCGCATTGCAGTTTCGCTCCATTTTTTGGGAAGTGCTGAGTGGTCCGAGCTGTCACTTGATTGATGTTCGCAAAAAGTGCCTTTAAAATGGCTTTTTTGCTTATATCATAAGACACTGTTGATTTCCTTAGCTTTTCCCAACTTACAGAAAAAGTTGCTCTGGGGTAGATTATCACACTGTCGTAACCTTTTGGTGGCAGGTTCCACATTTTCAGTTCTGTTTTTCAATTCTGTCAGTAGCAACTTGAAGGTAAGCAGTACTCAAGTATATAGCAACTGTGTAAAACTGGGCTGACACCACCAAACTCCCCATGTGCATTGGACATTCTGAGAAATCTAAAGTAAGTTTTGAAAACAGGCTTTTTTGATCATTAACTGACAGCTTGATAATGGGCAAGGGTTCAATAGCATCTTCAGCTTCCAGAAATAGCAAAGCTACATACCTGTTTTGGTTAGCTGATGACGCTAAACCAGAGGCCTGTAGGCACAAACTTTGGGGTGAGAGACCTCTTCGGTTCCATCTATTTCAATTTCTGTGCGAGCCAACCCCCCAGATGTGGTCCATTAAGAGTTGACTTAGCCCAGCACTTGACACATCAGTGCTTTAAAGAGCAGCACATCTCAGGTACACAGAGACCACATACAAACACGTGTTTAATTTGATAAACAAACATATTTTGGGTTTAGGCATGAGCCAGCTGGTGTGGACCATCTGGTTTTCACACCACATGGAACAGACTGCAGAGCAAGCCCTCCCTGTATGTGGACAACCCTACTTATCAGCCTTTTCATTTTTTTTAGTGTCGCTCCAAAAGAATGTTTAACACATTCTTCACACAGGGCTCTTACCAGATCCTGATCTCATTATTTTAATGTTGGTGCTCTGTTCTTTCCATTTGTGTCTCCCTCAGTCTGATTGACAGACGAGGCTTCATACAGCCTGACACACCACAGCCAGCGCCGCCCACCAATGGGATCACCATGTATGGAGCCACACAATCTCAGAGCCACATGGTAAGAGTTTGTAGACACCACGCTACCACATGTGCTTCCTGTAGGTGTGCCCAGGTGTGTGTGAACATACCCAGCAGAATCATCTTTGCAATTTTAGCAGGGGAAGATGGTGAGATGGGTTGTGGTGAACAGACAGAGAATGCAACCAGGGGTCTCATTACTCAGCACCCAGCTTCCTGACCTCCATTTTGTTTGTTGCTTGCTTTTCTTCACCATGACATCTTTCTGTGACTCACTGCCTGCATGACCCCTACGCACCTGTTGTGGTGTACAAAGGTGTCACTATGAGATTCACAGCAGTTGCTTTCAAGTCATGAGGTACACCTTAGGGAAGGTTCTAGTCCCTCATTACTAACGGTACAGTTGCGCTTCCCTTCCGGCTAATCTCGTCACACTCCTGGCAAAACAAAGTACCTAAGCCATTAAATTCTAAATGAATCCTCATTTCCGGCTGTAAGATGAGACTCATCCTTTAGAGATGTGTGATGGTTTAAGACAGTGATTGCAGTCCAACTGTATGCTCCTGCTGGTGTGGATAAAACTCTCATCACTCCACATGTTGGAGAGTAAGAACTTGGAAAGTCTGTACCCAGAAAAAAATCTTTCCCTTGCAAAGAGGAGCTGGAAATGACACAAGTCATCCAGCAAACAGAAATAGTGTTCATGTTTTTTTCTTTAGTAGCAAAAGATCTGAACAGATCTACTTTTGGAAGAAGCAGCTCTTAAATTATTTATGGATGTTTTCCCTATTTTAGTGAGTGGTTCTTCCCCCACCCCAGGCCATGTAGGTCCTCTGACCTTTTGACTTCAACACAAAAAGATGTTTATTTCAAGCATGGAGGCTGGGAGGTCCCATAACTACCAGCCCATTAACACAAATTTTATTATACAATTCAATGCAGTAATATAGTCGGTCTCTTTTGGTGTCACTAAAAAAGATAGTAATTCTAATGGCATAATCCCAAAACTGTATTTTCTGTGTTTGTGTCTTACAGCACTGCTTTTCATTGCTTAACTTACAAATGTAGCTGTGAGCAGAAATCTGATTGTAACTCAGTTACTTTAACACCCAAGTCACAATCAACAGAAGCTGAACAAAAAAAGTCCTATGTTTTACTTGTGTTTCGGTTCTGAAAAAATCTCATAGATTTGGTAAATAAAGTAGAAAAAGATCAAAGTTTTGGAGTAAAAATGTTGGAGAAAATGTTTCTGGAGGGAGAAGACAACATTAGCAATCACACAAATCCCTCTCATAGTTTAGACTGGGTATCCTTAAAAAGTTAATAAGATATTTAAAGTGGAAAAATGCCAAAAAATAATGGTGTCCTGCTGAGTTTTTGTCTGCTGTCTGCTTTATGATATGATATTTTTGTCTTGTTTACAAATGTTTCAGCATTTTTGTGAGAGACATTTTTCCATCGCAGCAGGGGCCATTTGGTGGAACTGGTTGCACTACAGCTATTTTCTCATTTATTTTTACGAACAGCAGATAGTCACACTCAAGGGCTGTAATGTTCACAAATTAAGCGTTTATTCTTGCAATTGGAAGAATATTGAGTGAGATGAGAACAATTCCACGGACAGCCGGTTTACATGGCAGCTCATTGTTGCATTAGTTCAATGCGATTGTAAATGTTCAGGTCACATGGTCAGACGTGTGTTTGTGTGTACCTGTCATTCCTGTGTTTACAGCATCCCTTCCCTTCTGCTGACCCAGCTATGCCTAGCAGCATGTGAATCTCCCTACTGGGGGGGCAGGTCTCTTTCCTCTCATTGCAACACTGCCAGAATGTTCTGTTTTAGGGTTAATGGTGATGGGAGAAAAACGATGTGTTATGGCCTGCTACACTTGTTCCACATTGCGTTCTATACCCAGATTGTACCAACTGTACCCGCAGTTAGAGAGCACTTATCCAAGGCACCTTGTTGGCCTTTTTATTGTGAGCAGCTCTCCAGCTCATGCAATGTCCTCTATCTCCTCCGCTTCCTTATCCGGATCTTGGCATTCCTAACAGGTCTCCTCTGTTCCCACTTTTGCCAGCAGCTCCCCACTGGCCGACACAAAAAAAAAAAATGTTGCCAAAATCATACCATTTGATCAGGATTGATACTCCAGGCTGTCACTCAGCCTTCAGGATCACTCTTTGACCTTCAGAGGCTGCCATATATTTGTCCAGCATGCGTTGTATGTGTCTTGTTGCAGTTAGTGTCCCACGTTAACATTCATACAAGATAAAAGGTGAGCGTGGAGATGGTGGCAGTATGGACCTCTTTTTGGTAGGGGTTCAACTTGCCCCCTCTGTGTGAGAAAGCCACCTAGTGGTGTGATGAATAATTGATCAGTCCACCTCATCCTCCATTACTGGCTCCCATCATTGATCTGTGTGCTCATTTCCTGAATGCTGCAGCACTAAAGAAGCCTTTCTTCCTCTCTTCCTAGAGTTATTTTTATTTGTCATCATGTCGTATTTAAATTTTGAACTAGCACTTCCAACAGGCAGTGTACATCACTCGTATTTTTGAAATAATGTATAATTCATTATTTCATTCCTGTTCAGCAGTTGGGAAGTTTATGACTCAATGTTGCTGTGTGTGGAGGTTTAAATTGTGGCTCAGTTTGCAGTTTGTGGCTGTTTGTTTTTTAACCAGGTCACTAACTTCCCATTTCTTTCTCTTCCCCCACCTCCCCCTGTTCCTCATCTTAACCCTTTTTACCCTCAACCCTTTATTTCTCTCCCCATCTTTGTTAACCTCCTCTTGGCCCTCTGTTCATGGTCTCTGACATCCACCACCACCACCCCCCCACACACCAACTCAGTGTGACCAAGACCAGTGCATTCAGAGCACCAAATTCGTTTTGCAGGCTGCAGCCACTCCTTTGCTTCAGAGCGAGCCAGTCATGATGAGTGATGAGCCCTCACTGCCGGGCAGGACCTCTCTAGGTGCCGCATGCGCCTCCCTTCCTTTGGGCCAGCCCACCCCACCCACATCCACCCCTAGCCTGAGCTGTGATGCAGACCTGCTGCCCCTGCAGGGCAACCATACTGAGGGGCAGCACCACTTCCTGACCCCGGAGGAGGCACCCTCTCCACCTGGCATGCTACACTGTGGCAGTCCCATGGGCCAGGGCCACCCCCACAGCCACGGTGTGCCCTTCTATAGCCCAGCCAGCCAAGACTCCCTGCACGAGGACTCAGTCAGAGGGCTGGTCAAACTCAGCTCTGTCTAGTCTGTTGATCACTGACTCACCTCCACGTCAAGCCCTTCAGTCTCCTCCCCAGTTCACCTTGCCAAAGCCCGGTTTACTACAGTGACCGTCCCCAGGGCAGAGCTACCCTTGACCACCATGTTGGTCATCGTCCTCCTCCGAGCTGGGATTGGTGGTCGAGCCGAATGTGAACGTGCACGTTCACAACGAGATCCTATGTGCCCCAGTGGAGCTGTGGGCCCTGACAGAAGCAAGACAGCACTGCGTCAGGTGTCTCAAAGGAATCAGGAATCGGTGACCAGAACTGCTGAATTCATGCAATGGAAATGCTGCTTCTTCCTGCCTGTTATGTGATGTTGTGGCGATGCTCTCCACCCAGCGAGACACAGCCGACTCCGCCTTTGTCGCTCACGTCCTTGTGGACTGTTAAAGGTGAAATCGGTAACCAGAGTTACTGTATTGTGTTGCATATCATTTAATTTTTATCATGTTTTATGCTTAAAAAAGACATGGTATTGTGTTGTGCCATACAAGGACATTATTTTCCTCCAGTTGTTAAATTTCCTGTGGATATTAATAAAATCACAACTTTTTAGCAGCAGTGTATTCAATCTTCAGGGTAACCTGTTCACTCCCCAGGAGAACAAGACACCCAAAGAGCTGTGATTGACACTGAAGAAAGATAGTAAGCTGGTCCGAATTTCATATGAAACTTCCGTAACAGATTGAGTCAAATTTGCATTTGATCTTTTTATTTTTCTAAAGCAACATTATTAAGGCACTACTTTTTAACTACCCCCTTATACAACTTTATCAGTACAAGGTAAGTACCTTGATCAAGAAGACTACAGCAAGAGTGGAATTAGAACCCAGGCTAGAGGTGAGAGATTTGACCACAATGCCACCTGCTAACTGGAGAACTCTTATGTTCAACCTTACAGATATGCAGAACATCTCCAGACAGTGTGTTGTTTTCCCGATACGCCTTTCACATGTCTTTGTGCTCAGTGATGCTAAAACTAGTGACATGGGTTATTTTTAGATGGTTTCCTTTCGGTCACATTGATTTAGCCCTAAATTTGATGATTTACACAGGAACTTGTTTGATTGCTTTAAAAGCAACTCTTCATTGCCAGTGACTGAAGAAATAAAATCTGCCTTAGGAGAAGCAGTTTTTTTATGTTGTTAGTGAAATATTGTTTAGGACTGAATATTTTTTTCTCTGTTATAATTGAGATAATGAAATAAACAGGCTAATGCACAGAGTGGAAGAAGCCAAGCAAACTACAGGTGACCAAATGAGAGAATTTATGGCCAGGATACAAAGGTTTACAAAGGTCCATGGCAAATGTTTAGTTTGTCTGATGTTTAGTGATTTATATTTTATTCAATAATCGCTCAGTGCACTTCATTTAGTGTTTTGTTTATTTGGTATTGTAAAGAGCATGAAATATGGGGCTATTTTCATTGTTTATGTGAGCAGGGACCATTGAAATATTGTAGGGGAACAGTAATTTACTCTGAGTAGTTTTTACTGTATTGATTCAGGCAAAGTACATTGATCAAGGGCACTACAGCAGGAGGTAAGGTTCAGACCCTAGTTTTTTTTAGTGTAGGGATTGGTGGCTCTAACCGCCATAGCACCTGGTGTCCCACCTAGATGGGAGGACAATTTACCCTCCATCTATCTGTTTAGATGACAAATTCTTGGTGTTTCATTAACTACATGCTGACAGTTGTAGGTCTACTGCTGCTTTGAGCAGAGCATCAGTTTCCTGCACCAGCAGAGGGCAACATAAGTTGGGCCTGGGGTTCCTAACAACTTTGGCTTTCTTTGTAATCCAGCATGCAGTCTGTCTTGCTGAGGAAGCTCCCACCAAAGGATAGCAGTTATTTACAGCTTGGTTACACTTGGTATTATTTACCCATTTATACAGCTGAGAAACTTATCTATTAATTAGATTAAGTACCTTGACCAAGAGTGCTACAGTAGACTTTGAACCCAAGTGCAAGGGGGTGGCTCTGACTGCTGAAGCACCTTGAATATATGTAAAGGTGAAGAGAGGGAAAATGGAGAATCAGAGGACTGTCAAGGGCTGTGCTTCAGCACAGGTGAGTGGGCTCACCTTAAGGGCCATGAAAGTCTTTTGAGGACGTGTTCACTGCACAGTGTTCAGCAGTGCAAATCTGTGATGGAGCAGCTCAAACGGCTGCTGGGGCAAAGGGGCACTAACAGAGGACATATTGGAGTGGTGAAGCTGGTGGAAAGTCAGGCTGTGCATCCCATAATGTGGCAAAAGTGAGAAATAAAAGAAAAGGGAGGGGGAGTGCTGGAGAAGAAAAGCCAATTTGTTATATAAACTCAGTTTTCTGTGAACTTGTTAAATCAAGTTTATTTAAGAAAATCCATTTATACTCTCTTCCAGGACTAAGAGGAACGGGAGGGCCCTAAACAGCCTCCTAATAGCACTGCTGCCCTATACAGCCTGGGAGTGCATATGGCACTTGAGGGTTTGGATGAGCACAGAGGAAGCTGTGTGTGTGTCTCCATGGCAAGTGAGCCAATAACATCAAATATAATTTTCAGAAGACACTGTATAACCTCTTTGATATTGCAGTGTGCATTTCAAAGGCGCCAGTCTAAATGAACTGGACGAGTAACAGTTACTTTGGTGAAGCTATTTTAATAAAATCCAGATGACTTGCCTGCCTCCCACTGTAATTACAATGACAGAGTTTTGTTTAGCCACAGACAGGAAAAGTCAGCAGTCTTAGCCATTTCAGTGGTAGAAGTAAACCTCCACAGCTGATTCTATTTTAGGGGATCCATTTGGGGTAAAGCTCTCTATTTACATTCTTCTTCTTCTTTATCTTTCGGCTGCTCCCGTTAGGGGTCACCACAGCGGATCAATTGTTTCCACATTCTGCGTCTTTCTCCGTCACACCCACCACCTGCATGTCCTCCTTCACCACATCCATAAATCTCCTCTTAGGCCTTCCTCTCTTCCTCTTGCCTGGCAGCTCCATCCCTAGTATCCTTCTCCCGATATATCCAGAATCTCTCCTCTGCACATGTCCAAACCAACGCAATCTCGCCTCTCTGACTTTGTCTCCAAACCGTCTAACCTGCGCTGACCCTCTAATATACTCGTTCCTAATCCTGTCCATTCTCATCACACCCAATGCAATTCTTAACATCTTTAGCTCTGCCACCTCTAGCTCTGCCTCCTGTCTTTTGGTCAGTGCCACCATCTCCAACCCATATAACATAACTGGTCTCGCTACCATCTTATAGACCTTCCCTTTCACTCTTGCTGGTACCCTTCTATCACAAATCACTCCTGACACTCTTCTCCACCCAACTCTGCCTGCACTCTCCTTCACCTCTCTTCCACACTCCCTGTTACTCCGAACTGTTGATCCCAAGTATTTAAATTCATCCACCTTCGCCAACTCTACTCCCTGCATCCTCACCATTCCTCTGTCCTCCCTCTCATTTATGCACATGTATTCTGTTTTAGTCCTACTGACCTTCATTACTCTTCTCTCTAGATCTCTATTTACATTCTGCTGCACTTAAATAAAAATCTTATAATCTCAGGTCAAACCTCCACAGTTCTGCTACAAAATGATAATCCAGACTTTTCAAATGTTCTTATAGAATATCGGTAGGATGTTTGATAATCTAGTCAGTCAATTTAAGTTGTCTTGTTTCTGATTCATTTTCTTGTTGTACAATTATTTATTCATTCACAACACTTTCCATTAAGTTAGCTTAAAATGCTTGTTTTGTACATTAAGCTGGTTACAGTGATTTACCACTCTAAAAGCTGGGTAATTTACCATACTGGATTGGTTCAGGGTAAGTCCTTGATCAAGGATCCAGCAGTGGGAGTGGGATCTGAACATAGGTTTTCCAAAACTAAGGCAATAATTCTAGCTGCTGTGCCACTGTTTACAGGACTGCATGTTTTCTGTCTCCTCAAAGTAAAAAATAATCAAAATTCTTCCCTTGTGGGGTTTAATATTTTGTTATAAATTAATTGAATGAGTCTGGAATGGAGATCACAGCACATCCTTGGACCTTTCATTCTGTGTTTAAAACATCTGTGAGCTGTTAAGTCCCACCTGTTAATGTGATTGCTGTGGTTTCCTGAGAGCAGAGAAAAACAATATGAAACTCCAAAGAAAGCTGAAGGCCCCAGGCAAAGGAGAAGAGTGTAGGAGCACCTTGGTGGCTATGTGACCATGTTTTCCATGTATGGTTCTTTTACCTGCTGTCCTGGTGACTGAGGGGCCAAAAGAGGAGCTCCTCACTGAATCACCACAACAAACACAAAACACCCATCCTTGAACAGCCCTTCCAATCCTTTAGATCAGCACCTCAAAAGAGCTGCTTCTCTAAGGTTTGATGGTTATGATGCCCCCAAAGTGTACAGCATGCAAGACCTATAAAAATGTCAGCCCTGTCAGTCACAAAGAGCTGATATTCTCCCCTTAATCCTTAATCTAGTTCCTACCTCAGCGCATGCACAATCTCTGAAACTACGAGTGTCCAGACTTAGTGCTAAACATCACCTTTCAAAGTTCTAGCTAAAAGCAACCACCAAGCACATCACTGTCAGGATTGTGGGTCCTTTGAGGTCCAAATTCTCCTTTAATTCTGTATGCTTAAATAAATTTGTCATGAATAAATATAAAATTGATGACATGTAACTTCCTGCTGAGGTTTTGTGCAAGTAACAAAGTCTGCTCAGACTTTGTGGAAAACCACGTTTTCCTGGAAATCTTGTAGAGATGTTGTGGCTGCACACGTGAGAGATCTTGTTGGAAGTGCAATTGAAACTGAAACTTTGACTGGAAGTGCAGAAACCTCTATTTCATCAGCAAAAATGTTTAACATTTGTGCTCTGTTTGGCCTCGTGGTAGAAGAATCCAATATTTTTTTTACCCTGCTTTCCTATCTACCCAACAGGCAAGCTGATTTCTTAAATTTTCCTGTAGAATATAAGTGGGATATTTGTGGACCTACATAGGTCCACTTTTTTATTTTATATTTCTACATACATGTACTTTGTTCTGAGACTCACATAATGAAAGTGTACAGGTGTGTTATAGATTAACTGTGTTGGTAGAAAAGATTTTTTGGTCTCCACTTCACCTCATGGAAGTTTCTGAAAAAACACAAAAGCCATCGTTGTTTTGCTAAGTCCTTGTGTTTGGGCAGCAGAAGGAGACCCATCCCTTTGTTCAGCCAAAATGTTGATTTATCATCCAGATGTTCGCTGTTCTGCAGACATGTACTGGTTTCACACATGGGAGCTTATTCAGCAACACCATTTGCAGTAGAAATATAGTCTGAAGTCAAAGTGGAGAGTTCTGGACACAGCAGTAGAGCCCTGGACCTGGTGGACAAAACATTTGTCTGATCATCTGAATAATTTACTATATGTAGTTTGATAAATGTTAATTAATTTGCTTAGCCTGTGCTTCTCTCTAAAGAAGCCTTGTGGTTTATCCATTGGATACTATAGCAGGATGTGGGATTTGAACCCGCAACCTCCACATCCAGCATTAGCAGCTCTAGCCACTGCAGCACCTGATATCAAAATACAGATACAATAAAACTTTGGTAATAAGAAATTAAAGTCAACTTAACATACTCGTACACAGATAAATCAGAAATACCCACTCTTTCCCACGGTATTTTTGTAACCAGTCAACCTTTCTGGTTCAAATGAGAACACACTGAAGCTGTATAAATACAAAAATAAACATGCTTGGTCTGGTCTGGATGACTTCTCCTTTGGTGCTATGAAACTGGAACCGCACCGCTGTGAACCTATGTAAGATTTTTTTTTTCCCCCTCTGGTCATTGACGTATGCAGAGTCAAAGTACTGAGAAAGTGGATAAATTCCTGCTAAATTGCCTTGCTATTTTGGACAGTGAAGTAAAGGCCCCTGCTCTGAGAGCCAAGGGCTGTGGATGGAAGACATCAGAGTGAATGTTTACAGGTCAGGCTTTGAGGTCCTTTGGAGTGCAGTGCAATCTGGCTATGTAACCGTGAGGACCAGGAGAAACTGAGCAAACCCTTTGTGCTCCTGGGTTGAGGGGGACAACAGCTTGGCACAGCAACGCTCCCTGCAGTGTCCTTTGTATCTAAGGAGGATCCAAACAAAGGCTATGTATGGAATCTCTGGGAAGGTCTTGCAGCCTACCTGGAATTTTCCTCTCTTAGGACGTGACCTGGTCACACACCGTCAGCTGGGTCACCTGACTGTCCCTTACATCTGCACTACGGTAAAATATCCTCCTAAACCTGTATTCGTGCTAAGATCCTCTGTTCCACTACTTTGCAAGGACTATTTTTCATTTATGTTGTCCCAATTCAGAGATCAGATGGGTTATCCTTTCAAATTTGATGTGGATGCCTGTGCAGACAGTCAATAACCTCTTAATACAGACATCCTTACATTTATTTTCAGGATGAACTACAATAAATTAAAACTATGTATTTTATGATTAATTTTGATATTAAAAGTCAAACAAGACTGAAAGCAAAACGTCTAATGTTACTGCCGATGGTTGACAGTTCTTCCTACTACAAATAAAATGTGCCTCATTCACCAATTCAGGAACATCAGACATGAGCTGTAAACACTGTGAAAGTGAATTCAACCGAGTACAGTAGTTGGTCGCTCCTATTCTGCTTGGCTGCGCTTTACTGCCACCTATCGGCTTGGGACTTGAACGGTTCCCATTTGCTCCGCAAGAAACGAGCTTTAGATAATGAAGAAAATCCAATTAAAAATAAACTAGAAAATGTCTATTTTTGAAAACCTTTTCTGAAATATACTAGCATATGTGTGTAGTCAGCTGATTCCTTGAACACCGATTTGAGTTCTTTGTAGGGTTCAATCCCGTCGGCTCCATCCTCGTACATTCGCAGTGACACACATTTATTTAAAAAAGAGTGCGTATGTATATTTATTTTAAAAACCGTGTTTTTTGGACTATATATATTTTTTAAATACAGCATTGTGCTGGAACACAAGTCAATACTCAAATTTTATTAACTCCGAGCTGCATTAAAAGAATTTAAAATGTCTGAAAACAGAAACGTGTTGTCGGCAAAGCGCTGTGCAGTTCCGATGTAGGAAGTTCATCTTCTTGCCACTTTCAGGTTTGTTGATAATCTGCACCTTGGTCTCCATAGTTACGGCGCGGCTCTCTTCCATGGCCGCGGGACACCGGTTGTAAACACCGCAGAAGCGAGTTGAATGAAGGCGGCCCCACACTCCTATTCTGCCTCGGTGCGTTTTACTGACATCTATACACTGGGCCAGTAAATACAGCCCTTGTTTGCTCTCAAATATGCAGTTTGGGGAGGAGGAGGGGGTATTTTCTTCCAATTCGTAACCGTAAGCGTGAATGTGCATTGTGTGGTTTGATGTCTCCTGCAGTGGCCAGCATGACCCAAAATTCGGTTAGGTGCTGCAAATATTAGCATGCCAGCAAAATAAGCACAGGGACTGAAAGTTAATAAAATATAGTAATGTTTACAAGTGAAAGGTAAGAAAAAAGGGGGTTTAGCTGAATAAACAGCAACTTTGTAGTGTAATGTCCTGCGCAAATTCATCCCATACAGAGTGTGTGTGTGTGTTCGGACAGCAGGTGGCGTAGTGGTGAGGGATGCTTGCTTCCATCTTGAAAGTCGCCAGTTCAAACGCCTCATCCTGGATTAATACGGTGGGAATACCCTACGGTGTAAATTAAATAATAGAACAGCTGAATATCTCACAAAGTGGTTTGCTAGAATATTCCATAAATCCGCCGTTATCGCCGCTTCAATGTCACCGTTGCCACTCATTTGCGTCGTATGACGGGGACAGAGGTCGCTTCTCAGAAAGTGGCACCGGGTTGCGAGTTCCAGGACGGGGCTGTGCGAGCCACCGACGGCGTCCCGTTTCCGATGCAGCCCTCGTATATGGAGTAGGAGTCATGGAAATGGGCTGGAACTCCACAGTCTGCTGGTGTTGGTGGGAGCTGCTGTGATCGCTGTCTCTCGCCCCCCCCCCCCCCCCTTACATGCGGCTTGCGCTGCTCTGCGCACGTCTGCAAACGAGTGCGGCTGAAGGAAGGTTTACTGCAAGTTTACTTTACCCTGTTGCAGTGCTTCTCTTCAGGTAACAAAAGAGCGACGAGGCTTTGGTGGAGAGGAACCCTGGACCCCCCCCCCTCCTGGCCCGTCCAGTCCCGTCCCCCGCACGATCCGGTGCGTAAAAACGCAACGGTGCGAAAGGAGCCAAGCGGAGAAAGTGCGCGGTCGATCGGTTCCACCCCGCTGTACCCGCAGATCTCACACCGCCCAGTGTGGACTGACATGGGCAGTGCGAGCAGCAAATGGAAGAAGGTCGCGACCCGGTCTCCGCACGAGGAACCCCCGCGCAACGGCACGTCCAGGGACCCCAGTGTTTCCGTGTCCTGCCGGTCGGGACTCGACAGGCACAGCGAAGGACTCGACTCTCAGTCCTCTGGAGAGGGGGACGGGGACGTGGGCGCGGAGCTGGATCGAATACTGGCTGAGTACCAAGTACTCGAGTCCAGCAGAAGCGCGCCAGGGAGGACTGGACCTCGTGAGCGGGACGTTGGAAACGACTTCAGGTGGACACCGCAGTCACGGACGGCAGAAGAGACCCCAAAACCTCCGCACCCCGGTGGGTCGGAGCCTGGAAGAATGAGAGACCCAGAAAGGGCCCGAGAGGAAGAGGAGGACGAGGAGGAAGGCGGGTCCGGCAGGCTGCTCCTCAAAAGTGTCCCTGGACCTTCTGCAGACGTGAGTCATCCCTGCTGTTTCTACGAAAAAGTTGACCATTAAATGTGAAAAATGTGCCCAGTGCGCGCGGCGTGTAACTGTGTTTAAGGTAAATCTGCGGCGCTAACGCGGCGTCCCCGCGCCGGCTGCCGCTACAGAGGCGCTCCTTTTTACGCGCTAGAATGATCTCTAAACGTCGTCAATTTCAAAAACATAAAAGCCCACAGTTTTGTACAAAAAAAAACTTGCCTAAAATTGCATGATTTTCGTAGTTTAGTTAAAATAATGAAGCACAGGAATAAAATCCAGACTGCAGTAAAGGAAAAGGCAATTGAGGACTGCTGCGCACTTTAAATTGCGGTCCACTGCTGTACGCATTTGGCAGTTTTAGCCCAGACACTGGGATTATAACAATAGTGACATTGAAAGTCCTCTGTTATGCTTATTTAAGTGGCCATGCAGTAAACAGGGAGCTTTTTCCAGTAAACTCCCTCTTTTTCAGAATGTAAAGGGTTTGCAGGAGCAGCTGTGTGCCGGGGACACCGCCTCGTAAGTGCGCTTTCAATTATTTATGCTCCCAGCCCCCCTGACACATGAGACCGCCGTTGTTAGGAATCAGGAAATATCAGATTAATGATGTATATTTAAATAATGTGAATTCCATGGCGGGGTGGAAGCCCATCCCTTATGAGTGAACTTTAATAAACTGTTTCATTCCAGTGAACCAAAATAAAAGGCACATTTCTGTATATGACAGTGCTAAATATATTGCTTTTCTGATGACCTGGATCTTCAGTTTTTACAGCGAAGCCCTAAACTTGAACATGAGTGTCAGCATCAGATTTCAGTGCCGACCTCCATCTCTGTATCTTTAAAGTTCAGTCTGTGTCTGTCTGTTCCTTATATCCAGCTTTGTCTCTCAAGCCAGAGACTTGAAATTTGGCACACAGGTACATACTTATCCTTAGTGAGGTTTCTGCATAGTTAAGTTAATTAAACTTCAGAAAAGCTGCTTACTATTTTTAAAGTTTAAAAAGCAGTCTCTTGCACAGCTTGGAGGAGTAGCGAGTACATGAGGCTCATGGATCTTCTGGCTTCACACACACATACTCACATACATTCTCACATACTAACAGTGCCACCTCACACGCTGTACAAATACACACTGACATATTTTCTTTCTCAAGTACACACAAGTTGGAAGATAATAAAGCTTTATTATGTATGATTTACATTTAATAATGCAATGTAACTTACCAGCTTCCCTTCTCATCTTTTCTGTTGTTTAAACCAAAGGGTTCCTGGAAAATGTAAGGATTCTTTACTCACCGTGCCTGTTGTCCAGTATGACAAGTCTGAAGAGGACCTCATGGAGACCATTGAGAGGGAATTCAGCTGATGGTGCTCACAGGAAGGACCTGCTTTCGGGTGCAGCACCACAGGGTACCATAGTATATTGTACTCTGAATTTGCTAAATCAGGGACAAAAGCCTCATTGCTATTTGGGATGGAACTAATCATGTTCTGGTACATATGATACATCTGGCAGTCAGTCTTGTAGCCTTGTCCTGCTATAAATGGACCCAAAGCTTTGGACAACCACCCCTGTTTGTGCAGTCAACCACATCCCATAAAATCTTAAACTGAATGAAAAGCCACCCCCCCCCCCACCCAAATTTACACCATTCGAATGTGTGTGTGGGTATGTGGCCAAATGGGTGTGTGTCAGGGCAACCTACAGCTACACGCAGGATCCCAACTCACCAGCAGGTGCTTGTGACTCACCTGTGAGGACCCACCCTGAGACGTAGGCTGTGCTGCTCACTGCTCATGTTGTCATGGCTACAGTTTCAGTGGGAATATTTAACAAACTGCAGTCTGCCACGCTCAGTTAACGCAGTAAATGATTATTTACTTTAACATGCATTTTAGTCTCATGGACATTGAAGTTAATTTGTCTACCAGACTTTTGTTAATCCTCCCTTTTTTGTACATTTTGTATCATGTTATTATCATGCTTGTTTCATAAAATAAGAAAAGACTGATAATTTTTTAAGAAAATAATTTTTTCAGCTGTTTCATCTGTAAATACTGTGTTTGTACACAATTAAAGATCCATTCTATGGGAAAAAATGGAAAATTCACTCAAATTTTGCAAAGTGCAAACCCTGGAATAAATCTTTGTCAAATATTTCAAGGTTTGAGGTAAATTGCTTTACTTTTGGTGTTTAGAAAAGACATATTGGGATGTTCATTAATAGCTTATTTCCTGCTCAGGATTCACCAGGAGCTCAAACCCCTCCTGAAAAATTATTTTCCATCTGTACTGTACTTGGGGGGGGGGCCCTCTCCTGAGGCCTCTCCTCCTCTCAGTCTTTCATTGCCTTAACTACTGACTATTATTTTAACAGAGTCTGCAGGTCGTGGGTGCTTGTCCTGCAAGGAGACCAGCGACCTGTTGTATTTTTAAATTGCTTACCGTGTAATGTCAAAGTCATATAGTTGCTCCTACCACCGCCTTGTGGTTCTTAAATGTATTGCAACACGCTTGAAATGTAAAAAGGTACATTTGAATAGTTCAAATTATTCATCATATACGTAATTACATGATGAAATATATATATATTTTATTATTTTTTTCTGTTACATATTTATTAATTGCAATTGTATAGTGTGCAATATCAGGACAGGAAAATGTGACCTAGACGCCAATAAAACTTCAGTTTTTTTGGCCGATTAAAACGTTTGGTGCTAGAGGCGTTTACAGGATGTTTGTGGTGTTCTGAAGGGGTCAAAAGTCATAGTTATTCATAAAATACCGTTCGACTCAGCTGGTGATCGCGCAAACGTGGCCAAAAATCAAAAAAGTTTTCATAATGCTCTGTAATACCCTTGATAACACTCTTAATACTCTTCGTGCGCCTTCTGGTTAATTTAGGACCAGAAACAAAGGTTGTGCGAATCCGCTATTATTTTCTACGAGGTCTGCTGGTCAAATCCAGGTGACATCAGTCATCTCACCTGTTCAATGCTTCACTGAATGCACAGTTCGTCATGAGTTCTAGGTACAAAGTGATGATTTTTTTTCGTGGTTCTGACGCCTTCGGTGTTGTGTAACTGGACCGCTCGGCCTGCAGCTGCGCCCTTTGTTTCCCTGTGTCGTTCAGTCAAACTGGGTGGGTTAAAAGCGAGCTACGCTATTGGTCACACCCACCGTAAGTTCCTCCCACCGGCAACCTGATTGGCTAAGCGAGTGTCATTGCTAGGATCCCACCAAAGTGTTAGGGAAGCTGGATGAATGGTGGGCGACAGACTATACAACACGTGGAAACATTTTCCCTTAAAAGCTAATGATGACCATCCAAACAAATTGTACCATCTATTCTCATTTCAGGTATCAGTGGTAGGGGCAGTTACTGAAAATCATCTACCAATAAGTGGATTCAGTCTTTCATTGCCTTAACTACTGACTATTATTTTAACAGAGTCTGCAGGTCGTGGGTGCTTGTCCTGCAAGGAGACCAGCGACCTGTTGTATTTTTAAATTGCTTACCGTGTAATGTCAAAGTCATATAGTTGCTGTAACCACTTACGACATCTGTTTTATAAGTAAGATCACAGATCTCCGCTTTTCCCACTTATTTCCAAGGGATATTTGTGTTGTGTCTAAAATGAGAGGCCACTCTCAGCATAGCCTTTGGACAACACCAACACAGGCCACAGTGATAAACACAAAACAGCTCTTTATTACAAATGTTTATTAAATAATATGCGCTGTGAAATAACTGGTAATAGTCACAGTGTAGAGTACTGTCCTTATAGAGTCACCTCTCTTTACTGTAAATAAATGCCATTCTGAGTACATGGATGAGCCAGTTATACACACCCGAGACACACACAGAGGTACAAACAAACACATAATTACAGACTTAACTTCATATAAAGGCTTTGGCAGAGTGCATACATTTTGCAAGATATGAAAGTAAACAAATTCCGTTGCAAAAGTTACAAAAAAAAGGCAAAAAAATGTCCAGTGCATTTTAGTACATTTTTTCCTTGAGCTACTTAGCAGCTTTTGATTTCCCTCATCATAGTTTTGTGAGAAGTCCTGAGGCAGCTGATTGGCAGGAATGAATGAGCTACTTGGGGGCGGTCGCAAGCACTCCAAGGGGGACCACAGCGCTCGTGGGCGTTGCCTTGGCCATGGCCATTTTGTTGAGGTTGCGGACCTCGGCCTGCCAGGTGGGCACCTTCTTGGTGGTCATGTGCCGGCGTGCATGTTTGGTCAGGTGGTCACTGCGCATGAAGCGTCGGTCGCACACAGGACAGACAAACTTCTTCTCGCCTGTGTGAGTGCGCCGATGGCGGGACAACTCATCAGAGCGCGCAAACTTCTTGTCACAGTCATCCCAATTGCAGCTGAAGGGTTTCTCCCCTGGGGGTGAGAGTTTGGCTTGTTAGCACCATGTTGCAGGGTTAAAATGCATACACGATTAGCAAATCACAACTTCCTGGTTTCAGAACTAGTGACATTACAAGCACATACTTGTCACTGGTTTTCTGTACTATATTAGTACAAAATGATGTGAGTTGATGCATTTTTGTGTCAAACTTGTAATTGTTCACTCATAAAACTGTGTATTGTAACACATCCACTATAAAATAAAACAAAGTAAGTATATTTTCTTTGTTTTCTTGGGACAGCAGGGGGTTGTAGTGGTAAGGGATCCACTCAAAGAACACTGGTTTCAATCCCAGATTCTGCAGTTGTACCATTGGGAACAGTATTTACCCAGAATTTCTATGTTTTTCTTGCCCTGTGGAAAGCTACCACCTTAACTGAAATTGGACAAAAATGTCAGCTAAATAAATAACAGTTGTGTACCTGTGTGAGTTCTGAGATGTGCCTTCAGGTGAGAGCTCTTGAAGTACGTCTTCCGACAGCCAGGGAAGTTGCAGACGTAGTTCCGACGGCGGGAAAAGTCCACCTGTGAGTTGTTGCTCTGACCTGAGGGCACGTACACCGGGGCAGGAGCCAGAGGTAGGAGCCTAGGGTGGCCAAGGGTCATCATGGTCTGGGGGCACTGGGGGGGCTGGGACACGGGTGGCTGTGGTACCACAAACATCACTGTGCCTTGGGCCAGTGGGGCTCCCATGAGGAATGGCTGTGGGAAGGCTGTCGTCTGTGGTATGATGGACTTCACCCCAGCCGCCGCTGTCTGCACAGGAGTCTGAATGATTGCAGAGATCATCCCCGACTGAGTGTTGACGGGCAACATTTGGCAGATGATTGGGGGGCTAGAGGTGGGGGGTGGGGACAGGGGAGTGGGTGTGGCTATGCTGTTTCCACTGGTGCCACTGGACAAAAGCTGTTTGTTCTGTGAGTCTGTCTCTAAGGCTGGGACAGTTGCAGAGCGGACAGGGGCAGGCGGCAGGGTCGCGAAGCAAGAGTCCCGGAGCTCCGGCTTCAGTTGACTGAGCAGTGCCTCGCTTGTGGTTGCGGCAGGTGGTGACGACTGGTGTGGCAGGCTGTCTGCCGTGTGGCGTATGACGCTGGTGGCCATTGACCTGCAAGGTGCTGAGCAGGAGCTGGTCAACATGGCGACAGCAGCAGTGGTGGTCATGCTGGTGGTGGTGGTGGTCTCAGCAAAGCTTGGACTATGAGGAGGTGTCATGCACTGTGAAAGAAGGGGTGGGGGTTAAAAAATATCAAAAACTGCTTATCCAAAAAACTAGAGACAGAAATTGAATTATTTTACTTTAAAAATTCTTCCGCTTTATGCTATACTGTCAAATCCACAAGTTAGCCCTTTTAAAACTCACTCATTCCACAGTGACTGCTTTTCCTTTTAGGACTTACATAATCATTAGTTACCTGAGAGATAAAAGGTTCTGAAGGCCACCAGGGGCAAATTACTAAGCAACATTCAGTTGGTAAGGGGCTGTAGGCTATTCCTGATACTAAGATAAGCATTTACAAGCACAGGTAAATGAAGTACCAGTTACTTGGCCATCTGTTCCGACTGCCATAAAAAGTCTTAAAGATAACAGGAACTACCCAGTTGCATTAAAAAACTATTTCAATTTGCCTTGGGCTCTGTGTGGCAAGGATTCACAGAGAGGGGGTTCCAGCTCCAGAACGTGTTTACTGATCAAACAGCAGCAACTTCTGCTCATCTGGCTGAGTGCTTGTTTGACTGCAGAGCTGTCCTTACCAGTGAGGAGAGTGAGACAAAGTCCCTGGGGGGCTCTGCAGGGTCCGGGTGTGGGAGGGAGTCGCACGAATCAGAGGCAGGGGTCAACGGTCGGGCCCTGCAGGGCTCAAGCCTGTGTGACTTCTGAACCCAGGCACTCATGAACACCAGAGCCTCGGCTGCCTCCAGGTCATTGTATTCCAGCGCACTACATGAGGACTGTTCACTGTCGTGCCTCTTCCGCTCCACGATTTCCTTGCAGGCGTCCATCACATTGGCCTAAAAGGGAGTATGACTGTTAGTGAGTTTAATACTGCACAATATTCAGTGCAACACATTTGATCGTTCTACATGTACTCCCCCTAGATCTGGCAGCTGACAGTCATATTATTACACATTTGTCATTAACACCTTTTAGGTACACAATTCTCTTTGCATATTGATACACGCGGTACTCCCCAACTCATTCACATGAATGTAATTGATTTGTCGTGTCAGGCAATAAAATGAATGAAATAAGTATCGTCCGTTTAAAACAAAAGTCTAAAGCAAAGAGCACCTGACTTGCTCTTGACTAAAGGATCATCAAAGAGGTTAAATAACACGGAGGGGGGGGGGGGCTTTTACAACACAGCACAGTTGTGGCCACGCCCATGTCTGGCGCAGAACTCGGGCGCGAGCCTGGGAACTTCCCACTGCCTTATTTGGCTCAACCAGTGACGTATCAGCTGCGCGGAGAAGGACCCGCCCACTACCTTATTTGGGCCAATCAGCGATGACGGTGCCGAAGCGCCATGTGAGATTTCCCATGCAAAGAGGGAACATGAGGAAGTGCCGAGCTAGATTCCAAACAGCGGGCTCGTCCCAGCCACTCCCCACAACTACGGTCGGCGTACGAATTCACAAACACGCTTCTTTTGTCTTTCCAACAGCCATTTCTTTTACCTCTAGGACCGAAACTGCAAGGTTGCACAAAATATAGGGTAAAATAAATGTTATACTGACCTAGGGGCTTAATGCACTTTCTTGTGGAAGCACCCATTTATTTGCAGATACGACCAGGTAACTGTGCAGCCACAGAAAACAAAGTCCGTTAACTATTTAGCGAGGTGTTTTTTACAGCCCAAACAAACTCCCCAGATCACTGTAATTTCCAGCTATACTATTCTGTTAACTTGCGAATACTGTCTTTATTGCTACACAACCACATGCTTTGGGTATATAAAACAGTGCGAAGAACATCTGCGCTAAACAGATCAGCACAGGAGTTTGTGCAGTGCGGTGTGCTGTCACACATTCAAACTGGTCGATTTCAACATGATTTCAACCATCGTGGATCTATCGTCTCACATAACTAAAGCTCAGTCCTGCGCCTTAATTTGACTTTGTTTATAACCGCACAGCAACCGTAACACTTGCATTCCTTTGTGAAGACACAGCGATGAAAACTCAAAAATTAAATTACTTATTTTCTCTGTACAGTAACTCAGCTTGTCAGAGACAAAAAAAGCAATAAACATCCTTACCTCATTTAACTGCTCCATTCCGGAATTCTGTTTCGTCGTGAAAGTCTGCATAGCGTATTTTATGTTTATTTTTGTATGCATAAATATGTATGCCAGAAGACAATGAGAACAAAGAGAACAACAGCCCCTCCACTCGATGATCATTGAACGCAGATCCGCTCAGCTGTGCGAAACAAAAAAAAAGGAAAACAAAAGTCAGAGAGGAACTGGCGGCTGGCAACATGCGACCAATGGGCGACGGAGTTGTTCCAGGCACTCGCCAATGATACAAGAGGTTGCGCGTGATCGGAGCGTGACTGCAGAGCGATTGGAGGAAATGGGGTGCGTGGTCGGGGGGGGCGTGGCCGGGGAAGTCAGCGGTGTCGGAACAAACCCGTTGAACCTCCAGCCTCGAGCCTTGAAATGTGGGGGAAAGGTCGCTCGCGAGCGTCCGCGCGTGCGCCAGAGAGGGTGGCTCACGCGCGTCCGCTTTACAGAAATGACACCTTCGAACAAGAAAACGGAAACAGGCGTAAAAAAGGTGTATTTTGCAGTGTGTGAGTTCGTGACAAGGTTTGAAAATGTACTTGGTGTCAATGAACTGTGCAAAAATTATTATTTTTTTTAGGTTACAATCTTTTCTAACAAACAGTCCAAAAAAGCAGCACGGATTGCATGTATAATTTAATACAACCTGATATTTTTGCTGCTCTCTCTCCATGGCCCAAAAATATTTACTTTGGAGAATGTTGTTTCTTTGAGGGGCGGGGGGTGAAATGTTTGTGCACAACAGTAGGAAAAAGCATGGTAAACTTAACTCTTTACCTGGATTGTGCCAGGACCTGTGTTGAAAGGCCGCTGTCAGCAGCCACTTTGAAGGCCTCCCCTGACTGCCAAGCCGGGTTGTAAACAGGCAAGTCAGAGGAATGTCTGTGGCACCAGCGATCTAGGACAGCTTGAGGCCCCCAGTGTCCATCTGTCCTTAAAACCAACATCACATTTTACCAGGAAAAAATGTGGTTATAAATCAGCCAGCAACTTGAGGCCCTCAGCTGAGAGAGAGAGAAAGAGAGCGAGAGAGAGAAAGTGCAGGACAGAACTTGTTGGAAAAAAGTCTGTTTGACCTACATTTCTTCTACGATAACATTATAATATTTTACTGTTCAGTTTTTCCACTAAGCCTGGATTGCAATCAGTTAGCAAAAAAAGTAAAAACAAATTCTTGTTCACCCAATTATGCAGTAGATTATAAATAAACTAGTTTGATATAAATCTGAGAATAATAAAAAAAGTTAAGCATTGCGGCCCCTTTGGCCTACATCCTTCTGGGAGCGACTGCGTAACATAACTGAGCCTGCCGCACACGCCATGACTGCGTCTCTACCCCTCCTGCCGCCTCTGGACCTACGCTGGCAAGAGGGGGCAGAGGGGCAGGTGGCAGGGATGTGGACTGGCATGGCAGCCTGCCGACAGCTTTCTGCCGTTACATGACTGTGACCTCGACTCGCGGAACTATGGTTGCGCAACAGCGAAAGCGTGCAGAGAAGAAGGAGGCCAGCAGTGGGGTGCCAGAGGGGGGGACAAGCTGTGCAGAGCCTAAGCGGGGCAAACAGAACGATCCTGGCAGGGAAACTGGAGGAAAGGTCATTGCAGTCACACCCACCTTCCTGCCAGCCTGGATTTAGTGGAAACCCAGGGGGAAGCTGGGAAAGGGGTGTAGCTCCAGCAGCAGTAAATATGTGAACCTCAATCATATTTTTCCTGTTGCTGTTTATCCCACCCCCCAGTAGTGTAGTGAGGATATGAAAGGAGCATAAGATCTGTTTCTTCCTTTGTGAATGTTATTTGACGATAGTTAAATAGCTGTCCCTTCAGCATTTTTTACAAAGGAAATGTTGGGTTTCTTCAGAAACTGAGTGACATAGCTGAGGATTTGATGTATCATTGGGAAAGCTTGCTTGATTCTGAATGTTTGGCCAGCTCCAGTGAGCTACTGTGATGTCCTGGTGTTGAAGAAAACATCACAATGATTGTTCTGAGCTGGAAAGAGAAGGATGTATCTGGATTCCAGAGCTCCTTGTCAAATTTGCAACAGCTTAGGATGGGTCAGACAGGACCTGGCTTGACAATGAGTCACCTTCTCCTTTTAGAGATGAAGTCTTCTGATGCTGGAGTTTCTTCCATCACACTTTGGAGGACAGACACCCACCCTAGCCTGCAGTATGGAGACCAGTAGCAGAAAAAGAAGCCTGAAAGCTGAGGAGAGATGCCACGTTAAGGGGCCGGTTGGGTGAATCGCTAAGAGAGTCAAACGTAGCTTCTCAGGATGTGGGCTGGATATAGGCGAGAGGTCAGAGTAGTGTGTGGTCAGGTGCTGGTTCTAGAGGTGGTGGGCAGGGACCTCACACTATAACCCCAGTTCAGTGCCAAGCCATGTTTTTTAGTGTTGATTTGCTGGACGACTTCCTCAGTCTCGTGCAGGTTATTCTCTGCCAAAGCAAACAAAAAGACAAAACACTACTTTATGATTATCTGCAGCAACTTCATGCAATGACCACAGGTAGACTGTCGGTGTAATGAAGAACAAATCTGAAATTGGGAAAAAACAGGACCAACAACCCTAGTGTAGACTGTTTTTAAAGTGACCTTTATGACCCTTAAATTTGCCCAAATACCTTTTCACTGCATTTCCAGTTGTCAGTATAAAAGGTTTTATCCAGTGCATCTCAGCAACAGTTGAAGTGATGCAGATCGAGCCATGTGACTGAACAAGCGCAGTCAATACCAGTTAATGTGTATTATTTTTTATTTTCTGTGCTCTTCTCCTGTGGTACCTGATTTAGAGGGAGGCTGCGGCTGGTCAGTGAGGAGCAAAGGACCAGGGAGATCATGGAGATCACAGGATCTGAGTAGTGTTCTGGACCAGGAGCGACAATGTGTTGACAACCTGTCCTTGTGAGAAGAGGGTCATTTACCTGACCAGGGGCATCTACAAGAACGGCAGGCTGTAAACACTGAGGTCATGGTTTCTTAGGCAGTTTTGAAGGTGGCTGTGCATGACACTTGCCAAGAGACTGCTCCATTATTTAAGTTTGTTTTTACGTGAAATGTACATTTTTTGGTTAGCTAATACTTTGCTCTAGTAAAATTATATTAATTCTGAATAAATACTTTGACCAAGGGCATTGTAGCACAAGGTGAAAATCAAACTTTGTTCCCCCGAGGTGTGCAGGGTGGGAGTACCAAGTACTCCCCCATTTACTGTCCTACTACACTGTATTTTTTACAAATACAGCTTTTGGTCAAATCTATATTCCATTATTATACTGTTTTGTTTTCATACTG
This sequence comes from Heterotis niloticus, assembly GCA_018136845.1. Classification (NCBI taxonomy): domain Eukaryota; kingdom Metazoa; phylum Chordata; class Actinopteri; order Osteoglossiformes; family Osteoglossidae; genus Heterotis; species Heterotis niloticus. The sequence continues at coordinate 13,257,584 of CM030901.1, read as the reverse complement.
TCTGCTAACAGTCGGTGAATTGGTGCACTCTATTTTTACTGCTATATTAATTTCCCTATGTCTGCTATTGGTGTAATAAATAATATAGATATACTTGTAGATGTTTAAGCCACTTATATCTTAGAACTCTAAGAAGATATGTTAGTTTGGGATGATTGAATAGGAGCATAATGGTTAGCAGCATTGCACTGCACTCAATAAGCCCAGGTCTGAAGCCACATTACTTCTGTAATGTTGCAAAATGGGGAAACTAGACTTGTGTACTTTGCTTAGTACACAAAGTCAATTTTTTAATCTACTTTGGATAAAAGAATCAGTTAAGTAATCTTGTTCCTATTTAAAAAGTTTCATTCAAACATTGCGCTGCAGGGTATGTGTGCAAGAACACAAGTTCAGACTGCTGTCTGTCTTAAAGGATCATCAGCTTGCTGCTGGAGATGGTGACCACATTCCATGTGCTTCAGGAATGACAGACGCTGGATGTGAATGGTCCACAATGGAGTCAGGGGTGTGGCACAGTAACAGGTGCGGTTACCTGTAGTCAGTGGACGAGGAGCTAAAAGACAGCATATAGCTCCGTTGGGAGGGGGGCTGTCTTGGTGAAGTCTGTGTCAGTTTTGTAGGAGTTTCAAAACTGTCAGATTAATTTAACCACTAATTTGCTCTAAACATTTAAGAATGTAATGAGATGGTGGGGGGGCAACATAAATGTGTAAATGTTTGTGTCAGGGTGATAACAAAAGATCTTGCTAGTAATATCAGTAATACTGTATGGCTTTAGTGCACCTTTGAAGGACCTCACCTTTGAAACTGAATACACAAACATAGTTCACATGCACACAAACCTAGAAAATATCCAAAGTAACACACAAACACTCGCTCACACACACACACACACACACACACACACACACACACACACACACACACACACACGGACACAGGTCTGGCTTACACCCAAGCCAGTGTGTCTGCAGCGGGAGGTAATACGTCACTGAAGCCAATCTGTCATTTTGACTCTGAGCTTCATTAGCTGTGAAATTATCGGCGGTTGTCCTGGAAACCTTCGGCTCTGACGTGGAATTTGAGTTCCACAGAGACGAGATGGAGGCCTGTTGTCATCTCTGGTTGTCACTGTTGTGGGACTGACGTTTTGCTGGTGCTCAACCCTGAAAGCAGTTCTCAGGAAATATTACCCAGCACATCAGCAGTGTGTGTGACAGGAGACAGGTTCTGCTGCACTGCTACTCCCCGGTGGTTAATTCCACAGTAGATGATCCACCACCCTACATGTTTTACATAAATACCACATTCAGGCTTTCTGGTTCCCTATAATGAAGTGCAGTCACTGAAGATGAAAGATGTTGTTAAAAAACACCATTATTGTTCAGCCTTGAATTACATCATTTATCAGTGTTGAACAGAAACTTTTCTGTGTCATTTTTTCGCACCGCTTAATGAAAAAGCTTTGGGAATATTCCAAAAATTATAAACCAAGATGGTTACCATTAAAGGGAAGAGCAGGTGAAAGCTCAACCCAATGTTGGGTTGCATTTGCCCCATATGGTAGTCTTACTGTACTACTTTTTTCGTTTACTGCCCCCTGGGGGGAAGTTTTGGGTAAGACATTGAGTGTGTGTGGGGGGCGGGGGTGAATGCTCATACGTAGTTTTCGGACACCTTCATCTCAACTTGAACCAGCAGAAGAGGACACAAATCAATGGGTTTTTTCAGAGTCAGAGGACCGCTGCCCAAGGTGGGGAGGGGCATCATTTTCCTGATACTTCTTGTTTTGTACCAGCTGCTAGATTCCCCCCATACTTATTTGTACTTCTACGTTAGTTATTTCTTTTGTATCCTTCTGCGAGTTGCATACCAATGCCATTTGCTGTTTTTGGAAATTGCATTTCATTTTACTTCGAACCTTAAGGGCCATGCAGGAAAAGAAACTTTATAAAAAATAAACAGTCAGACTTGTTACAAACTACTGCCAGGTCAAGCTGAGAAGTCGGTGCCTTCAACTTCACCTTGGAGGGAATTTAAGGACATCTATTTTTATTTGATTATACAGTACAAACAATAGTGTCAGCTTGTTTGCGTAACCCGTTTCCCGTCAGTTGAAACCAAGCTTCATGCTGACATGGTCTGGATTAGACAATCTGGGCCATGAGCCCAGTTTAACGCTTTCTGTGTGCTTCAGGCGGCTGCTGTACAAAAACAAACACGATGCTGCCTGTTCCAAATCTTCATTTTATTGGATGCAATACGTGTCGTGCACGTAATAGCATCTTGATCACAGACGTCAAGGAAGTACATAAACACCCTCTTAGAAAAATAAAAAAAAAAATCCCTTAGCATACAAATACATATACTCTTGAGTATTTTCATATAAAAACTGTCAAAATTATAATACAATATTATTGGTAATAAAAATCTGCCACAATTCATAGCTCAGTAAAATACCCCAATCCTTGTTTATTGCATATAAAATAAATACATTAAATGACATAAAGTGATGAAGCCAGTGAGTAATTTCACTGGGGGAAAATGCTTTGATATAATATTTTAGAAAAAACAACTACACTGGCTTGTTAATATTAGCAGTTGTTTTGCTATTTCCTTATAAAAGAAGTATGAAAATTATAGCATCAGCTTAAATCAATCTACACAATCATATAGATGTGCTGTATAGACAAAATCTGTTCATACAACTGCGTGTATGAACTTCACTTATTGCACTTCCTGTACAGGTAAAAATGGAAAATGAGTATGATTCACTGACACTTTCCAGTGAGGATTAAATTCAGCAGGTAATGGGGCTGAAGGTGTTCAGTCCTAGGTCAGAGGGTACAACTTTACTTTTAATACTCGTACTAAGATGAATGTCTAAATGTTTCTTATCAGAGACCGACACACATACCTACACACACATTCCTGGTCATCAACGTGGGGACTATTTAAGCTAAGTTTCAGAGATCGCAGCATAATTTTTACCTACTAAATACTGCACAATTTTATGTGTCAAAACAGCAAAGGTGTTCCAATGACAGTCAATAAAGACACTCCGAATAAAAGCCCAGTACAAGAGACTCAAAGAGATCTTGATGTTCAGTGCAATAATTTTCGCATGGACACACAAAGAGAGAAATTTTAGAGGAGATGGTCATATAAGATTTGTAACACAAATGTAAAAAATATTCTGCTGTAAATCTGTCTCTGGGATGATGTTCAAACCGTGGTGCTTAAGTTACCTTCTGCAGCCACCTACCTGAATTCACCTGTTTCATGACATGACTTAGAAAAGGCAATATTGCCAAATTAGCCTTCACAGACACATAGCTATACAAAAAATGCAGGCTTTCCTAAAGGCCCGTTTTCTACTTAGTAGTAGCCACAGGCAAAAAAAGCTATCCAAAGCATCGAAATATTCACGGTAACTGCTTGGTGACTAAAGGACTCATTTGGAAATCGTTCTGTTTGTCCGTCGCTTGGTTGAACAAAGGTAGCAATTTGCCTGAATGATTTAGTGCTTTGTGAAGAGCTGCTTTGCACCCTTCCTTGACAGAACAGAGCACTTCAAAACCCACTAAGAGTATGTGCGCTCAGGGCACTAGGCCTATGTACACAATATGTAAACCCGGTTCCCGTTGGTGACTCAGCAGCCGCCGTACAGTCCTGCCTGTTTCAGCTGACCCTGGGCAGGGGATGGAGGGAGGAGACGGTGGGTGGTAATCTCACGCCTGTATCCCTGACCTCCCTCTGCTCATATCTCCGTCAGCGTGAGCTTGTACATGCCACCCAGCTCCTCCATCTGGATCTGGAAGGTGTCTTCGTTGGAGTAGTGCTTGATGATGTTGTCGTCCATGTTCACCAGGATCCTAACAGACAATCAAATTCAAAAGCAGTGCTGGCTGTCAGGTTTTGTGCAAGACCTATGGAATCTAAGCATATAAATGGACCCATCTATTCACCTATACCTCACATACTAGGATAGGATAATTCCTTCAATAAAAAGTGAATTCCCACTGTGAGGGAATCATGTTTGTATTATTTTGTATAGAGGAAAAACTTGGTTCTCACATGAAAATTTAAAAAATCTTTTTATCTTTTCACAATATTATTTCTCAGTTATCTTTTAACGTCTCACTATTTCTCAAGGATTCATCTTCACCTTTGCAGCCTTTCCCATTGCTTTTTGCACTTTCTCGGAAGATATTTTAATAATTTGGCCCAGAAATGTTTATAATATAAAAATAAATTTCCCAAGGTCACTATGCTGTTAGTGGTACTATGCAGTCTTACTGACACTTAGTTGACTGTAGATGATGTTCATTTGATTGCCAGATTAACTTTTTATTTTACTGTAGTGGACATTTCTTCCTGGGTAAATCAGCAGTACATTTTCCCACAGAAGAGCCAGAGTAACATCAATGAGGGACAGAAAGTATTTTGGGCTTGAGGCAAATACATCTGATACAAGAGTCTGTTGCAAACTTGTACAGAATAAAATGAATGTATAAAAAGCAAAAATAACATTGTAAAAATGAAGTTTGAGGGTATATACTATATTTTTATAAGCTGTTGTAGCAGGTTGTCATTGTAAGGGACCCCATTATTCAAGGGATGTATTTAAATAATGTTCCCCACAACTGAAATCTGTAGAAGGTTTAAAAACTATACCTTACCCTTTTTTGCACTTCTTGTACACCTTCCCTATCTTGTCGAGTGGAAGCTCATATTTATCTGATATCTGCATGAAGGAGAACATGAATTCGGAAGCTTTACCACTTAATGTTTATTTTTTTGTTGTGCAAGAATAACAGTGATAACAGCGGTTATATGGAGCAACAAGGAAATATAAAGATAACATACCAATAAACCATTTGCTGTTAGCTACATGATTTCTGGGAAGACGTTCATAAAAGCAGGCTCATGAAAACTGCATTGTGCTATCAACATTCATTTTGATTTTACTTTTGTTATCTGAGCTATGTGTTTCAGCAGGAATGGAAACTCACCGCCTCCAACAAGCCCTTCAGCGTGGGAGTATTCAGCATGAGACCATCAAACACCTCCTCCGCCTCCTTTCGCACGTAGAGCAGGACTGTCAGGGTGGAGGAGCACAAGATACATTGTCACACACGTGAGGCTGTGGTTAGTCTCTCACGCACACACATACGTGCGCGCGCACACACGCACACACACAGTTGTCTGGTTGCTGAGTGTGACCCACAAGTCCCAGATAGCAAAATTGAAAAACAGGGTTGAAAATGCACACAGGCCTGGTAAGTTCGCTGTACTCAGCTGGCTTTACTTGCACGAGAGCCAGGCTGATGTTTACCAAAAAGGCATAGCCAAAAGAAACAAAATGACTTGGGCCTTCTGGTTATTTTTGTTTTTCAGGCTGCAGCTCCAAATTGCAAAACACTATGTTCTCCTTGTGAAAAAAGAACAACGAAGGCAGAAACTACAAAAACAACACGAGCAGTGTAGTGACTTGCTGGGTCATTTCATGCCATCTGCTCGACTTGGTGAAGAACTTCCAAGAGCTCCTGAACTGAATCTGGCGCATGTCTGGGATGTTGAGGGCCTCATGTGTGGTTCAAGAGCAAACCAGGTGCGGGGGTGGCTATGTCAGCAAACAGCCTGAAAACATTGCATGTTCCTGCATGATGCTAGCTGGCCACACAAGGGCAGGGCACCAACCGCCACTTTGCCACGTGGCACCTCAGTGTCAGGGAATTACAACCCACCAGTGTACTACAGCCCTCAGGTCAATGATCCCTAGGGTCTTATAGACCTGCTTAAGATCAGTCCTATTCTCTGGCTTGTTGATACCAAGGTCTGGGCCAACAGGTTAACATCAGGAGAAGATTCCAGAAACAGTCCTTGCTCAGAGGAGGGGAGCCTTCACCAGGGTTGGTTTATGTGGTTTAAACAGAAATATCATTGACACTTTAAGCTCATGTGTGATAGTGTATGGTGGTGTGCGTTTGTGTATGTGTCCATTACCTACCCTTTTTGGGCTCATCCATCCTGGGCAACTTATTGGGAGGGGAGCCAAACTCTTCCTCACTGTAAGGTAACCTCTTCATGGCTGCCCTGCAGAAGGAAGCACAGGCCACTGGGTTAGAGTGCTCTCTGCAGGTGAAGTGTCTGTTTTTGACCCTCTCAGAAAACAGGGAACCATGTCACCCGTGTGCTTTTTGAATGTGGCATCCTGGGGTCACTGTCGGCCTCAGTGTGCCTTTCCACCGCATGAAAAAAGCAAACACTCTAAGTAAATTAAAGGACTTATGGTGTCTTACCCTTCCTCTCCATCTTCTGATGGGAACTGTTGAACGAGAAAAGGAAATTAGAAGATTCAGCATTTTTACAGTCACAAGGAGGAATGGTTAAAAACAACTCTGAGGTCAAAGGTAAAATTAAGTTCACTCTGCTGTTGTTGCTGTTGTGGACCTCTGGGATGTGCTAGGCAGATCTCAACATGCTTCAGGCAGAGTCTATAGCTAAATCTGAAGGCTTCTACCTCCCCAGTTCTTTCTTTATCACTTTACACCCTTGGACTATGCGATACAAAATGTCTTATTAAAACAATGGCTGTTTTTTTTACCAAATCATTTCATTAATTATATTAAGCAACAAAGTGCAGGATGTTTCTTCTGTGTTTGCATGGGTGTCTTCTGAGTGCTCCAGTTTCCTCCCATGGGCCAAGAAATGTGATTTTGGAGATTTGCACCTCTAAATTGCCCATAAAGTGTGTGTGTGTATGTGTAAGTAAATGTGTGTATGTGATTGCCCTCCAATGGATTGGTGTCCCATCCTGGGTGAACCCTGCCTCACTCTTCATACTTCTAGGATAATCTGTGGACCACTGTTGACCCCCCACTGGACAGGTTTTTATTATTAATGGATGGATAGGTATTAAACCTTAATGGTGCATTTTAACTGCTTTCCATAAAAGGAGCACTCTGTTCCTATATGTTGGCAGGGAATTATGGTCATGGTGACATTCTGGTGCAATTGAGGACCATTCATTGATAAGAATCATTGCCTGCGTCATTTCACCTCTCTCCAGCAGCTTGATAACCTCCTGTTGTGCACAAACCTGACATGAAAAATGGAGGCCTTCCACTACAGGCAACATTCAGAACAAGATACGCAGCGAGGACGGTGTGTAATGGCCTGGTGGACCCAGATAAAGTTCATGGAAGTTTGCTGTCCCACACCCGTTGGCCCCCTTTCGCACCCTTTGAGTTTAAAACTGTGGACTGATGTCCAAGTGCATGACACACCCCCCTCTTATCTGTTGGCCCACCGATGGACGTGCTACTGCCCAGTCTGCGTGGAACACACCCCGTGTCTCCACTTTTAATATCTGAGCTACATTTTCTGGCCCGGTGCCCTGCCTACCAGCCCAGCACATTTCTAGTTCAGTTCCATTTCTGCTTTTGCCTCAATCAGCAAGGACTTTATTCTAAACCCTTTTGTATTAACACATTGTGACTTGGATTGTGAAGTTGTACATTTCACTTTGAGTAACATCATCTTTCGCTTAGCTTTACAGCTACTTTTTTAGTGCAGCAATTGGCACCTGATTACTTAAGTGTAGTTTATCTTTAATCGCAAAGTGTTTTAAGTTCAAAACCATCATCCATCCATCTTATCATTAACTGCTTTATCTTGGTCAGTATCATGATGGTCTGTACTTCATAGGTATAGCCTATACCACAATTACTAGGAGTTAACTATGAAAGAACACCTTGGAGGGAACTCCAATCCATTGCAACATGGTCACACACAAATTTACATATACATATGCTCACTATGCTGAATTTAGGGTGGCCAGTTAACCTGAAACACATGTCTTTGGGCTGTGGAAAGAAACCAGAACACCTGGAGGAAAAATCACTCAGACATGGGAAGAACATGCAAACTCATAGACTGAGCTGGATCCAGACCCACATGTGAACAACTTAGGTGAGGTGGTAGCTGCTCAATACACTACCATGCCGTCCCCAAAACCACCATGAAAGTTAAAATAACTCCTTTTAATGTTGGATACGTGGCCTGTCTGGGTTTATAACATTAACAGACTCCTGGCTACTTCCTGAATTTAGAACCTTAGAGAGGATTCTACATATCACCTTAAACAGGAAGATCTCAATTTAGGAGCCACTTTAATGCATCTCAGATTTTGTAATTTTCGGATCAGGATTTCGGATTTATGTGATCTCTTTGGATGTGTGCCTCCCCCTAGTGGCATAGTGGTGGAAGTGCCGCGAGGCTCAGCTTCACTCACGTGGCGCTGGAAGCTGGAGAAGTGGAGGTCAGGGATGAAGAGCACAGGCTGGGTGTCCAAGTCGCTCATGGCCTTGAAAATGGTGATGTCACTGCGCTTGTGTAGCAGAGGCACCTTGACATCCACGTCTGCAAGGAGACAAAGCAAGGGTGGTTCTTACCAGGAAGAAATGACTGCTACCCACACCAGGTTTTCCCAGAGTGGAAGAAGTGTGTTTACTGAACAAAACACGTCACCATACTTGGCAAGGGGAATTCCATAATCTCCACACCCATAAAGATCAACCTCTTTCTTTCTCTCACACTCACACACACAAAAGTGTCATCTACCCCCAAGGGTGATACTGAAGAACGGATCCAAAACTGGCAAGAGGTGATAGGGGCCAGTAGCTGTAATACATGTGCAAATAAAATGAAAAGTTGTATGATCTATATAAATTGAAATGTAATTAATAAGAATCGATACATGTCACACAAACAGCTCTGCACACATTGATGACGTAAGGATAATAAAGTTTGGTGATATACAGAGCTGTGGAAAGGTATTTCCCCCTTCTTGATGAATTCAGTTTTTAAAATAATTAATTTTATGTATGAAACAAAGTTATCCAACACCCATATCACTCATGTGAAAAAATAAATACCCTATTATTTACTCAGTGAAGCAAAAAATCAAAAGTAACTGATAATCAGATGCAGTGTGACAAATATGTAATAATAGTGGAAATGAGGACTGTATATTTTTTACTTTTTTCCTTTCCACCTGACAATGACCAGACTGCGTTACTCTCTGTGACATTTGCCTGTCCATCAGCACTGACAATATTTATGTACTAAATGCAACCACTTTAAGGGTAATACAGTTTGGTTATATGTATATTATGTTATTGCTGTTTATCTTCCCACCTCGTCATTTTCTGACCCAGGCAATACTGGGTAACCCAGCTAGTGTCCCCTAAAGAAAAGGCACATTTCAGTGTCTGGACAGAGGGGATGGTGAGAGACACTCACAGGCTCCGAGGGTGTTTGCCATGTCAGCACATTTCCCCTTCCGACGTGTCTGTTTACGCTCCTCATCGCGAATCTTGCGCTCGGCACCCTTGTCACAGAAGACCTTGATCTGGCAGTAGGCCCGGTGGATGGGCTTGTTGCTACGGTTGTTGTAGCTGTACGTGTCGATCTGCAAGTTGAGAGGCAAGCCCTTCACCCCCTTCTGCGAGGAGAAGTCTGTGCTCAGGCAGTTCACTGAGATGAAGATCTGAGGGATGAAGGGAAGCACACATGAGGTCACCTAGATGTGGGGCAGTACTCAAGAAGTTCCAGGCTGCCTTTAGTTTTTATAATAATTTGTGTGAGGAGATTATGTTGAAATGAATAGTGATTAGGGTAACAAGGCAGGCAGGATTACCACGGTGACTGGTAAACAACACGACACTCTTGACACCACAGTGGAGAAATACCTTATAACCCAAACACACAGCTGATGCCCTGTTTTACAAAGCATGACACTCCCTGCAGTCCCCGAGAAATTCAGTGAGTTGTTCTATTTGAGCTTTAGCCAAAGGCTTTAAAATACAGTATATAGACCCTGGGAATACTGACAATAGTCAGGTGCGAAATAGTCTTGATGGGTGTTTTGCGCCCTCTTGTGGTACATTGGAGTAAATAGTGTAGTCTCTATAATCACCACCAGGGAGCACACTTGTAGTATTAAGGTGGCCTGTTGGGAGTTCCGGACATCCAGGTACAGTCCATCCTTGATTTGCCGGACTGTATTGAGGGATGAGGTGTTCAGATGTGGCGAAAATGTAGAAAATCAAATATGTAACTTAAGCATAGCACATTATACATAATATATATATATATATAATTTTACTATAGTCCTGTTTAGAGAGCACTGTGTACTACAGTAGCACTTTTATATCCTAATGTAACGTAATGTGTAAGTAAGGTCCCTAAGAAAATGAAGTCAGCACCATAACTGAAACACATGTACATACAGTTCAGTGAATTTTAAGTGAAAAGCTGTGAAAAAGGTGTCGATACAACTGGATCAGAGTGCTGTTACTGGGGAACTAAGGGACGCTGCACTGCCTTCATCACATTAACTATGGAGACAGTTGGATGGTTTTTATTGACACAGCATCAAAATTGTTTAAAACGTGGTTTTATCCCCCCTGCAATGGATTGGCATCCCTCCCAGTAGTAGTTTCACGACCCAGTGATACTGTGATGGGTTCCAGACCACTGTGACCCTCATCCAGGTAAAACTGTTAAGAATAACGTATGGTTAGATAATTTTATGCATCAATGAAGTTTTTTTTATGCTTTTTCCATGGTTTGTAAAATTCAAAATGCATAAAATAGGGGTCTGCTAAATAGAGGATGCAGGCTGTGATTTGTTACAACTTTTTGGGGTTGGGTTGGACCCTGACTCTGATAACATGCAGTCCTGGTTTGGGGCTGCTCTGCCCTGGGCCCTCTGCTCTGCATCCCAGCAAACAGACATTGTCATGCAAACATAAGGATTAGTGTCAGTAACTGTCAGGCCACACGCCTACTGTGAGCTCACATTCGAGGGTCATCAGCTCAGGTCTCCATAGCGCTGGCATGTTGTGCATGTGTGCCACACTGAGATATTTGAGGTCTTAATTACTGCACTTGTTTTTGCTTTTTTTTGGAGTGGAAACTCAAGACCACACTGAACCAAAACCTTTTAACAAAAATCAAAAGTATCAGCAGGCAGTTGGCAGGGGATAATCTCCTCCATCACTGTCACCTGGTTACAAATGGCATGGCTGAACAAGGACCCGTTGGACAGGATTCCATGACACAGTGTGAAATGTGGTCACAAACCCCCTGCCGTGTTTCCTCATTCCCCATTCCATTGTGAGACTCATCCCGCCCCCAAGACAGGTCTTCTCCTCCGCGCATTGCATCAGTGTGACAATGGGAACGATAGGTAGTGGCACACACACGCACACACGCACACACACCCTCGCATCCGCTTGGGTGTCTCTACGCAATCCTAGCGTGGGACGCCCAGCGGCTTCGTTCAGACAGACTGGGACACCCGCCTTGGTTACAGACAAAGCTTTATTTCACCCAGCCAAACTGGGAGGGTCGCTTCGCACAATAGGCGTTTACATGGAAAAGCACAGAAGAACGAGACTCATTTGAAAACTGTTTTTGGTTTGACTTCCCTGTTTACCTCCTAATGAAGTTGGAACAAGACACTTTGTTCATGCACACAGCCACCTTCCTCTAATGCTTCTCACTGTGTCCTTCAGATGGAATGATCCCTGTTTTTGACATTTTTTGGAATGCATCATTAAACTAGAACAACTGGTTTGTTACTTTTAGGTCTCTTGATGACACATAAAATGCCACAGATATGTCTGCCTCACAAACGTACTGATTTTCATTAAGATTTTTACAAAACACCATGCACGGCTGTTAAATACCTCCCGATGGAGTTTAATATTCAAAGTGCTTAAGTCTGAACCCAGTGTGCTGTTCAGTGACAACACCTTGCTGTTTCAGGGACAACATCAGAAATGGGGACGTTTCCTGTCTCACCTTGGCCTCCTCGTTGATGTCCCATGTGAAGGAGATGGCATTGTAGGCGATCTCCTCAATGTTGCCTATGGTGTTGAAGCTCTCTTTGTAGTCGGCTGTTGAAAACAAGGGTAGGGACAGAATTAGCACTGCCATATCTGCCCTGACCTCCTCCTTGGCATAGTCAAAGCAGCCATTTTAAAACTAACGTCTGACATGGAGGAAGTAGAGAACATTCATCTCCACCGCACCAGCACAATTGTTTTCACACACCAGCCAGTGGCACTGTAACCCAACTAAACCTCTGCAATGTGTCCACAGGCAACATCCACAGGTGTCATGTGACATGCCAACGGAATGCTCTTTTCTATTCCTTTTTTGGTTTCACATCCGAATATTAGTTCTCCCTGATCCTCTCCTTTGAAAAACAGAAAAAAAAGCTCAGGAGAACCCACTCACCTTTAAAACAACAGTGAAGGGTGCTTTCAGGGGATTGTTCTTATATTGTGACTTCCCAAAAACCCAACAGAGCAGCAACACAGTACTTGTGTAAGTGGGGTCACTGGCTTAACAACAAAGTCTGTGTGTGGTGGGTGATTCCCTCCATCTCATCTGCTCATCTCAGCTAAGTCAGAGCGGAACACAATGAATTTTTGAATGCCAGGAACAGCTAAGCGCTATACTGAGAGATGGAGTGATGGGTAGATGGATGGATGGGCGCATGGCTTTTTGACAATTCTAGAAATATCACTAATGTAACAAGGAGTTAGAAATTTCTTGTTATCCTTTCTGTACAAAATACAGTAACACCCCACACTTCTGTGACCTCTAGATCCATCCCTCCGTGTCACAAAGCATACGGCTCTGCTTAGCATAGTGCTGCAAGTTGTCATGGAGGGAGACGCTGAGCATCATGGCAACTGCAGAAAGGTGAGGCAGCTGCAGACATGGACCTACCAATATCAATGCAGCGCTGCTTGGCTGTGTGTTGGCGCGAGTGCCAGTATTTCCAGTGTTTGAGCTGGTCATCACGGCACTTCTCCTCACCAAACACCACCATCACCACACTCTGGAAGATAGTGACATGCTGGCATCAACACACCCCTCTATTTGAACATCCACACCACAGGGACTTTGTATGAAATATTTAAGAGCTTAGTTGTCTTCTGATCATCTGTAAGGCCACCAACTCAAAACACACATAATGCACTTAGCCAGCCATGTTGCTACTCACCCGGACTTTGGTGATGGGGTGGTGAAGGACTTTGCCATTATCAATCTCCCGCAGACTGATAGGGTAGAACTGGCCTTTGTTGAGGTATGTCATCGTGCCATCGCCAGACTTCTGACGGAGTGACTTTGAGGCCTCCAGTGTGTACTCAAAGTTACTGCTGAAAAATTGCCCAATGAATCATCTCAACATTACAGTGAACCATCCCAGGTTTGACACCCATGAGCCTGTCCCCAGCAGACGTGTGTTTATCTGGGGGAAGAAGGGCTGACCCACCTCGGCACCGGGTCGAAGCTGGGGTAGTCGTCCGGTGCAATGGAGGGCATACGTAACTGGAGATCCCCTGGGAATGAGAACACCTGCAGTGGACAAAGGGGGGGGAGAGGACCAGCTTTACACAAACATCCGCAACAAGGCTTCGCTCCCTGGGAGCTGGGGGGGGTAGGCTCTCTCTCTTAGTCAAGGGAAAACAAAGGCCCCCCCAACCAGTGCTCCTGTATAGGGTTTTGTTGGGCTATCCTTTTAACGTAATCCCCCCCCCCCCCCCCCAGGTTAAATACAGAAAGGGGAGAGAAAAGGTTCTGCTATTGTAGGAGAAAAGTACAGCGTCTTATTGTGCTCAGTGGACAATAGCATAATAACATGCTAGCCGCTATTTTGGCGTGTTCAAATAAAACCAGGGAGGGTTAAGCCCTGCACTGGCTCCAGAGTCTCAGGTGAAAGGGGCATTGTGTTGGGGGACCGATCCCAGGGTCTCTCTGTCACTCTGGTGAGGGGGTGTTGCAGTGGGAACAGGGTAGTTAGGTGGCACTTCTACCTCTGAGGCACTGTCCTTGAAGGTCTCCGGGAAGGTTGAGTCTGGAGTGCGTGGCTGTGTGCTGGGGCTGAACTGGCTGTGGCTGAGCGGCCGGTCAAACACCACAGCATGGCCGTCGGGCTCTTGGCAATGGGTGTTAGGTGCAGGAACCACTGGGAAGCCATGGCTGGGAACCTCGGTCTTCACTGGGTAGCTGGGCACGGTGGCAATGGAGACTGTAACTGTGGTGTCTGGCGATGGGAATGGAACCCTTTTGTCCTGGCTGAGCTGGTTTGTTGGGAGGACGATGTTGAATGGGACTCCCTTTAGTACCTGGATTCTGTTTTCTCCTGTGGCCATGGAGGCCTCCTGAAGTGGTGCCATCAGGCTTCTGCTGCAAAGCGGCGCAACAGAGCAGACAAAAGGTCAGGACCTTTCAATGTAAAAACACCCCCCCTCCCCTTCCCTCCCTCTCATGATTGTTATGAATCCCACATGTGATCTGCTGAGCCTTGCTGATCCATAAAACCTGTAGCAGTCAGTCAGATCTCGCTCACAAACATACGTTATGGAGCATATGTACAGATGTATTTTATGTTACATTCAATCACATTTACCACAGTTTCTGAAGTTTACCAGCACTGCACACTTGTTTGACCCTTTCCATCACAGCAAGGGTTTCTTTTATGATGGGACAGCAAACAAATCAGCTGCTATTTCTAGGTTAACCTCAGGATGTGCTCTAACTATACAGATACAGTGGCATCAAAAGGCCATGTCACCTTTTGTTAGGATCCACCTCAGACCCCAGACCGTCTGGCTTGGCTTGTGTCACTGTTCTCCTCTCTCGGGGCACCTGGGGAAAGTAAACAAAGGCAGCATCATTCTGAGAGCTTCTTTTACTGCCATTGTGATCCACCCACCCAGCAACATGTAGACGAAAGGACTGATCAAAAACGTAGCTGTACGTTAACAGGAAGCTTTGTGGTTTTGCAAAACTTGTCATTTTTTTAACAATCAATAATAAGGCACTCCTCTCATGTCCCTCACTTTATGCTGCTGTTAGTCTTTCTGGAGATGTTGTCTTTGGTTCTAACTTTTGGCTGTGCAGCAACAAAAGGTGATGACCTCACTTCTACCCCACCTTGTAGTAGTCATAGAGCAGGCCCAGAGCAGCGGCACTGTCCTCGTCCCCGTTGATGCTCATCATGGCCTTGGTGGCAGCCGTCAGCGGGTTCTCCAGGAACGACTTCCAGGCCTCATCTTCATTGGTGAAGGACCGCCGCTGACTGTAGCCAGGTTCATTCTGCAGGACCAGTACTGCCCTCTTGCTGCTGCGAAAAAGAACCCAAGAATGTGAGGACAGTGCTCTGCTGGGGGGCACATTCCTCAACACTATACTCTCTCTCTTTCTCTCTCACACGCACACATGATAAATAAATATTTTAATCAGCTCACGTCGGACAAGTATTGTGAGTCAATAAAAATTGCAATTGAACTTAATAGACAAAAAATACTCATTTTCATTAACTGATTTATTACTCATTCGCCTTCATAGTCAACTCATTTTTAAGTTGTAAGGGAAGTGAAGAATTTTCAAAAATATGTGTTTATTTTTGGGGGAAATACACTGTACTGGAATTAGTTCAACAAAGTGTACCACAGTCACTAAAAACAAGGTGGGAAATTTTGCTGTAAACTGTAACAAAGATCAAGTCTGAAATGTCAGTATTGATCAGGGCACCGCCACACCTTCTAGTGCAACCGACAGAATGGAATCTCGAGTTCTGCAGAGCTGTGAAAGGCTGGTACTACCCTGCCTCTGGGTAATGGTTTAGTTGGTGGATCAGTACTGTAATGAGTACTCTGTACTCACATTCCATTCCATCACCTGCTTTTGTTTTCACCTCAGTTCTCACCACATGCGCACATTTGCTGCTGTTGGTTGTGCTTTAAGGGAATGGGAATTGGTGATGGTGGTGTTGGGGGAGGGATGAGTTTCTAATGGCTGTGTCTACTGGGGGTGGAGGGTGCAGCATTCATATGCTTATAATACAGTCTCAAGGCACTTTCAGTCTCACCGGGTATCACAGAGAACTGAAAAAACATAAATCACAAAACTTGTTAAAAAAACAAGTTCTTGAAAAAAAAAATCACCGTTTGGACTTCCTAACAAAAGGTAGTTTTAATTTCACTACGATCCTGAATAGTGATCTAATGGATTTCCGGTTGCTCACATTCAGAGTGCAAAAAAGGGTTTTGATTTTAACCAAAATATGGCTCATAAAAACGCTCGATGGGTGCTGGTTGTGCGGCCACTTCCCATGTGACGCTTTTCCAACTTGTTGAGGGGGGGACGTCTGTTTAATGTGCAAATATTGACGACACATTTTGCTAGGGCAAAACCTAAACAGAGTTCCTGAACGTCAAACAAAAACACGTCTCTTCATGTGATACTGGCAGACATGGCAGAATAAATAGGAGTCCGAACGCTCGTTTCATTTGGGTGTTGTTGTTAAAAAAATGATGCTTGCGTTTATGTACAATACTTATGTTATGTATTCAATACATAAACGCGTAACTATCGGAATAAAAATATCTTGACCAAATCTCCCTGAAACTGGTTTAAATGAATGACTCCCCACCAAAAAGGTGCGAGGACTGGTCCTCCACAGGTGGCGATGCATACATTTACAACCGAATCGACTAAATAAAAAAATCTCGCAGCTGGATTTGTGAATTTTGGGACAGATCCGTTACACAGTGTGAATAAAACAAAAGAAAAGGACTTGTAAACCATCAGTAAATCCAAGAAATGCAGCCATGCATGGACACGACCTGCAATTACATGACATTTCTAATAAAAAAGTGCGAAAATAAAGGCAGGTCTGTTTGAGTCGAGATATTCACGGTGTTTATTAAAAGGAACCTCCGTCCCAAGCGGGTCCCGAGACTGAGAGGTGAGTCTTCCAGCTTTCTGCTAAATAAATGTATAAAGTTATGCAAAAAATGTTTAGGACTGTGCGATTGAAATACGGACTTTTTGCTGTCGATATGCGATATTTCCAGAGCTGAACTCCTGGTTGGATCAATAAAAGAGAAAAAATGACCGAGTGTGCAAAGAAATGTGATAGATAAGTCGTCGGAAAAAACGTTGAAAAAACGTAAGAGCTGTAGAACGTGTTTGGTTTTTCTAAAATTAGGCTCCTG
Organism: Heterotis niloticus; assembly: GCA_018136845.1. Taxonomy (NCBI): domain Eukaryota; kingdom Metazoa; phylum Chordata; class Actinopteri; order Osteoglossiformes; family Osteoglossidae; genus Heterotis; species Heterotis niloticus. The sequence continues at coordinate 13,240,488 of CM030901.1, read as the reverse complement.
TACCCGAAAACATGCTGACATTGTTTTTCTGAGAGATTTTCAAGACAAGACAGACAACGCCTCACAGGTGTTCGGTTTCACTGTAGTCAAAGTTCTCCTGTCAGCATTCGCAGTTCGCAGCTGCTAAAAGCCTGGTTTAAAAGTTAGCAGTTTAAAAAACTACTTGGTTTAATTTTTTAGGTCCACTTAAAACAGCCCGCAAGGGCCTTTCCACCCTAGAACCTCCGCTGAGCATGTCCTCCAAAGTTGTGAGTAAAAATAAAACCCTGCACGGGTTGTTCCTTATTTGGGATGAAAACATAAAGCTATACAGATGAAAAATGTGTATTAATAATTAATTTGCAAAAACACACATGAACACAAAATATTTACAGGGCACGAGAAATATAAAATACAATCAGGTACAGAGTTTGAAGGCAAGTTATTTTATTTTGAATCCACCGTAGCGGACTTCAGTAGTAATAACTATAATTGTCCATCAGATTAAATTTGCTATTTGCGATCTGAGAATTAAAAAAATATAAATTTTATGTTCCTCAAACTATGAAAATCATTTCCTTCAAGCGCGAAAAGTATAGCAGTTAAACTGAAATTTTGTCCGTCTAATAATAATAATAATAATAATAATAATAATAATAATAATTTTTGTTAGGATTTAAACGAACGGTTCACCTGCGGCCACGGGAGCAACGCGCTCCGACCCGACGCACAAGTGCGGATGCACCTGTGGCAGAGCGCAAGTCAGCTCGCGCCCCAACAGGTGTGCCGACAGGTGGAGGCGGTCGCGAGCGCCCGACCGCAGCCCGTTTGCGGAAAAGGGCAGGAACGTCTCCTTTTCTTTTTAAAATTTGTGTTGCAGAGTAGAGTCGAGCTGCAAAAAGGAAAAGCTGGGCATCCCGCGGATCGTAAATGAAATTTTATCAAGAGACCGGTAGAAATCGGGGGCCAAAAATCGTCCGTTCAGCGCCGGACGCACGCGCGCGCGCACACCGGTTCCACTGGACTCGCACCCGTGACCGAGTTCACTTACCTGTCATTCTCCTGTGTCATCTTGCTCGGTCGAACTGGACTTTCGAGTTATGCGGTAAATCCGATCCGGCCCCTGCGCACCAGAAAAACCTCCCTCCTGAAGGAGTGGGATGAGGGCGACGCCGCGGCTCTCCTTAAAGAACGGGTTTTGTTGGCTTTTCTCGCTTTTTGAGGTATGGTGAGAATCAGAGGCCGGTTTTACCTGTGCCCGAGCTCGAGATTGGATTACAGCGACCCGAGAGGCGGGGTCTCGACGGCCGAACGGCACCGGCGTACACCTGAGGAGGCGAGCACCTGAGCCGGCGCGCATTGGCAGGCGCGCTCGGGGAGGCGCGCACCTGTCGCCGCATCGTCCCCGGATTGGCTGCGCACAGTTTCTCCACTGCATCATAATGTCTGTTCTGTCGCACGATTGAGACCCCCCATAACCCTGCAGCAGTTCGTGGGCGTTATTAACGCGTTGTGACTGCGTACACTGTAGGGAACAGGGCTAAAGCGAAATAATAACATAGCAACACACGTGCAGCCTACACCACGCCTAAAACAAACACATTAAGCCCACAGTAATTAATAACACATATTATACTGTCAGCAATGAAGAACTGGACGAGTGCTAGGGAAGGAAACTGAAACATTCACATCTTCATCATCTGCTCAGAATCCAGTGGTGATGAAGGTGGAAGTTGCATGAAAATTGCAAATGTCCTTACAACCCACTGACCACCCCAAAGACAAAATAGTATAAGGTTTTTGTTAAAGTTTAACTAACTCAGGTTCTGGTTCTTCAAAAGGACTCCCAGCTCCTGACATGATCTTCTCTGCATCAGATCTACTCTTGGTCTCCTGACCTTCAGGCACCTCATGAAAACCCACACCTTGAGACTGCTCTGTAATGTTACTACATGCCCTCTATATATCATAAAGTATTAGTTTAACAAGATTGCAGTAAAAAAACATATTAGGAAAAAACATATTTTTTTTACTGCAATCTTGTTAAACTAATACTTTAACATGTAAAATTTATCTAGTATAAACTGGTCAGTTGTTCATGTTTATGTCCCGCAGACAGGTCTCATGTTACCCACAATATTGTTCATGATCTAAAATGATCATGTAAAGTGAAAAGCAGTCATCTTCATATTCTGCACAATCCTGATGTTTTAAGATGCTGTGGACATGGTGATACAAACAAATGTCAACATTAATAAGCAATGAGTCTGACCCACCTAACAGGAAATCATAAAATATATACTGCAGTAGTGATAGAAAATAAGCTTAAAATGTAATATAATATGGGGTTTATCAGAAGGGCAGCATGCAGCACAGAGGTCTTAGCAATGTACAAATCCTGAACTGATATCGTAAAGATGAGCTCATAGATCTGCACATCGATATGGTGGCACCAAATGTTGGAAAACTGAAAAAAACTGTGGAAAGTTGAGCGATGGTTTTACATAAAGGGGAGTTGAATTGCCACCCTCTGGTCTGCCCACTGATTGAATGGGGATCATTTGCGGTTTCTGTCAAAACCAAATGTTCACAAAGGGGGCAATTAGACTTTGGGGGTAAAATGGGATGTGTGAACTTGTAGGTCTTAGATACTTTGCATTTAGAGTAAAGCAGGACTCAGGGGTTTCATTTTAAGTAAATGACAATGAAATTCCTTTCACACAATTGCAAGAAGCTCACTTTTCACTAAGAGGATTCAGTTCATTTTATTGTCATTAATTTTTTTAGAATGTGGATACCAAAGGATGTTTGTCAGTATAGGATAAATGTTCAGGTACACTAGGTATGATGCAAACAACATGTAGTCTGTTTCTTTTTCAAGACTGTGCCTAAAAATGCCAAATAAATAAACAAATTTTTACTAGATGAGTTCAAGACTAACTGGGGAATAATAATAATAATAATAATAATAATAAGAAGAAGAAGAAGAAGAAGAAGAAGAATCGTCATTATCGTCATCATAAATGATTTTCAAGCATCGATGGCAAATAAAATCCACAGAACTAATAGAATTGTTAAATGAATCTCTGACTGTAAATTCAAAACCTTTCCTAGCAGCATAATCTGAAGTACTGGCCAGGGTACCTCAGAAAGGATGCCGGTCTTTTGTTTCTATTCATTTTTATTAAGAAATTTTTGAATTTGGTCCTTCCCCTTCCAAGAATATGAATCAATAGAGGAGCAACTGTACTGCTGAACCTCTGTTCTCACTCAAGTAAACTAAAGATCGAGTTGCAGTATTTGCCACACGGCATGACAACCCTGCAAGATTAAATATGGTCAAAAGAGGATGCGCCAAATCACACTGTAAATAAACAGCGCAAGGACCGTAACTAAGCGAGGGATGATCCTTCAAATGCATTCAAGCTTTGCTATAAACAAAGGATTTAACTGTGCATTCGAACACTTATGCTTTAGTACAGCAAGGCTGCTATGGCTACATGGCTGTAGATTTACAGTTCTCCACATTAATGAGAACAATTTTAATGACCTCTTCAGGTGGCATAAAGGAGATAACATCCAGAAAGGACAAACAGCTACAGGGTTAAAATACCTGCTGTCTGATATGCAAATAAGAACACCCAGCACATTTGCAATGTGTCTATTTTTTTAATGGTGACTAAATAAGTACATACTCATGTTCCATACACTGCAGAAAATAAATGACATGACAAGGTCATAATGCATCAAGACTGTGTTCATGTATATGATTATGGTCTTTTTGGTTTTTTTTTTACATTGCTATTTGTGTCCTTTGTTGCACCATTTACGATTGCTGTGTTTGTAGCTACTTGACAACAATTATTTTATAACTATTTAAGCCTTAGCAAATGCTTGTTGCTGAGATTTTTTTCCACTATCAACCTTTTTTAAAGTACAGGGTGGTGGGGATCTGCAGCCCATCCCAGAAACACAGGGCATGAGGCAGGGTATGTTCTGGATGGGATGACAGTCCATTGCAGTGGGCAGACTGGGGTCATTCCAGCTTGGCATCAGCATCTGACACCTTCACATCTTAGACCATCGGGGATCTCACTTTTGTAGTTATTAAGAGGTAAAATATTTGATGGTTACACTAATCTCACGAATGTAAAGTATAACAGAACCTCTTTTGCTTTAGATAGTGACACATGATTTAGATAAAGGTGTACAAAAGGACACAGACAAAGGAGCGGTCAGTCTTCAGCAGCGTAGGAGATACTATCTTTGAGATGGGTGGTTGATATCAATGCACTTCTGGCAGAGTGAGTCTCCTCCAGATGTAAGCCACCCTCTTTGTCTTGTGGCTTCGTTTACTTTATTATGTGGGCGTAAGAACCTGAGAGCTACAGGGCCAACTAAATACACAACAGTGGCTTGATCATCATTTACATTATCTTTACTTTTCCACAGTTTGTCCTGGTGAAACCTGCAGTATTGCCTAATTCTGTGGCTAGAGGAATATGAAAATAGTTCTATTAAAAAAATTATAATTTCAGATGCAAGCCAAATCTACCACTTGAGATAGCTAATTATCCTGCCATTTACCTAGAAAATGCAGTGTTGGGCTCAAGGCAGTGGAACTACTGTAGTACAACTCTATGACGTTTCCTAAAACTATTATATCAAAGCTTCTTCTGTACACCAGTTTTCATTTTAAACAAACTATAGGTGAATTTGGTTCATGAAGGGTAGTTAAAAACTCACAGAAACTGAATATTGTTCTTCAGCTATGTTCACATCAACAAAAGTTTGGCATATGTCCACTCCATAGTGCCCAAATTCTTAACTAGCATACATTTAGAAATTCAATTAAAAATGTTGAGACATTATATCATGGTCATAATTCAATCAGTTGCTGAGTAAAATCCTAATTTCTCTGAAACTCAGCAAAAATTAAATGTGGGGGAACCAACATCTATTGAGGGGGGTCATTATTTAGAATGGCTGGAAATGATACAGCTGATTCCTGAAGGGGATAAAGCAGTTTGAATTCTGGACCTATCTGTATGATGGTTTCTACAAAGGAGGTTAACGGTCCAACACCCAAGCTCTCAAATAAATTTTACAAAAGCCTTGACGGGTTTCTGTAACTTCTTTAACTTCCGCCTCAACTCACCATCAGCAATCCAAAATGCCCCAGGGCTGAGTGATGTCCGTCATGGTGGAAGGAGCGGCTGTGCTGAAAACGGTCGTCTCTGACCTCCTTCCCAAATAGCATGCAGGATCAGGCAGTGCCAAGTCAGCTGCTGCCAGTGTACCAAAGAGCAGCTTCAGGGCCATGGGGGGTGTTAGTACAAATGTAGAAAATCTGTTGATTAAAAAAAGATATGTTTATAAAATGGAAGATTACATGTAAAACAGTGACTTTTGTCACTTTGTGAAAATTTTTCTTTTTAAAATCACTGTCTGAGGTGTTACTCCCCTGTGGTGACACCACAATATCTGCATGTTGTCTTACAGTCTCACGGGATCCTTGTTATTACCTCTGGCTTACATCTGCAGCATTTCCCCAAATTAATTTCTGAAAATCCTCAAAAGGATCTTCTCCTACCACCATGCTGTCAGAGAAAGTGCTGCAGCTCCTATTACCCCATAGAAAGTCAGACATGTTTAACATAATTTTTTTCTAAATTTTCATTTTCACAACAAGATGACAGATGCTTGACCCTACCTTGCAGCTTGCTGAATGATGAGCAATAGGTGAGGTTGTCTGAACCTGCGTCTGTGTCCTATGACCAACTGAAAGCAAACGTGATCCAGGTGGCGACCCTCGCCCGAGGTACAACCGGCCAGACACCACGGTGAAGAGCAGTAATTCCATCCCAGTAAACAGTTAACAGCTCCCTGTGGCAATGTGATCTCTATCTGTTTGGAGTGTCTGTTTGCTTTATGGGATACCCCTGTTTTGTGTGGGAAAACGTCTTTTCTTGCTCCCGCTGCCCCCCTATCTCCAAACCACATATTTCATCCTGAAACACCTGACAGTTAGCATCACCTGCCTGCATCACACCTCATCCGCACAACACAGCACTGGGATGGCATGGAAATGAGATGCAAATGCAGACATCTTTCAAGGCCTGTCGAGAGTGGTGAAGGTGGTCCTCATGTATAGCTTCCAACAGTCTGTTCAGGACGAAGGCACGATGGCAGTTAGCCCTTTAACTGCCTTCCCGTCTCCCAGGCACAGCCATGTCCTGATCTTCACGGGACCCATCTGAACAGTACTGGCAGATGGTTGTTTGGGTGTTCACCAGCTCTTCTAAGCGTCAGAACTTATATTAATTGTAAGAAAATGAAATGTGTTTTTAACGGGTTGCGCATTTATTTAACCGCCAAATACTGAGTCACAAAGGAGGATAGCAGTCACAGACGCCGATTTCCTACCTGCACATCTGGAACTCTGATGGCAATAAAACATTGTCCTAAAAATCTTGTTTAGTTCAGCTTTTAAAAACAGATTTCAACAAGGTAATACAACTTACTTAATTACACTCCACAGCATTAAAACATTCAGACAGAAGCACTTTATCACGTCCTTATTCTCCCAGCAGTCTGTCGATCATTATCTGTCAGGTTGTTTTCCCATTGGTTGGCATTAGATGTTCATATCCTCATTCTGATGTTTGTTCACCTTCAGACACAGCTTGTCATTGACACACACCGTGGTCCTCTGAAGGCCCGACCAACAACTGGTGACGCTGCCTACTGTTGTTACATAGTGTGACGAGACGGCATCGTATCTGTTTTCTCATGACTGAATGACTCATTTTTACAGACAACAGCATCTGAGCAACCACTGTGGTGAAGCACAGGACACAGCACCGTTGGCTGCACTTTCTGCCACATGTAAACTATAAGAAGTTGCATGAGAAAAACTAATTGTTGGAGTTCTGGTGATCTGCAGCTTGTTTGCACTTGTTTTGCAGCAAAGTGCAGTTTCAGGTTTCATGCGTCTTTGGACTGTGACAAGAGACCAAAACGTCGCCATGGCGAGAACCTGCAAACAGTTAAATGCCCACACAAACATGACTAAAAGTATGGAATGTCTCTTACCAGTCACACACACACACATACACATACACACACATAAATTTGACAAAATAGGGAGTAACATAGCCTGTTTGGATGGAAAAATAATTGTATTCATCCATAAAAATTTTAGCAAGTGGGAACATTTCTTACAGGGAAGAGTCACGCAGACATCTTAATTTGTTTTTCATCTGCTCACTTCTAGATACCCATGATATGACATGTAAAAAAAATACTTACATTTTTACTTAAATTATAACTTAAGTAACTTGGCTAAAAAAAATTAAAATGTGATAAGATATATTCACTGTAACAATATAGGGCAGAACACCGCATTATAGGATTATGTATTTGAACATAATTATTGTATGGGTGAGTACAGAAAAACAACTTGGTTTCTTTACAGTGCCAGTTAAAACTCCTGTGCTATCTGTAAACCATTTAAGATCACTTTTGTTTCATTTCAGGAACTGGCCAGTGAAACGTCCAGTGAATCCAAGGATAATGTATTTAGGATTTTTGCTAGAAAGATGTTATCTGACATTGCTTATGCTTACAGTGCAAACAGTCCTTGGTGGAGCGGGTGCACCCCCACCCCCTTCCCCCAACTCCAACCCGATGAGGTCAGTCTGCTTGTTTCCAGTCGTTATGGGATTTGCGAGCATCAACTCGAGTCTGTTGTGGTTTTGTACAGCGGTGAAGATATTATCCTTCAGCTTTTTGCTGTCAGCGCAGTGCTCTCAAAAAATAGCTGATTACCCTAGTAAGTAGGATGTAAATAATTCAATCTGGTTAGTAGCATTCAACCAACAACAGCAACAATGGTGATATTAACAATAAATAAACATGTTTTCATAATTAATAAGCAATGATCTGCATCTCAGTGGCAAATTCTTACCCTAATAAAGAAGTACAGCTTTGTTGTCACTTGTGAGTGACAGTGTGGTGTAAACAAAGTGACTCAGAAGTCCATCAATGATCAGGAAGAACCATAGGGGTCTCACTCAAGTTTCTGCTTTAAGCTTTAAATGCTGTCCTGTTGCGATGACAGGATGTCTTCTGGGCAAAAAATAAACTGTGACTCTTAGTTTCAGTTTGCCCATATTGCAGGCTTTTGATGTTTCTGCTTGCAAACACCTTGGGTTTTTGACCTCTGTTAGCTGCTTTACTGCACAACTGTGTGAGCCCTGAGCCTCAAAATCATATGTTTTGTCTGAGAATTTCACCAATAGAACAACTGAATAAATGCTTGTGATAGAGCTGTGAAGGAAGAACCAGGATAAATCCCCGATTTATGTTACAACAGTGACATTTAAAACTGAATACGCCTCACCTGTTTACCAGGCCAGCTCTTGCTTAATACATCGTCTTGCAAAATTACTGTCTAAATGGTTCTATTTTACCAATTTGACCATTTACCAGCTTTATGTGTGTTTCTACCCATAAACAGCACAGTTCTACCTCATTCCTGTCTGTGCAGGTGTTTCTTACTGAGCGGCAAGTTGGAACAGGCTTCTTGGCAGAATTTGTGATTTGGGTAGGGTTGGGCACACCCTGGCAAGCCATTCCCATGGTGATGGTGATTTTGCACGTTAACATCACAGGCCAGTGACTTCCTGGGATCTTCCTTCGCTGTTGCTTTTATCTAAGGCAGCTTACAATGTGCAAGCCATTTGTAAAGTTGGGTGTTAATGGAGCAGTTCAGGGCAAGTGTTTTGCTGAGGGGGGCCTAGAGCGGAAGTGGAGCACGGACATGGAATTTGAACTTAAACGCTTCCAATACCACATCTATCTCTTTAACCACTACTTAACCTGTTTGTCCCAGGAACAGAACTTTTCCTGTTACTAAAGTTAGAAAACGCACACCAGGTTAGGACTTGGAGCCTAGGACCACTGAACCGGATGCAAGACTCATGCCCTAAATTGATGAGCCCCTGCCAACTATGAAGCCTTTCTGCTTATTTGCTGAAGGCTGTCCATGTCAGTCTATGGTTAAAAAAAATGTAATGACATTTTGCGACATTAACTGTAATGTAGTTTCAGAGGGAGGTATTAGACCTCAGTTACGTGCTTCAGTTCTGGTTTAGAGACTCCTGGAGGCCTTGCAACTGCTGTCGAGTGAAATTGTTTAGCCCCCCTTGCTTGGGAACTTTTGGATAAAAGGGAAGTGGGAAGTGAGGTGTTTGCAGTAAACAAAACATGTAGGAGCGTGAAATCCATACACACACACACACACACACACACACACACACACACACACAGATATATATATATATATATATATATATATATATATATATATATATGGCTTAGAGTGGAGCCTATGGTATAAGTTGGCCAGTTTGAGTGTGTGTGCTGTGTTTGGTACATGAAGGAGCATAAGAGTATTGCGGTAAAGATTGTTGGCTTACCTGGCAGAAGTCTGATGTTTGTAAATAACTATTACTTAACAAAAAAAATTTGTTCAGTAACATAATTTGTTTAGCAGATGAGCTAGAAAAGTTAAAGTACATAGATTTCCATGCCTGACACAAAAGAAGCTCAAACAAGTTGAGTACTGCAGTACTTCCTAAAGAACTGTTTTTCAAAAACACTCTTTTATTTTAGCCCTTTGAATATAATATCATAATAATTTGCCATATTTAAAATTTTTATTTTTGTCCATTAAACACACAGTTTTCTCTGTTTATTCACTATCATTAAATGTGCAATTGATCTATTTGTATTATGCTGCCCATGCACATTTTTCAATCTGCATTTATCTATTTTGCTGTATTCATGATCTCTTATAGGCCTGTTGCATTAAATACTATGTTTCTCAAGAACACATCTAGAGCCAAAGTCGAAGCATTACTGTATAGTCTGCGGACAAGACAGGGCTGCTGTAAAAATGATACTGTTGAACTGTACAAAAAAGTGTAAAGCTTTTAAAAAGCTGTGCTCAGCAACACCACATTTCCAGAAGCGTAGTCAAAGTCTCACTTCATAAACGCTTCTAAGACATGCTTGGCAGTAGTACTGGAGTAAACTTTATCTGTGTTATATCAACTCTACTCTGAAGAAGGCTGTGCAAACTGAGGAATCTTAATATAAAAATGATAGGTTTACTGTGCAGAATAGCCTTGTTCTTGGCAGTTAACTCGGCCACTAGTTTAGAGATAAAAGAGCAGCAGACTTTGGGATGGTATGTACCACCACAGAGACTTTGTACCTTGGACCCAAAGCCTTTGGGTGTTCAGTGCACAAAATCCAAATGGATTACAGGTCATTAGATGTCAACTGCAATGAGGGAGTGCTAGGTCAGGTTCTTTTTTCAAACCTCTTCTGATTGTCTTCAACTGAATTCCCATGAGATCATTAGATGAGTCAAAATGGCAACATTCAACTCTCCACTTGTTATAGCTTGCATGGGCTTTTGAAGGGAGAAAGGGCCCACATGGGTGGGTATCAGAAAATGACAATGAAACCCCTTTTAATAATGATCAAAAATATATGGAAAGAATAACACCAACAAGAAATTTTAGGGAAAAATCACACAAACAAAAGCAGTCAAAAGATACAACAGGCAATTAGGCAGTGTCCTTCACCCTACCAGGTTCCTTGGGCTTTTAAGTTTAATACTCAGTCTTAAACTTTTGGCCAGCTGTCTTATATCCTTTTCTTTGGTTTTCCTGATTGCTGCTTGACAGATGGTCTCCATTATACAGATCTGGCAGAATTTTGGTGTGCTAACTGGTGAACAGTCTTTCAGGATCTGTGACCCAGCTGGCCAAGTAATGAAGTGAACATGAGGTTACTGTGGATGCACAAGGGTTTTATTGTCCTTTAGCAACACATCAGTACTTTATTTACAGATGTAACCGTTAAGTAATAGTTATTTACAAACATCAGACTTCTGCCAGGTAAGCCAACAATCTTTACCGCAATACTCTTATGCTCCTTCATGCACCAAACACAGCACACATACTCAAACTGGCCAACTTATACCATAGGCTCCACTCTAAGCCATTTCATTTGCTGCTTACATAAGCAAACATTCATTCCCTTAAAAATACAACACAACCCTCATTTGTTTCAAATACACATCACTAAATTATTTTACACACATTCCAGACTATTCAAGTTATCTTAGCAATTAATACTTGTACAGAGGATTCTCAGGTGGGCTCTTCCTCAAGGTATTCATGTACTACATTTCCCACAATTCCTCATTCCCAGCTGGCAGTCAGCTTCCATTTCCCTGCTGGTAAGGGCATTTTTTGTTGCTCTAGAACACAGATCAGCATTTACTGGGATAATATATACACATCGTTCATATGAAAAAGACATTTACATGGCACAGATACACGAATAGTAAGGTTTACCCATGTGTGGAGCAACTGCTCCATCACATCTGATCCAGGTCATGGTCCCAAATAAAGACTGACAGGAAAGTTTTTAAATGAAGTTTCACATTTCTTTTCCTTGCCAAAACAGAGTAAATTATGATATACTTTGCATAGATATAAGTACCAATGGTAACTAAAGAGCAATGATTAAATGGGATAAACATCACAATGACTTTACTGCATGTACTGTATTTCTGAGCCTCTGTCTGTAAAACTTGAAGAACTTGAAGAACTTTCTGAACTTGAAGAAGTCTTAAAACAGAATATTCCCTCCAAAATGAATGTTTACACATTTCGAAGAAGTTAATGGGTTCTGTGTAATATTTTTGCCTACTTCCAAAGTCCAATATTCAGTGTTCCATAAGCACAAAACCAATATGAACACCAAAATGATCCTCATGTAATTCTTCTTTTCTTCCTCCGTTAGCCCTCTACCTCTTGTGGTTTTGCAGTTTTATCTGTAAATGATATTGCATCCCAACAAATCTGTAGGTCTTTTGGGTACTCATGGGTGTATGACCAATCCCCAATACCTGCTGGAATGTAGAAGAACAGAATCCACAGCATTCCAGGTAGGTGAAGAAGAAACATGAATGTTCACACATACCTTGCGAAAAACCACCTGCAGGCTCTTTTAACACAGTGAAAGGTGAGGGAGATTCACCAGGAAGTTACTGCGAAAAATAAGTTCGGCACACTATGTACTTTGATAATTTTAATTATTCTCACTTTGCACACAGCTTCAAGTTTGATTGGAGCTTAGAGCTTTTGAACATTATCTGATCATTATTAAGGGCTGGACCTCAGGTGAGCATGCCCTGCTGGAGATGAGGACTACTTGCACATTAGGTTCTGAACTGTAGCTGAGCATTCTGAAACTGCATTTAGCAGCTCAGAACCTCACAGACACACGTCTATGGCATGTAGTTCAGCTCAGTTCAACAACAGCTTGCGCCAACTTGAGACGTGACTGATGGCAGGTGTGACCTACCACTTCTCCCTTCCACTGCACAAAAAGTCAGTACCTTCATGAATCACTATTACCTGATCTCTTGGCCCTTCCAGTATTAAGAAAAAACTTCCACACCTGTTGCAGGCATTGATATTAATTATTTGTTGCATAATCAGCTCTTTTTTAGGGCACACTTTATCATTGTAAGCCATATACACACCTAGGTATTCTTCAGGCTGACTGCTTAGCTCAAGGGTGCCATAGCAAGGTCACTCCTAAGACCTGCAAGATGACAAACCTGTGTCCTTAACCACTTATCACCTTTTTCATTTTCTGCTTTAAACAGTCATTATGACTTGACACAAGAAATGGGATCAAAAACAGTCCAACCCTGGGATGGCATGTGACATTGCATGACAAGGCTTGCCACTGCTCAAACCCTCTGCAACCAACTTGAGAGCCACATTTTGCACGTGACCCCCCTGCAGTGTGAGTTGCCCATTCTGACTCCAACTGTCTTAGGGTTGTTTACCCTTTCTGAAGTCAACAGAGGTGAAGTGGACCAACCATAACACTAAAAGATGACAAGATCGATGCAGAGAGAGAGAGAGAGAGAGAGAGAGAGAGAGAGAGAGAGCGAGCGAGAGACTCATTCACAAGTTATCTCCGTGGTCAGCAGTGTCACCAGACGTGATCTTATATCTAGTAACAAGCCTGTCATGCAATCGATAATGAGCCCAACCTTTCAAGTCCCTCGTAGGCTGTGTTTGGATCTTAAAAACACCAGTTAATGTGCTAATTTTCCACAGTTAAAATTTCAAGGTAGTTTTCTATCTACAAAGACAAACCACAGAGTTCTTTTCTCCAAAGAAAAAAAAATGGTTTAAATAAATACCTCAGTTTCACACCTTGAAGTTGTGCTACTGCTGTGGAGGTGAGAAATACTACTATAATCTTTACCAGCCATGTAGGCACCTGCCATACTGGGCATCTTCATACTTGTTCCCCTCAGTTCCTCCTATTTACTGAGAGCCCAGGGCAGACAAATGGTAAGTGGTGTGGGGGCTGAGGCTGCTCAGGATCCCTCTGGAGGGCCCTGATAATCCTGCTCCACCTGTTCAGGAGAGCCCAGGGCAGACAGCACTGCACACTTCCTGCAAGAGAGGTCAGAGTTCCCTGAAAGGCCATGAGGTAGACTGCCAAAGTGACAGTACAGTATCAAGGAAATATGACAGATGAGGGTTTTTTAGGATATTGACTTTTACTGCAAAAGCACCTGGAAGAAAAAAATCCCAGGTTACTGGTTACCCTGACATACCAAGACAAAATCCTTTCCATAGCGTCTTTCAAACATGTAAAACTGGAAACTCCAACTTCAGATTTAATCTAAAACCAGAAGTTTGCATAAATCCTGAATGGTGTTATAAATCATTGTGCTTCCGAGTTGAATATCTTGGACAAACAATATATTAAATGTTGATTCTGTTACATTTTTTGACATAAAATCTCAGATGATCAGTAATATCTGAACTATTGAACTGATTGATATTTTCACCTGCATGGGTCTAGCAACAGAAAAAAGGTTAAAGAACATGAAGTTTAAATATACTTTTCTACATATGTTGGTTAGTAATATGCATTTGTAAAAAGATAAAATGTGCTACCACCTTGATCAAGATCTATTCCTACATCCATAACATAGGGTTAATGACCAGATTCATACAAGGATGTCATGTATTCATTTGCCTTTCCAGGAAATATATATGATACTTCATTAATGCAAAAAGGACATAAATGGAGTGAAATGGATCACAAATAAAGTTTCACACAATTGTGCTGTGTAACAGTTACAAGTTTCCACGTTTGGTCAATGCAAACTACTTCTTGCACTCTTCTGCACCTGTCAGCAGGTGCAGTGCTTGAGCCACAGGTGACACAATGGACAAGCATGTCCCTCCTCACTCCTTGCTCCCTTTTCTGCTCTTGTGGTGTGAAGGAGGAGGGCAGCTCCACCCGCTCCTGTCACACTAATCTCCGCTAACCACCAGCACACATGAGTCCCTCAAACCCAAATTCCCGTGTGTGGGTGCCAAAGGTGCGCTACCTGGGAGAGCTGGAACGTGTGGCAACAGGCCGCAGTTTCAGTTGCTCAACAGGCCATCGGCCATAAAGGTTGAAAAAGCACAGTAGGATGCCTCTGTTTTTTTCTTTTACTTAACTTGTTTCACATGTGGGTGTAGTGCTTGAAGAATGGATCTGTCAAAAAAGGAGGAAAGAGTCACCAAGCTCATAAAAGAGTATTATGAAGGTCAGGTAACCTCTCATCCTTCGACATAATAGGACAGTTTGCTCTGACGCCGGCCAGGAGGGTAAAACACGTTTCTCTGAAATCAAATACTTGCAAATGTGGAGTGGGTCCCACTCAATGTTTGCTTGATTCGTTTTTCCCACGATTCCTGACGGCCCTGAGGGTGATCCCTTGGACTGAATACTCTTCCCACATCCCCACCTCTTTCTTTTGTGCATTTTTGGCTTGATGTGGTTTCTGGGAAAGAATGGATGACACTGTGGACCATGTGGTGAATCAGGTGTAAACAGAAGACCCTTCAGACCAGAGCTGCAAACCACAAAGCTCCGTCATGATGGAAATGCCAAAGCTTTTTAGTTTCTCCAGTACCTCAATCGACACATATAATTAAGTTGTTGTATATATTATGGGGTCATCAAGTACCACAGTAGTAAGAGCCATTGCTTTTTAAGCAAAGATACCTGGTTTGAATCCCTTCTCCAGTAAAAATCACCCTGCTTTATAAATGGGTAAATTCTTGTACATACCTTAATATGCAAAGCCTACACTCTAAGTTGCTTTGGAGAAAGTAAATAAATAGACAACGAAAACAACGTTGGACAGTTCTCATTATGAATGCATATTGATCAGCATAGGTTAGGTGTAGCCAACATGTTTAGCAGCAAACTACAGGTTATAAGGAAAACACTTGGCAACTATTTCCTTTCAGCAAGTTGACACTAAACTGTTGAGTTTCACTTGAACTTCAGCCAAACCATTTCACCTCGAGGGGATGCGGGATAATGAGTTCGCTGCTTTCAGTGTATTCCTGGATGTCTGCCTGTTTCCTCCAAACCTGACACGTTTGAACGCAAACACACTTCTTCGATCAACGGACAAGTCGGGAGAAAAACCAGTGGGTGTTGAAGGACCAGTGGCATTGTGGAACGGGAGCTGTCTTTCATTTGCGCATATTGCTGTACGTAACAGAAGCAAGAACTTCATGCATTTTGTACACGTTTGTCACTGGTATACAAAACAGCAGCACAGGCAGAGTCCAACAAGGCTGCATTGTATTGCATTGGGTTATACATGTTGACAAGAAATTTTCCAGGACTACAGCTTGATACTATGAACGTGGAACAGTGTCTGGGTCTCACTCTTCCCACCCATGGCTTTCAGCAAACATTGCTGCTTACCATCCCTCAGGCTCATCCCAATCGTAGCAGAGAAAGGTACATTTACCTGCGCAAACCTTCAAGTACACCTGCAAGCCGGATGTGGCTTTCTTTCTGCCTGCCGTCAGGGCACTGCAAACATCTCCTGACAGCTGGAATAGTGTAATTTGTATGCGGCAAACAGCAAAGGTAGCCGGATGCGGACACCTCTAAAATCACCGACTGCTACCTCCGTTTGCAGATCAGTACTATGATACTGAATTGTGAGTGAATGACCCTCCTCCTATCCAACAAGCATTGGGAATTTTTATATAGCAAGTGAATTATCATGCCTTGCAAAGGCAACTTTGGATGCTGCTCTTTGAGTTTTGTGTAATTTAGTTGATTGCACAGGGGTGTTTACCATGTTTATATGTGTCAATATAGGCAAATATCTCAATAATAAAAACAATACAGAGTTTTCCAAAATTCTCTCTTTCTGAATTGTGCGTGCTCCTATTGCTTCTTCAGATTGCTCAAACTACGACTGCTGTGTTTGTCAGTTTGTCCAGGTATTAGGACACGCCTGTTAATCACAAAGAACTGAGCTAATGCTGCTAATTTGACATGCACCTGTCAAACCGGCCACCTCCCCACCTTGATGCAAAGGTATGGCCCATCCCAGTAGCACTAGATCTAAATCAGTGCACCACAATAGACAGGGATCGGCCCAACAGCCATGGGTGGGAGGCTGGAGAATAGGGGGTTTCAACCCTGTGCCAAAATACAAAATAGTTCCATAAAGTGGTCATCATGGAGCAAGACCAGTTAGATATCTAACTGGAGAAAGCAAGTAGGTGGAACAGCATTGCCTTTAAGGGATATTAAAGATATAATAATGAGACAGCAGGCAGCACAGGCACCAGAGCCACTGACTTGCACCCAAATGACACAGGTTTTATTAACACTATCAGTAAAATTTTTCACCTATACAAATGGGTAAATGATAATAGTTTGGTACACAAACCTAGAGCTGTAAACTGATTTGAAGAATAGCGTCAGCTAAGTGAATAAACGATAATAAAATAACTAACAATTTCTAGATATTGTTTATCTTCAGTAAGGGATGCCTTCAGCTGGTAGGATTTGGCTTAAGCGGCAGCGGTTAGCAGTAAGCAGGCGGTGGTGTTTGTGTGGTGTTAGTGTGGTGAAAGATTAAATAGTGATAAAGAAGGTAGGAAAGGATTTTCTTCCTTGCAAGTAGCAGAATGGGCCGTGAGCGTGTTGTTAGAGGGAGTACTAAGGTGAATAGCACGTGTTGCGTTGTGTTACTAGGTAGGGCAGTGGTGTGCGCAGTGGTGGAGGGGAGCAGTTCTGGAACACCTGAGCTATGGTCGAGCCTTCCGGAGGTGTCGTGGGCCTAACTCGATGAAACACCCACTTGACAACCGCGATGAGATGCTGCCCCATCACTTCTCTATGCCATGTTGGAATTTGTAGTTCACTAGCATCGGTATTAGGGAGATGCAACCCATTGCATAGTAACTTATGCTTGCGGTGGGTTGACTGTGGGGTTGCTGTGGTGGTTGAGGGTTAGTACAAGATGAAACAGAGCTTAGGATGAAAGTAAGGTAGGTAGTGGGATCCCCTTTATAGTGCGAGCCCTTTTGTTAGGAGTATGTGTTTGGTATGAATCTGCTAAGGAATACTAAATAATTTTTTAAAGTACTGGGAGAAATTACGAAAAAAAATATTAATATTAATTAGGACAGAAAAAAATAGAAAATATTAAACAATACATAAGTATTGTGATAAAGGTAAGATGGATATATTACACTAACAAGGCCTTCCAGATGAATTACTTTAAATAGAGACAGGCAGGCAGGCAGGAAGATGGATGAAGCTGCTGTTCTGTTCATCCAGGGTGGCATGCAGGGGGTCAGAGTTTATTTCACTGTATCACCTCTTGTAGAGAGTCCAGCCCTCCTCCCAAGGCAGGGACAGTCTATGTAACATACTTGTTCTGTCCGTTGGACTAGCTTGTAGTGATGCTTACTGCCATAGCATATAGCTGCACAGAAGACTGCACCTGCTAGCAGACTGTGAGAACACCTCCATCAGTAGCCTAGGCACTAAAAAGATCTGAGCCTGCTCAGAAAGTAAAGGCAACTGTGGCTTTTGTGATGCAGAGTCTTGGTGTTGCTGAACTTCTCCAGCGTTTTGTCCAAGTGCACCCCAAAAGACCTGTAGACCTCCTGAAATCCACCATTATTTTTTTCTCAGTTTTGAGCTCCAGGTGGTCTGGTTTGTCCCATTCAACAAAGTTATTTGGGAAGCCTCTGTACTAAACCTCCTGACCATCCTGAGATCACCTAATTCTCTACCGTCAGAGAACTTCTGCAGATGATACCACTCAGTGTTGTACCTGAGGTGTACAGAATGATCAGAAACGGCACCAAATTGATCTCAACCATATGTCTGTAAACTTTGATTGTTTGAAAGAATATGTAAAGAAAGATGTTGTGATGAAACTGAAAGAAAAAAGCAATAAAACACAGGACTTGAAAAAGACCAGTGGCAAGTACTGATAAACATATAAAAACATATAACAGGAAAACATGCTTATACACATGGACTGTGTGCGGAGACAGGAGCACCTGGAGGAAACTCATGAAAACACAAGGAGAAATTCCTTTGGACTCAAACTCACACCTTCAGCCTAAGGGTTGCAAGACTCCAGCAGTAGTTTTAAATGGTTAATTTCTTTTTCTTTCTTCCTTTCTCTTCAGCGTTAGAAGTGCTAAATGTTGCACTATGTAATGAATGTCAGAAATTTCATCTAAAAGAGTCAAAGTCAAGGTAAGAGGAGTTTGCTGAGATGAGAAGAATATCTTACCCATCCTAGCCTAAAAAAACTGCTATACACTGCTATTGCCACATGGAGGAGACACAAATCCATGAAGCGGTCCCAAAAATGGCATGACGATCAACCTGCCCATCAATAAATGTTGCCTTACTTGTGAGTAGCACCACAGAGATGCACTCATACTCACAGCTAATGCACATTTTAAACATTTTCTACACTTCTACAGCTTATTTATTTCATAATACATGGCCGTTGAACCAAATCTTCCATGATCAGTGGATTTAAACAGAGGCACATAATATACACTGATTTGGAAAATGCTGTGCTGAATTAGTATATGAGAAATTAAATTGGTAAGTTATGTAACTTGCATTTGAATAAAGCCTCTGCTGTGCAGCAGCGTGATTGCTGATGTGAGTTATCACTACCAGTGAAGCCGCGTGTAACATATCTACTGGTTTCGGCAGATCCTCAACTGTACTGTAGATACGCAGTTCACTAGGAGGTGCATCTGTACACGTCCCTGTTATGCAACCCTATTTGTACCTCCACACAGCTGGAAATATAAATTCATAAACCCACTCATATGAAGCAGTCTCCTGTACTGCATTCAGCACCAACCAAATGTTCTCCATCCAGGTCCATGAGAGAAACACAAGGTTTATCATGTCAGGGAAAATAAGAAGTTTATTATGACTGATTTATGATTTATTATTGGGTGAGAAAACACATTAAATTTAGCCTAGAAAATGATAAAAAGTGAATATTGTGTGTTTATTACTGTGCTACATGCCTTGTTTGAAGTGTTCACAATGCACCTTTAGACCACAAGTAAAGATTTTTTTCTAATTGGATGTTAAATTATAGCCTTTAATGAGAAAGGAAGAATAAGTTTGGTGCTTTTTTTGATCCACTATTGTACAGGTGCCAGTTGTCTCACAGCATACACGCATCACTGTGTTCCATGGGCGTCTGCTGCAATACTCAGTCCTGCCACCTTGGGGCACTGTCATGCAGGAGCCGAAAATATACACTGTTTCCTGTGTGTATGACCTGGCTTACAGTTGGCACAGCCCGCCTGCACTGGATTATAAAATATAGAACAGTGGAGTCCAGCAGGCTGCCTCTGCTCCCTGCTGCATGTGGGCACACACTTCCCTTTGCGTGTGTAGGTGTAGAGCGCCGCTCCCAGCGTCTGCGCACTGAAAATCGCTATGCTCTTGATCAGTTTTCGAATGCAGCCTTGTGTTGTGACAGGCGAAGCGAGAGGCTGTTGTCCATTCATTTTGCATCAAAGGGCCACTCATGAAAGCAGCTACAAGACCATAGGTCACTGAAAATCCAGTTAAATATGGGATTTTACAGTCATCCCTCCAGCATACTGCTCAAGGGTTATTTGTTTATTTTCGGGTGAACCTATATTCTAGCTGGAAATGCTGCTGCTGATTTTTGAACATCCAGGTGTCGGTACAATAAAGTCTGATGTTTTTTGTGCCCCTTGGCTAAATCTGCCGTTCTTATGCAAATTGAGGATTGTACGGGCCTCTTGTCTATGGAAATCAGCAACAGTTTGTAACTGCCATTCCGGAACCTTCTCGAAAGCAGTGCTGTTTGAAACGCGACCTCTTGCTGGCTCTGCAAATCTCATATTCTTTTCATACATTTCACAGGATGTGCCGACGGAGGGGGAAGACGGAATTGTGTTTAAAACTTTAAAAGGAAACGAGAAAGAAAGAGGCCTGCCCCTATCAGCACCAAATACTCATGAATATTTTATCGCATTCATTTTCTCTTTTCATTTTTTCTGCCATCATCTCCTCTTACCATAATGTCCTATCTGCTGATGCTGGAATATTCTCTCTTTCTCTACCCACTGTTGTGGCACCAGCCCTGTATCTTTTTATTGCTAAGGTAGATAGATACTATATTTTGTCCAGGAGAATTTTGGGATTTTTACCCTTTTGAAAATCCAGAGGCCTGATGAGGTTCACTAGCAGATTGTTCAGTTTCCTTCTTTCAATTTTAACAGCCTGCTGTTCTGATTTCAGATGAAATATTAAAATCCTGTTCCGTTCCACTGTCCTCACCCACAGGCAGTGGGAGGCATTGATGGTCAGAGCTGAGCCCACGCTTAGGTATATTCAGCATGGAGGTGCATCCCACAGGTGCATTTCAAGGGGAGAAACTGCTGAATGAGCATCTAATCACTATCAGTCCACAGGTGGACCTGAGGGAATCTGTGTCCTGTGTTTTTCACCTCAAAACTAAACCCACCTGAACCATAACCAGACTCAGCGTTGTGATTCCATTTTGAAAGGCACGTAGTTGGCAAGCAAGATGAAAAATACACCCTTTTCTCCATATTCTACTCCTGGATGTCACACAGTCTGTGTCTTCTTCATCCAGACACTGATCAAATGGCGGGCCAGATACATAAGCACATACTGTAAATGAATGGGTGAAATGACTGGAAAAGCATAAGCCAAGCAAACAGTATGAATAAAAGATTTGATGTTCACATCGGTGTATTCGTGGATCAATTTCTCTCATGAAACCCTCAAAAGATCCGTGCATTAATGCAGCAGCGTGCTTGCAGCCATGGCAACCGCTGTACTTTTGTTGCTCAGGGAGACGGACACTTTTCTGTGCATGTGTGAGTTGCTCATTATCATAATCGCCAGCTCCTTTATTAATGTGGCTTCACTGTGTGAGCTGGAGTCGTGGCAGTCGTGCTGAGATGGAAAAAAACTGATTTCATCAGCATTCTATGAGAGCAGCTGGTCAAGCGAATGCTGGGGGAATCCGGGTCTTATCTCATTCTTGCCCCCCAATGGCATCACAAATTCTGCCTCTCATAATGTTATTGATGTGAAGCTCAGTAGGTGATGCCTAGCTAGGGCTCGCCTTCCACACCGCTGATCAATTGGAGAAAAATGGAGCTTCACGTTTCTGATAAATCAGCCAAAGGGCAATTTAAGCAGCAAGAGGCGAGAATAGCGGAGGCAGTGTGAAGAATCACCATGTGTCTGCCAGGCTTGTTAGATTAATGCCACACAACCCAAAGGGAAAAGCACAGCATTAAGTTTCATGGGTTTTTTTCTGACACTGTTTTGCTTTTGGCTACCTTGTAAAAAGTTGTGGGCATCAGGCAGAGAAATATATTAACATACATTTTAATGTTTGGTGTTGAGTCTTATAAAGACCAAATATTAAGGATAAGTCTAAACAAACAATGGAAAATAAGACAATATGATTTAAATAAAAAATGAATGCATTTTTTTGGTTTGGTCTGTATGGTACTATACAAAGTATCAAGATTAATTCTACAAAGACAAAATGTTGTGCTAAAATACAATTCCATCCATCCATCCATCCATCCATTATATTTAGCCATTTTATCCAGGTGAAGGTTATGGCAGAATCTGTTACATTGAAGAAGGGAATAGTGCAATACAGATTTATTGATCTCGAAGAGAAATGATATAGGTAACTCTTAAGCTAAACCAGCTAGCAGGTGAGGAGAGGAACACAAAAAACTCTAATCTGCAAAGATGGGAGAAAAATTAACATCTGTAAGTCCAAGTACCAGTTGCCTTAAATGCTTTCTAACCCCATACTGATCCCTTGCACCCCCACTACCCTAATCTGGAGGGTGGGGATTAAGCTAGGGAGATACTATTTTTCATGTGTTCAAGCCCATTAGGTAATACAGCTGATAGAATTGACATCTAGATTGAATTCTTAGTTCTGTTTGTTGGTAATGGGCTTGGTATCATCATGCTCTTCTCCAGCTGGCACTGCAATGGATTTTTGTTTGATTTAAACCCTTCAGCCAAACCCACCTAAACTATTCTTCAAGCTGTTTGGATGGGTCTGCAGATAGCTGGGGAAATGCCTGAGAAGGGGATAAAGTAAACTGCACCTACAAGGTGGGCAAATACAACCATCAGTTGTCCAAAGGGGGAAGTAAAGAGGAGGAAATGTTCAGCTCTGCCTGGCCAACAAACAAACAAACAATCTTCCTTTTTCTCACAATAGTACAAAGGAAAGATCCCAGTATTTCCCCAGCATATTTTACATCCATGACGTGAAACTGCACATTTCCCGGTGAAAATGCTAAGAACTCAGGACTGACACAGGATGCAAGCCAAATGTTAGAAATATCAACGCCTGGCTCACCTCTCATATTCGATGGGTCCCCTGTTCTGCAGCTTAATATTTTCACCGGGCAGAAGTGGTTCCCAGACTGCTGTAGACAAACTGGGGATAAATGTCAGCTACCAACTGGAAACTATTCCTGTAAAAAAACTTCAAGGACATCGGTTAACCATCAGGGAGACTGAATTATCTTTAGTGCAGTTGCTAGGAGGAGATCAGCGTACTTGGAATACAGTCAGAGCTGAAATTGGTCACTTATTTTCAAATCAACAAAATCAATTCAGAACTGTTTCAGCTCAAGAATATAAGAGGCATACTGAAGAACAGGATGTTTGTCAGCACATCTTGGGGAGTGAGGATTTCACAACCACAGCAGTATATCCAAGAAGACCAGACAGAGAGTCTTATAGTATTGGACTTCACTCCAGAGGCTTTAGAGGAAACATTGCTATTGACTCGAGACACCAGGAAGCCACATGACTTAGAGTGAAACTGGCACCTTGTGCCCTCTTTCTAATTATAATGTAATGTCTAATTTTAAACCCAGAAATATTCCAGGAACACAACACCATGTCAAACTGAAGCAACCAAATTATACTGAATCCAGTTGCTGTGGCAAGAATCCAAAAACTGAGGTAATTGCAGAAATGCCTTTTACGCTCAAGAAAAGTACAGAGTTACTAGAAATGAAATAGAACTTACAGATTGTTTCTGAAATGTCAGTGCTCTTTAAATCAAATAAAGACATGGACTGCAGCCTGAATTTCATTCAGCTGCGGTTCTGCCTTTGAAGACAGCTGCAATATTACAAATATTAAACTCACAAATAGGCAAGCCAAAGCAGTTCTTGCAATCTGTGGTCACCTTGCAGAGTAAAAAGTTCTTCCCCTTAAAGTCACATGTCTTGCGAGGCGAGGCAACCTTTTAGACATACAGTGGAAAAAAAAGAAGAAACCAACTTTTCCATGGAACCCAGCCCCCATTTTCCCTGCCTGAGATTGCATGACATTTTCTGCTAATCTATCCATTATGATTTTGTTATGAAAAACCCACACACTTTCAGGGAAATTTAGACCAATGCATTTGCATCATGAGATGTGATCATCGTGTTCCTTCTTTTGGATTCTGCCTCATGATTTTTTTCTGGAAGGGAGAGAAAACTATAGCACAACTTTTAAAATCTGATTTGCACAATTAATCTGCGATAGAACGGCCTACACCGCCCCATTTGGAGACTAAATTTTAATTAGAGGAGCCCATATTTGTTCTGATAACATGTTGGGTGCTGAAAAGTTCAGCTGAAGGAAGTGAGCAAGTATGGCTGGGAGATGTGTGCAGTGACACCAGAGGAGAAACCCACTGCAGCAAGGACACTTGTTTCTGCTGAATACACACCTTACACTACCCCAGCACAACACATACTGTATGTCCACCACTAGCCAAGTGCCATGGCAGAGGGAGCATCCAGTGTCACTGGAGCAGAAAACAGCTTCATGCAGGACCCTCATTTTGTCCTGTTTAGCTCCATTAGCTCAGAGAAAATCTGATGTGTGAACACTTTTCCTGAGGGAAATTTGTGACTCACCATACTGGAGTCAAAAGTACATAATATCCACTGGAGTTTTCCATCCAAACAAATTCTACTCACCTCATCATTCATTCCA
The DNA here is from genome assembly GCA_018136845.1 of Heterotis niloticus. NCBI lineage: Eukaryota > Metazoa > Chordata > Actinopteri > Osteoglossiformes > Osteoglossidae > Heterotis > Heterotis niloticus. The sequence goes on along the minus strand of CM030901.1, from coordinate 13,215,966 downwards.
CATCTGGGGAACTGACCAGAGTCAATAGGAGTTATTTTAAAAACTTTAAAGCTAAATAGTCCGTAAATATTCTCTGATACCTCAATGGATAATTATTCATTTGCATTATTAGATTCTTTTTCATTCCTGTACTTTGGTTCGTTTACGAGTGTGGCTACAGCACCTGTGTCACTTTGGTTGTTTCCAGGAGGAACCAGTGTGTTTCTCAGAAGAAATCCAGATCCTGATCATTGATGCTGGCCTAGCAAAACCCAAATAGGAGGAGTAATATAATTGAAACTATGTGCCATCATTTAAAAATTACCCCAAAAATCCATAGTAGATAACAATTTGATAAAATTTTATTGGGAGAGACCTAAACATAACACATATAAAGTAAAGCACACTCATCTTCCACTTTATTAGGTACGTCTGTTTTGTAGGATCCTCTTTTGACTCCACAACAGCATGAATTCTGCAATAAGGTGCGTGACACATTTCCATCGGGTTCTCTCTGTTTCTGCAGATTTTGGCACATTCTTTCTGTGAACATCCTTTCCCATTTGGGGTTGAGAGGTGGGACAGTACAGGTTACTGTAGTAAAGTAAGGTAAAGTACTGTCATATTTGTAGGACTGCAGCATGTAAAAATCCCAGTTTTGGTTTGGTTGTTTCTGAAAGGCTTGAACTAGTGCAACAGACACCAACAATGCAACCATGTTCAAAATCATTTCTTATCCATTCAAACAGTAACTGAACCTCTGGTCTATGTTCTTTATTGTGTTCAGAGTCACAACCATGTGCAGAGCCACTGTGCTGGTCGAGCTGTGTGTATAAATGGCTGTGTGTGCCTAATAAAGTGGTGGTTTTGTGGTCATTTACAAATCCTTCCATCCATCCATTATCTTTAACCACTGTATCCTGGTCGTAGTCATAGCGGTCCAGAGCCCATTCCAAAATTGCTGGGCATCAGATTTAAAAACACACTGTTACAAGGACACCATTAACACACACACATTCACACACACTATGAGCAATTTTAGAGTGACCAGTTAACCAGAAATACAATTCTTTGGACTGTGGGTGTTAACCCACACTGACATGGGGAGAACAGACAGATTCCACTCAGAGTGAGCCTGATTCAAATGCACACATGATCAACCCAGGTGCTATGAGGCAGTAGCACTGCCCGCTGCACCACCAAGCCACACCCTGTTCACACATACAGTATTTAATCATTTCTCTTCTATTTGAGAAAAGGAAGCTGACAGAGATGGAGAAATATTAACTGCTCAAATGATTCATTTCAAAAAATGTCAAGGAATTCCAGAGAGAAAAAAATGCATATTTTAATTATGAGTCTTTGAAATAGTAGCTTTGCACTGTGACTGTGAGCAACAGCTCTGTGTCTTAGTCAGTAAGTGAGGGCAGTGGAATGGAAACCACCTGACCATGCAGTGCAAGGGAGAGTCCAAGGCAGTTTTACTGCACTGTTATTGTGGTGAATCCCCTCTCCCCCCTCAGCTCACAGTAGGGAAAGTGGATTCATGGTCCAGATATTGAAGAAAAAAAAATCTGTTACAGATATTTACTAACCATTCCATATTAAAATTTTGCAAACCCAATTATTCAGAATCAAGCTTGCAACCCTGACATCTCTTCCTTTTTATATGGAATTATTGTGGCATATAATAATGTTCTCAACAACACTGTTCTTTACAGCATTTGCCGTATGATTGAATGGAAAGCTCTTATTCTGTGTGCTTGCAGGAGCCTTGAAATCCAGCTTTTCCCCATAAACTCTCCAAAGGTTTACAGGCAGGCGGCCCTAAGCATCACAACAAAAATGAGCGTAGGCAGGCCGCGCGGGTTGCCACGGTAACCTGTACACAGCAAAATCCTCTGCAGCAGGGTGGATGGAGGGAACAGGTGCTACAGAGTGCTGCATGGATTCGGGCCACTCCCACCTCTGCATCTCCCCTGAAACTCTGTGGATTCCTGCGGGACGTGCCGTGTGATGTAATGTCCCAGAGCTCTGCTTGCTGACCTTGTCGACAGAGGCACTGTCGGTGGGGGAAGGGAAGAGTGGGGGAGTGAGGGTGTGAGCAAGCATTTGTGCAGTGGTAGGAGTTGGCAGACGGGGTGATAGGATGGACTGACTGGCACCCAGCAGCAATGGGTTGCCTTGGTTACCAGGGCATCCACAGATGTTTACTTGGGCAGAAGTCAGAGGCTCAGAGAGCTTGCTCTCCTACACAAAGCCTTGCAAAAAAGCCTGGACATCGACAGCTTTTGAGAATCCTCCATGTCAAGCTCTTCACCAGAACAAAAGAACATAAATGACAGAGCCTGCTAAAAAAACGAAGCCCCGTCTTTCTGGATAATTTGTAAAAAGACAAAAGACAACTGATCCTTGAGGCAAAACTAACACACAGTGACACCATATGCATTGCCTGGTTAGTGGAAACATCCTTTCTAGAGAACATGGAGTTTAAATGTATGATGAAGGCTTTAGGTATGTTTGAAAAAAATCTTCAGCTAGTTTACATCTCAGAGGCAATGGAAACCAATCGTTTAATTATTTCTTAAGCTACCAATGAAAATTACAATGCTTACTACTGAATAAATATAGAGATCAAATAAGAGATTTTTAGTCAGTTTCAGTATTTAATTTTCGACTAATTTAATACTGTAACTGGTACAATATAAAATGTGCATAAGCAGCTTCAGGAGTCACTAAAGCTGGTTTTATGAGCCTTCTTTTTGTGCTATGACATCTTGACATCTGGGAAATGGTAGATGCCCAGGCTGGGAATGAGGTCTCAACATGCAGGGAGCTGTGCTTGGCAGGGAGTGGTTGGGTGCATACATTTTAAGTTTTGTTCACTAGAGATCCCAGCCAGGAGGCTTTCCGTAGGGTGACTGGTACAGAGTTAAAAAGTGTATATGACTTTGTTGGGGGGGGCTGAGTACAGTATATTGGAAAATCCATCTCTGTCACATGGATCTAAGAGGGTGACAACAGATGCCGTGTGATCCTTGCCGCTTTTACACCCACCTAAACTGCAAAAAATGGCCAGCCTTCAGACTGAATTTGCCAGGTTGCCAATTTCTGCTTCCAGCTTTTTACAGTACTGCCAGCAACAAGGAAAGGAGGAATACACATATCCCATTCCACCATTCAACAAATAAAATTTAAACCAACTTACAATACATAGGCTATCCAGGAGAAATCCAAACTTAGGCAGCAGGTAAAAAATGCAGGAATCCATGGGTGGCAAGAGATGCAAGCAAGGTCAGGAACGGTGTCTGTATGATAAAAGATGTAACCTGTAGTTCAGGTTACAGCATTCAGATTTGGACCAACATGAATGTTTGCACAAGAGCTTAAACTTATTCATCTTACATAGCTCTAAAGCAGTTTCCATTTGTCAGTGTGCACACTGAGTGGCTCATATAACCAATTAAAACCCCTGAATGATTTAATGTATTGATGATTAATTGCTTTGAACTGAGGTAGCTAACATTAGTCCTGTAGCTCTCAGTTCCACCTCAGATGATGCAAGTCAGCCATACCTGCTTAACAAGCTGGGTGTTAGACATACATGCTGAATATATCCGTGCACGCTATGAGCAAACTGCAAAGGAGTAAAAGCAACCATTAGTGGAGTTTCTTCATGGAGTAACACAATAATAATAATAATGAGAGCTTCTCTTACAATTTTCAATTTGTGCTGCTCGCATAGAAACAACTAAGGGTTAGATTTCCCATGATGACCATTTCTGCAGCCATCTGGACCAACATGCTGTCCTGCTGGTTGGCACATAAATCTGGGTAGTGGTGAAGCCAACGCTTTTTTACTGGAATCCTGGGATAACACAGCTTATAGTATGGAAAATTCAACAACTAAACATTTTCTGCTTGGCAAACATTTGCATTGTGTGAAGCATGCAATGCTGATGTAGTATTAGTAGGGTTGAGATCTAGGATTTCTGATTTAAAGTTTTTAAGAATTAACTAAACATTGCTGAAATACAACCATAGCATCACCTTCCCTAAATACATTCAAATTAGAAATGCCCATAGGTATAACACAACATTTCTATGCGACATTTACTAAAAAAACATTTAGTTTAGGCCGTGTTGACAAAGTAGTTATGGACAAAAGGTTTTCACATTTTTAAAAATTTGTTTAAAAATGCTTTTATTAATACTGTCAACTGCTTGTAGAGTTTAGGATTTTTTCAGACCCTTGCAATGCTAGAAAAATCCAATGCTAGAAAAATCCATTGACCTCTTGGGGGTCTTTGTACAGGCTTCAGTGGGTCCATGATACTTAGCTAGCTTTGAAAATTACCATGGGTAACGAAACAATAGTTAGAAATAAAATATAACATTACTATACTGTTAATATTTATGACATAACTTTCAACGTAATATGATAGCTTTTTTAAGTGAATTCCGTCCGATATTTTCTCCAAATTTATGAACATTTTTTTTGAGGGGATCAGATGTTTGAAGTCCGTGGCTTGGAATAAAATACAGAAATAATATTAATAAAATTTTATATGCAGGGGTTGTGTTATTATTATTATTATTATTATTATTATTATTATTATTGTTGTTGTTGTTGTTGTTGTTGTTACATACTGGCAACTCACTAAAGTTTGAATAAGATAACATTATTTTAATGTCATTCTTATTTTTCCAGTTCTAATAGACAGCAATTTTTATACCAATATTTTTTATTTCTGTCCTCTTTGGTCACTGGACTTAGAGCGAATGGCAGCGATGATGCTGTTTTAGAGTGACACATGTGGGTCTCGTAATGGAGGCAAGAGAGGCAATAAGGGTGGGAGAGAAGGGAGAGCAGGGGAAGGGGAGCACTTCAGCCTACGTGTTACAGCAGTCCAATCGAATCCCACCCCGGCTGTGGGAGGGGGCCCACCTGTTGCATAACACAGTGTGCCTGCCTCCCCCGCATGCTGCAGTCTCTGCTGGAGGTGTCCACGCTTACAGAGCTGTTTATTCTATGGCTTTGATTTTTTGCAACTCGATTTTTGCAGGCAGCTCTCAAACATTAGCACTCATCTGCTTTTTTCAAATTGAAACTGTGCTTTGCTGGATTTTGTCTTCTCATTTAACGGTTTTACTTTCCCATTGAGTACAGCAGCTACATGCAATCTGTCTTATCTGTTTTAGGTCATTGTAAAAGGTAGCAGAGAGCAGAAATGTGGGACTGAAGCAGCTGTTCTTGGTGTGGCTGGTGAGAGTTCAGGGTGGGCTGAGGTTGGACATGTGTCATTTCATTGGCTTCAGATTATTATAGATTATGGATCTTTAAAATACACATTGTACAAGCCTAGTTGTCTTGCTGGTAAGCAAACACACACACACACACACACACACACACACACACACACACACACACGCACTCGAAAAAGAATTTCCCTAGGGTAAGTAAGCATCCTGAGCATCAGATTGAAAAACGTCTAGTGTGTGGTCACAAGGAAGCCTGCCACTCGCTGACGTCAGTGGAAACAGTGAAATGAAGAACAGTGATTTTCTAAGACTTCCAAAATGCGGGAAGGACCTAAATATTTTCCACAGCCATACTGGCACGTATGGGATTTCCCCTTGTTTATTTGTTTCTTATTTTTTAAGATTTGGGACATTTTTCCACTCTTGAGATTTTGTCTGGAAATTATGTCCAGCACAAGTTACAGATACGGTGCTAGATAATTCAAAGTTATTCAAGGTTAAGATTCTTCAAAGCTATTCCAAAGTTATTCAGTATAATGCAGCCAAATTGTTCTCATATACTTACACACATAAACACACAATGGGACATTAAGCTCCAATGAAATTTCAAATATTTGGATGTAAAATGACCTTGTGTAATACTGGACGAGTGACACCCAGTAAAGACTAAAGAAAAGAAAATTTGGTGTATTGCTTTACTTTCCGATATTAACCCTTGCCATACCTGGCACACTATATGGCCAAAAGTATGTGGAACCCCCCTTTCTAATGACTGATATGAGCTGCTTGAGCGGCATGCATACAGCATACAAACACATTCTAGACAACTGTGTGCTTCCAGCTTTGTGGCCACAGTATGGAGAAGAAGCTTCTTTCCTGCTCCAGCATGACTGTGCCCCCCCATGCACAAAGCGAACTCCATAAACACATGGTTTGCCCAGGTTGCTGTGGAAGAACTTGAATGGCCTGTACACAGCCCTGAGCTCAACACCACTGAACGCTTTTGGGATAAACTGGAATGCCAACTAATAGCCAGACCTTCTTGCCCAACATTGGTGTCCAACCTCATTGATGCAGAGGGCACGAATTTCCAGTCACACTCCAAAATCTAGTGGAAAGCCTTCTCAGAAGAGAGAAGGCTGTTATAGTAGCAAAGGGGGGAGAACTCTGTATGAGTTCTCAAAGGTTTGGAATGGGAGGTTCATCAAACATGTATGGGGGTGATGCTCAGGTATCCACATACTTTTGGCCATACTGTACAGCACCAGTAAAGTCTTCTGTGGTTTTATTACTGTAAAAAATTGTTTCTGGTGAATTGTTCCTTCCAGGTTTAGCTATATTAAACTATTTGAGACAGTTATTGCAACTGATAGAATTAATGATTTATGCCTCAGATTTTCAGTTTATTAGGGTGTACCATCTAAAATAATAAAAAGTGCAAAAAATTTTATGACTGTAAAAGTAGAGTAGGAAAAATGTAACACAACTGGATAAAAAATGTGCATTGAACATGATGTACAAAATACAGCATGGAATATTTATTTGATGAAACACGCAGATGTGATTTGAAAAGAAACAATGGCAGGCTTTTGTTCAAATGCTTGTTGTGTTGAGACTTCTCTGTAAGTCGATTCATCCAGCTTCCTTTCAGCACAATCCCTCAATAAAGAAAAGGAGGAACAAACTAAATGATGGTGTTGTACTTGCAGGCCCATCTAAAGAGAGTGACAGGGGCAGTAGAGGTCAAGGTCAAAAGGTCGTGGAATCAAGAGGTCGATTGAGAGACGCTAAGAAGCAAACAACATTTGCCCCATGCTCCCCAACCCAACTCAGATCTCCGTCTCCACCCCAGAGCTGGTCTACAGTGGAGGTGTTGTTCCATCAAAATGTGCTCTACCATAATCTTCACGTGCATTTTTGCATACAGGCTACATTTGAGGAGATCTAAGAGCAAATAAGCATACATATAGAGTAAGTAATTGCATGCCCATGTATCACACAGTTTTGGCCTGTGGGTCTACATATGTGTGTGAGGTCATCTGTGTGAGAACTATAATTTACAAGAACGCCTATCCACGTGTGTACATTCACATCAATGCCTGGGAGGGCAGACACATCCACGTGTTCATCATTCATCCCAACGGAGAATGGAGGGATGGCCAACGGCGGAGCAGGATATAACAGCTGAGTCGCTTGGCTCAAGAGGCTCTCCTCTGTTTGTCCTTGAGGGACTGAGAGCTGCTGTGCCAAGCTGGAATTTTGCTGTAGGGGCCATTCATGTTCCTCTGAATCAGTAGTGGTCTGGGGTCCATCAAAAGGCTGGAGGATACAGGAAGATGAACTCAAGAGAATGGACACTGTTCATTTGACCTACTGGCCACAATGCTCTGAATTCCCTGAGCATAGTGCACAAATCTGTTGGGTAACAGGATGATAAAAGGCTGTAGTATTAAATAAGGGGCTGTGAAAATATTACTTTCTTAATAGTTGCAAGAGGGCCACAGTAACACAGAACACATTGTTCTGTGAACATCATATGCTTTCGTTCTCCCCAGAACACATCTTACTGAACTCTTCTAGTCATGAATCACATTCATAGGTCAGTGTGACATGCAGGTTCTGAAAAAAATTGTCTGATCCTTCAGACTTGTATGGGCAGACAGTGCTGCCTGTCACTGATCGTACTCTGTCCTACCTATAGCTCTAAATTCCACTGTCAGTTTTAAAAGCTTGAAACCACCTGGAGGCAAATATGCAGGAACACAGTAAGAGGTGACGTGAAGCACAGATGGAGTCTGGGGATAAGGAACCAATGGTCTGGAAATGCTGCAGTCAATATACTCCTCAGAGGGGGAAATGAGCAGTGATGTGTCCAGAAACCAGAGATGATCTCCAACCTGTGCTTTACCACAGTTTGGATCAGACCACACTTGGTCTCTTTCTACGAACTGAACCACATGGGATTCCATCCAACCAAAACCACTTTCCATTGCTGCCCTGCAGAGGCATAGAAATGATGGCCGAAGAGGGTGTTACATGGGACTCCTGTGTACGACTCTGCCTCCTGGCACTTTTCCCCAGAAGGAATGACTGTCCTCCTCTTCAGAAGCACAAGTCTGATCACGTGTCTTTCCTGCAAGTGTTTTGCAGGTTATATAACCCTGTCAGATGGACTAAGTGATGCTTTGTGAAACCTAAAGGCTGACTGCATCAGCTGTACAGAGAAGCAAAGGTACACAGACCCATTATTAAGGTTTTGGGAGGTGGTTGGGAGCCAGCACTCACAGGCCAATGAGGTGACCTCAATGACAGTCCTTGTGTCTCTCCTCCTGATGCTGTGGGCAGGTAAGGAGAGGGAATGAGAGAAGGAGTGAAAGGAAGGTAGATTGAGGGGGAGGGAAAGAGAGAGAGAGCAGTAGGTGGGGGGGTGCTCTGCTATAGCAGCCAAGTCTGACGCTTCACCTTGGTCAAGGTCATGGATCTGCCTCATGTTCGCACACGCACCACCATCTCCACACAATAAGCCCACATATACACACTCACACACCCACAGATGCAAGCATACCTCAGCTTGCGATACACACTTTTTTACACACAATCACATGCATCGTGAGAAGGGTTTTTTGTAGCACTCAGCATGGGCGTTTGACTTAGGGAGTAAGCGTGTTGTTCCTCAAGCCAGAAATACACAATCAGAAGCACGAAGGTGAAAGAGCATGAGTTATTCTATGCTTTGTTACTGACCATTGAGCATATGTCCCCCTCCCCATCAAATCTCTCCACCTTCCCACACACAGGGACCACAGTCACACACTCTCACATAAATGGCACCCCTCCTGCTTTATCCCCATCTTTGCACCTACATTAACATGCTTAATAATAATTCTTTCTCAAAGCCTTCTAGTTGCAGACAATACCTTTCTGTGGGCATAATGTTATTCAATTGTAAGATACAGTACAGGACATTTGCACAGGTGTGCAATGATTCACTCATTAGACACAGTGCAGTACATCTGCCGAGGTATTATGTGATGCAGTCATTAGACACAATACAGTACCTTGCCATTACATATGGCCTTCTCTATAACATTATACACCTTTGACCCAACAAAGGCAAATTTTATACCCACAAAATTGAAAAGAAATACTTTGTTTACCTTTAATATACTGATACAAAGCCATTGGGTTCAGAAACTATGGTGTATAAGCTGCCTTGAAAACTTTCTCATGAACCTTACCAAGAACCTTGTCTACAAAATTGTCATTTAATTTAATCACCAAGGCAGAATACGTTTCTTAGCCTTTTTTAAAAATTACCAGTCTTTAGTCCTCTCATTGACTCAATAATGCCTGCTTTACCTCCCATGTTCTTCAATACAAAGATTGATATTGAAGGCAGCATAAAGTGCGTCTCGATATTTCTGTGAAACACTCAGAATGAGTGGGAGAAAAAGAGGTAGTGTAAGAAAGAGGAGGTAATGAAAAAAGAGGAGACTAAGAAGCAGAAAGGGAAAGAAAAAATATAGAAATTCAGTCCTATAAAACAAAAAATTGTCAGGAAGAGACAGAGAGCAGATAGTGAAGAGAAGAGAATAGTCAAAGAGAGGGAGCTGCACTAAAAAGAAAAAAAGCAAAAAGTAGGTAGAGAAGAGTTCAAGAAATAAATGTCAGTTATAGAATAAAAGAACAGACAGAGAGATGGATAGAAAGAGGGATAGCAGATAGAAAAGCAATAGAAAGAAAGAAAGAAAGAAAGGCTATATAGAAAGGGAAGATAAAAGAGAGATAAAGAGTCAAAAAGATAGAGACACAATTGGGAGGGAACCTGCTTCCAAGATGAATGTAAAACGTGACCTCAAAGGGATGATGCTGATGATAATGACTCTCCTCCTTGAAGACGTGTATTTTTCCATGCCAGCCTCAGCGGGGGTCGTGGGCATTGGCTGGATTCACAGCTTTCTAATTGCATTTAATTACTGCTGGAGTGCAGAGGTCTAATTGCAGCCCATCCCTTGCCCCCCTTAACCAAACCCATACATACAACATTCTCGCAAACAAACATACAGTGAAAACCTGCACGGTTTCATGTAGGCACTAACACCAGTGACCAGTGTTGTAAATATAAATGTTTCCTGCTAATTTTACTGAATTTACACATGTGGAAAAATTCAGTTAATTTTTCAGAGGGTCATATGTGGGGGATTCTTGGCTGCCACTCCTCTCAAATTCCTAAATTAAACACCCAAGACAGCTGATCAAAAGTACTCTCCTCTGATTTCAGCTACTGGTGTCTCTTAAAGAGGTCCGAGATACAGAATGCAACCCTCCCCTCTTTCACTTGTGACCGCAGTCCTGATGGGAGGGAAATGCACTTGCAGACTCATCATATGCTCTGGGTGAGCGAGTGACTCACAGCTGGGGGTAAGGAAGAAATCATATTTCCTTCAGAAGCAGGGCTTTGTGGGGTTAACCCAGGTCAGGAGGAAGTGGCACAAAGTGGACAAAGCATTCTGATGGCAACCATTCAAAAAAGTCCAAAAGATGTCTGTTGTGCTGAGGAGTACATTAAGGAACCAGGCTTCTAACCAGAAGGAAGTCTGTTTGAGTCACTATAATGCTGAACTGCGAACAATAAAAGTTTCATATATAAGTAAGAAGAGTTTTTGCTACTTTAGTATTGTAGGTTCAGACCTGGTCTTTCAGTTGTAAAACTGTGACTCTAATCACTATGCTACCTGTTGCTTCTTTTTCACCAGTAATGTGGTTCTTCCCTTTGGTCTGTAATGAATTATTTATCTGAAAAACATTAAATAATTCACTAATGCTCTATATACCTGTTTTGTCACTTAGGTCAGTGAGATAGGTAAGTATTTTGATTTTTGTGGAAGTTGTCATGGGTACAATTGAACAGGTTGCTCAAGTTGATGTATGATGTAGTTACGATGGTCACGATAAAGCTGTGACTTAATTAAATCCTAACATATTTAATCTGGGGCCTTCTGTCTTTTTCTAAGTTCTAGTTAGCTCTTGCGTCTCTAAAAATTCCAGAAAAAGACCTAAAAATCTCCATGGTTATGTGTCTTTCAGGTTCTTCCAGTCCATGTAATACACTCTTCCACTCTTGTTTTGACAGGGCCTTCTGGCCCTTGCATTTGTACAGGACACTTCCAGTAATCATTTTTGAACTTCTCCAAAAAGAGCTACACAAAGCGTTTGGCTCAACTCTCAGGGATCAGGTACTCCTTGAAGCCTGTGTATTGTATTGCTGTTTCTAGGAAGCAAAAGTTCTGGAAAGTCAGGTCAGGTTGACTGCAGATATGCTGTCTGCTCCCACAGAGAGCAATTACCTCACAGCCAATGAAGCAGCTCATTCCTCCAAACACTCCAGCCCACAGCAACCAGTGGGCTACATGAACACGTGGGAGGCTCAGTCCCCTGCTGAAAGGCTTGACAGAGAGGAACAATGCAAAACCTTAATTTGCTGTAAATGAAAATACTCCATCAGCTGATATTTCAGCAACTGAGCTGTATGTGGCTTGCGACATATTCGGTGACAAATATTATAGGATGTCAAACCCTGAAACCAAATCATGTTTTCTTCCCATTACCCTGTGTTGTTAAATGCAGGATATTCTTCTCTTTGGGAATTCCTGTCAGCTAATGAACCTATTTTTTCTCGTGTTAAGTATGTTATTAAAGTCATCCATAGAACTGAAAATAAAATTATTAAAAAACTAAATCATAACAAATCAGTAAATGTAAACTGTGGGGATTCGATACATAAAACAGGTTGCTTTCACAGAAGAGGCTTCCCACTGATCCTGTTATTAAACTTTCAGACATCCTTCTGTTTGCCTGTGTGCCAAAACCATGTAGTAATGCTTACCACAGTTTTATGGACATGAAAATTAGTAGGCTTGTCAGGCATTGTTTGAAGACTATGGACTCATGGTGTCATTTATTGAAAGTGGTTGGCTCTTGGTTTAATGCTTTCATGCATTATTTATTGCAGATATATGCAGTCTCCCTCATTTGGGATCAAGATACTATGCAATACTGAAATCCATTGTCAATATGAACTGAAAGATGCTATGGGTATGTTTTACTGTCAGCTTTCTTTGTCCAACACTGGAAAAAACACGGGGCACAAAAATGATATTACTGTCTTGTACAAGAGCCTGAAAAGTCCACAAATAGAGGACTAAGTGCATTATGAACATGTGTATACTTTAACATTCCCTGTTTTTGAAAGTCATGCTCTTTACATTCGCCTTTTATTGTTTCAATTTATCATGAAAAGGCCATGCATTTGGAAAAAAAAATATTTAAAGAGCCAAGCAGGGGTGACAGCATTTGAAAAAACAGACCAATAGGAGATTGACACTTTTTCAGTGACTAGATCATGAGTAGTGCAGTATGGGTACACATGTGTTTTCTTGCAATGAAACCACACAACACAGGCCACACGTGATGCTTTTTTAATTTGTGGAAACCCCATGTTTGTGGACAGCCTTGCGTCAATGCTGCTTATTTACGTTAATAATGTAACAGCACTGTTGAGACCAAGAGTACCTTCAGCTGACAGGAGTGTAACATCAGTCATCTTGTCATGCATTCACGCTGTGTAAATTATGTAAACAGCTGATGGAATCTTATTGTTCCTCATCTCTCGGAAAAGTAAGTCTCTACCATGCAGGCATTCACCACGACTTGCCTCCACACGTAGGGACAAGAGATGAAATGAGAATGAAATGACATCTTTATTACAGTTTGCTTGCTTCTTTCTTACTGAAAGAAAAAAAAAACACAGACCTCATTGTTTGTGCTAACATGATTTTAAACATATAACACAATTCAAATAGAGTTCGTTCTCTCTCTCATTCAGATGTTTCACGTAGTTCATGTTCCTGGTTTATTTCAGATGTTTCAGAAGAGCAGCTGGTAACTTCTTCCTTGGGCTGTATCATAGTCCACAATAATTGCAGTCAAGCCAGACAGTACTACCTGAGTCATCATTAAAGAACAAAAGCTGCAATAAAATACAGAGAAGCCTTGTAGAAGCCACCCCAGGTAATTTACTTGCATTAAGCCTATACTTCTTATCAGCCCTTTCCTTTGGCAGGTGACAGCAGATGTGAAGCAAAATTTTCCAAAAGCAAGCAAGCTATTATACAGTCATTAGCCTCTTTAAATTAAATCCAGATTTGGGTTCAGCAGATCTGCTGTCCTTGTGATGATGGGAAAAGGATCGTTGTGTTTTTTCACAGCTCTCACTGACCTGTAGAATGTAAAAAGTGGAAATACCTCAAAGCCACATAAGACTGACCTGTCGGTGTCATCCAATACCTTTTTCAACAGAAAAATTAAATGAAATGTCCACCCTGAGTTATAGGGCAGTACTTATCTTACATCTGACAAGGAAAGCCAAACCTTTAATCTCCAGTCCTGCTGCTGGTCCAAAAAACACTGAGATCTGCCATTACTGGCTGGGAAAATTAATACAATAAGAATGATAGAATTATAGAATAAAACACCACAAAACCATTTTCATGTTGAAATTGTGCTTATCTTCAAGAAAGGGCTTCTGAAACAAATCCCAAAATACAGTAGCTTACAGTACTTAACAGAAAGTTGTTCACATATAATTTATGTCACTGAGGTGTAAGCAATTCTTTATTGTTCATAAATATTTCCATCTCTTTTTTTGATTTTGTAACCCAAAGGAAGAAATTATCATGTTAGTAATGATATCACACAAAATGAGAAAACTAGGACAGAGTATTGTCTCCTACAGAAATCATCCCGTACAACTCATTTAGAACAACCAAAATTTTTGATTGACACTCATGGAGAAATGACCTGAGGAAATAGAAGTGCTGCAATCTGTTTACAGCCTACAATGAAAAGATCCTTTGAGTGGGCTTCTGGGTGAAGTTGGGATGAGTGTGGAATACCTGGAATTATGTGCCAACCTTCTTTTGAGGGGAGCAGTAACTTCTAACTTACAAGCAGCTTTCAGGAAAATTTCTATCACAGGGTGGAAATGCTGCGATAGAAACCTAGAAAAGCATTTCTGAGCCACCAGTAGAGGTTGCAGTCAGCCTTGAGGTCATGGGTGGACCTGGACTGAAAACCTGTTTTGTAGAAGGGGGCAGGCTGGAACTGCCTTCAGGTCATGAACAGGTATGTAAGTCATGGAGTCTCTGCTTTTACTAATCGACACCCATCAGAGGGCAGAAATCTCAGCTCATCACCAATATCTTGATCATGCTCATAGCTGGAAGCAGGTGACTGGGTCTCTCAGCTCTTTCCAAAAAACAGGAGGAACACGAATAGTGCTCTAGTGCTAAGAGTAGTAGAAGAGTCCCTCCATGGTAATCTGATATTTCAGAACTAACCAACTATTCACGTGTTTAATATACTACATCTTTTCATACTTATTTAATGAATTTCAGTTTACTAAAGCAAGTTTACTATCTTATACCAGATTTACAATTCTGATATAATAGTCTGGTTATTTTTTGTTACAAGCCTGATTAACGACACTTATACACTTTTGACCTTTATCTTGAGCAAAATTTAAATAGGCAAAAATTCAGTAGTGGAATTTTTGTGTGTTAAGTATTCCCCAATACCTGACAACAGTATGCACAGCATCAGGCAGTTTCTTTTCAGGATAATTATTGCCTGTGCTCAAAAGTTTATTTTAACAGTGACAGTGTTCACTGTAATTGGGAAATGCATAACCAGTACCCTATATTTTTAGTTGTGCAGTTGCTGAAATCGTATCTGGATGAACTGCAGTAGTGGCCTCAGCTAGGACTGTAACATGCCACCATATACAATTCACATGTAAAATTACAAAGTCTGACTATATTCCCTGCCGTTATTATTACTTCATCTGAGCACTGAAATTTCATTGAGTAAAAAAGAACTTACCAAACCTTTAAATAGCCCCAGCTGAATGAGAATAATAAATTGACTAGAAGACGTGGGTGAGATCACAATAACTATTGATGCCCTTATTCCAAACAACCCGCGCTGTGGCCCATCCTATTGCTGTGGGTGAAAAGGCTCCTGTCATAATCGCATTGAC
Organism: Heterotis niloticus; assembly: GCA_018136845.1. NCBI lineage: Eukaryota > Metazoa > Chordata > Actinopteri > Osteoglossiformes > Osteoglossidae > Heterotis > Heterotis niloticus. The sequence goes on along the minus strand of CM030901.1, from coordinate 13,200,629 downwards.
AAGGCCATGAAGATTCCTTTTTGAAAGTCTCAGTTTGGGTTCCCCACAGGGGACTTTCAGGTTAGCACCTTGCATGGACCCAGGAGGCTACAACATGCTTAGAAACATTTGTGACCAGCATTAAAAATCAATATCCCCTCAAAAATACATCCTACCTGTCACATTTCAGCTGTTTCAGCCAACACCTTACTCTTCTGTTATTCGACTTGACAGAATAAGGAAGAAGACCCATTTCCAAGTTATTTATAACATAATGGTTATCAGACCTGTGGTTCTGTAACTGCAGCTTACTGCAGTTCTTACCCTTGAGAGATATAAATAAACAATGGTTGCTTTGGTTCATGTGGCATTTAAAGGCTGTCTGAGACATTTCCTTACTATGTGTATCTGTTGTCCAAGAGAAGTTGAACTTCCTGTGGCTTGAAAAGCTTTGGTTTTGTATTTATTTCAGGCCTCTGGTTTCATCCGTCACTTTGCAAGACACTCCCATCAAACATCAAGTGGTTGCGCTTTGGTGAGCCAGCGCACCGCCCTGCCCCAAAATGATGTATACACCATTGTAAACATTGAGTAATAGTAAGTACTTTATTCCAACTACAAATTACCCCAACTTAATTGTTGAAAGAGCTTTGAGTATATGTGACCATTGTTTAGTTGTTTTACCAATAGCAGTTTTCAGCAAACTTGTAACAGAAAGGTTACAGATTTTGGTCCAAAGATTGCTGTTGTACTTAAGTAACTAAACCGAACCTAGCTGGCACACAAATAAATGACTGAAGCCATATTTTGACTTGTGTCTTGTAGACAAGTGAAGACTACAATGGGCAAGTAAAAATGTATGCAAAACATCAGCAAAAATCATGAACGGCAGAAATTTTTAATTTTATGGAAAAGCTGCATAGCATGCCTAACCACAGTGATTGATTTGCTAACCGAATCTGTTTTGTTTAGCGGGGTTCTTTAAGGGTTGTCTGTGAGTCACAGCCAGTTTGTGAATGGGGCTTGAACAGCACCAATAAAACCCCGTGGGTTACAGCCATCAGGAGACTCAGTGATGTCACACTATTCTAGAGATTTATGACTCAGAGATTTTTATGGTGGAGAGTTATGAAGATGTATGGTCTTCGGCTGTGACAAGAGAAACAAAATCTACCAAATTCAGTAAACTAACTTCAGTGCAAACAACAGATCCAAGAGGGTTGTCGGTCACTGTCACCAACAGGCTTTTACTGTGCATACATAATTCATTTTTATAAACATTACATTATAACTCTTTCCAGTCTAATCAATCCAACATTGTCAGCCCCCTTGTGCAACCTAATGCTATGTACAGTGGCTCTATCTGGCCAAAAGCAGTTTCTTACTAGGTAGATTATATACATAAAGAATATATCTTTGTCACTCAGACAAGGTGTTGTAACTCTGTTTACGTTACTAAGGTGTTACTAAGAGTTGCAGTTTATTTATATTTCTGTGGCTTTGATAAAAAGGGGAAAGAATATTTCCAGATTCCCCCCTCCTGTCACTTGATGCAGCGCCCTGAATGGCTCGCAGGTCTGTGTGGCCAGAAATGTGTGTGCAGGTCTCTGAATGTGCATGAGTCACAGCCATTACCAGGAAGGTTTTTTAGTGGAGGCTCCTAGGTCGTGGATGATGGTGTTATCCAACAGTCCATTCCATGGTGTTTTTTCACTGACAAGGTGACACCTAGTCTTGCTCGTACATCCCAGTGTTTTCCCTTTCTGGTTGACACTGTTACTTTAAGGTTGGACTAAAGACTGGGTGACATTCACTCACTCATTCATTTACTCTCTTTTCTTAACTGCTTGTCCAAGTCAAAGTTGTGGTGGTTTGATGCAGTTTGATGTGGTGGTCTGGAATCTATTCAAGAATCCATGATCGGAGACTCCAATTAGCCATCTCTTTGAGCTGTGAAATGGGAGCAACAGAAAACTCACCCAGACATCCCAGGTGTTGCGAGGTGGTAGCAGCTCTACCTCCAGTGCCACTGTGAGAAAATGATGTGCTTATTCCACACTGTGTCCAAGTACCCCACCCCTCTGCAAGCCTCCAGTTGGTCCCTGATTGTCTCCAGTGCTGCCCTGCTGCTTTCTTGACTTGAGGCCACAAAGAAATAAATCATATCATTGACCTCCTTGTGTAAATACAAAATTATAGGTTGAGACATAATGGCAGGATTTCATCTGAAATGGAAACCAAGAATCGACAGATTGGTGTGTTCTTGAGTAGTGGAAATTGCACTGTTGAACATGGTGGTCTTACTTTTATGTAAATATTGCTCAACTGTTCTGCTCAGTTTGACCAGTCTGAACACAATGCAAAGCCTTGATATAATGGATGTAGACTTTTGTATAAAGTACTCCAAAACAAACCTGTTCACTCCCCTACAGACAGGCAGAGACATGTACTCCTCCACCTCTGTTTGCTTGGTGGTCCCGCTCATGAAGTCGAAAATCAAAAGTCCGTAGGTTTTTGGGTTTGACCCAAAGAGGGTAGAAATTCCTCTCTCCCTCAGAACTGCTGAATCCCATCCAACAGTAGCAAATGGTTTCAAAACTCATATGTTTTTGTCCCACTTCTCTGTTGATCTCCTAATAGCTTCATAAATTTGAATCACATCATTTGTTAAGATCATCTTTGTATTTAATATCAGGTTCCATACTATAGTCAATTACTTACTGTATGTAATGTGCTCTGGCAAATATGATGGTATCAGACCAAAATCTGTGCTTTCATAATCATATGTTTGTCTGAAACTATGCTGGGAAATGGACTTTTGTTTCTGCCCAAACTCCTATGGGATTTGTAACTTTTTTAAATCATGGCTGAGCAACCCTCTCAAAGCTACATCTTGCAAAACATCTTTTTAGCTGTTTTTGTGGCTGCACATCTCTCCCTTCAGAAAGTGTACTACCTGAGTTACCTCACTGTAAAGTTGCACAGTAAACATAACCACAAAGAGTGAGATGTAGAATTTCCCCTCTTGATATGGTTGCTACAGTATTATCAGCTGTTGTGTAGACAGCAATATTACCATTCTGGTGTGCACATATGTTTGCAACTTGGACATCATGTGGACATCGTGAGAAAATAACATAATAGCATACTAGTTTTTGTTTTTTTATCATTGCTAAGACAACCTCCTTCATGCCGGACATCACAAAGTACTTGGATATATTGTCTACCAGGGGCAATCTAAAGACTCAGTTGACTGTATGACCTTTCATTTTTATATTTTATTAGAGCAAAAAGTGGACCTGTGGAAAGTTAAAAAAATAGTGACACATTATATAATCCTCAGAACTGTTTTAGCATTAAAGTGGTTGCATTCAGCACCCAAGTACTGTTAGTGCTGTTGGACAGGCAAGTGCTACAGAAAGAGACTCTCACGCTGCTCATAGTCAAGTAGGAAGAAAAAAAACAAAATATATATCACTGAATTGTATTACCCTTAGATCACTAAATCATAGTTTCTAAAACTTATATTGCAGAGTTAGAAAGTATGTCAGCGTGTTTGTAAAGTGTATGAGGCATCCAAACTCATTTTTTTGTGATGAATCGGATCAATGCTTCTGTATGTGTGTGTGTGCGTGTGCATGCACAGCAAGAAAATCCATCAGCATCATATACAAACACTTTGCATATGTCACCACTCTTGCTTCTCCAAGCCGTGTTAATTTAAAATTTTCAAAATAGTAAATAGCCTTTTTAGATTTAATGAACTTGACAGTGCAAAAATCTGCTGAGAAGTACCAATATGCCAAATTTTGTTTGTGGCTTCACAAACAAAGCTGTGCATAAAGAACAAACAAACAGACAAATAAATAGATAAAGAAATAGTTTGGTAAATTCACATATATAACAACACAATATTTATCAACAGTATATATGTGGTCAATTATGTGTTTTAGTTGACTCATCACTGCAGAAACTCACAGTATGGGACACTGTAGTCTGTCGTTTGACTGCAACCTGATATTTGAAGCATGTTTATCCTCTTGCCTGAGGGCTTGATCCTTTCTCAATGCAATACCAACTGCAAGAAGAATCTCAGCTATGGGCCCTTGCCCTACAATTCATATGCCTGGCCTGACCCACAGCCCACATAGAAAACTAAAAATCCACAACAAAAACCCATTGAATAACATGAAAATGGTAATGCCTACCGAAGGACAAAAACAAACTTCTTAGTCCATTGAATCAAATGAAAATTATAGTGATGGACTCGTGAAATTTGGTCAGTTTTCAGCTTGCCCTCACAATGAGAGTTGCTCACAGTTTTTTGTAGGAAAACAATGATTTCATGATATTATTGACCCAGTGGCCTACAATACAAAGTTTTTCCTCATATAAAAATCAATGTCATTGGAGTGATAAGAGGTGGTCATCAAGTCACCTAATCAAATCCAGTTTTGGGTCTTGGTGGCAGTTTTCAGTTGGCCTCCTTGTTTAGTAATGAAAATCAGTCAGTCTTTGAAATATCTGCATTATCTGCATATCCTGGCTATTAAGCAGTAGTTAACATCTGCTGGAAATATCCATGATAACCACATTTGTTCTGGTGCAATACCAGAACTACCCAATATTTCGGAACCCCGCTGCAGACCGGAGCCAACGGGAGAGAAGTCCTTGCCCTTCTTCCTGCTCTTTGTCGCAGCCGTGACATGGTGCTGTGACAGGCACACTGCCCTCTCCACACCAGCTCGCTGTACAATTATCCCTAATGATGGGGGATGTTGACTTGACTGCTGAATCCAAGGGCTGCCGTGTAGAATGAATTTGCCATAGCCACAGGGAAATGTGAGTGTGTAATTATTCTTTTTCCACCGCAATCCATACACAGCCCTGAGCTCCAAGGAAGAGCTGGATACGTATCAATGCAAGGCAAAAGTAATGCCAACAACCCGCCTTGCTTAATTTCATAGCCTCTGAAAAGAACAAAGAAAGATGGTAAGAATAATTATGAAGCATTCTGTTATAAAAGAGATTTAGATTCCAAATGTACAGCTCTAAACTAAGTTTGTCTAAAAAAGTTACTACACAATAGGAAGGTTTTCTCGTTTGTATAACATGAAAAAGTACCATGTCATATATTTGTTTGTTGTTTGTTAAATGTACCTCTGCAAAAATTAATAGTCATGATTAATTATTACTCATAATTTAAAAATTTATAATGTTTTAAATGTTGACAGCGTAAGTTTTACAAACGGATTTTTCTCTGGTTTCTGTGGTTGACAAATTGTGAAACAAAACGAACATTACAAACTCTGAAAAACAAACCAAGCTCTTCTTAATGGGAACATTTATTACTCATATCAAAATTTGCTTTGGAGAGATATTAAGCCACCCTGTTTTGTTCGCTACACGTTTCGTTAATAAAAACAATGCAGCTACGTTTACAAAGAAATCCAGAATCAAAACTGATTTAGAAACATAAATAAATGAGTCGACACACAGAAAGAGAACAGTTTGAGCGCAAAATTCAAGTATTAAAAGTTTAAGATATGCAGCTGAAATAAGTAAGGCTTCCACGCATTCCTTTTAAGACACTAATAATTTATGGTAGGGTCCTAAATATTGCAGAAGCGGAGCGTTCCATTTCATTTTGTTTTATTAAAGTCATCATTTCCAGACTCATTACACACAAGTGTCAAAATTGGTTTTGTAAAATACATTACACTCATGATTAAACAATGAGCACGACACGTTTGGAAATAAATACGGACAAGCAAAGGCTGCAATTTACTCTCTTTTGGTGCAAAATGCTAAGATCGCAACAGAAAATTCTATATTTCAGTATTGCCACTTAGAGCCATTTCTTTCCGATTGTTCTTTATATGGTTTCAGTGTTTTCTGTTAAATGAATTTGTTTATCTGAAGCGAATTTAAAGAGGGAAAAAATCATCGCTGCATGTTTGTCATCATTTTAAGGCGATGTTGCTGCTTCCCTGCAAGACTCACAAGTCGGTCTCGCGGTGCCACACCCGCCCTGGGGCGCGCGGATGCTGCTCGTGAACCTCGTGTGCTTGCTGAGGAGGGGGCGGGGGGGCAAGATAACCATAGCAATGGTGACGTCTCCTCCCTTGCTCTTATTGGAGGAAACCCCGTGGCCCCAGCCGCAGCCTACGGGCCTGACAAACTTGTCCATTAAGGCCCGCCTTCGCTCCCCGCGCAAATCTTATATTGGTCATAGTATTGAACAACAGTGGGTGACCAGTGGGTAACTCAGATTTCCATTGGTCATTAAGCAACCGTAGTAACGCCCCCCCTCCCAAGCATGATACGTTGAGGAGGAGAACTGCCGTTTTTTTCTCCCTCTATCCTTAAAACGGTTCATTTCGGAGGAGCTCTGCTGGACAGTAGAAGGTTAGACAATTTTTATGTATCTATTCTATTTGCTTCAGGTCGTTCATTTATATTTACATTTTTTAAATAAACGGTAGCATAGCTTAGACCTAACTTAAATGCATTCTAAGGCAATATCGACATTGTCGAGTCAAGGGAACGGTGCGCGCGCCTCATTCGGCGCGTCCATTTTGTCAGACTGAATATGTGTTTTTTGGAATGCTAACGGTTATATTTAGGCTTCATACGTATTTTAGTATGATACATGCCGTGTAGGGCATCTGTGGAATTTTTGTGTGTGTGTGTGAGGAATGAAACACGGACTCAAGAGAGTGTGTACCTGTCTGTGAGGGACTGATGCACAATGAGAGAAGTTGGACATTCCAGGTGAATGAGGCTATTTTTTGGGGGTCTCAACCACACACCGATCCGTGATTTTTATGATAGCGGCCGTTTTAGCTTCCCCTAAAGCTTTTTTTTTTTTTTTACGTAAATCGGAGGTCTCTTCCCCGTGTTGACGGATTGATTGTGTGCTAGGTAGAAATGCGCTCTCACCTTGACAAGTGGTCAACTTAAAACGACAATAATTTGTATTTAAGGTTAACATTATTAAGAACAATTTGCAGTTTTTGGCCCATTTATACAATTTTGTGTGTGTGTTTTTTTTTTTCCTGGGGCAATTCAGGGTAAATATCTTGGTACGTGACATTACTGCTTGGAGTGGGGTTTAAGCCCACAATCTTCGTTTTACATAGCTATGTCTTTGGGTGCTGCGACATCTGTTGGGTGTCCAGGACTGTTGCTCTGCTTTAGACAGGATTTCAGAGAATGGGGTTGATCTGTTTTCTTTTTTTTAAGACTGAGGTTGAAGAGAGACATTGTTACAACAAAGGTGAGGACTGTCAATTCTGACAGCATTTGCTTAAGTGTCAGCAGAGCAGTAAAATATTATTGATGCTATCTTGAGTGTCTCACTTCATCTAAGATGGGCATGTTGGAAAGAAAAAACAACACTTGATTTAAGCCAAGATTAGGTCATTTTGTACATTTTACTGAATTTCTAAAGCTTTTGATCTAATCCTTTTTTAATTATCTGCAGGTTTTCGTAAGGATCACTCTTAATATCCCTCCGAGTCCTAAAACCGTCCACCTTTTTATCCTTCCTCTTTGCTTGACACCTATACAAAAACTGTCACCAAGAAAACCTCACTAAAGTATATAAAACAGTGTTACAGTTGCAGTATAGTGAGAAAAGCTGAAAAACGTCATGGATAAGACAGAGCTCATTCAGAAAGCCAAACTGGCAGAGCAGGCGGAGCGATATGAAGACATGGCCACCTCCATGAAGCAGGTGACGGAGCAGGGCGCTGAATTGTCCAACGAGGAGAGGAACCTGCTCTCGGTTGCTTACAAGAATGTAGTGGGGGCGCGACGATCTGCCTGGAGGGTCATCTCCAGCATCGAGCAGAAGACAGAAGGTAATGACAAGAAGCTCCAGATGGTCAAGGAGTACCGTGAGAAGGTGGAGTGCGAGCTGCGGGAGATCTGCAATGATGTTCTGGTATGTCAAGCCTCTTTGCTGGGCACTGTCTCAAACTTCATGTTGTGAAGTCACATGTTACGTGATGCAAATGTCTGGCAGTAGGAAATAAGGTGTCCTTTGTGGAGCAGACATTAAGGCAAGTGTTTTGAATTATAGCAAAATCGTGACTCCACACAGAGTGTGTTCCATAGTACAAGTGCACTAGACCCACTGATTGCATTAATAAGGCAGTGAAGCCACATGTCTTGCACAACTGAATGAATTGCACGCATATACTAGAGTTCTGTGTGCGCACATGGACTTTGCACTGCTGTAGACCCCATTATCTGGATAAGTGCACCATGAATCCTTCAAACTCTACCAGAGTAGAGTGCGTTCCGTTTGGTTTCTAGATCAATACACTGTTGGTGCTTCATTTGTGGGTGACAGATAATCTTGTAATTAGCTGTAAGTCAGATTGCAAGTCATTTCTAGCAAAGCAAGCATTTCATTATGCCAGGTGTCAGGATTTTTACCCATGGACTCCAAAGTAGTCAAAGCTTTTATTACTTTGTGTACCAGCCATACTTGTTAAGCTGAGGCTTTTCTAGCAGGGCATTTTGTGTTGCATAAAATTAGTCATCACTAAGGATTTTTGTAATCTGTACAACTGATAGTGTTTAGATCATTGGTGTGATCTTTGTATGTAATTTTTTTTTTTTTTTTTTTTACTCCTTTTTATATCAACTGGATGCAGATATTCAGCTGTAACCATGCAAGAGTGAAGTAGCATCTCCTTTGGTTTCCTGCTGTAAGCTTCTATAAGTTTAGAGTATCTTTTGCTCCCATCTCAGATCTCAATGAGTTTTATTTGAATCCACAAATTCTTACTGTGGCAATTCAGATGGAACAATGAGTGGCTTTTCTGTGGCATTATAAAATGCAGAGGTTACTCCTTGATGTCTTTGAGTTTGTACAGACAATATATGTAACGATAACAAAGATGTGAATTGTACGAAGCACATTATCCTTATGCTAAGCATATTGTTTGCTTGCAGAAGTAGAAACTAACCAATCCTTTCTGAAAGCTTTGTTAATGTTTTTCAGTAGTTTTGGTTTTATGAGGTTTCAGTGACTTTCATGTACTTGAGTTCTTTCAGTGTATGTGTTGGTATATTTCAATGTAATCTAAAAGGAAATTTTAATATTCAAATTGCAAATGTTATATATATATAGACTACATTGCTATACAATCATCACTGTGCTTTGTTAGACTCTACAAGGACTTAAAAGTGTTTGTGTGAGTATGAATGATACTTTGGTGACGCTGCTGTGGTCACTGATATTCACATATTGTGATTCTGATAGTGTGACATCCAGCTCACTGCATAATAACTCATCTGTTCGCTCAAGTATTTCACTGCATGTTGCATTTTTATTTAGTCATTTGGAATAAAAACTGCAGGTTTTGTTAACTGTGGATACTGCATGATAACTGGTTTATGTGTGTGCATGTGTGTGTTTTTATTTAAACAGTTAAAAATATGGTGGAGAGTTGTATCTACTTGTATCTTTATACCTCTACGTTTCTCAAGAAGTTTGAATTTTTGCGTTGAGCTGTTAGTCTGTGTTTCCATTGCCTGGTGCATGGTGCATCTCTTTGGCAATGGGTGACCCTGTTCATGGGGAAAAGTATAGATACATATTATATTAACGCAGAATAAATTAAAAATGCCAATATGGTTATGATGTCATATTGTACAGGCATGTGAATAATTGGACTTTGCTTGACACCAGCTGAACAAAAATTTGTTTTAAAATAGGTTTAGGGTATTTTCTGAATTGGTAACTATGGTCTAAGGGCTGTCCTTTTTTTTTTTTTTTTTTTTGCAATATGTCTGTCAAGTGTGAGTCCCCAAACGCATTGCATCTTGGTTGTTACAGACAAAAAATTATATTAAAGGTAAAATGTAAAAAAGCTCTCCTGCTTTTGTTTGATCAGTAAGAAGGTGCATGATTTTGACCCATGTGTATACTAGTTTTTGTTTGAATTAAGCTTTACATTTTTAACTGTAAATCTTTGACTCGTTCAGTTTTTTGAATGAGTTGAATCATGTTAAACTGAAATCGTTCGTTTAAGACTCACTGTAAATAGTGAAGTTGTTGTGAATATGTTGAAAAGGTAAGTTAGATTATGCTTTTTTCCCCTAAAATGTACTTACTTCTGCTTTTATATCATTTAATTATTGATGTAATTTTTTTTAATTCTTCTGTGCTATCCAGGTAAAGTAACCAGTGAACCAAGTTCAAAAACCTTTACATTCATTCAATATTATGTTTTTTAAATGCAATAGAGGAAGAATTTTCTTTTTCGTTTCACAGTTTTTGCTAACATTTAATTTATTATAATTTTGGGACACCATGATTTGCAAATTATTGCAGGTCCTTGGTTAACTTTATTTTAGTTAAATAAATCATTTCATGGTCATTTCAGCCAAGGCTAATGAATTGTGAACACACTTCATCCAAACCCAGCATACCCATTGGGGTTTCAAAATTAAGTGGGACATAAATGTAATATGTAATTTCCCTGTTAATTACAGGTTTTGCTTAAAGAAAGAAAAAAAAAAATATATATATATATATATAAATACATAAATGAGTTTGAAGAAACCAAGCATTCTAAAATGAAGGTTTTTACAGAAATTCATCAAAGAGTAATTTTTGGTAATAGATGTTTTGGGTGTTTGTATTGAATTAGTAACACAATTTTGGTGTTCATTGTTGCTTTATTACGGTTATCCTTCCCTTGCTGTAAAATGGAGTGCAGCTCCCATTTATCTAGCTGCTCTAGTGTTTAGCCTGGATTTAGTGAAGATGATGTGGCACCTTGCTGCTGTGCCTGAGTAGATGCCTTTGCTGCCTTGTATTGTGTCCAGGCAGTACACAGTGCGGTATAGAGTAGGTGGCTTTTATTGGCTTAAGCTTGCCTCTGTCTCTGTTTGGTCAGGTTAGCATGAATGTTTAGCAGTACATGGGACTTTTTTTTTTTTTTTTTTCTTCTTCCCCCCCCTTTAACTCAAATTTGTTGCTTTATTAGATCATTGTCAGTTGATGGATGTATCTGCTTTTATATTTCAGCTAATATACTTTTTAGTTTAAGGTTTTTGTGCGTCTCCCCTTAAATGTCATAGTTTTCAGCATTCTGTCATGCTGGTGTTCTACAACTCATTCCATTTTAGTGTCCTTGCCTCACTCTTCGCATGTTCACTGTTAGATGTTTGAAAATACTCCGGTATCAGTCAGTTATATGTTGCTGTGCTTTTAAATGTTTACTTTTTTTTTTTTTTTTGGTTTGAAATGCAAGTCTGCATTCCTGCCTTAGTTGACTTCTAGTAAAGTGGAGTGGAAATGTGAGTGTGCTTCCTGTGGTTGTGTCCCACAATTGGGAAAAGGGAGCAAGTGTGGAATGTGATGACTGCCCCAAGATAATGAATTCCCATGTGTTCAGGATGAAAGGCAGTTTACAGCTGCTGGTTACACACTGTTAGATATACTGTTTATTTTGGTTTGTGATGGAGTTAGCTAAAGCTATTTGTCAGAGGCTATTCCAGGAATGTCTAGAAAACGAGATGAACTGCTCACTTGTTTGAGAATGGCTATTTTAATCAAGAAGTCGGCCCTTATTTGTCTACTCGGTTAAGAGGAAAAAGCCCCAAGTAATGAGCATGATTCCACTGTTGGCAGCACATTTTGTTTCTTAAATAGCTTTATGAAATAGTTTGAGAGTGGAAGGTTCAGTTGTAGTATTATTAATTAGTATGTGGCAGATTTCCTTGTCCAACCCAATTTATGCTGCTAAATATACTGTACTAGCTGCATATAGATAACACACAAGGAAATTGAAAATCACCAGTTCAACAAACATGGATGCCTTTGGACTGTGGGAGGAAACCTATGAAAATACTTTAAAAGGTACAAACTCCACAAGATTAAGCCAGATTTAAAACAATGTACAAACCCACAGCCAAAGAGCTGTGAGGTACTTGCACTACCCTCTACACTGCATCACCTGAAGTAATAAGGTTCAGTTTATATCATAGGGCCCTAAATCGGCTGTGTGAGTGAAATCTGGCATTTGAGTAAAGTTTTCATAACATTAGACGAGGGTTTCACTGACAGATTAGAAATAATTTGATTAGATAACTCCAGCATAGTACAGAGGGCTACATCTCTCCAGAACAGAAGCTTGATCTGGCTCAGATTTCTTTCATGGAACCCACTCATGGATTGAATGTTGCTCAGGTCACTAGATAATCCTTTTTAAATGTCAGGTTAATTAAGGTTCAGGTTAACTGATGTTCAGCTGTGGTGCTTATTTTTCAGAGAAGGGTTTCAATGCTATAATGATATGCATAAGTAATAAAATCATTTTAAACATGCAAGATGTATGGGTTTTTTTTTTTTTTTTGATCAGACTGCAATTCCTGCTGTCACGTATGCTACCAGCCTGCATATTCTCTCTCTCTCTCTCTCTCTCTCTCTCTCTCTCTCTCTCTCTCTCTCACACACACACACAGAGACAGGGTACACTTAAGGAGGGTGTGGGAAGAAGTCTAATATATAAGAGCATTACCTAGCTGCTTCCCTTTGTTGCTCTGTCATCTTTGGACCTTATACATTTCAAATGTAAACCCTCTACAGATGTTAAGGCTGAATTATTTCAGTCTTGGGAATGAGCATGGTGATGATGAAGACAATTGCTCTGTAGAATTTGGCCTATTATGGTGGGTTGTCTTTATAAGAGGACTGCTCCTGAGACCAGCCCAGATGATGTATCTGTTGGAATAGCATGGCTGACTGCCTGTAGAGGAGTGTTTTGCGATTGATTATGTGAGAGGAGTCATAATCATTACTACCATAAATAAATTGAAAATACAAGGGCACATGATGAAAATCTCATAGGTAGCCATAGTTCCACAGAACTGAGGTATTGTTGGTGCTCATGCTGCTTTGGATAATGTACTTTCAGCTGGGATTGGAATTTTTTGTGACTATTCTTTGGGAAATATTTGTTTATAGGGTGGCCATTTGAAAAAACGAGGCATTACATGGAGAATATCCAATTGAATCAGTTTCCATTAACCTGGTTTGGTTTCTCCTGGACACACATGATGCCAGAAACTTTGCTCAGTTAAGACCCATTACTGTGACATAAGCCATAAGATGCCCTCCTAACCTGGACCTCTTCATTATCACATTTCTCTCGATGTATGCTTAAAATAGAGGGGGTAATGAAATGTAGAATATGTGCAAATTTGTTAATCTGCATTCTGTTGCTTTAAATTATTTGATTTTTTTTTTTTCCCCCTCCCTTCTTTTAGGAACTGCTGAGCAAATATTTAATTGCCAATGCCACAAATGCTGAAAGCCAAGTCTTCTATTTAAAGATGAAGGGGGACTACTACAGGTATCTTGCAGAAGTTGCCACTGGTCAGGATAAAAAAGGTAAGCTGGTTTCTTGGTTTCTTTCAGTGGACAGATTGCCAGATTTCACTTACAGGAGTAGGCCTGTGGGGAAGAATTGTTTCACATAAGAATCAAAGATTCTTATCACTTTAATGTGGCATTAAGATGAAACCACCACATGCATACACAGTTTCTGGAAAAGACAGCGTGCCTCAAGTTTGTGTACACATAGTTGAGTGCACCCTGTTGTCATGGCTAACATAACTGCAAAGTCTGCCAGTACTAAATATGATGTTATGGAAGAAAATTTAATTAAACTAGCCCTTTCACCATTGGCGCTGTCCATTTTGCTTAGTATACAGATTTCACCTGAGGAGGGAAGAGAACAGTGTAAATGGCAGGTTAATGTTTGAGGAATCTTTACAACTGATAGCACTTTTGTAGCTGTATGTAGCATTAAATGTATGTTCTTGATTCTATGTACTTGTGAATGCGTAGTAGAAAATGGTTCTACCAGTTTGATCTATGCAACTGTGCGTGCGTGTGTGTGTGTGTGTGTATTGATAAGGGTTATGGCATTTGTCCCAGCCAAACATCACAGATACTGAAGAACAAAAATAATATTCCTGATGAATACTGTAATTTTCAAACCAAAAAAATGTATACACAACACAATATTCTGTCCTTTATTTTTCAGTATTTCCGTTAAATTGGTCACCAACCTTCATCAAGACCAGTTAGTTCCACTGCCAGTTCCGATTAACTTTTGCAGTGGACTAGAAACACAAGTTTATCCATCTGTTAGCACACAATGTACTACAGCCCCAGTAGCATGAAAATTTTGACCCTGGTCTATGTATTGAATCGAGACAAGAGTCAAAATTAAATTACAAAATTTGTGAAGATTCCCACCTCTGTATAGGAACTCAGGAAACTTGCTACATTTTACTTCATTTGGACTTGATCTTTGTTCCAAAAACAGGGAAACCCTTTCTAAACTCTTTCTTCTGTTGGGGTGAGATTTTTTCCTCTTTTCTCCTTTATTCACTTTTCTTTGAAAGTGTGGGAAAGTAACATTTCAGTATTTATACATCTAAAGGTCTGTGTTCAGAGACAGCTATGTGAAGAACGGCTACTGTTCCTGCTGGTGGACCACACTAATATAGACCAAAAGTTGACAAAGTGAAGGAGTCTTGTCTTTTGTCATTTAGTAGATAAATGTTAATTTGGGATTTACGTCACAAGACTAGAACAAACGTAGTCTGTTTCTCAAAAGTGGCTATGTGGATATTCCTAATAGAAATCTGATCTGTAGGAGGACATGTAAGGGTCATCTTGATGTGTGAAAACTCACAGAGCATGGCTTAGTAAACTCATGGATGCCAGATCTGTTAGGCTTAAGATTTTTTTTTTTTTTGTTTCGACTCCCACAAGTCTTGTGAATATAATTAACCTTTATCGTCAGCAGGGAAATTAACTTGCTGTGGGAAGTTTTTTTCTTTTTCCTTTTCTTCTCTCTCCCCTTTTCAGAAACTTGGTGGATAGTGTCTTAGAAAATATTTTAATAACTATTGATTATAAGCATGGTGCTGTAATGTTATGTAATGATCAGTTCAAGGGTTGAAATTAGTTGTACCTTAAATGAAATTTGGTACAAGTCTTGTAAATGATAGAAAAATAGTTATTAGATCATGACCACATGATCATGATTTGATAATTGCAGATTGAATTATTCAGTCGTGAAGAAATATGATATTCAGAGTTTGTTTTTTTTTTTTTTTTGTAGTAAAAAATTTGACAATGTTGGTGCTTTTGTGACCGCACTCACACATGCATACAGTTTCTTTTTATGCACAATAGGTCCTGACGTCTCGTTTCTCATAATGCCCAGTCTAAGCACACAACCCGGCAAAGAGAGACCACAACTTTCCTTGTGACTTGCACTGTGTTGCTCTGCCTTGCTTATTTCGGCTTTCATCTGCCGCCAATATGAGCCCTGGATGCGTGTCATGATGGGAGGTGGGAGGGGTGGTGACGAGAGCATTGCATGGTCCACATTGGATTGAGACAAGTTACAATGCACGACTACTCATCTGTTTAGGCATTACTTTTATCCAGAGTCTTTTAGTTTTTACCTTTTTTTTGCAATTGAATGTTTTACTGGAGGAAGAACAGGTAAGCACCTTGTTAAATGGGTGTTATAGAGTTCCTTGTGGAATTTGAACAGGTTGTCTTGTGGCTACATATGTGTACTTAACCCCTGTGCCATCTGCAACCCCTCTTGAAGGTTACAGTATAAAGTAAGGTGGACTTGATGTAATAGTGTTTGTTCCTTGTCTTCCCTGCCTAACAGTTACCATAGAGAACTCTCAGGAAGCATACCAGCAAGCATTTGATATCAGTAAGAGAGAGATGCAGCCCACACATCCCATCCGCCTGGGTCTTGCTCTCAACTTCTCAGTCTTCTTCTATGAGATCCTCAACTCCCCAGAGCAGGCTTGCACACTGGCAAAGCAGGTTGGAAGTCCAAACCCCTCTGTTTGCACATGACCTTGTCTGTCCTTTTTCTGGTCTGTTAGTTTAATTTGCAAGTGGATGACATGCAAAGTGCAGTGTGGCTGCATAAACTGAGACATGAAAATTAGTTGGCTCCTACTGAACAGACGAAGCAGGTTACCTGCTTCTAATTGTAATCTTTTCAAAACCGGCCACACTGCAAAATTGTAATTTTAGGGCCTCAGCTTTAAACTGTCTAGCCTCTTAGATTTTATTTAAATGTTATTTTGAGCTTTAAATGTTATTTTATATGATCAGTGGGATGTAAATCAGACTGAGTATTGGGTTTTTGTGTAATTTTCTTTTTGGTTTGTAGGCTTTTGATGAGGCTATTGCTGAGCTTGATACACTGAATGAAGATTCATACAAAGACAGCACTCTGATCATGCAGCTGCTTAGAGACAACCTGACAGTGAGTACCCTTTTTATTTATTCTATCTATGTTATGTACATGTAACTACACACCTATACCCCATTATCTGACATAACTGTTTCCCAGACATGGCTTGAAAAGCTCAAACTTCAAAATTGAAAAGGTATTTTCATTATTTCTTTTGAGAAAAATATATTTGTTCTGGGTTCATCCAAGAAACCCAATTCATTTCTCCAAAATATTCCTACCACTCTAAAATACCTATTTCAGCATGAAGACTTTAAACACAAGCTACCTAATTACCAAATAGGTTATGAGGTAATTGTCAATTTTTATGTTCATATGCAGTTACTTTATTTAGTATCATGCATTACATTTTGTTTCTTACTATAAGTAATAATAGCACTGACTAAATTTATTTAAAAAGCAGTGGAAAAAAATCATAAAATAAAAGAAATTTATATAAAATACAAAAAATTGCAATTTACTTACTGTAATAAACTGTTACTGGGGAGGGGAACTGACAGCAAAAAAAAAAATCATATAAGTGCAAAGTGAATTTGAACATGGGGCCACATGAGGCAAAGCCTAAGAACACAGATGCTAGATGCAGTTCTAGTTCCTGACTTTCCACTCTTATATTTCTCTATGTTTAACTGCGCTCAGGTAGCACTCAGGATTTCTCGACTCTGATATTAATATATATCACTTGTTCTGTCAGGAGCTTGAATACCAGGGTGATTAAAATATCTGAATTCATCATCCATACTTTCAGCATATTACATGTCCACCTTAGTTGCATCAGTAACATTGAAGTATACACCTGTTTTGAATTTGAGATTTTTATATGTAAAATAAATAACATGTAACTTGGCACATTAATGTGTAAAATATGAGAAGCCTTGCTGATTTGTTTTTTGCAAAATCACTTGGAGTAGATATAGTTGTCTTTTATTATACCAATGCAGGGTAAAGGACTTTTGTAAGGCTACCACAGCAGCACCAAAGTGTGGGGTTTGAATTAGCTGCTGAATTGTGTGTCCATTTTCTGAACCACTGTCTGTCCTTACTAACTGTTTCAATCCCCTCCCTTTCCAGTTATGGACATCTGACAACACAGCGGATGAGGGAGAGGGTGGAGATGGAGGAGAGAACTAACCAGATGTATCCAGCTGTCTCCCATAGTGAGGAAGAAAATGACAAAAACAAAAAAAAAAAACCCTTTTTACACATCTCCATTCCTTATTGTTCCACAGGTTCTTCTAGGAATGACAATCCATTACTGAAGAGCTGTGTATGGAAATTCAAATCATAGTCTTTTCACATTGCAGCTTTTGGGAAGAAACTAAATTAAAAACAGAAACCTGCATTCCTTGGTTTTGTGTTTGTCCTAGCCTTCCGTACGTGCAGTCTGCAGTGGAGAAGTATTAATGTGGCTTCAATTTGTATTGATATTAAGTTAAAATTTCAGTAGGAAAGTGGCATTGTAAGACCTGCTTGTAACCTACAGGTGAGCTTTTTTTAAGTTACATTTGAAATGTCAAAGTGCAGGAAATGAATAGTAGAGGCAAGCTGTTAATTTGAGCTAAAGGAAGGTGCTCCTCCTGACCTACTGCATCGTCCTCTTGGA
Organism: Heterotis niloticus; assembly: GCA_018136845.1. Classification (NCBI taxonomy): domain Eukaryota; kingdom Metazoa; phylum Chordata; class Actinopteri; order Osteoglossiformes; family Osteoglossidae; genus Heterotis; species Heterotis niloticus. Next base: position 13,182,713 of record CM030901.1, on the reverse strand, counting down.
ACTGAGGTTACTCAGTAGTTACAACAGTAGTTAGTGGTGAGAAATTGTTTCCCCCTCTCCACTGAGCAGTATCCGTTGAGGGTGTTGTTGGTTTCAGCAGCTAAAAGCAGCACCCTTTTCTATATTTCTTCACCATCCAGCTAAATAATTTCTTGCCCTTCCAGCATGCCAGTCTTACGATCAAGTGGCTCTTTCTGAAAAACCAAAAATATATTAAAGAAAATCAAACATTGTCTTTACAAAACACTTTGAAATGAGAAATGCTGCACAAAAGTATTGAAGTTGGCTACCCCCTCTCTACCCCCCCCCCCATGCGGGTTGAAACACGTACGAAGGTTTTCGGTCAGTCCAGGGACTGTCATTACAGATCGGGACCACTGTCGTGTTTGCTAGTCCTCAACTGTAGTCCCCAAAAGCTTTGTGAAAACGTATAATGCCCTCTGTAACAGCTATGTACCATGAATAAAAACCACATTTTATAAACCTGGAAAATTACCTTTTCTGTGCATTGTTTATTCCTCCAGCTTTTACTGTGCTTGTGTTTATCAGAGCCAAATACACCTATCAGCTACAACATTAAAACCAGCTGCCTAATGTTGTGTAGGTCCTCCTTGTGTCAACAAAGTGGCTCTAAGCTGTGGAGGCATGGACTCCACAAGACCTCTGAAGGTGTCCTGTGGTATCTGGCACCAACATGTTGGCAGCAGATCCTTTAAGTCCTGTAAGTTGCAAGGTGGGGCCTCCGTGGATCGGACTTGTTTTTCCAGCAAATCCCACAGATGCTCAATCGGATTGAGATTGAACGCCTCGAACTCTTTTTCATGTTCCTCAAACCATTCCTGAACAATTTTACGGTAACCACATCAAAGTAACATCCACATGAATGCCATAACCTAAGGTTTCCCACCAGATCTTTGCCCAGAGCATCATGCTGCCTTCTTCTCACAGTGCATCCTGCTGTCATCTCTTCCCCAGATAAACAACATCCATGCGTCCGGCCATCCACACAATCCAAAAGAAAATGTGATTTGTCAGACCAAGCCACCTTCTTCCATTGCTCCATGGTCCAGTTCTGATACTCTTGTGCCCATTGTAGGTGCTTCTGGCTGTAGACAGGGGTCATCATGGGGACCTTGACCAATGTGCAGCAATGCTGTGATGCAATGTGTGTTCTAACACCTTTGTATCATGGACAGCATTAAGGTTTTCAGCAATTTGTGCTACAGTAGCTCTTCTGTGGGATTGGACCAGATGGGATAGCCACCAGGTTGCCAGTTCACTGATTGTATTTCCTTGAACCGCTTTTGGTAGGTACTAACCACTGCATACCAGGAACCCCCCACTAGACCTGGAGTTTTGGAGATGCCCTGACCCAGTCATCTAGCCATCACAATTTGGCCCTTCTCAAAGTTGCTCAGATCCTTACGATTGCCCATTTCTTCTGCTTCCAACACATCAACTTCAACAACTAACTGTTCACTCGCTGCCTAATATCTCCCCCACCCAACCCTTCATAGTTACCATTCTAACAAGATTATCAGTGTTATTCACTTCACCTGTCAGTGGTTTCAGTGTTGTGGCTCACTGGTGTGTGTTCCATAGTGACTGCACTTCTTCTTTCGGCTGTTCCCATTAGGGGTCGCCACAGCGGATCAATTGTTTCCACTTCTTCCTGTCCTCTGCATCTTTCTCTGTCACGCCCACCACCTGCATGTCCTCCTTAACCACATCCATAAATCTCCTCTTAGGCCTTCCTCTTTTCCTCTTGCCTGGCAGCTCCATCCCTAGCATCCTTCTCCCGATATATCCAGAATCTCTCCTCTGCACATGTCCAAACCAACGCAATCTCGCCTCTCTGACTTTGTCTCCAAACCATCTAACCTGGGCTGACCCTCTAATATACTCATTTCTAATCCTGTCCATCCTCGTCACACCCGATGCAAATCTTAACATCTTTAACTCTGCCACCTCTAGCTCTGCCTCCTGTCTTTTGGTTAGTGCCACCATCTGCAACCCATAAAGCATAGCTGGTCTCACTACCATACCATAGTGACTGCACTAGTCTGTATAATCCTTATGTGCCAGTTTTGTATTTCAGTAATAATCCATTATTTCAGCACCAGTATTTTTAATGCAAATTTAAGCGTAACTTGTGAAATGTCATTGAAATAATTGCATAATATATGATTAAAAGAATCCAATTAAACTTATGATGTTTTCACTATGTGAAAGTGGGTATTTTGAATGTAATGCAAGGAGAGCTACACCAAAGTAATTTTAATGCTGTCTGAAAATGAGAAAATTTTCAAAACAATACTTTATGCAATTTAGAATTTACTATAAACACTTTTAGGAGGTTATATTTTCCTTTTAGGAAAAATGTTTAAAAAGTAAATTGTTTATATTAGCAAGAGGAATTATATTCTGAAATTTAACATATACAGTTTAAGAGCTATACAAAAATCCATGATAAAAATGAATGGCTGATAAAACCAATTTATTTTCTTACTCCATTTCTGTTTATCTGTCCTGATGTGTCCAGTCCTGTGTTACATGGTGCTGGGTGTTAATATTTACAAATACAGTTCATGGCTCTTAAGTGAAAGTCTGTTTATAGTCAGCTATTGGCCTTTTACATCGTTTCAGCACATCGTGTCATAACATAATGACAAATTACCTAAATCAATTATGTACTGTATTATATTAATAATGGCGCTCAGTGTCACTCATCTATCCCACTTTCTTTTCAACAGCGCCCCCTTGCTGGCGGAAAGCAAATTTTGAGAAGCTCTGCAGATGAAGTGAAAAAAAGCCCCCAGGGATGCAAACACATAAATAAGTTAAACACGCACACTAGGGTCGCTTGCCCTAAATGGAAACAACTGAGACTTACACATAAAATATATATTTTAAAGCATACCGATGTAAATTTTAAAAAAATATTTGAGCCACTACCAATAAAGTAGTGGTAGTACTTATCTGTGTGTAGCTATGCATATAGTTAAAATATTGCAGGAATGTAGTTAATTGAATACATTTATTCATTTAGCTGAGGGTTTTTTCAAGAGTGGGAATGATTTGTCTCTATACAGATTTGTATTTTTTCGCTGGAGCAGTTCAGGGTCTGCACCTAACAATATTATAGAAGGAGCTGAGATTCGGATCCCAAACCTTTAGAGACAATGGAATTCACCACCACACCATCTGCTGACTGAACCGTGTCTGCACAATGAAAAGCATAAACTAAATTATATTTATTTTAACTCATTTACATTTGTCCCAATCACCCCATGTTATTTTGCCTTCATAAATATGTCACTGGATATAAACATTTTGGAAACGTTTTAATTTGACGTCAGACACTGTGGAATGTAAAACGATGACGGTCCCTTTGCAACTCGCGATTAATGTACTTCCGGGTATGGGCGGCTGTACGGTAGCGCCGCGGCGGATGTTTTCTGACTTTTAAACGCGAATCATCTCAGCCTGTCCGTTACAAAGAGAACCATATAAACATAAATGCGTACATTTATGTCCAAATGCTACGAATATCCGCCCGTTTCCAGTTAACCTTCAACTTCCGTCTTGCTCGCGTTTAGCCATTAGCCGTTAGCTTACAACCTGCGTTCACTTAGGCTTGGATGTTTCTTCCGAGATTCGGCGGCTTTTAGTGGTTCTCTCACAGGGGTTTGGACCCCTCTGTCAAGATGAAGGCCCTTCCTTTCATTGCGTCGCTTTTCTTTCTTACACCAAGCGACTGTGCGGTGAAGCCGCCTGAGATGGAGGAGCCGGAGCTCGGTGAGTAACCGGCGGACTTTCTCTGCCACTGCCGACGGGTCAGAACTCCCCATGAATGAAACACACCGCAGTTATTAATATATTAATACATTAATATCGCAGTTGTGCTGCTAGTGAAAGATGTTTGAGGACCCGAGCTTTTTTTGAATTTTGACCGGATAACAGAATGAGAATATGTGTCGCGCCTGCTGGACCGTGTAACGGTGTGTGAAAACAGAACAAAACATGTTTGTCTTGATGTGAGAATGAAAGGAAACTTTAATTTGGGAACAATGTCGGTTTTACCACGGAGTACTGCGGAGAGATGGCTGTGGTTTATCAGGTCCAGACGGCTTCACACCCGTCATTTGGTGCCACTTTGACAAAAGTGAAGTCACTTTGGAAATATAAAGGAGTTTGAATAATATGAAGTACTGTGTAGTGCTGTATGGACATGTGGTTGTGAATCAGAGGAGGTGGCGTGGTTAGAGGTGTCTTCTTGCAGTCATAGTCCCATGTTCCAGTCTCCATTCCTGCTGCTGTACCCTTAAAAAAGATACTTAAAAAGTACCCGGCTGTATTAACTGGAGAATTATTGTTAGCAGTTTCATGTGCAAACATAACACTGTGAGTTGATTTGGAGAAAAATATCCAGTAGGTAAATTATTAAGAATATGAAATACTAACCATAGTACAATGGTTATCAAAGTCAAAAGAGTTTGTTACGTACATGGTTACCGAGTATACCATGTAGTGAAATGTGCCCTGATTCAGCAGGAGACTGTGTGTGGTTCCATTCCAAAAATGTATGAGTAGAAACAAACAACCAAACACCAAGAAAACAAGTAACAAACAACAAATAGATAAAGTAAGTAAATAAATGAATAAATAACACCTTAAGTTGCATTATGGGGGCAGTGAAGTGACAGCGAGGGGAGCAGTAAACGGATATTGTGGTCTCTGGTTTGCGAGGATTATGGTGGCATGGCTGGGTTCAGAAGTCTAATGGCTTGTGGATAGCAGCTCCTCCTGAGCCTCTCCATTCTGGCCATAATACTTCTGAAACATTTGCCTGATTTCAGCAGGTCGAACAGATGTTTGCTGGGATGAGACAGGTCACTGATGATCCTAGTTGCTCTGTTCCTGCATCTCCGGGTGTAGATGTCCTGTAGGGATGACAGATCAGATCTAGTGCAGCGTTCCGCTGCCCGGATCACTCTCTGCAGTGCTTTGATGTCATGAGCACAGCTATTCCCAAACCAGGAGGTGATGTTCTGAGTCAGGACAGTTTGTACAGCACCAGAGTAGAAGGTTTTAAGGATCGCCGGAGAGACCCGAAGCTTCCTCAGCTATCTGAGGTGGTAAAGACACTGCTTTGCTTTACTGGCTTGAGCTCAGATGTGTACAGTCCATGTCAAATCCTCAGTGACACGAACGCCCAGATATTTGAAGCTGCTCACCCTCTCCACTCCAGTCCCATTGATTTTAAGGGGGGTGTAGGACCGCTGCTATTATTGGTTCCAGTCTGATGGTCTGAGTGGGTTATTTGCTTCTTCTGCCAGTTTTTGTTCTTTTTGTGCAGGGCTGTGTGCGCTAGTATCCAGTTGCACGTTAACCATTTGGATCAAGTTCAGACAGACTGTTGGAGTGAGTGAGTGAGTGAATGAATGAATGAATGAATGAATGAATGAATGAACAAATTAGGACACTAATTTGAGTGAGTGTTTCACCCCATAGTGGCCCTCCTCAGGACTCTTGGTACAGGTTTTTCTTAAGGGTTTTGGTTAAGTCACTTGTGATAGCCCTATTAAAAATAATTCTGAAATCAGTAGAATGGCTTTGTTTATGCTTTTCTGAAACTCCAGTTTTACTTAGGTCAAACAGTTGCAAGTATTCTAAAGGTTAGTGATTGGATAGGTAGTGTAGTGATCAGGACCATTTCTTTTGTACTTTGTAGGTTGCAGCCTCGAATCCCTACTCCTGCTGTAGTAGCTTTGATTACTGTACTTACCCTGAATTGATACAGTAAGAATACCCTGCTGTATAGATGGGTACATCATTTTAATGTTTACTGTGTAACAGTGCAAGATGCCTTGAACTGAGAAGTTGGCTAAGTAAAGGATTATGATGATGATAACAATAATAATAATAATAATAATAATATATAAAGGTGGATAACTACATCGAATATAATTTTATATTTTGTACCCAGCTATCCTTTGTATGCTCTTTGATGCAGCTTTCCCTCATCTGTCCCAAACCCTGTGCTTTCAGTTTAAAGTTTCAGGTAAGACCCATGACCTCATGGAGGAAAATATGACGTTTGGTGCTGTTTAGAGTGCAGCCCTGCAGTCCTTTGCTCACACAGACAGTGGACTTTGCTGGGCTTTCAGAGGCAATAAAATCAGTGAACAGTGTCCTTCTCTGCACTGAGACGTTGTGTGTGGGTGGAAACGAGCTTTTACTCATATCAGAAAGTTTAGATTCTACCTGCTCAGCATCTGCCGTGTCTCTAACCAAAAAGCTGTGTAAAACTAGCTCCTGTTGGTTTTGTTTCTGAGATACAAACATGTAAATTGTGCCTCTGTTTTGACTTTGTTTCTGGCAGGCGGCAGTGTTTATGGAAGCTGTGGTTTATATGGATTTGCATAGCTGACAGTTCTACACATGCAGTCAAATTAGGTGCCAGTAAATAGGTGCAGCAGGTAGAGGGGCATTCCTGGCTCAAATGCTTGCTCCTATACTTAACCCTGAATCAATACAATAAGAATAAAAACTGCCTAAATAAAAACTAATATAAGTCTCTTATCTGAAATTAGTTGTTTCAGAATTCAACATTTTTAGGATTTTATAAAGGCAACACAGTCCAAATACTGTATATTACATAACACTCCCAGCAGGGTCTGGCCCAGCACACATTAATCAGGCAGATGAATATGTATGAATATTCACTGTCAGTGTTCAGTTCTTCATGCATTATTCTAGCTTGTTTCATGACCAGCAACCCAGACACAGTCAAATGGTCACCTTGTTGTCAAATCCACCCAATCAAACATTGTTAACATCTGCATGTTTTGTCCTGTAAAATTTTTTTCCTACTTTTCATTAGTTTTTGGTCATCACTGTTGCTGTTCAAAATTCAACAACTTGTCTTTCTGTTTCTGCAAGTCATATATGGTGATTGTTCCCACATCACATTCTTCAGTAAGACACCTCACAGACACGACATCACCGTGCTTCTGCACTGTTCATGACAGATGCTTCCTTTTCTTTTTCTCACTGTTATCTATGGAAGCATCCTAACTCTTTTAGACATTTTCACGGTCAAATATAGGTGGCATCAGGTCAGATTTTGGCACCAAACTTACAAAAACGTTTTGTTTTCAGGGATTTTCAGATTTTGGAATTACAGAATGTGTCAATTTGTAGTAGTAAATGTAAACATAATTCAGGGAAGCTTTATAGTTACCATGAGCTGACATTGGATTCAGCATCACTTAACATCAGTAAATGTGGAAGTTAAACTGTTCTTTCATATGTGATGTTTTGCATAGTTTTTAAGGCTCTTCTGTAAACTTATTTGTGTATTACTCTGAGGCCAAGCTGTTGGTGTTTTTTTTAATTTTGGGATTAACCTTAGTGTTCTTACATTTTGACAATCATTTTTCGCTTGATTTTTGTACTCTTTTTATACTTACTGGTTTCCCTGGAGGAAGTCTGACAGAAATGGCCTCTAAACACGCTCCAGGCCATCCTGAACAATACCTCATACCCTGTACATGTCACACTGACCACACTAACAGCAGACATCCTCATGCTGCCAGAGTGGCCACCTCTAAATTACCTCCGAGTGACCTCATAATGACACATACCATTATTTATTTTTTTTAGCAACTTATATTTAATAAATTTGTCATCTGCTCAGCTTTATCTCTGTTTTAGTCACTGTCTATACACACTGTTGCTAGTTTATTGGGTATACCCCTCACCTTCAAAAAAAATTTACATTCCAACAAGCTGTATGTCATGTGACTGCAGTGTGGGGTATAAATCAGATGGGCAGCGTTTGTAACATCAGCTATTGTTTAGCCGATTGTTGGAACAGGCAAAACGAGTGACCTTAGTGACTGTGGCATGGTGATTGGTGCTAGGTGTGTCAGTTTTAGCAACTTTCAAATGGCTACCATGCTGAGATATTCACAACTATTTCAAGAATTTATTGGTTTAATGATGTGAAAAGCAAAGAAGTACCAGTTATCAATGATCTGGTGACAAAAATAAATTGGGGATCACAGGGTCAAAGGAGAACTGTGATATCGTGCCAGCTAACAGATGTGCCCCAACTGGGCAGATCACACCCAAATTTATAGTATCTCACAACATAACAAACTTTATCTCAAATGGGCTACAACAGTTATGCCAGATTCTGTTGTTATCAGCAAGGAACAAGAAAGCATGTCTTCAGCATGCATAAGAGCATCAAAATTGGCTAGTTTATCCACAGTCTGTTGGACACGTCCAGCATAATAAAATACCCTGTCAAATGGTACGTATCGTCATGGATTGGTTTCACGAACATGACACCCAAGTTTTTACTGCTTTACTGGCCTACATAGTCCATAGGTCTCAACCTTATTGAGCATCTATGGGATGAGAAAGGGAGAGGGCTGTTTATAGCAATTTGCAACAACTACACAACATAATCATTTCCACATGGTACAACATTCCTGCACAACGCATCCAGCATCTTGTAGAATCCATGCCCAGACCAATACATTTTGTTTGGAATGATAAAGGAGGCAAAACAAGCTACTACATGGTTGTACTTAATAAACTGGCAACTCGGTATATGTGTGTATGTGTTGCATGTTTGTATGAGTACATCGTATAGTGCTGCACCCAAGAGAATTTCTCTGGGATTAAAAAAATTTTCCTTCACTTAATTCAAAATTGCATTTGTGCACCTGCCAGAATTTGCATGCAAGTCCTTAACTGCGTATAATGTAACACTGGCAGCTCAGTGCAGAGCAGTGCATAAACTGTGATGACACAGTTCAGGGGTGATGACCTCGCATACTCCCCAATGCAGTCCCAGACTGGCGCTGTGAAGAACCCAGTGTGAACCCACACCTGGGCAGTGACTCCCTCACATGCCTGTGCACATCCTCATTCTGCTCATGTTTTTCAGAGCCCCTCCATGACATGCTGTCCGAGTTTGAGGTTCTTTCCATGTCCAACCTGCGGCAGCACTCTGTCAGGAAGAGGGACGTTGCAGCTGCATCCCAGATTGAACGAATGTTCAGCTTCTCAGCGCTCAACAGGTAAAGCATCAGCTGTGAGCCCCTGGTACAAACAGGTCCTGTAAGCTATGAGGAAAACAGACCAACTCTAGAAATGGCAGCAAGTCCTCAGCTTGCATGTTTGGTTTAACAGTATTTGAATTTATTTTGGAGAAACCACCACCCATCATTATTGATGCTGATGATGGTGACTACCACTGTGATCATTTATCATTTCTCCTTTTGGCCTTTAGTCTGCCTGTTTTTCATCTTGTATCATGTAACAATAAATAAATCCATGACCGTGACCAGTGCATTTGTTCACTGGTATGAGCAGCTGTCAAAGTCTTCATACTTAAATGTTCTTAATGGTGCTCTGCTATAATTTAATCCCAAATTATGAAGCATTATTTTATATTTTATGATGTATGTGGTGCCATGTCATACCCTTTTAACTGGGGTACAGCAAAAATTGTATCTTCCCACTTCTTTTCAGGAATTTTAACCTGTACTTGACGACTAACCGGGAGCTCTTCACCAAAGACTTCAAAGCTGTGTTTGTAGACAGCAATGGAACGGAGCTCAAGTATGAGGTCCAAATCCAGAACTTCTTCAGTGGACATGTTGTAGGTGAGGGATGTTAAGGTGGAGGGTGATAGTCTGCCTGCATCAAGGATGACATTCAGAAGTTGTTTTTTTGCCATGGTAACGAAGCCCCCATCATCACCCTGCCTTGTGTTTAAAGGGGAGGAGCATTCCCGTGTGCAGGCACACATAGATGGCAATGAATTCTCCGCACACATTCTGACTGATGAAGCAGAGTACAACATAGAGGTAACATTTATGAATGAAGGTCTTCTGAGAATTTGAAGTTAATGAGAATAAAAAGCCATACTCCAGCTCAAAAATGTACTGAAGATTCGGTAGTGTTGTAACTTATATTAGTGAGTTGTGGTTGATGATATTATCGGAAAAATAGCCCTGATATAGTTTGTTGTTCATTGACTGGACCAAATGGAGAGAATTAACTGTATTTCAAAAGCCTATTCTTTAAGGTGTGATAAATAAATCGGGTTACTTGCTCTATTCTCTTTTCACCCATCAGCCCTTGTGGAGGTTTACAAAGACAGCTCAGGATGATAGGCTACTAATCTACCGCTCTGAGGACATCAAGAACATCAGCCGGCTGTCCTTGCCCAAAGTGTGTGGCTACGTGAAGGCAGAGGCCCAAGACCTCGTGCCAGAGGGGGTACCTGACACTGAGAACAAGGAGGAGGGAGAAGGTGAGCATGAGAAAGGGGATGGGACATGGGACAAGGTTCAAAAAGGAGTTATTGTGCCATTAGTAATGCTGGATTGTAGAGAGGTAGTGACAGAGGAAATTGGGGCTTTGGAAATTATACTGAAGCTTATGTACAAGATACTGGGAGGATAAACATCTGTTTGAAATGTGAAGAAATTCTTACCTTTTACCATTAATATGAAATTATGTCTCTCCACAAAGTTTTCTGATGTGTCTCAATCCCAGTTGTTTTATGTAGGGCGACTGAATTGAAAGAAATAAGCAGAACCTTTGACAGGAGATCAGAGCAACACTGACAACAGTCTGGCTATCTCAGGGCACCTCCACAGGGAGAAGAGGCAGACCCACAACCACAAGAAGAACACTTGCCCCCTGCTGTTGGTGGCAGACTACCGCTTCTTTCAACACATGGGTCGCAGAGAGGAAAGCACCACCCTCAACTACTTGGTGAGAGATGAGCATAAGCAGAGTGCCTTAATAACGATCTGAGCTGGGGAGAATCTTGCCAACATGCCTTTATAAATTGACACATTATTTTGTGTTGGTTTCTTGGTTACTTTAGAAAAGTCAGTCCCACTATCTTGCATTTCAATTTCATGATCTGCCTTGCTTGTCGCAGATTGAGCTGATTGACCGAGTGGATGACATCTACAGGAACACATCTTGGGATGAGGAGTTCAAAGGATACGGTGTACAGATCCAGCAGGTGTGCAGCGTGTTGGCATAGTTGTGCTGTCCATTGTACAGCAGATGGGCATTCAGAGGGGGCTATCAAGTGTCGGGTTACAGTGATGCATCAGTAAACTCTTAATGCATCAGTGGCCTTTTCTTTAGTCACTTTACTCTTCATGATCATTTTTTTAATATTGCTAACACTAGATTGCCGTTACCTGCAAACAACTGACTTGCATCATTCAATTCAAATGAATTTTAACAAAGCTGTTCAGTTTTTTGCCACTTTCTGAGATAAATAGCACCCAAATTACGTTGTCCCAAATGACTGATTCTGTCGCTAAATTGTTTTGACCCAGTTTTGTTTTTAAATGTATAAATAAGTGACTATTTGTGTTTCTCAAATCATCTGATGTGAATATACAGTCTAAAGTTTTTTTTTTTTTTTTTTTTTGGGTTGCCCTTTAGATCATCATCAACAAGGAGCCCACCCATGTCCTACCAGGAGCTGCCCACTACAACATGGAAGGCAGTCCTGTAAAGAACAAGGATGTGTGGGATGTGAAGAAGCTCTTGGAGGTAAGAAGAAGCACAGAAGCACATATAGGGTCTTCCATCATGCCATTCTGCTGGAGCAGTGTGTATTCCAAGTATTTTAATATGCTTGTACCCCTATCACTAAAATATTGCTGGGTCCCATCTATACCTTTTATGTTTAATGTTACCAGTAAACTAAGATTTGCTCCCTTATTAGTATTGACAAAGTGGACCATCAGGCCTTTAATTGTAGGAAATACCCTAAAGTTGTTCTGGTCTCTACCCCTTGCAGCAATTCAGCACTGACATCGCGAACAATGCCTCTGGCGTGTGCCTGGCTCACCTATTCACCTATCAAGACTTTGATGAGGGCACACTGGGCTTGGCCTATGTAGCCCCCCCAAAGCCAAATCACCTCGGTGGCCTCTGTCCTACCCGTTAGTCTTTCACAAAACATTAATGGCACTGGAGAGTTGCAATTGTATGACTGTTCTGTAAACAGTGGTTGTATCCTTTTAAATGGGCTTTTCTCTGTGTTCCAGCTTATTTTCCAACGGCAACCAAAAAACGCATTTATCTGAACACTGGTTTGACCAGTACCAAGAATTATGGAAAAACCATTCTTACCAAGGTCAATGCCCTAATGTGTTTTTAAGGCTTCTTTGATGGGGAAAAATATTACTGAAATAATTCAAATAATTATTAAAAACTGTCTTCCCGGGTAGGAGGCTGACTTGGTGACCACTCATGAGTTGGGTCACAACTTTGGAGCAGAACATGATCCTGACAACATTCCCTACTGTGCTCCCAGCGATGACCTTGGCGGGAAATACGTCATGTACCCCATTGCAGTGAGCGGAGACCACACTAACAACAAGGTCTCTCTCTCTCTCTCTCTCTCTCTCTCCAGATAATTTTTTTTTTTTTTAACGCCTTTCTTGGTCTCTCCCCTTCTCAGCGCTTCTCCAACTGCAGCAAGATCTCCATCGTAAAGACACTGACGTACAAGGCTCCTCAGTGCTTCAGGGAGCGGGACAGCAAGGTTTGCGGGAACTCGCGTGTGGAGGATGGCGAGGATTGTGATCCTGGCCTGCTCCACCTGAACGATGACCCCTGCTGCACCTCCTCCTGCAAGTTCAGGCTTAACGTCCAGTGCAGGTAACAGCAGCATTGCTGACCTGCTGCGTCTGTGTCACAGTGCAGGTGGATGTGCTAATAAAGCATTTCTGTGCACCTAGTGATCGAAACAGTCCTTGCTGCAAGAACTGCTACTTTGAGAAAGCAGGGAAGGTCTGTCAGGAATCCATCAATGCCACCTGCAAGGGGGAGTCTAAATGCACAGGTGGGTCTAAAGACTAGTCCAGGAGACAGATGGTTTCACATCTTCCTAGAAAAACTAATAATCTTAGTCTTTTAATCCGTATAGATCTTACTAAACTTAACCAGTGTTGTGTTCCTGACATTCAGTTTCTTTTAGAAAAAAATGTCAAAGATGGACTGTTCTTACACAGGAGTTAGCAACAGCACTTTAGTATTTGTGAGCATGTCCTTGTTACCCAGGCAACAGCAGTTTCTGCCCACCTCCGGTCAGTGCTCATGATGACACGATCTGCGTGGACATGGGCCGCTGTCACAACGGCGAATGCATTCCCTTCTGCCAGGCAATTGAGAACCTCTTGCCTTGTGCTTGTAATGGTGAGCTGTCTCTGAGCACACACTTCTGTGGGCGCTGTGAGGACTTGCTCTGTGTCAGAGCTCTTTTCTGTGACCCCAAGCTTCAAATGGCTGTCAGATGCCCTGATCTGACCTCCTGCATCTCCATTCCGCATTCCGCAGAGACCGATGACTCCTGTAAGGTCTGCTGCCGAAACAGCAATGGAGTGTGCGCCCCCATCAAGCAGAACAGCGGAGAATTCCTCTATTTGCGCAAGGGAAAGCCGTGCACCGTGGGCTTCTGCGATGAGGGAGTGAGTGGGCCTCCATTCATTCCAGTCATCGCACTGGGACAAGAGCTGAGGAGCTGTGTGGCCGAAGCTGTGATCCTTGCCTGCTCCAAATGTAGGGAAAATGTGACCATTGTTCACATGGAAGTATTTGCTTCTCTTTCAGGGCAAGTGCATGAAACAGGTCCAGGATGTCATTGAAAGACTGTGGGACTTCATTGATAAACTGGATATCAATACATTTGGTGAGCAGAGTATAGAGAATGGCAATAAGGTGTTTTATTACAACATTTAAATGTCCTTGTTTTTATTACATCATTTATGGGTAAAACAACAGGATTCTTCTTGGCAGTTCAGCCTGTTGGTCATAAATCACTTTCTGGTATTAACAGGTAGGGGAAAACTTGTCAAAGTGTTAATAGGTGTGATGGCCATTTCTCACCACTGTTTTACCTTCACCTGCTGCTCCACAGGGAAGTTCTTGGCAGACAACATAGTGGGTTCTGTGGTGGTGTTCTCTCTCCTCTTCTGGATTCCACTGAGCATCCTGGTGCACTGTGTGGTAGGTCATCGTGAGGCTGCCTCAGCAGGACGTGCTTCACTGGCCATTTTCAAAGTTATGCAGTGAATGGATTTATTTACCACTGACACCGGTGTTTGTGTTGTAGGATAAAAACCTTGACAAGGAGTATGAGGAGAACAACAAGTTCTACCCCAGTGTAAGTACCAATATCTTATCGCACATCTACCTCAGATACGGTACATCCAAGTTATGAAGAATTGATTGGGTCATTAGTAGAGATGTGAATCGTTACGCTGCAGTCTGGCTGGCAGAAATGGTTAAAGTGCAGGAGAAATTCTCAGCAATGACCCTGTCCATCACTGTCTGCTTTGGCCTTCATGGAACTGCAGCAGATGTTGGAGGTGTGTAATAGAACTCTGTCTGCAGGTGAGTGCTGTGTGTAGCGTCACTGTGAGCTGTGCAGCACGGTGCTTTGGTGGAAACATGGAGTGTGTCACAGAGCGTCTTTATGTGTGACATGACGACTCCTGCTCTTCTGAGCGCTTTACTGGCTCCCTCCCTCCTCCTAGAACACAGAGATGCCGAGCAGCCAGGAGTTGGCCCCCACACGCATCTTCAAGCCCCCACCGCCCATGCTGTCAGTGGCTCGCCTCCAGGCCCAGCAACAGCCGCTGAGCATGAGCACCCCACCCCTCGCCCCTGTCCTTACCCCGGCCGGCGGCGGGCCCAAGCAAGAGCCACTGCGAATGGCCACCATTCAGGAGGACCCCAGCTCCGACTCCCATCTGGACGAGGATGTGCTGGAGGACGAGTTCCTTCCCAGCAGCGCCGCCAACAAGTCCTTCGAGGATCTAACGGAACAGCTGCCGACGCGCAGCGAAAAGGCCCTAGCCTTCCGGCTGAAGAGGCAGGCGCGCATTGATAGCAAAGAGACTGAGTGCTGAGAACGTGGGTGAGGAGCACTGAAGTGCACAGCATTAAACAAACAGGACTTCATGTGGCGTGCAGGCTGCCATGATGCACTTAGTTCAAATGTAGATGCAAAATATGCAATTTTAAAAGAAAGAAAAACAAGAAAATTTCACTTTGTTGTGTTTTGGTCATGCTGTTATGCCAGAGACTGCAGTAAGAAACTAACGATGTAAAAGCAGGTCTGAAAAACAAATCCAAGGTGCCTTCAATTACCGACATGCATCAGAATCCCAGCTGTGCTCCTTGATGCAGGCGCCAGTGGGATTGTTTCTCACTATTTCCCTCATCTGGCTCGTACTTTTCCTTCTTGAAAAAGCACATTCAGTGGGCGTGTCCAAATGTTTACAAGTGGACGCATCCGCTGAATTTCCACCTTACTCCATACCTGTCCACAGACACTTCATCTCCAGTGGCGATTCTTTAAACCTCCTGTATTCCTGTTAAAGTTACATTCAGTTCGGGTTTTACTTTTGTCTCATTTCACGTCCCCCAATCAGTGATGTGTGAATAGTTTACTTGAGTTAATCTGCCTATCTGATTACTTTTACACTAACTAGTCTCAGTGCTGAGAGAGGGAAGCGGAGTGGTACCGCACAGTTTAATACTTACAGTGCCTGTTTTGATCCAGGTCATTTCAGGGGCTGTGCCGGTCAGGGAAGTGTGAGAATGTTTTCTGGGGAAAATACCAAAAAGGAGCTGATCCTGGCTTTAGCAGCCCTGCTCCCAGCACTCCACAGGTTCT
The DNA here is from genome assembly GCA_018136845.1 of Heterotis niloticus. Taxonomy (NCBI): domain Eukaryota; kingdom Metazoa; phylum Chordata; class Actinopteri; order Osteoglossiformes; family Osteoglossidae; genus Heterotis; species Heterotis niloticus. The sequence continues at coordinate 13,166,965 of CM030901.1, read as the reverse complement.
TCTGTAGGGAGGAAGGCACCAGCGTCTCCATCAGTGAGACTCTTGTGTCTTGGTGAGCTGTGGCAGCCGACGGGTTGATGGGCATGTTGTGGTGCTGTTTTTTTTTTTTTTTTTTTTTTTTTTTTTTTTAAAGCACATTTGGCTTTCCAGGCCAGGAATAATGAACCAGTCCACTTGCAATTCCTGCCCCAGCCAGGTGCACCTGAAGCCACACAGGTAAAAATCGCACTGGAGAATGTGTTATGGCTACAGTGTTTGTGAGCTGTGTGCTGCTGCTGCTGCACTGGAATGCTGCCCACTTTGTCATAGTTACCTGGTAGTTTTCGCTCAGAAAATAATAGCCCCTTCCTCATCATGTGAGCCTTTCCCCTTTATAATTCTGACATGAGTGTTACAAACTCTGTATTGTACAGTGTATGATTTTGAAAATCAGCATAATTGGGCAGCTGTTGACATCCATAATCTCACTGTAACTCAGATTCAAACTATTGTTTCAGCTCTTTTGTTAAAAGCTTCTTTGTTTTTAGCATGGAGTTTTTCTAGACACAAATGCTCTTCTGAAGTCACATTTGAAAAGTTGTGCATGTAGAAACCTGTGACATGCACTACTTTTCAATAAACTTGTAGCTGACTAAACTGTTTTGTGGAGGCTGTTTTAAAAATATTTTTGTAAGATTTTTTTTTTTTAATTTTAAAAGTCTTACTGATGATTTTTGCAGTTGTGAACCTGTTACCCTCAATCAGGACATTAAGCGATGAAAAGGAATTCTAGCTTCATATGTGCCCTGCAAAGTAAATGTGTGTGTGACCTGAGTAACTTTGCCAACTCCTGAGCGGTTCCCCACCAGGACCACGAACCTGTGGGAGTGCAACTGTCCTGCCAGAGTACAGGGTTTATTCAGTGTTGTTTCCTGTGCGTATGATGTATTCACACAAAAAAAGCCTTGATTAAATGAATATACAATGACAGTCACATCCTTGCTTTTTTAATGACTGTATGTTTGACAAGTAAAGCACTGCTTAATAGCTTGTGTGTACATAATTCATAAAGAAAGGAGTAAAACTGAAGTAACTTCACCACAGCTCACCAGAACCCAGAAGGTGCTCTCCCCAAGCAGTGGCTCCCTGTCCTTGTGGACACATTTGACATGAACTCCAAATTAGTCCTAATTGTGCAGCCTATTAGAATTGAGAGCAGCACAAGCACAATACACTTGGGTAGGATGAAAACTTGTAAGTCAGGAGTAGCACCAGATGTATTCTGCCCCCACAAATGCCCTCAATTTCTTGGCGTTGGTGTACAACTGGTATGCTGAGCAGTTCAGGTGCACAGAGTACTGTCTCAAGGTTCCAGTAATGAGCTTTCCCAAAAGTTATGGCCTACATAAATGGTTTGATTTCATGAGTGCAGCCTACCTGCTGCATCTTTAACTGTTTATACCTGTGTGCTGCATAAACAGCTGAACAGCATTTCCCAGCAGTGTAAACGAAATCAAACTTTTAAACTAAAGAGGCCCTAATATGGAAAAACAAGGATGACTGACAGGGGAAGCAGTGCTGTAACTTACAGCAGGTACTGTTGTGGTTAGCGCTACTGTCTATTACCTCAAACATAGCAAGTTTATACCCCACCTCTGGCTGTAATACCCTTGAACAAGGTCCTTACCCTGAATTATTTGTACTAAAAATGAGCTAGTTGTATGAGTAAATTCTTTTAAGAAGCTCAGTGTTAAATGGAGAAAATTATCAGCTAAATGAATAAATGTAAAACTGCGCAACTTATATAAAGTGAATCCAGGCAAGTGTTCAGCTTGGTTTCAACAAAACCTGCAATACACCATGGCCCTATAGGGGTCTACCAACCACTGATCCACTACCTGGGTGCCTGAAATCTCCTGCTCCTTACTGATCCTGAGGGCTGTCACACAGAAGGGTGGCCTCAGGGTCCTTGTTGTCCACATCGCCCCAGTAAGGTAGGATCATAGGCAAGTGGGCAGTCCGCTTCTCCAAGAGGGTCCAGAGATGCTGGGCTACAAATTCATTTCCTCTGTCAGAGAGGTGCAGCCCATCAGAGAGGTATGAGGAGAAGTCCTACACAGAGAAAGTACAGTATAAATCAACAGGTACAAAATTTTAGAAAATGAAAATCCTGTGTCTCAGTTCCCCTAAGGCTCAGACCTCATGTTTTTTTTAGCAACTTAGATACCAAAAAATGGTGCTACAGTGTTAGTCTCTTCTAATTATTTACACAACTTACTGTCCCATCCTTCTGCATCAGTGTCCAGAGGTCCAGAACCTCAACCCCACACTGGCCAGCAGCTTGGACACAGGCCTGTGCATAGTGTCCAGTCACAGTGTTCAGGCGATTGAGGGAAGAGCCTAGAGAGAGAACACACTGATGACAAGCAGCCCTGAGCAGGAATTCCAGAACTTACCCAGAGAACATGTTGTATTTGAAAAAAATGTATACACATGAAATATTAAAATATTTACATTAAAAATTGTTTTATCCCATGCTTCCCTGAGTCCAAACACAATTCTCCTTGTACACAGAAACGGTCCTTGAGTGAGTGGAACTCTGCTACACATGCAGTGACAAGGGGAGGCATGGTGGCGCAGCAGATAGTGCTAGGTATGTTTAGTTCTGTAATTTAGCTTCAATAATGATTTCCGTTAAATCCTACATAATAATTGATCTATATGGCTTTAATAAAAAGCATCTGCAAAATGTATAAATGTAAGTCAGAAGCCTCCCTTTCTATGAACTGACCTTTAAGGTGACACTCTTTCTCCCATTCTGACTCATGCAGGGGTGGGGGTGTCACCAGGATGACCCTGTCTGCAGGGACACCCACGGAGGCCAGGTGCCTCACCATCTCCTTCAGGTTTTCTGTGTACTCCTGTAGTGGGACATGCTGTTGAGGATTGATATCTGCAAACAACAGGGTTCATATTCAACCTTAGCAGCAGGAGAGAGTTGTGGTACTGGCCCAGGTTGCTCCAGGTTTAATCATTTGCTCTTACCTTCTAAAGCGGAATCATTGGCTCCGAAAAAAATGGTGACTGCAGCAATGTGATCACCTGCACAGCAGTTGCGATCCAGGATGTTTGGGAGGATTAACTTTGCCCATCTTGAGTTGTACCCTGACAATCCCCTGTTCAGCACATCGCATCTCCTTTGGCATACCAACAAGGCAGGTAGAAAAGCGTCACTTTTAATGCCCCTTGTGGAGGTGTTAGGGGAAGCTGCATCACACATCCCCTCACCCAGTACAGAAGTTTGAACGGCTGAACAGAATAAAACAAAACGCTACTGCTGCAATAACACCGAGGAAGGGTGGATTTAACGCACGTACCTGGATAATTTATTTGCTATTTCGGAGCCCCAGCTGTTCGCCTGAAAAGAAAACTGTAGCGAGACATTCACTTAGTGGGCTTAAAAGTCAAGTTATTCAGTCTGCAATAAAAATATCTGCTGAGATTATTATTTTAGAATAAGAAAAATAAAAACACAAAGAACATGTCTAACGATTTTAACTCGCAAAAAATCTAAACAAATTTGACTTGTTAACCTGGATTTTAAGAATTGCAGATGCACACAGACAACATTCTATTCTTCTTTTCGACTAACCTGTGTGATTGAGTCCCCGAAAAGTATAACTTTCGGCCACACTATTCTCTTAAGTTTAGACATCATGCTCTTGGCAGCGGAGCCGGTACACTGAGCACCATTTACTACGCATATGTCACCTATTTATCACACCAATATCACCTAACCGTCACCTATTATGCAGAAGTTCCATAAAAAAGTCATGTTGCACCGTACACTTCCTGTGACCAGATTCACTTCCGGTCCAACGTGCCAAATAATGCCGTACAGGAAACAATAACTACATTGTTTTTTGTTTCCGAGGCTAAACGGGTACGCTCATTGACGTACCTTTCTTATTTTAGTGAGTTCTGGCTCATTGTAGTAAAATTAAAATGTGTTTAATGCATTTCGCCGAGTCACTAAACAGGAAAGTAAGAAGATACGGTGTTTTTTTTTTCAAGCTGGTGGGTCAGCGTGTTGAGTGTAGTGAGGGTCCACTTTCCTACGCCCCAGTGCGATAACTTTGCCTTTAACTTTCCTTTTGTTCCCACTAAATAAACTTTCCACTTTTGTGACATAAAGAAGAGGGAACACGAGTCACGGGTGAGATGGACAAAAATGCAAAAAAGATGTAATATATTCAGCTTTGTCACAATAATCCATCACGATTATAACAGCTACTTTTGATATTTATGTTTAAATTTTGACATTATACTTACATGTAGACAACTTTTCACACATGAAAAAGTATTGATGTATTAAAGTATTTTCTGTACTCATGTATACAATAAAGGTTTATAAGCTAATATCATTGATACAAACAACTTGTGGTTTCGAGACGATATTAATAGTCGATGCTGAAGATCCAAAGAGAATAACCAGAAAATGTGTATATTAAGGTTATTAAACGTAATAAAATCATTTGTCATGTGCACAGTACAGGGCAGAACAGCGTAATGCAGACACGGTGGAATGAGCAGCGGCTCCTTTAAGCGCCGCTGGGTGGAGCTCTCCAGGAAGTGAACTAAACCGAAGTGTGAACAGATGCACACTGAAGTGATCTGAACCGGACTGAACTGCTGCAAAAAATACACTTTTTCTCTCTCTCAAACACACACACGGTTGCATCCACACATTCATACACACATCTACCGTCTCACACACACACACAGATTCACTCACAGCCAGCTGCCAGGGCGAGCCCCACATAGAGGTACAGTATATCTTTTAAAGGTAGCTATTAGATACGTCTTTAGTGGCTGCTAGGTGGCTAATAAAGGGTGTTGTACGGATTTTATTTCCATCTTATCGTTTATTCGACTCTAGCGGTGTGCGTGTGGGCACGGCGCTCTGGGTCGCCGTGTGCGCGTGCGCACGCGCTCGCGGGCGGATGTGTGGGTGTGGTGACGTGTTTTGTCCTCGCGCCGGGATTTGTGTTTGTGGCGCCGCGCGCTTGAGCCGCGGGGCGGAAGGTCGTAGTTTCATTTAAAATTTCAAGTTTATTTTTAAGTGCGCACACGCACAGTCCGGCTGATAATGTCTGATAAATGTGTTCAACGGTCACTTCACTTTTCCATCTGCTACTAAAATCTATGGGACAGGTCAGTTATGTCTGCATTACAAAGCTGGATTTTGAGTAAAGTAAATAATTTCCTCCGTTGTTTTTTCGTATGAATGAGTTATAAAGACGGCGATTCATCTCTCCCTTTCAAGCCTAGTTTGTTTCTCCGTTTCCTAAAGGCTTTTCTCTAAAGCTAAATGCATCAGTTACTATGTCGTATTTCTCTGACGTCATTATGCAAGGTGAATTACGGAACTAAACACATCTTCTCTGTGTACAGCAAAATCTCTGTTTGTTCTTAATGCACGGCTTTGTTTTTCAAGCCACAGACTTGAAATGTGGTCCACATCACCCTTTGTGAGGCTTTTGTGTGGTCAAAATTATTAAACTCCAAAAAATCAAGTTGGCATTTTGAAATGTTAAAATAGTTCTGACAAGGCTTGGAGAAGCGGGAGTAGTGATGTCACTGATGAATTTTCTGGCTCCACACACGCAGCATAGCTGCCTCACACTCTAGAAACACACACAAGATTAGTGATATAGTTAATTTTAATGCATATATAGTTTAATGATGGCAGGCATGTGCATTGCTGTCTGTGTGCTTGAGCAAAGCAGGCAGTAACTGTTATATGAAAACAAATGAAAATGTAAAAATTAAAATTACACATGGCACTGTACACATTAGTGTGTCTACAGGCAGCATTCACGTCACTCTCTTTGGCATCCAGTGCTATACTATTATACTAGCAATAAGTAACTAAACAAAATGATTTTACTGATAAATACAGTTTTGTGATTATATAATGTGCTATTTCTTTGGAACGGAACACTGAAATTTTGACCAATAATAGAACTTGGCTATTAACTTTTTGTTTTTAAGTATTTTCCAATTATTTTTCTGTTCAAAAGATCAAGTAATTGTATAATACACCAGTGCCACTGTGTCTTTCTATCCATCTCTAGACAACAAAAATATTATGTTTGTCACTGTTTGTATATTTCTTATTTGCATGAGGTTTATCTTGTATTTCAAAAATGACTTGCTTTTTCTATAATTGAGGGCTATTTTTGGGTGTCCTTGACACATTTATATGGAATATACAGTTTAGTTCTGAAATGTGTCATTTCTACACGGTGCATTTGAACAGCTATAAACACAGTAAAAAAGCTTTGTAAGCGTGGTCCTGATGGAGCGGATGATGCTGACTGTCATCTTGTCTCCTGCCTCTTCAGCTGTAGGTGCAGCCGCCAGGGCACCAGGGGCCTGGAGTCATGGTGAACAATGTTCCGGAAGGTCAAGAAGCGTCACAGCAGCAGCAGCTCGCAGAGCAGTGAGATCAGCACCAAGAGCAAGGTCTTGCCCCAGATCTCAGCCAAATCTCATGTTTCTAAGCTGAACGAAACAGAGGGCACAACTTGTCAGTGTTAAAATTGATTGTTTTAAGAACAGAGATGCTGCAACGGTATTATTTGTTCTAACTATATCTGGGACTTTTATGTAAGCTTACATGTAAATAAACTGAGGTATGGCTATATTAAGCTTTTTTAGAATGAGAGTGATAAAAATGACTATGGATTTAAGAATGTTAATTCGAATTCCAGTCTCAGCTGTGTTCCTAAGATGAGGAACCTCTGTATCTGAAATGAGCTTTTCTTCCCTTGAAGTGCTTTAAATTATAATTTAAATTTTACTAAATGAGCCAGAGAGTGAGCCAGTATAAATTAATGGTTTATGTATAAACAAGGAGCAGAAGACCCTGGAAAGTAATTCTAGGAGCAGTTTGACACTTTCAGTTCTGCTTTGCCTCTTTGAGTAACTATGTTGGTATCTCTCCAGTCTGTAGACTCCAGCCTGGGAGGGCTATCCAGGTCCAGCACAGTGGCCAGTCTTGATACAGACTCCACCAAGAGCTCAGGTGGGTACTGCCACTGCTTGGAGCTTTGTCTCGTTTCAAAATAATGTAATGAAAGCAGAAACAAGAATCATAGGACCCCAGCATCGGTGTACAGAGTAAAACTGACATTTACAGAAAAATTCCAGAAAAAAAGAGTGGCCCTTAAATGATACCATTTAGTCACCAGTGCATCAATAGTCCACCTTGACATTGTGGTCCTGCCTGCTGCTCTCTCGACATGCAGGCAACAGCAGTTCAGACTCCTGCATCGAATTTCGAGTAAAGTATGTGGGGGCAATCGCGAACCTGCATTTCGACATGTGCAAGACACTCCTGGAACCTTTGGACTTGATAAACTACATTGATGCCGCACAGGTAAGGAAATGTCATGAGACAACAAATAACTTAAAAGTTTTAGTTTGCTGTAAAAAATAATCTAAAATGTCTTTGTGGCCCTCCCTTCAAAGCAAGACGGAAAGCTACCGTTTGTGCCAGGGGAGGAGGAGATGGTCCTGGTGGTCTCCAAGCATGGGATAAAAGTGGCCTCTTTGGATCAGTGTGTGAGTGCTTCTTTCTATTTCACCATCGCTGTCTGGAATCCATTTCGGCCAATTGCTCGACTTCCTGCAAATTTGAAAATTAGAGTGAAACATGCAGGCCTTTGACTCCTCCTCTTTTGTGACACTGTAGCAGAGTTTACCCACCTATCCCTTTCTCACAAACCTCCAATGCAGGATGTCTTGCACCGCCACCCCCTGTACTTAATAGTGCGCATGCTGTGCTATGATGATGGGCTGGGGGCCGGGAAGAACCTGCTGGCATTGAAGACAACAGATGTGGAGCAGCAGGAGTGCAACATCTGGGTGTACCAGTGCAGCAGTGCGGTGAGCACACAAACTGAGCACTGTCAAAGCTAAATTCTATAGTCACTGGACGAACAGTGTCCTTTTACAGTCTTTGTCAGCTATAGTAGTTCACCTGTTTAAGAGACAGTTTTTTGACAAAATAACACAAGCATTTGCACCCCAAGCCCCTGTAAGGACATCACTGTTGTTTCTATTTTTCCCCATCCCACAGGAACACGCACAGGCCATCTGCAAGGTGCTGTCTGCCTCATTTGACTCTGTCCTGGCATTGGAGAAGCCTTGATGTACAGTACTGCTCCTCAGAGAAAGGATATCGACAGAGGCATTACAGGCAGCCTCAAATGCTGTTGACATGTCCTTTTGCCACCATTTCCCCACAAACCACATGCTCTTAGTTTTTTATTCTAATGTAACCTAATTTTATTTAATGTAAACGTAAAAATTTGCTGCATTTCTCTCAAATTCCCACACTTTGGTACAAGAACAGTCAGCCGTTTGCTTTCTGGAAACATGGAGGCTGTTCATAAATGGTACATGGAAAAAATCACTTGGGAGCACAAGGGTCGCTGTATTCCCTCCCTCAATGCGTTATGGGTAACAGACAAAAGTCCCAAATCTCTGTTCCTATTAGTGGTACAAATCGAACAGTCCAGCTATACGGTACAATAAATGTTATTTTTAAATAAAATCAGTTTCATTTTTGATGCACAGCTTACGTTAGATTACTGTTTATTGATGCTGTTTCTCTGGCCAGCACTTGTTTATGAACAGATGCGGACAGCTGCTCAGCACCACTGCTGCAGTAGCTGTGTGAGTTCATGGCACCACCAGGGGGCTCTCTTGCATCACTAACCCGTGACCCCCCCCAATAAATAAACAAAACTCTACTGTCATCTTCCTATACATTTATGATGCTTATAAACCTGCCACTCAGCAAAGTGAGGCCATGAGTCACACCATTATATTGATTTACTATGTTTACCTTGCCTCCTCAGTTAACAGTGTGCTGGTCACCACCATGGACCTTAACTTGCACATCTAAAGGAGAAAATACAAACAGACTTAGAAGATAGTTAATTTTTATTTTTTCTTTCCAGTTGTAGGATGGTCAGTCAGTCTCTTCTCAGGGATCCACAGTAGATACAACAGTGTGCAGAACAGGCCTTCTCTCCATCCTTAGCGCTTAAACCAAAGTGATTTCCTAAGTGCCACGGCGGCAAAAAATAGTTACTCGGAAAGGTTAAATCTTTAACATTTAAATATGGACAAAAACATGGCAACTATATTTACAGTAACAAACCTATTGTTCTGTTTCCAGTGAATTAACAGAAGAATAAAGTGGAAGGTAAATAGTTAAATACACATGCTTCCCCCTTCCTGTCTTAGGTTACTGCAGTTCACACTTAAGGGTATATTTCATTTAAAATTAAATGTTATTCTATATATAGAGTTGCTCTGCAACCAAAATCACAATTCATTACATGAAATTTAATATATATTTAAAATATAGACGTTATTCGAATGCAAATGTTGTGAAGTGAGATCAGACAGGTCTGAGGTGGGAAGTGATGCAAGTGGTCCGTTTGTCCATACGTACAGCTCTACTTATAATCAATGTCCTCCACTGAAGATTTGGGGAAAGGGGCATGGCCCTTGAATATGAATAAAATGCAAGCAAAGCAGGGTGAGACTGGTAGGATAGTTCTTCTGGCCTTGTAAGACGCACCTCCTAAAGCTGTTATTGTGGGAAGCAACAACACAGGGATACAGGGTGTACGCGCGCACATATACATTACAGGAAAACCGTGACCCATCACTGGATTACAAGCATCAGGGTGAGGGAAGCTGGACGCACCCAACAGCAGAACCAAACCAACACAAAGAACATGTTTGAATGCATGGTGACCACTCCCCTGTGAAGTCTTCATAGACAAACTGTTGGGTAGTAAACACAATAGGTTGAACACCCACACTCTGTGTCTCTGTCTCTCTCTCTCTGTGTGTGTGTGTGTGTGTGTGTGTGTGTGTGTGTGTGTGTGTGTGTGTGTGTGTGTGTGTGTGTGTGTGTGTGTTGTGTAGAGGAGTGTTCAGTTGCAAGCTCTCTTCTGGCAAGGCACAAAACATCTGACCTCATCCTGACTTCCTGCAAACACATGGCAAGCAATGCTGAGCGGCGCATTTCAAACTTCCAACCTCCTGTCTTCAGACACATGCTCAACGACAGCCTAAGGTCACCCAAATATTTTTTGTCAGTCCATACTTGCTAGAACGGAAAAACGCTGATTTAAAAAAAAAAAAAAAAAAAAAAAAAAACTACATACACTTGAAAAATATACAACTCGATTTTTTTAAAAGTTTAAAAATAAAGTGAGTATTGAGCAGAGATGAGGCAGCTACACAGACATCCATTTCCTTGGTTCTGAGGTTGCATGCTGAAAAGGACAACCTGTTCTGTGCATTAAACCCACAACCTGCCGTGCTTTTCCTTCATATTCACTCATCAGGCCTGAAAGAAAGCCTCTGGGGTGTGGACTGGTCTACATTTGCACTGTGGTCACAGCTTCTGCCTAACACCCAGCAGTGGAAAGCAGGCGGGCCTGGTGCTCTTATTACATTAAAAGGCATTAAAAGGACTTGGTGGCTGGCAGCAGCTGGGCCACGGCGCGGCTCGCCTTACTGTTGTGCAGGACGCTGGTTGCTTGTTACCCATTGCGCCTTAACCAGGCAGTTGGAGTTTGCCACAGGGTCTGATCTCACCATGTTTCCTCAGCATTTGACACAACCCTACTGTATGAAAAATTAACTCATGGGCACCAAAGGTCAGCTACCAGCGATGCTGCATCCTGATGCCTGCAGGGCAACAATGGCACCACGCTGGAGCAAACCAGGACAGAGACCTTCCTCCCTGGCAGCCTTGCTTTCTCTCACTCTCTCTCTCACACACACACACACACACACACACACACACACACACACACACACACACACACACACACACACACACACACACACAGGGACTTGTTTCTCCCAGGTGTACTAGGTGGGAGATGGGCCTGGTCTATTATCAACGCCCATCGCGCTTGGCTGTCAGGCAATAGGAACAGTTGGGACGACGCGACCTACACAGAGTCAAGAAAAGCACCGTTAGAAATTAAATCAGCTTTTGTTCTTCTGGAAGTGTTCTTCACCGTGCATGACAGACACTGCTGTTAGTGAAAATGAGCAACATTTAGTTGCAGTGAAGTTCATCAGTCCTTCCTCTTCCTGCAGAACAACAATGTTCCATACAGTCTTCATCAGGTGAGGTCACAGAAACTTCCAGAAGGACACGGAATACATCGAAAAAGCACCTTGATGTTTGCAATATCCTTCTAAAGCTGCTACCCAACAATAAATAAACCAATGAAAAGTGCATTTATTGCATGAACACAAAGTCTACAACTTTTTTTTTCACCTCCTTAGGTGCAGAAGGTAAAAACAGTTTCCCATGAACTCCAGGGCGGAACTTTCAAAGGACTGATGATTCAGGTGACATTCCTGCTGTCTCTCGAAAAGGAGGCGATGGCCCACATGAGCAGGATTGGAGAATGTGTAGTGTTGCTCATTGCTTTGGAGCCCAGTGACAACAACACACACACACACACACACACACACACACACACACACACACACACACACACACACACACACACACACACACACACACACACACACACACACACACACACACACACACACACACACACACACACACACACACATACAACCAGAAACAGTGAGGGTAGTGACTGCTGGAAGAAACCACACTGGCCCCAAGCAGCTTCTAGGACCTCGGCTGTGCTCCCCCAGTCAACTGTGGCATCCCTCAGTCCACAAAGTGCACGAAGGTGACGGGGAATGCACCCCTCCTCTGCTCACTCTCTATGTGGGCCTAGCTGTGGAACAACAAAATGGAGGCGGTCACCTCCACAGCCAAGAGTTTCTCACAGCAGGAGAACGCCAGGTCTCAGTCACTCAAGTCCTCCATCTCCAGCAAAGGCATGTCGATTCATGATATTACAATGCATCCTTATAGTGTATTATAAAATATTTTTCCCTCATTATTAATTTGTCTGATCTGTTTCTTTCCGTGTTTATTTAAAATCTATCCCTTTACACAACTTACTCATTTTTACTGCATCAACCCACAACCTTGGTCAAGGGTACTACAGGAGGATTGGGAATTTAAGCCCAGGTCTTTCCTCTACAACAGCTGTAACTGCTACGCCATCTGCTGGTACCTGTTATTGGCTGTTAATACACAGCTGAAATCAAGTTTGTGTTCATAATGAAACAATAAGGCAATAATACTGAGAGGAAAACAGGGATTTTCAGATTTGGTCATCCACCAAAAACCCTCAGGGTGGAAAACAGCCAAATTGGAGGCTGTGTTGCTGCAGTGGGATCCGGGGTGCAAAGCACAGCTGGTTAGTGCCGAGGAGATGGTCCCTGAGAGGAAGGGCGGGCCGGTGGGGAGGGGAGGAGCCTGGTGTGAGACTCCAGAGCCGTGGCTGCGACGCTTGTCACTACTGGCCATCATGGCCCCCTATAGACTCCTGCAAACCCTGACTCGCTGGGTGGTGACTAAAGATACTTCCAAAGTTACACATTGGTGTCTCCAGTCCCCAGAGGCCCCTGTTGTGGTAACCTTAAAGAACTGTACTGCTTTAGCTAATATTCAACTGCTCACATAGCTGAAATTTAAGATCAAAAATGTTTTAAATGAAACTGTAACCTGTTACAGTGTGCAAACAAATGTGATAAAAACAGCAGAAACGAAGCAGCTCCTAACCGCAGCTCCCCAGTAGCAAAACCACAGACAAAAAGTACAACTGTTGGACATGAAAGCTTAGCGCACAGTGGTACAGGGTGATGTGAACCACCACCTCCTGGTCCTCCCTCTCCTCCGCCCACCACGATCACCTCACCTCAGAGAAAGTCAATTGCCTGGGTTGTCCGCTCATGCAGTTGTAGGGATGGCCTTCACCCTCTTTGGGCGCTGTTTCTGAAAACACACAAGAAAAATAAAGCACCTTAATGGACCGCTCATCGACTGCACCGAGCGCAGCAACCTAAACCATCCCCCAGACAACAATTCCTGTTGTGCACCTATGTAACTATAACCTAATTGATTCAAGTGAGTGGCCAAGATGAGTCTTAAAACAAGGAGGGACCTGGGGAGAAAAAATCTGAAGAAAGGGTGGGCGAGGCCAACAAGGGAGCAGGGCTGGCAACTGTGTTTATTGAGGTTTTCCCACTGGCTTCATGCATCATTCCTGAAAGCACAGTCTACATTTCAGGGAAATTTTTTGGGAGGGATGAAAATGCATGCAGATGTTTTGGACATTCCTGATTGGCAAAACAAAGACAGTGAGGGTCCAGACTGATGAAGGTCCAGAGTGATGTTTTTTTATACACTGCTATAGAAAAACAGCATAAGCTTGGTCTAACACTAAATGTTCTAACGTACCCTGACCAGCATAACATCAGTCTCACGGGACCATCTCTGTGGGGTTTTGTGGGAGGATGATGCAGTCCCTGCTGAGGAACAAGGGGATTCTCACCGCAATGCCTTCCTGCATTGGGGCCGGAGACGTAGACTGGCCTATGGAGTTCTGAGGACACCCAGGCACTTCTTTAGCTTAGCAGGAAAATTGGACACAGAATAATTAAATTAGTGAAGACAAAACATACATAAAATTTCAGAGGACTCTCACTAAGTTAAGGGCTACTGTCCTGGAGACCACATCCAGCTTGGTTCCTGCCCCCCTCAGAGCTCAGAAATGGAGTTGAAACTAAAATTTCAATTCACGTCAAGGTAACACAAAATTTTCCTTGTACTAAACTGTCCACAACCACACAGCTGGATAGTGATGGTGACATCACCTTTTCATTCATTTGGAACTCGCATTTTCTGGCTCTTGTGGGTGTTTTCAGTGTTGGGGCCATTGAACAGGGAACTGCATTTTGTTCACTTACCTTTTCTTTTCAAGAGAACCAGACTGGAGTTGAAGGTCCTTGAAGCTTTGTCGGTGCTGAAAATCACAAGTGAGCAGCATTTAGCTGGAAGGTAAGTGAAGTGCCAAGCCATACCACGCAACTCACAGACCACTGGTGACTCATATGTGGCACCAGGATCACTGGCCTCACCCCCTGACCTCTAAATACAAAAAAGAAGCCTTTCAGAATTCCACAGTAAGCAAACCCCAGCGTGTACTATGTTATATGCCACCCATTTCTGCATCTATTTGTTTTCTGTATTTTATGTATGAAAAGACAAATAAGATATATATATATATAGTATATATATATATATATATATATATATATATATATATATATATATATATATATATATAAGTGATGCACTTAGCCTGTGCATTTTTTCTTTATTTTACGACTACACATTTTTTAACTAGTATCTAGTTAGTTGTGTGGTTGTGATAAGGAAAAACTCACCTGGCTGGAGACTTGGGCGCTGTGGGTCTACTGACAGCCTGTCCTGCGACCGGGGAAGAAAAGGGTTTCCCTGTGGTCACTGCAGGGACTGGTCCAGTTTTGGACTGCATGTTCATTGCCTCCATGACACTCACAGTCTTTGCCACCGGTGGAGGAGGGATGACAGTCCCTAGAACTGAGGGAGCAGTTTTTAGCGTGTAAAGTCTACCGCAGATCAGGACACGTGTCTGAAGATCATGAACATGGTGAGACTCACCAGACGTGGAGGTGACACGCATGGGGGGTACTGGTGGGTGCATGTTGGGAGGGTCAGAGGAGGACCTCTGTCGGCCACCTGTGTCAATGGGGCTAGGTTTCCACAGGTTTGGACTCACAGCCTGTGTTCCGATGCCCAGTCCTGATGGAAGCACTAGTGACACAAAGGGAGGTGAGGTAAAATAGAGAAAAAAGGAGGGAGAAGGTCCCTTCAGCCACACATTGCCAACTGAGAAACATACTAATCCTGAGAAGAATAGCTGAGAGTGGAGACCAGGGATATTTGTCACATGACTACATTGGACCAGATGTTAGACTTCACCATGGTCTCTTCGGGGTTGGGATCTTGTATCCTGTTATCTGGTTAGCATTCAGCTCCATGGATGTAAAGAGAATATGTGAGATGTGCATCTATGAGAATGCAAAGCTGTTAGATTGCAAAATCAATAAAGATGTCAAACAGCTGCACTCACCCCCCCCCAGTGTGGACATTATTCCTAGCCATCACCACAGTGGAGCGCATACAATTGCTGGATGGCTCTCAAGGGCAGTTCACATCAAGATCTATTTGACTACAGGACTTGTCAATTTTCTACTAAACTAATGTTGAGGACATTGCCTTCAGGGAATCTACTGAGAGTCTGACAGATGTTTTAGAGATTTTGACATGAGCAGGAGTTTAGGAAGGCTGACCAGACTTCTAGAAGATGCAGTGTTTTGTGAAAAAGTATGGTGAAAGAGGATGATGCTTCTGTCAAATATAAGAGTGCTTGAAAGTAGATGCATGTGACACACATCAGTAAAAGCCAGTTTGACAATAATTCTGGAAAACATTATTAACAAAGAGAACACTTGTCTCCCGGAGTTCTTCAAAGAGCACCTCTTCATTAAGTCATTCATCCATGTGTCCAGTGCAGGATTGTAGTGGTTCAGAACCTATCCCAGATGTATAGGGTGCGACTCTGGATACTTCCTCTATGGATGGACACACACACGCGCGCGCACAAAGAGCGGTTTAGAGCAACCATTTCACCTGAAACCCATGTGGACTGTGGGAGGAAACCAGTTCCACTGGAGGAAACCCATACAAACTCCACAAACACTGAGCTGGATTCAAACCCATGTCCAAAATCACAGTACAGGAGCTGTGCAACTATCCCATCCTTTTCTGATGCAATGACTTGATGACAGTATATAGAGTGAAACAGCACAGAATGTTACTGCTGCTAAGTTGCCCCGTCACAAGCTGCTATGATGTGAAATGTGCTACAACATAAATGATCTTATTTGGATAGCGAAAGCTGCCTCCCCCATGGCAGCCAGGTACAAAGATCTGAACGAGGACCAAGCAGGATGACAGAATGAAACTGGTTCACATCCCCTTCAGCTCACTGCCTGCCAGCCAAACATCCACGCATATGAAATGGGTCACGTCACCTCAGCACTAACTCTGAAGAGATGTATTAATTAGCAAAGGTATGTGATTCTGGAAGGCTTCTTACCGGATTATTTTAGCATTTAAAACAATAATTGGATTTCGAAATAACCCTTCAGCATGTGCTGAGTATAACTGTGCACACCGCAGGCCAGTGGCTGGGTGGTTTGGGTTCTCTGGAGGTGAAAAGAATCCCTCACCTTTGGTCAGATTGCGAGGTGGAAGTGGTGGGGCAGCAGTGGATGTGGCTCCCCCTGGAGGGCCGACTGGCGGCAAGTTGCTGTTTAGGATGGTGCCGTAGGTTTCGTTGTTGACCAGGCTGGGGACGAATGTCCTCTGTTTGTCTTTGGACAAGTTCACTGTGTCCCGGTTGGATGAGGCCGAACCACCCTGAACCGAATTGCTACCCGGCGTGTAGCAGCTGACCGGCCGCTCCTCCCGACGGTGTGGACTAGGCTTAAAGGGATCATGGGAAAGAAGGGTCAACTGAGGGTCACATGGCATCTGGAGTCTCATTTCAAACTCAACTCGTGGTTGACCTCTGACCTCCCTGCTTTAATGCCTTCATTCTGCCAATTTAGTGTTCATTGCCCCATTATTCTTATTCATTTTTTAAATCTGTTACTTACTCATATTCATTTGACACCACTATGTAAGGCATGTTACTATGTTACATCATCAGCTTCACAATTATTAACCCATTTATACTGAAAGCCATTCATACTGTATCAATCCAGCATGATAGCTTTGATTAAAGGGACTACACTGTTGACTCTAAAGACTATGCTCCCTTCTGCCTCCCTCCATGTACTACACTTCATGTCTTTTAAAAACTCATCATTATTGTTTTGTATGTTGCTGTTGTACACAAGCAACACCACAGCCATCCCTACCTTCTCCTCGAGGTCCTCATCACTTTCATCCAGGTCCTCGTGGTGTAGGCGCCACTCATACTCCACATGGACGTGAGCGTTGAATTTCCCTGCCAGTGCCTGACTGAGCTGTCAATCGAAAAACAAACAAAAAACAAGGATGGTGATCTTTGTACCTTTCATTGAGCAATTTGTTGACCCATCCACTTAGAAACAGCCAGCTCACCAACTCCTCACACTGCACATGCTTCAGGCGCTTGGCAATGTCCAGTGGTGTCTCGCCAGCTTCGTTGGCTGGTAGCAAAAGAAAGACGCAAATGAGGACGTTAAAGCCTGAGAGAATACATCCCTCCCCCAGTGCCCTTTGTTCATAATTAACCTTTGAAATGCACGGATGGTGCCGTTCAGCCATGATGGATAGAGAAATTTACTCAAGTTTGTGCCGAAGGGATTTCACTGCTGTGAAGCTAACAGCGGACTCTCACTCTACCTGCTACTACATGTACACATCAATCACCCATCCAAACCTGATTGCTCCCCTTTCATTACCTCCTCCTCCATTGTATCCATGGTAACAAAGGAAAGAAAACCATTTTTGTCTCAGAAACAAATGCACGGGCAATTTGCACACAGGAGACAAATATTCTAAGCCAGTGGACCCACAGGCTGGAAAAATAGGAACCAAGTCCTTCAGCATCTCCAGTCCCACCTTAGACTTCAATAAGAATGCGAGCAGGAGATACTGGAGTGGTTAAGCACCTCCTGAAGCCTCCAGCTGCTATAAGCATGTGGAACCATGAATGATTTACTACAGACCATAGCCTACAACCGGCATCCTGAGGACACAACAGCAGGGAAAAGGTCGGCAGAAAAGATCATGTCTGAAACGGAAGCATTTTATCACGTGTCCCTATCCAGTGTTGGTTCCAACCCCCCAGGGCGGCAGTGGCACTTACGGATCTCAATGGTGGCCTTCCCTCTGAGGAGAAGCTTCAAACACTCGCTGTTGTCTGTCAGGCAACAGTAGTGCAGGGCAGTGCTGCCCTTAGCTGTCTGCTTGTCCAGATTTGCACTGCAAAAGGAAGAGAAGGGGTCATGGGTAGTGATGAGATGTCATAGTCAGAGGTTACTCAGGGACTTCAACTAGTTTGTCTTTGAGCCCTTGTTCATGATTGGCCTGTGCATTTAAATTTTGTGCCTTATTAGTCCATGCCATTGAGCCTCACAAGTGATTTACCATAACAGCCCTCACTGTTGCTGTCCTTCCTTCTCACCTGTTTTGGGTCAGAAAATCCACAATGTGGAGGGACGTCCGGTCCACAAGTCGGACTGCGAGGTGTAGCGCCGTCTCACCTTGTTCCTGTGGTCAGTGGGACAAAATGCTGTTAGTGAACCACATACTTTCACTCCCTACAATAGTCTAAATACTAACTCAGGTCCTTGTCATTTACTGGAGAATTTGTTAGATCTTCAAGACTCTAGCTAACACCACTGAGTGTGAGTGTATAAACATATATAAATATGTACATACAAACACATGCATTTATATATAAACAAATTAGCTGAATAATATAACTCTGTTCCTTACTATTTACCTCTTATGTGCACAGTACAGTATCAACTGTGTAAAAAGCACATTTTTAATTTGATTTAGTCGTCCAAAAGGGCAGAAACTGAACATTACAATATCCTGCAAACAGACTGGTGTGAAGACACAAACTCACATGTCCGTTGGCTAGGGGGATGGGCTCCATCAGGTCCACACCCTCTGCATACACCTGGATGAGGGAAAAGATGTCACGGGCCTTCACAGCATCGCACAGAGTGTGCAGCCTAGATGTGGGGTCTGGATACTTCTTCCGCGCGAAGCGCCGCTCCGTGTACTTGGCTGTGATGAAGTCTTTTCGTGACTGCCTGGAGAAAGACACCCCACAGGTATGTTGGGTAAAAGTAAAGAAAAGAAAAAAAGGGGGGGGGGGGAAAATCACAAAAAAATGTTACCGCTCCTTGAGTATAAATAAACCTTTAACTAAATCATGCTTTGTGAGAAAGGAGCACAATGTATCAGTCCCACTCACTGACTTCTCGGACAACAGACGTGTTGCATTTAAAATAAAATAAAATAAAATAAAATAAATTTAAAAAAAAAATTGGTGCACAGCAGGGGGTCAGATAAGGGAAAGTGTGTCTAATTCATTACATGCAGCTTGTGGGGTTGGGTTTGACTCCATCTTCTGCAGGTAGACACGCCTCCATAATCTCATTGAAGGCTGCATTTCCCACATTCTTGGCCAGCTGGAAAAAAGTTTCACCAGCATGAACAGAAAATCTCTATCAAACTATGAATCTATTTTCGTTTCCTGATTTAGGCAGAGCTGCAAATATACACTGAGGGTTGAAGAAAACATACGCAATAGTACTCAGTGGAGTTATGTAAAGAATTACTTGAACATGTCCTTCCCTTGTTATACCTAACTATGTCTATGCATTTAGTCTAAATCTAACTTTGTGTTTAGTTCAAATGCTGGTCCTGTCTAAATTCAGCTTCTTCTCATTTCACTTTTACACCCCTTTTACTCTTCAGTTTAGCTGTAGTTTGCCTTTCTGCATTTTTACAGGTCTAAATCCTGTTTAGTGCAGAACTTATGTTGGTAACAAGGAGTAGTGCTCAAAATATAAAATCAGAAAATTTAATCTACAAAGTTAACAGACTATAAAATTATCCAGAACACTTAAAAATATAATATAAATTAATGGAACAAGAATACACGGAGTGTCATAACAATGAGAACAATAACAATAATGCAGAAGTTACCAAGAGTTCCGAGGTCCCGAGAACATCTAGTGTGAGGGACTGTATCCGGGAGTAATGTACCCCAAGCTCCCGGTGAATTCCAGAACATTCTATGCAAGTGAGGATACCCAGATTGGTGGACAGCCAGGTGGGACCTTAGGGGAGTAGAAGTGTAATGAGAGATATAAGAGATTGTAGCAGAAAACCCACAGATGCTTTGCAAAACAGTACATTCAGTAAAACAAACCAAAACTGGGTTAGAAAAATAACTCCAAATTCCACACGTTGTTCAATTAATTACTACAGCCCTCGAGTCGGTCAGCATTTCCCATAAGACTTCTCACACTGTTTGTACAGTTGTACATTTTCCTTCTGTCAGACCCACAACGCAGTGCTCCACTGCTAGCTCACTTCCCGGTCACTCACCGGGCGCGCCGCAGTCACAGCACGTATCGTTGCCGGACATCCTCTTGACCTCAGCCAGGATGGCCTTGGTCAGCTCTTGCACAATGTTGTTCTCACCCACGTGCTGGTCGCCCTTGAATGCGTTGTTCAGCGCTTCCTCCTTGCTGTTCTGCAGCACCGAGATCCAACTGTGACAACAGAAACATGGGTCAGCAATGCTCCTTGGGAGGCAGGGAGGTGGGGTTTAGGGAGAGGTGTCACCCTTACATTTGACACTCTGGCTCATCCTCAGCCTGGAAATGGTACGTCCTATCATCTGTTTGAGGGAGAAGAGGAAAAGAAGATCAAAATTATTGGACAAACAGACAAGTACAAATCTATCTGAAAAGTTACCAGTGAGCTGGGCATCTACAGCAGAAGTGGTAAGGGAGACAGCTAAAAAGGTGCTTGGTGTGACATCTGGACAGAAGAAGGAGGACAAGGAAACCTGGTGGTGGAATGAGGAAGTACAGGAGAGTATACAGAGGAAGAGGCTGGCGAAGAAGAAGTGGGATAGACAGAGAGATGAAGAATGTAGACAGGAGTACAAGAAGATGAGGCATACAAGATGAGGCATAGGGCAAAGAGAGAGGTGGCAAAGGCTAAAGAAAAGGCATATGGTGAATTGTATGAGAGGTTGGACACTAAGGAGGGAGAAAAGGACCTGTACCGATTGGCTAGGCAGAAAGACCGAGCTGGGAAAGATGTGCAGCAGGTTAGGGTGATAAAGGATAGCGATGGAAACGTACTCACAAGCGAGGAGAGTGTGTTGAGCAGATGGAAAGAGTACTTTGAGGGGCTGATGAATGAAGAGAATGAAAGCGAGAGAAGGTTGGATGATGTAGGGATTATGAATAGGGGAGTGCAATGGATTAGCAAGGAGGAAGTTAGGACAGCTATGAAGAGGATGAAGAATGGAAAGGCTGTTGGCCCAGATGACATACCTGTGGAAGCATGGAAGTGTTTAAGAGAGATGGCAGTGGAGTTTTTAACCAGATTGTTTAATGTAATCTTGGAAAGTGAGACGATGCCTGAGGCGTGGAGAAGAAGTGTACTGGTACCAATTTTTAAGAATAAGGGTGATGTGCAGAGCTGTAGTAACTACAGAGGGATAAAACTGATCAGCCACAGCATGAAGTTATGGGAAAGAGTAGTGGAAGCTGGGTTAAGAAGGGAGGTGACGATTAGTGAGCAGCAGTATGGCTTCATGCCGAGAAGGAGTACTACAGATGCGATGTTTGCTCTGAGGGTGTTGATGGAGAAGTACCGAGAAGGTAAGAAGGAGTTGCATTGTGTCTTCGTGGACTTAGAGAAAGCATATGACAGGGTACCTAGAGAGGAGCTGTGGTATCGTATGAGGAAGTCGGGTGTGCCAGAGAAGTATGTAAGAGTGGTACAGGATATGTACAAGGACAGTGTGACAGTGGTGAGGTCTACGGTAGGAGTGACGGATGCTTTCAAGGTGGGGGTAGGATTACATCAAGGATCAGTTTTGAGTCCTTTCTTGTTTGCAATGGTAATGGACAGGTTGACAGATGAGATCAGACAGGAGTCACCGTGGACTATGATGTTTACGGATGACATTGTGATCTGTAGTGAGAGTAGGGAGCAGGTTGAGGAGACCCTGGAGAGGTGGAGATATGCTCTAGAGAGAAGAGGAATGAAGGTCAGTAGAACTAAGACAGAATACATGTGCATACATTAGAGGAAGGACAGAGTAATGGTGAGGATGCAGGGAATAGAGTTGGTGAAGGTAAATGAATTTAAATACTTGGAATCAACAGTTCAGAGTAATGGGGAGTGTGAAAGAGAGGTGAAGAAGAGAGTGCGGGCAGGGTGGAATGGGTGGAGAAGAGTGTCAGGAGTGATTTGTAATAGAAGGGTACCAGCAAGAGTGAAAGGGAAGGTCTATAAGATGGTAGTCAGACCAGCTATGCTTTATGGGTTGGCAGAGCTAGAGGTGCAGAGTTAAAGATGCTAAGATTTGCATTGGGTGTGATGAGGATGGACAGGATTAGAAATGAGTATATTAGAGGGTCAGCCCAGGTTAGATGGTTTGGAGACAAAGTCAGAGAGGCAAGATTGCGTTGGTTTGGACATGTGCAAAGGAGAGATTCTGGATATATTGGGAGAAGGATGCTAGGGATGGAGCTGCCAGGCAAGAGGAAAAGAGGAAGGCCTAAGAGGAGATTTATGGATGTGGTTAAGGAGGACATGCAGGTGGTGGGTGTGACGGAGAAAGATGCAGAGGACAGGAAGAAGTGGAAACAATTGATTTGCTGTGGCGACCCCTAACGGGAGCAGCCGAAAGAGGAAGAAGACAAGTACAAATCTATACGACCATCTTGCTTGACATCTTTGTTTATATAGCTGAGTTGAGAGAGCCTGTCAACTGTCTCCACTACTCTAACTTCTTGAAAGACACGAGGTTGTGCTCAGCATGCATCATGGAACATATATGAAAAGTCTGTGCATCGTACCACAGGTGAAATTAGCAAAGGTTTCTTGTGTGCGTGAAAAAGGAGAAATTTCTGACTAAAGAGCAAATTGTCAACACAGCAGTGCACAAGTGCATATTTAAGAGGGCTTAGCCCTTGGTCTGAGTACTCTGGACAATGTCTGCTTGCCTTGAGTGCTGGGAGGGAAAGTGTTGGAGCAAAAGGAGCATTAATCCGGGCTCGTTGTTTAGGAAAAGATGATGTCAGGGCGAAAGAGATTGCCAAAAAGAAGGAAAAAAAATCCTGACTTTGAAGCAGGAAGAAAAAGGAAGAAAGCATTTTCTCTGCTGCTGAGCTGCCTTGGTTACATTCAATTATTAAAAAAAAGGGAAAAAAAATTGATTATTAAAAGCAAAAAATTCAAACATGTGCAGTCTGAAGCACTTTCAAGCACTTCGCATTGCTTGGCCTGCTGTGTGTGTAGCTTGTGGGCTGTTAACCACGTTAGCTATTAGCCATTAGCTCAAACGGGTACTTTGCACATATGATGTGCATCTTCAACAAGCTGGCTAAAGTGTGTGGAGCTGACGGAGTTTACATTCAACCTTTTTCCATATACAATATCAGTAGAAAGCATCACATTTCACTGATATACAGCACAATAGTAACTCAAATCAGCCCTGCTTCCCATACCAACATTTCACAGTGATGCACTTTTATTTCAAGTTTTGCGTAATTTATCACAATATTATAAAACTAAATTTTTTGGAATTTTATATTTTCATTCATAAAATATTTTTTCCCCTTGTTTATTCATTATTACTAAAGGTACACCTATTTTGCATTATGTTCTTTTGCAGATTAAAAGCTCCATTTATGCAACAAACAACAAACAGAACACATCTAGAGCACCAATCGAGGCATCACTGTATATGTACGCACATATATACCAGGGTAAGTCAAAAAGCATCTGCAATGTAACTACTACTAGCTTAATATACTGTCAATATGTTTTGATTAGACAGACAGACATCAAACTCACAAAAGCACAGGACAGGAGCTACAAGGTATAAATGCTACCCACTGTTTAAACACGTGAAGTTATACTTAGAAAAAAATGTGAGTAAACAAAGGAATAATAAATATTCCTTATCAAAGAAAGACATCCATAGCACATAATAAATTTCCATGCATAATGCCTTTTCATTTCTTTACACAAAGCCTGACATCTTTGCAAGCCAACATCTCCTTCCTCTACAGTACTTGCACCAAGTCGCTTCTGACGCCATCTTTCCGCATAAAGTGCCTACTAAAAGCCTTCCCTTGATTCAATTTGCACTGAACCTTTATCCGATTTCCAGGCGAGTCATTTTGAGAGATGGATTTAGCAGATACGAGTGGACAGCAAGTTAAACCCGGCAGCAACTGCTGAGATGGTGGTGAATTGGGATGGACAGAGAAGGGAACACGTGCACATACGTGAAATGAGATCGAAGCTCTTTTTCTCTTCCGGATTGTGTTTCACCTGACAGGTAAGCAGGTTGAGCTTTGCCGGTGGCCTGTTTGCCTGGAGAAGGAGAAACAGTCGTTGAAAGCAAAGTTTTAGTCCTTTCCTCAGAAACACAACTAAATTCAGTGCACACTGAGCACTCCTATTGATTCAGACTTATGAAAAGCAGCAGTGTTAGCACACATTTTAAACACTGAAATGTTTGTAATCATAGGGAAATTGCCACCAATTTCTTCTTTCCATAAACACAGACTGCATACACAGCTTAACCTGAGGTGCTGCTTTATGTTACATGTCTTTAACTTAAATATAAACAGTACGTGATTAAACAAGGCCAGTTATCTTCACATTTCCTTAAGGACATAAAAAGAACTCTGAGCCCCTCTTTTCCGATCTGTCAAGTGGCCCTTTACGAATCTTATGAACCCTGCAGGCATTTGCTCCCCATGAAGGATTTCCCATAATCATCCCATGAGGTGCAACTGCCCTCTTTCCTCTCGGTCCTGTACTGCTGATGGGGTGTGTGTGTGTGGAGGGGGGGCTGTGAATCTGCTCTAATGGGAGGAAATGAGTGTGTTCAGAGCAGAGAGCAAGAGGAAATCAATAGCCTGGGGGTGGGGGGCAAGGGGAAGGCAGTGTGAGCTGATATCTGTAAACCAGCTGGATAAAAAGCACTGGACTAGTGTAGGGAACATGGAACTGACGGCCTACCACAGCCATGAGGCCTGGTATATGTCAGCAAAAGACATCCAGCAGGTCCCAAAAGGGGGAAAAATAAAAATGAAACAAAAAAGGTAGCATGTCAAGCAGCCAGCTGTAAAAGGCTCAGCGCATAATGGAGATCAATCCATCCCTCCAGCATTGACGCCTTTACATTAATTTATTTGTGCACTGCTTTTCTGTTAGGCAACTTACAGTTTTACATTCCTTACATTTATTTACCCAATTATAAAGCTACTTAGATCCCTAGAGATTTTTTTTATGGATTCAATTGGTTTGGGAACATTTTTTGTTTTCCTTTCCTCTATTGCCAGATTGCTAACTACAGTATAATTCATTAGCAATTGCCACTCTCCTCACAGTCTTATCACTGCATGAAATGAAACATTAAATTATCGTTTAGTTCTGTCGTTGTTTTGTCATTGTCATCCTACATTGTTTTGGTGACAAAACTATTTTGTCCACGTCTTTCATCAGGCAATTTTGTAAGCACTGTTTTGGCAAGTATAAACCCGTAACCTGCCCTAGATGAAAACATCAACTAACTAAAGACAATATTTGTGATGCTTATTGTTTGTGATAAGCTACTTTCCTTATTAACATAACCTAGACACTAATGGGCCACAGAATATAGTCTTTCACTGTGTGGTACCATTTGTTTTGATACCAGTGTGACAAGTGCTGTTTGTTCCAGTTATTAGGGACCTAATAAAAACCAAGTAAGGGCCTTGGGGGTGGGGGGGGGGTGGGGGGCAATCTAAAGAGTTATTAATTATATTAATTATAAATAAGTACATGAGAAACTCAAACTGAGCTGCAGTCAATTTAACCAAACCTACACATTTTCAGAACACCAGCTACTGCACTGTTATACCTTAACACGGCCACCTCAAAGCTGGTGACTTCAATGTACACCTGGTACTTTTAAAAGGAGATGCTTTGGAAACTTTCATTCTACGGAACACCTCAACTAAAAAGGGAAAAGTACTAGGCTACAAGTAACAGCATATTAAATACAGGATGGGAGAAGCTGAACTCCATGGTTCACATCCCAGAAGAAAAAACAATAGGAAATTTTCATACCGTGCCATGTGATATGGTCAGGTAGCCATTCTTCACCGAACACTTCCTCTTCTGCCATACCTTCCTCAGGCTGGGTGGAGAAGAAAGATACAGCCAGTTAAAATGTTTTTAAATTCAGTCCACCCTGCCACCCTGCAGTTCCACAAATTAGAAGCACATTACACAAATTCAGTCCATACAACCCAACTGGTGCGCTACAGTAATAACCAAGCTGCAGAAAAAACATCCAGCATACGGTAAATTTTGGATTGTGGTCATCATTGTGGGATCCACCCACCCATCACTCTTTTTGTAAAGATTCCCAGAGCGCTCTGTCCCGTGTTCCTTGTTGCCCTGCGGCTGGTGCAGGCTATAGGTGGCGCTTTGTCTCACCTGGGAGTCCTTCAGTAATGGACAAAAACACACATGAATTAGTATAAAACAAGGGTAACTTATAACCTCCAATGTCTTTGGCATCAAACTATATTGCTGGTCCAAGCAACAGGTTACAGACAGACTGTCTTTTGTTCTTTTTCAGACAAGAAAAACACCCCCCCCTTCTTTCCTACCCATAATGTTTAATCTTCTAAAAATTCTCAAATAATTTGGAAGGAAAATAACGCACAGGTGGAATCATTTAAAAAGTAATCATTTTATGAATAAGTACTCCACCATTTTAGCGCTGCAACCCAAAGGGGTGGTGGCTCATAAAACACTGATGCTACTGTCACCTAATGGATACGAAGGGAAAAGAAAACACTGCTGCTCTGAAACCCTGTCACCAGCTGAACGTAGGCAAATGAATGGACGCTTTCAGCAGATCAGAGATTCTGCTTGACGGGCTGCCTGCAGAGACTTGGGCCCTTCTCCCGTCAGAGGGTTAGGGATCAAGAGCAAATGACCAGCCGTCAGCCGAAAACAAACCTCTGACTGAGCGGAGTGGTGTTGAAACTGCCACTTGCAGATATACAGCTCAGTTCAGACCTGACGTGAAGCCCCAGATCACCCCAAGAGTCAACTAAAAGAGGGCATGTTCAGGTGTACAAAAGGGAAACACAAGTATAGGATAAGTTCACCAAGAATGCACTTACTCTCCTAGACTTCGTTGGCAAAGTTCGGAAGCAGAAAAGGAGAAAGAAGAGCTTTCTTCAGACAGGGCTTGATGGAGAACACACTGAACAAAGTACATGAACTCTGACCTCATCGGCATATGCCATTATTATGTGCAATTAGTCAGCTGTCAATAAGAGAAACCATCATATAAAATGTTGTATCCCCAAATAAAGACTGATTGGACCAAAAGAAACATCAACCAGATGTTCCAATGAAGAATAGAAAACGGTGCACAATGAGCATTTTGTCCGTTTCAACCCCAAAGCAAAACAACACTTACCTCCTTCTGCTCCACCTGCAAAGCCGACTTCAACACGTCCCTTAACTGTGTGAGCTGTTTACGCTCCTCATCCTGGGACTGCTTAATCTGTACGAGGTAGGTGAAGAAATCCGCATGAGTAAGAGGCACCATGATTTAACCTCTAACTCCAGATTAAATGTAGACAACACTGATACCATGCAGACCTCTTACTGAAGTTTGGCTGCATTTTGGTTTGCCAACAACCGCAACATGATTCCCCGAAGGGATCTACAAGACAAATCTTGAACACTGCTAAAATACAGTGGATTATGAGATCACCATCGGCCATTCAGTTAGGAAGGAAACGCACTGTGTGCAAGTCTGTGGACAGTTTCTCTATGGATGGTTTGAGGTTGTCCACTGCTTTCAGGCCATCCTGAAAAAAGCTGGGATAACAAAGGTTTTTTTTTTATTTTTGTAATAGAGCACACAGAAAAGATTTTTGTTTATTGAACAACAAGATACTGGCTAAAGAATCAAAGACTGCAGCTTGCAAAAGGATTGATTTTGATACCTACTTGCACTGTGCATGAAAATACTTGATAAGGTTTTGGAGCAAGTCAACCCCCTTCTTGATTTTGATCTCATTCACCTTGAGAAGATACTGCAAAAAAAGATTTAAAGTACCATGAGGAAAGACTTCAAAAGATAGACACCACAAAAAAGATAGAGACCACAACGACCAATAAATGAAAATTAAGTTTCAGTAAGCATCAAAGCAGTGAGCGTGACCATAGACATTCATCAGGAACACATTTATCTCGGCTTATTAAATCTCGGTTTTTTAATTAAGCCAACTCTAAATGAGAAAAGCACTATATTATGTGGTTTTAGCAAGCTGCTTTTTGAAGAGATATCCCCTACTGGCAGATATGTGCAAGTTCCCATTACTGACCTCGCACATCTGAAGCTGGAAGAAGCGCCGCTCCTTCTCCATCTCCTCGGCAATCTCGGCCCCGCTAATCTCAGTGCGGATCATTCCATGCTGCTTGGCATGCTCCTTCTTTTCCTTCTCAATCTTAGTGCTGCAAGGAAGGGAAAGTTAGCATCCTGAGGCATCAAAAGGACCTGTCTGTGACTTGTTCTCATACATACATAGACCACACCAGAACATCCTACATATCCATGCAATGGGGCATTCTTTCCCAAACACTACAGCAGCATATAACCTTGATGCAGAACCTCCATTACAGGAAGGAGGCCAACAACTGTGCCTTCTGCCCAGGCAAAGCGAACAGCCGTAGAATTCCACAAGGTCATGCGTTTGTCAGGGTCGACCGGACCTGGTTGGAGGCCATTCTTTAAAGTCACAAGTTCCTTCCTGGCAAGTCCGGAGACCCCAGAACACTTGCAGCCCCAGGCATGGTAGGGTTTTAAACCAGGCAGGATTCAAAGGATGCATCCAGGCCATTCACAGAAAAAAGAGGGGCTGTAGGTTCCAGCACAAGGGGAGTGTTTTCATGAGGACACATTGTGACCTTCTGAGTTAGGCCCATACCCAGTAAACTTGCAGACCTTAGCGGTGCTATTTTCAGCCTCATAATCCCACACCACTTGTGTTGGCAAGAATAAAAAATGGTTCATACTACCATTTCAAGCAAATATATATTTTTCTAAACTGCAGCATTCATTTGTACAAGGGCTGGGAGGGGGTGTCTGTATTACTCCAACATCTGCACTGTCAATTTCAGCCCAAAAGCATTAACTGGCCTAAAGAGGACAGCACAGATCTGACTGGCCAGGAGCTTTCGGCGATAAGCAGAAATCAAGTGGAACTCAAACTTTAACAGTGGAGACTGAATGCTTGCAAACCAGTTTAGTGTGGTCGGGGCCAAAGCTGCGTTTGCAGTAAAGTATTTCGCCTCTTTCTGTCTGAAAATATGAAATAACTTCGTTACAAAGGGATTCTGACCAATGACTACTCATCTTACCATCAGCAAACCAAAGTAAACCTAGTAAACCAAAGCAGATCTGTTTGTAACAGATCCTGTGTGCAGCATGTGCTGAGCATGTGCCTTACTGCTGGTGTGAAAACCCAGAGATGTGAACAAAAAAGGGTATGGGAGGGTAGGAGGATCTGGGGGTAGGAGGCAGCCACGAAGCATCCTCATATCTGCATCATTATGCAAAAATAATTGGATTCAATTGCATTCAGTTTTAACAAGAAAATATATTACCCTTTCAGTAAAGAATGTCCTTTGCAGCTTGTAAAAATACATAAATTTTTTATCAAAGTTCATGAAGAAAAAAAAAAGAAAAAAAAAAAAAAAGACAGTGACTGTAAACTGCCGACTCAATGAGTGAAGTGGTAAAATTAGAAAACTTAACTTCTGTACAGTAACTTTCCTCTGCAGTTCTGGCTACAGGAACCAGGGCTGGATAAAACTGAACCTTTGAACCTACAACTGATCCAAACTGAGGCCTCTTTGATGGAAAACATTTGAAAATGAACGCTCTCTTCTTAGCAACAAGTCACGAGATTCAAAACTGATTTCTCCGTTGGCCCAGTTGGTCGGCATGCTCCAGAATGGACCCCACGATAGGCAGCAGATAAACAAACAAATATTCAGCCATTTCCTCTGTGTCCACCATGGCCTCCTTTCATGCTCCAATTACAATAATTAACACTGATATTTACAATGAAGCCTGAAGGGAAGGATTAAAAGAACTAACAAAATTAACAAACTAAGCGAAAAGGAGAAAGGCAAAACAATTGTCCAGCAAGAAAGGGAAGAAGAAATACAAATACACTTCAACAATTCACAGCAAAAGTTCCTCTCACTGACTAGTACCATAGTGGTCAAATACTTGAATTGTAAAGGTTGTTAGTTTGAAACCCACTCCCTGCTCCTGCTTTACAGTCCTTGATCAAGATACTTACCCTAAATTGCTCCTATTAGAATACCCTGCTGTATAAATTGGGCAAATACTACATTGAATTAGTTGCACTTGATAAGAGAATCAACTAATAATAACAGCCCAAAAAAAAAAAAATTGCCATAGAGGCATATTTGCTAAACAAAACAATGTTAAAGTGGTTAATGCAGACTGCAGTGACAAGAAGGAAGTGTGCATACACATTAATCATATTACTGTACTTGAATGTCTTCCTTTAACCAAGGGGGCTGAATTATTACATTGTATATTATAGTCTCACAGCCTCTCTGGCACCCTCAGCTACAATCTCTCTGCTCAGTGAAGACAAGGTGAAGGTGAGCAGGTTAACTGGAATAAATCTTTCCTACAGCACAGAGAATAAAGTCACACATATTTTTTTAAAAGAATGAACAAAGTAAATATAACTTACACTTTTGTCTCGTAGTCTTTCCAAGCTCTGTCAAAAGGCTTTTTCAAGTCCTGTCAATAGCAGAAACATAGCCAAACGGTGTTAGTCACGTTCATGCAACATACCCAGTTCACCAAAGAACAGGTGAGCGGAAATGTTTATTCATACCAACGCATACTATGTGGTATTTTTTGTTGTTTTCAGGGTTACTGAACCTTTAAAAAAAAAAACAGGTTCCCTTGAGAGTTAACTGTTCGAGTCAATCAACCAGGGCTCACAGCATGAATATCAGTGTTCACTGTGGTATTCACAGCTTTGGGAAAAAAAGAGCCAAATCCTTGCCATCAAAACATTTTCTCAGTCACTGCCCAACTGAGTCGCTAGACAGTTACTGGGGGAGGAAAGAAAAAACAAAAAAATCAGGAGTGCTCAGCAGCTGCTCAATAAGATGGGAAATTAGGAAGCATTGTCGTACCTGAACAATTAATGCGATTACTATAGAACTGAGCATGTGAAAAAACATTAGCGCGTGAAATTATCTGTCAATAAGTTTAGAAAAGTGTAAAATTGTGAGCTATGCAAATAGCTTTGGATACTTGGTTGGAGAACAAATCATATGCAGGAATGTGACCGCAAACCCTCTAATGAAACTGACCAATCAGAAAATGACATCCTGCTGCAATGCCACCCCCCCCCCCCCACACACACACACAGGTTTAACTCTTTCACTAGAGCTGGTGGGTAGGCATGTGGGTGCAGTGGTACTGCCCTAATTTAGGTAATGGAAAGGAGTGACAAAACATTTATAGAGCAAGGCAGAGGAGGGTGAGAGGTGGAGACTGACCGCTAAAATAAAAATGAGATGCAATCAGAGTGTGGGCAACAAGGGGCTCATTTTTCACATATTTTCCAAAACCACCACCATCTGTCACAATGCTGGGACACAGCAGGTAGAAGCACTGTGAAACACCAGCGTACAGATGTCTCCCGTCAACATTATGGGGCTTACTGGAGCTCGACGGGGTAGGTCTGCTGGGCAGGATAATGATATGCTATCAGAGCTTTTCAACAAGGGTGGAAGGATTCCAAGCCATGCAACAAAACACTAGACCACCAATAAATAAAGTGAAATAGCGCTCAACTGAAGTCATGAATATACAGATATATAATAATGTTATTATGCCAGATTTCAAATATGATTGTCTCCTCAGCTCTCCTTAGTCATATCTCTCGTCAAACCCATGGTCAGGTTTCACAGTAGTGGTGCCTAGAGACATAGCTTTCTGTTTCAGCCTGGTGCAGCGTAATAGGACTGCAGACAGCCCTATATGACAGACACAGGGGGACCCAGTGGGAGGCCTCATCTGGACACCTTGGCGTTTAGAGCCCGGTGAGAGTCCAAGTGGTCTATGCACACATTACCCACATACCTCTTTTTACAGTTACAACAGCACTGACAAGGTGTCTGGGTATGGACCTGTCTCTTGTCCTTCTGAGAGAGACAAAAAGCTAAGTTGCACAAAATTTTTCTGTCTGTTTCTGATTGGTCTGACTACACCTATAGTATTTCAACTGTGTAATTTGAACCAGCTGCTGTTTAACAAAAGTTCAATGCAGAAAGGCCAGAGCTGCCACCATCAAGTGGCACTGAAATCGGGCAGTAGGAAGGTGGTGTGTGCTGTGTCTAGTGAACTTGGGCCCACCAGCTGTTAAACTCCCACTTCGATAGACTCCAATGCCTGAAGACAGGGCATTTGTCATTCTGAGATTGCTTTCTGACATTCGCTTTTGGTAGCAAAAAGCTATTTAAATAAAGGTCAAAGAAGTGTCACCAACACAGTGTCTGTCAAAGGGGACCACATACAGCTAGATTCTCCCCCCCCCTTCTGTAAAGCAAATATCATGTACTACACACTATTTGGCCTGTCTGTAATTTAAACAAAGTGCTGCCCCCAACCTCTCCTTTCACTGCCAGTCCTCATTCCCTCGATCAAACAATCTCAGCTCCATTACTGTCAATCTTCAAAGATCTCCCAGTGATTTACTGAAGGAGCTAGCAAACCTTACTGCATCCTTCTGATTTTATTTTACTCCGTTATTCTACTTGTTTGATTTTGTGTAACCACAGAGGGGTTCTGTTAATGTTGATTCTTCTTCGATATTATTCTAGAAAGATCCACAACCCAATTAGGAGAAGAAAACTGCACAGCTCCGCAGAGTGGGGCTTTCAACTTGCGATGTTAGACCTGCAGATACTTCCGGAGTCTCATTTGATTGTGAAGCACTTAGGCTGGTTGAGACAATCTCCCCCATCCCTGTGAGACCCCTCCCCCCAGCGGCTGGCTTTTCAGGCGCAATGAGAAGGGAGATGCATTCGGTGACCGCGAGGTCCGGCAGCTGGTTATAAGGGAGTAGTGGGTGCAGGTAGTGCTGGAAACAACTGGTAGAAATCGCAGCAACGTCACAGCCTTATTTGAAACTGTCCTAAGCAATACCTCCCACGTAGATCCATGGAGAGCAATATGCAAATTAACCCAGAGATAGGCTTTGCTTCATATTTCAGACATTGTGTAAAAGGGACAGAGAGAGGAAGAGGGAGATGGTGGCATCATTAGTACAAAATCACATCATCTCCTGGCCTGGCTAATGAGGCACACGGTCAGACAGGTCAGGGGGTGACGGCAGCAGACACTAATGAGTGGTGACTGCTGTAAAATGCTACTGAAATAAGATACCCGTTTCTCTCCAGCCTGCTTAAGGACATGGGCTCTGGGAGGCAGACAGACTGCTTCATATACCATCACTGTCAATGGGAAGGTGACTGAGCCTCAGCCTCACAGTTAAACACACAATGCTGGAGCGAACTTCCCCCACAACACTGCTGTCAAGTATATTTAATAACACACACACACACACACACACACACACACACACACACACACACACACACACACAACTATTTCACATGGAATACTGCTGTCCATGTTGTAGAATTGACGACAACAACAACAATAATAGTAATTGTTGTTTTGGTTACACCAAATATAAGATTTATATACTAAGGTACGAACATTTATTTACCCATTTACACTGATGGGCATTTTATACTATAAGAAGTGAAGATATGTAGCTTGATGACGGAAGTTACAGTAGAGACTGATCAAACCTAGGGCCATTCTGATTATTAGGCAACACCTCTAATCATTATGCCACCTGTTAAACTGTTTTCCACATTGGTCACATACTATACATTTAACACTATGTAATACATGGTGTGTGTGTGTGTGTATAAAAAGTTTGGGGAGGGGGGGGACATGATATAGTGCTTTTATATATATATATAAAAAGAAGTTAAAATTAAAAAAAATTATGATGTTAAGCTAACTTTATCAAATAGGCCCTTTAAAAGTGTTTATGTCAAACAGCTTTTACTTGGTCTCGGCATCACCTGAAGCTGGGGCAAAAAATTTGGACCAAAATACAACAAGTGTTGCCCAAACCATGTGCTTGGAGGTTACAACCTCTGGACTAGAGTCCTTCATCTGCCAGCTTTGCTATGAGATGGTTTGTTTTGTTACATAAAAAGACCCATTTGTTGGGTACACTCACCCCTTTGACGCCCTTCAGGTCCCCTTTCAGCAGACTCTCCAGAGGGAAGGTGATGATATTGTTCATGTTCTGAAACTGGAGATGAATGGGGGACTGAAGTTATTACACATTTCCTTGACAGTGTTGTCATGTGTAAGTCACGATGGCAAGAACTGTTGACTATGCAAGGGGATATCTCTACCACTCTGTGGTCCACCAGCACAAACTCTTTGGTCTGCATGTACTCAGAAAATAGGTTAGCTTTGATGTTGCAAACTGTTCACCTTCCCACAGCGAAGCACACGTGAACAAAAGACATGCAATATGAAAGTCAGAGGTCTGGCCCCAACTTCAGAAGGTTAGGTTTTAGAGTTAATAACTACATTTCCCACGCTAACATCAGCACAGTAAAACATCTCACCCCAATGCAACTCCATAACTACAGTAAAATATTCAATCCAAGTGAAAACATGTAGAAAAACTGTCTGTCAGCATTGTTATAGGTCTAAAAATTCACCGAATTTGTACAGGGGTTTGAGCTCCGGGGTAAACACACACCATTACAGTAAAACAAGTCCCACCCTCTTCTCCTGAGAGCACAGCATAGCATAGATCAATTGCACAGACCCTTCAAGAGGCTCACCAAATTCTTGAAGAGGGCAGTGAGCTCTTTGGTGAAGACGGAGAACTTGAGGAACGCTGATCCCAGATCTGGGTCGTCCCGGTAGACACAATTCTCCCCAAACTTTTCCAGGGCCTGCGTATACTGCTCCTCGTTTTCCACATGAGCTGTAGGACGACCCAAAAGTGGCGGTTAAAGACCTCACTGAACAACAGTCGCATCTTGATAAAGAACCACCCTCCGAGGGAGATGTGGCCCATTGCACAGTGAATTATATCTGGATCGTAGTGACTGGTTCTGTTCTGCCAGGCAGGTGTATTGATCACCTGGGGATTTTACTTGGGGGTGTTTTTGCTTTGTTCAGCTGAAGCCAGCACTGTTTCTGATGAGATGATGCTGTTCTTTCACAAACAGCTTTGCCAAAAGGTGTAATTTAACTTTAGGTACAGCACTTTGGTTTTACCTGGATGTTTGCCCAGCTCAGCGCAATTCAATCGCAGCCTGAGCTCAGCGCCTCCAACTCCCCCACCCCCTGTTCTCTCTTCATC
Source organism: Heterotis niloticus (assembly GCA_018136845.1). Taxonomy (NCBI): domain Eukaryota; kingdom Metazoa; phylum Chordata; class Actinopteri; order Osteoglossiformes; family Osteoglossidae; genus Heterotis; species Heterotis niloticus. Next base: position 13,131,565 of record CM030901.1, on the reverse strand, counting down.
CCAAAGTGACACTTTCATCATTTCCTCCCCCAGGAAGTAGGGGGATTGATTTGTGCAAACACACACTTCCAAAATGCACATGTCATCCTCAAGATCATCTGAAGGTGCTTCAGCAGTCAATAAAATAGTAAATCACCTGGACACAAGTCACAGCAACATCATGCTCCATTAGAACTTTCTGGAAACTGGGATATAACAGTTATGCTCATACAGTGGGGCACATGGAAGCCTCCTGGGGTGTGAGAGGCTTAGCCTGGGTGCTCTTGGGTTCCAATACCTATTTCTTATATGTAAGGACAGGGAACAACCAATAGACACCATCTGTCCACTATGAAATACATCCAGGACAGCAGGTAGTATTGTAGCCAGAGCCACTGCCTTGCTATTGACAGACCCAGAGTCCTACTGTTGGACACTTGATCAGAATACTTGACCAGAATTGTTACAGAAAAGATTATCCAGCTCTATAGAAGGGTAAATCACTGTAAGATGAAAAGCATCAGATAAGCAAATAATCAAGTTATTACATATTGTATAGTATAAACAGCGCATAAGCTTACAGGTGTATATATACACACACACAAACTGCACATATTTGCAGAAATCAGCAATAAACTAAACATTGGTTAATAATATGCAGTTGCCTACTTGTCTGCTGGAAAATCAGTGTAGAGTGTTTTCCCCTTTGTATTTATTCATAAAATACTTTTCCCCAAAATGGCCACATTTCACATCCTAAGACACGATTTGAAAAGTATTAATTTAACTAAAACAAGGATCTGCTTCTCTCAGGACTGTCTTCAACAGGAGATCATGGCAGCTAACCTTGGGGGAAACCCAGAAACTGAACACTTGTCATAATCCAGCACACATCCTTCGGCAAATAAAAGATCATTAGTAACGGCATCCTACTCACTGAACTGCGGTAGAAGCCCTTCAAAGCCCAACAACCACACATCAACAAGTCGTAACATGTAGCTAATCGCCAATATCCAGGACTGAGGAGGAAGTCATTCTGGATGCTGCAGGTTGTTTTGACAAATTCCCTCAGGGGCTGGGATACGATGGCAGAGTAACGTCACTAGGCTCATCAGTACCCACTGCTGTCAATACCACCATCCGTCTCCAGCCACTAGGGAACCATTTTACCACACGAGGCTGGAGAGAGAGCCAATTGTGGCCAGCAGTGGCATCCAATACTAGCCCTCCCCTTGGATAAAAACGACTGTCAGTTTTCTTTATAAAAAAATATTTCAACGGTTAAAATGTTTACATTTAATTAAAATAATGATGATATTGGTATTGCATGCACTGGCAACAGGCGGAGCAGAATTCCACCTTTGTCTCATTGAGTCGCGCACGCAAAGAGCAGCTCTGCCGAAAGAAGCTGACCCTCCTATGTTCAGAGAAGCAGCTAGGCAAATGGTTCATGTTGACACTGGCTCATCCGCATTCTACACAGCCTCCTCCTGGGACACAAGTACAGTGATGTCAGCACAGTCATTAAGAGTTCATGTTAAAGGGTTCATTAGGATGGTGGAACCAACCTGGAGGGGAGATGGATGTGATGTACATCATAAATGTTGTGTGGTGTGGACGTACAGCAGATAAATGAAGCCCACTACCCCAAGCTGTGGGAACCTCAAGGCTGCCTGAATGCTTACAAAGTGAAATAGTGTAGGTGAGAGATGTTTTGGAATAAAGTGCTAGTGAAGTTATTAAACACAAAATAAGTACAAACATCATGCACTTGTTCCTCATCTTAACATTGGAAATTTATATTTAGCTCTTTTTGTACGTAACTCCCAAGTCACTCTTATCATCAAGTCACAATTAGTAAAACGGTAAAAGTTTGTGCCTGTTCCGAACACCGAGAGTCAGTGAATAAATAATATAAGCAGCTTGTGGGTAAAATAACAATTGCTGCATATTTAGGAGAAAGTGTCTGGTAGGAAAAAGTGCCTGGTAACATTCACTCATTTTGCCCGCGCTTGTTTGCATTAATCTCTGTAAGCTCACGGCTACTGCCATGCAGGCTGTGCCCAGGGTTTAGGCCATTTCCTGCCGGTTGCTCAGCCGAGTGACCACAGCAGTCACACGGCTTTGCATCCTTGCCCATCGTGCCCAAGCCCTGGGTCATTCAGTCAGTTTGTTTGGACATCACACAAAGCGGCACTCTGTCCACTGTCCTGGGCTGGATGCCAAGGGGACTGAACTCTTGTTTTCCAACTGCAAATGTCACCGTGTCGCCTGCGGAGTAAAGCTCTTTACAGTAAATGTCATGGAATGTCCCCAGTCACTGGCGGTTGGAACCAGAAACTCAGGCAGGCCACTGAGAGGACAATCCCAATTCAATTTGGTAACTTTACTAGAAGCAAGATTCAATAAGAGCAATTTCTGGACACCCACGGACCCGCGCGCGCACACCATCAATGACTTGGGATTCCTGTCTTAAGATTGTCCGCAAAGTTGTCTAGCACTCATATTTCTGCTGTACTTGCTCCTGTTTAATTATTGCAGGTTTAATGCAGCAAAGCAGACAGCTGGGTCACCCTAATCTACTGTACCTCAGAGCGTGACCCATGGACTGGGCACAGCATGGTCAATAATCCAGTATGATCAGACTGGATAAATGGAATCTAAGGGGTGCAAAAGCACATTCTTAAGGAAATGGGTGTTGCTGACTGATTCAAGAGAAGCTCCGTCATACCCCCCCTCATTCCCCCCCACATCCGGAAACCATTAAGGGGTCGGTCCCCTTATTAGCACAAAGGAAGGATGTCCCACAGGCTGCTTCTGTTAATGCTAGTGAGGAGATTGAGAAGTACGGATGTGTCTTACTACAGTGCGATACAACAGGAGGGTCTGTAGGGGCAAAGAAGGTTCTGGGATGGTGTGTAACCGAGTGAGAGAGAGAGCACAACAGATTGCTGATCGCAGAAAAGAGGACAGATCCACAGCCGGTACACAATGTGGACATAACTTGAAATTTTGCTGTCTAACACACAACTGTCCTAACGGGGCCAGGACAGGGCCATGTGGGGTGAAACAGCCCAGAGCACAGCAGTGCCTAGCCCTAGTGGCCACTGTATCTCTGTGATGGACAGAACTGCTGCAGCACATTGACCTACTCAGACAAGGCAGGAAGGCACGGGTTTCACATTTGCCCTCACAAGTTGCAGGCAAAACTATACTCCATTTACACTTCGTCAGCATTATAACAGCCAACCATGAATCACAAGAACCCTTTTCCCACCTCTGAAAACATTTACATTGAAAATGTTTCCCTGTATTTTGCACTATTCAGACCACAGTCTGTTTTAACATCAGCTGGGACTGGGTTTCCTCCAGATCCACTAGTTCACCTTGGCGATTGGATAGGAATGCAGATTCCAAAATGACCTCCTGGTAACAGCTACCACAACACTGCAAACTACCAGGGAGGACAGCAGGTGAATCTTGGAGTATTAAACAAGAGGTCCTCAACCAAGGGATCTTTCCATGCTGTACAATCCATCTGCATTTGGGGGGCTAAAAGGCCTGCCAAGATAGAAGTACCCTCTGCCCACATCTGCCAAGCAGTTTACATCCCTCTGGAAGCAGATCAGTTTCCACAGCAAATGAGAAAAAAGCAAAGACTAATAAATGGGCCCCTTTTGCAGTTGAGCTGAAGATATTGTCTTAGAATAAGAACTACAGTAAGAACTGCAGTAAAAACAAACAAGGTTAAAAAAAGAAATGCATAATTTAACATGGGACAAAAATATAAAGCAGTATGACCGCATGCTGCCTTTGTGGATAGAGAATAATGGTAGACCTGAAATAACTGCGCTTTCTCCAAGAAACAATGAGCCAAGATTGTCACTGACTGGGGTGGGGTGGTCAAGGTAGAAATGAACAGTGATCGTGCTGTGACAGCCTGATGTCAAAGGACAAACATTCACTCTCTCTCTCTCACTCACACACACACACACAAAATCCCCTGAGATTTTCTCCACTGTCATGCTAAAAATAGGCTGCCTTTTCCAGCATGGCCTCAAAACAGTAGAAGGAGTCTTGGACATTCAGCACCTTCCAGTCAGTGTGTGTGTGTGTGTGTGTGTGTGTGTGTGTGTGTGTGTGTGTGTGTGTGTGTGTGTGTGTATACATGTATGTGTGTGTGTGCTGCCACTTTCCTCTTTTCTGAAATGGAAGAATTGCTGAGGAACTCCATCAAACATTTTATTGTGACGTTTTGAAAAGGGTCAGGAAAGGAGGTCAGCCTGTTCACTTTACTTCCTGTTTTCCGCTCTGGTTCCTGTTGTATGCGACAGGAAGCTGGCCAACAATGTCCAAGGCAATGGCTACCCAGCTGACATCACAATTCGCTCACCAACTGTCTGCAGACACACCAGTGTCTGTAAATATATAAAACAATCAGTATTATCAATAGAATGGCTCTGTTATTCATATTCATTTACAATCTACCACCAGTAAAGAAAATGTCACCTTTGAAAAGGCTATAACCCCTTATATGCATGCCTATAACTTTGATGTTTTTGTTCAACAGTAAATTTCAGAAATCAGACATTCAGTAAAAGCTTTTATGCAAGTTTTCATCTGCCTTTGGATGGCATGTGAACGACTATTTAGTACAAAGTCATCATAGATCCAAAAAGCTGACAATTTCTCCCATTTGATCTTACTGGTTATCAACATCTTTCACTGGGTCCTCAGGTATGGGCCAGAAGGTGGCCTGTTGGTCCAGGTAACAACAGTGCCTAATTTGACAATGTTTGGCATCACTTTAAAGAGGAATTGTCTGGAAAGTGATGGCACAATAGTGTCCAGAGATGACAGAGATGAGCTGTGACAGAGGAGACAAGCACAGTTTCATGACACTGGATTTCCTAGCTGGAGAGACCCAGGTGCCTTTTTAGACCCAGTGACCCCTGGACCATCATAACGACAACTGGGATTCAATAGCGGGGCCCAGGGGCCACCCAGGCAGCTTGCCGATCTGAAACTCCCTCCTCAAACTAGCACTTTTGGGAAACTTTTATATAAAATGTGCACACTGACATGCACATACAGGTACACACGTACAGATGGCTCCTCACTTGCACTGAGGTCTGACAAGCCTGAAACAGCTACCCACAGTGAACAAAAATTGCTCTGTTCCCTAAAAAAAAAAAAAAGAAAAAAAAAAGATGTACAGGCATGCACGCACGCGCACAAGATGATTAAGGCCAGCAGTTAAACTGTAAAAAAACTGTTTAACTATAAAATAAAATGGCAAACGCTGAGAAGTTGACACATAACAGCAGGGCCAATAGCTCATTGACAGCACTCATTAGTGGTCTGAATGGAGCTACCATGAAGCCTTTCCGTAAGCAATGTAAAACGGTGTAAAGTAGTCCTCCTCATGTCCAGTCGAGTAAACACACTTTAACTTATTGACACTTGCAGTGTGTGGTTAACTGTATAGGTAAGCAGTGTGAACCAACCCCTTGGATGCAGAATTGTGATCCACTTCTTGCATTCCCCTTCTATGTGACTCCCTTAAAATCACCTCTAAGAGGGTTGTTTTTGGTGGATCCAACTGTGGACAGCTGGAATTGTAACACCCCCATAGTTCCCTGACCTCCAACAACCCCGACCAGTTTCTCAACAGATCATGGTTGACCAGTGTTCAAATCAATCGTTGTCAAAGTCTCGCTCATTCAGACTGAGGAAGAGGAGGCAACAAACATCTGATGGGCCTGATAATCACTTACCCAAACCAGAGGTATAGATGGCCTTAACAGATTTCTTCATCTTATACAGCACACTGCGGTCCACATCCAGGGCCTGGAGAGGACAGATGACAAAGATGATCAATGGGAGGTTCACAGAAAGACTCATATCACATAGGGTTCAAAACACACGTTTATGTTGATCATTGTACAGACTTCCATTTAATAGACTAATTGCATGGAAGGAGCGACTGATATTGCCAAATGTCCAATAAATCCTAAAAATATGAAAAATAGCATCACTATGAAAAAAGTCATTAAGTAACAAACAATGCATTTAAGGCATATTTTGAATATATAGTCTGGAAAATAACCAGAGGTAGTGCAATTCATAATATCCAAAACACCCAAAATCAGATTACTCAAGGATATACAGTAGGCAGAATTAGGAATAATGACAATTTTCTCTACATCCTAAACCATATCACCCCAAACTTCAAAGCAGATGGTAATTCAGGGTCGATATAATTATATCCAGACATTTATTCACATCAAAAACTGTGTGTCCAGTGTAGGATTACCATGGTCCCCAAATGCATACAATGCGAGGCAGGATTCAAGGGCAAAACATGCAAAATACACACAGATTAAAGCAAATTCACATTCCAAATTACATCAAGCTACACCGTTAAACAGATGCTAATTCAGAGTCTCTAAAAATAAGCCTTACTGTTCTACATATGCATACAGCTGGATGTGGGGTTAAAGCAATACTTGCACACTCAAAGGTACAACAGACACATTGGGAGTTGAACCTAGAACCTTTCTGTCACAATCCAGCTGCTGCCCTCAGCCCCAATTCATTATTCAGGGCACTGCTAAAAATAGGCATCGGGGGGAGTGGCGGTCACTTGGAAAAGCCTTAGTATAAGGGAAGCAGAAACATCACAGTACAGGACTTACCAAAAACCCACAGGACACCATAAGATAGACATGTCCACACACACACACACACACACACACACACACACACACACACACACAAAATGTTATTTCCCTGCACTTAAGGAATCAGGAGAAAGTCATGCGAATTATAGCAACCTTTTTTCTCCCTTCTGAAATGGGCCAGCATACCAGCTGTCCCCCTGCCAAACACACACACATACACGCACTCTCTCTCCCTGTTTTTACACAGACGGGCCATTTCCTCCTGCTCACACTGACTGTGTTCTGCCAAAAACAAAACCGGAGTCTCTGTCTTGTTTTAATCCTATTTCAATGCTAAAAACAGATGAGAGGTGCGGTCACTAAAGTGGCGTCTAGTGTCCTTGTCATTGTCAAGGCAACCATGGCATTCCATCCTGCTACATCAAATCTGAAATTACCTTTTTGGCACTAATCCCCCACAAACATCTTCAGGCACATTGCAGATCTTACCCGGGCTTTGTCTCTGCACTGTAGGGTATTTCACAGCAGTCGGCATAACAACGGCATCATTCAGTCAAGGCACCAAAAGAGCTGTCAGAACCTCCAGTTCTCTTAGACCAGTAATATTGTTGGTATCACTTTACCATCATTCATTCATTCATTCATTCATTCATTCATCAGACCATTTCTTACAAAGCAGCTTACAGTGTATTAGCTACTACTTACATTAATTTATCTACTATATAGCTGGGTAATTTTTTTACATCAGTTCAGATTGACTATCTTTTTCAAGGATACCAGAGCAGGAACAGGGATTCAAACCTGGGTATTTTTTTGTTAAAGGGTGACAGCTTTTAACAGTACACCACCTGCTGGCCCAGAATGCCACCCACTGTTCTGGTAGAAGATATGGCTTATCTTGCATTAAGTTACATGTGTCCTGTAGTTGTGCAAGAATCTGTCATCAACAAGTGAAATCCCACTCCTCACTAACAGAGGTCACACCGTTAAAACCTGCTCACAGACAGTTTCACACCCGACATAAAAACGGAAGGAGATACAAAATATATTCCACCCTGAAAATCACAACCTTCTGCTGCACCCAGCTCTCAGAAAAAAGGATGCGGAAACTGTCACACATACAGCAGTCTGAACTCAACTGTGACCTGCCCTTAAACCTGATCTTTCCAAAGGAACCAGCCAATCAGGGCAGTTGCTGCATTATCATGGACAACAGTCTTAGCTTCACTTCAAGTGCATCATTCAGCTCCCAAAAAACATCATCTCCAGATATATGTACAAGACCATTAGGGAAAATAAATAAGTCCATGGAGAAAGGTTAATATACTGATTTTTAAAACATTTTAAAAAATTACCCAGCTGTATAAATGAGTAAATAACTGAATTTACTTTATTGTGCAATTCTAAAACATTCTAAATTGCTTTGGACTAACATCAGATAATAATAATAATAATAATAATTATTATTATTATTATTATTATTATTATTATTATTATTATTATTATTAATAGCAGGAGAAACAGCATTATTAGACAAACAGGTTGCATTTCCATATTCCAGCGGGGAGCCCAACGATGCCCCCCTGAGCGTGTGCAACAACATGAATTGCTTCGGTTAAAAATATCCTGCTGCATAATCTGACAAAAAAAAAAAAAAAAATAAGGTATCTGAGGCACCCAGCAAAATATCACCCGATGGCAAGAACAGTCTCATTAGCAAGAATCAATTATCCATCGCTGGCCCACTATCGCCGGCTGCCTCTTCCTCAGCGATTATGTCTGTTTCAACCCTCGGGTGCACAGCGGGGGGTTCTGTGCTGGGTGGGGGTCCCGCAATCTGTGCAGTCACCTCAAATGTGCCAAAAAGAGGAAGCTGTCTGTTGCAGAAGACGCCCTGCAGAATGCGGCTACGTAAATGCGGGCATTCAGCAGAAAGTGGCAGGAACTCCTTGTTCATCCAGAACACCTTTTGAACTGAGGAGCTGGGAAGGTTAACCCTGACCCTCATATTCACTTTAACTGGGGGGCGACAGGTGGCACAGTCATCACCTTGAAATCAAAGGCACCGCATTCAAATCCCACCTCCTGCTGCAGGTCCATCATCAAGGTACTCATCCTAAACTGATACAGCAAAAACTATCCAGATGTGTACACAGGTAAATCCCTACAAATAGCTTAGTGTACAACTTAACACACCTAAGTCACTGGAGAAAAGCTTTTACAAATTAATAAGTAATAAATACAACCTCAAGGGGCAGCAGGAGCACAAACACACACAGCGTTATCAGCTTATATCAACAAGAGCAGGACTGAAAGGAACTTGTCTGTGGTCAAATTCTCGTGGGGAAAAAGGCACACAGAAATGCCTCTGTTCACTGTGCAGGAAGGACAAAGCATCTGCGTAATGAAGGTCAAAGCCAGTGTGAAGAAGGACTTGGAAAATTCATTACATCTCAGTGCTGAGGAAAAAGGTATTTTTGTTTGGATGCAAACTGCAATTTGCTAACATTTTCCAAGGCCTTTTATACTGTGAGGTTTGTACGCTAAGCTACTTACAGCAATAACAGTGATTTATACAGCTATGTAGTTTTTGCTGTATCGGATGAGTAAGTACTTTGATCAAGGGTACAACACCGGGCTTTGTACCTGTATCCTTTGAATGGAAGGCAATAGCTTTAACCACTGCAGCACTTGCTGGCTCTAGTATTATCACTGCAAATGGAAAAAACTAGAAATGGTTCATAACAAAAAAGCTGCCCCACTATGTGCGAAGGGACTCACTATATCCCAAAACATTTTTTCTGAAGTAGGCATTTTAATTAAACTTTCTGACATGTCTACCAAAGGCTGAAAAAGCCAAAACAAACCTTTTTGTAGATAAGACCATTATAATGCAGTTTACCCACCTTTTCGCAGTTGGAATAATAACAAGTTCTCTATCTAAAAACACTGCACATCTCTCTCTCTCTCTCCCTCCCTCCCTCCCTCCCTCCCAAAGCCATTACACAGTAGTATGAGGGTAGGGTAAACATCAAACCTGGTCTCCAAATCATTTACATGACAAGCTAAGCTAACCCTTTCACACACCATTACCTGCTCTAGGGAACCACAAGTCGAAAGGCAAACACACAACCCAAACCGCAAAGGTGTAACACTACACTTGATCGCATTACAAAACTCAGAAATAAAATCTAAATAATAATGTTAAATTGAATTGAATTTAAATATAAAGGCAGAAGCACAGTCTCACAGCAAGGTATCGCTGCTGCTGCTTCATAGTTCTTGGGCTGTGTGTAACTACCATATTTTGGAATGGTGTGCTGTCCAGGGTGCACCCTGCCTCATTCTCTATATGTTCAGGATAGGCTGCAGACCACCATGACCCCGCACTGAGTAAGCAGTTACTGATAATGGATGAATGAATTTAACTGTAGGGGTGGGCTGTATATACAGTATAGAATATAAATAGTACAAGATGCCACAGTATGTTTTACTCCTAGTCACCTGGCTCATGAAAAAACAGGCTCTGTAGGCCACAACCCTCAGCCATGTCCCCAGTGTCACCTTCACTGAGCCTCTGGAGGGACAGGGGGCAGGGAAGAAAGGTGCAGGATGAGCAGAAATGAGGGGAAGAAATGGGACAGCAGGGTAACAGCAACCACAGTAATAACAAGAACCTGTCACAAGACTGTCAAGAGAAAATCCTAAAACAGTTTGGTTCATGACCAAAATAAAATAAACAGCAACAGGCTAAACACACAGACACAAACACACACACACACTTCCCTCCCCAGTTTGTTTCCAAGTCCCACATATAGTCAACACTGTAGTATTGCAGCAAAATGGTATGTTTGTTTTTCACTTTTAACTAATTTTTAGACAATGGTGCATGAAAAAAAGCAGAAGCGATTAGACTCTGTATGGCCAACGGGACTGTTTTTGACATATTGCTGTGTACACGTTTGTATCACATACATCATAACATCTCATACGTGCAAGATGGCCAAAAAACTAGCCAAGTGGCTTAAAGGGAGACACATATAAAAAAAAATACCACAGGAGTCTTGTTAGAAAGAGAACAAGGATGTCTTCAAACACAGTATTGAATCATTTTCTTCTCCATAAGTAACAAAAAACCTTAGCATCCCCTATCAACGGCTGCTGCAGAGGCAGCGTAAAAGACAAGAAAAAGGCAGTATAGTTCAGATACACATCACTGAACATACATCACCGTGCACTTGCTCATCCACCTACAGTAATGCAATGAAAGTTAATGTAATTTAATGAGATGCAGGTCAGCAGAATGGTCTATAGGCTCCACAGGACCGGCTGGCCAACCCGTCGATCAGTCACCAGACACTCTCAGTCAGCACTGTGGTCAGAACCACTTGAGCAATAAAACTGATGTTTATTCTAATCATTTAACACAATCAGGTTTAATAAATCACTGGAGCCCAAGGCCTCAACTACATAGGTGTGTAATAGTTAAAGTACCAATCCTTCATTTTCCATTGATTTCAAAGCAGTTCTCCTGCTTTGGATACTGACCACTGAAATTAAACTATATGGATCAGGAATAGACTAAACCGTTTTTACATAAAAGGTTTACTGCATTTTTCACAAGAACTGGATTAGAGGACAGTGAGTTGGTGAAATATGCATAGAGACAGAACACATGAATAAACAGGTATGTTAGGCAGAAAAATTGACATAAGATATAATAATAATAATAATAAAAAACATAAAAATACTATAAAAAATTAATATAAATAGAATGCACGGTGAATTTACAGTGGCGCATGTGACTTTTCTTAAATGCTTTGCAGGGTGTTGAAAGGAGCAGTGAAACAGGGTGTCCCCCTGAGTGCCCATTTTGGGCAGTCTGGCAAAGGAGGGGGCCGGTGCTTAATGCCCAACATTAGGCACCATCTGGCGCCCGTCTCTTGCATAGGCTAACAGCTTGGCAAGGGTGTCGCCACAGCAACCATGTCACACCATTCACCCCGAGATACATGGAGCAAAGGAGATGATAAGTTCAGTCTCCGTGGAGAGAGAGAATGGAGCACCTGGGAACTGGCTGGCACAGTGCGATGAGAGGAAGATTCCGGCAACAGTAAACATGAGTTCGGTAACAGAATGGCCTTCCTCATTTAGAACAAGAAGGCAAGACTGGAATTTTTCCTTTTATTTCATTTGTTCTCTATTTCAGCAACAGAACTAAAACAGGAGTTATACTTACAATTAACCATTATTTCTCTGGCACTTATCTCCAAAGCCACTTACAATGTCAAGTCTGCACACTAAACTACTTATAGTGAATTACAGATTTATACAGCCAAGTCATTTTTCAATTCAAGGTAAGTACAGAGCTGAATTTCATGTGAACAGCACTTGAATGGGAGGGGGGTTTCAAAGTTGGGTCTTTCCATTTCAAGGGGGTGGCTCTACCCCCAGGACAACCTGTTAACCCTATAAAATTCAGGTAAATGTAAATATCAATTAAAAAAGAAGCTGGGGAGCCAGTGAATTGCAAACACACATACATACATGCACTCCTCAAAGTAACAGCACAAGTCCTTTGCATTCACTAAATATTTACAAGTACAAGCTATTAATGAACAGCTAAAAGTTGGCAAAAAGTACAAAAACAGCAACAACAACTGCACTGATGCCATTTTTCCATTAAAGTACAACACATTCAGTCAGCCTCAGTTGAAAGCAGCTTCCCAGACCGCGTAGTTCCCGTCCGGTGCTGAGCATTCTTACTGACCCCCCACCCCAACCCCCAGGGCCACATGCCACTAGCAATGTCCGGACGCTATGGAAACACCATGGCAACACTGCACCAACATGTTTACTGTTGAGCGACTGGGCCGGTCTAACACATACTTGATCTAAACGTACTTGACCTTCATATCCAAAAGCCTCTAAAACAAGACCATGTTTGGGGAAAATGGCCGCTGATAAATCAGGTTTCTCAACAGAAATTTTCATCTTTCACTGATAATAGCAAATTAATTTCATATACACTGGTCCATGCAGGTCTGCACAGTAAAGGCCTGCAGTATGCTTCTTTCAGCAAGCCTCCTCTCTCAGGACTCTGAATTTCTTTGCAACATCACAACGTTCCGTTTGCTGTGGATGATCACAACTTCCTTTCTATGAGGCTGCAGACCCAGCAGGAGACCCCAGAGGGAAAGAGGGTTTTATTTGTTCAGTGCCATGTGTAGAAGCTCCTTCTGGATGACCGCACATAGTTGCAGCGCTGACCCCATTGTTCTCTGCTCAGGAAAATGCAATGATTAAACCCTGGAAGGGGGGGGGGGGGTTCTGACCCTCATCCCCACCTTCAGAGCAGCTCCATGCCCCCCTCGCCACAAGAGAACAAAGCCACAGCAAGGATGTGTGTTCCCGGCCCCTCAACTTCCCGCTGCCACACTTGAACTGCGAGGACGTGAGGAAACTTCACTTCGTCTGCCATCACTTCATCACTAAATCTTCCATGAGTTCCTCACTACAGCTAGACAGGACCACAGAGGAGGATGGTGTAGATTTGGGACAGAATTACTCCTTTCATGGGGGAGGAAAATGCTGATTACAGCGTAGCTCACAGGCATCAGACGCTGTGCCCGATTAAAGGAGGGTATAAAAAAAAAACAGAGAGGAGAAGAGCAGCGATGCGGTTCGGCCATTTTATTTTATTCAGCGTTATTATAGAGGATGTAAATCCCTTTGTACCACAAAAGCAGGACGACACGGGGGTTCCCACACTGGATACGGTTGTAAATCCCTCTTCTGACAGTCCATAAATGATCAAACTGTGTGGCCAGCGCAACTTCCCAGCTGCCAGGAAAAGGGTGCTCTCTGAATGAACATTTATGACTCTGTGTGAGAGAGAGAGAGAGAGAGAGAGAGAGGTCTGCAAAACATCACAGCTTAGCTGTAAATCCTAATAAACCAAAATGGTCAATTAATTTTTAAACCTCCACTGGGTGCTGCCACATCAGACCAAAGATCATAGCAACATGTTCATTGTGACAACTTGCCCTCACGTGAGGAATTTATTAATAAAGTTATAGTCACCGATGAAGCCATTTGGCTGCTACTAAAAGGTCTGATAAGACAATTATTCCAAAAGGGTTTCAGCAACGGGATTACAACACCCAGGGTGATTACCCATACTTTTGAGGGTCAATTTTATTCACTTTTCCTCAGTGCCATTATTACACTCACAATCTCAGTCTGCAGGTACACTGTGGCCAACGAATGAAAAGACAGGAGGCAACAATGGTTAAGGAATGGGACATCAGTTCAAAATCGAGGAGCTTACGTTTGAGTCACACGTGCAAAAACACACAGCCCCATCTCTCTGCCCAGCTGCTGTCGCAAATCACTAGTGGGACAGCAGTCAGAGCCGGGTTCGATTACCGTGGAGCAACAACCGACTTTTCTGAAACTCAAGTGGGAGCCAGAGCACAAACCTAAGACATCGCTGGCAGCTCCACAACTGACAGGAGCCCACACACTAATGTTGAGCTCCTGCACTTACATATAACTCTTTTCTCCAGTAGAGACACAGAATACAAAGAAATGCAAAGTATTAAGCTACTTACTTTTCCTGGATCAATTCAGGGCCAAGTTCAGTATCCCACAATAAACACATGGAGCAGAGCACCAGGATTTGACCATTTCATCCCAGTTCACTTTTGTCATTTTTGGTTTAACTCTCCAAGAAACTTGGGAGCCCTGAGGGACAGATCACTGGAAGAGGCACGTGGCACTAAGGGAGTGTAAAATTCTTCCCAATTGGGACTAAGGAAACAGAAGTACAGAAATCTGCAACTCATTTAAACCATATGACCACCAATATGCCCCTGCGGACAGACTGCACTACTCCACTTATATGCAAGAGTGTGTGTGTTTATACGTTCCTCACTTATCCTCTACTGCGACCTTTCTTGGAAGACCCATTTTAAGATCCACAAACCTGAAAGTTTCATACATTTAAAGGAGGTATTTTACAAACACAAAGCAGCATAACTGCAATGAGAAAAGAAATGTGTAAAAATGTGAAGTATTTAAATTTGAAAATGCTAGCAAACAATAGCGATCAAAGCTGCCTATTGAGCACAAATTTTAAAAACCAGTTTCAGTAGTACTATTTGTTCCTTAACCACTGGCAGGTGACAACAGGTCAGGAAAACCCCCTTAAAAGTGAGTCAGGACAGGTACTGTTGACAAAACACAACTAGTGCCACTGTCAGCAGAGGGAAAACATCGCTCAGGAAAAATGCTTCAGGTGTGTCAGGGATCAGTGGGGCAGAAAAGGCTACCTCCAGATCCCTCCAACAGGTAAAACCACCACAAACCACACAGGTGGCTCTTTCCTGTGATTCCACAGTCCTACCTGTGTTATCCCACACCACAGAGAAATAGATGAGTCCTGTAAGACCCATCTGTATGGCATCCTGCCTCGGATATGAACCCCTGCTGTATGGCAGATGACCACAGCGGGGCCTAAACGGCCAGCTGGTGAGTGCCAGGATGAAGGGAGTGGCCATCGCGTCCTCATTTGCATAGAAGGCATGAACCAGTGATGGCTGCTCCAACTACACCGACTCCCAGCTGGCTCAGCCAAAACAACTGAGCCCGGGTTAGTCTTTGTGTACATTACACACCATTTTGGGCCATGCGGAGTCTGATTTTGTATAAACACTTCAGACAAAAGCATGAAATTAAACTGCTACCGCGCAGCACACACAGTCATCAGTCAAACGTGTCACACACAGCTGGGGATGTAACAGGAGATGTAATCATGAGTATCACATCGCAAATTATAGTGAGCAAGTGTCAGAATAGTTTACGTTATGCATGTTTGTTGCCATGAAATCATTCATTTCACAACTGCTATAACCGTAACACGGCATAATTTATTATCAGATTCTCATGGCCCCCTGGTTAATTATTAATAATTATTCTTGCACCAAAATCATATAAAATGTTCCTAAGCGCAATATACATTTTTAGTTCTATCTTGCATTTATTTAATATACATACAATATATACCCTGTTGAGAAGAGCACTATATAAAAGAAATATGAACTCAACTGAATGGTGTTTTCATCATTAGGTACTAAGTGTTGTGCAGCAAATTCCAGTCTCACTTTCCTCAAATGACAATTTTCAGTTTGAACGCAGCCGTTCCCTCGGTGAACTGTTCAGCTAATGATATAATTATAAGGTCGGTATGAAAAAATGTGATCGTACATGGAGTCACTCTGGACCTGGGCTGGGAAGTGATAAGCTGAAACTTTAATGAGGAGGTAGAGTGAAATGTTGAAGGTTCACGCAATGCGTCCTGGTACATGGTTTCATGGTGCATGACACGCAGGTAGCCCTTTTGATGATTTCGTAGTTTAAAGCAGAAATTCTGAAAGACCTGGCTGGTGAAATAGTTCACATTCTTCCAGTGGAAGAAGCCAGAGAGAGGGGCCTGGAAATGAGGGTTCGCTGGTTAAAGACCCTCATGATAAGGGGAAAACTAGAATACCGTATTTTCCGCACTATAAGGCGCACCTAAGAGCCTTAAATTTTCTCAAAAATCGGCCGTGCGCCTTATAATCCGGTGCGCCTTATGTGTGCACTGAATTCCAAAATCTGTCAAATTGTTGTTGTGCGACTTTGATAAGCGCTCCGCTTGACTGACTGTCGGACCATTTCCTGCCGACACAGGGATGTAATACGTACGCTGGCAGTGATAAACCAATCAGAGAACAGGACGTAATACGTAAAGTACGTACGTTGGCAGCGATAAACCAATCAGAGAACATTACGTAATACGTACGCTTACCTCCGCCACGCCTCCGGTAGGCATACTACCGGTATGCTGCAAAACAACAGCCGGGAGAAGCGTCTCTACAGTCACCATTCGACTGAAGGCAACAACGATAGCACAAGACATGAAGATCGAAAACTTTCAAGGAGGTCCGTCTTGGTGCTTTCGTTTTATGAAAAGGCGTCATCTCTCCATCCGCGCAAGGACTACCGTGGCGCAGCAACTGCCAGCGGATTACAAAGATAAAAAATAATGTGTGTATTGTTAAATAGTAGAATAAAGTTCAACTAAACTCACTGTTTTGCTTCCGTTACCTTTTTTTGTAGACCGTATGTTCTAGCATGCGCCTTATAATCCGGTGCGCCTTATGTATGGGTTAAGTACAGAAATAGACCCCGTAATTGAGACTGCGCCTTATAATCCGGTGCGCCTTATGGTGCAGAAAATACGGTACAACAGCTTTTAAACGGTCCACTACCTGCCAACCCATGTTAAGAACTGAAACACATCTGGATGTGACTTCCCTACCCTCAGAACAGCCAGTTGTCTGACCTCCCATGATGCCCTTCCATGTTTAAAAGAGCCAGTGGCCTTCAGTTCCTTTTCAATGGCTCAACTTATAGCTGGGACAGCAGGCCACCCTACAGAAGCTACTTCAGAGTGGTATAATTTTCACCGCATCCTACAGGCTAGACAACCACGTGACTGACCCCAGACCTCCTTTCTCAGACTCATCTCTCAATACCATTCTTTCCTTCCTTGGCTAACACTCAATGGTTGAGGCCTTGACCTTAGTCCAGTTTAGCAGCACTGTCTCAGTTTAGAAACAGGAATCACGGTCACCTCAGGCCAACGGAACACACCGTGCCCCCCATGCCACGAGTTCCGTGAACGTCACAGTCTCCACAGGAAGCATACATCAGATTGGGGGGAGGGGCATGCACCACGAGGGGTAACGCAGGGGCCCTGCTGTTGTCACTGGGTCATGGCAGCGGATAATCTGGAAATCCAATCAGCGTCCCACCTTCAGCAGAAGGGAAGCCCACGTCAGTTCCCCTGCTGAGCTGCAGAGAACAGATCCAGGCGCTTGACCTGCCTTTTACCCCTAGAGGTGAGAAACCAGCACAACTGGATAGTCAAAAGTTTCCTATAGAACCTGCAAAGGACAGGCTCTGCAATATGGGGGGGATTTGCGGTTCAACCAGAAAGTGTTCAAGAACATGAAACACAAGGTCCACCTTCCTAATGATGCCCTTCCATCCATCTAAGCCATCTGTCCATCCATAATTATCCATAACCACTTGGAACAATGCAGGGTCATGGTGATCCAGAATCTAGCCCAGGAACATAGGGCATGAGGCAGGATACACCCCTGGAGGGTACCCCAGTTTGTCTCCTGGCAATCCCACACACTCAGTTATGTACGAAAGACCAAGGCCAATTTAGGTTTACTAATACACATGCAGAGGCCATAATACACCAAACATTAGTTAGATGTGGTCCAACAGGAGATGAGATACAAGTGCAGGAGCATAAACGGTTCAAAGCTGTGGAAAGACATATCGCAACATCCCAACACTGGTATCCTTGTGTTTTCTTCTTCCAAACACTGTATGAAGACAAAAATAAGTTTGAAAGTGTTTATGCCTGAATGAGAGTTATGAGGAAAACCTCAAAGAAAGCACACGCGCACATGCACACAGCAGTTGCTTTACATATAAAAGTGTGTGCCCTAGCCTGCCTTTCATTAGTGCTCAGTGTTTGATGAAGTCTGTAAACAGCAGGGATGCAATAAAAGTGTCATTGGAGACTGGGCTGGGTGAACACAGATTAAATGGCTCTGGGTTTCCTGCATAACACGAGTCAGCAGAGAGCTTGACTCTCACCTCCGTGCATTGATATCAGCAGTGTCACCATTATTTTTTCCCTTTGCTGATGTTTAACTTATGGCTACATATTTCACTGCAGTCATTCAGGTTAAGCTAACTGCTCAATGGTAAAATATCAAGGTCCTTCCTGGGACATGAAATTGCAACCTTAAGGTCAATTTCTGGATTGAACTTCTGGGTTTTAATGAGGCTCAGTTCCAAACTATTACAGCACTATATTAAACAACCTAGAAATTTGTCATGGAAGCTCCAATTAACTTCTGCAAACTTTGAATAGGTTGCACTACCAAATGTTAAAATGAAGGTAATTCCTAAGGGGAAGTAATTAAAAATAGGGTAAAGAGTGAAATTCAGAGAACTGTTCCTTTATGAACCAAATAATTTCAATAAAGTGAATGATACAACTAGATATGACATTAACAACTAGTACAGTGTGAAGTGTGTGTGGTGCGGCTATAGCTCATAGTCCTTCCCTTGAAAAATGACTCTCATTTAGCAGCCAAAAAATGAGGAACACAACCAGCAACACTGCAGGACTAGATCCCATATTGGAAAACCAACGTTTCTCCAGCACTAAGGTCCTTAATATGAGATTTAAAGACTGTACAAACGGTTTACCTTGCTAATGACTCAAAAGTAGGGATGAGTGGCGTCTGTAGCCCCATGGAATTGTGAAAAGGAAACCCTTGTAACTGTAAAAACCATGAAGGTGACTTCAAACCTTTTCGTGCTCAGAGATGACAAATATACAGGAAGTCCATTGGAAAACAGGCTTTACCTGTTGAGGGAACAAAGTCTGCAAGAGAGCATGCTGTTTTGAGGCATTGGCTACAGCCCCTCGCACTGTGACACAAGAGCCTGTGTGCCCTGATAACCCAGCCTGCCCAATTAAAGGGGTTTCCTTTTAACCCCTGCGATAGACTTCCTTCAGTTCATCAAGGTCAATCAAAGTCACTGCCTGACATCTGATTATGGATGACATGGGTCCCACTCCCAACCAAGTCCACTACAGAAAGGCCCTTGGCCTTGTTGTGACCTGTCAGGAGGCCTCTCTAAAGCCCTGACCCCCTGGAGAGATCCCAGTCTAATACAATAACCTCAAGCTTCCAGACAATCTGATCCTGGCGTAATGCAGAGCATCATACACTTAGCCGCTCTTAAGCCTAAAATACAGCCCAAACAAGGCCAAAGGTCAAGCTGTCTGATGGTGCAAAACAGCTCCTTAGTGCTGCACCCTGGACAGATTTTACAGGAGTTCTGTATTACTATCAACAGTTAAACATTGGTTTTTAGCCAACTAATTTGTCCCAAGCAACATACCATGCTACATACACTATACAATGCTGTTAAGAGGTATCTATCCATCCTCTATACAGACCCTCAGTAGCTCTGTTTCAGGTTTCCCTATCATTAATGACAAATCCTGCCACTTGGTTGCTTCTTGCCTCAGTCAGTGTGCCCTTCGGCTAAACACAAAGTCAGGCAAATGAAAAACTTAAAATACATCCTGCTCAGGTTAATGGCTTGTGAAGACCAACTGGAGCTGTATCATGCCTGCTCAGCAAAGGCTGCCTTCATTTCATAGAGGGTTGGAAGAGGTCTGAAGGTGGGGGTCACTGGGGTTGGAGAAGGACTTGACTGCCAATTAATTACTCATCTCATCCATGTCATTCAGAGATCCCCTAAGATATTCCCCCTCAGGGCTGGATGGGTGAAGAAGATCCAACCAGCGATACGATTTAAACTCAACTAAGTCAGCTAAGCTTCTTATGAGGAAAGGTGGTCTGAGGTGGCTGCAGCTCAGGCCCTGGCTTGCTGCAGAGGAACCTTTCTATAGCACCAAAGTGATTATTTCAGTCCTCTCTATGAACTCATAATCCTTCATTTATGAGTGCTGGTTAAAACTTTCTTTCCAACCACCTGTTCCAACCGTACAGCTCCTTGTCCACCAAGCCATGGTCTAGATGCCAGGAACAAACCGGTCACTGTGACTATGGAGCGAGATCAGCAATGGAGCTCAACACAGCCTGCAGTGTTTGCTTTTGGCAACCTTTGTCTACACTATGGGTTCAGTCATTGGAGTAGGTCAATAAAAGTCATTTTCTTTATGCAAACAGTCAGAACTGTTGTGTTGGGTAGCTGTTAATATTTTGCTCAAGGACACGTGACACATATGTCAAATGTTTTCAAAGGGATACTGAACAGATTTGCTTAAAGTTCTTGAAAATCTCTGATCCATAAAGTCCAATTTAAGATCCCCATCACCTTGCCTTGGAGGCCATTCTTTCCATATGTAGGCTGACCCATCCAAAACACATGTGCCATTCCTCTAGCAAACCCTGAGTCAGCACTCAAGGACAAATTGGCGGTATGTGCTCCACTCACCATTTGCCATTCCATAGACCACAACAGGCCCTGGCAGCTGTTCCAGATGCTGGGCATGCCACCGAGATTTCCCCCCAGACGTTCCCCAAAAATTCAGCAGGGAAACACACCTCGGAATACAACGACCTTCTGGTGCATTCCTAGAACTCCAGGAGGAGGGGAATTTGGGTTTCGCCTGGATTAAATATCGGATATAATCAAACTGCATCTGCCAACAGAAACTGTACAGGTCGATATGCCTCATTTGCTTGAAATATTCATGGTGCAGCAATATCTTTTTAAAGTAAGTGTGCATCGGTTGAGAAGAGCCACTGCTGCAAAAGGGCCAGTTGTCACCTGGGGCCCTGTATGACAGCGGCATCTTAATGTTTGTACAATGAACCAGAGATTCATAAAAATTCCCACAATCCGCCAGCCAATGTTCAAGTAGTGTGAGGTGAAGCTCAGTTCAAAAAACTTTTCTGGACACGCAATAAACTATAGCATAAGCCTGGAATGTGTTTTGTTTTTTTTTTTGTTGTTGTTGTTGTTTTGTATTCTTTCCTTTTCTCCTTAAAAATAAAACTAGCATTTGGTTTTATTTTCTGACAGAAGGGACTCCAGCTCCATCTGATCACCATCAGTTTGGTAGTATACCTTGTTGCGCCAGGGCAAATATTCAGCTCTTGCTTTGCACTTAACAAGTTCCATTAGTGTGGTCTTTTCCCTAAATCCCAATACACCAGTGTGAATCGCTTTACTCAGCTATTTAATTTCCATGACCGCTCTGTGGGCTGATCTGAAACCAACACAGGCAGATGGTCAAGTGTTACAACCCAAGCTTTTCTGAATGGCAACCACTGTCACTGGGTGATTGGAAATTTTACACAGTTATTAGTACATACAAACCAAAAAAAAAAAAACTTTAGTGTAAAAAGTACATTTCCCCACTGATGCCACGACACTCAAAGGGGTAATAAATCAGGCTGCAAAGCTCAACAAATCGATCCTCCTTCCACTTAGTGTCCACTGTCTCCAGCTACTAAGACTAATCCAGGGCTATATGCCTTAAAATATTAATAAAACATGAAGGCCACTGGAAAACAGCAGCAGTTTAGACACAGAGAGCCTATCAGAGCAGCACTTAGGGCATAGATGGGCCTTCAGAACACAGTCATACTTACCAAAAAAGTATCCGAGAAGCCCTGACAACCACATGTGTGTACAGAAGCTAACTTTCTAGATGCTTCTTTTGTGGTTGTCCTGAAACCGCCTGCACCCAGACACATAGTGGCAAGAAAACAACAGCAACGCTATCACCGAACATCCAAGGAGGTCTGCGTGACAGGAGCTGATGAAGTACCTAACACAAGAGATGAAGATGTCAGTCTTTGAAGTCCTCAGACAGACTAACTAACTGGGCAGGCCAATACTGGTGTCAGTTGGAAAGACCTAAGTTTCAATCCAGCTGTAGTGCCCTGCTCAAGGTATTAACCATAAATTCATGGTCATAATTACTCAGCTGTAGAAATCTTTAAATTAAAGGCCCAGTAGTTCATATACAAGTCCAAAATTGCAAGTCACCTTAGACAAAGTTGTCAAGCAAATGAATGTAAATGTAAACAGTTCCTTTAAGTTTGGTTCCTCTAAGGCCCAAGACTGCTGTACAAACACACTCTGTTGTCAACATGCCAGTACATAAATCTCACTCTCCTACACACACACACACACACACACACACACACACACACACACACACACAGATTTTCATTCTCCTTACAACTTCCCTAGCACTCAGTCTAATGAAAAACCAAACCTACTGCACAGCACCAATTATCGCACTTGGTTTACACATAAATAATGTGTATGAGCACAATTGTGTTATTAAAACGCTCACCAAACTCCTCTCCCACTGCCACTAGGTCTCGTGACCTGCGAACCATGCTATCTACTGCCCAATAGCCGTTTCTCTGGCTGCCGTGGCTGTCTGCCAGGAAGGAATTTAGCAAACGCTGTTGTGGCACGAATCAATCTCATTAGCCACTAGGCTGCTTTCAGAAATCAATAAAGAAACAAAGAAATGTAAAGGAGTTCTGTCACGTTTGATCTCCTCTGGGAGTCCCTCTATACACTCCTTGAGTGTGTCACTGCTTCAGTGTAGTCTATAGATAAGGAAATCCATCAATCTGTGTCCTGTTTGGAATGCATAAAGAGGTTAAACTTGATGTCGGAGCTGAGTTGTAGGTTAGATGTCTAGATATTCATAAGAAGAGCCAGTCACTGGAGGCAACACAGCATGTAAAGTAAAAGGCCATTTTTGCACACTTTCACATTGAATTGCACCAAAAAGACTGCTTGAAATGGGCTGTTACTCAGTGGTATGCAATACTAGCACTTCTAGCTTTGGCTCTTTGGAGTACAGGGATTTTTTCTTGCACACTGGCATTTCTCATAAACCTCTGGTACTCTCCCTGGCCCACCAGATTCTCAGATTGAGCTGAAAAACTCTCCCAGCACAACACTGCTGTAGTACACAGCCATTATTCATAACAGCTACATTTCATTACTTGGAGTGCACTAAGCTGCACTGCATGTCATCTCACACTGCTTTCCTACTGCATCTTCAAAATTTGTAACTCCCCTGGTAAAGACGCATATAATATAGTCAACATCTTCAATATCTCCCAATATCTTATAATCGCTACAGAAATTCTAAATTTGATGTGTAAGAGTTTGCTGATGCCAACTGAAATGCATGTAAACATGCCGGTAAAGCGAGTACCATCACTACTTTTTCCTTACTTCAAGCACTGATTAAGATTTTCGACTCGGGGAGTGAGACCAAGTCCAAACACTGAGATCATAGCTCAAAAAAGGGACCCAAACTGTCCACAATGGAAGCTATAATACACAACCCACTCACCGGGGGGATTCCCTGCTAAATCTGACTCAAATTCACTAAAATAATTTAATCCCAAAGTTTTAAATTAGTTAGCAGTTCTTCACAATTCTTTTGAAATTGATCTGCAGTGACTCATGACCCACGCTGCTTTTTCCACAGTCCTGGAAAAGACGTTGAGCGCTGTCAGGTAAAAGCCTTGATGTCACCGGAGGGAATGGGGGAACAGCAACGGAAGCCACCACCAGAAAGAGCAGTATGGAATACCCAAGGCTTCTCCACACCCGGCACAATCTCTCCAACTCCTTATTTTCTGGAGCCTGATGATCAATAAAGACACAGCAATGTCAGCCACTGCCCACTCCCCGGAAATTCTCCTCCAAGGACCTTCGCATTTGTTGGGATTCACAAGGGATTGGAGTTTGGTGAAGCTCCTCCGGCAAACATCAGGCAACACAGCACCACACGTGGCCCCAGAGGGCTTGTCACGTAATAAGTGCACTGATCTGCTTAAATTCTGACCGTTTACAGGAACATCCGAGCTGTCAAATCCCAGCAAATAAGCTAGTGGAACACGGCAAAAGCAATCTGTTCCTTAATGAACGTTCATCGCGAGGCTCTGCTAAAACACCACGCACCACCACTCCTTCTGATTAAAATCCCTGGTTTTAATTCACTAAAAACACAAGACACCGAGTGCTGGGATTATTAAAAACCACGTCACTACAGGCACACCGAGGGCTGTGGTTTGGGTTTTATGTGAACACTTGAGACTGTGGGGTTGCCTCTGGTTTCCAACAGCTGCTTCAACACAATACACAGGCTCCTTGGGGGAATTTAGGCTTCTTTTTTAAGAGTCATGCTGTCCCGTCTTAACTGCATGAACTAATTTTGCTCTGTGGGACATTTCAGTCATCCTGTCAACACAGACTGGCCCTACGTCTTTTGTGTTGCTTTGCAGACGTTACTTTTGTGAAAACAAGTGGAGCCACATTATTTGTCCCCTATGAAACTTTTGTTTTCAAAAATGACCCAAGGAAAGGAACACAAAGACCATGGTTTGGTCTGTATGGTTTGCGTGGTGTTTGCAATCAGCCAAGAACACAGCCAGTGAGAGGCATCACACCTGGGGTAGGTGAACGGCACAAATCAATGTGTCCTCAGGTTACAGCAGAGGACTTCCAGGCAAAAACACCGGTGGCCAGTCATAATTTTTGCAGAAGGAGAAGCCATTCAGCCTCATCTGTCACCATCGGCCCAGACTTGTTCAGCCACCCGGGCCCAGGCTGAAAACTTGCAGCATTTCGGACAGCCTCTATAGACCTGTGATCAGTAAAGCTGCCCAAAATCACAACTACAGACTTGTGTTTTTTAATTTAAAAAATAAATATCTACTTCAGAAAATGCTTCACAAGAAAAATGCTTAATTAAAGCTCCCACTTTAAAGAAGCCAAACATATTCAGGAAATGCAATAGGAAAGCAGGAAGATTTTAATAGCATGTCAGACCCTCCTCTGTTGAAAAATACAACTGCTTTAAGATCAGTATTATTATCAGGCTAATGTTGTATTTAATTTGTGCTGAAATAATATGAAGAATGCTATTTTAAAACTCAGTTAACTAAGCACAGCGTCTGGCTTATTAGATCTACGGAAAAAGCATCTAAAACTCACCCCTACGGATCTGACCTGAATATACAGTACAGCTCCTTATGATCAAACAGCTCACAATATGCCAGATCATAATTTACAAGGGATTATAAGAGAATTATCGCTCCAAACTGCTACAACAATCCAAAACACCCACAATGGTCTGGCATGAGGTATTCATGAGAACACAGGTCACTCCTGCAGTGTTAACTCAAATCAGAACCCCAGTGGTGCATTTGGGGTTGCAGCCTTCGCCATCTGCAAGGCACACAGCAAGAACTGATAAAACTATAACAGTGAGGTGGTGCTCAGCTCTTCCCTCACCGGGTAGAAGTGTGCAGGTCTAGTCCATCGGGCTGCAAGATAAAACCTGACGCAAGATGCACCTGCAGCGAAGTCCTGGCAGAAGGAAACTGGCCTTGTGGCTGAATGCATGATTCAGACAGTAGCCGGAGCACGCAGGGTCACCATTCACACAGAAGGCTGTCCCAGGGTAAACCATGTGCACTGTCTCGCAGGGTGAGGTTCAGTCATGCGTGTGTGTGCATTCGTGTGTGTATTTGCCGAGTCCCGGCCGAACAAAGACAAGAGTTTTCCACTCTGTTTATTCCCATCGACAACAAGGAACTGGATAGGGAAGCCCCAACAAGGTGCAATGATCTAACAAAGAAACCACTGCAGAGGTCGAGGGGGCAACAGAAAAATCAAATACAGTTTTCACGTGAAATACGTGTAACTAATTTCAGTAAGGGATCCATTTTGTACATCAGTGCAACACTGCACCCAGTGAAGTATTTCCTCTAATCACCCTAACATCCCCATCTAGGGATTGGTAACCATCCGGTATCCCTGTCTGATCCCAAGCAACGTGTTAAATGTGTGTAAACACCATCATATCAACGAAATCACCACCTGTATGGTTATTATTCATACCAGTGAATTTGATAAGTCACTCAGAAAATGCATTAAACCTTATTTGCATGTTGGACAAATGTCATAACCACCAAATAAACTGTATTAAATCTCGACCCAACCCTAAAACATTTCTCAATGATTGGTAATCTCTTTCCTGGTCTCTTCAGAACATCGCCTACATCAAGAGCACTATAAGGACGTTTGAAATTAGTCATTTATTTTAGACAAACCCTAAAAAACCTCATAGTTGTGCGTTTTATTATTCTCTCTTGCTATTTCCATTATGTCATTTAGTATTTAATAGCTAATATCCTTCACTGCTTCCAGTTGTTTTATAACTTCTGAATATATATTGTGTGTACACACACACACAGAGTTTATAACCTGTTTACACCCAGTTTATTTGTTTGTTCATTCATTCCGATCCACTAAATTTGGCAACAGTTTTTTTTTTTTTTTTTTTAAACTGCGTATAAACGGGTCATAAACTGCCCGGCTGCCTGGAATCCCACCACGGCACCTGGGTAACTGGTATAACTGGTGTAAAACAACACTGCTGTACGGACAAAGGGCACTTTTTCTCCTGCTTCCACTTTGCGCCCTTTGGTGCAACTCCCAAAAGCGTAAAGTAAACAAATGATAAAAACCCACATGCAAAAATGATCACATGACCGCAGGAGCTGCGAGCGACTTGATCCGCACAGGTACGCTCACAGGTACACAGGCACGTGCTTGTTCTGTATCGGATACAAGGGTGTTATTTCTGATGGACACCGCGTTGTGTGTGATGTGGATGGACAGTGTTTTTTGGCGTAAATAAATAAATAACTAAATGAACAAACTTCTCTGAGCTACACTGCAGTGTGTGACCGTTACAGCGTTGTCGCTGTGTGTCATGGCCACTATTCAGCGCTGCGGGCGATGGACCCTACGATGCCCCTGAAGGGCACTCTGCTGTCCCCGATGTGTCCCTCTCACCTCCTCGAGCGCCGCCACCGTGTTCCTGCAGTGAGGCATGCGGGTGGTGAAGTTGGAGGCGGTGGGCGACTTGTAGTCCTCGTTGGTCTCGGCCACGAACTCGGCCACGGTGATCAGGTCCGGCATCGCTGCGCCGCGTCCCTCCCGTTTCGACCGGAACAGCGCGCGCTCTCGATTCTACACGGTCCCGCACGACGGCGCGCGCGCAACTTCACTGCGGAGACGCCCGGCACGTTTGTGTCACGGAAATCATGGTCGCCTCTCTAATACCCAATTGTCGTTTATTATTATTATTATTACTATTATTATTTCTATTTTAATTTAAAAGCCGAGCCCGCCACCGCGCGCTCCGTAGGGTCGCCCCTCCAGTGTCCCCCCTAAATCCTGCAGCAAACGACCAAAGTCTTGCCCCCCTCCCTTTAAATCCGTAGCCCCCCACGCAAAAAAAACAGGTGGCCGAAAAAAAAGATGCCTAAATTTCTTTAGAGCGACAAATCAGTGCTGCTGACGCGCGTCCCCCGCAAGCAGAACTGACTGCAAAGTTGTTCACACGGGAAACAACGGATTTCAATGAGGGAGCAGAAATTGACAAAGTGAAGGTGGAGGGGGCGGTCGGTGCAAACGTGCTGGCCAATAGAAAAGAAATACGGCCCTGTTTAAACCAATAGGAATCGCTATTAGGCGTGACCACCACTTATTAATGCGACGCCCCAAACGGATTTAAGGTGGGACAGAGTTATCCACTATGCAAGTGTTTCAGGTGCCCCGAGTTTAAGGTGGGGGAGGCTGGAGACCGTCCTGGAGTTTCATATTCAGCAATTTAGGGCGAAACAGGAGAGCAGTGCTCTGTCTCACTGACTTCAGCGGCCACGAGATTAAGAGGAACAAAAGACTTAGCGAACTGCCTCACTGTCTGCTCTGGCGCCAATGGTTTAAGGAGGAACAACGAAGTTAGGGCACTTTTCATTGTTTCAGGTTCAACGAATTTAAGGTGGAATGCGAGTGTTCCGGACTGCGGTTCAGGTGCCGTCCGATTAAGGTGGAACCCGAGAGTTGAACCCTGCTTCGGGCGCCCAACTGTGGGAAGGTTTTCATGCGTTTGGACGCTGACCTCTCTGTGCGGTCCAGTTCCCAGTAAAAGGCAGAAGGCACTGACTTGCCAAACGTTTGCTCTAATACAGAAAATACACCCACAGTTTCATGAGCTAAATATATTCTGAGCACATTCTGTTTTATGTTCTATAATTTCTTAATGGTTTAAGGTGTCCTGTAATCTTGATTCTATACTACTAGTAAAAATTTATCAGTATGTCACTGATTTAATTTTTTTTACTTCACGGTAATTTCCCCCATGGTGGCTTAACAAAAGGTGTGTAGTTAAAACTTGGCTGCAATAATGTAGAAAACTACCATATTTTAATTTACAGGTGTAAAAATGTTTGTGTATTTACCATGCGGCCTCCTACCTTGTATATTTTTATGCATAATACTGCACTGTATTTGTTCACAAGTGAGCAGTGGCAAAGTGATGATCGCAGGGCCAGCAGACATCATCGCAAACACACCTGTCCCATGTGGGCATCTGAAGACCCCAGAGGTTACAGCTCACCACATTCTCTGTGGGTCTGGAACAGTTTGAGACTCCTGAGCTGCAGGTTAATAAAGATACAAACATGTAGAATCCCTGGCACAGTTTATCTCCAGAACCTGCTTGACTTGGTCAAGAATTTAGTTTGTCTCCTTGTCTGAACAGCTTTATAAAGGCAAAAATGAAGATTGTATCACACCACTGATCATTTTCATGGTTTCTGATTAGAATAATATCAGAGAAAGCTTTTAATGGCATCTTACAGCAATTCACACATTCTTAGCCTTGTTTAAACCGTGATAAATTAAAATAGGCCAACATATTGAAAAGAGTCACACTTATACAGGAAATCTGTTCTGTTTCAGCTTCCACTGCTGCTGCACCGGACTGTGTGGTGTGTGTGGTGGGGGTGCCGATAGTATGAGACAGCATGCGGCGACATGTCTGTGATGCCGAAGGACACCCTGTGAGACAAGACAGTTGCTCGTGGAGCTGGGATGTCTGAGGAAGATCCCAGGGTGCCAAACCTGATCCTGGGTGACTCACGGCAGCCGTCATCTGAGTCACTGTGTGTGTGTGTATGTGTGTGTGTGTGTGTGTGTGTGTGGTACACTCCATACTCCCGTGAGGAGCACTGTTGTGATGGGAGGCTGATGATGGAGGGGAGGGTACCTGTACCAGGGATGTGGGGGGGAGACTATGACTCACTGTGCTCAGTCTGCATTCATTTTGATGCATCTTTCTGTTCTTGCCTGGGTTATTTTCTAAGTGACTTTGAACAATTTGCCAAGTGTTGTGGACGTCGTTCCAAATGTTTCCCCCCCCCCCCATGTTCACCAACCGCTTGGCCAGTGCAGGGTCACAGAGGTCTGGAGTCCATACTAGAAGCATAAAGTGTGAGGGAGGGAGCACAATGGATGGGAACGCTGTCTACCACCAGGCAATTACACACATTCATTCACTCACATACTCACACACTAAGGGCAATTTATAGTAACCAATTCAATTGAAACACATATCTTTGGACTGTGGGAGGAAATCCATGCAGATGCTTAGAGAACAAGCAAACTCCATACAGACTAAGGCTCTTGGATTATCTGCTTCTTAACATGTTGGCCATTAGCTATGTTTAGGAAAAAGTTTCTAAAAGTGTTCATAGATTAAATGCTTAAAATTTAACACTGTAATAACACAATTACAATTTTTCAAGCAAGCTAATTACCCTCTTTTCATCACACCCCTAAAAACATGCCTGTGCTATCAGTCAGCTTTCTGCCTTCACCATGATAAGGAGCTACGTTCCTGCAGGGGGAAAACGCTCAACTGTTATTCTTGCGTATAAGACACAAATAGTTCTGAAAATCTCAATGAGGTCGCTTTATATATCCTCACAACATTTTGGGGAAAAAAGAAACAATTTCCCTCTTGTGCTCTGTGCTTTCTCAAGCTTCTCCCACGCCTGGGTTTGAAGAGGTTTAAGGAGAATTTGGGTCCAGTTCCCAGAAAGATCTGCTCTCGCCCAAGCTTTGTGATTAAAAAAAAAACTGGTAACACCATCCAATTCACTGAGCCTTGGCCGGATGGACATTGTCATAAATATAGCAGTGACGGCCAGTGTGTGGGGTGGCAGCTCGGCTCTATATCACGGCCTCTGTGGGATGCTGGCTCCCTCTGGGCTGCCCCTCGCATTCTGGTAGCTGGGCAACATCTCGCTGCTGAACTGCAATGTTTGACAAAGCCGAGGTGCAAAAACCTCCCCCTCAGCGGCACTTCGTCCATGAAGTCATATGGGGTTCCGGCTCAGCTTGGCACCATCCCTCCCGGCAACGCTGAGGCCCTGGAGCGATTCACAATCAAAATTTGCATTGTGAGGATCAACAGGTGTGCAGTCCTTGAAGATTCTGCGGGCCTCCACCACATGAGCTGACTCACAAAAAAAAACAACAAAGTTCCCTCCCACAAAAAGAAACTAAAAAGAACCCACAGTAGCATGCAAAAGTTTGAGCACCCCTGGTTAAAATTTCTGTTACCATGAATAGCTAAGTGAGTAAAAGAAGACCTGATTTCTAAAAGGCATTGCATTAAAGATGACACATTTCTGTAATATTTTAAGCAAAATTACTTTTTTATTTCCATCTTTTATAGTTTCAAAATAAAAAAGGAAAAGCGCTCAGAGCAAAAGTTTGGGCACCCTGCATGGTCAGTACTTAGTAACATCCCCTTTGACAAGTATTACCCCTTGTAAACTTTTTGTAGCCAGCTAAGAGTTTTTCAGTTCTTATTTGGGGGAATTCTTATCCATGTTTCCTTGCAAAAGGACTTTAGTTCTGTGGGATTCTTTGGGTGTCTTGCACACACTACTCTTTTGAAGTCTATCCACAGATTTTGGATGATTTTTAGGTTGGGGGACAGTGAGGACCATACCAAAACTTTTAGCTTGCGCCTCTTGATGTAGTCCGTTGTGGATTTTGAGGTGTTTCGGATATCATTATCCTGTTGTAGAACCCATCCTTTTTCGATCTTCTGTTTTTTTCACACGGTGTGATGTTTGCTTCCAGAATTTGCTGATATGTAATTGAATCCATTGTCCCTTCTGCCAGAGAAATGTTCCCCGTGCCACTGGTTGCAACACAAATCCAAAGCATGATCTATCCACCCTGTGCTTAAACGTTGCAGAGGTCTTCTTTTCATGGAATTCTGTGTTCTTTTTTCTCCAAACATACCTTTGCACATTGCAGTCAAAAAATTCTATTCTGACTTCATCAGTTGACAGGACTTGTTTCCGAAATGCATCAGGCTTGTTTATATGTTCATTTGCAAACTTCTGATGAATTTTGTGGTGAGGACACAGGAAAAGTTTTCTTCTGATGACTCTTCCATGAAGATCATATTTATACAGGTGTCGCTACACAATAGAACAGTGCACCACCACTCCAGAGTCTGCTAAATCTTTTTAAAGGTCTTTTGCAGTCAAACAGGGGTGTTCATTTGCCTTTCTGCAATCTGAGCAATTCTCTCTGAAAGCTTTCTTGGTCTTCCAGACCATGACTTGACCGCCACCATTCCTGTTAACTGCCATTTCTTAATTTTATTAAGAATTCAGGAAATGGCTACCCGAGAATGCTTTTATATCTTCTTACAGCCTTCCACTGCTTTTTGGGCATCAGTTATTTTAAATTTCAGAGTGCTAAGCAGTGGCTTAGAGGAGCCCATGGCTGCTGTTTGTTGAGACAAAGTTTGAGGAGTCAGAATATTTATAAAGCTTTGAAATTTGCATCGTCTCACTTTTCCGAATGATGACTGTGAACAAACCATAGCCCCAATGAGCCAATTAATTCTGAGACCTAAAATCTTGTGGGGTACCCAAACTTTTGCATGGTGCTCCTTTCCTTTTTTTCCCACTATAACATTGTACAAAATGACAATAACACACTAATTTTGCTTAAAATGCTGAAAAGAATGATTTATTTTTAACGTTACGCCCTTTGGAGATCAGTTCATCTTCTACTCACTTTACAATTCACAGTAACAGGAATTTTTACCAGGGGTGTCCAAACTTTTGCATGTCACTGTATCTGTTACAATAATGCTCAAAACACCTTGGTGGAAATTTCTGTTCAGCCAAATACCTAACCTAAGGTACTGCATGGAAACTGTGTGGGTCACATTTGGAAGAAATGCATTTCTAAAACAGCAGTTTAATTTTACCATGAGTATATCAAAAATAAGCAAGCTACTCTGCGGTATGGATATGGAGCAGACTTGCCAGAAGGAACCAGGTTCCCATTTAACCTTAGTTTTTTATTTTTATTATTATTATTATTATTATTGTTGTTGTTGTTGTTGTTGTTTTACAAGGAACACAATACTGTCATTTACATCAAGCCAGACAGACTCCTTCTTTAAGCTTCCCAGTAGGTACTGTGAGCTGGAACTGAGTTCTTTTTAACATTTTCAAAGATTAAGAGGGCAGATTAGAGTGGCTCTGAAAGCCAGCACTGTGGATGAAGACCTCAGATGACATCATGCTCTATTTAAAGAGACCTCTCATGCGCTCTGAATGCCAAGGACCAGAAAGATTTCACACAGAGATCCTACAATGATGCTATAACAGCTGTGGAGCCCAGCTGCCAACAACTGTCATCTTCTTTAAATACGAATCTTTTGTTTTTTTCCAGCAAACATGGCAAAGATGTCATGAAACATTTCGTGGTCTTACGATGCTTATTGTGTTTGTGGCTGTGGAGAAGCAGGAAAGGGATCAGGGAGAGTGGCAGTTCAGGTTTGTATTTGGTTCACAAGTGTCCTCACTCTCTGGAAACACAAACAATATAACTTGTAACACCTTGATGCTGTCATTCAAACATTTCCTGCAAACCACTTTCATAGACAATGCAAAATATTTCCATTATTATTAGAGGTGTAATTAGTTAATACATCTAACTGACTGGAAGGTAAAAAATAAAGACAGAGTAAGATGAACAGGTGGAAAAATTGACAGGACCCAGGCCAAACTTCTCAGTGTAACACTTGAAAATGACTTTGCTTTGATGGTGCAAAGTAAACTCTTTGCTAATGTGGTCAGACACCGAGGCCATCCATGTGCTTCCAAATGTCCATTTAAATTTGTCCAGTTTTGCTGATGCTTGTCCTCCAGAGCAACTCACAGTGAGCTGACAAAGGCTCACCCAAATTTTTACTGTGTCAGTGTAAGGTAAGCATCACGATCAGGAGGTAGAATTCGAACCCAGGTCCTTTGAGGACAATTTTGCAGTTATAACCATGACACCAGCTGCTGCAGACATATGGAGTCAAATGTGAAATATTTGCATATTTTGCCACCATTTCCCACCATCCTGCTCCAGTCAAATTTTACTGCTCTTTCAGGAGTAACTCACACTGAGTCGACTGGACTCGACCTTTCCAGGACATTTACCAAAAAAAAAAAAGCTAAATGTTCCCTGGAGAAATTGCTGTATTAACTATTCTATGGGGTGCCTAAACATAAACTGCTGTGCTTTATTTTTTCATTGCTCTTTTTAAGAGGAACTATCCCAGCAGATAGGGTTCAGTGAACTAATTATGCTAGTACTACGCTGATTCTGAATCGAGTCCAGACGTTCAATTTCTTAGAGGAAGACATTTATTATTGATGAATGGAATAGACACTCCTACTTGTCGGCTGTCCTCCTGAATTACAAACTGACAGTAACAATGGGCTAAATTTTCTTGGGTGCCACAAATGCACGTTGCATCAATGTACTGACGTTTTTTCAAACTATATTTGTTAATTACTTTCCATTATTTAGCTGATCCAAGCCAACTTAAAATGTCAGGTTAAAGAGTTGAATAATTGCAGGGATTTACAAATTTATACAGCAGGGTAGTTTTTACTGCATCAGTTCAGGGCAAATACCTTGATGAAAAGTAAGTTTTTAACCTGGGTCCTTCAACTGCAAAGCAGCAGCTTTAACTGCTGCACCCCCTTCCTGTTTGTTCTAATGTTCTAAACTCAGGTGATTAATGTTTTGCTGATACCAATAATACTGATAATTATTCATATTTCATGAGCAGCTAAAGGCTAACTAACGTCAATAAAATAAATGTCCCTGTTTTCACAACCTAGTGCTGCTGTCTGTCTGCACAAGTGACTTTACTATTCTCTCCACATCCTTTCCCATCAGGCCTAACAAAGCGCACTATGAAGTGGATTTTTATCTTTGTTATTTGTTTACAGCCATCCTCCCCTGTTCCTGTCTCGTCGGACCGTCATTGATGCTGCGGACACATCTGTTCCTGCGAAGATATGACACTCCCAGTATCTCCTGCAAATGATGCATCTTGGCACGGATCCCTTGTCAGGATCCGTCAAGTCTTCATCGCATTGGACGCCTTTATCTGCTGCTATGGGTGCAACAAACGTGTACACATATCGCCATGGCAACAGCATACTTTCCCAGCTCTGACTGTGATTGCTGGTCTAGTTTTGTTATTTGTGCAGGGAATATGACATTTAGGGCTTTGGCAGCTTCACACACTCTCACTGCTAATCTGGGGGTGAATCGCAGCCGAATTTGGAGATTCTCACTGCTTTGCACCTCCTCAAAAACAGAAGGGAATGGGTAACTCCAACTGACTGTGGCCATCAGCTTGAGGTTTTGTAGTAAGGTGTCAAGCAATTAGATTTACCTTCTCATTATCCATCCATGTGGTGTGGATGGATAATAAGAAGAATCAAGGGTCAAAGTTCAAGGTCATTCAGCCTTGAACAGATGTATAAGAGAGAACAAAATGCAATTTTTCCCAGACCATGGTGCAAAAATTATTATTATTATTATTGCTAAGTTTGCTAAAAATATCAGTATAGCCTGAATGCATGAGAAGAAGGTTCTGTGGTCATACTGAACTAAACACAAACTCCATCAAACACCCCGTTTAAAATGCCATTTCCTTTATATACAAAACTATTAATTATTTTTTACATCCGAGTTTTTGCACAGTTGCTACCTCCATGACTCTGAACTCTTTTTAATAACTATTATGAATGCACTCATTGTTTTGTGCTTCAAAGGTGCGGGCAGTGTAATGCGACTTACAGAGCGATTCTGTATTTCCGCACCAGTCCCAAGCGGTAAATGGTAGATTCACACTGGATGTGTCTGTTCCATTGTGAAAAATAAATTGAAGTTCCTTCTTTCTGACAACCGAAAGAGAGAAGAAAAATCTGCCGCCTGTCATTTGAACTAAAATACCCCAAAAACCAGAGCAGAGAAAGGATCTAAGCAAGTGCTGCTACTTGCATGTTTCATAAGGCTACCTTTACAAAGCAGTAAAGCTCTAATGCTGTAACAGTCATTTTGTGTTTTTTCCTTTTGTTTTTAAAAAAAAATAAACAATCCAGAGCCCACAGATAAGTGAAGCGCAGATGGACACAATACAGCTGGACCACTCATGTGGATCCAAAGAGCTGCTTCCACTAGCATGGAGCAAATATTTAATGCAGAACAGACAACTGTGTCCTCACAGCTTGATGGTCCCAGGAGTGTGTTTTTTAACAGCTATGGCTGTGGTCATCACACCCCAACTTCTGGGAGCAATTTTGGGAGTGTGTGGTTTTTGCTTAACATTTTAGCGCATCGCTTTGTCCTTTTTTCATTATCGTCTGAACGGACGGCAAATTCTTTCATGCCAGAGAGAAATTGCTATGAATCCTGGGTAGACTGGGATAGCTGGGCATCTTCAGCCTGTTGAAGCACCCTGGTCCACACATGGATTCTCCTACCTAATTCCAGCAAACTAGGGACGTGTGGTGTTTGGATGAGGACCTGATATCTGGGACGGCCTCCTTCACCACTAATGGCCCTCTTTATCATTGTCATTTTTAATATTTTACAGACGATTCCCTCTTGAATACTTTTACCCCCAACATCTCATCTTCTTTCACGAATATCACTGGCTTCGTCACTGAGTGGTTATCTAGCAGATGCCTCCAACCGTTAGGTATTATCAATGAAACGATGCTCCATCAGGGACAGAAGGACACTGTTTTTGGATGGGGGGAGGCACTGTGACCATGACTGACAGCTGTCTTAATTCTCATCTTTATCCACCATCACTGAACAAAAGAACCCTTTTCAACCACAGCTGCATTACAGCTCTTCACATGGACGATCATTTTCTCTAAATGTTCTGGGGGCTCTTCTGTGTGGTCTCACCACAGCAAATCTCTCAATACCTTGTTGACATTTATATACATCAGGGAAATGAATCATATGAGAGCTACATCAGTGGTGGATTTATGGTTTGTTTGGCAAATATCAGTTTTGTACTCCAAGCCATGATGTCTATAATTTTTCTGTCAAGCATAGTGGTTGATCCATCTACATCATACAGTATGTGTTTAAAATGCTCATGTTTCATTTCACTTTGTTTTATTTGACCAACTGTACACATGTAGGAAACTATTATTAGCTTTTATTTATTCAGTTGACACTTTTCTCCAAATAAACTAACAATGTTAGGTTTGCACATTAAAATACTGCCAGTTTCAATTTTTATTGCATCATTTAAGGGTAGCTACCTTGACCAAGAGTATTACAGTAGGAATGGGGGGTTTGAACCTGGGCCTTTGGTAACTGTTATGCCTCCTGCTGCACCGAGGATGCGAAAAATATGTTAGTGACAGCCAGCAGAGTGACCGACTGACTGTGGAGTTCCAGCATTTGTATTTAATCGAATTTGGCAGTGACACTTTGCCAGAGCCCCGGTCACAACGGTCAAGATTGGGGTGCCAAGCAAAACCAAGGGTGCCACTGTCGAGCATTCCGGTAAGCACTGTCCAATTCTGTTACTGCGCAGTCAATTACAGAAATGAATTGGGGATTTAAAAATGTTTAGCATCTTTTTCCACTCGGGCAAGGAGCCATTCAGAGCTGTGACGGTGACTGTCTCGCCTGGCTGTAATTCAATGTAACCCAGGGAAACAGTCGGGCCCTGTCGCCGATCTGAAGCAGAAGCGAGTCAGGCGTGTTATGTGTTATTTCAGTCGGGAGCACGGAGTCTTCTCGTCCGCCCTATTGTCCATCTGCTCAACACAATGGCCCCATTCTCTGCAAAGGATTTAATATGGAGATTAATTCAATCGATGTCTGCGTGAAAGAGGTCAGACGCGAGTCAGGAGATTCCTCAGCCCACATGATGCCCCGTGGAAATCACGATAGCCGTTTTTTTCCCTCGTGCCTTTGGCCGTCCAAGGCACGTGTTGCGTGTTAATGGCCATCTGCAACTCGCCCTTTCGCCCCTAGATGCAGCCTCTGTCTGACAGAAATGTGCAGCGGGTGCCAACCTGGAATGACTCGGACGCATTGTCGCATTGATCGCATAAAGTCTCAGCACTTCTGCCAATAGTACAGACCAGTAGGACGAAATCATACATGAGATTATTGCTGTTCTTTAGTATATAAAGTCCACAGTAAGGAAAATTCTCAACTCCTTTACATACCAAAAAATTCACGCTGGAGGCATTCAGAATAAATATTTGACATCCAGCCTAATGTGAAATCTCCTTTTTAGAATTTCAGCTGCAGTTCAGGGTGTTGTAGGTGGGGTGGGGGCACACATTGCTCACAGGAGTTTACCCAGCAGCACAAACTGCACAGCTTAAAATCCGTGGGGGGTGGCTGAATAATGGAGCATTTTCACAACTTCTGGCCAATTGCAATGCGCCTCCTTAAATTTCAAGCGGCTCTCCTCATGTCGCCAGCGTATGCTCCCTCTTTCTGACACAGCTCCGGTTCTTTGTCTCTTAGGGCCTGACCTTCATTCAGCATTGAATCTGAAGGGAGGGGCTGTGGTGGTCAAAGGACAGTTGAGTGTTGGGGGTAGAAGGTGGGTGTGTGAGCCAGGCGTGGGTGGGATGGGAGGGTCTGAATTGCCAGACAGGTTGGTGGATGTTATTCCATTTCCAGATGCTTGGCACACCACTACTACCTCGGAGGTATGGAAGCAGTAGGAGAACAGCGAGGCACAGACTTCCTTCTACTCCCCATCTCCTCTGCTCCCCATGAGCCAGCACCATCTCCTTCCTCTTACAGTAGCTGCACAAGACCTCAAAATTCACCAGCAGATCACAAAACACACTGTAACCACATAAAGGTTCAGACATGAACAGTCAATTACCTGACTGTCATTGGATTGACCAAATCTGTCTAGTACATGAACTATTATTATTTTATTGTTTGACACTTCTCTCCAAAGCATCTTAGAATGAATGTTTACACACTAACCTCCTTACAGTAATATAAATGTACACTTTGGTTTTACTCTTCCACTTAAGGATAACACCTTTCACCAAGAATACTACAGCAAGACGTGAGTTCTTCAGTTGCAAGGCAACAGTTCTAAACCATGAGACCACCTGGTCCAGTTGAAGTTTTGAAGCTCCACTAAAACTTTGAGTCAAATGCTGCACATTCTGGACAAGTGCAAAGTGCTTGAACAACAGCTTTGGTATTTTACTAGCTGTTCCTAAGATGAAAGGAGATAATATCACAGCAGTGGTAAACCACCACATTTTTTTGACATACCAGATTCTCCAGGGTATCCCTGAGAGGCCTGGACTTATCTCCGAGCGATAGTCTTTTTCAAGCAGATATAACATTCATAAAAGAAAATGCTGTATAAAAACTCATTCACACAATAGTGCATATCAGAACCTGAGACAGACAACAGCTATGCCAGCTATGCTAACTGCTATGCCACCTGCTGCCCCTTCCATGTGACCAAAAATTGTTTTATGGGAGCAGAACATCACTTTTATCACCGTCCACTCTCTGAAAGGTGAATCCTGACCCAATACCACAAATGGCCTGAGGAACTGGGGGCCATGTGAGCTTTCACTCTGAAAGGATGGCAGTGGGGATTTTACTCGGGCTGAGCGCTGTGCTGCTCCCTGAATTGATTTGCACTTGTTTTGGCATGTTGCTGCTGCCAAGCTCTGTGTGAGGATGATCTACAGTGCATTTCCCATCCTCAGACCGCCACTCCACCACCTCCCTCTGTTTTGGCACTTGTATAATGAGCTGCTTCCTGCACTGGCACGAGTGACAGGCAGTTTCCCAAAGACAGCACCGGATTCACAACCAGGCCTGTTCTGATGCTCATTGTGTCAAAATTTGACCAGCTTATTTTGGGGTTCCTTCCTCCGTGATTCCAAAGTGAAACTGGCAGCTTCAACAATTATATACCCAGCATGCACCAGGACTGGCGAATCATCTCACCATCTCCAGTTACTATTCAATGCCACGATTACTTGCACTCATCTGGGAATCTCGGAATATTTCAACAATGTGCTGTAGCCTTCAGATACAACTGTTAATAATGCTTTGGTTGTACGTCAGAAACACAATACTATTCAATTGCTCTCCAAACATGACAGGTTTGTGTAAATAACCCATTAAGCTAAAAGACTTCTGTATGAATTGCATTCCAGCATATTAATGATTCCACTGGTTATAATAGCAGATATAAATCTTAATAAAATAAATTTGTATGCAACAGTT
The DNA here is from genome assembly GCA_018136845.1 of Heterotis niloticus. NCBI lineage: Eukaryota > Metazoa > Chordata > Actinopteri > Osteoglossiformes > Osteoglossidae > Heterotis > Heterotis niloticus. The sequence continues at coordinate 13,091,726 of CM030901.1, read as the reverse complement.
TTCCAAATCAAACATTTCCCGGAAACAACTTCCCTGCTTAAAAAATGGTTAATGGTCAATGGTTTCTTCCTGTTTCTAATTTTCCTTTTAAAAGTGCTTTACGACAACTTCCAAGTTCTGAAAATATGCTGCAGACAATGTAACTGTTCAAATACACTGAGGGCAACAATGTGAGTTTCAGAGGGAGGGATGCAAGATCAGAAATAACAACAAAAGGCTGTTATTTTCGGCCTGTAAACAGTCCAGACTCTGTTTGGTCACTCCTAACAGGAGGACTTTCAGCTTCGTCTTACAAGACACTTCCTGGAGGAGCCCAGGTCTGAGAAATGCGCCTCTTTACTATATAAGGAGGATAATGCAGGATTCTTCTCTTTCTGTCTGTTTCCGTCATTGCTTTGGCTTTTGTTAGATAGGGAGGTAGCAAAGGGTTTCTCTGGAAAGTGAGGGATTTGTTCTGGAAACTCGGGGTGAAGATGCAATGGCATGACGTTAGGATCTGAGATACGCAGTGACAGCTCACAGAGTGGTACAGGCAGGGGCTCATTCCCCAAGTGATGATGATGGGGGTTTGTTTTAAACGCAACAGTGTTGTCCTGAGTCAACTGTGGTGTTAAGCATCACCACGAAAGACTAATCTTGCCTGCCCTGGGTCCTTGAAAGGACATGGAGTAGATATGTATGCAAACTAATGAAAGGGTTCACATGTCTACTTTTGCAAAACACACACACACAAATGCATGCACATACTTTTTTTATTAACAGTGGCATTGGGTCATGGCAGTCAAAAGATAAAAATACTGCACTGAGAAACTGCAAATACAGTACATCCACACACATACGGCAAATAGAAAAGCTTACAGCATTTCAAAAGCAGGATCACATACCACTAAGAGGTCCATAATCCCACAAGGAGAATACAGCTACATTTTTGTACAAATGATTTTTCTAGCACAAAAAAGTTGAACGTGTCAGCCATTCAGATACTGTGTTTATGGAGGGAACTTCGGATACAGATACTGTATCAAGTATGAAATGCATTTACTGTACTTACCAAATATGTAAGACTAATGTGCCTGAGTTTTGTATCTTTGTCACAAAAAGCACTTTGATAAAAATCTGTTCTTAAAAATGGAGGAATAGTGGTACACTGAGTAGAACTGCCATCTCACAGTACCTCGGCTATGTGGGTGTGAATTTGAATCCAGTTCTGTCTGTGTGGAGTCTGCGTGATCTCCCCACGTCTGCACGAGTTTCCTCCTACAGTCCAAAGACATGTGTTTCATGTTAGTAGGTCACTCTAAGTTACCTGTAATGTGTGGCTGGGTGTGACCACTCTGAGATGGACTGACATCCCATTCAGAGCTGTGGTATCATAGCCTGGCACCCAGTGACTCCAGGATGGGCTCTGGGCCACAATCACCCAGACCAGGATAAACAAGTTAATAAAAATGGAAGTGGGGGTTATTTTCTTGATTCCAATATGTTTACATCCTGTCACATTTCCACAGTAAATATATCAAAGATCCACGAGTGGCCATACATGCTGTACTTATTTAAAATAGCTGGTAGTGGACCAATGTAATTTTTTGCTATAGGACTTATAAGTAGTTAAATCATTGACACGCAGTATGCAAAGGAGAAAATAGTGAGGCAAGCTATAAAATACATCACAGGGGTTTTGCAAAAGATTCAGGACTTCTGTTCTTACATTTGGTTTTGGGAGTGCTGGGAAACGTACATCCAGTGTTTTTTGTGATGCACCTTGTTTTTCTTCTGCCCATCCTCTACTCAATTTTACTCTCTGTGTCTCACTTCTGCTTTCACCGGTGAATCGGGGTGGGGTTTTGAAACAGTGAGCTGCATTGATGGAGTTCGTGCAGCAGCTCCAAGGATGGACGAGCAAGAGGGAGGAGGGAAATGTTGCCATGGAGACAAAACCAAGACAGACCCTCCCACCACGCCTGAGTGTCATATGGGAGCTTTAATTTGCCACTACTGTGACGACAGAAGTACTTCATTCCGTGGCAGCAGGGACCTTTCGGAATGCTGTCGGGGGGCTCTCTCCCTCTCTCCCTCCCCAGCTGTGCCCACTGGATAATTCATGGGAACGTATTATTGTAAATATTTCATAGTGGTTATGCAACAGCCAAGAACATGCAATCTTTGACAAGCGCATCAAAAATCCACTGAGCTCACTCAGAAATAATCCTGGCTTCTATTAATAAAAGGAGACGAGAACATTAGGAGGATTAATAAAGCATACTTGTTGGGTAATTTAATTGTAAAATGTTTTGCTTTTCTCAACATTTTTTTAGTTAAACACTCCTAAAAAAAATAAGGCTTCAGTTCAGATCACAGACTCTGTTTAGCTCTGTTCTGGAGTTATGGAATTGATTGCGTATCTGTAGCCCTGAGTGCTCACTTTGCTTGTCATTTCCAACCTGTAGGTTCGCCGACAGAAACACACAGACCCTCTAATCTCTGACGTAATCGGAGCGCATCAGTGAGCAGAGGACCCCACGCCATGAGCTTATGCCTTTTTTATCAACAGTAACCCGTTAGATACAGTGCTAGCCTTGCCGATCTTTGTAAAGACTTTAAATGTTAGTGGCTTTACTATTCACTCTGCAGAGCTCCATAAGCAGGGATGTTTTATAGAGGCCCCAGTGACAGTTTACATGTGCACCTCAGCTCACATCTGATGCAAGCACACGTATGAAATTGAATTGCCTTTAATGTAGCACAGATGGTGTTACCTCCAGCCTGTGTGGTAGCAGACCCCGATGCTGACCCCAAGGATGGGTTTCTTTCAGATTAGAGTACCGCTGTGTCCCTCACTCTATCTGGGATTCAGGTTTCCCTCCCTTATCATCTACGACTCTGCACTGCTGCCTATTTCCACTGAGATTCTGCTGAGTCACTGATCCACCTGCTCTTTTTTTTTCACTCAGCCTGTTCTGGTGTCTGGGGTCTAAGTGATGTCTCAGCTGTCAAAAGCTGTTGGCACACAGCCCCGGGGGGGGGCATCTGATAATGTTATGTTACATATCTGCATAGTGGACATTTTTTCCAGAGCAATTCACATTGATTATGAATTTATGCCTTTGCCAATAGGAAATCTCCAGAGGCCTTGTTGAACCCTCTCTTCTTATCTGGACATACAATGCTCCAGTCACAGGTACTATTTTCTTAATCACTGCACTCCTTGGGGCCCAAATCAGTAATCTTTTTCAGTTGTGTTTCTCACAGGGGCTTAGCAGATAGCACAGGTGCCTCACAGCTTCTGGTATGTGGTCTGGATGGGAGTTTAATTCTGGCTATGGAGTTTTGCATATTCTCAGTGTGCATAGGGGTTTCCTCTGGGTACTCCGGTTTGCTTCCGCTGTCCAAAGACATGCGTTTCAGGTGAATTGGTGACTCTAACCTGTCCTTTTGGTATGTGAACGAGTGAGTGTGTGCGACGAACTGATGTCCTGTCCAGGGTACACCCTGCCTCGCTCTCCGTGTTGCTGAGATTGGCTCGGGACCACCACAACCCTGCACTAGATAAGCAGTTTTTGAAGATGAATGCATGTAAGTTTTATAGATCCCTTCCATTATGACAACCCTTTTCTAAATGCAATATTGTTATTAAGTGATTATAGTGGACTCCAAACCAAAGGGATGCATCATAAGCTGTTGTGCTGCTGATCACTTCAAAAGACATAAAGCCTCTGATTTGACCAGAATATCTTGACCAGAGTTGGGTTTAGCCCTAGAAGTCTTGTGGTTTCCTACAGATGCAATGAGCCTGTGTCATTTCCTGCTTCCTACAGAGAAAGCAGCTGTTTTGGTTTCCATCAGCCAGATTCCTCGCAATCAATATGGTCATCCCTCTCTATAGGAGAGTCCATACAAGCTACAACACATCCACCACCCTGATGGGCATGACTGGCTAACCTGCAAAGCCTCATCCCAGGCTAAGAAGATGAATCAATGTGAGGACAATGAATCGCTCTGAGAACACCTGGGCTGTGAGGGGAAGTCAGCAGCTTCCTTGTGCTGATAGCCAAAGTAAATTAAAATTGATTAGGCATACCTAAAGACATGAAGACAAGCAGTTGGACTTTCAAAAAATTATATCATTGTAAGGTACTGACATACCCCACAATATGAGTGAATGAGAGTGAATGTCAAAGCCAAGAGCACTCAAGCCAAAATACAAGAGGAAGATGCTTCACATTCTTCCAACACACAACTGACAACCCTAGACTATTAGTTCCAAACCACACCAGTTCATGAACTGTACAACAATTTTTTGAGTTTCTGGGAAAACTGTGATGCAATGCTGGAGCCCAAGAAATAAAAACAAAGGAGTTTGGTGCCCCCTGTTGTCTGTAAGATCACATGTTTGAACAATGTTGAGCCTGGTTATTGCAGTACTCTTATCTCTATTGCTTTTATTCTTACCTCTTTACAGTAATGAAGTTCTGGGGGTATTTGAACTTGTTAATTCTCACATATAAAGACCCAAAGGCAGATTTAACCTTCTGGAAATTTATCAAAAATATGTTGTTATATATCAAGCTGTACAGCAATTGGAAGAAGCACCTGTAACAATTTTCCAAGCCATAAGATTTAATTCCACATTGTATGCTACATTAAACTGAGAATTAGAATTTATCCTACCGTCTGAAATCATTGCCTTGGCAAGTTTTTTTAATCTTCTTTAGAAGCAAATTGAGCTGACTTATTTCTAATAAATTGTGTAGCGTAAAATTGAAAATAAAGGGATGACGTATTCATTTGCATCAAATTATTTAAAAAATTCAGTAGGGTTAGTCTTCCCTTGGAATGTTTTTGTCTTACGGGTGGCTTCCGATCAGACCAAAGACTAAAATGTGAAGAACGGTTATTTTATGCATTTGTTTGTTTGCACAAAAAGATGCCAAGAAACACAAGAACTACAGAAACACAACAGAATGTGCAGGGCAGATAAAGAAAAAAAAAACAACTGGCTTATAGAAGGATGGCCCCTGAGCAGAAAAGAAATTAAAACTCCAGAAATGAACGGGTTTTCGTACAGGTTTGAACTTGAATAGAAACAAATGACGAAAGTTTTGTAAAAATACAGCTGCTGAGCTCTTACTGTGGATCGGTTTGCTCTTCCTTAAACTATAACCTGGTTTATTGAGGATCCATTGCTTTTCCAAACAGTGCAAACTGTTACTCTAATGTTACCGGCTGAAGGCACTAAAGCACCTTTCTGGCATTGTGGGCGTCTGCCACAACCGAGTCATTTACTTTTTTCTTTTTATGTTTAGCTGTTGTCCGAGTTGTTCCCTCCTCATCACCTCATCTCTCTGCAGTCCCATGAGTTGGATGGGGAGAAAACGGTGCAGGGTGGAGAGGGGAGTACATGCCTGCCTAAACCCCAACACTAATGTGACAAGAGGGGGCAATTCCCTAAATTTCTCTGCTTATTCGACAAAATCCAGTTGGGAGAGTGGCCTGGCTGATCTGGGAGCAAGAGTGATCTTCCAGCGAGACGCGAGGGACTGTAACATCCTGTGTTTCACTGAGACATGGTTGACCCCCCCTAGTGCCGGACCAGGCAGTGACTTCGCTGGACTCATTCTCTGTGTTTCGCATGCTCCGGTTTGGTTGAGTTTAGTTTAGTTTATTTTATTTAAAGCCGTTGGCTTTGACTTACTGTGGCATTGTTTCGCTAAGTTTGTGAAATGTAGCGGCATTTGGCGCCGACACGATGGCTGAAAATGTAGTGAAATGTACTGAAAAATGTACTCTATGAAGTCTGACTGTTTGTTTTTGTTGTTCTTTACCCGTAAATTTTTTCGAGTTGTTCTGTACTCGTACATTTTCTTCTTTCTGGAATGTAACCACGCACAGTCTCCTGTTGCGTCAGGACGCATTTCGTTGCATGGTACACTCGGTTGCTATGTATTTGACAAATAAACTCTAAGAAAGAAATATATACACTTTGTCTGAGTTATGTAGTAATTTTCGTTTTCAGGAGCAGGCATTGATTACAGTTTAGAAATAAAACGTCTGAACTACTTCCTCATTGCTGAATTACCGTGTTTTATAAGACTACTTTGAATATGACGCTCTAACCCAGAAATATTGTTCGCCACCCCATCCTCCACACCTAGTGTTTCCGTGCTATTAGCGACTTGCAACACATGTTTTAAACTAATAAACTAAATTAAGAAAAAGGAAAGAATTACGGTGTGAACTGCAACAGAAGTTGGCTAAGCCTGTAACGTAATTATAGTTTGGACAACATTAATATCGGAAAAACCCGAGTAATATCGGTCAACACAGACTGGAAAAAGCCCGAGGTTTATTCACATTTTTAAGCAATAAAATTAAATCATCGACATAATTTCAAAATATTATGTTTATAACTTAGATTTAATGAGACTTTACATACCTCGAACGAAGGTTAGTTAGGTTCCCGCAAACTTGATTGGCTCCGGCACATCCAATAGATTCGCACGCTCTTTGCACATTGTCGCTGACTGATGACGAAAACGAGAGGCGGAGTTTCCTTCTTGACACCTTACAGTATTATATTTACTACATAGATCCCTCAGGGTCAGCGTGGTGCTTATTGTCACTCCGGAACCGCTCACTGGATTTATTGATTCAGTCAGCTCTTATCTGACTGTAATCTACTGCTGATACCCACTTAAATCGAACAGTAGTGAAATTATACAGGGTGATAAAAAAAAAGAGGTATACATTTTAAAATCTGTGTTGGGGGTAAAAAGGGAACAAGACAACAACAATCTGTTTACCAGCACCAAGTTGACAACATCTTTTTTTAACAGTGGTAAAATACCCAATACATGTTTTTTTCCATTTATTCATTACCAGAGGCACTCATTGTATAAGCCATCAAAAATAGATTTTTTTTCTCAAATAATGGACTGAAAGTCCATGTGAAACACTACAAATTCCCCTCAACTTAAAATAGAAAATTATGCTGTAAACAAAGCTATTAACAGAAATTATACCGGCTCTTCCATTGATGTTTCACGTCCCTGTGTTATAGGTTAACGCTCTACTGCGCTTCTTCGAAACGGTAGGATGCAGGGGGTGGGGGGGGGGGGTAAGTCAGACTAGATTTCAATTCGCTCTCGGCTATGCCAGTCAATATGAGCTACACTAAAATATTTTGTCCAGTTGGCTGCCTCCATCGGGTCTGTACGAGAACGGGCGGGGCAAACGTGTGGCCACGCCCATGTGGGTGTTGACGCTATGAGCACTGTGAGGGGTATGCGTCTGTCGGCGGTGCTGTGGCTCCGGCTCCGCTGGCGCCTCCGCTCGCTGTAGTTCCTTGCTCGTCATCCAGGAGGGTGAAGCGGCGATCAGCGGTGTCACACATAGCCAGAACCGGGATTATTGCACACAACCCCGTGTGAAACCATGGCTACTGAAACTGTTGCTTCTTGCACTGGATCCAGTTTGTTGCAGCCGATCAGTGAGATAATCAATCTCCCCCTCGACCAGGTAAATATCGGACTTCAATATAGAAGAAAGTATTTCCCGTTTACGATGTATTTGTAAACGCTGCGTTTCGTTTGAAGTCCTCCTGCGGATAGTGAACGACCTGTCTTATTGGGTTAAGACAAACAAATGTCATAAACAACAGACGCTTTTTATAGCCTTCTAGTCGTCATAGGCGAATATTGCACAGTGAGCTTCAAATGTGTAAAAATTACTTTGCAGTGATATGGCCGGTCGGTCTGTGTACTGGCGTCCCAGGCAGGGTGTAGTTTCACAGCCTGGCGCCCAGTGATTCCGGGATAGGTTCCGGATCTCCAGGACCCTCCCCAAAATAAAGCGGTTGATGATAATGGTTGCATGATGGACGGTCAGCCTATTACTAATATAGATGCAGTTCCTGTTTATTTATTGCATTCGGAATGGCAGACAAAATAACTCAAGAAAACCAGTGTTTTGGTTTGTTAAGCTGTTCTTAACGTTGCTCATATTCAGTATGCGATGAAAGCGGAGGCAAAGCGGGGTCGTGACGGAGTTGTGGGGCACGGACACAGAGGGCGGTCATAGTTCCGGAGGATCCAAGCCGGTGCCCCCTTCCAGCAGATTCTCCTCGGATTTATGTGGGTCACTCTGGTTCCCTCGCATATTCCTCTTCTCATTGTCCACCTGTCCCTTCCCGATTGCCCCTTACTGTCATTTTTCTACTTTCCCCTGTTTGTGTTACTCTACCTGTACACGTGGAGTGTGGACTACAATTTTAAGATCGTGCGCGCGATGAACTGCATGTATTATTTGGGGAACGCAGCAAATTGTGAGCCATACAACCAAGACTGTATTCTTAAATAGTATTTATATATTATTGTATATTTCTTAGCTCCGGAACTATGAATGATAGATTTTATCTTATGAAGGAACGGCAGTTTTCTAAATCGGGCGCGCGCGCGCTTGTCCCTTGCGTGATTAACTGTCACGCGGCCAAAAGTCACGCCTTCCAGCGCCGCCCTTTTAACTCCATTTAATTGGACGCGGTTTCCCCGCGTTCGACCCCGGCTTGTTTTAAAGCGATGGGAATCGGGGCCCAAAGCGGCCTTTTTCCATTCCTTACAAGATCTGCTATTCGCAACAACCTCAGCAGTCGTATTAAACACCCATGTTTTACACCACTGCCTTTCCTGTGTGTGTACGTACAGTATGTTGCAAGCGCGCATTTAAGTGCAGTTTCCATTGACACCTCCTCATGTTTCTGTCATATTGTTGCTCCGATTACCTTCTTATTATTGACTAAAACAACACGTAATGATGCCACCCATGGGGAGTTTTTTTGTAGTTGAACTGCTTGGCATGCTTTTTTCATTTGTCACGCTGACCGGCCCACTCGCTGTCTGAATTATTCACGCTCTTCCAAGATCAAGTCCTCCGGAACCTGTCACTCCGGAAAACCAGAGTTGTCTTTCAGTTTCTTTTGTTGGTGCCTGTCTCTCCAGTCTTCCCTGGGGTCTTTTTGGATGCTGTTTGCAAGCAGGGGTCTCATGACCCATACATGTTCCGGAACCCTATTCAAATGTTTGAGGTTTTGTGATGATATTCATGTCTGTGTGGGAGACCAGGAGAGGTGGCAACTCATATCCTTGTATTGATCCCCAAGTGACAAGTTTTAGCCCTTGAAGAAACAACATTTCTTGAAATGATGTTTTTTCACCAGCAGTTTTTTTTTGGGGGGGGGGGTGTTGAAAACGTTTGTTGTGTTTCTGAGTTACACTGCTTTTGTCTCTCGTTCCAGCCATCTTTCTGCAAATAAGGATATTTGCTCATTTTTGAGCAGCACTTTTGAGCAGAACTGGATTCCGATCTCACCATTCAAGTGCTCTATTGAGATTGCTGCAGCTGTTCAGGTCCAAGCAACTTATTCATCTGGGTTTTTTTGGTGCTAGTTTCATAGTTGACAGTCATAAAATCACTTCATACACCATGAGGTCTATTTTTTTCATTTCTTGAAAACCGGTTGCAATGAGTTTAACTATTCTTACTGCCATTATCAGTTATTTTGCATTTATTTCAGCATAGCACAAAAGATATCTCCTTAATATTGAGATTGTACAGACCTTTGCCTCAACACCTGTCTTTATGGTCTGACATTTACACTGTTCTGCCAACAGCATCTGCTGGACAGTCAGAAGTAAGATTCAGTGTGTGAAACTCCAGGTCTTCCAGATGTTCAGCCAGAATTTCTCACAAGCCCCAAATCTCTTACCTTCCTTTGCAGTGTTGTCACCTTTCCTTTATGTACTTGACTTTTGGTTGCTTTTTGTATTTGCTATGGATTCTAAAAGTATGTCCTGCATGTGGCCAGAGTTTTGCCAATGGGGTGCTGTGCCAAGGATGTTATTAACTTGGCTAAAATCAATCAACTCTCTTAGAAGCATCATGTTGCAGAGTGTTGGCTGTAGCCCGAGAATAGATATCTATACCAGGAGTGCTCTGAGAACAAGGGAAGGGACAGAAGTAGCTGTGAGATGTTGTTGATGTTCCCCCCAGACAAGAAGCTGCTGTTAGAAAATCATAACATTTCTGCTGTTGCCATGAGAATGTAGGAAGCTGCTGTTGGACAACTGGAACGTGACTGTTGCCACCATGAAGACACACAAAGGTGATTTTGGATGATCATGACGTCCACTGTTGTCATAGAGACAGAAGAAGGTGCTGCTAGACAATTAAAACAAGCCTGTTGTTTCTAATTGCATCTAGGAAGCTGCTTCTGGACAATAAGCACGTGTATGCCATTTTGATTGGGGCAGGAAAAACTGGAGGGGGGAAACTGTAAAAGTCCATCTTTTGTTCCCAAAAATGTGTATAGTTCATCTCCTACATATTGCTTTGTGTTTTACTAGCAGATATTTCTGAGCCATCCATTACCTTTACCTGCAAGGACCTGTTAAGGAGACCAAAAGACCTGCTCCTTCCATGTTTTTGCTCACGGGTGGGGTTGTTTCTGTTTTATTTTTGGACATCTGTTATGACAGAACAACCTGCAGGTCAGGCCTACTGGTAAGTAGACAACCCTGTCACTGACCCCCTACCACCCCACATTGTGTCCTCAAGCTGCTAGTTTAGGCTGTGATCCTCACCTGAGCTTTAGTCTGCTTTAGCTCCGAGGCAATGAAGTCAGTCCTCTGAGATACACAGTCTTTTACAGGGAGAGCAGCTGCACTGCTAAGCTGCAGAATTAAAAGCTGAAGTGTTTTTCAAGACCATCATATAGAACATCTAAGACATTTGTATGTACAAATTGTACTCGTATTAAGCATATGTATTTATAAAAATATACAGGGACAAAAAAAACTATTGATCATTTGTATAATGTTTGCCTATGATGACTAATGTGACAACAGGTGGATAACTGAGCAAACACCTGCTTAAAATAAGTACTTTGCATGTATATTTTTTTTTAATTAACTAGAATTAAGTGAGTCATATTTTACCCATTTATACAGCTTGCAGTGGTGCTACAGCAGTTCTTTTAAGGTGCCTCTCTCAAGGACAGAGCCACTGTGGACTTGAACCAGCAGCCTTTAATTCAGTTTTGTTAACATGTGTACTATCCCAGCTGTCCTTTTTTATTTGTTGCAAATTTTAGATGTTGGTATTGACCCTCTGTGTATTATATATTCTACATACATATTGATGAGCAAAGTAAGACTTGATCAGCACATGAATATTTCATGGTGAAGCTTGTTAGCAGATGTTGATGTGTGATAAAATGTGTACAAAACTGCACACAGTTACTTAGTCATGTGCTCCAAAATAGTGTCTTGGCTGAGAGGAGGACATTGTCTGTTGGATTAAGCTCTGGAGAGCTGGCCTACTTGCTAAGGAGAAGCTGGCTTTGCTGGACATGAAGTATTTTGCACCCCAGCTTGGCATTTTGGAGATCAGCTGCTGACCTAGAGAATGCTCCTCCTTGGGTGATTGTTAGCTGTTCTCTGCGTGTGGGTTGAGACCAGCTGACCAACGAATGTCATATTGTTGTGACATGTTGATGGACAGATTCCCCCTTAGCACAGATCACGCGGTCAAGCACCTGAGCATGGTTTTAAAACAATGTTTTAGTGCTGTGACATATTGCTTTTTCCTGTGATGGAGGATCACCTTTGAGCTGAAAAGAATTTTTGTGGTTCTTCTGGGAGGAGAAGATGATCTAGTTGTTATGGGCAGAGTGGTTTTTTGAGTGTTGAAATTGAATGATGTATTCATATTGTTCTCCATGAAGTAATGCATCTCATATTTAATTTTTGAAGTCCTTTCATCCAGTTTAATCTGGCTAAATAGTTGGCTGGGATTGGTGTAAAATGGTGTTGAATGAAATTTGGGATGCTCCTAATTAGGATTGGGCATGCCACAACTGCAACTTGAGCATTATTTGGTATGTGTCTGATTCCAGTGGACTCCAGTTTATCTGTTTTGATTTTTTCGTCTTTGCCTGAATGGCACTGCAGGCAGCCTAAATCATCTGTGGGCAATGTGGGTTTCAAGTAGGCTACTGCACATTGAAAATCAAGGCCACCTCTTCCATATAGGAAATTCTCCTGTTGGGGCTATTCTAGTAAAATGTTTTAACATGATTTTATTTAATCGTTTTGACTGGATTGGAAAGAAGTTGCAGGAGTCCCTCAACCTTCGTCTCCTCATCCTCTGAGGGGTGGAAGCCAAGGGCTGGCACCTCACTGGTTCATACTCAGGAATCCCTCATAGCTGTCTGAATCTAGGCATGAAATCTGACTGCTTCGTATCCCCCGAGGAGCTGCCGTTCCAAGTTGAAGGTTAAAAGTTGAAATTCAGCATCTCTTTGAGATGCAGTTCTCTAACCAACCTGCTTTTTTTACCTGCCAAATTACATTTTACAGCCAATGGGAAGAAAATCTTAAAACAGAATGCTTTTTTCATGTGGAAAAACAAAATCATTTAACATCCCCAGTGGGCTTTCTTAATCTTTATAAACCAGATATGAGTCTTCTGACAAGTAGTCTTTTTCTCCTTGAAAGGAGCCTTTTTCAAATTCTGAACCATGGGACTAGAAATTAAGATTTGTAGGGAATTAATTAGCAGTGATTCATAGGGTTGCTCTTCTGAAGTATGTTTGTTTAGATACTTGTATAGCTGGTACTTTTGCATAAGATGAATGCAAGTTTTTGCCTTTGTGTTTTCTTATGTGCTCCGTCTTGCATTTGTCAGCAAGCCATCTATGAGTCAAATCCAGACTTTAGCTGCAAGTGCACACTGCTGCCTTTTAGCTTCCATACTGTGTGTTCTTGAATGGCCCATAATCATCACGCCAGGTCCATAAACCCTCCTTGCTTTGGGAAGGAGATGTTAGGGAACTGGGAGTGAAACTTTGGGGGGAATTCTGCTAGATTACTCGTTGAGTGAGTCTTCTTTGGAGAACCTTCATTTGGTTCATCGCCATCATCTGCCACTGAAATCACAGTAGTTCTACAACTGCAGTGGGTGCAGTCTCATCCATTTATTTTTTATTTAGAAAAATATACATTTTCCATATTTACGTGAGAATCATTTTTGTTGATGTTCCAGACAAATTTTTCCATCACACTGTCCTCCTTAAACACTAAAAACAGGCATCTGATGCATGTTCCTTGCTCTCTGAATGGATAGTACCATTGGTTATAGAAACAGCATATTTCACTGCTGCTACCATCAATTTACTCATAGTATATTAACTTTTTATTGATAAGTTTTGGCTTTTCAGAAGCATTTTTGGGACCTACTGTATGTGAAGACACTATGAGCTCTTAATGTCCAGAGGGTCAACATGTGCTTAGTGTTGTAGTTATAAAACCTATTATGCAATGATAAGAATTCTCAAATTGTCTACATTTCATCCATGGCACCTCTTTTTTTATACTTTCACAGATTTGTTATGCTTTGCTTTTGAGTTAAAAGCGATTAAAGCTTTTGTACTCTGCTGGCTGTGATGTACAAAGCAGCCACTTCAGCGGGACATCTGTGGTGTTTGGTTGATCGTTCCAGGTGCTTTCCAGATTTGCATTTAATGTTGACCCTATCATAATGTATATGCTGTACACATGGCTGTACCATTCTTTTGGAGTGTGGTTGCTTGGATACAATGATGGGGGGTGGGGGTGGAGAGCACTAATGCAATACTGCTGCAAGATTATACCCCTGCTTTAAACTGTGACCCTTTTTAAGCTTTTCTGTATTCATTTTCTCACCTACCCATGAGCATAATCTTTTTGGCTCTTGGCCGACAAACACACTGCTTCGCATAAGGAGTGGCTCAGGTCTTCGGCAGAGGGGAAGAGAAGAGGCAGTGAATGGTACATCCCTAGCATTTGTAGCACTGTTAGCATTCACTGCTTGTGCTAGTTCTTCGTTTCCACAGGTGCTCATGTTCCATATTAAAATACAGTATTTTAAAACAATGGTGCCATTTTGGGCTCAGCTGACAATGATGTTTTCACCGTTACCCCCATTTAATCTGGGCTCGGGTGTGAATTCTGCGCATTAAATTCAATTACGCAAACTCACAAGTATCCAGGACTGAAGAATGTAATGGCATATCAGTCTTAAATGGTGTTTTCTTAACAGGTTTATTTCAACACGAGATGATGAGCATGGTCTGGTTTGAGCCTATCAGGTTTATTCATAGATAGTTTTGTGTCGTGTGTGAAATATATTCATCCATGCGTACATCAGTTGTTTTTAAGTCCTTTATCCAGGTCAGGGTCATGGTGGTCTGGATTCTATCCTGGATCTGTAGGTGATGCAAAACTATACTCTGGATGGCACACCAGTCCACTGCAGGGTGGCCACACCGGGACACATTGTGTGTGAAATACAGGCCCCTTTAAATCATATTCATGCTATTTGTGTGCCACAGTTTTTTAAATTTATTCAGCAATAACTGTACTGAAGACAAAATGCAGTTTAGGGCACCAATCCACAGAGTGGCCATAAGTCAACAACACCTCAGTGGCACTTTTCACAATGGTGCCTTTACTTCAGCCCTTTGAGTAATTTGTCATAATAATTTGCCATATTAAAAAAAAAATATATATATATATTATACAACAATTTTTGCAATTTGATGTTTGTTTTTCTGTAACTTGGATTGTTTTCTGTGTCTATTTGCTTTTATTAAAGGCATAACTAATCAGTTTTGGATTACGTTGCACATGTGCATTTTTCAAGCTCCATTTATGAAATATACTGTGTTCATTTCTCAATACATCTAGAGCAGTAATTGCTGTTAATGTTATTGTACTGAACAAATTACTTCCACTGCTTTACTTCTACGTACTGTATATCTGCATAAGACTAAAATTTTCAGTATTCATAATGTTGATGCTTCTGTAAAATCTCACACTAGTTATTTTATTTTTGTAGCCTGGCTTCCAAGATAGTTCTTTTCACATTTATATTGGTGGATATTTTAATGGAAAATGAGGGTTAAGTAGCATAATAAAAATGAACTGTTTACCTTTGCCTGTACTTGGGTATGAGGTTCTCACTGTTGATCCATAGTTGAAGCGAATGCTTGTATCCTGATAGGATATAAATGCTGGCAGGCCAGAGAAATATTTACGGCAGGAGATGCCACTCTCTCTTCTGCCTGTGCACTGAGCAATCGATTTCTCCTCTGTCACCTCAAAGTCCACAAAAGTTTTATTTTCTTCATGCCCAAAAATGTCCATTAGCAACTCCAGGTGAGTTCCTGTTCGCTCTTCACGCTTTTCCACCATTACGGTCCCAGTGACAGAAGTAATCTATATGGTTTTCACATGGGCTCTGATTTTAAAAATAGGAAACGGTGTGTATTTTATTTTTGTAAAACAGGGAATGTGTGAAAAGGTAGGAAAGAGTGCAGGTCATTTCACTAGGGGTCTCAGACTGGTCAGAGTCTTGCGTTGGGCACTGGGATTGTGCACAAGCACGACAGTAACACACCTGTGGGAATAGATCACTGTTGTAATGCTGAAAACATTCAAGTGGATTCCTGCTGGTTTTCCTTCCTATTTTTTCCCAGCCCTGAGATGAGACAATAATATGACTCACATCCTCACCATAATTGCGACATCTAAGCAAAATGTTCCACTAGTCAAGGCGATCTGGAGCTCAGAGATCTCTCTGAAATGTTGTTCAAAAGAGCCAGTTACTCCACTGAGCGGTGCTTTGATCTCTTGAGGTTAGCAACAGTCAGGATTATAACAGGGATTAACTGTTCTTCAAAATAAGATCCAACTGTGATTCACATATTTCATTGATGCTGAAACTCTGTTTGCTTAATTTAGACCCAGAATGACCTGTATAATAACTCAGAAGATATCCAACCCTGAATGTGCTGCACGGAAGGGCTGCTCATATAGAAGCCTTTGACGACTGTAACATCTCTGCTGGGTGCACCACTCTGGATGACTTCTACTCTACTGTCTGTGCAAAATACTTTATAATAACAGGGGGTCCTCTCCTGTTTGTTTTTATTTATTTATTTTTTTTAGGTTGTGCCATTACTGTGGCATCTTGCCATGCAGTCCAGAGCAGTTCTTCAAACATGCAATGTAACAAAATAGTTTTTATATGTGTAAATAACTAACAGAGTAATACGTGCCTAACCCCAGGGTTTCAGAGCCGCTTTCTCAATCAAGAGAGCAAATTTTGTAGTCGACAGTGAGGACAGCGATGTACAAAGGGCCTACAGAGCACAAAGAGATATTGTGTCGCACATGCATGCTTGGTAAATGTATAAACACAGCAACCATTGTTTGCCATTGCATGGGAGGAATATTGGGGTGGGGAGTAAATATTAGCCTCTTTTGGTCTGCATCTGCTGACAGGGGATTTTTCCCATCTTTATTTCGTTTTTCTTTTGAGTTTCTCCGTAGTGACGGAAATACAGTTTACTCTCCACAGCTTGAAACTGGACCACAACCAGAAATAAGTGCATCTGAATGCTGATAATGTACGTTTTTTCCTTTTCTTTTTGTTCGGCTGAATACTGTTGTGCCCACTTTATCGTTTGTCATTATCAGAAGAGATGTAGTATTTCACAGTCTGCCGCTTAGTTGGCTTAGCGTTAACCATGTCTGGAGTTGAAGGGAAGGCAGCCAGTAGTGATAAATTCCTGCTGGCATCTCATATTTGATGGGGTCCTGTCAAAATATTTAGGAAATGCATGTTGTGTAAAAAAAACAAGTGTATGTCGATAATGTCAAGGCCAACCTGTCTCCCAAGATACTGCTCTTACAATGGCTCTTCTGCCAGTTTGCTGAGAGTGGACAGAAGTAGAAAGCTTTGTGCAGGGAGCCATAGATTATTTGGAGAAAACACAGATTATATTAATAAATAATTGTTGACAGTTTGCCCAAGGGTACAACAGCAGACCCCCTCATAGGTCTTGCAGTCACACCTGCAGTCATTTAAGTCCAAGCCCACTTTTGCAGTCACTTGGGCTATCCTTGACTCTTGTACCATATCTGCAGAAGCTCATTGACAGGGTTTTTCCATCCAGCGGTTCATTGTATGCATGCTGTCATATTCGGTGTTGTGTTTTCAAAGCAAGCGTGACCTTGGGTGGCTCCGCCACTCCGATTTGGTTGATTCCTTCCGGAATCTGGGTCTACACTGGACTGAGACTCAAAAGGCAGTGTGGGTAGACCTGAACTGTTTAGTGTCAGTGGTGGACAGTTGAGAGAAGCCTGTCCCTTTTTATTAAACAGCGCTGACCCAGCGCTGAGCCGTCACCACCCTGTGCTGCATTGCTCCATAGCTGGAGAGGGGACCTAATTGGATGGGACACCAGCCCTCGGGGGTGGGTTTGGGGGATGTTGTCTGCCACACAAGGGTGCTATATTTCCAAGAAGGAAAATTCGGGTTCTTCTCCAGATCTCTGTCTCTGCATTGGAGTACTGACTGAATGTAGATATCACATTAAACTTAAAGAGGATTCAAACTTTGTCTACCTTCACAAAAACACGTAAGAACTTCTTAACTGTTGGGCCTTAAAGTTCAAAGGAGCCTTGCAACAGGATGTCATTAAACTTGTTTTCCTTTAACATAATTTGTAATTTTCTTTTATTTGTTAACTATTGGTTATATTGTATATTTATTTATTTGCATCTTTTGTTATGTGTGTTCCAATTAAGATGCTATATGAGTGAATTTCCCTCAAAAGAATAATAAATTTATATCCCATCCTTTGTGCCTCTTTGGTATTTGTACAGTACACTGCAAAGAAAGAAGTATTTGAGGTATTTGAGGTTTGGCATGCCACCGAAGGCTGACCGAGGACATGGGTCACTGCTGGCCTACGTCAGCAAAAGTTCGTAATTAACTGTTATCTCGAACACGTTTTTAAAGGCTTGTTAGACCAGGTTTTGTGAATGACAGACAGCCATGTATGCCTGACAGGATTTCATGTCGCTGCTTCTTTTTGCTGTTAACTGTTGAGCTCTCTGTGGGATTGTTTAAGTCTATAAAAGCCGCTTCAAAGAACTGAAACGTGCGCAGATGGAGGGTCTGCTGGGTTAATCTTCCAAGAGTGAATTCTACTGACCTG
The DNA here is from genome assembly GCA_018136845.1 of Heterotis niloticus. Taxonomy (NCBI): domain Eukaryota; kingdom Metazoa; phylum Chordata; class Actinopteri; order Osteoglossiformes; family Osteoglossidae; genus Heterotis; species Heterotis niloticus. Next base: position 13,073,629 of record CM030901.1, on the reverse strand, counting down.
AAAGTGCACAAGATGTGTGACTGGCCTGTTATTTCCTACCATTCCCTGGTTTCCATATTATGCTTGAATGGCTTCGACATGAAGCTAGATGTTGAAACAGAGTTAGGATTTCACTGATGGCTTTGTAGTTCTGCTTAGTATTTTTCACATATTTTCTAAGGACTGGCACAGCATCCTTGTGTATCTTTTTTGAGAAATGTTATTCAGTTGTTTGTTTTATTGTCACTCTTTTTCCCCCTCAGTTTTACTGACAGAGCAACATTAGCGGTCAGCAGTTCCTTTTGTGTACGAGACACAGCTATTCCCATAATGCTCTGTCCACTTTACAGACTCCCAGGACCAGTGTATGTAATTCATCTCCATACAGCAGAGCTGCGTTGTCTTTCTCATCCTTCCCTGTTATATCCATGCACCCACCTTCATTTCCTTCCACAGAACTTTGCTACCTGTTAGCTCCCTCCATTTGGATCTTGCAGGATTTGTCCTGTTGAAGCTGTTCCATCTTGCAAGGGATTTGGCTTGAATTAATTTTTGTGCGGCCTGCCTTCATTGTTTGGTGTTGAAAAACAGGTTGGGGTTCAGAAGAATTAAAACACAAGTCATGGGCTGTTTCTTACCTGAGGTTATTCCTCTTATCCACATAAATATTAAGATTAAAATGTGATGGTCAAGGTGAAGAACCTGAGATAATTTCCCAGAAGAATTCTTTGCTTGTACACAGCCATAGGGTCAGCTAGTTCTTGTCTAATCTAAGGAGAGCACTGAGACAATTCTGGAAAGACTCCGACAGTCTCAAGGACCCAGGAGTGTGGAGCACCCGGCTGTTGTTAGCTCCACTGCCAGTTTGGCACGCCACCGAAGGCTGACCGAGGACATGGGTCACTGCTGGCCTACGTCAGCAAAACATCACCGTAACTGAAACTGAGTATGGGCGGTCATGCTCCAATCCCCCCACCCCTGCTCCTGTTTCCATCCGTCTGTATCGGTACATTTAAAGGGACTCAAATGGCCACCTCTAGGCCATTTCATCAACAAGTTGCAGCAAACTGTCTTGGGTCACTTCTACAGGTTCTTTTTTGTTGGAAACATGATGATAATGAGGAAGAACCTGAAAACAACAGTGAATACTGGAAGCAAAAAAATAACTGCATCGAAAATCACTTGTGTCTTTATTGGAACCTTTTGCTTGGCAGTCAGACAGATGGCCTGCTGTTCTACCCTTGGCCGCTATCGGGGTATAAAAGAGTTATCTAAGCAACAAAATAATAATTTGGTTCATTTTCATGCAATGCTCTTTTCATTAGGGTGACAGAGTGCTGAACAAAGCTTTAAAGGATATTACATCGGCGAAGTTAATAATTCAATACAGATTTTCCATTGTTAAGATAACAGGTGTAGCTTTTTAGATAAGCAAATTGGCAACTAAGGTGAGGAAAACAAACAAAAAACATCAAAAGTTTTGAAAAAGGGTAGAAAAATAAACCTCTGGGACTCCAAGTATTAGTGGTTCTCCATCTCCTTGGGCATTCTTTTGTGGTGACATAAGACCCGTGTGGATATGGTCAGTATGTGTATTAAGGCCACGCCAAAAAATGTGTCCCATAAAGTGCTACATTCCCTCCCATGGTTGCTGATCTGTTTGATCGCAGTATGCGGTCATGGTAGTTTAGGGATTTTTGACTCGGTCTGATAATCATAACAACTTGATTCTTTTATGGTTAATGAGACTTTTTGTATTTTGTTTGTTTCTGCCTTGTGTGCCTTCAGCATCAGTATGACAGAAACATGGCCTCATCCACTAGGCTGTCAGACCTGAGTTTCTCCAGTGTCTTGAGGGTTGACCTTCAGTCCATCTGTTTGCACAACAGCTCTTAGGGAATAATGGCTGCTTGTGACGTTATGACAACTCTTGCAATGTGAGACTGATGACATTTATGATGAAGAAATGAAAGTCTTCTAACTGGGTGGTTTATTTGATTGTATTGCATGTATTATTTTAAACAGGGGAAGTCAATTCTTCAACAAAGCGTTCTTCAACTGAAGTAAACGGCAAACGTTTTTCCCCTGTCAATATATTAGGCCAGTCTGAACTAGTTGCATTGGTTTAAATTTGTTGCCAAGAAGCTTCTTTTCATTGGGAATTTTTTTTCCCCATTGCTGTAAAGATTTTGTCATGAGTTATGAGAAAGAAAAGATGTTCCCACAAAAATATCATATGACTATAATAACAACGGCTAATTCTTTGTGAGGTTGCTTGGTTTTATTAGTGCATAGAGCAAATATCAAAGAGGATGGAGTAAAACACTCATTCATCATACATGAATTACAGATTTCTCCTGGATTTTATGCTGTGGTTAGTTGTGTTATTTTGCCCTTGTCAGATGGCCATATTCACTTGTGCTTTTATGAGGCTTCCTGGTTCAGCTTCTCAACAACAGCAGCGTGTACTGCCAACAGCCAGGATCTCAAGTCTACAACTTTTCCTCAACTTTTCCTCAACTTGAGATCAAGAGGTTGTAAAGGAAACAGAAACAGTGTCCCCCTGCACAGCTGGGTATTGCTAGTCCAGTTGTGGAAACTACCTTGTGCTTCAATAGCATCAACCCCTTCAGCTCGATCCCAGCCTTGCCTCCAGCCTCCAAGCCACCCACGAGCTCTGTCAGCCACCACATATGAGCTGTCACCATTCTGTGCTCTCAGCCTACCTTACCTGTTGGCAAGAGAGCACCTTTCAACAGGGACCTGTTCAGAGTCCCTCCCCGAAGTGCAGATCTTCACATGATGCACCGAGAGTAGAGAAAGACATGGGAGTCAAGTGACAGTGGTTGGGTGAAAGTCAACATGCCGTGTAGTTGATGCTTTACAGAAACACTGGCAATCTATGATTCCGGATTTATGGCCATCAATTTGAGAATTGAGTGAGAACTTCTGGAGAACAGTTTACACAATTATCTTAAATTGCGGTAGAGAAGGAAGATCTCTGACTGACATTCAACATGGGAGTGATTTGTTCTTGGACCCCAGGTTTAAAGATCTGGCTGTATGAATCGGGCCCGGGGTCATCTGCAAGCATGAGTCAGACCACTGAACTCTGACATAAAATGCGAACATCAATTTTCAGCTCCACCAGTGGCGAGAAAAATTCAAAATGCCACGTTTGTAAACACTGCTGCGTTTTTGCATCAGGAATGCGGTATTGAGGGACACGGTTTGCAGGGTACATTCCCGTGAAGGTTATTTTTCCCAGCCTGGGGTTCAAGTTGTGTCCTTGACATGCTTACACTGCCAGAATGTGGGTACAGTTTTCTCTGTGGTGAGCACGTTTACCCTCTAAATGTTCAGAGAGACCTTTGGCAGCATTACCACAACATGTATTACACAATTTCAGCATGTGTGATTAATGTGTGACCCATTATTGCAGTGCATCATTTATTTTGCCTGTGAGACAGGGGCCTTAGCTCACAATTTTGACTTGTTCTCATGTGCACCGTTTCCTCAGCTGTAGTTTGGTTCTTATGAGCTAAGTCGATCGAGCATCCTCAAGTATCCAAGAGCAGTTCCCATCACCACAACATGCTATGCCATTGTATGAGTGGTGAACTATGATGCTAGTGGACCTGACTTGCTTGTTCTATGCTCACAAGGATACTTGCTCTTGTGACCTTCTGGGTGTAGATGCTGTCTAAGTTGGAAATGTGTAATTTGCTTTTGGTCAGTCTGCCTGTTCAACAGTCAGGTCACATGCAAATCCCAGGTAAATTTTCTTGAGTCTGTCCATGGGGGAAGACGGTCTCCACTGAGCTTTGCGGGAAAGTTGGAGGTTCAGTACTCTCTAGTTGCATTGTCCCAACTGGGTGATTTGGATGGACTGGTTGAACTGGGTACTGTTCTCTGTATCTGGGAGATAATGGAAATGGAAACGTCAGCCTGAACTCATGGAACAGCATGTTGGGCAGTTTGAAGTTAGAAATTTGTTTGAGTGGTAACTCCTCCTGAAATTACTGGATATCTTGAACTTCCTTGCTACCACTCCTGCCTCTTCCACACACACTCTTGACATGGGAATGCAATCACGGGAGGAGTCTTTTGAAGGCAAAGGACATTCCAAAAAGGCCCACAAAGACCTTCCTGTTCTAAGCTGCCATTCACACAGAAGCCGTCCTCTTGGGGTCCATTGACAGACTGTCTAGCTGCCGTACTGCCTTCTCATGGTTGCTATTGAAGTAGAGGCTTTCATTTCAGTTGCTCCTCTCAGGCTTGTGACTCCCAGCTCTACGTTCCCTTAATTCTGTCTCACAGCTTATTGCTAATGGGAGAACATACCGAGCTGTGCTTTTCACACCGTACTGTGTAGGACAAAATGGAAAATAAATAACCCTATATTTTTAGAATCTTTGAAATGGCCTCTGCATGACACTGGGCTTGTAGGTGAAGATCTCCAGGCGTGGTTTGGGCTCCCTGTCAGACTAACCACCTGACATCTTGTCTGATGAGACCAGTTTCCTATCGCTACCTTTTCAGGAAAAAGACATGGACATGGCTGTCTTACATTTATCCTTCTCTTGTTTGAGGTTGTTTTTGAGTCCTTCAAAGAGGAAGATGGACACTGAAACTCTCAAGAGTGTCTTCTTCCCTTATTCTCCCTCTGTGAGATCCTTTACTTGTTCCCCACAATCCACCAGATACCAAACTCTGTACTTGCTCCCCCATAACTGGGTTATGAATTTTGGCTAGAAAATCCACAATGTGATGCCTACAAATATTTAACATCCACAGGGCACATTTGTAGCTCCTTTTTATTATACATCTTTTGTCTTTTTTGAAGTATTCTTCATTCCCCAGGACTTGGCTTTTTAATTGCTCTCATCCACAGTGACAGCACGAGCACAGCACACTTCTGCTCATTTTCCTGGTCACTAAATGACAGCACTAATTCAGGCAGAATAAAAGGAGAAGACAAAAAAACAACATCAGCCAAACGCGTGATGCAAAAGTCGCAGCCCTTTGTAGCAGCTGGTTTTGGATGATGCCTCTGCCCTTTGTGGCTGGGCCATAAACAGTCTCCTATGTGAGGGGTTTGAGGTTTGAGGCAGGCGGTGCATGGTGAGCTTCCAGGGCTGTGCCACTCTTAATTACAGGTTCCAAAAAGAGCAGTCTGACTGCCCTGTCTCCCGAGTCCTCCAACACACACACCACCCAGCTGTGGTCCTCGCCCGGGCGTAGTCATCTGCGTCTGTCATCTCCAGCGTGTGGGATGTGGACTCACAGTGTCAGATTTGGCCCGGGCTCCTACTAATCCTTCTGAACAGCGGCCAGCACAGTCGGTGTTTGAGCAGCTCTGATGTGCGGTTAGTTAGGGGAATTGGGTGCGTGGCCACCCTGAGACATAACCCCTCCTCCAATCGGCTCACCGAACATGCTTACGACAGAACTACTGTTGACAGCATGAACTGCAGGGTGGGGCATGTCAGGATGGTTGTCCAGACTGGTTCCTCATCTAACTGGATCTGTTGGTGTCAGTGGATGTTAGACACAGAATGGTTCCACACGTGCTTCCTGACTGCTTCAGGTGTCACATCTGGTCATCAGGGTGAAGTCAGTCCATTTTATGGTCCAGGCTTGGTATCTGGAACTGTGCAGAAACGCCAAACATCCCACTGTCATATGTGCTGGTTCTCTTTCCAGTGAAGTGATCACTCTCACTGAATATTGCAGTCTCAAGTAGTTCAGGGAAATGTTTTCATACAGAACATGAAAGAGTTTAGCAGCTGCTTTTGCCGTCGCCTCTGTTCTCAGACACTGATAACACCTGATGAAAAGGTGTTTGCAGTGAAAGCTGAGCACAGACATTAAAGGCTTTCTTTTCAGGTCCATATGGTCTATAAGCTTACGCGCCAACTGCTCTGAGGCTTCTATCCAGGGGCTCAAGGGAAATCCTGAAAGTCCAGGAGCAAGCAATCTGGCCCACTGTGCCATCTTTACCAGGTCACATGCAGGCCCTGCTTTTTCATGGTAACCCCCCACAGGTTGTTACCCGGCCCCTTCGACAGCCAGGTGAATGACTCAAGTGGCAAAATGGAGAGGGCGTGTATGGCCAATTACTCCTCATGCTCTGCTTTCTGAGCTTCAATATTTACATTTGTACTTTTTTAAAATCTTGGGTGATGGAACAACTTTCTGGTTAATTTTTATGTGTCCTTCAGTTCCAGCATATTGCCTCTATATAATGATCAATAAAAATTGAAAATATGTGCTCTAGTTCCCATAAATAAAGTCTAACCATACTACTTAATCCAGGCACACCCCCCTCTAGTTATGAGCAAGGAGATTTATTTATTTTAAGTGGCTCCTTCATTAATGGGTGCCAGCAGAAGCTGAAAGTAGCAGGACAGCACGCAGATGGAAGCTGACTGGAACTCCACAGTAGCCAGGGCTGCCAGCCAGAAGCAGGGTGCCAGCCTCGTGATGTGGTGGCCCAGAATAGTAACGATCCACTGGGCTTCATCCCCCCCAAGGCACAGGGATCAGGCTTTTAAACTGCAGGAGCCATAGGAAAGTATCCTCGATCAGGGCTGAGCTGCACATTGGGCTGCCAAAGGGGTGTAGGACCTAACGGTCTGCTTGTAACACCCATGTGTGTCCACCCGGTGAAATGAGATCACTCACTGTAATGGATGGCCTTGCTTACCTGGCCTTGGTGTTGGGGTGTCATGCAGTTAAACCCAACTCTCTCCCCTTGACAGAGCATGGCTAACCAGGTGAAACACAGCTCACACCCCAAGCTCAAACTGAGTTGCTGCATACTTTTGCAGAGTATTTCAAGCATTTCAGTCATTCAGGTTAGACTGTCTTGAAGCAAGCCCAAGAAAATGAATAGCAGCAGTTACCGGATGCGAGTGGAATGTTCTAGATGCCGTCTGTGGCTGGTGGCCAGGTGTTGTCAGCACAGGTGCAAGCACTGTCCTCCGGCGTTCTTGGGTCTTTTTTTGTCCTCAGCCCCGAACAATGCAGTTAATGCAGTGGAGAAAATTGCTGTCGGGGGGGCAGAGTGCCCCTTATATGTGCACACACACACGCACGCACACACACACCAGTGAACCCTGAGCTGGCAGACTCTCAGTAATCTTACCTAAGGATGCTGGTGACTAACTCAGCCTGGAATGTTGTTTTCCAGCATGTCATCACAGTTTTTTCTGCCATTGTATTTCCTTTTGCTTAGGTTAAGGTCAAAATGCACATATCTCTCCTTTCCCAAATAACAATCCTTCTATAAAAAATGAAGGTGTGACCACTGTCATTCAGTAAGAATTTGCACTGTGTACATATTACTCTCCGTCTCTGTTTTGCATCTGTTGTTCACTAAAAGTAAATTTAATGACTATGAAATCATAAAAAATGTGGTCGTGTGTATGAAGTGTACAGCATTGCCATCCTTGTTATCCTGCGCGTTGCCCAATGAGGAACTTCCCCAAGTGCTCACACGTGCCAAAGAGAGGCCACAGATCCAAATCTCAGCTGTTCAAACACAACAAGAAAGTCCTGTATGAGATGAGTCACACTGAAGTGAGGGGGGAATATATTATTCTCACCATTTTAAAGAAATTCTGTGAAATCATTAACGTTATTAAATTATCAGCATACTTTTAGTTATTCTGTTTTGTCTGTTTGCTTAGTTTTAGATTAGCCTTTTCTGTTTATGTGAAGGTTGATCTGAAAGACTGCTGGTTCCATATTTTCCAATAATATTCTTCAGGAAACGGTAATAACAATAATGGTCAGCAGTGAAGATGACCAGCAGGTGGAATAATAGTCAAAACCATCATCATGGACTCAAACAACTGTGGTTTGAACCCCACTCCTACTGTAGTACCCTGAACTGGGAGTGCTTTTAAAAGACAACATCTTCAGTGCGGAACGACCCTGTTCTATAAAGTGGTAAACTGTTGAATGAAGCTTAGTATTCAAGTGTTTTAATTCATCTTGGTATCAGAGAAATTAATATATAATAAGCAATAATGTGTTCTTCTGTTTGTCTTTCCTCCACTCAGGTTAACTTTGTGGTCTGCCAGCTGTTTGCTCTGCTGATGGCCCTCTGGTTCCGGCTGTACCTGCACCCCAGTAAAACCAGTACCTTTGTCCGTCATGTGGTGGCCACCCTCCTGGGCTTCTACTTGGCGTTGTTCTGCTTTGGATGGTAAGCATCGTCCCATCTCCACGGCCCTCTTTGCAGTTATAGCAGTGGGGGGGTAATTGTTGTCCAGCTACAAAAAACATTTGGTTTATATAGGACTGAATATTGTTGGCAGGTCTCCACCACTGGAGCTGCACAAACATAGCTGCACCTCTGTCTAGAATCCTGTGCTCTTTGTTAGTCTTCTCTTGTCTGAATCAGTGTTTAATAACCCTGAACGTATGAAACTGAGGAGTGAATCTCATTTAATATAGCAATTGAATCAATGAATTACGTTGTTCTTAGGGACACTGCCAACGCTTTTAATTGCTGCAGTAAAAATCTCTGACTAATCGGATGAGGTTTCCATGCGTGCGTGTATGTGTGTGTGTGTGTGTGTGTGTGTGTGTGTGTGTGTGTGTGTGTGTGTGTGTGTGTGTGTGTGTGTGCGCGGCTTCTTGTGGTCTTTGAGGTGGGATTGCCGCGAATCTTCTTGTGAAGCCGGATCATCTGGCTGGGGAAGGTCTTGTCCTTCCTCTCAGGTGCTGTGTCGAAAGTTTGGCTTGTTCCCGTGGGAGCCAGAGCGCTTTACACAAAATAGGTCTGAACATGTCTGTTGGGAACACGTGCCGGGGTGGGAAGGGCTTTTCAGCAAAAAAGCCATGTGGTGGCCTGCTCTGCCCTCTGTCTGTGGCTTGCTGAGGGGGACCACCATGTTGTTAGTTTTCTTCAGCTGTCCTAACTGAACCACATGAGGGTTCTGTGCCAACATGTTGACTTGAGGGCTTAAGGATAGCTGGTTGACTTCTCTGGAAGAGCTGCCCCCTTGCTGGGCAGTGGACACCATTCCAGTTTCAGGAGGTTAGCTGTATCCCACCAGTTAATACCCTTGGGTTGTGTGACACTTGCTAGTCTGAGTATCATGAATTGCTAATAGGGCCCTGGCTTCACATGGGCCTTTGACGCAGATGTGGAGTCATGAATCCAGCATTTTTAGTGCAGCCTTGGCCTCTTTCCCACTGGCAGAAGGATGGAAGATTTTACTTGCTTGAACATTCTGAAATGCTTTAACTCCTGTTTTTTGGGAGCGACCTGATCCCCTTGATCCCTTGTAGTTTGTCCTTGGACCTTGAGATACAACTCAATAAATGTGTCAACACTGCACATTTTATTTCTGCTTGTGATCACTGGAGAAACATTTTAATGCCTTTCCTGTCCAAACCTTGCTTGGTAGTGGAAGCTTACCAGTTGAAACAGGTTTGAACATATCTGTGAACTGGGTTGAGTGAAGAAAGTGTCAGAAATGTTTGTGAAGATGGGGAGCTCAGACAGTGGAGATCCCAGGGATTAGTCAGACTTTGCAGCCACATTGTGGGAGATCAGACTTAGATGGCCAACACTGTACTTGTTAGTTAATCTCAATTGGCTGTCATTGTTAACTTATGTCTGGTAGTCGCTGTTTAATTTAGCACAAGCTAATGGTTCAAAGCCATAAAAGTTGGGGTTTATGGAGAAAACATCTTGATGGGAAATGGCTTAACGCCTCTTGGTTCGTGAGGAGACTGCAGATGAGTGTATGTAACTGAGGCAGCAGACAGTGCAGTGGTCAGATCTGTTGCCCTGTTGCTGAAGAACCTGTGACTCCTTGTCCTGCTGAAGTCATTTTGATCAAGATACTTGTAGACTGATAACTCAAAATTTACCCATCTCTAGAAATGGATAAAAAATTGTAAGTGTACAAACCTAACACTGTAAGTTGTCTGGAGAAAAGCCTTATCTAACTGAATAAAATGAATAAATAGTAATTATTGTCTTCATCTTCTGTTCAGTTCCAAAACTGAATTTATAAGGTTAAAAGTGCTGCAAAAGAAAATGAGAAGTGGTACTGAGAACATGACGAGGGTGTCCACCACCTCTTGATCATTGAGAACTGTAGCAGGTGTTTTCATTAAGGAGAAGTTTAGATTTGAGCTGTGGTCAACTGGCCCTTGGTGGTTGATGTTGGTCTACTTCAGTGCTATGTCCTGGTGCAGATGCAGAAGCACATGTTGTTTGTTCAAACTTCATCTGTTGGACTAATTCATGAAGTGGCCTTAGATCATGCTTACCAGGCGAATGGACTTTGGCATTATGAGTCCTGTCACTAGAATATGCAGTGATGCTAATTTCTGCCTGATATTTTGATAAGCCTGGTACCTCCTGCTTGTTTCTTGGCAACACACTGTTTCATCTCCCCACACCCCAGATGCGTGCTGGCTCCTCAGTCTCACTCAGAAGTCGTGATCTGTTCACTGATGAGGTTCTTTTATGAATTCCTGTACCAAGTGGACACCACTTCAGAATTTGACCAGATTAGTGGTCAAAACTAACCTGGGTCAGAAGACAGTTGCTACTACAAGCAGATGAACTGTGACTCACTTTATATATCTATGTTCAGCGGGTCGCCTCATTTATTGTCTCAGGCGTCCTCTACATGTTTCACTTCAAAATCTTCAAATTTTACTTACTCTATTCTGTACTGCTGTCATAATTTCTGCTTTTACTACTCTTGGTTTTTCCTGTTATCCTGAGCATTATGTGTAACAGTTATTGGTTATAACAGTTGTAGCTGTTGTTGGTCAGACTTGGTGATGCTGTGACCTGACAACCTTTTGTCCTCCTTTGTCTTCATGTTGCAGGTATTCTCTGCACTTCCTGGTCCAGAGTGGACTCACGTACAGTATCATGATCTTTGCTGGAGTGGAGCACATGCACAAGTGAGTACCACCGAGGGGCTTTGGGTCTATGCTCTTCCCAGGGTACACCGAAGCCTGGTTGGGTGGTTCTTCCAATCTTTGGACTCCTTCACTGCTATGGCTACTGTACTGTGTTAATTTTCAGATATGTATTTATAGAACTTAAAGTATCCAGATATGATTTTTTTTAAATCCCAACTACTACAGAGAAATGTGCCAGTGGGAAATACTTCAAACAGACAGAATACAGTGTCTGACCTTTGACCTCAAGGCACATGTCACTTCTGACAGGCAGTAGGTGAATCATCACTCGCCCTGGCATGGTTTCTATTGACTCCAGCTCACCCCAGAAAAGGGGTTGTGTATATCGGAGTGGCTGAATGGGCCCTGGGAGTAAGCAGTCAAAGAACAAACATTTCAGTACAAAATTCTCCATCAGCTGATACCGAGGTACACATTCACAGCATATAGAGTAGCACAGCCCTGGATGTCAGAACTTGGTTGAATGGTTGTTGCCTGTAATCTGGGGCTTTGATCAGCGCTTTCCTGGTTTCACTCTACTCGCTAAGGTGCTCCGATTTAATTGGCTGTTTTTCATTTTTGTGGATTAAACAGGCTCCACAAACCTGTTTGCTGTCCTTTGATGGATGTGATTTTACAAGATAGCAAATTTTTTATCTCAACTGGGATGCTGTGTTTTATTACAACATGATAAAAGGCAGGAGTTTGATAACAAGGCCACGGGAATGATGGCTATCGTGATACTGGTATTAGAGGTCAAGTGGTTTTCTGCCACTGGGATGATCTAATGGTGCTGGTACTAGGCACAGGTCGCATGGTGGGCCAGTGACCCGGAATTGTGCTGTTTGTAGGTTCTACATATCTCTTTTTTAAAAGTATAAATGTAAATTCCTTGATGCCTTAAAAAACGCCATGTAAATGTCTAACAGAGGCAGGAGGTTGAATTAATCTCCACGGTGATGGACTACAGTGAGGAATGCCTAATTTTTGGGATACTGACAGTGTTTAGCTTCTCCTGTGATGCACTGTTCCGGTAATAAGACCTGTCTGGAGAAGCACCGCAGTCCTCATGGTCCTTTAGGTGTTCAGATGGTCCAATTGATTTGTGCTATAGAAACAGCGCCCCCTGCTGGTAGAGAAGCACTAGAGGCCGCAGTACCCCACAGCCCTATACATTTATCTCCTTCATCAAAGGATTCAAAGGTTTATTTGTCATGGGTGAACAACACAGCATAGCAGTGTTGTCCCCATGAAAAGTTTTGTTTCCGGGCATCCTCAGTAGTGCAAATATGGACATAAATATGTAAAGTAAAATTAAATCAGATTTACTGTGTTCAGGACAATGCTCTGGTTTAACACCAAGTAGTCCCCAGATGAGAAGATGTTTTAAAATGTCCTCTATTAGTCATCTTTTTGATTCTCCCGATTCTTTCTGCTGATAAGCTTTAGAGAAATACACCGTGAAAATCTCTGTTATGGGCCCGACTGTTGGAACAGGGGATCGTCCTTCAACCCCTGCAGGAAGACAAGTCGCCAGATACTGTGCAGAATCAGAAACCCACTTTTCCTTTGCTGCCCAGGATGCTCCTCCGCTTGTCCTCAGATGCACCACTCGTTCCGCACTGAAGATGTTGTCTTTCAAAGGCACTCCCAAGAATATCAAGCAGGGCGTCTTGGTTGCTGGATCACTTAGGGAACGAATGACGCAGTCTTCCAGACAGGGATGGCCCTCGTTTTGGCCCCCTTGACAAATTGTTACCATGCCAGTACCTACCGTTTTTTCTGCAGTGAATTCTGCATGTTTTAATCCTTTCTCTCCAAACCCACACTCATCTCATTGGTGTCTCTGTTTTCTTCATTGCAGCCTGTGCTCTGTATGCAGAGCATTTATGATGATTTTCTCTTGCACCTTTTGGAAATGAATTGTCTTGCTGATAAAGATGGATCAGTTTGCTTTGTAGGGACAAAGCTTTAACCTTGTGAGGCCTGAACTACATACCATTACAATACACATTCAAGCTCTAAGGGCAGCAGGTGGTACAGTGGTTAACGCACACTCTGGATGTTGTTGGTTCAAATCCCACTGTGGCTGTAGTGGCTTCAAGGTACTTGCGTACTTGCGTAAATGGGCAAATCATTGAAAGTTGGCTATCTAACACTGCGAATCACCTGGGAATCATCATGAGCAAATGCAGGAATACTTTGGTGAAGATGTGCTGCATATATGGTCGACTGTCCATTTATTTATTAACCTTTGTCCAATGCAGCTTCCTACCCAAACCAAATTGCTGGCAGGGTTACTATATCAATTCAAGGAAAGTACCTCGATCAAGAGTAATACAGCAGGATATAGAATTTAATCTTCAGAGTTCGAGGCAGTGGCTGTAACCAGTATGCAACCTTCTGTGTGTCATTCTGTTTTTCTTTCTGTTTTTCTGTTTTTTATGTGAATTTTTATGCTGGTATGACTCTGCTGGTCTGCATGTGTTTTGCCACCATAATCTCTGGGATCTCCTTGACAACAGAGAGGCAGAGTGGTCCTCCGTGTGGCAGACATTATGGTAAATAAACCAAACTGTGTTCAGACAGCTCATCGTGGAGCCCCTAAAACAGGCCAGTCAGCTGATTTGTCACTGATTTACTCCCTGCTACCATGCCCAAGTGCTGCGTCTCTCTCCCTCTGGGACTCACCGGTGGGAGACCAATTCCCCCCACATCTGTCTGTCTAGTATCTTGCGTGGCAGGTGACACATTGGTTACAGCCATCAGTGAACGATCGAAGGTCCAGGGATCTAATCCATCCTCCTGTTGTTCATCAGTATACTTATCCTGAATTGATGCAGCAAAAATGACCTTTAAGCCTAAATTCTCTTGATGTACAAATGGGTAAATTACTGTAAATACCTTATTGTATTGTATTGTATTGTATTTTACTGGTGCTGTTTGTGATCTGTCTTGGCCCCAGAAGTTGTTCTCTGAAACCCTGGACGCTGTCATTATGTCAGACTCTGGATTTCTGCTCATTCTGTTTCTCCAGCTGAAACTAGGCAGAGGCCAAAAAGACATTATTGAGCTGCGTCTGTGTTACAGATGTTGGACGTTGTGCTTTGCTACAGCTGGTGGGTTCTCTCCTTTAGTGAATGATTTGTGAGTGTGGGAATTGCACAGCACCATCATGAGGCAGACAAGGCATCAGGTGGGGGGATGAGCTGGGCTTAAGTAAATTTGTGAAGGATGGGGGAATGTGATGATATTTAGGTTTTTTTCGCCCCACTGAACCTTGCCTTGGGGAGTGTCCTAATTTGCATATTTTTGACTATCCTGTGCCTCTCGGCCCTGAGCTAGTGTGCGGTTTGCCCAGCTGGGGTCTCCGGTTTATTCAAGGCCCAGGCTCCATCTGAAGCCCCCCGGCGGCAGGAAGAGGTTTCAGTATCTCGTTGTGCTCTGAGTTGCTGAGGCAGAAATATAATCCCAAATCAGAAAAAGTTGGGACAGTATGGAAAATGCAAAGTACTTGTGACTTTTATTTCATTGCAGACAGTACGAACCCAAGATATTTCACGTTTTGTCTGGTCAACTAACATTTCATTTGTTAATATACATCCATTCCTGCATTTCAGGCCTGCAACACATTCCAAAAAAGTTGGGACAGGGGCAATTTAGAGCTAGTAATAAAGTAAAAAATTTAAATAATAATATGATTTCAAACAGGTGATGTCAACAGGTGACTGTAATCATGATTTGGTACAAAAGCAGCATCCACAGAGTCTTTGAGGCGCAAAGATGGGCAGAGGATCTCCAGTTTTCCAACAAATGCATGAGAAAATTATTGAAATGTTCCTCAAAAGAAAGATTGGAAAGGATTTGCGTATTTCTCCCTCCTCAGTGCATAATATCATTAAATGATTCAAGGAATCTGGAGGAATTTCAGTGCATAAAGGGCAAGGGTGCAAGCCTAAGTTGAACACCTGTGATCTCCAATCCCTCAGACAGCACTGCATCAAGAACTGTCATTCATCGATAGCTGATATAACCACATGGGCAAGGGATTACTTTGGCAAACCTTTGTGAAGCACTACAATACGGAGTTACATTCACAAATGCCACAAAAAAAGTCTTATATTAACCATGTCCAGAAGTGGCGTCGACTTTTCTGGGGTTGGAAGCATTTAGGATGAACCATCACACAGTAGAAATGTAAATTGTGGTCAGACGAATGAGTATTCCAGATCTTTTTTAGAAGAAATGGATGCTGTGTGCACTGGACCAAAGACGAAAAAGGAGCATCCAGACTGCTATTAGCAACAAGTCCAAAAGCCAGTTCTGTCATGATATGGGGTTGTGTCAGTGCCCTTGGCAAAGGTAATTTACACTTCTGTGATGGCAGCATTAATGCAGAAAAGTACACTGAGATTTTAGAGCAACATATGCTGCCTTTAAGATGACATCTTTTCCAGGGATGTCCATGCATTTTTCAACAAGACAATGCAAAACCACATTCTGCACACATTACAAAGGCATGGCTGCGGAAGAAGAAGGTACAGATACTGGACTGGCCTGCCTGCAGTCCTGTCCTGTCCCCAATAGAGAATGTGTGGAGAATTTTGAAATGAAAAATGCAACAACAACGACCCCGTACTGTTGCACACCTTAAGACGTGTTTGCAGGAAGAATAGGACAAAATAACACCTGAAACACTTCATCGTTTGGTACCCTCATCTTTTGTCTTTTAAGTATTGTGAGAAGGAATGGCAACATTACAAAGTGGTAAATGCTTTACCATCCTAATTTTTTTGGAATGTGTTGCAGGCCTGAAATGCAAGAAAGGATGTATATTAACAAATGAAATGTTAGTTGACAAGACAAAACGTGAAATACCTTGGGTTCGTACTGTCTGCAATGAAATAAAAGTCAAAGTAAATGTAAGAATCACTGCATTTTTTTAGTGGCATTTTCCATACTGTCCCTTTTCTGATTTGGGGTTGTAACGGGGAAAATCTGAAATAATTTCAGATATCTGTTTTTACCATTTAAAGAGTTCCTGGTTTGCAGAGCAGATAACAGTTGTAATAATTAAGGTAAAGCTAAGTTGCTTGGTGTACAGCCCTCATATTGAACACTGCATTGGAGAAAAAGAATCCTGTAAATAAAGAAAATGATAGGGATTTTCAGGTCATGTTTTATTGAATCTTAAAGGCACAAGAATGGCATATAGTGGTAAATTTTACCCTGTGTTTGGAAAAATTAATTCCACTGCTGAAGTGTATCCAACAGTTGACATTTGATGAAGCAGCATGAAGCCTAGTAAAGTATGCCATCCATCTCCCACTCACGTGTCTGCTTCATTTGGTGTCTATCTATCTCACACACACACACACACACACACACACACACACACACACACACACACACACACACACGGTCTCTCTGGAAACGTCTCCTGAGACCGAGAGCCCTGTGACTCTCAGTCCCCAGAGTGAATCGGAAGCGCGGGCCGTGTGGATATTGTTATTTTTGAACTTGCTCTCTCCGGGAGGCAAGAGAAGTAATTTCACACTCGGCTGCAGAGGCAACCCGATGATGTGGACAGCACCGTTACGAGGAGAGATCTCCCTCCTCATGAGCACGTGACAGTGGCACCAACAGAGGCAGAATGAGGAAGTTCTTCAACATTCAGTTCTCTGATTCAACCAGATGTGCTGAATGACTTCTACGCTTGTTTTGAGGCACAAAATGCGATGCCAGCACAGAAGACCACCCTTCCTCCTGGCGACCAGATACTACATCTATCCTCAGCTGATGTCAGGAAGACCCTGAGCAGGATCAACCCGCATAAAGCTGCTGGACCAGACAACATACCCAGTCAGGTGCTGAGAGAATGTACCTACCAGCTGGCAGATATTCTCTTCAACCTATCCCTGAACACCATGGCCGTACCTGCCTGCCTCAAGACCACCAAGATCATACCAGTGCAGAAGAAGTCTTCTGTGTCCTGCCTGAATGACCACCGCCCCATAGTACTCACACCCATCATCACAAAGTGCTTTGAGAGGCTGGTACTGAGGCACATGAAGGCTCAACTCCCACTTCACTAGACCTACAGTTTGCAGAATGCCCCAACCGAACAACCAACGACACCATCTCCACTGCCCTCCTCCTGACCCTATCCCACCTAGACAGGAAAGACACAGATGCCAGAATGCTGTTCATTGATTTCAGCTCAGCATTTAACACAATCATCCCACAGAGACTGGTAGGGAAGCTGAGCCTGCTGGGCGTGAACACCTCCCTCTGTCACTGGATCTTGGACTTCCTGACCAACAGACCCCAGTCCCTCTGCATTGGGAGCAACACCTACAAGGTCATCAAACTAAGCACTGGCACCTCACAAGGATGTGTGCTCAGTCCACTGCTATTCACTCTGCTGACACACGACTGTGCCGCCCAGCACAGCTCGAATCAGATCCTTAAGTTTGCAGACATCACCACGGTGGTGAGGCTCATCAGCAACAACGATGAGTCTGCGTACAGAGTGGAGGTCCAACATCTGGTGGACTGGTGCCGAGAAAACAATCTATCTCTAAATGTCAGTATAACTAAAGAGATGATTGTTAACTTCAGGAGGACTCCTGCAACCCACTCTCCACTGGACATCGACAGCACTGCTGTTGAGATAGTCAGCAGCATCAAGTTCCTTGGAGTGCACATAGTGGAAGACCTCACCTGGACACTTAACACCACTTCCATCACAAAAAGAGCCCAGTAGCGTTTCTACTTCCTGCGGAGGCTGAAGAAAGCCAGCCTGCCTCCTTCCACCCTCACCACCTTCTATAGAGGAACTATAGAAAGTGTCCTGCAGCTGCATCACTGTCTGGTTTGGGAACTGCAATGTTGCCGATCACAAGACCCTCCAGCACCTGGTGAAGACAGCTGAGAGGATGTTCCTCTCCCACCCATTGAGAAACTCTATGAAAAACACTGCACCCGTAGAGCCACAACCATTGCTGCTGACCCTGACCACCCCTCCCATGTCCTGTTCACCCTTTTACCATCCAGTAGAAGGTACTGGAGCATCCAGGCAAATACCACCAGGCTCTGCAACAGCTCCCCCCACCACTGGGAATTACCCCTGCTACCTAGGGTCCAACCACCTCCTCCCACGACCATACCAATGACTGCACGGTCACTTTAAGTCTATATTTACCTGAACATCACTGCTATTTATTTGATGTATTTGCACTGTTTTCTTTTGCACCCCCAAAGAAATGATATTTCAACCCTGATGTATACCTGTATATGGACGGGGTGACAAATAAAACTCTCTTAACTTGACTTGACTTGACTCTGCACATTACCAGTGTCCAGTCAAAGTGAACATGGCCCACTGCTGTTTGCCCTCGCTGTGTGCATCCTCCCATGCCTCTGAGCTGCTGTTCCCTCTGATCTTCAGTTGAAACTGATTCCACGTTACATGACTTTACCTTATGTACAAACACTGCTCGTAAACTCCTGGAGCTTTTTTCTGCCCCCAGCTAACCGGATTCTCTGTCTGAGCTTCCCCAGCAAAACACTGGTATAGAACATGATCATTATTCATAACAGCCTCATAGCTGCATTTTATTACCCAGGGTGTACTAAGTTATACTGCCAGTCGCCTCACATTGCTTTCCTGCCATTCGTTTTACATTTGTGTCCCCTTTATTAAAGAACTATGTATTGTGAACATCAATTATTCCAGGTTGGTTTGGTTAGTCAAATAGTTTGGATAATTAAACATACATGAGAAAACTCAGATTATACAAAACAACATGCAATTGTGCTTAAGTAATGCTTTTTCACATAAAAGAGATCCAGAAATAGGTTCACCTTGACTTTTCTTTTGCAGAAACCATAAATAAAGTGTCTTCTACCTTTTCATTGCTAACTTTGTTGGTAGTTTTCCTTTTTTGGACCATCTTCACTGTTTAATTTTCTAGAAAATTTCAAAATGTCATTTTTTTTGCTCTTGATGTCACATGCGGTTGCTTTACCAAAAACTCAGCAAGAGATACACCAGTGCCGTCCATTTCCAGTCTATTATTAATTGTCATCTTGTCCTCGATTCACAGCGCATGGCAGCTTTTTTGCTTGTAAATTACATTATTAACAGTAGTGCAGCAATGCTGAAATTCAGGAGCAAAATAATGCGGTATTTCGGTTTGAAAGATGATTATAAATGGGAACTTTGAATGATCAGAAGCAAAACGGCTGCAGTAACCTCACAGTGCAGTGGCTCGCGGCAAACTAAGTAAAAGCTACAGTAACTGCACCCCCACCCACCCAATCCCCGACACACTCATGCACTCACAGCAAAAAAACCGACAATAACACATCAGCGTCATAGGAGACCTGAGTGCACACAGAAACTAAAGCCAAAATAAAATGTTTAATTCCTGTAATGACAAATTACTGCTATTTGCTCTATCAGCTGTATTGCATACATCTTTGAGCAAATAATTGTAAATTAATTAAGTGGCAGGAGTAAAACTTCAGTGTAAGAAAAAGTGCATGAAAAGTGTATACTGCAGTTTTTTTTGGGGGGGTCGGTGGTATTTTGGTAAGCAATATTCTACTGTAATATATTTTTAATATTAAATGATGCGCAACCAACATTGCATTAAGTGGAGTACCAGTGCTTAATTTTTCCACTTCAAACACTGCTCAAACACCTGATTCTCGGACCATAAGTCCAGTGAGGAACAGAAAAAGACCACATTTACAGTGTACGTCCATATTTCCCAAGAGTCCTGGTTTTATCTGTATATTTGTTTGTTGAGCAGAATTTTTTTTAGCTTTTCTGCTGGTAATAAATATTTTGCATATACAAATGAATTGTTTATGAGTGTTGTAATTACTTATTTAGCTGCTCAGCTGAAACTTTGATCCAAATCAGCTTACACCTACACAGCTGATGTTTCTCACCTGTCTGCTCACACAGCTGCAAATTGACCTAGTGGGTTGCTGGGCTTTGAACCATCAACCCTCTGGGCATCTGTCCAGCTCCCCAGGAGAGAGGCTGGCAGAAGTCAGTGGAATGGCATTGCTGTCTCCTAGCTCATCTGTTCAGTGAACAGCCTTCAGTGTGGAGGCATTGATCCCCACAGGATGGGGTGTCTGTCTCATGGCACAGGGGTTAGACTGCACATCTGAAGGCTCTGCGGTTTGTGTAGCCACTCAGCGGTACAAGAGTAATTCAGTGAGCTGTTCAACCTGTTGCCCATATGACTGCAGAGCTCTTAAACTGTGAGACAGCGGAAAGAGCTGGAAGCTTGACTGACAGGACAGCGTATCTAAATGGGATCTAACTTTTCAGTGGGGAGATAGGAGAACAAATCCAGTCTGGAGATCAGAATCAGATCACAGCGGAAACCAAACAGTCAACAGCTGGGGCATCATGGGTCGCCAGTGTAAGTGAGGATTCAATGACCTCATTTGAGGCAAAGTCAGAGGAAGAAAAATAAAACTGAAACATCTGTTGGACTTTTATTATCTTTTTGTTCACAGCTTTCGACCTTTCAATTCCGATCCCTTGTTTATAAAGCATCGGCTTGGACAGATGTTCAGAACACCAGCCCTCCGCTTACCGTGCTTGTGTGCATCTCAGTGAATCCACTGTTCTCTTGAGCGTGTATAACAAAGGGAAGGCCTCCCAGTCAGTTCCATCAGCCTTTGTACAAGTTGTCTCTCAGGCGAATAAAAGGGTCTGTTCCTGCTTAAAAAAGTTCACAAAGAAACCACACTTTGTCTTATGGCTGTGGAAGAGGGCAGTTTTGTCCTTCGTCTGCCTGAATCCAGCATGGTTCTGTCAAATCCTGCTGCTTTTTCCAACTTCCTTTTCATTTTAATCTGAAACCCTAGCCGATACCCTTGAGCTTAATGCACAACCTCTTCATAATGTATAAGACTTTAATAACAGCCATCTGGGTAGTTTGGGTTAATTTACATTTCCAGTATGTTGCAATGCCATTCTTGTTGTTTTAGTTCCATTGCGTTGCCTTCTAGGTCTTCAGTTTAATGCGTTACGTGATTACCCACCATGCACCTGGGCACAGAAGTTCATTGTGTTGTCTTCTTGTGGTTCCTGGTTACTAATCTCATTTACTTTACTGTGGTTTTATTTGCTTTTGCTGCTCTTTGCTGGTTGGGCCAGTGGCGTGCACACGTAAATAAATCTGCCTGACATGAGTAACTGCAGATCCCATCCTCTTCCTGCCTTCACTTTCAACATGAACATTTTGACAGTATGATAATGCACTTGCAGATGCTCATATTGTATTTTACATGGACTAACAATCTGCATTACTATGTACCTTGCATGAGCCCTGATCAACTCTACTCTCAGCACCATTTTCCAAAAGGATGGTGCTTGTCAAAATAAGCCTTGTTGCCTTGCTGCCCTCTGGCAGACGATATAGAAGCCTGCAGACCAGGACTAGTCGACACAGAAACAGTTTCTTTCCCGTCGCTATTTCCCTCCTCAACAACTTACCTCACTCTGTCTAAAGACCTCCATGCACTGCTACTGCACTTTATCCACCTCTACATATATTTATTTTTGTAATCTTGTAATTTTGTAGATTAGACTTAGTCTATACTGTTACATGTTGTCTATATATTGTCTACACATGTTTCTACACATTGCCTGTACATGCTGCTGTTGTCTTTTGTCTTCATACGTTGTTGTCCTATACCCTTGCGTGTTGAGCCACCATCTACCGGAATCAAATTCCTTGTTTGTGCTTGCTCACATACTTGGCCAATAAACACGATTCTGATTCTGATTCTGATTCTGATAAAAAAGTACACACACACACACACACACACACACACACACACACACACACACACACACACACACACACACACACACTAATAATACTGGGCAGGTTGTATAACACATATCCATCCTGCATTTACAATTTCAAATTGGTGCAGGTCCTTCTCATGCCATGACTCATCTTACAGTGAGGAGTTCTGCTGCCTCCACAAAAGGGAAAACCCTGTGATCACAAGTAAATGCCAGCAGAGAAGATGGAATGAACACTATAGTGGGATATGTGTGTATTTTGTGCACAGTGCTGATTTCCATTTAACATGATAAATGCTAGTGGGGTTGACACTTATGCGCCTCCTGTCTTTCTCAGGTACTGCTTTGTGGTGGCCCTGGGATACCTCACCTTCTGTCAGATCACGCGGGTCTATGTCTTCGACTACGGCATGTACTCGGCCGACTTCACCGGGTAAGATTGCCACCCCCTGTATGTGGTGAGTGTCACAGCTCAGAAGCACTAGATGGACTGCACTTGAGTGTTTTGCTCTAGGAGTTAACTAGAGGGATACAGTGCACTAATGAGGTGTTCAGAGGTGGGCCCTGAGGCGGTTGGATGAAGACCCAAGGGCTCTTTGTGAGCTGTCGATTGAACTGACCAGCAGCACAGGACAAATGGGATGACTTGTTGCTAGGTAACAAGAGACACGGATCGCAGCCTTGCTGATGTGCTTTGCATGCCTCTTAAATTTGAGCTGGACTTTGAGCAGAACCAGCGAGCTTGATACCATGAAGCAGAACGACACATGCTGCCCTCCTGATGTGTGGTAGACTTTTTATCACCCATTACTTTTATAAACGTAACATTTGCCTGAAAAGCCCGTTGCTCCTGGAGTGATTTAGGCTCTCAGGGGCACCCTGGAGAATCTGGATTACGAAAATGTGTGGTGATTCACTACTGCCTTCGTGAAATCTCCTTACTTTTTAGGAATAACTAATAAAACACCAGGGCCAAATGCAGTTCATTTCATAGTTGTCCTATAAGTTTTATAAGAATTTAAAAATAGTGTAGTGGTCAGAGTTGTTGCCTTGCAGTCAAAGGGTCCTTTGATCAAGGCGCTGAACAGAGGCCCTGAATAGATACAGTACAAATTAAACTATTTTATAAATGGGTAAATCAGCATTGCTGGTATTGAGCACTGGTTGGAGGTGCAAGATCTCCTGGAAAACCATGGACAATAGGTGGGAGGGGTGGCTTGGCATTAATGTTGCATCTTCTCAGAATCTGAAGACTTAGTATTCTTCTAGTGAAGGTGGACCTTGCAGAATTATTCAAGTGTCAAGCACTGTGCATTTCTCCATTATCACCATTATCACGGATGGCACTTACATGAAATTATTGGTGTTTTTAGGTATAAGTGCTGTCTAGTCCATTACTGCATTATACACGACTGTTGGGGAAAAATCTTTTGCTTTCAGGAATCTGATGATTCTAAGGTTGCTTGATGTTCTTTGAACTAACTGAGCTTACTTTACAATAACCTGCTATTGAAATAACTATTTGTATGTTGTTGGGTTTTTTTGTGTTTTAAACTGGGCCCTCTTAGGATCAGAGTGTTCAGGAGTGTTGTACTGTGGTATTTTAGTGACGTATCATCCTACCAGCTTGCTGGAGTGGGTCATCACTGCAGCCCTGCGTTTTTTTTGCAGACCCATGATGGTCATCACGCAGAAGATCACCAGTCTGGCATTCGAGATCCATGACGGTAAATATTCATTCCTGACAACTCTGTGTATTTCCTATTTGAATTTTTCTTCAGTTACTTAAGAGATATGAGCTAGTAATATGGTCAACCAGGACAGGGTAGAATAAGACTTCATTGATCCCCGGTGACAAATTCAGCATACAGCAATACACGTAACAATAAATATCAGTCAAATATATCAGGCAAATAAGTTGTGCTTTTATCATCTTGTGTCTGTGTGTAAAGCTCTTTGTCTGCTGTTGATTATAGTTTTGTAAAAAAAAAAAACAAAAAAAAGACAGATGACAAATAAATAAAAACACACATTGATGTGCTCGGCCACATTTAGCTCACTTTTAACACAGTTCTTGATGCAAGGAGTCAACAGACAGTTTCACAGTCTCTCCCACTGTCCTCAGCTTCACCATAAAAAAGTCCTCCCCAATAAAATCATCATCCACCTTGCAGAAATGCCTAATAATAAAAGGAGAAATAAGGGCATTCTTGTAGCCCATGGGTCTAACATATTGTGGACACGTTCCACCGATACGTATGTTTCCACACATACATTCTTGCCGTAGCCTAGAACAACATGGCTGAAAGTGAGTTTTCATCTCTCATCCTTCCTCCCAGCACCAAGCAACTCCATTTTTAAGCCATCCGCTGAGGTGAGTCTGCTGAGATCTCAGCGGGGCATTTTATTCGGTGAAGGGCCTCAATGTGGATCACATGTGCGTGTCACCAGTTGGTGGGAGGCTTAAAAGCGGCGGAAGCTAATGCAAAAATAAAGTGAACATTTCTGTGGCAGGGATAAAAAGAAAGAAAAAACCGCCAAGGTGATTTCTGTGCGACTCATTTGGCGCATAAAGGAGCGGATGAGGGTGACCGTGTTCCTCACGGGTTTTGTAAATACCCTTTTATCCTCTCCCCTTTCCAATCTTTTTGGCCACATTGTCGGTTGTGGCTATCAGCTGCGTGGCGACTGGTATTACACTGACTTGTGTCAAGTAAAAACCTTCATTAAAGCCTTTTAAACTGTTTCAGATGTCCTTTGCGTATTTGTTAATTATTTGTTTACCCCATTGAGAATTTTAAACAAAGAACATTATTTTGTAGTAATAGCCAAAGAGCTGCAGTTATCAGCAGAATGGCTCTAAAGTCATCACTGAGCTTGGATACGTGTAGATGTATGTCTGGGGTGATCTAAGCTGGAAGTACGGTGAGACAGTCACACACCAGAGGAAATTAAAGGCGGGGAACAATGTGGCGGCTGAATTAACACACAGCTGAGCTGCACGGTGCCCTGCAGACAGCAGACACGGGCGATTCGATTATTTCTGCTGATCACATTACGCAATCGGCCCCAGCAGATGGAATCGCGGCGAGCACGTGCGTACGTTGTCCTCGATCAACCCGCTCCCCTGCGCACGGCTGCAGCGTAAATTTTTGTTGTTGCCCCAAATATCTGGCAAGCCTGACATCAAGGCTCCATTGGGCTGTGGAGAATGTGGGCCTTTGCACACCGCATTTACAACATCAGAACCACCTGGAAACCCTAAATAGGGACACCAAGAATGCGGTGCTCATCGCGAGCTTTGAACCCCACCGCCTTCTTGTTTACAAGTCCTGCTCTGTAGTCAGTGCTCCCTACAGATTGCCTCCAGCCTCACGTGCTCTGCTGTGTGTGTGACGAAGCCGTTCAGCTGTCTGGGTTTCTACAGGATGGAAACGTGCTACACTTGAACACCAGAGGAATTTTAAAATCCATGGCAGAAGTGTGCATGCTGTCATTTTTGGGAATGAGGGTGATCAGATCCCTTGGGGTACCGCATGTGCTTTACTCCCTCTTTTCTGGTCTGAGGTGCTGCCTGACTTGATCACGAATCAAGGGTGCTTCTCTTTTCTGTGTTTGCAGGGATGGCCCGCAAAGAGGAGCTGCTCACCTCCAGCCAGAAATGCCTAGCTGTAAGGTATGTCCCTAAGGTATGTTTGTCCCCTTCCAGGCACAAAAACAGTGCCTTGTCTGAGGTTCGGCACCGGGGGTTGAGCAACCCACAGGTCTTTTTTAGGGGTGTGTGTTTGGAGGGAATGGTGTGTGACATCTACTACAACAACAAGTGGAGTCCATTCTAGCAGTTCATGTGTGGACCACCAGCGGGTACCCCAGCAGCTGCACATTCCTCCTGGACACAAAACCACTGCATATCTGTTGAGAAGTTATCTCCCATTAACTGCAAAAATAACAACACTAGCAAAAAAATCTGTTTAAAAAAAAAAAAAAAAGTCTACCGAAAATATAATCATTCTCTATGTTCTGGCTTCCTGAATAGAGGATATTTGAATCCACATTTTTCTGCAAACCAGTTAAAAGGGGTGTGGATTTAAATCAGTCAGAAGAGGTTATTTCAATTTCATATTTTTTCATACATTTTTATTTTGCAGGAGGTGTCTCTTAAATTTTGTGTGCTGTGAAAAATGGTGCAACAGGAGGAGGACAGACTACCAGGTTGAGGGAAATTACTCTCAGCCAGAAGCTGCAGTTAATATTTCATGTGGATATTACACCAGGCGCTACATGCTAACCATATTCATGGGCTATTAGCATAAAGATAACACAGCGCTTCAATTGGGGGGGTGCTGCAAGGGAGGTCAATTCCGCACTGAAGGATTCCCTGTGGTTGCCAGGGCAACAGCATGTTCTCACAGCCACGCGTGATTGGTTTCTGTGCAGGAAACTGTCAGGAGCGAGGGATGAATGTGCAAAAAAAGTACAGCATCGCAGGAATCAGTTGACAGTCGTTTGTCGTGAGGATGGATGAAAGTGACGGTGTCAGGCTACATGAGTAAATCGAAATGTAGAATTCTGTGTGTGATGCTCAGAGGTGTGGGATGATTATTCCTGAAAGCATGTTTAACACAACATTACAATGAATTTGCTGCCATGTGGGTTTTTTTATGTGTACAAAATGGAAATGAAATTGCTGTTTCACCATATCAAGAGGAGTCGTGAAGGGCATTGGAAGGGTTCAGACAGAGACTTAACCGCGTTATACCAGTAAAGTCTTTTGAAAAGTGTATTACTTGCTATCCAGTGTGGGTGAATATAGTAATGCATCAACACATGGTTGGGAGTTTATGTCTTCTTCCTTTGATGTAGTCAAACTGTTTAGTATTTATCCCACAGCTGACATTAACCAGAAAACAAGACAGTGCATTGCAGCTCAGTGGGTTTAATGGGATAAAAGCCTACATAATAAACACAAACAATGGAAAAACAACTGATGGGAAAAATTCTTGTAGCAGCCCTGCTTGCAGAATTAATGATGTATAAGTGCTAAATTTAGTATTAGTTGATTTGTATTTTTACATGGTGATTTTCCTAACAAAGTGACACAGAATGCTGAACAGTGAAGCACAACAGTTGACAGAAGTGATGAGGAAAA
Organism: Heterotis niloticus; assembly: GCA_018136845.1. Lineage (NCBI taxonomy): Eukaryota > Metazoa > Chordata > Actinopteri > Osteoglossiformes > Osteoglossidae > Heterotis > Heterotis niloticus. The sequence goes on along the minus strand of CM030901.1, from coordinate 13,046,708 downwards.
GAAATCAAATAAGAAAGTAAGCCTGGGTAGCAGTTTGCTAATTTAATATTCTGAAATAAGCCATGTGGCAACTGAGGAAAGGAAAACAAAACCTCCCATAGCAAAGATTTGGGAGAAAAAAAATCCTCTGAGGGTCCAAGTGGCTGCCCATTCCTCCTGGACATTTTAGTCCACTATAGTGGACCTGTGTGAGGGGTTCTGTAACAAAGAAGTCAGACAATACAGAACTGACACAGCATTCCTGTTTAAATGTGTTTTAAAAGTGTGACTCCACAAGAGACAAGTGTGTCCACTGGGTGGGCACCATTGGTGACGACAACATCTGGCATCAATGATGGGCGTGGCTCTTGCCTTTCAGGAGGATGCCGAGTCTGCTGGAGTACCTGAGCTACAACTGCAACTTCATGGGCATCCTGGCAGGACCCACATGCTCCTACAATGACTACATTGCCTTCATTGAGGGCACTGCATACCAGCTGAAGCACGTTGAGTCCAATGGCAAGGAGAATGGGAAGTGTCAGCAAATGGATCCGTCACCCAAGGTAGTGTGCACCCAACCCCTGGGTTATAGTGATCAACGCTGCAACAGGGTTTAAATTTCTAGTTGCTCATGGGGTGGGACTGAGTCATGTGCCATTCTGAGGCCTAATGGACAAACCTCAGGTGAGGGCAAGCTGTTGCCATGCCAACCGATCATCTGCATCATGGATGTCGTATCATATATAAACTGTGCCAAGAAGATGGGCATTCACTTGATGACTGTTCTCTGCCCCACATTCCTGCAGCAACAGGGGAGCCCCAGTGCTTGATTTTAAGTTCTATGTGCTGAAGCTCCCTTTTTCCAGCCCAGGTTTCTTTATCTCCAGCGCAGAGGTGATCTTCAGTTGGCCACGTCTATCCTACTGGCCCATGGGGTCTCACAGCCCCAATTAGAACCGTGCCCCTTACCTGAAGTGACCCCTCTCTGGGGACAATGCCAGTTAAGTTGGTTTAAGAGTGGTTCCAAAGCAGAGGCAATAATGGGAAGAAACAGCCACCGACTCTCCAAGCTGTGGGTGGAAATGAGCTCAAAACTGGGTGATAGCAACAGCAGGACGAGGCACGGTTATTACGTTCTGCCGCTCATCTCTAAATTGTATGCTGTTCCAAAGTCAGAACCTCTGTGTTTCATAGAAAAATAACCAGGAAGACAAAGTGGGGCACAGGCCTGGTTGAGATTTTTCCCCAGGGGGCAAAAATTTATGCAACCAATCTGTTTGTTTCCTCTAAATGCAGAACACCAGTGATGAAGTGTCTGGAAAAGCACTGATGACTTAAAGAAAGCGGCTCAACATGATCTTAAATGTTTATGGGTGCTCTTGTGAGGTGTGAGAGAAGTGAGAGAAGCAAAAATGCAAAACAAAAGTGTGACCCAGCGGAGTTTTATTTTTTGTTTCCCTGACGACGAGCTGCAGTTTCAATTACTTGGAAATGTGGAACTTTCTTCATTCTTGGAAACCTGGTTATTTACAATCATAATGGCTGATAAATTTCAAGGGAGTAGATAGTGCATTGTAACTGTCAAGTTACTTTGTTACCTACTACCTGGGGATTGTTTGTTTCAACCTCCACCTCTGCTGTATTACTCTTGATCGAGGTTCTTACCCTGAAATGACACAACAAGAGAAAATCAGCTGTTCCAAGTGCCTACATCACCATAAATGTGATTATCCAACATCACAGGTCACTTCTGACAGAGGTGTCTACTAGAGCCCAATAGAATACGGGTAGAAAATGTGTCTTTAAATTTGTTAAGTAATATTATAGTACAAAAATAGTTCAGATGTCACTATTCAAAGGAGTTTAGAAGGTGTCTCCTCCCTCCCCTCCGCAGATTGAAGTGATCCACAAGCTGTGCACGTGCGCCGTGTCTCTGCTGGTCTACCTGTCTGTCTTCAGGATCTGCCCCGTGGAGCGCAACATCGAGGACAGCTTCATTGCCAACACACCCTTCCACCTGCAGGTCGGATACCTCTATCTGTCCATGTTGGCCACCAGACCGAAATACTACTTCGTGTGGACTCTGGGTGAGCAATGCTGCTGCTGCTTATGCTCCTGTTCCTGGTTTATAATTATACAATTCGGAAATGCAATTCTGACTACTTTTATCGACTGGAAAAGCTGCTGGTCATTTCTATAACACCATGGTTCTACAACTACTGCAGCAGTGCTGCTAAAGCTTGCTTTTTTGTATTTTACCGTCCCCTTGTGACTGAAAGGGGAACTTCATAAAGTTTCCTCAAAACTCTTCACTCTGGAAAGCGCAGCCTTTTAAAATGAAATTTCCTTTCTTTATGACTGATGAATGGGCTGTAATAAGAAGACATCATTTTATTGCTCCAAAATTTGATGCAATGTTATTTTTTAAAAAACTTCAGTAATGTCATCTGTCATGTTAAATTGCCCTGCTGTAGTAACTGTCATTGTTATTTTTTGTCAGCTGATGCCATCAATAATGCGGCTGGCTTTGGTTTCAATGGATATAACAAAGATGGAACGCCTAGATGGGATTTGATATCAAACCTGAGGATTCTGGACATAGAGGTTGTGATCCATTCTGTGAATTGATAACATGCGGCTTTCCCTTATTTTTCCATAGAGACTAACAAACCGGTTCTTTTGTTTTCAGTTTGCCACCAGCTTTAAGATGTTCCTAGATAACTGGAATATCCAGACAGCACTTTGGCTCAAAAGGTAAGCGTAGCAGTACCAGTATATTGGCAGTAACTCTGGCCGATGCGTATGTGTGTATGCATGGGAGACCCCAGCGGTCATTCCTGTGTTGTGCATGTAACCGATTGGGTGGGGGTGGGACTGGATCTGCTGTCCACAGGGTTTGCTACGAGCGCTGCCCCTACAACCCCACAGCAGCCACCTTCCTGCTGTCGGCCATATGGCACGGTGTTTATCCAGGGTACTACCTAACCTTCTTCACTGGCATTCTGATGACCATGGCGGCACGGGCGGTGAGTGGCCCCTCCTTGTGTGCACTCCCTACCTTCTTGGTACAATCACACACACACACACACACACACACACACACACACACACACACACACACACACACACACACAGTGAAAGAACTGGTCCTCACACCCCTGGTTATACTAATTCATACCTGAGTGAGTGAATGCGTGTGATGGCCCTGCAGTGGCCTGGTGTCCCATTCAGGCTGTTCCCTCTTTGCAGCCTTGCTGTGAACCCTGAGATCTTCCTCTGAAAATGATTTTTTTTGTTTTGTTTTCCAGTTATTTACACACAGCTACACATTTACAAGACATTGCCACATGCTCCATAGTACAAGCAAGAAAAGAATATAAAACTTTGCCATACATGCACACAATAGACCCCCTGAACAAAGGAAAATGACAGGAAAGAATAAATGCAGAAGAGAAACTTTGGAGTTAAATTTCATGTTCTTCTCTCACTGCTTATACAGAAAAAATATAAATTTATTAATATTAGAATAGCAATCATTAATCATTGCAAGGAAGGATAGGGGGTTGAGAGTGTTAATGGCTCCTACAAAAGGAAGTCGGGGATGTATTCCATTTTGCCTAAATTGTATATTATATACCATATGTTATATATCATTTATATAGATATAGCCACGAAAAATTTCAGCACCTGGGCCACAAATTACTTAAAAAAATATTGTCTGGTTTTTAAATGGAGGATGACGTTCTCATCATTGAGATGTTCTCTATAAGGGTGTTTAACCGCTGTGTAGCAATAAATATGTATCTGGATTTCCAATTCAGTTAAATGACTTTTTCAGCAAGAGCAATAGTAACAGGTAATGTTTGTGAGTGTTCAACGGGCGGATAACAACAAACAGTTTCAGAAGATGGATGGAGGGACTGATGGGTTCTGCAGCAGTGGACTCCGCTCCCCCCTGTGTTTCGAGCTGCAGTAGGAGATGGATGTCTGTGCGTATGAGATTTCTCTAATGAATTTTGTCAAGTGCAATTACACAGCGGAGTCTCTTTGTACACAGATTGCCCATTTCGGTGACCTCCTGAGGGCTTCTGCCCTACTTTTTTTTTGTGCTCTAAATTTTATTTTCCGCTTGACTTGATTAGATGATTTGCTGTAAGCTTTCTTTTAGGCAGAAATCAAATATTTGAAAGAAGTATGAAAGTTTAAGAGCAGCGTTTGGAGACACTGGCCTAGTTTGTTGCTCCCGCCCGAGTGAGGACCGAAGGAGGTTTTTGTGTCTGGTTCGCACATGATGTCGCTAAGGAACCTTGCTGTTTGAGATGTGTGTAAAAGCATTTGCCCCTCTGTTTCCCCCTTCTGTTTGTAGATCAGACACAACGTGAGGCAGCACTTCTTGAGCTCAGCTTCGCTCAAGCTGGTCTATGACATGATCACATGGGCCGGGACGCAGATTGCGATATGCTACACTGTGGTACCGTTCGTCCTGCTGGCTGTGGGTCCTTCACTGAAGTTCTACAGGTGAAGTTTTGGTCCCTCACAGGAGGTCCACACATTTTCCTGTGAACTCTAATGTTCAGTCTGCTGTTTTTTTGAACACATTTTTTCACAGTTAAACCCTCAATATCTGAAGCTACATTAGGTGGAGTGGACATGGGTACTGTTCAGGACCTTTGTTCGCATTGACCAAAATCCTATAATGTGGTTCTGGAAATAAACATTGTTGTTAGTCACAAACTTTATAATAAATTCTTCTACCTGTAACAAAAGAAAAATAAAGCATCCCCTGGTGATAAATGTGGAGTTGTAGTAAAAATAGCATTATTAACAACAGCAGCAGCAACAACAACTATAATAATAATAATAATAATAATAATAATAATAATAATAATAATAATAATAATAATAATAATAATAATATAGACATGTAGATTCATAACAAACACAAAGTGTTTTTTCGCTGTGTCAATCCCCCATATCCCCCTTTTTCTGGGCAGTTCGTGGTATTTCTGCATCCACATCGTCTGTATTGTCCTTGCGGTGGTCCTGCCTGTGAAGCCCAGGCATCTGCGGACAAAAGAGCCGTCTGCTGCCCCTGCCACCCTTCAGACCCTTGACGGCCCCCGCGACATTGACAGCAACTGCAGTCAGAAGCGGAAGGCGTCCTGAGGCCCCCAGGCGGGAGTCTCCCGACTGGTGTGCGAATCGCTTGGACACTGGGACGCAAGTGCGAAGGGTTCCTTTCCTTTCTAAACAGAGAAATGAAACACGGACAAAACAAGCAAACAAAGACAGACCTTCCAGCAGCAGTGGCGACGAGACCCATGAGAGGTCGTGTTTTGGCCGACCAGAGCGGATCTCACGCAGCACCACAAGCTGGCGTGAATTTAACCAGTAATAATAACACTAAACTGTATTGGAGAAGTGTGTAATCCAAATGTTAGTATGCAGAAGAGTGCCAAGTGACTTTTTTCAAGTATAAAAAGTTGCCTTAAACCCTGTTTGTACACAGCGGGATCTCGGACAGGTGATCAGGTGTGGTGGTTCAGCGCGGAGGGGTGATGTGCAGAGAAAGTGCCAGAACTCTCCAACGAGCACTTTGGTTCTCAGACTTGTGTGGGTGAGAGAAGGGGCAGGGCAAAGTGGAAGTGGGTGGTGTTAGATGGGGTGGGGCTACACAGGAAAGGCGGGACACAGCCAAATTGGGTGGAGTGCAGTAAAGCTGGGCGGGGCATTGGAGGGCAGAGTGGGAGGTGCTGTACTGTCACAGATTGAGTATTTAGTGGGTTTTGTCTTAAATTTTAACACATTGTTGGATGCCAGTCTGTTCAGATAGGCCATTGGATCCTCTCTTTGCCATTGTTAGATTTTCACCATTTTTGTTTATTTTCTCAAAAGTTTGCATCCACACTTTGGCTGCAGAACTGGGTCTACGCAGCACATCACAGCTGTCGCAGGAAAAACAGCCCATTACTAATCTGTTTTACTATGATTAAGTTGTAAACATGTTTTGAAATAATTTTTGCTTGAGTTTTGGCAATAACCAAGTTTGAGTTTGGCGCCAGATTAATAAATGTAAATCCCGAAACCTTTTGGGAAGATATGGGTTTCCCCAGGGCTCCAAGCGTTGCCAACCTTTCCCCATCACCAGTCTCCTGTTTCCTATGTCTGTTGAGTTCTTGAACAATATATTCAGCTCTGCCAAAGAAGCTGTAAAAAGGATTTTTATTAATGTTTAATGTGCAAATGTGTAGACATGATCTGATGTGATCCAGATTTATCATTTGCTCCTGAATATCAGGAGTGAAATTTGACATCTGTTTCTCACTACCATCCTTTCTTCTGAGACATGATGGTAGTTAAGTGCAGTTTAATTTAATATTAGGCTCTTTTGAATTAGATGATAATTAGAATTTATTTAAGTAAACACTAAAGTTTTACTCAATAGCTTATTTTTGAATCCATAGTATTTGTATCAATACGTGGGCAACATACTGTATTCAAAGTTTATCATACATAGTGTGTTTGAGTAAATGGTGTGCATAATGCCCGGCAATGTGCAATAACTTATTTGAGTTAAACTTTATTTTCACAAAAAGATGCAAAACTTTCATTTTTTGAATTTCCATTATTTTGTTTACGTAAAAAAGAAAGCAGCCAGTGGATGGCTGCATTCAGATAAAGTCCTTGCATGTAGCATATGGTTTTGAAGTTTCACTTTTTCTTCTTGTAAATGATGCTAAAAGTATATTTTTCTAACATGATGCCCTTTAGAAGCAGACGTTATAGCCGAATGCTCCAGATGTTTTTGGAGTTTTCCTACAGTTGTCCCTGACCACTAAAGTTCACCGTTTATAAATCGCTAAACTGTCTTTTCCCCCTTTTAAAAAATACACTGCAGAAGGTTCCTGCCGTAGTTTTCAAAAAGATGTTTATGTGTTTTGCACTTAAGACACAGAGACTAGGCTGAACTACCCAATAACAACAGCTGTGGCTGAGTGGATATGCAGGGAACACTTGGGTGTTGAGGATGACACTAACAGGGTCTTTTGGAAAGTCTGTGCAGTGCTTCCCTGCCCTAAGCAATTGTGTTGCTTTCATTTCCCTCCTCATTTTTCTTGTGAGCCTTTATTCCGCAGCTCAGTCCTGCCATGAAAAACACAGTATGAACCACCACGTATGCTGCAAACCGTATGCGACCAAAGTATTTTAGTAGCGCAAGTGTGTCTTTATGCCCAGATAGGCAGGGCTGCATGTCCTCTACTGTGACACCAAGCAGCACCATCCTTGTTTAGATGCTTGAGATTTTTTTTTATTATTTTGCTCTACAGGTATATTCAGACTGCTCAGGTATATAAGCACACATGGTAAACCTGGAAGTGAACTCAAGGGATTAATATGTGGATATGTTTTGCTTGAGTTGAGTCAACTGCTCTTTTTTTTGTTTCCTGAAATTTAATCTTTAAATGAAATATGGTCCTGCTGAAACGTATGAGCACACCTGGGCACTGTTGAATACTTGTAATGGGGACGAACTGAAAAGAAGAGTGAAAGCAAAGCAAAATGCAAGTATCCTGTGTCTCTGAGAAGTGCTGCAGAGGAGTTGGGAAGACATGGAACCTCATTTCCTCATCAAAGTTGTCAGCCAAATGTCAAAAGTGAAGAAAAACTAGTTTCCAGCAAGTGTACTCAATAGATTTTACTGGAACAGTAAATATATACAGTATTTTGCAACAACACCTGAAGCCAACAGCTCTCAGTATATCCAGTTGTACCACATGGATTAAATATACAGAGGAGAAAACTTTCACCATCCCCCTAATCTCCTACCTCTTGCTGTAACAGATACCATTTATTTGTTTTTTAATGTGTCAAGAGGGAAAATGCTATTTAGTGCGTGGACTGGATGCTGGGTTGTGCCACACAACCACAGGGACCAACCACAGGATCATTGCAAGGCGCTGTGCAGTACAAAGTGCCAAATCGTGTGTGTCCTGAAGTGTCTTAAGTGTTAACAAAGTTTTCATTGGTTGAATTTAGGGGAAAGATGAGCATCACTTGAAAAATTTGCTCTTTACAATTTTCTTCAAATCCAGTGAAGAGACGGAACAATCTTAAATGCTTTGCACTTTTGGCAAGGGTGACACTATGCAGTGTCATGTAAGCTGAGCTGAACTCTACAACATTTTTGAGCTCCTAGAATGCCTACAGTGTTCTGTGATGTCAGTCCACATGTAGCTGTGCGTGTATGTACGTATGCATATGAATATAGTACAAATTCAGTTTATCTGCGTCTTTCTGTGCATTCATTTTAATCCATATGGTCGTCATATTTGGGCATCGTGTTCATATGGACACGAGCCGTTCTTTCAGAACATTGCCATGTTATCCAGGCAGTGGCCTTATCCCTATCCAGAAATGCCCTGAGATGCTATCAGAGATCCTGCAATATCTCCATCTGTCTAGCTCTCCTTTGACCTGTTGGCCTCCTGGAACTCACCCCAGGGGATGGAATTCCCCAATTCTGAGGACCCCGCTGATGTGGTCTCTATATTTTATGTACGACTCATCTCCTGCTCCACATTAAACTTCCTTATCTCCTGCTCTGTGGAAATTCACTGTCGCTATGGTGACCTTCCTCCTCCGCCCTCTTTCCACACCCGAGTAGCCGCACATTTCGGGGTCTTCGGTTCCCGCTGACCCTTTGCCACAAATTAGCCATATAAGACCGCAGTAATGCATCTCTGCACTCTCCAGTTAGCCTTGATGTTGTCACGTGTGGCGAGGTGACTACCATTTTTTATTTTTGCCTGAGTAAATCTTAATCGACGTGTTAATCGTTCCGAATGAAAGCTGGTGAAGGGGTGATGTGGTGATTGTGTGTGGGTTGGACATAACTATATTTTTGTGAACACTGTGATGCATTAATCACTGTTTTATAATGCTTTGTTTATGATGTTCTAGTTGCTGTTTTATGGGGCATTTGTACCTTTTTGTCTAAATGTTTCATTTGTATATTGGACGTTGGTGGTGTGTCTCCTGGCAGTACTGATTAAATCAGCTGACGAAAAGTAATTTCTTGCCATTTTTTATACTGTAATTAAATACTGAATATACACACACCGGCCACTTTATTAGGTACACCTGTTGAACTGCTTGTTAATGCAAATATCTCATCTCAGCCAAGCACATGGCAGCAACTCAATGCATTTAGGAATCTAGACATTGTCAAGACAACCTGCTGAAGTTCAAACCGAGCATCAGAATGGGGAAGAAGGGTGATTTACAACAGTTTGGGCTGGTGGTGGTGGTGGTGTAATGGTGTGGGGGATATTTTCTTGCCACACTTTGGGCCCCTTAGTACCAACTGAGCATTGTTTAAATGCCACAGCCTACCTGAGTATTGCTGCTGACCATGTCCATCCCTTTATGACTGCAGCGTACCTATCTTCTGATGGCTACTTCCAGCAGCTCAGATTATCTCAAACTGGTTTCTTGAACATGACAATGAGTTCACTGTACTCAAATGGCCTCCACAGTCACCAGATCTCAATCCAATAGAGCACCTTTGGGATGTGGTGGAACGGGAGATTTGCATCATGGATATGCAGCCGACAAATCTGCAGCAACTGCATGATGCTATCATGTCAGTATGGATGAAAATCCCTGAGAAATATTTCCAACACTTTGTTGATTCTATGCCATGAAGAATTATGGCAGTTCTGAAGGCAAAAGAGGGTCCAACTCAGTACTAGCAAGGTGTACCTAATAAAGTGGTCAGTTAGTGTACATGATAGATAGATAGATAGATAGATAGATAGATAGATAGATAGATAGACTTTACTAATCCTGGAAGAAACTGCACAACTTATAAGTGTACAGTGCTCTAGGAAATTGGTTTATTGGGTCAAATCTGGTAAGTGGGAGACATAGTTGTCATTATGGTGCGAATCCCTCTTGTTACTCAGCTTCATATTTAGTCACAATGCGGTAGAGGTGTTAAATAATTTCATTTGTATATGTGAAAACTCTTAACTTGTATCTTGGGAGACACTTGTATGTTACAAAATGCATATTTTAAGGCAATGAATTGTTTTATATCAGGATTTAAGGTTGTTAGATTTTTTAATAAAATGTTGACCTTTTTTAGCTGACAGCTTTGTCCATGACAACATACAGTGTTAGATAAACACCTTTATACTGATATAACCTTTTATACAGAAGAGTATTCTTATCGTATTGGTTTGGATTAAATTCTTTGATCAAGAGCATTACAGCAGGAGGGGGTTCAAACCAGCAACCTTAAGGTGATGAAGCAACAGGTCAGAGTAACAGCAGTCAACGAAACAGAGAAGGTTACAGTGAAAGTGAATCAACTGTTACCCCACTGCTGCTAAATCAGTGATGTTCACCTGAAGCTCCAGGTAATCAGCACCAACATACCTATCAGGTGAGACTTCCCATTCTACCTGTTCTGTCTTCTATCTCTCAGTTCTTAGAAAAAGGCAAACCCTTCTTGTCATGAGTAAATTATGAACAAATGAAGAGCGTTGAGCTCCATGTAAAGCAAATCCTTTTTCCTTGCTTCCTTTTAAAATGACTGCTCCTCACAAATGTTGGGTTAATGGGCAGAAGAGAAATTTGTTTACATGAAAGGAGAAGGTCGAATGGTTCTGCTGCATTGTGCTCAGTGCACACGGTGTAGGTCTCCAAGCACAGTGAGGCTCCAGTCTTCTCCAGAAAGAGCACCTTCCCTCAGCCCAAAACTGAGCACTGAGGGATTTTACAGTTAGAAATCGGAGCTTGATAAAGCAAAAAAAATAAATAAATAAAATAAACAGCCATCCCATGACTGGAACCAAGGATATTGAGTGTGTTTTTGTCATTCTTTACCAAGGATGGGACTATTCCTGATTGGGGTGCATCCTCGACCTCTGGCTCACCATGATCCGCTTTGCTGCAGACTCCAAATGCGAATTTGATGCTGACAGTATCAGGCCTACAGTGTTGGACCTTGACAGGTTACCCAGGAAGGATAAGGATTTACTGAGGAATAGGGAGCGCATCGGAGGCCTCTTTATTATCATTTATTTTACCACGTGCTGTCCGCATAGAAGGTCACCCATTTTAGCGGCATGAAGGTGTATCTTAGACTTGTTATTAAGTCCAAAATGATCTCACGTTTTGTTTATCTTACGCTTGAGTCACAAAGTCCGTGACCTTAAGTCACACACTGCTGGGTAACCATGGTTTTTCAAGGTACAAACGCAGAGCTCCCACGGTGATTTACCACAGATCTCACATTACAGCTTGTGGGTGCTGATGCGTCCAGCAATAGAACAACTGCAAAGTCCAGTAGTGTCGTTCATTTTGATAGTTTCTTCCTGCTCCTACTGAACTGTTAATGCTGTGCACAGGCTGGCATCGTTGTTGCGTGATCTTTACTCAGGCTGAATGGCAGAAATGAACCAGGCTTGCTCCGCACACCAAGTCTATGCAAATATGAACTGCTGACCACAAATATTAACCACAAATACAGATACGGGTATAAATAGATCATTACAGCAGTAGAAAAAAAGGAATAACTAAATATATAGAAATGTGTGTGAGACCGTATATGATGGCGTGCGTATGGCAGTGTGTAAAATTGTGCAACTGTGTGTACAAGTGGTCACGGGGAAGGGAGGGTGGACTCGGGTCCGATTAAAGAGGAGCTGCGTGTGCCCCCCCCTCCACCAAGACCAAACATGGCCCTGCAGTGAAAGTAAAATAAGGAGGAAAACAGCCTGCTGACCGCAGCAACAGTCCCTCAGGAGGTGAGCTGTTTCTGTGTGTTTGTCGCGACTTTTCCCCATTTCCCCTTCACTGTTTCCGCTTGTCCGAATGTGCAAAGTTGAAGTTCGCCGCCTATATTTAGCGCCGTCTCCCCGTGTGCAGAGCCGCGCTTACAGCCGGTTTGTGCTGCGCTGGAGGAAAACGAACTGCAAGCTGACCCGACGGGAACGAACGGCGCGAAAGAACGACTTGTGCGGTACAAAATGTTGTAAAGTTTTTTTTTTTTTTTTTGGGAAATGTGTAAGTATTGGGGAAATGTGCAAATGCGCTGTCGCCTAGATGTGGAAATGCTGAGGAAGTTGCGGACGCTGTGAGGAAACGGACGCATGAGGGGAATTTACAAGTGTTAGGAAGGCGAATAACTGAAATGTGTTGTGGGAACATAAAGACAAGATTTGGGGGTGCTGAGGAAAACTTGACGTTTTATTGCGGAAGTGAAGCAAGAGGCGAAGAAATATGGAAATGCACTGTACAGGGCTTTCGTTTCGTCGCTGAGCTACAATTATTTGCTACCGTGAGCAAATGACTTGGTGTGAGGCGAAGGAAATGGGGTCAACACTGCAACGCTGACAAACAAAACTGACACCAAGCAGATGTAACACTGAGGACTTAATAATAACAACAACAACAACAACAACAACAATAATAATAATAATAATAATAATATTTGTTTGATCAACAGAGGAGCAACATCTTTACATTTTGTAGTTGCACATTCAGTGCTGAGTGTGCAGTCTTTACTGTAGGCTTTGTCTGTTGTGAGTTGTGCCCAGCAGCAAAGTGTTATATTATATTATATTATATTATATTATATAAAGCAAAAATCCCACTTGTTTATGTCGTAATTGTAATAACCGACCTTCCCGTGGACTTCAAAGCCGAAAACCGCGATGTGGAAAAAGTGTGAGGAGGGCAAAATGACTGGAACCAGCTCGCACCCCTGTGACTGCTAGCAATGAGCTGACTTGCGTATATTTAGATAGCACGTCTGTTCTAAAATTGTCGGCCTCATCATCTTTCCATCTCAAAGGTGGCTCATAATTTTCAGGGGTTATATTTACAAAACACGCTAGAGCTTTTTAAATCAGATCACAGTCCCTGGTCTGGTGAAATATATCATATTTTTATGAACTCTAAGGACAGGATGGTATCTGAAGATGAGGGAGTTCTCTTGGCAATATGAGATGATCAGGATTTAGCTCTGAGTTTTCAGTACTTTTTCAGTTGTTGGTGTTGGTCTGAACTCTTTTTCAGGTGTACTTGATCTTTTCCTGCCACAGGTCCAGGTCCCTAGGCGATGAGCAGTCTAATGTATAATAAGACAGGCGTGTGCTATTGTAGTGACCTGTTTTTCTATTGGATCATAAGAGGTTGGGCTTGCAGCTTATGCAGCATCTCGAGCAACACGGGATGGTCAGCAGAGACTTGACTGTTGACTTTCAGTGGTAAAAACAGAACTTTAGGAAGTAAGGTTTCGACAAAAAGTCCACAGTTGAAGGTAAGCGCTGAGATGTTTTGTCTTGAAACTAGCTGATATCTCGCTGTGTAGCAGAGTAGACCTGCATGCCTCAGTTTGTACCATATCGCTGTATTCTGGTTCATTGCTCAGTGTTTTTAGGGCTGTTTGTTGTTTGGCGCCGTCTCTGTTGATCATTTGAGCACTCTGTCGAGAGTTTATGGACTCAGCAAATTCGAGCTGCCTTTCAGAAGGACATGACTGCATCAGCCTGGTTTCAGCAGGCCTGGTGTTTACCGTTGTAGGAATACTAGCTTGGTGTTTAATGCTGAAAATTTCTTCTGGATGGCAACAAGGAAGCGTTTGCAGGTTTCGGATTAAGGTCTGGTGTGAGTCCTTGTGTTTCGTCTGTTATGACAAACAGCCACTACAATGTGAAGTTCTCCTTCAGGGAACAATCAATCAATCTTTGAACCCATTGACTTGGGGAAGAGATTATTTGCCCGGACTTGTAGTCTTGTACAATGGGAAGGCAGTTGGCTTGGCTGTAAGATCGACAGTTATCAGACGAAGCTGCCAACTCCAAGGATCTGTATTGTTTTTTTTGAAATAAGAACTTGTACCTCAGTCATCTTTAGTTTCCTTTACTAGTAGCTGCAACTTAATTTCTTTACTAGTACTTTGGTTAATTTTATCTATACTATGTTGTAGGCTAATTTTTGATATAATGTTTTTGTATTCAGTTTCGTTTATGTTTCTAGTGTTAGCAACTGTGCGTGAAAAAAGCAGTACTTGGGCATATGCTGCAACAGCAGCAGCACTTGTATGTTTACGGACTACGGGGAGTTTTTCTTCACATTTGGTCCTGATGCTCTTTCCTGCCCACAGCTGACTGACTTTTGTTCTCGCAGAAAAATCCTGCTGTATTTCATGGCTATTATTCATAACAGCCCTCATGGCTTTGTTTTATTATCCAGGGTGCACTAAGTTACACTGCAAATCAACTCAAAAACTGCTTTCCTACCATCCATTCAAAATTTCCGGCCACTTTATTAAACAAATATGTATTTTGAACATCAGCAATGTCTCCTAGGATCTTTTATTGACTAAAGGGATTTAAAAATGTAGTACTTAGTTTACTGACACTGACCAATATGCCTGCAAACATGCCAATAAGGGGAGCAACAATACTTTTTTCCACTTTAATCACTGTTGAACACTGTGTTTTAAACGGAGCTTTGTAAAGACTTTCCTAGCAGTTTCCTCAAGTCTATTTTTAGCTAAATTTTCTGTTTTTAACCTAAGTACATAAATGAAAGTTACTCTTTTGTGACCGCAGAAGAATTGCTATGTTGTTCCCAGAATGCAGTAATCAGACCGGAAACTGATGACAGGAAAATATCACTGCCAAGATGGGGTTTAGTCGACCGCACACAACACGGCCAAAACATGCAGTAGGAATGCAGAACCTCTAACATCAAATGGGCTTGTTAAACTTCAATAATGGGCTGCTTAAATGTAGTTGAGTCTCATAGCTCCAATTAAATAATCTGCGCTTCAGTGGTTAAAAGGCCTGTCCCTGAGTGCAATGACAGTAATAACTCCTGCATGTCGAATTTATGTTGCGGAGATGTAGTATGAGATCCTTAAAACATATTTTACTTCATATGTCTATTAGCTCAGAGCGGTATGGAGAGCAGCCTATTTTTCACATTTTAATTTTTCCAATTATTTGTAATTGTTGTCCTTTCCTTCTAGAGCTTTTATTCTAATGTTGTCAGTAGGTTGTAAAAATATTCTAATTTCAGCTCTGCAAAATTTGTATTGTTCATAATTACACCTATTTGTTACCTGATATTTTGTTCAAAAAGGATTTGTTTTAATGCATGACTTTGTGCATCCCTTAAAGCAGGAGTAACTGGTGGTACTTGGCTGCTAACTTGGTTTTTTTTTCATCACCCAGCCCTCACTGGGAGATAAGGAAGGTGACATAAAATAATGGCCCTGGACGCAGTCTCCTCCCTGAAGATGACCACTCTAGCCATTCAGAACTTCTTCAGCTATGTGGAGGAAGAGAACTTGCCAGCCATCAGGGCACACCTGGACAAGTTCAAGGAGGTGGATAGCAGAAGTGATGTGAGTGACCTCAACTCACACCCAACAGGTGGCCTTGGAGCATGAGCATCTCAATCGTGTTGCATTTGGAAACATGTAATTCATAAAAAGAAAACTGCTTTCTTAACATGTCTTACACACAACGATCCTTTGAAAATACACACCAACAAGTGCTTAAAAGGTAGCCATCTTTATTTGTCATGGCAGTGGTGCACTCAGTGTCACGAGAATGAAGGGAACGTTCTACTGAATGATGCACTCAGCCCATACTTTGACTTGGGATTAGGTTAAAGGGTGTAGTAGCAGAGGAAAGGGCAAAGAATTCCTTCTGCTCAAGAAGTATTGTGATTTTTCTTTATTGCTCTCTCTTTTCTTTTTTTTTTCTCCCTTTTCTGCTTCTTGCCCTAGACGGGATTGACGGCCCTGATGCTAGCAGCAGAACAGGGCAGCTTGGAAATCGTGCAGGAACTCATCTGGAGGGGGGCCAATGTGAACCTGGATGATGTTGTATGTGAAGACCAGCACTGTTCTTCATAGCAGATTTCCTGTCATGACTGCACCCAGCTTGACTTAATGTAACCATCAAGACCTAATGTTTACCCGGAAGGATGTGCCGTGTCTATCAAGACATTTGCGTTTTGGACCTTCACACACAAATTCCTAGATGGGTTGGTGTACTCAGGTAGTGAGGTGCTAGTCTGCTGACATCATCTTGTTTACGAAAAGCAGAAAGCTCTCTAATGAGCACTCAGTGGGCAAAGTCTGTCTGTATTTGACTAAATTACAGGGTTCTCATATATCTTCACCTTAAACACACTGTCGCAGTCGGTGTTTGGTGTTGGGTCATTCAGAGGAGATCTTGACTCTTGTCTGTTGCATATTGACTGACAACACTGATTTTTAACTTACATCTATGAGCACCTGGTACGATCAGCGGGTACGTAGTGCTTAGCAGTCCGAGTGGGATCCGATCGGCCATATTTTGATTTGAGTTTCCATGGAGATTCATTCATGCCTGTGTGGATGTTCTTTGTTCCTACAGGATGGCTGGACGGCACTGATTTCGGCCGCCAAGGAAGGGCACGTGGAGGTGGTGCAGGAGCTGTTGGCCAACGATGCCATCCTGGAGCACAGGGACATGGTGAGGAAAGATGTTGTGGGTTTGGCGGGAACGCGGGATCCTCTGGGGCTTATTGTGATAAAGTTTCTCTTTCGGCCTCAACGTTAACAGTTGTCCATCTGTGCAGGGTAGATGATTTCTTAAAATTTTTCAGATGGGGAGAGTCACTGTGGTACCTGTCTGATGCCCAGGTGGGTGATAAATTAAAGTAATTGATGCAAAATGGTGACTGCCATCATAATAAAGAAACTAGGGGACATCATTAATTGCATCATTTTCATTGTTGATAGCTTTTTTTCTAGAAAGCACCCAAATTTGTTAAAAATAAAGCAAAATGGCTCCAGTATCTTGCTATTTTTGTTTCACATTAGATCCTTTTTAATGTGTTCACTTCCCTAATTGCTTTACTTTGATTACAATTTCTAAGAATAATTTAAACCAAGACATTTATTTGTTTTTGTCTTTATGGTATGTTTCAAAATTGGGCAGGGGCAAAATTTGATGGTATTTTTCTTTAGACACCTGAACATAAAAAAATGAATGTGAAGCTCTGTCCATGGATCTGAACATCAGTAATTTTATGTGGGTGAAAACTAAAGTGTGATTATTCCGGGTGTTGAGTCGTAAGGTGGTATCGAGCAACATGCTTTTCATTTTACTCACTCACACATCTGAAGTATCAAGGTCTCATCTGAAGCAGCTTCAGGAGTGTCTTGGCTCTTTCCTCCTAAGGGTCTCCTAAGTGCTTCTGTACTTGGAAAGAGCCCTTTTCAGGGTGAACGCAGCAGCTATGTTTTCAGCCGTTCTTTGTGTTTTCGAGTCCATCCACTTGGCTGCTTGTGACCGATTGTCATTATTAGTGCTAATTACTCCAATCCACTGGTGACAATTGTGCCTCCTGTTTAAGGTAAAGTGCTCACAATTGTAATTTGTTAAATACAGTGCTTTATAACAATAAGAGCCACTCATTTCTATAATAGTAGTGTGCACTGTGTTTGTTATTTGGTGTTATAGCTGCTCTGACTTGCTTATGAAATGTTAGGCAGAGTTGCTGTTTCTCTAAAGCGATGAATGCTTTGTGTTGTTCATGCCCAGTGGATTTTTTAAAATCCTGGCTACTCATGCTGACTAGCTGAGGTCTTGTAAGGTTTTCAGTGCTGTGGTGCACTAAGCTGCTCTGGGGCCTTCCTTTCTGCATGGCCCTGGGGATAATGCCGAGTCGGGAAGGCCTTCACCAGCACCGCTGCCCGACCACCAGAATTACAAGGACGAATACATTTATGTTTAATAATTAAAACGTTAATGAAAATGTTAAATCTTAATGAAAGCGGTATGCTGTTAGCGAGTGGTAGGTACAGCATGGAGGCATATAGGTAGCCTACCATTGGACTCTTCCTCCTGTTTCTGCATGATCTAAATACAGAACATAGCCAAAATGTTGGAGTTCAAGATGGATTCTGTATTGCAGCCAGTACCTTAATGCAAATCCGCACATGAAATACTCCAAATACCTCTCAGTGTAGCTGCAGTGCAGTCTGGTGTTAATTATTTTTGGATTTAGGTTTTTAACTTATTAAATGGAACTGAAAGCATAATATGCTGTATAATGGGGACTTTTGTTTTACTTTGGCGCATGGCTTCTTTGTGTGGACAAATGGAAGGCCAGATTTGGTTTGTATTACTTAAACTGCCTGTGTGTGTGTGTGTGTGTGTGTGTGTGTGTGTGTGTGTGTGTGTGCGTGTGCGTGTGTGTGCGTGCGTGACTCTACAGGGTGGCTGGAGTGCTCTCATGTGGGCCGCCTACAAGGGACGTGTGGAAGTTGCCCGTCTGCTGCTGGAGAAAGGAGCAAACCCCAACATCACCGGTCAGGTGTGCAGGTCCCCCATGAACACTTGGTGTACAATTACTTTCAGTTGTACTAGGTTGTTCAGCATGTATGAAGGTCATTCATAAGGTAATTATACCAGCAAAACTGCTAGTTAAGGCCTGTGTTTGCCATACTATACCTGTGCTGTGCACACAGCAGTATAGTGTGTATCCCATCATCTGGGCGGCTGGCCGGGGACATGCTGACATCGTCCATCTCCTGCTTCAGTATGGGGGCAAAGTCAACTGCTCAGACAAGGTAAGCATTCACAGTGCAGGCTGGGGTTAAACAGTTTAAGCTGGGGTAACAGAGTTTGGGGTGGTGTTAGGATCTGTTTTTGCAGACTGTGACATAAGTCCATAGGGGGATGACTGACTGTGTGAGGTTAAGTTACATTGGGGTGGAGGGTGGCATTACTTTTATTTCAGGAAGCCTGTTCATGAACTGTGTGTGTATGTATGTGTTTGAGTCCTGACCAGCTTCCTGTCCTGTCCCCAACATTGATAGTATGGCACAACGCCGCTTATCTGGGCTGCCAGAAAGGGCCACTTTGACTGCGTGATGCACCTGCTGGAGAATGGTGCGGATGTGGACCAGGAGGGCTCGGTATGTGGGCTGCCCATTCTTACCTCTGCCCACCTGAGACCAAAGATCTTGTGCGTTTTTCAGGACCCACTACGAGCTTATGTGTCACACACCTACAGAAGATCAGATAGCAACAGACAGACAAGTGCTTACAAAGTGGAATTTTCACAAAAGTATTTTATTTAAGGCCTAATGGTTAACCTGTGTTATTTTAAGATCATTCCACATGAAATCAATTACCCAGGCGTCTTACATTTGCTTAAATATTTGCCCAATGGAGATATATGAAAACTTTGATCTGTGAAACAAACAACCATTGAGAAATCAAAGTGTTCAGACAGTTGTAATCAGAACACCTTTAGTCAGATTTTGGTCTGAGGTAATTTAGCATTTGAAGCCTGATATATGGGAGTGTTAAAGTGTGGTACAGTGTCTTAAACGGACCAAGTCTGTCCACCTTTATCTCCTGATAGCTTGATTGTCCCAGTCCAAAAATCATGGCATTTCTACATACCTTCCATGAGTAAACATTGAGGAAAACTTCATTGAGATCAGAAGGTAACGTCCACTGGTGATTTCACTAAATCGTTAAATGTCGGTCTAGTAAAATATCCAGTTGTGTTAAAATGGTTTGGATAAAAGTATCTTGTAAGTAACTTAATAATACGGTGTCGTTTGAATCAACTGTTATTGACTTGACTAATTGATGCCATTAACTATTTAAAGAATACTATTGGTTTTCCGTTTTGACTGGTCTTGTCCGTGGTTTCCTAGAACTCCATGACGGCACTCATCGTGGCTGTGCAAGGTGGCTACACAGAGGTGGTGAAAGAGCTTTTGAAGAGGAACCCTAATGTGAACATGAAGGACAAGGACGGCAACACGGCCCTGATGATCGCAGCCAAGGAAGGCCACACAGAGATCGTGCAAGACCTGCTGGACGCTGATGCCTATGTCAACATCCCTGACCGGGTGGGTTTCCCCATAGACTGCAGGCTGGAGTGGCTGCAACGTGAGCTGCCTGTTGACAGTATAATGATGCCTGCATTATGATGTCTGTTGCCTGAAGGCTGTGACATTTTACCTTGCTTACACCAACTCTGGATTGCCAGGATGAGATTGTGCAGAGCTACTGTGGCACGCTTGGATGTGCTGGAAGTATGGCCAAAGACTTATTTTTCTTCCATTATTTTGGTTAGGAGTTTTTTTTTTTATTTCCTCTTCTCAGCTTCCAGTGGGCTGACTTTTTTTTTTTACACAAATCATTATCTTTGTCTTTTGGTTTTCTTGTATCATTTCTGTGTTTAGTACTGAATTGTTCAGTGCTTTGCATCACTTTGTTGAGAAGATTTAAAAATTCAAAATTAACTGAATTAATATGAACTGTTGAAATTACTACAACTAGGGCTTCAAAGGTTTTATGCTAAAGTGATGTGTGAAATGTCATTTGTAAACTTGAAGCTAAGCTCAAGGCATGGGGTCTACTTACCACAGGGCTCAATGCTAATGTTTTTTTATCTTCCACAGGGAAGGTATGTTTTACCTGCTCCATCGCATTTTTAAACCTTTTAAACCTTTTCAATTTTGGAACATGTCAGAAAGGTTGAAATAAGTACATTTATAGGTTTTAAGAAATCCTTTAATGAAGAGGAACACAACACATTTATTTTTCAAAAGTTTGCCAGTTACATTTTTGCTTAT
Organism: Heterotis niloticus; assembly: GCA_018136845.1. NCBI lineage: Eukaryota > Metazoa > Chordata > Actinopteri > Osteoglossiformes > Osteoglossidae > Heterotis > Heterotis niloticus. Next base: position 13,026,052 of record CM030901.1, on the reverse strand, counting down.
AGTACAATTTCAGTTCAAAAATTAATTTCAGTGACATATTTAAATGACAGCGTGTAATTAAATATTGTAAAACACAGACTACTTAATACTACTAACACTATTTCCATTTGGAAATCACCCAAAATGACAAGATATTTTGGGCTGTTTAGCTTTATTTTTGGCAAATTTTGAGAGAGAATGATTTCAGAATGAAAATGCAAATGGAAAAACAATTTTTAAAAATATTTTGCCTTAATCTACCATCGAAACTGGATGATTCTACCCATTTTGCTACGTAATTGAAGCCAATTACCTGTCCTGGACAGTTGGACAACTGCTAACTGTCTGAGCAATGTGTGTGTTTACCTTTGTGTGTGTCCCCCTCTCCCCAATGTGTGTTTCAGAGTGGTGACACAGTGCTCATCGGAGCTGTGAGGGGTGGTCACACAGAGATCGTCAGGGCCCTCTTGAATAAATATGCTGACATTGACGTCCAGGGTCAGGTGAGGGCCATTAACACTCCCTTTCCATGGTCATGGAACCACCAGCATGGGATTAATCTCAAACACTGATTTTTAGAACTTAAAAAGTGGGCCAGTTGTTAGGTTAGGTATGCCTACAGAAGCCAGATGATGTTATCGGTCCAGTGACTTTAACTGACCAGTTTAGTGGGATGCAGAAATACGCTGACCTCACAGAGTGCCCTCGGTGTGGATTTTCCTGTCATGATGTTAATTTCCTTTTTCTTCTGGATGTAGGATAACAAGACGGCCCTCTACTGGGCGGTGGAGAAGGGCAATGCCACCATGGTGAGGGACATCCTGCAATGTAACCCTGACACAGAGACCTGCACCAAGGTGAGGGCATCACAACCCCTGTACACAAACCACACTCACCAGAGGATGGAAAACCAAGATCTCAGTCCCTTTGATCACCATCCTTACAGCCACTTGATAGAGAACTTCATGCCTCACAGTGCTGTAATATTGAATTTCACTATATAGCTGGAATGTGGGTGTAGTAGGTGGTGTAGTGATTTAAGCCTTTGTTTGGCATTTGAAGGACCCAGGTTTAGTTCCCACCTTCTCCTTCAGTTTATAAAAGTGAGTTAACCTGGAAATTACCCAACTGTATATACAGGTACATTACCATGAAACTGTGCTTTAAGTTTCTTTGGAAAAAGTGTTAGCTAAAAAATAAATATAGTTTCCTGTTCTTCAACCAGCCATACTTTCAGTGAACTCACAGCAAACAGTGTTCATCTGTAAAGCTATAGCTGGATTTCTTAGCTCTGTGTGTGTCACATTCAGGACCTGGAGACCCCATTGATTAAAGCCACCAAGATGAGGAACCTGGAGATTGTTGAGCTCCTCCTGGACAAGGGTGCCAAAGTGTCAGCTGTGGACAAGGTGCATCCCCAGTATGACTGTCTTGCTCCTCCTCTTTTATACACCAAAATCTCATAGGAGCCCTCTGTACATTTTTTGGAGAAATTATTAACTGTAGAAGGTAAAAAAAAGCAAATTTGTCAGAATAAAGGTCTAGGTATGCCTGTTGGGCAGCACATTGGCACAGCGAATTACACTGCCATCTCAGAGCACCTGGGCTTGTCAGACATGAGTCTGTGTGGAGATTGTTGTTCTCGCCGTGTCTGCATGAGTTTTCTTACATAAGCCAAGACATCTTCAGATTAACTGGGTATTCTAAGTTGCCTATTGCATGTGAAGTTTTGCGTATGGATGCACTGTGATGGACTGGTATCCAATCCAGGATGTAGTTTCCAGCCTGCCACCTAATGGTGTAGGGATTGGCTCTGGATCATCATGATCTTGACCAAGGAAAGCACTTAATAACAGAGGGATGGATACAGGTCATGTATTTTATATAGGCCCATTTTTCTCCATATATAGTAAAGGCTGATTTGATTCCACTCTGCAGAGAGGAGATACAGCTCTCCACATCGCCATCCGAGGACGCAATCGCAAACTGGCCGAGCTGCTGCTGAGGAACCCCAAGGACGGACGTCTACTGTACCGACCCAACAAGGCAGGAGAGACGCCCTACAACATTGACTGCACCCACCAGAAGAGCATCCTCACACAGATCTTTGGAGCCAGTGAGCACTTCTTGTTCACCTTCCTTAAGGTGGTCTTAAGCTAGTCAGGTTGGGACATGTGGTGTTGGAAAGTCCTTGGAGGGGACTTTGGAAATTCATTAACATTTTGCAGATGTCAGTCTTTGGGCTCTTGTAAGGTTGTTCTGTGTTTCAATCCCGTGTTTCTCTCTCACTCCCCCAGAGCACCTGTCCCCAACTGAGACAGACGGTGACATGCTGGGCTATGACCTGTACAGCAGCGCATTGGCAGACATTCTCAGTGAGCCCACCATGCAACCCCCCATTTGTGTGGGCCTATATGCCCAGTGGGGCAGTGGCAAGTCCTTCCTGCTTAAGAAGCTGGAAGGTAGGGTGGCTCCATTCCTCTGTGCCATATCACATCAGACTTTAGGACAATAACTAAAATATGGGCCTCCTTCCTTCTGCTGCAGATGAGATGAAGACATTTGCTGGCCAGCAGGTGGAGCCAGTCTTTCAGTTCTCCTGGCTGGTGGTCTTCCTCACGCTACTGCTCTGTGGCTCTGTTTCCCTGGTACTGGGATTCACTGTGGACCCCCGGCTTGCTGTGGCTGTCTCTCTCAGCCTGCTTGCTCTGCTTTATCTCTTTTTTGGTAAGAGCCTCACAAGGCCTCAGTCCCCTTCACACTGTGGAGATCAAAGGTCATTCTCATTTGTCAGCCGCTTCATTTAGTCATGTAATAAAGAAGTTGAATCATATTAAAGCATGACTGATTGAAAAGATTCCCATTGCTCCTGCTGATTTAGACTTGGATTCATTTTTTAAACCATGTGGTGCTTAGATTAAGTCTCCATTTGGGAACTAAATGTTCTTATCAGTATTTTTGTGTTTTTTGCATTGTGCAGTTTTATATCACTAGAGGGTAGTCTTGTGCTGTCAATAAAATTAGTCTCAGAGTTACTTTTGCTCTGTGTATAAATGAGATTTCTAATTATAATTATTTTACTTTATTACTGGTTTAATTCATCCTACGAGTATATTATTAATAGTTTAGCTGTTTACTTTTATCCAAATTAACAGAATATGGAATTTACAGTTTCATAACTTTATTAAATAAACTTGTCCCTCTAGAGGCCTGGTCACACGTTTTCTTTAATTGTGACCCCTGTATCTCCAGCATATTGCTGTTTTTTGCATGTATTGTACTGTTTTAAGTTCCTGATAATCTCTCGCTATTGAATGTTAGCCTGTTGAAAACATTTAAATGTAAGATTATATCATGCTATCGGACGGCTTTTTTATTCCTGTTTTAGCAAAATCTCTTTCTTATTCTGAAAAACAGACAGATTTTGCGTTCGCCCCCTAGTGGTGATTCAACCTCACTCTGTGCTTTCACTGTCTTCCCCTAGTGGTGATCTACTTTGGTGGGCGCAGGGACAGTGACAGTTGGACCTGGGCCTGGGCACTGAGCACCCGCCTGGCTCGACATGTGGGCTACCTGGAGCTGTTACTTAAGCTGATGTTTGTCAACGCCCCTGAGCTGCCTGAGCAGACAACTCGTGCTCTACCTGTCAGGTGTTTACCCTAAAACCACTTGTGCGCTACCTTTCAGTACTCTGGCCCAAATCAGACACATTCTGCCCCTCATTTACACGTTTATGTGTCACATTAAGGAATTATACTGATCACAGAAGGGAGGTTGTGGGTTCAAGGTAAAATGTATTAAGTAAAAATGGTTCTATATTTGTATTTTTTTATTTAGTTAACAGTTATTTCCTCATTTGGGCAGCTGTGAATTTTTTTTAAACTTTTTGGTCAAGGGAACAACCCTGGGGTCTGAATTTGAAGTGCAGAGAAGCAGCTCTGAGCACTGTACCACCTGTGGAGTACTAGCTATTATGAAAACCGCTTTAGATACGTAGTCTGGTGTGTATACGATGTCTGCTAAATATATATACATATTTTTGTGTGTGTGTGTGTGTATACAGCATATTATACACTGCTTGGCCAAAAAAAGTCATCACCTGGATTTAACTTAGTGTTGTGATCTGGGGTTGCTTAAGTTGCTTCAGTTGGTCAGGTTTAGGTTCAGTAATGTTATGTGCCCAATGCCAGGATTCAGCGGGCTCAAATTGTGAAAGAGTGGTTCAGTGAGCATGAGACATCATTTTCACACATGGATTGGCCACCACAGAGTCCAGACCTAACCCATCTTTGGGATGTGCTGGAGAAAACTTTACGCAGTGGTCCGACTCTCCTATCATCAATTCAAGATCTTGGCAAAAATTTACTGCAAATCTGGACGGAAATAAATGTTGTGACATTGTATAAGCTTATCGAAATGATGCCAGGGTGAAAGCATGCCGTAATCAAAGCTAAAGGTGGTCCAGGGAAATATTAGAGTGTGTGATTTATTTTTTGGCCGGACAGCGTATATTACTTGCCTGATGCTTAACAGTTGTACTAAAGTACTTTCACATGAACTGTACATGCTGGCAATTACGTGCACACTTGTAGTGTAATGCATCAAAGTGTGAATCTACCTTGTAGTTCGGCAGCTGGGTATTTACATTGCAGCCCCTCTCGACCTCCCCCCGCCATACCCCCATACAGGTTTCTGTTCACTGACTACAACCGTCTGTCCAGTGTGGGTGGAGAGACCTCCATGGCGGAGATGATCGCCACGCTGTCCGATGCCTGCGAGCGTGAGTTCGGCTTCATGGCCACGCGGCTTTTCCGTGTTTTCAAGACGGAAGAGACGCAAGGTACTGCGGAGGAGATATGCACTTGTGTTATTTTATGTGTCATCTTAAGACACGGATAACCTGTTTTAGGCCGCATGCTAGACATGGGTATAAAATACAGTATGTATGATATTAGTATATTGTACAGATGTTCTTTTTCACTTTGGAGGCATGAAGTGGAAGAAGACATGCTGCATCCCATCCTTCGTCATCTATGCCTTCGTCTTGGGCTGCCTCATCACAGGACTCACGCTCCTGGCCATCTTTAAGGTGGACGGAAGGAACCTGACAGTGAACGCAGTGCTGGTCGCGATGGCGAGCGCTGTAGGTCTGGCTCTGGTGCTCAATTGCCGCACTTGGTGGGAGGTGCTGGATTCGGTGCTCAACTCGCAGAGGAAGCGGCTCCACAGTGCCGCCAACAGGATGCACGAGCTTAAGAGCGAGGGCTTCATGAAGGTCCGTGCATGTTTGTTCATACCTGAGGCCTGTGGGTTTTTCTACACTGCAGGGGCTGTCCTTTTCTCAATGTTTTGTAGTGTTAAAGAGCTCTGAGAGAGTTTGGTAAATATGAAACACATTATTATTAACACCTGACTTGATGTGTACTGGGATGCAACTTCTTCCACTGAATGTTAACTCAAAACGTGCCATTGTACCTCTTTTGCTGAGATGACCATGATTGGCAGATGTATGGTACTGTTTGGTCACATTCCTCCTCTGCTGTGACAGGTGTTAAAGTGTGAGGTGGAGTTGATGGCCAGGATGGCAAAGACCATTGACGGATTCACGCAGAACCAGACCCGACTGGCCGTCATCATAGATGGGCTGGATTCATGCGAACAAGACAAGGTCCTGCAGATGTTGGACACTGTGAGTGAGGAAACATTTTGTCACCTGGATCAAATATGTACTCTTGGGTTTTTGTGTGTTTTACTGTTTTTCCCCTGAAAGTTAGCATTGCTATAAATCTTTATTTATTTGACACTTTTGTACAAGGTTGTACAATGCTAGGTTTGAACACTAAGCAGCTTATGATGATATGGACCCAATTATACAGTTGCCTCATTTTTCAGGGTAAGTACCTCTGTCAGGGTTAGTACAGCAGAGCAGGAATTTGAACCCAGGTCTTCTTGAGTGCAATTTGACAAGCCCAGGACCTCATGAAAACCTTGTTCCCCTACTCAACTTCGATACTAATCTCATTCTACTACATTTTTCTTCAGAGCTTGTTAGAACATTTTTCTGCTCAGATTTTGCTCTCTTGTCTGTGATTTTTTTTTCTTTTTCTAAAACAGTTTTATAAAATGAGTTAGTCAGTCCTTTACTGGTTCAGCTTGCCTTTAGCTGGATCTAATGAAATCCACTCTCTGAAGAAACATGTCAGGCCAGCGAACAACTCTTGTCGACGCAGTTTTGCATGTTCCCCTGTCAGGTTTAAGTTTTTTTTAGTTCTGGATTTTGATGGCAGTTACCAAATTAAATTTTTCTGAAAGCTTTCCTGTAGTTTGATAACTGGGGAATCAGTTAAAGGAAGGTGGCTGCATGTGTGTAAACAAATATGTGTGGCTGAGGAGCGTTGTAGTTTCATGATGGCTATAAATTACTCACAAATCAAAGTCCTCTGACACTTGATGCCTTGGAAGGTCTGTGTCTTCCCTTTTTCCATCCTTTATCCATATGGTAAGATTTCGCCTTCTGTAGACTTCATTGCGTGTGCGCAAGTATGTTAGCTATTTATGCATTGTCTGCTGCGCTTGTTTATTCAGAATATGAATGTGAGGCTTTGCTCAACGAAATGGAAAGTAAAAGGACCTTCAAAAGTGTGAATATTTCTTTTGGAAGCCAGATTGATTTTTGTAGCAGGTGGAGTAGTGGTTAGCACTGTTAGCATAGAGTCAAAGCACCCAGGTTCAAACCGCACCCCTGCTGTAGTATTCTTGCACAAACTGATACAGTAAAAATTGTCCAGCTCCACGAATAACCCATTAGTAATAGGATAAATCACTTTAAACAGCTTATAATATATAACATTGTAAGTCATATTGGAGAAAAATGTCAGTCATTTAAATAAATAATAATAATTAACAATAATAAAAAACTAAAGGGCACATAGTGAGCTAGGAAACCATAGTGGATGATGGGAAGTCCACTCCTAGTGTTGCAGCTGTCGCATGTAAATGCCGTTTGTCCCTATAGGTGCGGGTACTGTTCTCCAAAGGCCCCTTCATTGCCATTTTTGCCAGTGACCCACACATCATCATCAAGGCCATCAACCAGAATCTGAACAGTGTGCTGCGCGACTCCAACATCAACGGGCACGACTATATGCGCAACATCGTCCACCTGCCTGTCTTCCTCAACAGCCAGGGCCTCAGCAGCGCCCGCAAGCTGTGCATGGCCATGCCCGTCAAGGGTGAGGCCTCAAGCCCTGACGGTAACCCTCCACCAATCGCATTCTGAATCTGAGAGTCCAGCTTGCCAATGCAGAGACAAATACTACAAATACTGTTAAAGGTGGGCTTCTAGAACATTGCCCTCCTCTCTAGTTTTTATAAAATTATATAACAGAACACCATTCTCCCAGTTTTTATTAACCTCTTGTCTAGTGCAGGATCTTAGTGGTTTGGAGTTGCTCTCAGAAGCATAGACACCCTGGTGCCTCCTTAAATCAACAGCTGTTTATCACAGAATTTAACAGTTCTTGTCTATGATGTAATTGTGTGTCACAGATAGGGGCTTTTGTCAACAGTAGGTGTTTGGTTTAAATACAAGGGGCTAGAACTTCTGTGTTGAAATCTGTAAAAGATGAAGTACTGTATTCTGTACTTGTAGGTTGGCATGAAGAGGCTGACAGGAAGATCTCCCAGACCAGCCTTAGAGAGCAGAACCGCCTGGGCAGTGGGACAGCACTCAACCGGAGGGTGTGTCTGAGAATGCTGCTACAGTCTGTGTACTTCTGCCTACCAGCACCAGTGCCTTTGTATGCCTCATTAGATTGCACCCCTCTGCCTTCCCAGCTGCCCTCTGGATTCCCTTGTTGGATCAACAAACCAGCATACCTGCATTGCAGTGTGGTCTGTCATGAAACTTAAGGGCATTTTGTGGCAAGGGCATCCTGGATATGTAGCTCTGGCTGGTCAGGGGCCACTCTGGCAAGGTACAGGCTGGGGCGAAACAGAAGCCCTCTGGCTTCTGGTAGGACATGGACCCAGGAGTGGTTGTCTTTGATTTAATATCTGTTTATCCATCCTGCTGGGACACCGTTGTCTAATGACAGGGTGGAGTGGCGGTGACAAAATGCCGTTGGCAGAGATGTTTATGGGGGGCTAAGTGGCCAAGCTCCTCTCTGATAGTGCTGTGTCTTTGCTGGTGTAATTTATTTCATTCTCTCTCCTTTTCTTCCTAAATGCTCATCCTGTCTTTCTTTGCCAGTCCTCCAATTCCCACTGTTTCCCTTACAGTGTTTACAGAGCTGTCTGCCCCTTGTCTGCCTCAATTTAAATAATAAAAAAGAGTAAAAGAGAGTTCAGGCTTGTACAAACAAGAATCAACAGTCTCTCCCATCCCGTTAATTGCAGTGATGCAGATCTTGCTTTTCTATATTTACAAGGAAAAAAATAAATCAGTTGTAATGCTTAGAGGATAAACAAGGCTGGAACTGCAGCCTGATGCGTATCGTACACTAAGCACAAACCCCTGTTCCCGTCTGATGGGATGGATCAGGATCCGAGTTGGACAAATTGAAAAGTGAACGAAATAAATGCAAATGCAAGGAGGAACTTTACCATAAAAAGGGAGAAGCTTGTTGGACTCTGGGTGGAGGGGTAATGCTGCCAACCTCCACAAAGATCAAACGGACCACTTTTGTATCCACCCCACTATTAATTTATTGGTGGCCATATGCCTGCATTAATAGGAAGTCACAAGTTGGGCATTAAAACTTCAAAGCGGCCTCAGCGTCCTGCTCCTCTCAGCATTCATGACTGGAGCCTGGCTCTCGCCGTTGTCTTGGTGCCTTCAGAGCAGCAGAGCAGAGCCTATGATCTTTTTGTAAATGATCTGATGCACATAGGCATTGAGGGATTCTCAGGTGGTGAACCAGGCCACCAATGTATCTCATTGGGGTCCATTGTAGCTCTTTATGGACTTTGTGACACTGACAAGCATGGCATATTACTGTTCTTCATGAACATAAACTGCAGCTCAAGTGCAGCTTCTTATTGCTGACTTCTGACCCTAGGTCCTGGTTTGACACTTAAGCTTTAGGCTGTTAATGGAAAATGGGAGTGCTTAGCGCTGCCCTCGTCTCCTTGTGTCCCTCAAATACATTTTTTATTCTCCATAATATAGTACTTTGCTCATCACTTTCTCATGCAGAGGTTCTTCTATCCCCAGGAAACGTGCCGCAGGAGGCAGATGCACTGGACCCTTACACGCCAAATGTCCTTTGACCTGACCAAGCTACTGCTCACTGAGGACTGGTTCAATGACATCAGCCCCCAGTCTATGCGGAGACTGGTCAACATTGTGTCCATCACTGGTACTTGGATCTCAGTGTTGGATCAGATCCCAGCTCTCTTTGACAATCTTGGCTCCCTGAGCACAGTTCAAGTTTTAGCTACAAACCTTGCTAAGTTTTGCTCTTTTACCTTTTGACCTTAAACAGAGTACACATCTATTCTGCTGAGTGGCTTTAAATGAAAACTGAGGGCTGGCTGTTGGGTATGGGTTTTTCTAATGCCTCCAGGTCGGCTGCTAAGGGCCAATCAGATCACTTTCAGCTGGGACCGTCTGGCCTCCTGGATCAACCTGACAGAGGAGTGGCCATATAGGACCTCCTGGCTCATCCTGTTCTTGGAGGAGACTGATGGAGTTTCCGACCAGATGACGCTTAAGAACATCTATGAGAGGTCAGTGGGCAGACTAAGCACCGGACAGAACCGCTGGGTCATGGTGTGCTTCCTTAGCCAGTGGTGCACGTCCTGGTTTATGCAGCTGGAAACTAAGCCAAAACAACTCAAGGTATTTGTGATAATAGTCATAATTACAACAGTGTGCACTTCAGGGAATGATCCTGCAAAATTTTGATTGGTAAGTCCAGCCAGTCAAGACGTAAGGTATCACTGTACTTCCATTTTTATAATAAAGATATTTTCTTCAGAAGGACCTTATTGGCTATTATGAAAAACATTGTCTTCAAGCTGCCAGTAGGGGGCAGTAGGTGATTTGGTCAGCACAGTACCCGCTAAACATCAGCCAGACAGCTTTGGGGGAAATTACTCTGAGCTTATCTGAATGTTAAATTAATGAGAACTGTGGACTTTGTTTACTCTGTTATTTAAAAGAAACAGCTTTGCGAAGTGAGTCGAGTGCATTAAATTTAATATTTTAGCCCTAGATGAACTGAAGACAATTGAAACGGCAGTTAAAACTCAAGTCAGCCGGTTGACTGAGTCGAGACTCAGAAGGTGCGTTGCTGAACTGGTAGCTCTGTGGCTGTTAAACATCAAGACTGGCCTTTTAGAGGCTGTGCCCTGTTGGCTTGTGGTGGCTTGGCAGGGACCCGGGGCCTGTAAATGTCAGCTGCCCTCTGTGTCACCATCGAGTTGCGTCTGCTCTGTACTGATGTGCATGGGGGATGTCAGGCGCTTTAGTGGAGCCCAGATAGTGCTTCCTTGCTGCTGCATTTGACCACTATGCTGCTGCTGTGAGCTTTGGGTAAAACTAAAGACGGGGAAAACAAAAGCACAGGGATATGGTCTGGAAGTGCTCGGAAAGTTGGGTCATGTGCATAATCCATGTATTGTTGTAAGTCCAGCAAGGTGCTGGGCATTTTCGGCAGTCGGGACATCTGGCACATGCGGACGCTGGTGAGCCAACCCTTATCCGCAGAACAGTGTGCCCAGATAAGGGCTGCAAATTGCTTGCGGCGCTGCTCTTTTCTCCAAGTGGCTGGGGATCCGTGAATCACGGATCTCGCCTGCTCTTTTTATAGCGACGTGAGTCAGAGCGCCTTGCCTTTCGGCGGCAGCGGACCTCCAGCAGGGCTCACGGTTGACAAGGAACCGGCACTGAGAAGGGAGAGCCATTTCGCAGCCACTGGGAAACACTCCCACTTTTTTTCAGGGTTCTTCTGTTTTACCATTAGCAGCACCAGTGGCCACGTTAGCATGCTGACAAACTGACACGACTGATGACATTTGATCTTTGCTGACATTTCATGGTCTGACTGTAGCGATGGCCCAACTGTGGTTGTATGATGAGGTGAAAGTTGCAGCAGCATATGCCACTGAGGCCCTCCTATAATGAAGGAGGCCACAAACAGTTAAAAGATTAAGGTGGGTGAAGCTTCCCTACGAGCTAATAGCTATGCTCACTGATTCCTCGGTGATGGTGCTGGTTAGCCGAAGCGTGACTCAGCGCCACGCAGGTCAACTGTCGTTCCTCGTTTCGGTCACACGGCCAAACATCTAGGCCGAGAGGAGCTTTCTGTGAAGCGGGGCGCAGAAAGCAGTGTCACGTGATGCTGAGTGCTCACATATGTGAAGGAGTGTGGGATTTTTTTGTTTTTTAAATATGTGTGTCTGGTTTTAATTGAGCTGTTTTTCTTTCCATCTCATGTAAAAAGAAGCAGAAGTGGATTCCTCACCACCCTGCTAATTGGGGTATTATTACTGTGGTGTTCCTCAAGTCCCAAAACACCACTGCCGGTTTGTTTTAAAAATGATCGCTTACTTGAAATAGACTTCTTGTCGCCTCGCTTTCTTTTCTGGAATAGCAAGATAGCTGTTTCGATATTTTAAGGCACTGAATATTCTTAGAGAGCCTGCTCTACCAATTACCTGAAATCCCTGACAGCAAATCATTTAATCTGCAGCAGAATGTGTGTAATCTGTTAATAACATCAGCTTTTTTAAACGATTAACGGTGCAGAAAAGGAAGCATTGCCAAGTAAACCTTGTACGAAAGAGGTGGAAAGTGCCGAAAACAAAGATTGCAGTGTGGCTCGCCGAGCTGGTACACACGCACTCCACTTAATGTGTTCACCTCGCCTGTTCCGCTGAGAAAACTGCAAATTACACCTCGGCCGAAGAGCCAGAACCACTCAATCGGAGTCGATTTATGACGGCAGTTAGAGGAATGTGTGCTTGGTACTGAGAACGTGTGCTTGGTACTGAGAGATGACCTTACTTGTGCACATCCAGTACGGGCTTTGTTGACTCTCTTTGCCCGCTATCTAGAGTGAGTGGCAGAAAGGTGGCTTAGTAGGTAGCCCTGGTGCCTCACAGCTCTTGGGCTTTGAGTTCAGGTTTGAATGTGGCTCAGTCTGCATGGAGCTTACATGTATTTACGTTGATCCCCTCAGGGTGCTTGATTTCCTCCCACAATTCAAACGTGTGTCAGGTAGACCGGTGACTCTCAGTTCCCGAAAGTGTGTGTGACTGCCCTGAGATGGACTGATGTCTTGTGTAAGGTGTACCCTGCTTTGGGTCCTGTGCTTCCAGAATAGATTAAGGCAACCCTCTATTAGGACAAGCAGTTGCTGAAAACAGATGGTTTATGGAATCTTATGTGGAGAGTTGTTATAGATTGACTAGAAACTGCAAATTTTAATGTTGTTTCCTTTTTTCCCTTTGCTGTCTTTAGTCCGGAAATTGTTTCTGTCCAAGCGGGTTTGACTCTAACATTTGTTTTTTGGTGATGAAAAGCAGTCAATTATTTATTTATTTATTCATTTAAATAACTTAATTGTTTGGTTTCCAACCGCAAATTCTTGGCGCATTAATGAAACAAGTAAAAGTATGATGAAGAAATGGAAACAATTTCAGATGATAATTTAAAAAAAAAAAAAAAAAGTCAATTTTCTGCTAAGAATGGCTCCCAACCCTGAGTATGGCTTGGTTGGGTTTACTTATACAGCTCAAATGCTATCTGAGCAGAAAATGCAGCCCACTGAGATGGTTCTGGTCCCACATCTGGTGCCACATCCAGGCGAGGAACAGCCAGAGTTCAGGGCAAGACTCTCCTCTACTTGAACACGTAGCCACATCTGCAATGTGACATAGCAACGTCCATCTCATGCAAACACTTAACCCTTTCGATATACATTAGCCCGATTTGTTTTGTACCCTGCATTGTCTTCCCAGTCAGACACGCCCCTTTTTTCGTAATCAGAACGCTGCAATTTGCGTAAACAGCAGAATTTCAATCCATACGACGCAGGTGTCTTCTCCGTCACTATCCCGGTCTATTTCGGTCTCCTATTTTGTGACAGTGTCCTGCCACTCTGCTGTTCTCAGCGGCAGGGAACAATTAGCCGCCGATGTTCCCTTTTCATCACGAGGCCCCCCTTCACAATGGCTTCTGTCAGAGTCTTCAAGTCACGCATTCATTTCTGAACAATCGCTTCTCGGCGATCTGCTCCGACGTGGGTTGTGAAGCCACTCTACAAACTGTTAAAACTTTTAACTGATGACATTTGAAATGAACACATGGAAAGCAATTTCGGCTAATTAGAAAGGCTCTTCTCCCGAGTACTGAAACATTAAGATGACATACTGTTCATTCAGGATTACTTTAATTGGTACAATTATTGTAATTTGGTTGCAATTACGTGTTGAGATAAAAGCATTTTGTAACGCACATTTGTTCAAATTCTTTTATGTTAAATCCTAATAAGCAGCTAAATACTACTTTTGAAGAAAGAGCAGCTTTTTAAAAATACTTTAGAACTTTTTTACTTACGATTGATGAATCTTTTGCTCTTCTAGTGCATGCTATTGTAATATCTGTATATTTTCATCACGCTACATTTATATACTTGGAGTTACTTTTGTGTCCCAGACCCAAGTGTGCCTATGTGCTGTGTGGTGAAAGGCATTAATTGTAACGATGAAATGGTATATGTGTGAGCAGCAGGTGGTGTAGTGGTTCAATGTGTGGACTGGTAATCCAGAAGGTCGCAGGTTCATGTCTCAGGAGAGTCCCTGTTATTACTTTCCTGCAATTGCTTTGTTAAATATCCAGCTGCGCAAATAGGTGAAGAGTCAAAAATAAACTGCTTTTAGATTTTCTGGCTTAAAAAGCATCTACTGAGAAAGTGAATCCATGTTGTGTAGAAAATGTTTCTCTGCTAAGAAAGTATGGTAAATCCCATGGGGGTATTTTGTCATACAACTATAATGTTGGATGAAAACTTTTCCCCCCAAGGAGTGCCTGTGGCTGATTGGAAGCAAGTTTATTACATCACGATTGTATTATTTTTTTTTTTTAATGAAAGAACTCCTCTTCCTTCTAAGAAGGCTGTGCTACCCGCTGTAGTAATGCAAGCACAAATACAGTCTAATAGTTCTTAAACACATTTTTTTTTGTTGATTAACAGACAACTTTTACATGTGTTCATTTATCTAATGGCTTCCTTCATAGGGACTTTCAATGTTGTTACATGCAATTTTTGTATCCATTTATACCTCAAGATAATTTTTAACATATCAGTCAAGTTCAAGTGCCTTGATCAAGGGTACTATTACACGAGAGGGATTCAAACCAAGGTTCTTTTGATTTCAAAAGTGGTGGTGCTAACCCCTACACCCCTCTTTGCTGTTCTGACTAATATTTTGGCTTAGCTGGTCAGGTTATGTACCTTGAACAAATGTATTATAGCAGAACTTTCTAGAGGCTTGGATCAACAACCTGTAGTGCTGGTGGTCGAATTGTTCCAGTAGTCCAGACTTCTGACTGGTTTTGCCCTCCACCACTATGGCAAATGATTGACTCATTGTACCCTACAAAACCTTTCTGAGTTCTTCTCCTCTCTCATCTTTGACAAACAGAGGTGTTAAGAGATCAAAGGGATCTAAAGCAAGAGGACAGAAAAAAAAAACAGTTTTCAGCGTTAGAAAAACTGCAGACTACAAATGGGGAATTAACCAATTTCCCATCAGCTGTTTTCATAATGAACGATCAAAGCTGAGCTACTCGTGACCTTCTGTTGACCTTCATGCAGTAGGAGACGGACAGTCGCCAACAAAAAGTTCAGAGAAGAATGCAAAGTGTCAGGCCTGATGTGATCTGAACTAACAACAAAGCTGTGGGAATATCTTTAAGCGGTTTAGATGATGGAAGCATGCTTGGCCCTTCGATGAGTCATTTTTCCAGTAAAATGGGGTCACTAAGTTGTTTGGTGCACCTCTACCTGCTCAGACAGTGATGCATGTGTTTTTAGAACCAAAATACATGTATATGACACCGTTGTGACCTGAAGAGATGGGTGGCGCCACAAGAAAAGGGCACTTGGGCCTGAAAGGAGCTAGAGTTGTGACCTTTAAATGGTTGGTGTGACTCCCAGTCCACTCCATCCACAGCCTGCGTTATCCACGATCAAGGAGAGGCATAGCCAAAGAGATGAAGTTACCAAGGCCTTTCCAGGCACATCCCAGGAAGGCACGAAAAGGAAATTATCCACATGAATAATAAAATAGTCAATCGCATGTTAATTGTCTTGCATTTGTTGCAGTGAACATGGTTTCCAAGTGTGATCATGAACTTGCCTGTTCCTAAATTGTTTCAGCTATGTTACACGCTCCTGACCAATCATTCCAGGTGCTGTTCCTCCTGTTATTTGGTGTCCTTCTGGTGTGGCGCGAGGCCTTCCAAACTGAAACGATAGTGTCCAAAGTTCAAATCCCGTCCCAGATGCAAAACCTTCTTCGTGTGTAGCTAAACCCACTCCTAACCCACTGTTTATCCATCCGTTATCATTAACTGCCTGTCCAGTGCAGGGTCACGGGGGTCCAGAGTCTATCCTGGAAATAAATGGTTCAACTCGCACAGCTCCCTGAAGGTTCCACTTGTATATGTGCATGTTGAGCATCCAAGCACCGTTGTTCTCATTCTCATCATAAGGTTCACAGTCTTTGTTATCCTTCCCAGTTCCAACCTGCCTTGAGGCTGATGGTTGTTTTGGGTTTTAGTGCTGGTTCAGTCTGATTTGTTTCCCTCTCTGTTGACTTGCATAAGGATGTGCTTTGAGCTTCTGATCATTCTGTGTCAAATGCCTGAAGTCAAAGTCTAAAAATGAACTTTAACAGAGGGTGATGATGCAAAAAACACCCTTGGCAGAACTCTGACTTCAACCTCCATGTCTATGGTTTCTGTCATCTCTCAGGCCCTGCATTTACACCCTGTGTTGGGAGGTTTCAGGTTCAGTTAAGGTCAGCGTATTTTAAGGCCTGGAGAGAGGTGGTTTGCCTGCACATGAGTTCACTCATAAAAAATACATTTTGGATCCCACCAAATATGAGTCCATTTATTAGGGTCACCCGTGCAGCTGGTCTTCTTTATAAGCATAGCATGGTTCAGATTGTTACACTCCTTCCCCATTTTTTCTCTCCTTGTTTACACAGATAACTCAGTGGAGAAAACATTGGCTCCATCCATCTGAAAAGCAATTATGGGTTTAAACTTTGGCCTAAAGCATGTATACAGACCTTTGAAAAGAACACATTTCTAAAGTCAGTCCAAAGTTGAACTCCAACGTTTGTGGTCAACAGAAGTAAGTTACCAGGACTCTTGCGATGTTTTGTGATGGTTACCAGTAACATTTAAAGACAGACAAGACGGTCAGCCTTAAGTGGATGCGTATTTATTCAGCCTGGGTAATGGACAGCTTGGCAGCGTTGATAGGATAATCCCCTGGAGGTGATATTTGAAGTGTAATCCTCAGCCTGGGTTTTCTGGGAGAGTGCTGTGCCTACCCCACAGAGGAATGGCCACATCATCAGCTGAGACTGCAACTGCCATTGTAGTTGTTGTCGTTCTTGTCATCTAGAACATTGATTCGCTTTATTGGCTTCAGATAATAAAACGTGCATTGGCATATTTGTCTTTTGTGGGGTGGGAACTGAGCTCTGCGGGCCGTTATGGAACTGCAGTGCCAAGCATCCAAGGCCCATTCAGAGCACTCACAACTGGCCCACAGAGGATGGTGGCCATGTGCCGAGTCAAGTGCCACATTGGACGCGCGTGATGGGAGAAGAGAGGGAGGATTGTGTCCCCGTCACAGTCAGCTGCAAGGCGTGGGAGTTTCGACAAATGAGGAGAAAAGGAGCTGGGCTTCTCGCGGCCCGAAAATCAGGGCCCGACCCAGAGAGCAGCCTGGGCCAAGCATCCTCCCAAGCTCTAACTCGACAGTTTATTGGCTGTCGCGGTGACAAGGCTGATCAATGGTGGTATTGTGAAAGATGGTCGTCAGATTCCTTGCATACTTCTTGCCCTCACTGTCCTCTATTTAAAAAGCCATTTCTGTCAAAGTGTAACAAAGATAAGTTAAATTCCCCATTCCAGTCAATGTTAGTCAAGATAATTTGGTCTGAATGGCTTTGTTCATTTGTCCGCCTCCATCCTGAGAAAAGATGGCCAAAAGTAATTTATCTTACGACTAAGCTATATGGGCTGGCAGTATTTTGATTGACAACAGATCTGTCTTTTTGTGGTACATTAATCATTCAGAAAAATCTGTGGTGTTTTTTTTTAAGCTTTTCCAATACCAAATGCCAATGGTTAAATATACTGTACAGTTTGACAGAACACAATAAAAAAAAAAAAAATTAAAAAAGGCTGAAACGAGAGCCGGCAATGGCCAAGCAACAACGGAAACTCGTCTGTTTGTTTAGATTTGTTTTTGGTCTGAGCTGCAAGCTTCGTTTCTAAGCAAACGTTGAAGGGGGGCATTGGCGGGGGGGGGGACCAAACGGTTCCATTCGCCTGAGATTGCAGAAATCCCTTTTGGCGGTCCAGATCGCCAGCAGTCACGTCTGACAGAGCGGTCTGTCGTGAATCTGGAGGGCAGAGTCGACGGCGGCGTCTCCCCGTCTCCGCGGACGCCCGCTGACAGTCCCGCGAGCACATTTTGTGTTTTGGTTGGAGGCGCCGTGTTTGCAGGAGTGGTGCTGCGGGCCAGGCCAAACAGAATGCTCCATGGCGCCGTCCTTCCGGCGAATGCTGGACAAAGCCGAGACCGTGGCTGGCTCTGTTTTTCAGAGTAAACATTTTGCCCCATGGTGTTCCCACCGAGGCCACAGCAGGGTGTCGCGTGGCCCAGCATGAGCCGGAAGGGAATGCCAAAAGCAACTCCTTGGCA
The DNA here is from genome assembly GCA_018136845.1 of Heterotis niloticus. NCBI lineage: Eukaryota > Metazoa > Chordata > Actinopteri > Osteoglossiformes > Osteoglossidae > Heterotis > Heterotis niloticus. The sequence goes on along the minus strand of CM030901.1, from coordinate 13,008,113 downwards.
CCAAAACTGCCGCAAGTGTTATGGGTTCCGAAAAAGGAGATGACCGTTGTTGCAAAAAAGCCAGCGGTGAAGTGAGCGATGTGTGAACTTCCTGTGGCGGGTGAGGAGGAGGAGGAAGTTCCCCAGTTAGTACAGCTTGTGGCTGGCCTCTGTGGGCCTGCGTTTGCGAGCCATAATGAAGGACACCTCTGGTCGTGAGCAGTGTGGTGCCAAGAATCACGACTCACAGTGGGGAAAAATTCCCAAATGCTCTTGCGTGCATGATGGGAGTCGAGTAGGAGGAAAGCAGGAAGGTCTCGTGCCCTGCAAAACCCCCCTCCTGAAACCAACTTTAGGCAGGGGTAAGTGAACATTGCTGGCTGAGTCACTCCTGTCCTGCTCGGCACAAAGGGCCACCTGTTTAAACCCATGTGAGAAATGAGCTGGACCATTCATTCCAGGGGCCCTCCAAACTTCTCCCACTTACTCATGGACTGAAGGAGAGGGTGGAGAAGCTGGACATTAACCCCAAACCATAAGTCTGGGCTCCAAGATTATCAATTTTTCATTTTGTCTTTGTTTACTTTCTGAAAAACACAAGTATTTTTTTTAAAGAATTTTAAGTAAAAGTATTTAAAAAAACATGGCACATGCACAACTGGAAAAAAAATAACTGCACGGCCTATGGTATTAGTTTAGGTCATGGTTAGAGTGAGGGTTAGTCAGTATTGTGAATCCAGTAGCCAGTTTATTATTTATTACTAGTTTATTAAGAGCATTTGGTTTTTTCAATTTTTTTAAATTAAAAAGATGTGGCATGTCCATAATTGAAAACATAACTGAAAACTCCCTGGTGTTAATTTGGGTTTTGGTTAGAATTGTGCTGAATGAGGTAACCACTGTGTGATGAGTGTATTTGGACCATTCAGTGTCATTAAATGTACATTTGAATAGATTGCAAATGCAATGTATGCAGTATATATATACGCTCTATTCAAAATTTGAAAGGCTATAGTTGCTACATTTTTATAGATTCATTCAAAAAATTTTAAACTAATGCTTCATTTAAGGAGCAATATAAAATTTAAAGAGGGCAGTGGTGACAATTTTTCTGTAAACAGAGGGAGACCGGAAGGCCCTGAAAAGCAGATATCCTGGTGGTTATGGAACTGGCTTTAGAAATGCGCTGTGTCCCCGACTGCCTGTACTCGAGTTATTTTTTTGCCCCAGAGACGTAGCTCAGCTGTGCATGGGCAGCTCTGAGCACCACAGTAACTGGGTCCCTATCAGCAGACTGAGCCAACTTCATGCGGTCTCAATCGGATTATGGCGCCAGAGCTCTGGGCCAGTGCCATGCTGAGGGCTGCGATCCTGGAACGTGGAGCTCGTGAAGCTAATGATCCCTGGGGAGAGGTGGCTGTGTCTGGGGAGAAATAGCTGCCGGCACACAATTGTTCGCACAGCACTCAAGAACACACACCAGCAAAGCTGCTCTGCAGCCCAGCGTCTGTAGTTACCATTCCACAAGTGTAACACACGTCAGGGTTTGGAACAACTTCTCTGTGGTAGTCATCATTGTCATTGCACACATCCCACTGAACCAAATGGAGTTTACCTTCTTAAGGAGGAGTGCTTACTCAGTACAAATTATTTTTACCTGACAAAAATGATAATCGTATGGCTAAAGTAATGGCTATCAAAACAATTATTTATACAACAGTTATAATATCACCGAAATCTTGAAGAATTGTTGAGGGCCATCTGCAATGTACATAACCTGCCAAGAAGTATTTTGTTTTCTAAAGCAACTCATTTATTTAAAGAATTGCATTTGCTGCTGAATACAAACATGTTCAAGTACTGCATTTAAGTGTTCAGTGTTGTTGCACTGTTGTGTGTTTTGTTACTGCATTGCTCTGGTTACTTTGGTTATAAGTACTCTGTGAATGTTTCTAGCTTTATTCGCTTTTAATTTTTTTGTTGTATTTGAATTGTATTTTCTTCTACTTTAGTTACTTTTTTGCTGCACAGCTCCTTCATGACATTTCTATTAGTGATCAATAAGAAGATGACAGACACTGTTTATAGGAGAGTTGGCAGTAAAGAGGAGTTTTTGAAGACCATGGATTTTTATTTTGTCATTTACAATTAGCTTTAATTTCAGTGTGGCTTAAAATGAGAGTATTAAAATGAAAACTTTTTCAAAATATTTATTTTTGTTACAGATGTAACAACAATTTTTGCAGAATCTCACCTGTAGCTACACTGAGGGACTTCTACATTAAGTTTTTATTGATTGCGTAGATGATAAAGCTGAACACCGCAGATGCTTATGTGATGAACTGCACATAAATTCATCCCTAGGCTGAATTTAATAAAAAGTGTTGTACTATCATGCACTGACTTACCATTTAGTTGGCTGCTGACTACCAGCATCCTGGATTTACCAGGGGTTGTGGGTAAAAGATGGATGGGTGGAAGTCTTTTATTTATTAAAGCTTTATTTGAGGCTTTTACAGAACCTAGCCTTTGAGCAAAAGGAGGAACACTTTTTATTGTTTGTTCTTGGAGGTAAAAGACTTTCGAATTACAAACAAATTACAAATGGCGCTACAGATGGAGATCTGATCCTAATTATGTTGGTAAGTTGAGAAGTTGTTGTAGTGGGTTGTATTGGGGTGGCAAATGCCATAGCGATTAGTTGTCACCTTGAAATCAAAAGGTCCACTCTTGCTGAAATGCCACTGATCAGAGTACTTACTATAAATTCCTTCTCTAAACCCTTCTGTATAAATGAGTAAATAATTCTAAGTACTTCAGATCACAAAAGCACATTGTAACCTACTTTGGTAAAAAGTGTCAACTACATCACTAAAAGACCAGAAGGTATCGTAGAACTTGGTTGATGTGACGTCTCTGTAGAAATTGAGTTGCGGCTCGAGTGCAGGTGTGGTGGTTCATTTCGCTCTTTGACTTCCTGCCAGGATTTCGGTGAACATCCCAACTACCAAAGATGTGGAGCCGTTGCTGGAGATCGACGGGGACATTCGCAGCTTCGAGGTATTCCTGTCTTCCCGGACCCCTGTGCTCACGGCGCATGACATCGAAACCTTCTTGCCCTGCACTGTCAACCTGGACCCCAAGCTGCGGGAGATCATTGCTGGTGAGCACACACCCCCAGTTGCCAGCTGAATGCTGCCCTCTGACGGGAAGAACCCCAGTGATGAAATTTGCAGTACAAATGACACAACTGTCATTTGTTGCATCTACATTTTACAAAGTGCAACAATGGACATGGGCTGAGCACCACAACGTTAGCTTTCAGTCAGAGCTAATCATGAAGGCTGGCTTTGTGAAATGTCATCATGTTGGCGGTGACTTGGCTGTCACAGACGGAAAGGTGACCAACGTTCGCAGCCGGCCTGGCCCGTTCCTCCCAGGCGCTGCTGTAAACACCTTGCCACCTGCATAGGGCCTTCAGAGACGGGTATCCACAATGCCCTCTTTGTGCTCTGCCGGGGTCGTTTTTCACCAGCTGAGACAGCACCGGGTGGTCACTGCAGTGTCCTGTTTGCACGGCAGCAGTGCCACACCACCCCCCCCCCACCCCCAACCCGCGCCAGACAATGCCCATCTGTGGAAGAGCAGTGGAATATTTTCCCACAACAGGTCCAGCCACCCACCCACATGCGCACACGCGCACGCACACACGCATGCACAAACACGCACACACACACACAAAGCCAATGCTGTTTGGCTCATTAGGTTTTTTATTTCGCTGATTTCCTTCCCTGTTGCCTTCTCACTCACCTTTGCTGCTCTGTGGTCTTACTTCTGCATTTTACTTCACTAAATGTGTGTGTTGCAGCATATTTTCTGGTTTCTTTATCTCTCTGGCCAGAGAAACGGCCATCATTTGTGCCATTTATTGATCTTCTTGGTGGTTTGTCTGTGTTTAAATAAGGAGAGCACAGTTTTCATTCAGTGTTCTGCTGCTTCTCTGTACTCGCATTAGACGTACGGGCTGCCAGAGAGCAGATGCACATGGGAGGAGTGACGTATCCCACGCTGCCCCTGCAAGACGCTCCGTCTCGCATCCCTTCCATCTTCAGCCAGCACTCCCCGGCCTGCTCCCCTGTGTCCCACTGCTCCGGCCCCTTCCCACCCCCTGGGGTACTGCCCCTGCAGCCTCACAGCAGCCAGTACAGTGGCCTGACGGGACCCCAGCACCCCTTCTACAACAGGGTGAGCCACCAGCCCACAGCCTTGCTTGTGTTTCCTCATGTTTCCCAAGAGCACACTGTTCATGTTTCATTTCCATAGTACTAGTAAGTAGGTATTTGATATAAATGCTTATTTAAAAATTTTTGTATCAGTGAAATATAGAAACAAAAAAAATTAAATTGTAATAGCAGAAATATACATTATGTGTAATGTTCAGTAGGGGACAACTGGTGGCATAGTGGTCAGAGCTGCCACCTTCCACTTGGAGGAGCCAGATTCAAAATCCCCCTTCTCTTGTAAATGTGGTCAAGGTACCCAGTGCAAACATGAAAAGTTGCAGTCAGCATAACCAAGGTAGTCTCTTGTCTTTACCGCCTGTTGGGTTGGTTAGTTAAGGCACATACCCCCATCACCATGCTATTATTATACCTGCTAACATGTTAGTGCTCATGTTATACACGATTCATAGTTCTGAGAAGCATGTTCCTCTCAGTGCCAAAGTTTGGTACTTGTGGGCACCTTCCTGGACACTGAAATATTCCACCTTTTGTCATTTTCATGTGTGATGTGTAGTTCTGTGTTAGTCTGTGCTTGAATGTAATTTCATTTCTTTTTCCTGAATTCCCTTCCATAGCCTTACTTTCCCCACCATGTGTATCACCTGCCAAGACAGTTTATTGGCAGTTCCCATCACGCCTTCCCACGCCCATCCATTAAACCTGGGTTTCCCAGAGATTCCAGCAATGGACTTGTAAGTACAGGATGGTCTGACTCAAGTGCTTCGATTTCACTGTTGGCAGTTACACATCGTACATGTCTGCACATTTTGTGTAACAACATTATATGTATATGACAAATCAGAATTTTAAACAGACCTTGATATTTGCTTAGATCCGAACATAGTTATATCATCCTGTAGTATTTTTTTTTCATTTTTAAAATGTTTTCATCTACTCTTTTGGAATGTGCATATTATATTCACTTGGGCCAATACAACTGCCAAGACTGAAAAACCTGCAGGTTTCTCTGTTACGATGTTATGTTTCAGCAGCCCGTGGACAAATGTAAGTTTCAGGTTTCAGGTCCATTTCAGGTCACAGCACCTGAATCCACTGCTTCGCATTCTCTTCCATAGTTTTCCTTTCACTACCTGCTCCCCTCTCCCACATGGTTTTATTTGGCCCCACCCAGTAATGTTAAGTCCCGCCCCCTTGTCTTTACCACCAGGACGTTATCGAGGAGGATGCCAGGGAGGGCCACTCGTCCCCTGCTACACCCTCCATGGTAACCTAGTAGAGCTAGCATGCTGTGTGACACGCTGCGCAGCCTCTTTATTTGTGAAGCATGTATATACACACACACACACACACACACACACACACACACACACACACACACACACACACCCCCCTAACCACTGAGGTTGAGAGACTGTGGACTGCCTGATCAGAGACCCCTGCACACAGTGAGATCACACTAATGGCTGCGGATTGTCTTACATTTCTTACGTCACCCACTTATCCAGCGCTGTTAGTTTGTGCTGGTGCTCAGCTAACATAGCATGAACAGAGTGTAACATGTCCCCAACCAGTGTGCAACTATCTCACCCATGATGACGCATTGGAATCTGACTAATCTAAATGGACTTCTTTTTAATTTAAATAAGACTGAAAGGGGCAAATTGACATTTTTCGGGACAATAAATGAATTGATGTCTTGTTAGTTGGTAATGAGTTATTTCCTCTGTTTATATAATAAATAGAGTTCAGTCGTTTCCTGTCCCGTCACTCTCGGTCACTGAATTTTTTTTTTTTTTGGGCCAGCTGTAGTTTGCATTCATGAACACACGCTGTGGACATGGTCCCATACAGGAGCGAGTAGTGGACACTCTCTACCCGCCCCAACCGGATCAGTTTAGGGAGCCTTGCCAGCACCGTCCTCTCAGATCACAGCCGGTTTCTCTTGTTCGTCTGTCGCATTGAGAACATTTTCTGCCTTCCCTGTCTATCATAGCCCCAGCTGTAGTGTTGGCATTCGCCAGTATCGCCGCACCTGTTAATGCCGACACCAACGATATTAGCGCGGTTTGGCGCTTCTGGATGCATTGTGTCTCTTAGTTTGCAGTGATGTCAAGATGCTTTGCCGTTAGCCTGCATGGCTGGCCTTTTGGGTTGGCTTTTGTGTTTAGTCTTTTTTTTTAATCAGATGATCTCCCAAACAATGGCTCTTTCTGTGTAGTCCACCATGGCATATCCCAGGGTTCCTTGCGCGGTCACACATGGGTCCCTTGGTAACGCCCAATTTCTAGGAGGCCCAAACTTTCCCTCGTCCTTTGCATTTTAAGGGGGTGTGACCAACTGCCTGCTCTTAGGGACCTGGTTTTGGTGTCTCAGGAAAGAAGCTCCAGTTTATCACTGTTAAAAGATGCTTCCTTGTGAAGGCGCTTCCGCTCGGCGTCCCGTCTGCCTGCTTCTGCACAGTAATTACTGCCTTATCACAGGCTAATTATTTTTGCCCCCCCCCAGATTTCTATGTGATGTAACAGTAATTGTAGTCTTTCTCTTCTATTTTTCTATGTCAGCGACGCCTGTTCCTCTTTGTCTTTCTTGTGATGCTTGTGCTCTTAGAGAAAGGGTCTCTATAATAAGCTGACAAGACCGAGTCATATTCAAATTTTTTTGCCCCGCCCATAAAAAATAATAATCTGTTTCACTTGCTCAAAGTTAAAATGATGGTTGTAACTGTTTAGTTTGGTAACTGTGCAATTACTAACCACATTTCTGTGTATGTTAGTCATGTTCACTTTGTTGGGGGTGTCTGTCCCTCTTCTGCTCCCTCTTGTCCCGCAGGGCTTCTAACCTGTTTTCCTTCTGTCTTTCTTGTACAAACAGTTAAAGTGTAGTTCTCTGTCTGTTGAACCAAAGTGAAGGCTGAAATTGAATGAATAACCCACATTCTTGAGGCAAACAATCAAGGCTTGCAGTTCAAGGTCACTCCCCAGTGTAGTCTTCCATCCATCCATTGTCAATAATCACATGGCCAGTGCGGGGCCCTGTTGGTCCAGAGGCTTAGCTGGAAGGACCTAAGGCATTGAATAGAACACCAGTCCATTGCAGGTCAGTCACACACTGATCTGAAACACATTTTTGGACTGTGGGAGGAACCTCATGAGAACATGAAACAAACTTGCACACATTCTGAGCTGGATTTGAACCCATGTCTGAACCCACAGTCCATGAGGGCGGTGTAAGGCACCAGCACTACCAGCACTACCTGCTGAACTACCTGTCACCCTGAGTATAGCCAGCTCTCTTATAATAGCTGTAGATTAAAGAATCAAACAAATTCATGCTATTTCAAGCCAGGACTCTCCTGGTGTTAAAAAATAGTTTTCCGTAGGTTTGACAGGATTGGATGATGTCGACTGTCTTAAAGTAGCAGGTGTATATCTAGCAAAAGTTAAATGCCAGGGAGTCTGAAGGAGTGGGAGTGAAACCAGCCTGTCCTGTTCAGCATGTTCAGTTTGCATGCTGTCGTGCGAAGCTCTTTCCTGTGTCTCAACTCGCAGATCTGAGCTGTCTTGCAGCGTCGCCGGCCTCCAACCACATTGCACAACGGAGCGTCAGGTTTTTTTTTCCCACATTGATCTGAGAATCAATTAAACGCAACGCCGCCACTGCACAACGATTTAATAACCCATTTTGCGAAGCGCTGTTTTGAGCGCGACTTTAAATGTTTGTGCTGTAGTTCCATATTAACCCCAAGCCATTTGTATATGAAATATGAATCGTTTCAGCTGTCACCGTTTAATGGAAAATGAAAAGGGTAATTATGTTCTCCGGAGCTTTGAGGCCGACGTGCCAGGCTGCTCCAGGCACAGCTAATTAAGTCGATATTTGGGAGGGCCTATAGTAGGCCAGCCCTTGGCTGGGACACCCCAATGTCACGCCTGAGCAGTCGTTCCTCTGTATTCTGGTTCCGAGGCTCAGGAAAGGAGTTTCTAATGAGGGACCCCTGAACCTCGGTCCCACTGTTCTTCCTGCTGCTGCCAGTTCTCAGAAAGCCTCCTCCTCCGCCTACCTGCAGCCCCATGATCTTGTATGGTCATGTAGCAGCCTCGTAAATTTCTCCAAAACAATTGTGTAGCACGTTTTTTTGTGATCTTCGTAAATTTATCAAGGTCATGGATGCTAAACGGAGCAAAGAAACAAACCCTCTTGTGAATCTGCACGGTCATTCCTGCCATCAAGATAAAGATTCCTGTCGTGTTGCTTAAGAATGGAGAAGTGTGGCTGTTGATGAGAGATAAGTCATGAGACTGCAGCGGGATGACTTTACATTTAGGGAGTGGGGAACGAGGTTGACTTTAGGGTTAGGGGTCAGGATGCTGCCTGCCATTACTGTGTACTTACCTTGATCATATCAAGTGTTTGATTCTGGCCTAAAGTTTTAGAACCTCCCTAATGCTTGGAGTTGATTGTTGAGCTGGAAGTGATGCGTCTCCCTGACTTTACTATGCTGTGCCTGGCTTTTTCACCGCACTAATGGCAAACAGCTGCAAACAAAAGGGTGCTGTTTTCAGGCCAAAGGGAAGTATTTCTTATTCACACAAACCTAAAAGTTTGAGATGAACTAGATTGTTCCAGGGACGTCGTGTGGCGTGTGTAGAAGTGTTACTTTGTGTGCTGCATGGAGTCGGTCGCTAACTGTAGTGCTCCGTTTCTGATGCTGGGTCGCGGCTTCTTTGGACAGGGCTTTGGCTCCCCTGCTGTCCTCCTCAGCTCCATGGACACGGAGAGCGTGTGTGAGCGGCTTAGGCAGATCAATGGGATCGAGCCGAGCATGCTGGTCCAGTACTCTTCCACCATCAAGAAGGTGAGTGGATCCACCTGTACCACCCGGACACACGGAATGTTCAGAACACCCCTTGCAGACCAACAGTGAGAGAGCAAATCTTTGATGTAGCTGAACACTAACTTGTGTGGGCTGAAGGACTTCTCTTCCCTCCACTACGTGGCAGAAAGGTTCACGGCTTTGTTTACCGTTTGGATTTGGATTCCTTTTTTTAAGCATTGATTTGTTCCTGACCCTCTGCGCTGCTTACCTACTGTATATTGTGGTAATGGTCCCCGTTCGCTACAGTCCTCGCGTGGGCCCAAGTGGAGTTTTTTCTGAAAGTGAAATCGGTAAAACTGCACCTTGACCTGAGCCCCGCACCATTTGACCACCCTTTCCGTGTCCCAGGCCAATGTGAACGGCAGAGTGCTGTCCCAGTGCAACCTGGAAGAACTCAAGAAAGAGATGAACATGAATTTTGGGGATTGGCATCTCTTTAAGGCAATGGTAATCTCTCGCTTTCTATCCTTTCCAGTAAATTTTTTTGTCTCAAGAAGTCTAGATGTTTGCTAGTCTCTGTTTGGGTTTTATTACTCCCAAGCATTCTGCAGCGCATCGCGGAGTGTGTTTGTGTTCGTGTGCCTTTTCCTGATTTTTCAGCTTTTTTTTTTTATAATCCGTGTCTTTGGAGAAGGCAGGCTGTTCGAGGTCGAAATCAGTAACACATGTAGCTGTGTTGATCAGATTTCCATTTGAGCTTATACAAACGAATGTTGTGTTGCCAAACGCAGTCGGCCATCTGGTCCAGAATGGCTGGTGTTGGGATGAAGGAAAGTTATTGTCTGAACAAGCACAGTCGAGGGTCTCAATAGCCCGGCTTCTCGCTGCCAAAGGCAGGAAATACACCAAGTTTGAAAACAAGTCAACTGTCATGACCTCTTTGACCTTTTTTAAATTCTAACTCAGTGCTGTGCATTTCATTGAGATACTTATGTCAGCCGCTAGGTTACCTCAGAATGCATTTCATAATCAGCTTTTTATGGGGGATTTCTGCTTGTAACTTGAACTGATTTGCATTTAGAATATATTGTTCAAAAATACAATTGTGCTTTTTTCAGTGCAAAGTGGACTTCATGCAGCTTCCATGTAAACTTGTAAAGCTGCAAATTATTACCCTGGTTTCATTTTGCGGGGAACTCACTTCCCATCATATAGGTGATGGAGCTGCGCAGTCTGGAGAAGCAGATGCTTCGCGAGGCCCCGCGAGGGACAGCGGATCAGAGCGGGCGGACGGCAGACGGCAACACCTTCACCAACCCTGAGCTCCCCCTCAGGTACAGCCTGAACTTGAGCTTCGAGGAGCTGAGCAACATGGGCCTGGATGAAACGCAGAGACAGGGCAACTCACACTGGACGGTGCGTCTCCACCCCCCCTTCCACACACACACATCGAGCATTCAGATCCCAGGAGCATCACTTTCCCTTATTTTTCTACACTACAGTTAGTTACTGGCACAAATAAATTCCCTTAGTTATTCAGGTGACAACAACCATTTCTAACATTTGTTCTTAATGATACTGTGTTTACTGTTGTTATTTTTCATTTATCTAACTCTTTTCTCAAAGGAATCTTACAATCTTGGGTTTTTACAGTAAGCAGCTTACAATTATTTACACATTTATACAGTAGAGACATTTTACTGGAGCATTTTAGGGTAAGTGCCTTAGTCAGGTGTAGTGCAGTGTCTGTTGGTAGCAGAGTGATGGCTCTAACCAGTACGCCACCTGCTGCTTTGTACTATGCCTTTGTACTATGCCGAGGTTCTGTGTATTTGGTGTGTATGCGAGAGGTATAGAAGAACAGTGTTTCTGTTCACCATGGTACATGTGGGACACAGAGGTGTCTTTGGAGATCCAGTCCCCTGACCAGAGAAGTTCCTCCTTCTGCTAGAGCAGAGCAGAATTAGCGCGTGGTTTGAGGTGAGAAACGGAATACAGAAATGTTGAACCTCCCCCCACAAAGACAGTTAATGAAGCTCCCTGCAAAGGCAGCTCTGACACCCACACTTCAGGACCATCCTGCCCACACAGGGCGGCAGCTGCCTGGGAGGTGTGTGGGGGGGGGCGTGTCAGCATGCTTCACAATCCAAACAGGGGTTTTATTTCTGTCTGCGCTCTCACCCGGCAGGGCCTCTGCACGCGCCCTCATACAAACACACACACGTGTGTGCTCTGTGCAGCATTAACGTTGACATTGAGCTTCTTGACTGTATGTGAAATAATCCAAGACCTCAGCACCCACATGCATGCTCTGCCAGGTCTGTGAGAGGCACCGAGCCGTTTGCGGGAATGAGCGGGATGAGAGTATCTTTTGGCACGTGCCTTTTGTCAGTGGCTGCTAATGATGTGTCGCACACATTAATCTCGTACCCTGCCAGGCCACCACACACAGGACCCCCAGCATGTCCAGCCTCAACTCCCAGGAGTCGGCCAACGACATCTGCAAACTGACAGACAAGCAGCAGGCCGAGTACCGCGACGCCTACAGGGAGTACATCGCGCAGATGGCCCAGCTGGAGGGGTCGGCCGGTGGCGGCGGTGTCGGGGGGGAAAGAACCGGTTTACTGGCCTCAGAGGACAAAGGCAAGGAGGCAGAGACAGTGGACCGCAAGCCCGTTACTAGGAGAGGAGGAAAGGCCTCTAATACAGTGGATCCCGACCCTGCAGCCGATACCTCGCAGCTCAATCTCATCACTGAGCAGGAGGAACGTCCTGAACGGAGTGGCCTCGGCAGGCTGTCCACTGAGAGGGGGGGCCTCTTTGCTGCCCCGGAGCTCAAGCTGAAGGGCACCGGATTGCGGTACCAGAAGCTGAACAGTGACGAGGATGAGTCTGGCACAGAGGACCTGGACAGCACCCCGCTCCTCCGTAACGAGAAGAAGCCTCGCCCCAAAGGAGCCGAGAGTGTCTACCTGTCGGACACTGCGCTGGACAAGAAGGACTCGTCCGACTCCGGCGTGCGGTCCAGCGACAGCTCGCCTGAACACTCCCTCCGAGACGAGGAGGTGAATCCATCCCAGTCGGAAGGGGGCGACCTAATTGAACTGGAACAGGAGAGCGCTGTGAGGATGAGGGCTGCACCCCGCAGTCTGAGCAGTCTACAGGAGTCCCCCGCCACCCGCATGTCCGTCTGCTCCGAAGCGCCGTCCGAGGGCAGCATCGCCATCAGCTCCCCGGATGACGGCTGGCCTTCTAACAGGGCATACAGCGTGACTCGAGCACCCAGCGACACCACAGTGAACAACAACAACGCCAATGCCCAGCTGACCAACTGCTGCCTCCCTGCATGCAGCCCCGATGACGTCCCCACTGCCTCACCCCAAATCGTAATCGCCCCCGGCTCCAGCACCAACCTAACCGTGTGCAACAAGAACCTGCGAGCCCTTCTCCTAAAGAGGGGCACGGGCCTCAGTGATGGGCCAGAGATGCTCAGCGTCCCCTCGGACACAGCAGTGTTTGGCGAGGAGCGAGAGAGCATCCTGTGAGCGCGGAGTGGAAATGTTGCAGATAAACATTACATAAAATCATACAAAACGAGTGTAGCGCTAGAGCGAAAACTGCAGATTACATAACGCTAGTAGAAGTGTCTGTAAAGTGTGTAAACCAAGAGATGATCAGCTGTCATTTACTGTGCACTTAATGCCATAAGTAAGGTAGCGGACAGATGATTATGTGTAGTTTATGTAAGACAGTGTTAGAATACAAGGAAAATCTTACAGCAGCTTGCATAACCAAAACCCAACAATGATGACGCTCTTTAGGTTCTGCGGTGCTGCCTGTGAAACAGTTAGGTGCTGAGTGGCTTTTTTTTTTTTTTTTTTGGTATCTGTGCCACATGAGTAGATGTGCAGTGTAGTCTACATGCTTGGTGCCGTGTGACCACAGCTCCCCTGGACTGATGGAACCACCCTGGATGTCCAGAAGGCGTCTGAAAAAAGGGCTTCATCAGACCTTCATCCCTCATTCTGTGCAAGTAGAAGCTGACCGTCCTCCTTTTCCCTTGTGATATTAGCAAGAAATGAGAACAAGTCGGTGCTCTTAAGAAATGTTGCATGAGCTCCATGGTAAATGTACTGCACCGTACTGTGGTGTATTACCATGATTTCTAATGCTGCTTAAATAAAGTTCTTGCTGGAAAAATTAAAAAATTGAACAGGGTGTGTTTAAATGCTTGCGAATTCCATTGGTTATCTTTGTGAACGTCGAGAGCTTTCCACTGAATTTCGAACAGAACCGACGGACCGCCACAAATTTAATTACAGCTTGCAAAGTGCTTCCACATTATATTGTGCAACATGTTAAACTGTGTAGTCAATGCATCCATGTAATTAAAAGCAGAAGGGCATCTTATGGTCAAACTGCGCCGAAGTATGTCAGTCGCTGATCTTTACCTTTTCGGGTAAGAAGCCATTCGGCTGCTGAGCAAACTGACCGCAGGCCTCTTTCTGTATTGGCCTTTTTTGGCAGCTGCAAATGTGCATCCTGTTTTACGGTAAATGTACATTTCTTTGCATTGTTGGGAAATGATTTTGCAGTCCACTTTGTTTCAGGCAGTATTTATTGAAGATGCAGAGTTGTTTATTGAATGTAGCTGCCAGGTGGCAATACATGGTGTCAAGTTCAGTCACCCCAGTGCTGGTGAGGCTGTAGTTCCAGCACATCAGGCTGGTCAGAGCAACAGAAACCCTCCGCATTGCTGGTGAGCAGCTCATAGCCGGCCCCTCTAAACAGCGCAGATGTCAGCTGGTAACACCTTCCATGTCGTAGCAGATAAGAATTAAAGTCTTCCGCAATGCAAACAGCGAGAAACTCACTTCATGCTTAACTATGAAATACGTCCGTTTACATTTCCCCTCAGTATTGCACAACATGTTTTTGCCTTTCGAGTTTCTTGTGGTGAAACAAAACTATTTTGCAAGTTTGCATTTTTGCGGCATTGAAACTGTATGCTATGTAGTGTTTGAAACGTAAAAATGCATCTAACATCCAAGCAGATTAACGTATGGGTTAATAACGACTCCGTGGACACTACTGGAGCGGCAATGTTTTGTCGATAGGTGGCGCCCTTCGCCCACAAGCGGACGGACTCCAGGCTTCTGGATCCCGTTTAATCGTCGCACGTTTTATTACGACAGATTACAAGGCGGTGGAATCCGACGGGGTCAAACGGAAGGAAAACTGAACAGAAGCCTGACGACTGTTTTGGATTCATTTCACGGCGCTTTCCTGCTGCTGTCGTCAATCGCTCAACTTTTCTAGATCGAGACCCACTTTGCCGCAACCGATATGCTGTTGATTTTTTTTTTTTTGTTTGTTTACACTTGTGTCCAAGGCGATGTACGGTGTGAAAGGATCAACTTTACCAACACTGACCTGAGCAGGACAGCTCTGAACTATTGCAGCATCGGGCTTCGAACGCATAACCCCGGTCGCACATCCCCTCTCTCCCCCGCCTTAAAGGAGAGAAATTAGTGCTGTATTATCGGATAGGTGATGGTGGGGTCTCATCCCGCTGGGGACCAAGGGCAGCTCGGACTCCCCGCGTCGATATCCCACTCACAATTGACCAGGTGGGTCAATCACTTGCGAACTTTGCTCGAAAGATTTTTTTTTTTTATAAAAATGACGAAACCTGATCGCCTCCCCGCGTCCTTTTTAACATCAGTAAATTCACCCCCCACAGACAGACATGCTCAAATAAAGTATTTGATTTATTTTTGTATAAAAAAGGTACAATTTACAATTACTTTTATAAAAAGTTTCAGCATAATTATGTACAGCATTACATATTGAGCAGAAATTTGCAATTCCTGCATCTATACAAGTTAAAACTCCCACTGCAGAGTTCCTCTCACACCGTCGTTCATTTACAGTTTTGTCCTTTGACGTCCAGTCCTTCGCGTGCCAAAAAGTGACAATTCTGACAAGACTAAATTGTACATCGACTAACCAGGTTGTCTTCTAGTCGCTCCACCTTCGCAAAAAAGCAAAGACTTGTCTTGGGGGGGAAGGAGAGGGTCTTCACAATAATCTTTTTTCTTTTTTACTCCCTCTGTCGGGAATATATCAAGCCTTCCGTTTGAAGAAAGGACAACAAGAAGTCTATAGATAAATAACTATAAATTGTCCAAACGTCACAGATTGTCCGTTTAGTCTCTTTGTTGACTTAGAGAAGAAATCCAGACTGAGAACAAAAAAAAAATGGGGAGGAAAGTCAGTTCCCAGGTCCTGATGTGTTTTTTTTTTTTTCCTCCCCCTCTCCTCTTTTGAGAGTCTAAACCAAACACCTGCAAGAGATTGAGAAAGAGGCGGGTTGAGCAGGCAAACAGGGCAGAGAGCCGGACAGACTGGCGCCGCACAGGAAGCCGCAGTTTGAACATTGAACCAAAGCGCTGGAAGCCCGAGGAGAGCAAGAAGAGAACCGGGCTCCGGACACCGCCGCTCTGCTGAAAGCCACTCGTGTCCCAAACTGAGCCCGACAGCGGGGCGGCGACGTGTCACTTTGTGCAGGAAGACCGGGCGGTGCTGCCATTTCGCGGCAAACGGACAGCGCCAACCCCACTCCCCGCAAAAATGCACCTGAAGGACACCAGCGGTTGCGCCACCGCGGCCACTTACAGCGGTTTCCGCGCACGCAAGCGGACGAGCCGAAGCATCGCTGCGACACCGTAGCAACTAAACGACCGCGGCCGCTGTTAAATTGTTACATTGTAATCATACAATAATGGAACAAATCCTTACCGGTTTAGCGATAGAGCGTCTTGCCGTCGTCTGTGCTGTCTGTTGGAAACTCGGCAGACTGGACACAAACAAACACGTTTTCAGGTGAGAATCTGCACCCCTGGTGCTGCCTCTTACTCACAAGCATCATCATTCACACCGTTTTTTTTTGTTTTTTTTTTTTTTCCCCGCAACCGGACGCGCAGCATCGCCGCTTACAGCTGTCTGGGCTCCGCGCGGTGCCGTGCTTCTAACTGAGAGCCACGTTAAGTTCGACCGCGGTACCTGTAGGGAGAGGATGCTGATGTCCGTGTTCAGGGTGGTCAGCGGGGTCCTGGCCGCGGGGGGGCCCGGCCGCTGGTGGTGCAGGCTGCTCATGGCGGGGTGCGAGTCGAGCGCCAGCTGCAGGTCCAGGATGTAGTCGATGACGTGCTGCAGGATCTCCATCTTGCTCACGCTCTTGTCCTGCGGGATGCTGGGCACGAGCTCCTTGAGCTTCGAGTAGCAGTCGTTCATGTTGTAGAGAAGGCTCAGCGGGTCGTCCACGGGCGTCTTGCTGCGGGAGATGCCCAGGCCGTGATCCGACAGGCTAGCGCTACCTTTCCGAAAGGACCGCACGGGACTTATTGCTTTCATGCTGCTTTTGGGACAGCGAGCGGCTGGGGCGCTTCCTTCGCGTCGGGACTCGGTCGACTCTGCTGCTATTATTGTCGCGGCTGCTGTTCCTCGGCTCCGTCCGACGGCTGCAAGAGGCGAGCGGACTGGAGCGCGCAAGCTGTCACCGCACCCTTAAATACCCCCGCGGGCTGGCCCCGCCTGCGCACGTGCTTGGCCCGTCGGGATTGGGCGCGCGTCGCACGTCCATCAGCCGCGCACCGCCAGCGGATTGGCTGAAGGGCCGCTCGCGCGCAAGTCCCGCCCACATCTTCCGCGTTCTTAACCAGTGAAAGTTCGGGTCGCCGCTGGTGCTTAGAGCGAGCAAAGAGGCTCCGGTCGCTAATTCGGAAAATCGAGCTTCATAACGTACATGCTTTTGATGAAGGGGAATTAATTGCTTTGCGAGAGAAGACTGTCAAGGCCAATAACATAATTGGAAGCAGCAATGAATAATAAACAAGAGCGCATGCACGGAAAATCGCCTAGTCTAAGAGCATAACCTTAAATATTACAGCCGGAGAACGAAGTGACTTTCTGACCAAAAACGCGTATCGTCCAAATGTCGTTATACGCGCAGAAATTTGTGCGAAACGCATCAGCGAGAACCCAAGCCGTGGCATTCGCCGTTGAAAATCACAAACAATCTCGACTTCACTTACATTCATTTTTAGCTACAGCCTCAGCTAAAAACTGTTTAATTCACAAACACGCCGGACCCCTCGTGTAAAATAAATGCCATGGAATGCAATGGAATCGGTAGCCAAGTTTTGTACACCAGTGCCGGATTCCTTCACTCTTTCCTGCATGGAGAGATAAAAAAACATACAATCGGCACAGGAGTTCATTAACATTTTTCATGCCGGATTGATTTAAGGTTTCTTGGGCTTAAGACCTGCGAGCTATAATAAAAGTATAATCGTTTACACTGGTCTTACAGTAGTGTTATGAACCTTCTCGCGTGGTCATGAACATGAGCACTGAGGACAAAACTTGCACAAAATGTTTACTTTACTCTAAAGGAACGCAAAATTCAAATAAATTATTGTACGAACATTTTGACAGCCCAATAATGTGAAACACTGCGTGTTTGATGTGAATCTTGATTTGTAGTTATCCGTCGTGGAATAATTCAGCAAATGCTTATGATCACGGACACATTTGGCAGCGGCTGGGAGGCGCATGTAAGACAAAGTGAGTACAGTGTAAATCCACAGAGACAAACATCTGACGAATGCATGTATTTGGAGGTGGTGGTGGTGGGGGGGTGCTCCTCAACAACACTTATATCATCATCACCGATGGATCACATACAGAACAGTAAGTGCACATAAATCAGCCCGCACAAGATCACAGTTCGCCAGTAATGATGCAGCAAATGGGATAAATCGGCGCAAATGCTGCGCATTTCTGTGTCTGTCACACGCCGCGTTCCTGCACTGTTGCCGCGGATTGAGGCTTCACCACGCCGCCCGATTTCCCCCCGGGGGCCGCTGCGGTCTTCGGAGCTTCTCCTCCCGGAGTCGTGCCGCTTTGTGCCTGAAAAACAGCAGAACGCGCGTCGGTCCAACACTGGACGGGAGGGGGGTGAAAAGAGAAAGCAAGACACGGAAAACGAAACCGAATTCTTCCACACACACACTCTCTCTCTCTTTCAAGTCAGGGTGCTAAAGGGAAATGTATCGAAAACACAAAACTGTAGTATGTGGTTCAGTCAAAAACAAGCATATATGTCATCTTGTGTATAACTGGCAGTTTTACACCAAATTTACTACATTTTTCTTTCATTTCTATTTTTAGTATGGTCTGCCGTTCGGTATGTTTACAAAAATCAGCATCACAATCTCCCAATTAGGTTATGCATGAAAAATTTATTTTTAAAAATGTAACTGTTTTTTTTTTTTTAAATCTTCGTGTATTTTTTTCTGGATTCTGTATGAACACCGCCACGCGCCATTTTTAATGTTCACCAGTGGGTTCTGTCATGTCGAACAGCGTTCTCTAAATCTATTTAAATAAAGTAATCCATGGTAGGTTATGCACATAGCAAACATGTAAGCCGCCCCCCCCCAAACACACACACGTACGTAACAGCAAAAACGCATGTGCACTCTTGGCTGGCTTTGCCCTTTTCAAACAGCACGTGTGCATTTACAACGCGGCTCGTCCACACACGGCATTCCCTCCGTTCTGATCTGGTCGCCCCCCCCCCCCCCCAAAAAAAAAAAAAAAATTCTGTCTTTCTCTTTTTTGTTCCCGCAGCTGTGCGCGCGCGCGCGCGCACGACGCCCCGACCGATCTCTGACAGGTGATGAATTGGCACCGGGAGCGCGCGCCGCAGCAACAAACGGCGACAACAGCGCGGAGTCGCGAGCGGCCGCGCGGCCGCGAGCTCGCACTCTCGCAGACTCTTCGGCGCCGGCCGCGTGACGTCACCCCCCCATTCACGGCGGGGGCCCCCTCGAGCCAGTCCTCGCGGCGCCGCTCAGGCGGCTGCCATGGCGACCGGAGCCGTCCGTCAGTCAGCGGAGCTTCTCAGCTGATCAATGGGGGCAGCGCGGGAGCGCGCGCCCGGGGTTGCGCCTCGCATCCATCACCTCGGTCCCGCGCTCCTTCGGCCGCGCGCACACCTGCACTCATTTGCATTTCTTAAGTTATTTGTTTGGAGAGCGGGCCACTTTTTCACGACGGTTGCGCAAGGATGCACGGCTGTACGTAATTAACTTCAGATGTTAGTTAAAAAAATAATCATTTGCTGTAGACAAAACGGTTTAGGGGTTGTTTCGACAACTCTATTGCAGCGTTAGAATAGGACGGGACGCAGCCTTATTGATCCCCGCTGGAAAATTATCCGAAAAATCGGTTCCGTCAAACAATAACATAACGCATGTAAATGCATTAAAACTTAGCTGTAGCTTGGCCTTTTTATAATATTGAAGGCGATATTATTCCATGCGTTTTTTAAGTTGACCTGACACTACGGAATTGGCGCTGGACTAGAGATTTTTTTAATTTTTTTTTTACTTTTCTTGGGGTTAAATGGAGGTCCTGAAACGGAACATCCCACAACTTGCATGATCGCGCACTTTCAACCCTCCAGAAGACGTGTGTGTGCGTGTGTTTAGCGACATTCTACACTCACAAGGGCTTCCCTCTGTATGTGTGTGACAGAAAGAGAGAGAGCTTGGAGATAAGTGCATCAAAGCAAGCAAGCAAGCACAGTGTGTGTGTGTGATGTGCTGTCCGCAAGCGGCGTCGGGATGTCTACATCTCTCACTGAACTGTGGACCCAGCTCGACACACAAGGAGCCCCACGCACCCGTGTCGTTCCGAGGGCTCTGACCCACTGCGACTCTGGTTACTGCTATTTTCAAGCGCTGGTCTTCCAATACCGCCCCACAGCCACTTTTCCCCGCTCGGTTCACCCATGTGTGCGAGATGATCCCCGCTGCCAAGTGCGGTCTACTGCGCACGAAAACACAATTTGGCCGCTTTATAAAAGTCTGAAACACACAAATACAGAGGACGATGTACAATGCACGCTTTTGAACCTCAGCACTCATCTCCAACATTCATTTTTACATCATTTTAGGCGCATCTTCCTGTCCAGTGGCACGTGCATCCCAATCCTCCGACCGAGTATGTGAGAAAAGTTCGCATTTATTCGCTTAGAAATGTATTTTCTACGCATATGCTGGATAACATAAACCTTGACCATCTCCATTCTTTTCCCTCTTCTGACTACAACGAGCGCCCTCTTCACAAACGCGGGTTCGATCCAAACCGAAATCGACGCCACTTCTTCTGCTCGGTTCTTCATAAGGAAACCACGCGCCTGTCGCGTGCAGCGGCGCGCGAGACACTGCGGCGCGCAACCCTTTTTAGAGGCTGCGGCGACCCCCCCGGGGGGGGCGTTGTGTTAGCGTTGAGCCTCTCTTAGACGAGGGACTTTATTATTATTATTATTATTATTATTATTATTATTATTATTATTATTCAGTTTTTTCCTCACATACAAATACGGTTAAAATGAAAAAAGTCGTTTCGGGCCATTTAATCGCGTGAATTTTGACGAAAGCGCCACATAGCCTGGAGTTCGATGCATCTGAGGTAAAAATTGGTCGGTGAATACCTTTTTGTAGTTTATAACTATTGTAAACTGTATAATAAGCTGGTTTAAAGCTGTATTTCTACAAAATTCATTCTTGATATCTTAATAATTCATGTTTGTGGGTGCTGGTGCTCAAGAGTACATTACCTCCTGTTGAAAAAAGCAGCAATAGTGTAAATGAGGACATTTTTTTCTTAAACCTACAGTTTTTTAAGTAAAACAAGAAACTTCAATAACTCTTTTAACTGTAGCTTTATATACTCCATTTTATATACTTGCCTTAATGGAAGACGTTACACCTCAGTACTCTTATTGGGGTAAAAAAGTGAGGATAACACAAGAGCAGCAAGTGAGATTTAAACTTTCAGCATATACATTACACCTACAGGTTAACCACTAAGCTACTTGCTGCCCATTTCTTATGAAAACCAAGATCAAAATGTTATATTTATAAACAATTAACTTGGAGAAAATGCATGTAGTTCTTTCATGAACATCTGTATAAGGGAAGAACGACAAAGTGAATGTTGAACCGTGGCTTCATTTTAGCTTTAAAGTCCAGTCTGCGTGGGCTGTGGACTTTCGGGTGCTGTGTATGCTGTGCGGATAAGGCACAATGCATTAAATACATTATTCATCAAAGGACTGCAGGATAGAAATGAATAAATGAAAAGTCGAGTAAGTTTAAACTTGGTGTATCCTCACAAATAAATTTGAATGATTAATAATTAATAAGCATTCAACATTGTGTATCACTTGCTTTAATTTCTTCCTTTATTAATAGTCTTCGGTCTTCACTTGAGAACCCATGCATGCTCAAACATAAATTACCTTCATTGAGTTTAATTGATTAAGATTAATTCAGACCCCTGTGCCCCCCACCACACAAAGCTTTCTTGTAGTCGGCATCAGGTAAGGTAGTGCTTAGAGCTGCTGCCTGGCAGTTGTAGGGCCCAGGTTTAAATCCCACCTTCTGCTGTAGTATCCTTGAGTTAGATGCTCACCCCAGTTGGTCCTAAAAAACCCCAGCTGTTTAAGTAGGTAAATCATTGTAAGTAATTTAATAATGCAAGTTGATTTGGAGAAAAGTGTCGACTGAATTAATAGAATTGGTGATACATGGCTTGCCGACTGAATGAGATTCAGTTCTTGCACGGGAACGGTTAGCTTGTGTTTGCCCTCGCTAGAGGGGGCTGAGCTGGCCACCCAGTTTTGTGGGGAGGGAGGTACTGGCTCGGTTGCTGTCTTGTAACTTGAGAGCACTTAGCAGTACGTGGACAGTCCGGCCCCAGGAGTGGCAGTCACATTGGAAGAGAAACAAAGGCTGGGTGACTCCCTTGGAGAAGAGGAGATTTTCAAGCTGCTCAGGTTTTCTTAGAAAACTATAGCTGAAGGAATTGAGGCCTAAAAACAGCACCAAGTTGTTGGTTCTGATGCAGAGAATATGTCGCGCCATCTTCTTATAATGCTTCTTTATTTTTCTTTGCTTTGACAGCAGGGTTTTTGGGGGGTGTTACTAGAAGCCAAGAAACTGTCGATTTTATGGTGATAATGGTTACTTTGATGCTGTGAGATGCTGTTTGTTTGTTTATTTGGGTTTTCAGGGAGGTGCTTTCGCTGCTGGCAGTCCTTGGGGTGGTGTTGAGATAGGAATTGCTCTGACCTCCATGTCATTTTCTGTGAAGAACTTCTTCAGAATTGGATGCAAAGCGAGAAGTTTTCTTTCTGAGAGAATAACTGCTCAAGGGACCACCAAGAATCTATGAGGCCTAAAGCATTTATGTTTTTCATAACACTTTGATTTGTAGCCATAATCTGTTTTTGTAGTGTATAGGTCCTTACACCAGCTTATCGTACCCCATGACGTGTCATGGAGCCAGCTACAGTCCTCACTATCCTGGATCTTTTTCTAATGTTCTTTTGTGGGTAACCCATGTTGCAACATTTTTATTATTAGGAGGGAGAGAGAAAGTTAAGTTTAAAAAGTACCAGCTAAGCTCCATGATTAATTGCATTGCTTTGTGTCATTGCTTACCTACCATTGTTAGTGCAAGTGGGTTAATTTATGCCTCATGGTGTTTGAAATTGTGGACAAGATCCTGACACTGAACACCTCAGTCCTGTCATAACACTGCTGATCTAAGTCTGGAAAGTTTGCTCCACTGTGTGTGGAACTGTGTGACTCAAGAGGATTGCTTGTGGGTTGCCTCATACCTCCAGCTCATGCGTTTGGCATGGAGCAGAGATGCAACAGAGAGGAACTTATCATGTTGATGCAGTCAGCGTGTTCAGAGGAATGAGCAGAACCTGTCACCGACTGGCCATGGCCATGTGAATATATTTTGATTGCTGGACCGACTGTATTGCAATTCTTCTCTGTCTTTGTTTTTGCTTCTTAAGGAAGGCCTTTCGGATTTCTTGACACTTTTTTCCAACAACAGTAATATAGTTAGAGATGATTGAACTGTATCTTATACTATATACACATTGATGGTTGATAACTTTCTCCTTGTAGCTGTTCCAGGAAAATCAATGTTGGTCTAATTCTCATGTTACAGGTTTGAATGCTGTCAGAGCTGCATGCAAAAGACAACCAGTCAACACTGTGTCCAGAAAAACATAACACCAGGAAGCTATTTCTACAAGGAATAGCGTAAGTTTGGCTATCTTGTTTATGCCTGAGATATTTTAAAGCAATCTCAATACTTATGGCTTTGCAACAGAGAAAACAGAGCTGAAATGTTGCTGAATGGAAGAGTACTCACATTACCTTTGTAAAATTTTTGGTTTTGATTAGTTTACAATGATAATTTTTGTACTTATGGCTTTTCAGTTAAGTGCTATATTTAAGCCTTTGGGTTATTCTGGTTCACAGAATTGTTGTTCTTTGAATCATCCAAAATAGCCACTCAATATGAAATAATCAGTTATGAAAATGAAAAAAAAAAATACAAATTTATATACCTGGAGATTAAGAAAACTGAGCTAAATTGTCAGACTTGATTGAAACATGCTTAATATGCTTGCAACAGTGGACGAAACTGTCCTCTCTATGTTCTCATCTCAGCTGAACTCTTTTGTCAGTACGGCATCCTTTTGCTTGAAAATAAAGTCAACTGCTGGCCGCACTTGACCAATCAGGTGGGTAACTGAAGGGCAGTGCTTTTAACTGATCACAACAAAGGTTTCATTGCCCTAATCCTCTTATACTCTTATCTCACACCCCCCCCCCCACTGTTCCTTGGGCCCTGAGTAGATTGTATGAGAAATGAGAGGCTGGCTGTTTCACATGTAACCCTGTTCCACTTCCCCAGCCCCACTTCACACTCCTGCAGCACATGCGCACATATAGAAAGACACAAACAGATATACACACCAGTAACATCTCTTAAGGGAAAAGTCTGCCACTGAGTTAATGATAATTCTGCCAGATCTGTTGGCTTCAGTTCCTTAGATAGTTATTTGGTTAAGGAGCATCTGACAGGAAAAATGTCAGTGTTTTTCAATGATTCTTAAGAAAAACATTGTATGTGTTCTGTGTATTGCAGACCAGTGTGCCCAACAGACTTGAGTGGACTTAGGCACCTTAATTCCCATTCATAATTAAGCATTAACTACAAAAAGCACAGATTGATTAAAGCACAGGTGAGTGTTCTCTGTGACCCTTTCAGCGTAAAGATCTTATGGGCTTTATCTGTAAACTCAGATCTAACAGCCTGTGAATAATCCTTATGGTGCTCCTCCTTGATCTTTGCTAAGCACCTTGGGGAAAGGAACCAGCTGTGTGCGTTTGCATGTGCGTTTATGTGTCTATATTTTCATAAAAACATGCCGTCTGGTCACTGCTCTCTCTGGTTCTTTTTTGCACTTTTGAGTGAGAAGGTCATGGTTTATGAAATACAGGAGAAAGAACATTATTGTGTGTTTTTATTAGAATCTTTTGTCACAGTTGCATGGTCTTGTTGGAACATTATGGTTAGGTTTGTATACATTTATTAATAAAATATAATTTTTTTGATTATAAAATTTATTTGTATGAAAGTCCAGTCACGTAAACTATTCACATATTTGCTAGAGGTATATAAGTGTATACTCTAATTCTTCTTCTGTAATTGGTGTAATCTGTGAAAATGAAAATCTGTGTATGAATTGTGCTGTGTGTACAATGCCTTTATCTTATGCAGATGTGGTTAGTTTTTAATTCTCATCTGTACTAGGAAACATGACATTTCAGTTACTCCAAAAATTTTCTGGTCTTACTATTAGTCATCTAAATGAATCTATCTATTTTTTAATGTTATCCACTCTATGTTGTTGTCAGGGGTCTGGTAAGAAAAGATAAGCATGCACATGAGGAGCAGTGGATCTTTTTAAATGTCTGAGTTTGGAAATTTCTCCACATGATATATCTGGAATGTGCGATTCACAAGATAGTAATCAAAAATATTGGAATCTATTTTTAATACTGATCATCGGCAGAAGCAACTGATCCAGTAAAAATGGTGGCTTTCAGTGTGTGTCTGTCTTGAAGGACTGGCATCCAGGTGAAACAGTACTGGGTACCTTCTTCTCTTTCTCATAAGCCCACATACTCTGAGAAAAGCCCAACAGAAACTATATAAACACTTTACAATTTCTACTTTGGTTTACCAAAAGCAGATATGAAATTATTATGGTGGTGGTGTGTGTATTTGTGCTTGTGTGTGAGACATCATCTAATGAAAAAGTTTTCAAAGGTAAATCTTGATGCAGAGCTTCAGTGAAAGTTTTCAGGATAGACTGTCTTCTCTATAAGTTTATGGATCTGCCTCTTATAGATGCTTCTGGTCCTATTCAAAAGCTGTACATTTTTTTACGATTATGGGTGTGTGTGTGTGTGTGTGTGAGCAAGTGTGAGCACTTGTGTGACTGCGAGCAAAGTCCTTCTGGACACATTTCCTCTTTGAGGCACTCCCCAGCTGCCAAGAAGTGGATGTGGAGCCATACGTTTCAAGAAGAAGTGGAAGGCAGTTTCCTCTTTTCCTCTGTGACATAAAGTGCATGCAAGTTTGTCGCTCCCGTTTTAACGACTTCTGAAGAAGTGTGTTGGGGGGTGCAGTTG
Organism: Heterotis niloticus; assembly: GCA_018136845.1. NCBI lineage: Eukaryota > Metazoa > Chordata > Actinopteri > Osteoglossiformes > Osteoglossidae > Heterotis > Heterotis niloticus. The sequence goes on along the minus strand of CM030901.1, from coordinate 12,982,428 downwards.
CGGAGTTGGAGAGAGGGGGTTTCAGGAGTGGGGTGTTGCAACAAAACATGCCAAACACTAAAGAGTGAATTAGCCCTTCACAGATGTGATGCGATAATGAGATAATTTGGGTGGTCGAGATAAGTGAAAGGGCCTGGCTTGATGCTATGTAAGGAGGAAAGGGAGGGGGCCAGGGTGCGGTGTCTGTGCCCTCCTTCTTTCAGTGCAAGACTTCATTATCATGTCAATCTGGGAGAAAAAAAACAGCAGCAGCAGAGCAGCCCCATATGGAGCAGCAGGACCCTGGGATGAATAGTGAATGCAATGGCTTCTGGAATCTGCCTGCAGCTTTTGTGCACAGGGTGACCAAAGACAAGTGGGGGCTGGGGGGGCTTGCAGATGGCCAGGCTATAAATAGGCAGCCAGTCCATCTTCATGCTGTCAGTCTGTCTATCTGTCTGTTCTCTGGCTGGCTTGAGCTCCATAAGGTTCTGTGAACAATGGGCCCTCGAGCAGCAAGAAAAGACAAATCACATGCTATAATGTGGCTCCAGGACTTGGAGCGTGACACAGCTCTTCGCTCAGACACTTATGACTCAGATTGGCTCACTGATGACCCTGTAATCGTGCACTGGGGGAAATTTTGATAACCAGAAGCATCCTAGGTCCAGGTGATATTTTTTGAGTGTTGTTATGAGGTCATGTCCTTGCAGTGAAAAACATCTGTGCAAGCGCTTAAAATAATAGAGGTATGGCGGCACGTTTCCACAAACTGGATCAAGGGTTCTGCAGCATCATGCTGGAATAGTGGGGCAGTCTGGCATGAGATGTGTGCTTGGCAAGGTGTCACATGTTTGCAGAGTAAGGTGTTCAAAGTGCAATGCTTCCTTTTAAAGCTATGCTTGGTGCAAGTCCATGACAGTGGATGGATTCATCTCTCGACCTCTCCTAAATGTAAAGACTAAATCTGATTGTGGTTCTCCCAAGCCAGGGCCCCCACGGAGGTGCAGGGAAATAACACAGAGAGATAATTGTTGGGAATGATGGGCATCACTGGACCCAAGCTGTAAACATGGGGCCAAGGGGGCAGCTGTAGCCCAAGGTTTTTGCTTGGACCACACAGGGGGAAAGGGTCTCTCTGCCAGCTTTGTGGGAACAATGCGGAGTGGGTTGATAAGGTGGCACCTGGCTTGGGAAAAGGCATGCGTTAGTGTTAGCGGGGAGCATGTGGAAGAGCTTGTGAAAAGCATGTACATAATGCAGAACCACATCCTGTCTATAGCTATTTTGACGTTTTATTGGCCAAGAGTTTAATTTTTCTCAAATAGGATTGTACCATTTTGATACAAAGCTTCACCTTTTCCATAGTTTCCATAGTTGCTTATCATATATCACCCAATTGTTCTGTAACACAGAACTGCTACAGTGATCAAGCAAACCCAGAAAGAAACCAGTTTAAGGGTTTTTCTCACAGAATTCCTTACCTCACCAACATAGTCTCCATTTACAGTATGTGTGTTTCTGTACCATAAAAGTGTACTATTTACATAGGCCTTTACGTTATTAAAATCAATGTTCAGTTGTATTATATGTATCATACTATATGCAGAGTAATGTAACAGTTTTTTTGTCAGAGCCAACTCAAAATTTGCATGTTTTCCTAACACACATAACATTGCCACAAAGCCTTCATGCAATTTAAGCCATACATTTGAAGGATCGTTTACATTCAATTAACTACAATGCAAAACACCAGTGATGATATTTAAATGCAAGCTTGGTTTGTTTATGGGACAAAGTCTGTTTGACTATGTAAAATTCTACTTCCAATATGATCCTGTCATAATTCTTTCAAAAGTTACCTGGGGTGAAATTATTAAAATGTTACTCTTATGCCTGCCTTTAGTGAGCATGGATAAGAAGTCACATTCTGCTGCTCTTAAGAGTTTAATTGCTGTTAGAGATGCAAAGTTTGAAAAGTAAATTAGTTGAATGTGAGCAAGTTTATAGCCAGTATAACAAATGAGGCCGCATGGGGCATGCTTTGGAATACATGCAGTATGCAACCCTGTCACATCTTCTTAGATGATCAACAAGTACAACAACTGTAATTGGGGTAGGGGTCATTTTCAAATTATTATACGGCACACAGAATTGCTGTAATGTTAATTTTAGCCTACAAGAAAATGAGTAATAGAATTTACATTATATATGGGTGTTGCTTGTGACTATCAAAAGAATTTAGTTTAACTGGACAAACTAGGCAGAGCTCAGCTGGCAGTGGATGAATTTTTTAGGTCAAATTAGTCTCAAGGGAAGTTCAAATGGCCAGAGTAGTTAATCTATGTACCTGTCATCTATAACATTGGGGAAGATTCCTGTAAATGGCATGAAAATGTAGAAAGACAGCAAATGAACATGGTTTCAAAAGCATGTGTTTCTTACCACCCTGAATTCCTAATGAAAGTTGTGGATGGAGGGTTAATAAACTCTGTAGAAATGAAGCCAAACACTCTTTTAATTGTATGCAGTTCTATATGTAACAATGTCACAGGATGTTTATATAGTTGTTGTCATAAACGGTACATATTACTACCCTGGTGTAAACACGTTACAGCGATTGAGCAATAGAACTTCAAGATGTAGAAAAATTGAACTTGAATTTCACTAAGTGGGACTAAATGACAGCTGTCATTTTATTAAAAAAGCAATTGCTAAACTATTAAATTTAAAAAATTGCTAAACTGGTTCTGTCTGTACAGTATGTATGTATGTATGTATTTGTCTCTCCTCTTTTTTCCTCCTATTTTGAAACAACTGTCAACGGTATCATTACAGTAAATTGAAAGCTTCATTGGCATGATCTAGTACTCCTGGCCCCAAAGGCTATAGTACAACAGATGTTATGGTAGAAAACAAAGTGGGACCCCCACTACCCCAGTCCAGCAGAAGCTTGGTTTGCCCTTATTAAGGGAATGCTCCTTGAAATGCAAATGAACACCAGCCAGTACAGTCCAGGATTACTCAAGAATGGTGGGAAAAGAGGTCTGATCTCCTCAAGCACACCAGTCCCCCTCACCCCTTCTCCTCTCAAAAAACACTTTATTTGAACGTCTGAATCTGAAGGGTTAGCAGGAGACGGGAAGGAAATGGGCTTAATGTGGAAAAATGAATGTGAACATGACACGTTTTCCGTCTTTTGACTGTCCTTTCTTACATACATCAATGTGGTTCAGTTCTTTAAATTCCACTTATGGAGCAAAACTGAAAGTTACGCTGTATTATCTGAAGCTCCCATTTTACATGTGTACTTTGTAGACCTAACAGTTGTCTCGCTTTAGGTTAACAAAATCTAACAATTACAAATAGAATCACCAGGTGCACTCAAGCTTTCATATTATTCGTTTACAGAGTTACAGAGAACTGTTGTCATTTATGGGCTGTGATTAAATATTTCTTTTCATAACAGGCTGTCTGTGAATTTGGAGACATTTGGCAGACCTGTTTTTTGTGTAACCTAGAATTACCTTTTCAGATCTTTCTGCCGATTCTCTTTTTTGCCTCTTTGCTCTTTAGTAGTAAAAGATCATGTTTTTTTTATTCTATATTAAATCAGACAGTTCCTAAAGATAATGCATTCTAATTCCTTTAAGAAATCTATTTTGTTAATTTAGTGGACATAGACTTTTGAGATTACTGCTGACTTTCTTTATAATCATGCAAACTTGTTTATGCTAATAGAACTGAATGTTCACTGTGCCTTTATATGTCCAACATCTTGTATGGCATGTACCATTAGCACAATGCATCGTTGAGTTTCAGGTGATAAACCCTATCAGTCTTTATCATTGTCCTTTAGAATAAAATATAAACAAAATCAACTCATTTCTTGAAGCTTAAAGCATTGAGGCACAACCCTCTTGCATACTGTGGACAAAGGCTTTTTTCTTTTCTCAAGATTGCATCCAAGGTTGTCATCACTGACATTTGTGGTCGGAGGGAGAATAGCTGCTGCTGCCTTGTGAAGATTTGGATTTGAGTCTTTCTCTGGCTCTAGTATCCTTGAGCAAGATCCTTACCCTTAACTGCACCCTGCTGTATAAATGGGTAAATCATTATAAAGTTACTATCAGGGCAAGTTGCCTTGTGTAAAGGGGTAAACTAAATAAATGTTAGAAAGTATAATAACTGTTGACTGTTAGTAAGAATAATTACTTTGATTATATGTGAAATTCCATTTTCTTCCACCTGTGGCCCTAGGTTCCATGCTGTATGCCTCTATACATGCTTACAAGCATATTTTCAGACATAGTGAAGTTGTGTCTGCTTGACTTCTGATGGGATATACAAATGTGATTCAGTACTTGCCCCTCAGTGGGGCACGATGGTCTGTGTGTGACTGGGGAATAACCTTGGCTCTCCCTTGCACCTGGCCAAGGTCTTCAGTTATTGTTTTGACTTCAAGATAAAGATCGAGTGCCCTCCTTCTCTTAAACATAACAACTTTCTCCAAGAGCCTGCAACTTGGCAAGGAAAGGCACCCCACCAAGTTACTCTCATATTTTCAGAGGCCTGTTGCCATAGTGAGCTTCAGGATTCTTAGAAAGGGACAGACCACCACCCCAACATACACACACTTTTTTTTTAGATTTATTGCTCTGGATTGTCACTATCAGCTGGATAAACCTGTAGTACAGAACAAAACAGAGCACCTATGAAATTTGCCATAGATAGAATGTGGAAAATTCACTGGTCCTGTTTTCTGTCTAATTGTTTAGATATCTTTCCTAAATGCAGAGGAAGTAAGGAGAGATGCTTTGGCTGCCAGGAGAGGAGGAAACTCAAACTTGTTCCTAACTCATACATACTGTAGTCTATCGTCTTTTTCTATGGCAGTATGCAACAGAGTGGTTAATGACCTGGACTTGGGACTTAGGCAGGGTGTTCATATCCCAGGAGTGGGCCTGCCATTGCCTTTATGACCAAATTGCTAACTTTGAACTGTTTGAGTACTTGTTCATTTTTATATTTGAGTGGAGTATAACACTATATTTTGTCTATCTGAGTAAAAGTCTGGTAAGTAACTGGTATAATGTGCTCTGCATGACAATCACTGTAAATGACATTTGCCAAAAGAAAAAAGACAGCAAATGAAATTCTGCTCTGGAATGAATAAAGAATCAAAGATAAAGATGTCTAAATTGTCACTTCATGGTAGATTTCTGTTCTTACCAAAAGTATTTGTGTCAGCAATAATCACAGTGGCCCTGCTTCCAGTCTTACCACTATAATTTTTGGACAGCAGCCATGGCTTGTATTCCTCTCACTCAGGCCCCAAAACACATCGCCTTTCTTCCGGTCACTTCTACAGAGCTACCCGCTATCGATTTATTTGCGTTTTAAACATGTGCATGTGTATTTATCAAGCCGCCATTGATTTGAAGAGGTGCTTCCCAATATCTACGTACTCTGCCCCCTTCAGGCCATGGGTGGTTCCAGTGTGTTGGTGAAAAACATTTTCTAAGCAGCACAGTTTCCTTACTTGTGAGTAGTACCATCTTGCTGGCTACATATTAGCTGTGTCAATTATTGTGCACTTGTGTTCTGGGGGCTAAACATGAAATCAAGGGTTATGGGACTAACTAGCACACAAAATACTTTTTTGATAGTACTGCTGGGTTAGGCACTGCTTGATAGACATCATTACTTTTAGAGTGGCTGTGTGATGTGGTGCCTGATCCCCTGTGAGAGTTTCACTCACATTAATTTGGAAATTATACATAATTTCCATTCTCATTCATAGAGAAGTGGCACTTTATGTGGACAGACATTCAGCAAGCTGAACAAATATTTGTTACCCTTGAATATTTTGTTCAGATTGTCAATATTCACTCTAAAGGAGCAGTTTAGTGCTCATAGTAATCCTGACTCTAAAGCATTTGATTACTTTATTAATTCATTAAATATATTTTGCCTGTACAAAGCCTATAAATTGCTGGGGTGACTTGAATTAATCAAATGGAAAATTATCTCCTATTTTTTTAATGCTTTTTGGTACTAGATTATTACTGAAAATGTTGATAATTCATTGGTCAGTATAGTTTTCACTACATGGCTGCACAAATTCTCTTACTTAGATACAGCATGTTTCAAACCATTTCCAGAATTGGAAAACCTGTTAAAACTCTTTCTATAATCCCATGATCCTTCATTAAGGACATCTGCCCTAGCCCTGTTACTATGCTGAGAATATGTTTGTGAGGCATCCTGTAGGCTAAGGAGTTGGCAAAGGGTGAGACCTTGGAGGACCCTAGAAGCACATTAGGGCTGTTCTGGTGTCTGCCAAGCTGCCCCACTTCCCTCAAGGACCCCCACCAGCCAGTAGCTCATACTGACATCTGCCCCGTGATGTCCTGGCATGGGCAAATCCGGGAGCATTCTGGAGTTGAGTGTGAGGAGCGTGTTGCCCTACCTGTCAGAATTCACACTTAGCTTTTTCTCCCCCCCAGTCACTGGCAAGAGGCTATGGCCCTGTGTCACACCGCAAATCACCATCTCACAGCTCAACTGCTTCCGGGCTTCTGTCTCCTGCCTTATTCCTCTCAGATGCGCTGTGCAAGTGGAAGTACATTGTAAGGGGTCTTCCACAAACCATTCTTCTCTTCTGTTTCTCTTCAACTGCAGAATGATGCAGTGAAGTTGATATTTTTTTGAAGATAGCATTTGAAATAAGAGCGTGGGTACCATCAACACTGGATTTAAGTGAGGGTTGCATTCCAGAAGAGGGAGTGTAATGTGTGAAAATCACATATTGTAAGCATATTTTTTCTTCTAAGAAACAATATAATGCCATAGATGTGTTCTATGTATGTAGGGCCATACATGCGTAATTTTTTTGAATCTTAGTTTTTAATAGAAAGCAGAAAGAAAATACAAATAATAAAGAGAACACAGTAAAAACAATCTCTGTATCTACAAAGCTCAACCTGTTTGTTTACTTGTTGTTCATACACAGCTTTGTTTTTTAAGCCACAGACTTGAAATTTGCCACAGTGGTATTTTTCACCCTAAGGGAGTTTTTTGAGTAGTCAAGTTTATTGAAATGGAAGATGGCTACTTACTCTTCTGAAAATTTAAAATTTTGTCTGTGACAAGGCTTGGAGAAGCAGGCATAGTGACATGACATGCAGCATGTATTAACATGACATGTAAAGCATACCTATGTGACACTGACAGATTTACTTACCATACACACAGATGCACACACATAGGAGCATTGTTGCCTCACATGTTCTACAAATATATGCTGACGTACTTTTTCACTAAAACACACTGGCTTTGGTAGATGAAGTTTGGTGATATATACTTTGCTATCATTGTCTGCACATCAGTGTGCACATGCCTTGAACACACAAATGTACTGAATCCAACAAATCAAAAGGTAATAAAGTTTGGTGATATATAATTGTTATTGCTGTGTCCATGTCAGTATGGCTAGCAGGTGTTGCTGTCAGTACCATACACATGTTCGATCAAAAGAACAAGTAACTGCTATATGTAAGAAAATGAAAATGTACAAACTATGCACACATGACATTGCACTAACCCTAAGTAATAAAGTTTTATGAAATATATTTTGTTTCCTTTTCCATTTGACTATTTGCACGCTCTGTGGCATCTGCCTGTCCAACAGAATTAATAAAACTTATGTACAGAATACAGCCACTTGAAGGGTAATACAGTTTTGGGATATACTGTACAATGTTCTATTACTTTTGACCTTTTCACCACTGAACCTTTTTGACTTGGGCAGTGCCAGATAATTCAGCCAGTAATAATATAAATACAGTTTATAATAATAACACAGTGCAGCACCAGAGTTAAGAAGAGAAGGGAAACCAGTGTTTCACCTTTGATTTTATTTTCTCTGCACAAATCACATATTGTAGGCATTTACCTTTAACTCAAACCCGACACTTTCTTTATGCAGGTTGTGGATTCACCTCACTCATACCTTGCTAATACATTTAACTTTTGTTCTAATTAAATGGACTTTCTAGGAAGCTTTGACTCACTTGCACCTTTCATTTTGCTTGGATGACATTTTGACAAAATAATTCATGCAAATGAAAGGTAATGCACATACAAATAAGCCTAGAAAACACAAAGTCACACAAGACATGCAAGCAGTGAGATCACATGTGGCAGACTGACTGAGAAAAATGACAACATGGCTCAGCTGTTCCGTGCATCACTTCCACCAGCCATTATACGGTCAACAATAAACATTTGGGTTGTGTCATTTTGAGAAATGGGCATCCTTAAAACATTTTTTTGCTAATTGTAGGGTCCATTATTCTAAAATCCAATCCAAAATGTGTCAGTTGCAAGTTAAGTGTTTAGCCTTGTTCTGAACCTTCTGTAATTCTCCTTAAGTTTACGAGTAAGAAAGTAAACTGTATGCTTTGTACAGGTAATCGTGTTACCAGTCTTCCCTGTTGTAAATAACACAGATGAAAAAAACAAATACAAGTGACCTCTGAAAGTGTGGTTATTCATAAAGATTTTTATGTTTCCTACAGCAAAAGAAGCCCTTAATAAAGAGCACATCCTAGAGTCTTCAGAGGTTCTTGGAAGGAAGAGCTCACCATGAGGAGTCTGGTGGACTCAGGCCTTAAGCAAAAGTTATTTTTGCAGCAGAAATGTCTGCAGCAGATGGGAAGCTAAGCTGAGATGTGGCTGAGAATGGCTAATGGAACTGCTGACATTTGGTCAGATGGGGCAGATTACCCTGTCTGGTGAACCCTTAAAGCTCTGACAAAATATTTCACTGTACTGGGGTTTGGATTGGTTAAAGGACTGATCATTTTTCTACCATTGCTTAGCAGGATGGATTTTCCTGAAGCCAAAGATGATCAGTTCAGTGAGAAAATTGAATTAGGATGCTAGCATGTCACTAGTGTAAACATTCCACTCTTGTCAAATGACACTGGCTTGCTGTTTCTGTTCCTCCTGTATTGCAAGGACTGCTGACCATGTTTGTTTTCAGTTGATTGTTTAAATGGGGAGCTTGCACTGCTTAAAGTACTTCTTCACTGTACCAGCATTGTTGTCAGGGGTAACTTTGCTACTATACCTAAACTAAACACGAAAGCAAAAGCTAAAAGCACAGTAAGACTCTGTCTTCCATTGCCTGTGAATCTGTGCTCATTTTGTGTTCGTGTGGCTTTTGATCACATCACGTGCATGGGATGGTTTGTGCTACTCGACAAAAAACATCCCCTACTATAGCCAAGAGGGTTTGAAACAAGCATTTAATATTAAAGGAATAGCCAGGCTCAAAAGGTTTGGAAAATGACCTGCGTTTAGTTTTATCAGTCAGTACCTCTTTAGAATAGTAAATGGGATACAAAACAAACCAATATCATTGGGCTATTTCTTGGCAGAATGGTCACAAATGAACACCAAAGCATTTGTCAGATGCAGGTAGCATAATGGGTGCTAATAACTTATAAATGATTGTAACGACCATCTGTTCACTAACACATTGTGCAGAGATGGAGTTAACTGGGCAAGCATGCAAACCCCACAATTGTGCTCATACGCTTGTATCAGAGTCGATCATTTCTTTCCTTTATTAGCCTCCATGTAGACCATTTCAGTAGCTCGACAAGCGTGTCTCCACTGAGGCCTAGGTACTGAGCTTCTAAACCTTCATGCTGAACTGTTTTTCTTGTAATGCACTGCCTTGCAGCTTTATGTGTTCCTTTTTTATGGGTTTTAGGCTTTGTGATTCTTGACAGGCCTTGTGGCTCAGCTGTCTGATAGGATCCCAGCCTCTGGAAATGAATAGTTGGTTTGTGACCCCAGGGATGGACTCAGATACTCTGAAAAGGAAGAGGATGTCAAGCCTCCTCAAGAAGCTTGATTGGGGACCCCCGCCACCTTCAGTTCTGCCCTTACCCCACTGTCTGTCACAATCTTCCTTCCTTGATCTCTCTCATCCATTTATTTATTCATTCATTTTTTCACTCTTTTCTCCATTGCTCTCTCTCGCTCAAAAACTAGCAGTTTGTCTTCATCTCCCTGCCGTCCTGCATGGCTGCTCTGTCGACAGCCATCCTCTTTCTCTGGTGTGCGGCTGCTTCCCATTTACATCTGTTAGCTTGTTAGAGGGAATCAGACACAATGGTGCACTAATAATGACTAATTATCCATCCAAATCGGGACAGTGCCATGCAAAGGCTGAGAGTGGAGTGAATTGGTGCTGAGGGGACACCATGCACTTGGAATATAAGTCTTTATTGTATTGTACTGTATTGTATAGATTTATGAACGATTTGGGATTTATGCTTGTGAATGTGATGGTCTGAATGAATAGCCTGGCATTCTGAAGCACAAGCTTGTGTAGCTGGCAGGCTGCTGTGGACACAACTGCTGCAACGTTTGAAGCAGTTCAGTGACAGAATTATAGTTGCTAAGTGAAATCATATTCTGACAGAAAGTAGATTATGGTGCCAGAATGATGTGCCATTGTAGCCCTAAGTGTGGCTTTGTCTTTCCTGTCTGCCCAATGAACCAGCTTCTGTGGTAAAGATGGGCTCTGCCATTGAAAGTCATGTCTAGAAGGAAAATTACGCTTGTGCGCTTCTGTTTGCATTTGCTGGGTTAGGGATGGTTGTTGGATCCCAACCAAAGGCTCCAAGTAACCATTTATGTTGGTTATCTTAAGGTTCCAATGCACAATTAAATATAGATGAAAGGGGGTGTCTCTGTGTAGCACCCATGTTTACTCAGATATCAAGTGTTTACCACACAGGTTTTCCTGAACTCAAACTTTCTGCCCACTTCACTATTAATTTCCGTTTTCCTTTATTTATTTTTATTTTTTTATTTAATTGTTGCCCCTGGAGGCAAATTTGGACCTGGTTATTTTTGTACAGCTGTCCCTTAATAATCCACAAGAAAAATCCATCATTCTGATTCTGATTAGAGATTACTTGTGCCTCTTGCAGTGAGTACTGGAATAACATAGAACTATGTAGAACTGAATTCATCAAAAGCATGAACTGTATAAAGCTACCATTGTGAACGTGTTAGCAGAAACGTAATACTTTCTAAATTGTTACATTCTGTTAAGTTCCAATAGCTGACTGCAAGATTAGTCAGTACATTGTGTTTCTGATTCCATACTCTTGCTGAACTTTGGCTGTGCTCCTCTGTTCTGATAAATGGCTGGGCCATTCAGCTCATGCCCAACACATGTGATGGCAGGCATTTAAAAAGGCAGACAAGTTGTCTTTCTTTTCCACGAAGGAGATTCGGCATGTGCTGTGTAATGCTGTCGGCTGCCTGCGTGACTTCAGCATTGTTGTTGATAGGCCTGTCCAGGATCAGGCAGAAGGTTTGTAAACAAAGACTTTCAGCTCACTAAGTACGAACTGCTGTTTGCCATTCGAGAGAGTGCTGCCTTTAAGTAGACTGCATATGTATAACGGGTGGCCTGGTAGTTCGGGTCGCTGTATTGGCGTCACGGGAAGAGCAAGCGGCTTCCCACTGGCATTGGTCACATGGCCCGGCTGTGTATTGGGGCCTCCTGGGGGATCAGAATACACTTAAACCTATTAGCCACACTAGAGAAGACAGCCGTGTGCGCAGGGGCAGATTAGTGGGGTTGTGCACGTTGTGTACCCCCTGACTACCCTATTTTGTTGGTGCACTTAGTGACCTCGACTCTTTGTTGACCTGACGACCCCGTGCATTTGCAGACTTGGCTTGGTGGAGGTGTAGCGTGGTTCCGCAACCTGTTTACTTGCTTGAACTTTGCCAGAAAGTGAAAATTTACCTCTCAATCCTCTGTAAGTGCAATTAGCCTCCCTAGTCAGCATGCCCCAGCGCAGGCTGGATCCTAGCCCTTGTTGCCTGCCAGAGTTAAAAGGGGAAGTTCTGAAGACACCTTGACCCATAGGAAACCAGACAGAGCTCAGCAGAATAGTGGAAACATAAGCACACTCAACCCCTGTGTCCAAAGAAGAGAGACACAGGAGCAGGGGTTGCTGGATTTTTAAACAATATACGGCACTGCCATGGTGATAGCAGAAGCAGGATGTATTAAAGAGCTTCCTCTTGCAAGTAAGGCCCATAAAGACCTGAAAGCACCAAAAGATGATGAACCATGCTAACAGACCATCAAAGCAGAGCCAGTAAGTTGCAGGGTGAATAGCAGTGCTAATGATCATTCAGTGAAAATTATTAGTGAAATTTATTATCAGATGTGGTCTTTCTATCTTGAGGTCATTATGATAGCCTTTTTGGAACATACATCCTGTCATTAAACTGAGCAATAGTATTTGGAAATGGATATGTGAGGATTGTGGCTGCATACTGTTGATATGAATCTTGCCTTCTGCTATTGTGTTAAGTAATTCCAGAGCAGAGAGAGAAATACCTTTTTGAAAAGGTACGTGAAAACAAAACTCAGACTTATACACCATGTTTTGGGCAATGTCACAAAAATCCACAGTGGATATGAAACTGGAGTTCTGGAACATTTCCTGTCAAATCTATCTGGATGTTACAGTCAGTCAACAGGTATGTTATAAGATACAGACACTAATGCAGACACGTGTTTGGGTCTCTTTAACAGGGTAGGATAAAATGTACCAAATTGCTGGTCCATGTCAGTGTACTGAACGTCTCCTACCTAATGGTGAGCTTAAGAACACAGGCCCCCTTTGTTAGCAGATTGCAGATTCCCTTTATGCATCTAGTTAGGTGCCTTTTCTTTCTTCCAGTATCATTTATAAAAAGGATTAAATTAACCATTTTAAGCTGAGTGTCTAGGGGCTTTTTCTGCTCGGAAAGCTCCTGAACTCTTTGGCATATGGGGCACTATACCTTAATCACAAAGAGGGGGTTGTTTGGGCAGTTGGTGTACTCACTTATATTGAAATGATTTGAGTGATTAGGTGAGAGGTTATTAAAAACACACATGGGATGTGATTGTTTATGGAGGGATGCAGAGAAACAGATGTCCACTGGTCTGCATGTCCTTGCAGGTGATGGGGGTGATGGGAACTCACGGCATTACTGCTCCCTGTGGTATGGAGGTTTCATGATGTGGCACCTTTGAAAGCATAGCTGCTCTCACAGTATTGCAAAAATGTGAGCAAGATAAGGATGTAAAAAAAAAATCTACTTTTATATTCATAACACTTTGATCTACCCTGGGGATGGAAAATCTGGGGATGGACATTTAAATTTAATTTTAAGTTACAAGTTCACAATGATAAGTTGCGTAGTCAAACTAAGAACCATCCAAAAAAAATAGGAAATAAGTTGCTCAGACGAATTCTTTGTTTCTGAATCATGTTAATAAAATCTTTACCTGGTGGTTCAAGCTGTCATATTAAGACTTCAGATTTTATTTAGTCATTCAGTTTTTATCTGACCCAGTGCCAGCAGGTGTTGTGATGGATGAGGAACAGGAAGATGCATGTTCAAGTCTCAGGAGACACTGCGGTGATATACTTTTAAGAAGTGGTACATAAACGAAATTGCATAAATGAGTATCTGTATACATAATGGACCAATGTTAAACAGTCCTTACATGAACTTGTGTAAAACTGAAATATTTGTATTGTTAGTAATAGTTGCCGTATATGTTGAGCATTGTCACTACCGAACACATTGTTCGGTAACAGCACTGTGCTGTTTCTGCTAGTTATGCTTAGCTTTGCATATTGCACTAGAAAAGGTGACTGAGAGCCATGTTGGTGTGCACTACTGTTGGTTTTTGGGCCTTGATGTCATACTGAAAGTCAAAATCAATGTTTTTCGTCAGAAAGTTCATTAGCCTCTGTTTTATCTAACATAACACTGATCATTTGACTGCTTGAGATACTGAGCATGAATAGGATAAAACAGATGGTGAATGTTAAAATTTTTTTTATCAGTTTGGGGAAGACCATGGAGGGGGCATGTTAAGGGGATGAGAGAGGTGAAATGTTTTTTGACTGTCTTTTCAGTACATAAAAATTCAAAATGTACTTTTTTTTGTTTGTTTTGCATCAGGGTTTCTTTGTCAATATGCAAGCGCAAGAACTGATGCCTAGTCGTGTTTCAACATCGGACCCGTGTGCAGCGCTGATGAAGCGGAGCATTTTGTGATTTGTGTAATACAGTAATGGACCGAGCAGCTGTGGTGTGCCAGGAACAATAGCTGTAGACAGACGGGACATCAGAGGGGTCCTGAAAGCAGCCCACCTGCCATGTCTATCCGGCTCAATCTTAGATTCACTCACTCAAAACATAGCCCATCACCCATTTGTCCCATGTATTTCTAATTTGCTCTACAGATTTCCACAGGACCACGTCACCATTGTATGAAAGGTGTGGAACTATGAGAAGCCAACTGCTAAACACATTCCTGCTTCTTTCTAAAGCTCATTGTAAAGCTCAGTTAGCGCAGTCATGTCACTGTGATGTCATGTGCGTTGGTCACTGGGTCAAACTCTGTGGTGCGGCAGACGTCAAAGCACTGGATTCATCCACTTCACACTAAGTAGAACTAAATGAGACTCATCACAGTCCCATTTTCCAGTGTCTGATGCCTTTTCCACTCTGGGCTATCCCAGAAATCTATGCCTTGCATGCCGAAAATTCCATAATTGAGGTGTTACTACACTGTAATTACAGAATACATGTTTATGATGTGCAAGAATGCTGATGTGAAGTTTGGGTGCTTAAATTGCCGCCTTGTGCCATGATCACTCCAAACTGTGTCGACACTTAGGCATTCCAGGCGGCAGGCTCATCCAATGAAAACAGTAAACACTTAGTGAAGAGCACTTCAAGGGCTTTGAGTCAGTTTGCAGAAAGATAAACACCAGAATAAAATGATTGGTTTCGGTTCAGTCTGATAATCTTCCTCACAACCATTTGCTGGCGCTTTCTCGGTGTCACTCCATCTGCTTTTTTCACCCACTAATAGCAGTTTACTTAAGGCCTGTTTACATTCTGCTTTTTACGTCTATCTCCGTGTTTCATTGGACTGTAAATGTGAAACTATATCAGCAGTTTTTCTTCACATTTTCTGAAGAGTTGAGAATACTGGTTTATAAACTGGACCCTAATACCTCATAATATCTTAAACATGACACAGGACACGGTTTTTTGTTGTGTACTTGACTCATTGTTGACACTGGCCTGTCAAAGTAGTGAAGTTAAGTGAAGAATCCCACCCGCTTCAAAATGAGAAGTTCTCAACTATACATGCACAGTATCTGGTATGTAAGGACATTAAGATCCCAGACTTTATTGGCTATTGAAATGTTCTTGTTTTAGCGACCTCAGATATTTAAAGTGACTTTTTAAGGGGGTCTTTACAATGAGTAGGTGCTACCCTTTTTTTCTTTTTCCTCTATACAGGTTCAGTAGTAGATCTTCGCTGAGTGTTTGGATTTGTCATGTTTAACATGGACGTAGCAGAAAATATGATGCCCATACCTCTTTACTCACCTCATCCCACTGCCTTCACTCTTACATGAAATATACATTTCTCTTTTCTCATTTGGAATTCTTTAATAGACTGCTCTGGTTATAAAACCCTTTGCCAGGCAGCTGTAGTGTGGTGTGGGGGATGATGCACTTAGAGGACAGACGAATGACGTTCCACAGAAGAAACTCGCAGAGAGCAACCCCAGGGGATTCCACGAAAATCCCTGTTATCCATAGTATGGTCACCACCACATGACTGCCTTTGCAAAGTCAGGCCAATATTCAAATCCCAAGTGACTTGGCGGTGCTCCTCCAGCTCTTCCCAGGAGCAGACTAGGTTAATGGCAGAGCTCCGACAGCACCTGTGCAGCCTCTCATCCCCGGCTAAGGACAGATGTACAGACACGTGCCACGAACCCGTGACAAATCATTTCAGAGCTTTTACAGATTACCATTTACTAACTCAAATTTTCTTTAAGGAACTTGGCCCTAAGCATTTTTTTTGTTCATGAAATGTTGGCAGTAGATTTTTAGTATTCTTTATACCTACTGTATGTACTGTGCTGAGTCCAATGAAAGGGTAACAGTTTTACCTTGTTTTCTGGAAAAATATTTAATCCATTATATGAAATTTGATATATGTAATTGTGTGTTAAGGATATTTATGTTGCAGTAAACAGTATGCAAAAAGTATAGTAGAAGTAATGGTAAAATGCTGGATAATAAAAAAAAAAATCTAATGGATATTTTGATTTACTCAGACTTGTAAATACGACCCCACCTTTATTGAGTACTATGACATTAGATAAACCTTTAAACCATACTACGTCCTGTTTTAATTTTATCACATCCAGATGAACACTGGGATATATAAAATTATATACTATATATCTTACACCATTATAATGTATAAATTATTAACATTTCAAGATGCACGGCACAGTCTTTATCAGAGTCAGTACCAGTGTTGGTACCCTTGCATGCAGTGCATTCTTACAGTCTTGCTTTAACCCAGCTCAGATGATTACAGAACAGGCAGGAAGGAAGGATCAATTATGCTGCATTAACAAGGCACGTGAACTGCGAACGGTGACCTGAAAATGATTCCTCACTACACTCCTGGGAATACTGAGTTTCGGGTACCCCCTCTCCAACATCCCCCCTTTGCAAAATGGGCAGCCTATGAACCTGGCCCAGGTTGTGATATCCTTTGCAAGAACTTGGTTGCCAGACCATACCAGTGCTCACTGCCCTCAGGCCTTCACTGTAAGTCTCTTTGTTACAGCAAAATCATGTTCACTTGCAGAGTACTGATTTGTATAAATAAGATTTCATTTCTTTATTTAGAAGAGTTTTGGTTGTGCATCCTCTTTCTGTGTCCATCCCCAGTGGTGTGGAGTGTGCAGTGTCCACGTATACTGTTAGTCCGGTCTGCACATTCTCTCCCCATTTGGCGCTTCAGGACACTGATGGAAGACCACTGATCCTTGCGGCTACCCTCTAAAGACCATGGCCAGAGCTATTCACCTGACTTTGCCAGGCATGCTGAGTGCAACAAAAACAAAAGTGTGTATAAACAAACAGATTTATCCCCTGCCTTTGAGCCTTACACCAGTACTCCAGTGGTGCTTCAGTCAATATAAAAATGAAGTCATATAAAACTAAGGCATCACTTGTCTTTTCTTGACTTGAGTTGACTTCACTTTTGAACAGAGCAGTTTGGCGGATAAACATTTTGCTGGTGAGGATCATGTTAAAGTCCATTACTATATGCAAAGGTGAGGTATTCTGTAAACCCTAACCCTTTTTGTTGTGCTTTTGTGTCCTTTGTCAGTGTAAGGTAAAACGGCATAGCATGATTTCAAAACCCCTTAGTTATATACCCAGAACCAGCAAGCTTGAGACATATGCATTGTAGGAGTTTCCTGCTTTTTGGTGCTGGTTTATGTAGAGAGCCTTTGGCATTTTCTTAGGTCTTACTAAAGACGTCACAACAAAGAGTCAAGTTTAATTATGGTGCCTTTACAAACTTGGCAACAGAAACTACCAACACCCTGGCCACCCCTACAAGGCCCGCTGCTTCTGTGCACCCTGTGAATGCCCACAGTTGCTTGCACTTATCTAATGATCTTAGTGGAAGTTTGAATTATTCATTCCTCACTAAATCATTCAGAGGCCTCACTAATGTCTACTATGTAAAGGAACACAGGCGATATATGGTATCAGGGTAATAATGTGGCTGTCTATTCTTCACTCTTCCAGATGTAATTATTTCTTTTGGGTGGGGGGGTGGGCATTGGTGACCAGGGAGTGCACTGTCAATCTCTTTTACAAAATGCTGAGTAATAAATTCTTCGGGTCAGCATTCATTTTTCTTAAATGAATGACAGCGCATTTTTAAAAAAAATAAATTGTGCTTTTTACAAAAAACAATAATAAATAACCCCAGATGCTACTTTTGTAGTAACTGTTAACCAATAACCATTTCAACTGTGTATTGTTTGCATTTTTGTATCTTGGTTTTAATGTTCTGGGAGAGGTCATGAGTACTGTATTACCAAAATGTTGAATTGACCCTTTGTTGTAAGCATATTTGCTGAAATAGAAAGAAAAAATTGTCTTATGTAACTCCTTGGACTAATATGTGAATTTGATGATGTTTCCAACCAATTTTTCATGCTAATCATATTTCAGTAGGATTTGGCACAGAACAGGATTTTCCTGCTTTTTGTCTAATCATAGTAGTTGGTCTTCTTTCTAAAATACGGACACTAAAATGCATGACCATTGATATTCCAATATTGAAGGAATGAATTTTGCCTGGTGTTTGGTACCTTTGAATGATGTAAAAACTAAAAAAAAAAAAAAAAAAAAAAAAAAAAAAACTCAAGAAAGGCAGTTTTAATACCACAATTCTGCTGTAAACTCCAATTGCTGCTCTAAAGAATGATTCAATGGAGTGATCTATTGCTATTTAAAAATAAACCTTTAAAATTGGAACTGTGAGACAATACCTTTTGAGTTACGAAAGGCTTTAAAGATTAATTTTCATTGCATAGGATGAAAATGCATTGGTAATACAAAGCAAATGAATGGTTAAGAGAGGCAAACAAGGCAAGTCGTGTCCTACTGAAGCTGGTTAATCTGTCACCCCCTGGCTCAATTAACAAAATCACTTTTTAGTTCAATTAACAATAATTCACGGTTTACTGAATTAAATTTATTAAACAATTCTGGGTGCAGGCAAGCACGACCTAGAGCTGGGATTAACTTATGGTGCTGAAGCCCCTTGTGGACCAAGGGCAGGGGCTGGTGGGTCTGACTCAAAGGTTGCTGTGGTGGGAAAATTCAGGGGGAAGGCTGGGGGCATCAACATACACAGAAACACTAGGGGGTCCTCACCCCCCAACCCAAGGCAACAGCTGGCATCTTCTTGTTTCTGTCAAGACAGCATGTTATTTAGCCGCAGAGCAGTGCGGTGCTGCAGGGAGAATCTTGCCTCCTAAGAGCCATTGCAGATGAGAGGTGTGCCGTGGTTTGGGAATTGTGACACCTCGGCAAATGCACTTGACTGTGGAAGGACAGCAGTGGGTAGCACAGTGGTTTAGAGCATGTGCTTGAAAGTTGAACATCGCAGTGTTTAATGAAACTTATTGAGGATATTCTTTGTTGCAAGTTTAGGAAACATGAAAATTTTCCATGTTATTTAGAACCACGGAGGAACAATGTATCTCAACATCTTCTTTCCTCTTCCTTATTTCATTTCTTCCTTCCATGTCTGTGTGCGTTGTAAGGGTGCATGGAGGGGTATTTTCCTGGTGGGAATTTGGTCTGTAGTTAGTAGAGGTACATGAACACAATGCTAAGAAAAATCAAGAATGAAAAAAAATTTCAGCTAATTAAAACTATAAAAAAATGGTTAAGCGTTCTTATAGGATGACACTTATCCAAATATACTTGACCTATTTATACAGCTGGTTATTTCATTAGAGGAATTTAAGCTAAGTACATTGTTCATGAATAGTGAATAACTGAGGACTGAAGTGGCAGTCTTTATATTACAAATCCATAGTTTACCTACTGCAGTATCTGATGCCTCTGCTCTTTTCCTGGCTTTGTCAATTGTTATATATTTATGCAGTAATGAGTTACAAACAAATAAAAATAATCATAAATAGTCAAAGATAAAGGTATAAAGAAAATCCCATTTTATCCATAAGTGCATATGAAACACACATAGATATGAGAGTCCATGGGAATTCATTGCCATAACTTTCATAGTAGTGACAGAGATTTTCAAAAGTCCTGCAAATGCTGCAGTAATCTAATATAAATTAGTTTTTCATGTCTTTCATTGTATGATGCAGTCTATTAATAATTTGCTTTGTGTACACTGTATTTTCTGCCTGCTTAGGACTTTTATTATTGTCATTACTTGTCTTGTTTAGAGTTAATCATACATGAACACATAAATAAGAAGAGAAAAAAGAAAATCTAAAACAAGTCAATAATCTTTCTCATTTTTCCAGTGATCTTTTTTGTTTTCACTTACCACAATTTTTTTCATTATGCCAGAATTAGTACCCTTTGCAATTTGGCATAATTCACGAACATTTCAGAAAAGACTTGATTTACTAAAGCTTGGTCTGCTGTCTATAGCGATTTGTGTTCTACTAGATCTGAAATAGTGACCATGCTTACTAAAAATTAATTTGTAACACAGCTATTTGTCGTAATATAACTGTGGGATACTGTGGTCTGTTTGCTAAAGGTTCCCCCAGCATAGTGTGACTGAGATGGGTATCCTATTTTTATCGTTTATTAAGTAAAATAATCTAAGGACATGTTTTGACGTTTTGACCCACAGCTTTTTCTCACTGGATGCCTTTTTGGCAACAGATGGAATGAGGATAAAGCAGAGGGATACAAAAATGCGTCAATGTGGATTAGTTGAAGCAAAATGAAAACAGCCTTACGCTGTGGTATTGCAAAGACCTGCACGGTCTGAAGATTCCACAAATGAAAGCTAACACTGAACAAATACAAAATAAAATTTAAAAAATCAAAAAGAACCAAGTATCAAGACAGACTCTAACAGACCTACAAAAAAAAAAAAAAAAAAAAAATCACTCAGCAAAATCTGCCATCTGAGAGAGTTACGGTAGCTCTACTAGGCTGTGTGACATTTGATTTGTTTCCACCCCTCTGTACTGATGGGTGAAAAAACTGTTACGTGGGGACAGGACAACTGGTACCGCAGCCGTGACAGCAACACCTGGTTATCATTCAGCCTTTTCTCTTTTTTTCTCGCCCATATGCACCTGTACTGGGGCAGAGCTCATTTGCATTTCTACACTGTAACTTTCCACTCGCAGCTTTTTTAAACACAGCTGTGAAGTCCTGCTCTCTGCTGGATATTCTTTATTAAGGGTTGGCAACCTGGAGGGTAAATCTTTACTTTGCTCTGGTTAAGCATTACTATACCTGCTGGGTCATTTTCGGTGTGCTGATCCAGGATGTGTGAGAAACAGCGTTGTCCAGGGAGGCATTCTGCATTCATGCACCACTGTTAATCGGCACTCAGAAATGGGGGGAAAAAAAAAACTCTAAAGGATTTTTGGCTCAAGTGAGACTTCTGATACATATTATCTGCAAAAAATTATGGTAATTAAAGCTTGTTGTTTCAGGCACCACGGTGGCCTGTTGATTGTCTTGTTTCATTGAACTTTTGTTTTGTAAAGTGGCAGATATGGGTTTTATCACCTCAGCTTTTCACACAAATTATTGTGCATTATCATGACAGCACAAACAAGCTGAAATAGAGTGGGGGCAGGGAAGGGGGGCACCAGTGTGGAGTTCATCGGTGTTTCACTGTAAACAGACGACAACTTTGCCGAGAACTCGGCAGGAGGGAGGGAGGGAAGAAGGGGCCGGAAGGAATCCTGTTGGGGTCAGGTGACCTGGACGCACCAAGGCCTCTGGTAGCTGACCTCTGGTGATCAGTACATAAACCACCATTCTCTGCTCTCAGATGTATTGACCATATCTCGCTGGCCACAATGTTGAACCTCAGGGAGAGTTCTTATTGACTTGCATGACCAGTTCACCCACTTATGAACCATCCCAGTTTCTCTGAGGAGGCGATCAAGAACCCAGGAGTTTGCTATGGCCTGCACCCCAGCTCCAATTATCTAAGATGAAGACTAACTCCTGTCAACAGTCCACAGAGGCTGTTCTACCTGTGAGGTAGTCATCTACTGCACAGTTTCTTGAGAGCAAAAAGCTAGTTAAACCCACCTCTTTCAACAGTCAGCTGTGGCTATATTAACGCCAGCATCAGCTGCTGTGGTCTGGCTGTTTTTGGAATGATAGTGGTGTATCTGTGCTAGAGGGTGTGTGAGGTGGGTGGTGGCTTGCTTGTCTTAATGCTGACCAGCCTCCAGCTCATCTTGCCGAAGTTATTTAAGGATTCAGTTTGCAGGTGTTCTCACCCGGGGCAGAACAACATGACAAAGTTCTCTGACAATGCACAAACCTGTCCAATTGTCAGATGACTATTACATTGTGGTTATTCCACGGTCAGATGCCGGTCACAATAGGCCTATTCTACTGTTGGGAGCCTTTTACAGCTGTAATACCATGGATTGTTTCATTTGCATATTGTTTATAAAACATACTTGCATTTTATGCTGATATTATTATTAAATGGTATGATTTTTAATTTATATTTTTGTATACCTCATTCTTGTCTGTATAAAAAACTGTGGGCTGTCCTATCCTTGTTTGTCAATACACACTGGTTTCTCATAGTTTCTTGTCATCTGTTTGGCTTCTTACATGTAGAGCAACAGGCCTCTTCCTCATGGCCTGCCTGCTCCTATCCTACCTTACATGGATGGGCTTTTGCAGTGCTGTTCATCTTCCCAAAAACTTTTGACACACAATGCATTGTTCTTCTGTTGTTAATGGCCTGCAGTACCCTAACGTCCTCTGAAACTCTAGACAAGAGCAACACAACACTCTTTTTGCGGTCAGGAACCCGTCACATGAAATAGATGCTTGATAGGACTGGTTGGTCAGGAAGGGTTTTTTTGTTTCATGATGAGATACCTGGAAAATGACCTCAGTTCACAGGTGCAGTGTTGCTGTCCTATCTCAGCAGCGGTGCAGAGTCGGAGCCAGCCAGACCAACATGTCTCAACTGGAAAGACGACACACTGGCCCGAGCAGCTAGCTAAAAAGGGGGACCACAGAACTCAGTCCCTGTTTCAGAGTCCCTTCATCGTTTCACACTGGCCACTAATTTCAGCCGCCAACTTGAAGAAATTTCTATGCCTCATTGTCCACCTGTTGAGCTTCTTCAAGCTAGCTGTTGTGGCTTTGGACAGACTGCCAAGCTTTGTTAATGATTAAGAGCACCCATTAAGGGAAATCCTTGAAAAAGTTAAAAAATAGGCCTTATTCTGGGACACAATGCACACACAGAGTCACAGTTTTTCCCTTTTCATCAATACGTAATAAGTTGCTTTTAGGATGACTCATACTTCCTCTCAGCTGGTGATGGACTGTACGCTTGTTTTTTGTCAGATAAACCCATTTTGGGGAAACTGTATGAATGCTGTTTTAGTGTATTCTGTAATTAAAAGTGACTGGTTTGCCGCTACACAAAATGAGATACCTGGCTGAAGTAAAAAAGCTTCCATTCCCTGTCATCAGCACTCAGCATAAATGCACATAGAAACACCAGTGGATGAATGCCAGTGTGTTTCATGGTCTCTGTCGCATATAAACACAAACAGTCCTATGGTAGTAGCCATTCCCTTCCGCAGCAGCTGTGCATTTAGCTGAACTCCGGTGTATTGTGCTTCCTTCTCCTTTCCAGTGCAGCCTGTCTCTGAGTTTTTGTAGGTGCTTCTGAAACAAGTTTTTTTCTTCGTTCTCCTTTTTTATTTTGTTGGCAAATAGGGATGTAAATGAAGTAGGTGCCTTGGGTTTCCGTTGGCATTTTATATTTGTTTTACCTGTGGCTCTTTAGATCCTTTCCTCTGTGATGTGAGAACAAAAGAAAGAGGAGCTGTCACGCAGATGTATGCCGGTGGATGCCGATGGTTGTCAGTGCAATGTAGGGACTTCCAGGCATCGACAAGTGAATCTGACAAAATCTGGAAGAATATGGCGCTCAAGGTCACCTTCCATTCTCCTGACTCGTTCCGTCTCACTCATCAGTGCTACTCCCATTTCCCTATTTCCCTAGGCTCACACTTCCCATTCTCTTTGTTTCTATTCAGTTAAAATATATTAAATTAGAAAAATATACAAGGTGGTCAGTGCCCCCTTTTTATTTCGGTGTCTATGTCATCATTGTATCTAATTTACAATGCGTTTTTACTTACACAGGAAATAGTAGTAGATATTTTACCAAGCAACTGTAAACTGGTGATAACTTCCAGTTTACAAATCTGTGACCTTAGACACTTTGCCACCTGATGTCCTTTAAACATATACATTGTTAGGCTAAAGGTCCAAGAGTTAAACAGAGGCTTTATAACTGAAAACTCAACCACACAAAAGAGTACTAAACAGAACAAATGTGTTGTTCCTGGAAGGTTCTTGGAATGCGTCTTCTTCTCAGAGCCCATTTTAGCAC
Source organism: Heterotis niloticus (assembly GCA_018136845.1). Classification (NCBI taxonomy): domain Eukaryota; kingdom Metazoa; phylum Chordata; class Actinopteri; order Osteoglossiformes; family Osteoglossidae; genus Heterotis; species Heterotis niloticus. The sequence continues at coordinate 12,958,304 of CM030901.1, read as the reverse complement.
TGGGAATATCATTCTGTCATGCTGAAACTCAGTACTTTCCCCTTACTCTGCCCTCACTGTCCATGCGGCATTATGCAACCTCCAGTGTTTTTATGGAACTACACCCTCTCAGTTGCTGTGTATTTTGCACAGTTATTTATGGTGCCAAGGGCCTGGGGGTCACTGAGCAAAAACAAATGTAGCGGATATTTGCCAAAATGTGTTAATAAGTTGTTGCACAACATTTCTTCAATTCCTTGTACTTTGCGCTGCTGCGGCCACCCATATCTGCAACGTCACAAAACAGGAGATAAAAACAATCCTGAAGATACCAAAAGAAAAACTTGCAAAATTTTGTGCCTACTATGTCATTGGATCAATACAACATTCTTCCACATCACCAAAGGAATGTTTTACTATTTTGTCTATCGAGTGAGGAAAGACCGAGGCAGGACTGAATTAATGATGAGCCCAATAAATCAGACGACTCCCATCTTTTCTGCTCCTAATGGTGCCCTCTATCTTTCCTCTCTAATGGAAACCTATATCTCTGTCCTTTTTACGCACAGTTAGAGCTGTTATGATCTGAAGATGGAAATAAAATTATTTGATCTTTGGAACTACCTGACTTTGCCGAACTTTTTTGGACATTCCTCCTTGTAGCTCAGAAAGATAGTTGGAGGACCAAGTATTGTGCAGCAAGCGAGCGTTTGTGTGTAAGAGCATGTGTGTTTTTATATTTCACTGGCAAGAACTGAATTCCCACCAGCTGTCGTAATGCATGAGAAAAAAACAGGCTTGTTGTTAAGTTGGGGGCTTCAGATGCTGCCAAAAGGAAAGCTCAGCGAATAACAACGTTAATTCCCCGATTGCAGCTACTACTCGGGCGAGCGTTTAAAAGCGCTTAAAAACCAGCAGCTGGTGTCAACAAGGTAATAAAAGACGACTCCAGGGACGCTTCCTACCAATTGGGGAGTTGGGTGCAGGACACCAATGTCAGAATAAACTGCAGCAAAGTGGGCTGAGTGCGGGCCTCGTTGGCAGGGATGCGTGCCAACGGTGCCAGCACTGCCGAAGCCATCATCCCAAGTTCTTCCGAAACAACCCCCCCGTCACTCTGATCGCCTTTTATGTGACATATGTTTCATGCGGCTTCACTATTGGCACGCTTATAATCTTTTTCCCTCTAACTCGCTCACGGCGCCGATACTTCTCAAAGTTGTCACTGATGCATAGTGATGAATGCTTAGCAACGGAAAGTTATTTCCCAAAGTTGAGTGAACATGACTGACCGCATTATTTTTTTAGCACTCTTTCAGAGTGGTGGTTTAACTGTTCCTGTAAAAACGCATGGTGAGGAAACAGCTGTATAATTGCACAAGGGCAGGGAACAGATACAAGATTACCTGGGTGTCCTTACTAAAATCTGTGCCCAGTAACATCTTGGTTTTCTTCAACTGTTCCTTTTTCGCCTGCTTGCTGAAGCCCGCCGTCATCTGGAGGGTTACGCTTTTCATTAAAGGGTCAAGGCTTCCTTTGGGCTGAAGCCAGAGAGTGCATTATTCTACGCCCACGCTGAGGCTGGCATCGCCTCCCCTTTCGCGTCTCTCGCACCGATTTGGCAGTGGTGCCTCTCCGTTTGGACATGGAACGCCTTTGCCTCATCTCTCATTTGTTACATCTTCTCATTTAATCAGTGGAAATAATAAAATAAATAAAAACTTGCAACCAATCACATTTTGGTAATAACATAGCAACACTGGCAGAAGTTAACCTTGAGCGTGTGCTCCATGAGCCTGTTGGTGTGTTTCAGCTGCTGTGGTATAATAAGCACAGGCGGCAGGTGTGTGGCATTTAAACAGGGACACATACCTGTAACCTGAATATTGCTGACTCAAGGCTTAGAAGAGGCCTTCTATTTTACCTTTGATATAGCTACAGCCCTGTAACTTGAATCTTGCTGATTCAAGGCTTAGCAGGGGCCCTTCTGTTGCACTTGGAGGTAATAGAAAGTCTCTAGCTGGAAGATCGCTGGCTCAAGGCCCACAAGAAACGTTGCTGTTGCACCTTTGACCCGAAGGCCTGAAACTTGTAGTTCTCCTCCTGCAGTTTTGAACAAAGTAGAATTTCTTTATTCGGCAGCTATTCAGACTCGCATATTCAGTTTACTTTCATTGCTTGAGGCACCTGGGGGGGCACAGATGTACTGTAAGGTGGGGACAAAAGCTGCCTTAGTAGGAATACCTCTGTTTAATTATGTAACGAATCATGCTGAGGAACTTGTCACCCTACAGACATATATATTTGTATCCTATAGATTATAGTATGAATCTTTGACAAACTGGAAAACTGTGAGAATTAAAGTCTCAAGTACAAATCTATAATTTAGTAAGGTTATTAGCATCTGTAAATTTTTAAAAAAGTTGTTCGTAATCTAAACAAAAATCATTGTAAAATATTAAATGTGTTGAAAAGACTCGAAGGCAATAAAACAAATGAAATTAAACATTTACGTTGATAAAAAGTGCATACCTTTGACAAATCATACAAATGTTCCTTTTCTTAGCAAAGAACTCAAGCAGGTAGAACACTTGAAACATTAATTTTTACTTGCGTTTAGTGACTGAGCTGTGGACCTCTTCTGTAAAAATTGTTTTATAATGTAAAAAATATTTGATGCAAAAATATTTTGAGTTTAATAAATTCTGAATTTGAAACACAGGTCCTGTTCAGATTTGAATGGCTGGGAACTCAAATTGCTGTGTTTAGGAAGAATTAGGAAATAATTAAAAATTAATTGTATTAACTGTCATCCATTTTCAATGAACCGATGAAGACAGCTGGGATTCATATGTAAAGATAGCAGTGAAAAGGAGCAGTCTCCAGTGTTTGAAGTGAACTTTGAGATGTCCGGCTTGCCTCCTGTACTGGTTTTTCTCTTGCTTTCTTTTAGATGAGTTGTGGATGTTCTCTCTGGAATGAATCCCCAGAGTCCTGGAAGGTTCTGACTAAGAGTCTGCTACTGTGGTGTGCGACTCTTTATGCTTGCTCACACCAAAGTATGGAATTGGGATCCAGCTGCCTGTCTTCAAACAGGCTGTTGGTCAACACGGTTGCTTGGTTGTTACGATGCTCTCAGAAACAGTTGCTGCACTAGCTGTGTGTTTATGAAGCGCTGGACAATTTCATATAAGAGGGCTTCCTGAGAGATGATCGAATTTGGGCCTCCAGGGTCTTCCAGAGCCTAAGCCTGTCTGAGAGGGTTTATGATTGAAATACATCTGCTCTGCTGAGGGCTTCAGTGGACCTGGGAAAATCAGCTGCCACCCTGTGTCTATTCCTCGCAAAGTGGCGCGTGCTGGTCAGTCTGTTGCTGACTGATGTTGCCGCGAGCTTCCTTCAAACACCTGAAGCTCCTGATGGAACAAGAGCTATTTAAGGACTAAGTGGAGCATTGAGACACAAGTGCCTGAGAAACTGCTCAAAGGCTATGTAAGTAATGTGACTCTGAGTGTGTTCTTTAAGGAGAGAAATATGATAATGAACCTGGCTTGTTAGAATAATTAACTCCTCTAAATGAAAATCCCAAGAGGTTCAAGGATTGTAACCAGATGTTCTTTGAAATCCATTAAAGAGAAATTGCCCTGTAAGGAGGGAGGGGGTCTTGCTGAAATGGAGAGTGTGTCTATGCTGTGTACTGGCACACAGTCTGGGTTGTAATGTTAGCAGAGCTCTCCAAACTATCAGTGGACACAGAAGAAACTGCAGTTGCTCTTTAACATCAATAACAGGAGAGTGAGTCGAAGCCGACACATAGGAAATGGTCATGATATAGTGTTACTTAGCTCGCTGTCATAGTTTTAAACTTACTTGAGACGTAATTTTTATTTTAGTCTCTCTGGGCTGAAATGCCACCGGAACAAATAGCTATACGTTTGCGTGAAAATACGTGTCCATTATTATAAAGCAAAAGGGACAGAAGAGGATTAGCAGTGCGGTATGTTGAACTGGGAGCGGCTTGTCACATTCAGATCTGTCCCTCTCGGGGTTTTTTTGCGCCTACGAAAACGATAACAAATGAGATTCTGCGCAGTCAGCCGGGGACTGAGCAGAGATGCGCTCTGGACCCAAAGGCCCGTGTGACACCGCAGACGCTGCAGCCACAGCTCATTGCTGGAGGGACAGATGGACTGTATTGACTGACTCCATCGTCCGGATACGACAGGTAGACAGCCATGTTGGTGCTGCAACCAGAGGCGAAGTCACACTTGGCAGCGAACTCACACAGAGCTGAACCATCTGTTTCACAGTCTGAACTTTTGGGAGGGGAAAAAACACAAGAAAAGTTTCCCAAATTAAGAAATGTGTGATGACTCACAAAAGTGTGCCTTTCTTATTTTTTCTCTTTTTATGTTTTGGTTTTCTCGAGCTGAAGATTTTTCTATTTTAAGTTGGGTGCAGTGATAATGATTTATCATAAATAAATGCCTTTGCTTTTCTCTTATTTTCTGCTGAACCCAAAACAAGTTGCAACTATAGCCTTCTTTTAACAGAGAGCACCTGCTGGTGTTCTTAAAGCCTTGAGGGCTAGTGTTGAGGATGAAATGGAAAGTGTGACATTATTGACCATTATTGACCAATGTGCTTCCTTAGTGAGCTGCGGGGCTGTGTCTCAGGGAGAGCCATCAAGTGGGCAGGCACAGAAAGTAAGCACCTCCTTTAACTGCATCCCAATACAGCGGTAAGAGCTCTTTAAACTCCCAGAATTAAACTTGAGTCTATGTCTTATGTCGCATTTAACACACTTTTATCGCCAAAATACAACAGAGCGTGCTAGCGTTTGCGCGGTCTCTACAGTCAGAGCATATCTATGATGTCCTCTGCTTTTCCTTAGTTTCTGATTACGTGAGCTTAAACGCTGACGTTTGTCAGTGTCTTATGAGCGCAGAAGAGATGCAGATACAGAGATTCTGTGTTGCGTAACCCCTCCCCACGCACACCAAAAAGCGCTGAGCATGGAGGTTTTCTTGTGGTTGCACCAGCCATATCTCCCATGAGCAGTGAGAGCTGCAGTGTTGATAAAATCCAGCAGTTGATTTGGTGGCATCGTATCGCGCCACATTGTAGGTTAGCTTCCTCCCCGCTCGTATTTGCGCTGACGTTCGTATTATTTACATGCAGTTGTCAGTGCGTTTTTGCAATCGGCAAGACTAGCGGGGGCGTCTAGATCACCTTCGCAGGCTTAAATCCAAGCACCCCCCTGCAGTGCCAGATGCCGGGTTGAACCGCCACCCCTCGCTACTGCATCCGGAACCCTGGCCCAACTCCTCGAACAACACGGGCTCTCACTGTTAGCCTTCAGGGCCCGCACACCGTAAACACTCCAATTAATTTATTAGTTTAGTAACCACCGCGGTGCATGGTGGCGGTTTTCCTTTCAACCGCACGTCTCTGGGGATTTCAAGGAGGGGATACGGGCTGGGGGATTGGGCAGTGTAGGGCTGGCGGTAGTCAGCGACTGTGGCGAAGTTTGGATGTGACACATATCCACATAACGCTCTTGGGCCAGGTTAATGGACCAGAGAGCGCCTATGTGCCTAAATAAGTCCCTAACTGTGAATGAAGAATATCTTTTCACACTTTTTTTTTTTTATTATAAAGTATGCAGTATATCTTTTAAACGAAACAAGCTTATCGCAAGATTTCATTCAGATTCAATACAACTGTGGTATTTGTTTACTTTGGCCTTCCCATATACTGTGTGCAACGTTGCTTAGAAAGGAAGGTCATTCAATTTGATTTTAAAGGTTTGCGACTGCCAGTGGTTCTGCCGAAACGTTTCCTCACTTGCTGACCACATACCGCTACCATGGAAACCTCTATAATGGTTAATTTTAAATCAGCATTGGCCACCCGTCTCTACCTGGTGCTGCAGTGAAATAAGCGCCCAACCTGCCTTTTGCCGATAAAGATAGATGACCTTTAACAGCCCTCCCACCAGGCAGCTGCTGGAGGCAGAATATCCTGAACGACCGAGAGAAGGTTTCATTATTTTACCACCTTATGGAACTTTGCCTGAAACAGTTTAATTTTTGTTCTCATTTTAAAAAAAAGGTAGTCACAATTACATGCAAAAATAATTATTTAGAACATTATGGAGTTTTTTTGTTCACCCCTCCCTCTGCTGCCCCCCGGCACTCTTTCGTGCCACCAGTCTTACTTCATCACATCCTTGTTGACATTTCTGAGCTGTGACAACGCTCTCGCCTTTCATGTCAACCTCAGCCGATTGTGGGAACGGTGGTGTCGCAAGCTCCTCTGGAGCACCATCTGCTGTGGACCTCGCAGCAGATGACAGCGTTAGCATCTTCCCACTGCATCCTCCTGTTCCAGGAACTGCCTGTGAGTCAGGCCCACAGCCGAGAGCTGCCAGGGCCACACTACAGGGGGCCCCTGTGAGACTAAGCTGGCCTGGGGGACAAGGGGAGAAGGGTCCTCGCTACATGGCACTGTGTCCTTCCCCTTGCGGAAGTGGGGCTTTCAGTGTGTTAGAGGTCACAGGTTTCCACTGTGAATAAACACCTACGTTCACAAAGGCCATCTTTGGGGTCCCGGATCCACACCCCAAGGACGCACAGTTTCCCACGGACATGACCGGTCTGCTTTCTTCCGTGCTGTCAGTCTGCAGGCAGGTACCGGCGAGAGAAGCGGCCGGGGACGGTGTGATGCAACCTGGCCAGCCCCCAAATTGTGACGGGCGGTCTCGGCTGCAGGACCGAAAACGGCCATACGAATACCGACGTGTCAATTCCGGTACGCAAGGAAAGAAAAGACCTCAAAGCAATGCTGTCGCATATCTCATGAAACCAGTGGCTGGGAGTGGAAAACTGTCTGGAGATATTTAATTAAGACAACAGTTCAATCTGCGGCTCAATTAGCCAAGGTAGTTAGGAGCTCAGTCGGAACAAAAGCCAGCAGACGCAGTGGCTCCCAAGGACCGCTGGGGCTGTGGGCTGTGGGGGTAGGGGTAAACCCTGATACGGGCACATTCTGCCATCTCGGAGGACGAAGGCGGCAGGGAAAGACGGGAACTTCCCCTTCACCCACTGAATGTGACTGCGAGGCGTGTCGTGCTCATTTGGGTACAGGAGAAAGGCCCTTTCAGTGTGATTCAGTGTGCCCTGGATTTACATACCACACCTTCCTGCTCACACATGCGGGCGGTAACATTGGTCTCAAAGGCTTGTTCTGGTATCTGTCCGTTATGTGTGTTTTTAACATTAGCCCCTTTGGTGCAGAATTGTGCTTTTGCAGTTACGGTGGTTTTGGAACAGCCGAACACATAGCCTGTGCAAGATCGACTCTCGAAACCGGTTCCTCCCCTTGCTGTCAGTTTAGGGCTCTTATGACAGGGGACGAGGCCAGCATGTGGAGAGCCTGATTCCCTGCTACCTCGCTGGCTGCCTTAGGGGTCTGAGCACACACCTGATAACTCTCCCACTGGGGTCGTATCTCTTTGGGATTGAGAGAACTAGGCAGTGCGCTAGAGGTGGTCTGGGGCCGCTCTGCTGCCAGCTCCATAATGAGAGCAGACAGAGGAGGCATCTGGAGGCCTGGGAGACGACAGAGGGTGAGCTCACCTCACAGTCACCTACAGTTCATCCCTGGCCACTCTGCTGCACGCAACATCAAAATGCACAACTCAACAGTTAGATATGAGCCACGCACCTAGGACAAGTATCTCTAGCTCTGCTGAACATATAAATACGGTCTTTGGTACTTTTGGTAAATATGTGCAGCAGAGTAATGCGGCTTCTGCACATTAAATCCCTATCACATTTTTCCACTATTTGGCATTTAAAAAAGCTAAAATTCTCCTGGCTTGTGGCCACTTGTGTGTTCCTAGAGACCTTGTGACAGGATGAGTTGTTGCTCGCAACCAACAGTCAAACCCCGGACTCTTGCCACACTCGTTCCTACACTTCCCCCTGTGTTACTTCATCATCCCCCGACAGCTGTGCCTCCTGACCACTATCTGGCAGCCGCCGGCCTCCACATGGCATGTGATTGCACGTTGCGCTCTTCTCGGTAGCCTGGCGCCTCTACTTCCTGTCCCGGGCCCAGAGCGCTGTCGCCTCATCTCATCCTACAGTTTTTTTTTTTTATCTGTGCCATTTTCTCTGTCCGCTTCCTGCCAGCTGCCACTGGCCACAGACGGCGTATGAGGCCTGACCACATGCGGCGTTAACTCGTTCTTTGCCAGCCTGTCCTGTCCATATATCTACTGTCCTCGTTCGCCATCCCACCATCATTGCATACTACTTCCCATAGTCTAATAAAGGGAAACCAACTACTCAATCTATTTCATGTGGCACGGACGTGTGCTGTGCAACTGAACATCTCAATAGAAGCGACCTATCCACTTCCCTAAAAAACAATTGCAGGCCATAGCTAAACTTGCAGCAATGGAGGGATCATTTCTGTACATAGTTCACGATGCCTGACATGTTTATTCAGACGTGTGGCAATGTTAGGACCAAGAATGAAAATCGCAGATGTGAAATGTGTTTAAAAACAAAAAAGAGTATTTTAAGGTGCTTTTTTGGCAGACAGGTCCAGAACAGCAGTGCTCTGTAACAAATTGTACAGTACTTTGTCAATAATCGAGTGAATAAGCCTCTTTGATTTGTCATTGCTGTACCTTGAATTCGAGAAACAAGAAGTTGCAGCAGGAAAAGGAATTTGTTTAGCCCTCAGAGTGATTCTGGTCCCCAAAAAACATTGCAGCGCAGACAGACACAGCGAAAATATCCACAAACTTCAGGATTTGATTAAATCAGATTTCAAATAATAAAAATAGGTTTTATAGCTTTTTAACATCATTTCTTGCCTTTTTAAATGTGAACAGGGAAATTTGCGACACAAGTGCACACTCAGTCGAAATCCAGGCATAGAAGGTATACAAATTTTACCGTATGTCCTACTCTGGGAAAAAATGATAAATTAAAATGTACATGTATTAATTTAAACTGTATAAAAGACGGAAGACCGGGAATTTCAAAAGCATGCGTTTCCCTCTGATACATGCTTATAACATACATTCTACCTCTATATTTCATACGCATGTAACCTGAGAAGGCCAACACGTGCATATGAGTGTGTAAGTACCTCACTAAGAATGGATGTAAGGTGAGAAATAGTGAACCACTAAATGCTAGCTCTGCAGCAGGAAAAGAGAGGAAACGCATAAAAGGGGAGAGAATGCGCACATAACATATACAGTGAACATAAAATTAACATGTTAACAGGGTGAGGCAACCCCCAGGCACTGGAGCTGACCTATTTCTGGCTTCCCAGGATTCCTTCTTCCTCTCGGGGCTCCTGAACAGAGCTCCGTTGCCCACTTTAAGTGTTGGGTGTGGGGGACATCACTGCACACTCACATTGCCTTCAGGGCGTTTCTCTTTTTTTCACCAGCCCAGACGGACACCCTACACGGACACAAGCGATGCCAGTTCTTCGGCTTTCACTATCACCCATGATGATGCCAGGCTCATTGCTGAAAACTGTTTGTCAGCCGACTGCTGTAGCCATCACTCTGAGTTTGAACGCAGCACCTTTCATCGCATTTTTGTTGAATGTAAACCGTTGTTTCCCCCTAATAGCACCACTTTGTATCTCTTGTATACTCGGTGTGTTTCTGATTACCGCTGCCACAGCAAGTTAATAAATCAGTTCGGGCTTTTGGCCTGGCAGGCCGAGTCGAATGCCGGCGCAGAGGGAGTGAGTCATGAAGTCTCGCCGCACTCATTTTTGCCCTCGCATCTGACTAACATGGCTGCTCTCTCTTCCGTGTGACTGAACATCGCCGTGGAGCCTCCACTTTGATAAAGCAGCCTCTGACAAAAAGGTCAAATTAATGAACACGAAGTCCCCACCTCCCACCCAGCCATCTGTTTAATTTATTTATATTTGTTTTTTGTTGGGGGCGGGGACAGAGCATGGTGACGGTAAGGCCTGCGCTTATGATGCTCATAAATATACGCGATGGACAACGGCATAATGTATCGTACTTTTTACGATCGATGTACCAGTAGGATGCTTCTTGGGATTTTTGTACAGGAGGCCAAAAATGTACAGTATAACAGAAGAACGTAGAATAAAATATATATTATAGGCACAATGTAGATATTTTTCCTCGCCATTTGTTCTTGTTCATGCTCAAATTCGGCTTAAACAGTGGTACTTGTGAAGGTTTATGTTACAAAACCCCTGACCCCTTTGCAGAAATTGCTTTTGTCAGTACAGTCAGGTTTTACAAAAAAGATGGGCATGTGCCAAGTGGAGCTGACACTGAGCACGTAGAATCTTGACTGGGAGCAATGGAGTTCGATACTGAATACAGCCTTCTGCGTGAGGTCTGCCTCTGCTGTGCTCCTCCTTTTCACAGTGATACCACAGTGGCTTGTAGGGGAGCCTGGCTGGACGGCTGCGGTGGAAAATCGGGGCCCAGATCCACATCTCCTGCACCGCAAGACCACGCACCATAAAACCGTTCCCCTCACCCTCTTCCTCTGGAATTTTGTCTATCGGTAAACCGCTAATTTAACAAGGAGGTTATCCTTGGACGGCTCCGTGTTGACGGAACACTCTGCCCTTCTGAGGTTTCAGGAACGTTAACATATGCCTGTCCTCCGCAGCTGAGAAGTCTGAATGGTGGCTGTCATGTCCCTTACAGTAAATTGGCTCCCTTTGTTTTAAATAAGAGTTTTGTTCAGCAGTACGACCATTCTAACACTTCTGATTCCTCAAGTACAGTAAAATTGTACATAGAAAATATTGGTATGGCAGATTTCCAAATATGCAATTTAGCCGCTTGCAAGAACATACAGTATGCAATGATGCATCTGTTTATACAGCTGTATGATTTCAGTGAAAAAAGAAGGGTGCCACAAGGTGAAACAGTTCATGTGTTATTTGGTGACCTGGTTTGGGCTGCAGCTCATTTTACCACACCACAGTATAGCTCTTCTGTTGTTTTCTATAGGCAAGGAGGATACTGGGATGGTTGATGGGACCTTGAGTGGAGTGAGGGAAGAAGTGAAAACTTGGGTTATCTATATTTTACGATATTTCATTAATACGCGTAGCTGACAAGTACTCAGACCAGTTCTAGTAAAAAAGAAACACTGTCATATACAGTGTACACTGACAGAAAATAAAAGACAGCTGCAGTACAGAACCTTTGGTGGTGAAATGAAAATAGGTAACTTCATCGTCATGTAGGTCAAGTTTCTGTACAGAACCAGACAGGGTAAAAACAGGGGCGACCAACTTTCGTCATACTATTTCATTATGTCTTAGATTCAGCACCAGCAAGTTCTCTCGTTTTGTCCTAAATGTTTTCATAAAGCAATCACTATTTTTAGATAAACTAGCTTGTATGAGGACGGTCTGTGTTATAGCAATGCAGTTTCCTCCATTCCTTTTCAGTGGAAAAAACACATTAACATACTAAAACACAGTAAATGTGTCCCATGGTATGCGATATATAAATCTCAGCTTTTGAGTGAAACTTTGAAAAGCAAAGTTTGCTACATCTGAGTTTATTTCTATAAGAACAAATAATTCCATCCACAGATAAACTGATGAGTTGCTGACATTCAAGATGATTGCCACTCCCTGTTTCATATTCAGTTTGAGAAATTCTTTTGGCATGAAAGCATACAAAAGCTCAACTAAGTGAATTTCTAAGCAGGGATTAATAAAGTCCTCTCCTCTCCTGTCCTAGCTAAGGTTAAGTATGCCCACTTTAAGCAATCCCCTAATCATGTTTTTTAAAGCTCACAATGCAATAAAATCTCCAAGACAATCAAAATCGATTTAACATCAAACTTTTCAGTGTAGATAAATTATCCTTTTCGATTCAATGATAAGCCATAGAAAACCGTTGTCAGACTTCACCTGAAATAATATGGGCAGCGCATACCTGAATTAGTGATTCAAGCCATACTGTCTTTGCATTTTCAGGTCCTCTATCTGCATAGAAAATGTTTTGTATATATAAGCTCAATGAATTTATTAAAGTCAGCTCAAAGCACAGAAGACAGATGATTTTTGGCAGGCAGTGCAATACCTGTCAATTCTCACATTCGAGGCAGTCGACCAAGATCTGAGCTCTCTACTTTGGCTGAAGACGAAGGCTGGCATGTGAACAAAAAGAACACAAGAAAAAGTGCAGTCTCCAGACTTTTCTTCCACAGAATTACTCTGCGGGTCCAAAAGATCTTGAGCGAGACTCTCACCGCAGTCCAAAGACAACACTGTGCTCTTAAACTGTTTAGAAAGATAAGGTAAATCAGCACAGGACAGATGGGTTATAAGGAAGGCTTATAATTCTCAGTTTCTGACTTGTGACACTGTAACCTGGCTAGTACAGCATGAAGGCCGGGCACATGGGTTGTCTGGCAGTTATAGCAGGCACCAAACCAGATGGGGCAGCATTGCTGGTATGCTTTTTGTCTCGTAACTCATCTGGAGAGATTAAAAACCAGAAACAAACTCTGGGTGCAGGGTTCTCTAACAGGGGATAATAAAGGGTAATTGTCTACTGGCTTTGAATATCCCGGGAAGTTCTTCGTTTCATGATGCCAGCTCTCTCGTGATCATTAGTCTCTGGTTATTGGCATTTTCCTCTGTGAGCCCGGTTCTGGGCTTGTGCCATGGAGCTCTACGCTGGCTTCATGACCGGGGGTCGCCAGGCCTCTGGGCACGCTCCCTGCGCTGGGGCAGATTAGAGTCCCGGCCGGAACCCGGCCAAGTACCTGCAATCATCGCAGGTTGATTCAGGTTTGGGACACGACTCTCCATCTACCCCCTGTTTTGCCACAGTTTCCTTGTGCCAGCAGTCTGCCTTATTTGAACCCTAAGGGCATATCTGCAGCATCTCTAAGGACTGTGTGTCCTCCAACCTTTTTTATTCTGCGAAGCTCACCGTTTGGGTAACAGCTGTTGCAGCTTTTAACAGCATATCCAGTTCTTAGCTTCTCTCTGCCAGCTACAGTGGATGGAGGTGCAGGTGGAGTCCAGGTTTAACCTTGAAATGATGAAACTCTTTAAAAATGTTAACGCTTCAGTCTGGAACAGTTCATTTGTAATCTGGTTTCAAAGTATCGCCACGAAACACATGAAAAATACAAGAGCGTCCAATAATATAATAAAAAAGTAATTCTGCCATCATTTAAATGCTATACTTGCTCTATCTTTTTTTGCAGAGAAACTATTTCATGCTTGTTCCTACTAGTTTTTTTTTTTTTTTTCACATGCATGCACAAAGTACCCGTATATGAATTATATAGAATCACGCATGTGAGATGAATTTCTGAGGACTGTGCTCCAGAGTGATTGCTAGACATCCTGGTGCGGCTCCCACAGTGGAAAAGGACCCGGACTGCCTTCTGTCAGCACCCTTATTAAGAGATTAAAGGGGGAAAGAAAGACAATTGCAGGATGTTCTCCAAAATTCCATACAGTGGAAAAAGCACTCTAACTAAAACATTTCTGCAGAGTGTTTTGAGCAGGAAAAACGGCTGAATGCTGATAATTTTTCACCTGTGGCAGTGAACATCACTGTTCTGTAGCTGCCGACTGCTAAAAACCTAAAGGGCCTTTTGATGAAGAACAAGGGCATACACTGCAAGTTACTTGATCCTTCAAACAGCTGCCATCCTCATAATAATAAAATATGAATCAGATATCAGATGAGTATACTGGTTTTTAGTTATGGAAATGGTTATAGTTTGTAGCTATTTTTAGGTGGTCAGAAACTGAAGGGAACCCTTTAACTCGTATCTATCCCTTAAAACCTGCTTCGCTGGTGGTCAAAATGCCTCTGGCTTCTTCATAACTACGGCACGTGCGTCTAAACGTACAAAGCATTGTTACTAATCGAAAAGGACTTGTATGCACACTTTAATATAAATAAAGGCAACAAGCATTGTCAACAGCGCTTGCAATTATTCTTTTTTCTCTGAGATACATATTCTGTAAAGTGGCTCTGCTGTGTGGCAAAACAGCAAAATGAATGAAATTGTTAATGAGGTTGGAGCGCAACTAAAGTTAACTCTGCTATCCAGCAACAGCTGTTCGCCGGGGTGAAAGACTTTTGTTGTTGGGTGAAAAATGGTAAATAATTCCCTTTATGCCGAGTATGTGGGCGTGTTAGAGGGAGCGAGAGAGATGGTACATGTTATCTGTAGAACAGATCAAACGCCGAGTGTTTTTAATGAACACACAGGACAGAAAGGTAGCAGTCACGCATGCAACGCGGGAATGTCAGCGGTGAAAGGCACAGATATCTACAGCTGCTGAAACACAGGGCTGTCTTCGCTCAGGAGCAGTGAGCACCTCTGTGTGGTTCGCAACATGAGCCCGGTGCAAGGCTGCTTGTCTTCCTACTTATTCAGTCTCTGCAGACACATTCATCCAAACCGACTTAAAGTATTGCAATTTTCATTGTCTACATAGCTGGATACTTTAACTAAAGGGGTTTGGGTTCAGTCCCTCGCTCAAATACAAAGCTGCAGAGTCCTATTCTGGGGATTCAAACCATCAGCATTCTGGCATAGCAGAATGGCCTTTGCAATAATTCCTTCAACGAGTGTGTCAGGTACTTCAGCAGGAAATGCCATCCGTACTTCCTTGTTTCAAACTTTTTTAATAAAATGATGCGCTTGAAATGTATGTAAATATCTGTGTCATATTGGGAAAATCTAGCATTTACTCTCCTGCGAGGCTTTGGAAAAAGATTCAAAGATCAGCAGCATGTCAATTTAATGGATTCGTTTTGTACTTAAAATCTAGAGAACAGGGTAAACAGTTTTACAGTAGTCAATGCCTTTGGTAAATAAAGGCATTTCTGTAGTTGTAAAATGAATGCGCAAACTTACTTTTTGCCAGCATTGTTATTAATAATAAAAACAGACCTAACAATATTTTTGACAATGTGGAGAACGGGCTTGGATATTCAGACTTTGTACCAGAGATGTCAGTTATCACTAGAAACCTCAAACTCTAGCTCTAAATCTTCACCCTTCCCAACCATCTGTCATACCCCACAAGTCTCAGATACTTATTTCCCTCAGCTAGGCATACAGACATATGTTCAACTGGAAAAGGAATAAGAGACATTTGGGGGAGGGGGTTAGGAGTTTGGCTTGGATTTGCAACGCAGGTGCTCAGTGTTGACTACATCAGTGCAACTGTCCTCTTCCCCACGGGTTGACACCTCATCCTGATCTACTTCCTGCTTGGTATGGGGGGTGATTTCACTTTGACTGGACCTTCGCTGCATTGAAAGCACCACAGAAATGTCCCCACAAGATTAGCAGAGCATGCCCTCATACTGTATGAACATCACACAACCAGTTATGCAAACACGCGTGTACAGTAGGTGCATGGACTTGTGCAAACCCAGATATGCAAACATACACACACACAGGCATGCATATATGCAGAAAGATACTCAAAGGTAACAACGCTGCAGTCGGGCTCCCTTAAAACATGTGCAGTAACCAGTGTACTCGCCTACGAGGCAGCGCATTGATGGGGCAAGTGAGCGACGGGGCCGGGAGCAGCAGCCCGACGAAGGAGAAAATGATGCAGTGTGTGTGTTTACAATGATTTTGTTAGGGGAAGAGGAATTCAATAAAAATGATGAAGAAGGCATATTGGAAATCACAGATGAACTCTTCCTGCAGTATATTGTAGTGGGGGGGGGGCTGGGTGAGAGAAATGATTGCTCTCTGCAATTGTGCAGGAAGCGTTGCACCTAGCACATAGTCAGCAATCATTTCAGCTGCTCAGAACAATAAAAAGAATCATTGCTTTCAAGGTCTTACAGAAACAGGTTATATGTTTATCCCCTTCCAAGTTATTATTTGCACTGCTTACAAATGGGGGGAAAAAAAAACTAGAGGTACTCTGGTTTTAACCAAATTTTTGGCATCGCTGACTCTGATAGCACCCGTATGGTTTGTTACGCACCTCTTAAATGCCTTTGAGGAGCAACCACAGACTCTCGTCGGAGGCAGGCAGACCTTTTAATACTAACCGCTGCACCACCTGCTACCTGCGGTTCCTGTCAAATACTCCCAGAATGCTTATGGATGGCACTGTTGATTTCAAATGCGACAGGCGAGCTTCTGCTGCACACTTTCATGTATTATGATAGGTCTGAGGAAGTAACTACATGTACTTCCTCTAAATAACATATAATATCAATAATTGAACTGTTGACAGAGACAGATGGCCTAGCGCTTTTGAAGCTGAACATGGACGTATTGAGCAAAGACATAATTCAAAAATGGCAGGGCAAAAATTCCTTTCTTTTCCTTTTTTGCGCTTAGTTTTTTGCTGGTAACTTGTGTTCATTTGGAGTTTATTTTAATTGTCATCTGTATGAAGGGCATGGATTTAATTCTCTAAATTTGCATGCTACCAGTATTAGCAATGCAGATGCCATGTAAAGTTAGCTGATGCTAAGCTGGGGGTGGTGAGTCAGTTATGTTCCATTGTTTGGCTGAACGGGTTTGGTTCTGCTTGACTGACAACAGGTGGCTGCTGGTGCTGAAACAGGTGAGACTCATTCAGCATGAGGTCAAGGTAATGTGGTGTAACACAGAATTAGGCTGCCTCCTTGCTGTGTCTGGAACTGGATGTCTAGTCAGAGAACTGAAGGAGAGCATTACCTGTGCAACACTGCTAGATGTGTGACAGCCCAACTTCATATGTCAGCCTATATAATACTGTATATATGTATGTATTAATGATAGACAGGTATAATAAGATGCACTATGCACTGGATATCCAATACCGAGTGTGGTATTCAAGCAAATGCCTTTCTACCTATTTGCATGAATGAAAATGTCAGCAGTGACATCAAATTATTTACAGAATTTAACTTTACAAATATTTGATAAATACTGCACATTACAGTGTTCATGTGTTCCTTTTTTTATTCTCCTTATAGCTTATATATGTAGTGTTTCAGATATCATATGGTGAACGGGATGGAATCAAAATGAAAGAATTAAAGGTTGGTTGCTACTGCACAAAACGGGTGTGAGAATGTTTCCCTTCTTCTCCGTTCCAGCATGAGGTGCAAGTATTAATGATTGATTTCGGCTGCAGTGACCCTGCATAAACAGGGTGTTAATGTTCGCCAGGCCCTTTATTTTGTTTTCTCCGCTGCGTACGTGAGCGCGCTTGCTCATGCGAGCGCTTGTTCCGTTCCATCCTCCGTCTGAGAAATGCTGACATGTCCCAGACGTGAGCGAGCCTGAGCAGAAACTGGGGCGTCACTAAGTGATGGTCTCAGTCAATACGAAACCATCACCTGGGACAGTCCGCCGGTTGTTACTGAGCAACAGTGTGTTGGTGGCCATGTGAATACAGTGACACAAAATTTAACTGAGCTGCTACACCGTTTAATTGATATTTGCATGTCCTGATGGTGAGAACGGCGCATAAGGGCACCGGTGGTTTAGTCCTGACATAAGGGCCGAAACCTTAGCCAACGCTTTCTTGTAGTTGGGTGTCTCAGTAGAAGCTCGATAAGCCGAAGGGGACTTCTGCACAGCACTCATACAAAGGACACGGCTGCCATGAAACGACTGCCCTCTATTTTTAGTCGTCTTCCTGTCTAGGGGTGATTGAGAAGGGGAAGCCGAGGAACTTTATTTGATGGGCGTGAAGAAAAAGCAGACAAAAAGCAATAAATAGGAAAAGGAAAGGAAAGGAAAAGAGAGAGCACCTTCAGAGAAAAAACAAGGTCACTTAGTGGTGGAAAGAAGCTGAGGTAAACGTAGAAGGTGCAAGCAGCCTATGGGGCTACTTGTTTGCGGTCCTGATAACTTTGAAGCGTGTGTCAAAAAACCGGCTTGGCGTGGCCTTTCGTCTGCTCGGGCCCCGCGTCCCTGCGTCCCCGCTACCCAGGTGTTTTCCCCTCGGGCGCTCACCCGCTGACGCCTTCACTTTTACTTCAGAGTGGCGGCAGGCCGTCCCCGAGCGCAACAGGAAATAGTAAGTCAGAGAAGTACACGCCTACGCCTGCACGGCTGCCTCCAGCACCCTAAACGCACCCTTGTGTGGAAATAGCTCTATATTTAGATGGCAGGTGATGGTCTCTCTCATTGTGTGCATGTATTTTAAGTTTATATTTATAGAGAGAAAGATACACGTTTTATTTTCAGTTCAAAGTGCATTGTAATCATAGGCTAATGGAAAAATGAATAAAAATGTTTTAAATCTTCTACTTGTAAAAGGATATAGAAACCGTGAAGCACGACTGTAATTACTGTAAAGACCAGGAGTCGAGATGATATGTAGACATGACTGCTTGGAATGTAATTTCATATTTACTTCCTTTTTATTACGTAGCTTCACATGAGGGTGGAATAAGGGTGGCACCATGGAAGAGTATTGTGGAAGATCATAAATAAAACAGTAACAAACACGGCAGCTTGTTTCAAGTTCATGGCAGCTTGTTTAAGACATTCTGCTATGCCAAATATGAAGGCACTGCAATTAATAGAATCCCTGTGCTTTTTTAGCCATGATCAATGATATCAAATGCAACATGAATCCGTACCTAAGGAGGTATATTTAAATCTTTTCGCTTTGCTGTATATGAGCAAGGCCTGTTTCTCGTGAGACTCCTTTCATAGGATTTTTTTTCAATACACCTCTATTGTTTACTTGATCCAAGTCCTTAATGCAATGCTGAATTTCAGGTTTGCAGCTGGGTGGTGAACTCTGCTCTGTAACTACGGCAGAGCATGACCCGGACTCATCCATTGCTCCTTACTTGTTCCCTTCTGTCTGCTATTCCAGACAGAGCTGCATACTGGGCTATACTAAGTTTTTTCAATTTCAAAGCCTAGTCACTTAAAATAGATAGCAGATTCTGAGTAATTTATGGGGTTTTACAGAAGGAATTTCAGGCACATAGGAGGTACCTAGACTGGCATCCTTTTGGTCTCAAGTTCTGTTTTTCCACTCGCAAGAAAAGGAGGTAACCAGTAACTACCTATTGCTGCAGTGAGCACGAGATATGAGAGTGCGCTGAACCCCCTGCCCCATCCCCCTCCCCCGTTCTACCTCTGCTGTACTTTACCCTTACAGCTTTTGGGGAACTGGCATGAGAGAGTAGGCATCGGGTCATCGGAGTCGGGCCGGCTTCCTCCTTCCCTGGGCAGAGCCGCACCGGTGTTCTGGTTGCGCGGAGGTTTCCAAACAAACTTGCCGAAGCATGTTGCCCGCCCGCCCGCAGCCCCCCTGCCGCGCGCCAAAGCTGCCGCTCCACAATGCAAGCAGGTGGCCGAGTGTTCCCTGAAAGGACGCCTGCAAACGTAGGCGTCTGGCATCAGCCAGCCAAAAAAATCCTTGCTGACCTCAAGCTTTGGCTGCGGTTAGAGACTTAGTTAACAATTCTGGGTCGGTCTGAGTGTGTGTGTGTGTGTGTGTGTGTGTGTGTGTGTGTGTGTGTTTTTTCCTGCGCGCTCAGCTTACTGCAGGCCTGGGGGTGGGTGTGAGTGTGGGGAGGCTGTTTAGCAGAGTGAAACTAGTGGGATCTGGCCAAGTGAGTCAGTCAGATGTTAATGAATGGAACAGAAGTGGATACATCTGATGGCTGACGGGGCCGGTGATTCAGTAAACTGATTTTAATCTCGCTCAACAACAGGTGCAGCCGCTTTTTTTTCTTCTTCTCGGTGCCAGAGCACAGGAAGCTCCGGGTTCAGGACAGGTGATTTCCACTCGCTGACGAAATGCGGTGGCTCGGTGTCGTTTGCTCCCTTTGATCTTCTATCTTTGTTTCATTCTTCATCCTTGCCTTCTTTTTCGACGAACGTTTTCGTCTCCACGGCCACCTCGCGTTACGGTTTCCGGCTCCGACGCACCCTCCTCGTCCCCCACCCCCGCCGGCCGCCGAGGGTGACTCCTGTGATCAGTCAGTTGTGGCACTCGCCAGCGCGAAAGCGCAGATAACGGTGCGGGAACACGTGTGCTCAGGCACGCACGAAAACACCTGCGCAGTGCGCTCAGCCGTGTCCCGGCTGCGCTGGCGAACACCAGGATCCGGGGCAGCGCCATTGTTTTAATAGTAACCGTGCAGGTCCCGATGAATTAGCTGACCGCCCAGCGGCCTTTCCGCGATAGATGGTCAAAACGGCCTCTTCCCGCCGTCTTTTGAAAAAAGCACCCAACAAAGTGAGCAATACAATTTTTTAAAAAGTCATTGCTTTTATTACATAATCAGCGGACAAAGGCAAATAGTATGAATTGTATACGGCAATTGCAATATTGTAAATGGTACAATAGCATATTATTGAGAGGAACTGATGCGGCCGGGAGGGAGAGAGACCGGGAGAGACAGAGAGCGTGATTTTCCTCAGAAAGAAACAATTTTTCCATCCCGGTGGAGTCCAAAAACAACAAAGAACAAAGGCAGATAAATGGCTGCGTTTTGAACAGAGGCTCATGGCTTGGCACCAGCGGGCGGGGAGAGCAGGAACGGCGGTCCACACATCTGTCCACACAGCACGGGGTTCCAGAGACGCCCCCAGAAGCAGGCTTAACCTTCTCTTCCCCTACCACCTGTTCATTAGCATGCCCCCCCCCAACGGGGCGACAGCCATAGGCCCCCCCCACCCGCTCTGACCACAAGCCTTTGGGAGCGTCATTTTTCAGTCGAGCGTTAGCCTCCGCCATCTGATTCGGGCCGCACCGACTGGAACCGTAGCGCTGGTGTGAAGAGCCGCCAGATTTGTTGAGGAAAAAAACCACAAATAAATAAATAAAGGGACAACTGATTTAATCATTGAAAGTTTAAATGCTCACAAGACGGCCTCAGCAATTTCAACCTCTTGGGTTGTATTTTTCACAAGGAGCGTGCATTTTTTATCCCAACTCTGTTTGTGGCGACGGCTACTGCTTGGAGGGGAGTCATGTTCCGCCTTCTACTCATTCATTAAAAAGAGAAGAAAAATATGTTCGTTTTCTTTCAACTTGCCAGAACATTTTCTATAAACCCATTAATGTATATTCTACCATTGCGAGATTACACCCACAAATCCATAATGATAAACAAAGGGTGTTAAACAGTTTGATGCACTTAGGAATGATCTGCTGCGAAATTCCCAGACAAAATTGACCAGAAAGCAGTGCACCAAACCTGCGATGGGCCTTTTCTGCGTGGCAACTTTTGAAAAGTGAACCTGACTTTAAAAGTGAATTTCTTCACTTTACACATGTACGATCAGATCCTCCACGTGTTTCCTTTAAAAGCATAAAAGTATTAATTGTTTCAGTCTGTTGCACTAATCCCTGGCATTTCATCCCCAAATACGGCCAGTTGCCTTGTTGTCTTGCGTTCTGCAGTCCTGAATTCTGCATAAATCCTAACATCCTTTTGACTTTTTTAATTGCTTTCTGTGCTGTGCCCAGATGATGATAAGGATGAATCGGTGACAACATCTCAATTTCTCTACCCGCTGAGCTCTTTCCATTTCAATTATCTTTTTTTTTATTGCACACGCTCAGTAGTTGCTGATATTGGATTTCATTTCCTATAAGCTTGCCAATTCCTGTAACATCGCTTCACCTAAATATGGGTGTCCTAAGCAGGACCCCGGGCCCCCGTTGCTTCTAGCGCGATGAAGTCATTCGACAGGTTTGTAAAATGCTGCCAAAATCTAGGATGTTCCCTCGCCTGGCATATATTCCCTCGTGGCAAGTGCGGTAACGTGACCCAGATTAATTCGGTGGGATTTGCGCTTGTGTTTAAGAAGGTAGCAGCGACGTTCCCAAGGAGGACTCTTGATGCGTTAAGGCAAAATTTATTTCAACCACAACCCTAGCAGGTCTGTGCATCTCAGCGAGCTCTACCGCATGTCTTAGTGTCCAGTTAATGTGCAGAAACCAATGAGTGGTCAAAGGTGTAGCCACCAGGTTCAGGGTATCATTCTGTAATCTTTTCTTTGTATTTCAGACAAAAATATTACTTTTGCTTTTGTAATTTTGTTTTTAATTGCTGTTTTTTTTCTCTGCCTCTGTGCAAAGTAAATCATTTTGATAAGGCCAGAAACTTGACTGTAGAAGAACAATTCTGTTTGCTAATATTTCACTTTGCATTTACTCTAGCTGTGAGATAATGGGTAGCCAATAAAACATTATTTTGGTCCTTTTCTTTTGTAAGCTTGTGCTTTATTAAGCTTTTGTTGTCCATTAAATTCCACAATGAAATAAATATGAAGTGATGTATTACACTTGCTTTTTTCTTTTTTGTTTGAGAAACATGCTTTGACTTATGTCACACCTTACAGATAAAACTAACACCTGTGTGGTAATCCTGTAGTCTCGATTTTTTAAAAATACAAACCAAGTAGAGTTTACTGCACCCTGGACACTCAGTAAATATGTAAACCTTTGTGACGCACCGTAGCTCAGATAAGATACCAATTTTATAGGATGTTATTCTTAAAAGTTCCCACAGGCAAAGAGTTCAAAGGTCCAAGTCGGAAACAACAGTCCCGAAGCTTCACAGAATCAGCGTGTAGATGTTCCAGAGGCCCGTTTGCTTCTGTGAGTTAATTTTGCAGACTAGAGATGTGTTTCTGTGTCGAGTCCTGTGTCTTTGTAAGTCACCAGCATGCGTTATATTTTAACCAAGAGTTTACTAGCTTACTACTTTTATTGCTGTGCAGCGCTGTTTCCTGCTGACTAACTGGTTAAACTGCAAACTGCAGTTTTTCAGTTAAAGTCTCAAATGGCCTCACTTCAGAACACCATATAAATAATTTAAATGTAGTTTTTATAGACCTTAAATAAATTCAATAAGAAAATGTAAAAAATAAACACTCGATGACTGAAGCAGCAAAGAGTTTGGGTGGAAGTAGTTCTTTGTTCATAATTATTATTGTCAGCTGGTTGCCATGTGGATCAGGAAACAAAACTGTTCTTAAGGAACATACGGCTGCGTAGGCTGCACTCATAAACTATAAGGTATGCTTTGGGTAAAAGCAGCTAAATGGTGTCATGTATGGTAGTGAGACCAGCTATGCTTTATGGGTTGGAGATAGTGGCACTGAGCAAAAGACAGGAGGCAGAGCTGGAGGTGGCAGAGTTAAAAATGTTAAGATTTGCATTGGGTGTGACGAGGATGGACAGGATTAGGAATGAATATATTAGAGGGTCAGCGCAGGTTAGACGGTTTGGAGACAAAGTCAGAGAGGCGAGATTGCGTTGGTTTGGACATGTGCAGAGGAGAGATTCTGGATATATCGGGAGAAGGATGCTAGGGATGGAGCTGCCAGGCAAGAGGAAGAGAGGAAGGCCTAAGAGGAGATTTATGGATGTGGTGAAGGAGGACATGCAGGTGGTGGGTGCGACGGAGAAAGATGCAGAGGACAGGAAGAAGTGGAAACAATTGATCCGCTGTGGCGACCCCTAACGGGAGCGGCCGAAAGATGAAGAAGAAGCTAAACGGTGTCATGTAGAATAAAGGGGATTTGCAGGTAATGTTGCATGGGGATTATATTCAAGGAACTCCGAGGTACACCTGTCTGCTGGAACGCGCGTGGGTGGGTTTACTAGCGAATGTACGCAGTGAAACGGATCCCAGCTCTGCATCCGTCCTGGACGTGAGCTAGCAGTTTGGTTCTCTGCTCCAACCACACTTCTGCGTTTTTCCTCTACTCATAATTCAATTCCACCCAGACTGACTCTCTGCAATTTCTCTATTACCATTGCACCTTGAAACGTGATGATTTATTAATCACCCGCTCAGCCCATCTTTTAATTACAAATGTGTCCTACTAGGCCTCTTATGCGTTTCAGAATTCACCACCGGTCTCCTTTCCCACATAAAAAAAAAAAAAAAAAGCTTTCACAAGAATTTGTGTCCAGGCGGGACCTTTAAACTTCCACCTGCGCATTACGACTGCAATAAACCTGTTATCAGCTCATGAAAGCAATGGCTAACAGGTGACTGCGGGTTTTTTGATAAGTCAGCAGCAAAGATAAGTGTTTTCTCCCGGAGACGGGATCCACTCCATCGAAAGTAGCGCCAGCCCGAGAATTTTTACAGCACTCCAAAATCATTATTGGCAATTAGCGTTTGTCAGGAAAGACAGCAGCTGGCTGTAATTACAGAATAGCCCCTCATTACTCCTCCGTGCACCGAAAAAAAAAAAAAAAAAACGTGTTTTAAAGCTTCTGTTTACTTTTATTTATTTATTTCCCGCTCAATGTTGCACAACATTTGTCCATTGTGAAAGAATCATCACAGGTGCTTAAAAAATTATAGGCGTACCAAAATCATAAAGAAAATCAACGTACACACACACACACACATCTATCTATCTATCTATCTATCTGTATATACATAAACATACATGTTTTTTATATATATATATATATATTTTCCCCCCGTGGCAGTTTTGCGCATTTACAGTAGGTTTTGCAGTATGTTTATGTGCTTTTGTTTTCGGTCTAATGGATGATTTGTGTTTCAACTCTTCGGGATTGGAACCGGAATGAAGTTGCTAATTTCCTGTTCTTGCTGCGGATTGAAGAAGGCGCTTGAATAGGTTTGCGTCTCAGCGAGGAAAACGTCCTCCTGTCGGAAGCCGAGCTGTCCCGAGGAGTCAGCGTACAAATGAACAAGAAGGAATGTTTTTTTGGAAGGAAATGGCTGTTATCATTATCAAGGAGTGTCAGGTCTTAAAGATCAGCTTTAGAAGATGGATTAGCAGCGGCATTTCTACTGGATCGCGCCTGTTTTTTCTCAGAGAAAAGTAACCCTTTTGGCAGAACTTGCACCCACCAACTGTGGATTCAAGGCAAAACGGCTCATTAAAAACAGCCAAAACTGCAAAAAGGTGCTCATTTCCAAAATCCAAACTTTGATGTGCTTTCACATAAGCCAGAAAAATCAGCCACACTGAACATTTTTTAAGTCGGCGCTGCGACCTTCACGAGGAGTTTGTGGCCACGTTTGTCCGCTCTGCACGTGTGGTTCACCTATAAGTTTAAAGAGTTATTCTTTACAGCAGAAAATTATAATGATACTACTGACTCGAAATGCGATGTCAACATCTGCCTGCGATAAGGGGGGAATGAGGGGCTATGCGCTCTGAAGAAGGGTACTGAGATCAAGGTCAGTTACGCTACAGGTGAGGCTGGGAAGGGTGCACGCCGACGTGACGCGCAAAGACAGTCGGAAGTTTCAGATTTGTGCGTTTGCTTATTGTCAGAAGTCCTGCAAAACAGAACGTTGTCTTGTCGTTTTTGGAAAGAAATAAAAGCAAATGTTGCTCTGGATCTGTTTTGTCAGGCAGACACACAGTCGGGAATTGTAAAGCACTCACAATCCCTATCTCGCATTTTTCCGCGCCATTTAGAATAACGCAGTAATTATTTTATTAATAATAATAATAATAATAATAATAATACTGTCGCTTAAACACTATCGCTTTCGTACATGTTGAAAATATTCTCATTGGATTTCGTACAAATATTAGTGTCATGTTTTAGAAGTTTCGCTGGACATCTGCTATGTAACATAACCTAAAATCATCCCGTGAATTCTTAAAATTGCTGGTCCTGAAAATGACCCTGAATTTTTCCCCCTAATGAGCTCTTGTTTAATATTTTCCCATGATTCTCGGCTTTCTGGCCATAAAACCGTTGCCATTTGCGCTGCATTTCTCAGTTCCATTGTACTTCTTCCAGTACAAATACAAACGACAACTGTTGTGTTAAATGTGAGCAAAAATCACTGGACGTCTTTTTGATTCATCTTGCTAAGTCGCTCCTTTTTATATCTTGCCATGCAAAGTTGGAACTGAACGAGAAACTGAGCTTTAGAGAACAGATCAAGTAACTAACAGTTTAACAGATGGAATCTTCCCTAAACGCACAACCAATGGACAAAAATGTATGCATAAATTATTAGGAGTTAGTTTAAGGATGGGCTATATTTGCTAAAACTGTGCATTATATTATCAAGTTTTACCGTAGGTGAAAATGAGTATTAATGAGAGGGTATCTTTAACAAGTTAAGACATACGTTTTCAAAAACACATTCTGGCAGTGTCAGTTTTTCACCACGTAGGTTTGCAATTCCAACTTTCCGCCAAGAAGCGTAACATAGCGTAACAATCAGGATTTACATGTGCGCAAATCTAAACAATTCCCGTTCTTCCACGCCTCTGTCCCTAGCAGAATAAAGAAGTCTGCCGTGAACGTAACAGACCCAGTTTTCTAAACCTTTTAAAACAAAGTCGGAGTGTTTATCTTTTGCATTTTATTTCTTTAAAACAATTTCCAGTCAATTAATTTTTTAAAAATTTCCTGGTGCCAAAGGTTGTTTAGTTTCAAGTAAACATATGTCACAGTAGGATTACACACCGACCGCAGAATTTTTATTACATATGCTGACATATGGTTTCATGTTCATTTGGACAGTTCTTATTTGTGGTGAACTTTTGACACAGGTCATACTAATAAGTGCATTAATTATTTTTAAAGAGGCTATAGAACTAAAAAAAAATAACGTTCACGGACTCTTCCAGCGAATAATAGCTCGATCTACATGGTACAAACTAATGCGTTTAATGCCGGGGCTACAAGATGGGATAGTGCATTGTTTAAAGTCCCCACCTTACAGTCAAACAACCCAGGTTATAATCCCACCTCCTGCAGCAGAAGCCTTCAGCAAGGTGCTCACCCTGAATAGCTCCTGCAAAAATTACCCAGCTGTATAAATGGGTAAACCTTTCTAAGCAGCTTAGCATTGTTATGCTGCTTTGGAGGAAAATGTCAGCCAAACAAATGTAAAAGAAGCTATTGTAGCGAGTAGCGGTGGTGCAGTTTGTGTTAACAGGGCTGCTAAGTTTGCAGTGTTGGGGGGGGGGGGAGTGAAGTTTTTCAGGCAGAATGGCCTGGTATGGTTCAGGTTGTGTTCAGGTGATACACCTGTGCTTTCCTCTTCTTCCTTCACAGAAACAGAGCGTTTCCACAGGACGCTGCTTGAGCTACGCTGTGTTTGTCTTAAACTGTTTAGTCGAGGGCCGCTGTCTGCCTACTTGGATTACATTTTTCAGAAATTTATGGAGCTGCCTGATTAATAATGTTGTGCAGGTAACTCTGTTGTAGTTTGTTTGTGGAAAGACAAACTCCATTGTTGCTGGATTGAATCCGGGCCAAGTGAAGCTCTCTTGCAGCGCTGCCAGAACACCTGTTTGTTGTTAGGCCGTGCCTTCTCCTAATAGCAGTACAGTGTTTTTTTTTTGCTTGAATTCTTCATGTACAAAGCAGCATTTCTCTTCACCGCAAAACACGATGACACTGACACACTCTGAGTAGCTATCTTAGGCTTGCATGAGTAGATTGCAGCATGCAGTCTCACACACAAGGGTGAGTTCCTGCACGTTTGAGAAGTTGCAAAGTTCTACAGAGTTGTAAAGTCACCGTTTCTCTGTTTTTGTGTAGCATTTGTCCAAGCTGAGCTGCTATGCAAGCTTCTTGCTGCACTATGTTTGAAAAGAGAGATTAAATTTCATCCCTGCATCTGCCCTTACCTTCTTCACCATGCCAAGACATGGAGACATCTTCTCCACAACCTTCAAGGCCTCATATGCAGAGGTGCGGTAGTCGACGAATTGGAACCTCAGGTATTTTGACCTGGTTGCTTCGCATCGTTTCCTGTGCTCGTGTATAAGAGGTATGTGGATTTTTTTCAGAACACAGGGCCATCACAAAATCTACCACGTGCTCCGGATGCTAGATGCAAGTTTCTCTGCATCCATGGACCACACCACTGCAGTTTGTTCTGGGTAATGCAGCGGGTTTCGGGAGGGTGAGGGTTCACATTTTCAGGTACCAATGCAGGAAGGGGAATGAGGTAGCCACAATGAGGTATGCGGAGTGGAGGTAGGGGTACGGAGGAGGTGATCTCAGTGGGAGGTAAACCCCAATAATTTATAAAAGGTAAACGCTGTCAGGATATGGGGCGTTTAGAGCACCATGCCGCAGGTGTGATTTATGAGCCGGTTGCAGGGTGATAAATCAAATGCCTTTGTTTCCCCTGCTGCCGCCACCGTCAGGGCCTGGTGTTCTGGTCTCCCGCAGCTCAGTGCTGTGAAGATGGAGTCCAAGGTGGAGGCGAGCTCCGTCAGAACCCCAGGCAGGTGGGACTGACTGCATGGTGGGCCCTTCCAAAATTTGCTGCCCTCATCTGCCTGAATCATCATCATAAACTTTAGCTCGGTCAACATTCACGTACCTATTGCGTTGCACCGTGTTATGTGATGTCAGTTGTCCTGTTAGAGTATTAAAACGGTGGGTATGGGTAGTTGAGCATGAAACGCCTACAGTACTTGCTTTCATTTGATTTATTATGCCACCCCCACTAAGGTTTTAAGTGCTTGTTATTCTGCGCTCACAATATTCTTTGCTTTCAATTTTGCGTGCACAATTTTCTGCAGCGACAGAATGGCTGCCTCGCCTGACTCTGCAGCCCAGTTTCACATCGCCATGCCCACCACTTCCTGCTTTAGTGTTATGGATGCACCAGGCCTGCAATTGTGGTGCAACGATGGACAAACCCCGTCATCCATCCAGGCCACCAGAACTGCGATGACAGAAACAACCATGTTGTTGTTTTTGTTGTTGTTCTTTTTGTGCAGTGTATTTACACTGCCGATCACAATTTGCAGCATGTTGTGTCTACATTGACTGTTCAGTGGCAGATTTTCCCCCCACAAAATCTCCAGACCACTTAACAGCTGCCAATTAATGTCCCGATGCCACATTGCCCAAAAGTCTGCTGTCATTGGAAGTGATATGTTGGGTTGTATTAATCATAGAACATTTATGTATTCATACAGTTTATATATAGTATAAATCGAGTAATATCATGAAGCGAAACCCACTGATGTGCATTGCGGAACACAAGTAATATTGCTGTCTGGCTCAAAAGGAAGGAGGCAGTGTGGCAAAAGGAAAAATTATAATTAGAAAGATATTGTCAAAGGAAAACATTTGGTCTTTTTTCTGCTGTAGGACGGTCAGGGTGTCTTGATTTTTCTGCTTCCTTCTCCAGGGTTGTGTTATTGTAGACTGGCACCATTGATATCAACCAACATCAAAGCAAAAAATGTAAACACAACGCTTGAGTGCTTGGCAGCAATTTGGAGGAATTTTTATCCCCCCAACTCCCCCTCCCACCGCGATAAGAGTGTCCGTGGAGTATGGAGTCGGTATCGCATGCCCAAATTCACGATGCACAAACAAACCATGTGAGTGTTGTGCTCGCTCCTTGCTCTTTTCCATCTGGACAGACGCAACCACGCTTTCTCCACTCAAATGGCCATTTTGTGTTGTCATGCTACATATTTGGTGTTATTCTAACTTTTGTTAACATTTTATAGCGTAATGTGAACAACGGTGAGCTACACTTACGGAAATTGGCCAATTTAGAATAACTTAATGGCATTAATGATCTTTTGGCTCCTGAAGAGCACAATCTTTCCACCGCAAGAACATTGCTTGGAACTATAGAGCACACAGAGGACACCATCTTCTAATTCCTGCGGTGCGATATCGAACAGAAGATGTTTTTCTGGAGCGTGGTTTTGTATTCCACCGAAACCCAAGTGTACTGTGAGAAGACTGCTCGGTCATAAAGTTTGGTTCTGTATGCTGATGACTGAATCTTCGCATTAGATATCAGTATATCTACATTTTCAGCGTAATACACAGTTTTTAAAAAGCATATCGAGATGCAGACACAGATAGCATCTTAACAAAGTCCAGGCACACGCAGGGCATCTGTACTTTTTTGCAGAAACACGGGGTGATGAGGATCAGGTTGTGGCCTTCTTAAGCCCTGGGCACTGTCACTGTGAAATGAGCAAATGCGGGGGGGTGGGCAACTGCTAGCTGATTTACTGTGACTGGCACTTAGAACTGCTCTTTGGGTCTTCTGTGCATTGAAAGCAATATTAGTGATAATACGGACTTTGAAAACACTATTAAAGACTGGAGAAAAAGAAGAGCCAAAGAATTAAACTCTGGAATGATGCTCTTGAAACGTAATATAGAAGTTTTAGTTGTACAACATTTTTGTCCCACAATCTTTTTTCCTTAATTTCCTTATTTGCCTCCTCTTTTTAGGCCCTAAAAGTTTTGTACACCCCATGCACTATACTGTATGTGCTTAGAGTGCCCAAGCGAGATTCCAGCCCTGCGAAGGGTGTAAAACAACGTAAGAGCTGAAATGCTGCTTGCGGTCAAAGTAGGCGTGTGTCAAGTCACTGCTCCCATTGTGCTTGGGATGCTGAGATCTTCTGTCTCTACTTGCGAAAAACTCAAGGACACATAGCAGAATTCTGAGCCAAGGCCCTCCTTCTTCTTAAAATGAATCCTCCAGTCTCTAGCAGGATGGCTGCATTTTACCCGTCGGTGCGTGGGGTTAATGCGCCCCTTCACCACAGGCCTCGGGGACAGACTTTGGAGTGGACTCCTGAAGGCGGATGACACAGTCAACCCTCTGTTTCCTCCGCCGACATGCAACGCCTCGCTGCGCTAAGCTGCACCAGTGAAGTGTCACTTGACCGGAGAGAGACTAAAACGTCATTATAAAGCAATGAAACTATACAATACACAATGGAGTGTGGAAAATGTACACTGAGTTGTAATGATGCTGTTACACTACATTAAGACCTTTAAGATTTCAGACATTTGGAATGGCTACCAGTGTTTTTTATTGCACTGCGTTTTTTTTTTTTCTGATAATGCCACGTACGTACAACTCTCCTATTGTGTTTATGAAAATATTTGTGAGGGAATGTCCTGCTATGCTGTTTGGCTTGGGGGTATGGGGGAGGGGATTCAGGGGGATGGTAATTGGTTTGGGAAGAGAGAATAGAAAATAGGACAGCAAATAAAAAAAAAAAAAAACTGCTACTGTGAATAATAAATACATTACGATCACAGCTCAGTGCTGTATGCTGTTGGAGTATCAAGCAGTGATTTGATTTGCCAAAGTAATAAAGTAAATGTCACGCTGGTCTGAGGAAGAAGAAGGCGTTATCGCGCCGTGGTTCTTTGCAGAAGTTTTCTGCAATACGGTATTAAAATTTTAATAATTAGAAATAATGTAAAGGGGCATTTGGCCAGGTAAGCACCAAATGTGTTTATTAGCTTTGAAATTGCCCCCCCATCTCCTTGCAGACCTTAATTGTGGGAACCTGCAGAACGCATTGAGGCCTGTAGAATCCAGGCCTCAGGCCAGGAAGCGTCTTCCTTAAGACAACTTGTATCTTAAGTACTGCTGAAGACCTTTCTATGCCAGTTGAACCTATTGCCCTCCCAATCCAACTTCCTCAAGGGACAGCTTCATGTGATATTGTGTCACTTCAGTTTAGGCTCAACGTGAAATACACTGGCAGGTGCTACACCCACGTGCAAAAATGCACTATTATTACATCTTTGCATATCAGGAAGTTTTGCAGTCATTAGGACTTCTTCTGAGGAGAAAAAAGCATTCTGTTATTCGGCCTCCAAAGCCCTTATCTAACTCCAACCACGTCTGTGAACTGAAAGCCACAAACCTTACATAGCTCTAAATCATAGGTCTGCCCTGTGGCGCCATCAAACAGCATCTTAACAGTTGTCTGCACCGCTGAATAAACATCGCTTTACTTTAAAATAAATACCTCTTCCACCTCTTTATGCAGAATGTAAACAGCCCAGAATTGACTCCCTAGGATTTTCTAAACAGATCGGCTCCAAGAGTGTGCGTGACCTAAATTGCTGGTGATGTTTTCGTTTGATTTCCCTCAAGATCTCAACTCTGCCATGGACGGGTGTTTTAATTTCCAAGGGGAGGACAGTGATGTATACCCTCCCTTGGTTGATGCATATGTATTGCAGAGTCCCCTGTTAAAGCAAGAACTGTTTTTGTGTCCAAGAGGTGGGAACAAGGGGGGGAAGAAAGGAGGAAGAGATAAACATGGAGAAAGAGAAAGAGAGAGCGGGGGGGGGGGGATAATGCGAGAGAAAATCGATATCCTGGGTGGGCAGGTTTTCAGCTTTTGGTATGTCTTACAGAAACAAGCTTACCTCTGTATTGGAAGTCGGCACCCCCCCCCGCCTGAAACCAAAATAGCCTCCGTATTGTGTCTCCATCTTTTCTACCGGCGGCTCGGAGAAGGGGAGGGAGGAAAAAAAAAAGACGCAGTCACATGCTCGGCGCTGCGCTTTACTGCATGTTTCGGCACGGGCTGACCCTGGTCTGCTGTCGTCTCGGGTGTGGAAGCTCATCGTGGCCGGTGTTTCTTCTGCTTCCCAATGACTGCCCACACTTGTGCTTTGCTGCCGATAATTGGCGCTCATATTAACTTGCCGAATGGCGTCTAGACAGTTTAATTAGGAAGTCATCTTCGGAGTGGCCAAGAAGACTGCTCACCCGCTTGAAGAATGAATGCAGTTGTTCTCGTTCATGGGACACGTGTGGTGACCGTGCGAGATGTCTGAGCTCGCCGGCCACTGCAGCCCAGAAACAACCTCCAGCGGCCTTCGTTCCTGTCCATCAGCTTATTCCATCTGGGTGTCTAATTTCGCAAAAATGAAAGAGGTGTTTTTGTGCCTCTTTGCGTGCCACTTTGAGTAGGACCAGGTTGCTCAGGCGGGGTTGGTGGGGGGACTGTCATCCAGCCCCTTGTTTCATGCATGCGCTATTTGGCCGCGACTGCCGGCGAATATTCACACTCAAGATAAACCAAAAGGATGTTAGTCCTAACAGCCCGATAATAGGGCCTCCTCCGCATCCCCCGGCTTCCTCGCAGTTGCACATTGTTTAGAGTTTTCTGTGCGGTGCGTGACGCTAAGTCATTTTCTGGAACAAATTATGAATCTAACTCATGTCACAATATATCAGTCACATTAGGGCACGTGACGGCGTCTGGCTACTTGGCCAGTGAGAAGCCTAAGGGATGCAGGTCAGTGGCCCCTTTTCTGAAACGAAGCAGAAAATTTCATTATTTTCTTCAGGATTTTTTAGCGGGGGGAGCAGGACCTCTCCTCGGATTTAATGAAAAAGGCACCGATTTCTGCTGTGAAACGGCTGCCGTTTTTAAAGGTACCGTGCAGCAGAAACTGGGGGAGGGGGAAACATTTTCAGTATCAATTTTGCAAAAACGCAGTTTATGTAATAGTGAAAGACAGCGTCTAGATGGGTACGCTGGTGGCAGGAGATCAAAATAATTGCAGTGGCGTCAACGTCACTTTTGCAGAGGGCGTTTTTTAAGCAGTTGTTGGCCAGCGGTTTATGCAAAACACACTTAAATCTTAAGAGCTTTAAAACAAAAAACGTTTACTGTGATTTGCAAGCTTCACGATACATCTGTTACTTTGGTCGTATGATTCCTTGTAAGTGTTTTTCATGTTCTTTGTAAAGTTTTTTTACATTTTTTTTTAATACAAACGTGGAGATTCTCAAAAACGCTTAGGAGAGCATCAACAAAGAACATTAAATCAATAGAGTGTTGCCTTGACAGAATTTAATTGATTTAAAATTTCTTTTGAGGGACACAGAATGAAGTTGCTTCATTTCAACTTGTCCCTGCCTGAAATTCTTTTGCAGTTTGTTGTGGAGCGGAATGAACATTTGGCATTTCGGCTGATGGAGGACACTGAACACAGCTGCACTCGAAGAAGAAAACAGTGATTCTGGCTTACGCGGCACTCAGGTTATTACTGGGCCCAGAAGAAGAAAGAGATCCACATAAATTGTGTGGCTGACGCCTCGTGCAAATGCTAGGCATGCCGCTGTGTTTCCTTACATTACGTTAGAAGAAAAATCTTCAGGTTTCACTGGAAAATTCTCGCTTTTTTCTCATTAACAAAAGAACTATTTACCTCTGGATATCAGTTAAAGTGAAACATTTAAAAAAATTTATGACATTTCTCAGAAAACGAACTTGCCGAAGGAATGCTTTAAGAAGATCCAAGGGCTCATTTCTCCCATCGCCGTCCATCCTTTTACACCAGATATTTTTCAGGTATTTAAAGAAGTTTAAACCAGCTATTACACCGTTTGTTTGTTCCTTGGTATGTGGTGATTAATAGGTTTTAGGTGAGGAAAAGTTGTTCAACCCTGAGGTTTGCGCTACTTTAGCCAAATTTAACTTGCCTTTCAGCGAATCAAATATTCCCTGCAAAGTGACATCTGATATCGCTTATGGTGATGCGATGTTCATCTTTGATGGTCCACCATCTACCACTGATAGCAGATGCTGTTTGTCTTTGTCCTGTTTTTCCTGACCTGGGCTTACTGTTTGTGTTCTACACTTGTTAGTCAGGATATGGACAACTGCTACTGAAAGAAAATAAGATGTCAAAAATTACAACAGACATAAATAAAGGAGAAATAGTAACCAATAAAGGTACCAAACCAATATTCTGATATTTAGTCCCAGATGACACATTTTGCAGCGCTTAAGTGCTAGAGTGGAGGGATGGTGTCACTCATGGGCTGTTTGCCTCTGTATGACCTAGACACCCAACAACAACAGAAACAACAACAAAATCCTACTGGGATTCTTCTGTGTGCTCCAGTTTCCTTCCAGAGTCCAAAAAAATGTGTTTGAGGTGGCTCATGCTTTCAGGATGGGCTCTGGACTGTGGGCTCCTGCCTTAAGAGTGGTTTTCACTACTGAGTGAGGCAGCGAAGGTGTTCTTCAAAGTAGCCGAATACGACGCGGAGGAACGCCGAAGAAATAAAAATAAACTTGTGATGAAAAATGAACGTAATTATGAAATGAATGCAACACTTAGTTTTACCATTTCAGCTGCAGATCAGCTTAATGGCGAAAGTTGTTTAGTTTATTTATGTTATCAACATCTGTTTTTTGCCTTTTCTTCTTCACTATGGGAAATTATCTTTGCAGCCAGTTAGTGCAATGCTTTTGCTTTTCTATGCTTATCATTGCAGTCAATGAATTTAGGAAAAAAAGGTGAAAACGTGGAAGATGTATGCAGGGTTCATCATTTTCCTTTTTATACGTAATGTCCTTCAAACAGATTCTTTTTAGTGCTGAATCACCAGACCACTGCGGGTGCCTTTACAGCAGCGTGTTGGAGACGGAGAGCGAACAGGGGCGGCCAGGTTTGGATTGATTACTCTCAAGGAGTCTGTTTTCACTCCTCTTTTTTATTTCGTGTGCTGGAATTGAAGGCTGGGGGGTTGATGCTGAGCCATTTGTAGTCTTCTCCCTCTTTTGGTCTCCGGTGGCTGCCACTGAGAGGAGCTCATCAGTAACGCCCATCCTGCACCACACAGACACGGCACAGGCGCACAAGCACCCCAGCACCCCCCACTCGGGGACCAATTGTGTGGGATATGTGAGCCCTGTTTCTCCTGTGATGCCTTCATCTCCACCCTCAAGCTTTCATTTAAAACGGGGCGGCAGTACACCGGGAGCCGTCATCCACACATAAAGACAAAGGGTTATCAGTCACGGCCGCCTGCTGCAGGCACCCCGGGATTCCGAGTGTAGAATTACTCCAGAATGCCCCACCTCTCGTATGGAGGAGAATGGGGGAAAGGAACCTGCACTTTATTTGTAGATTTATTCTCATGAGCCATGAAGCC
Organism: Heterotis niloticus; assembly: GCA_018136845.1. NCBI lineage: Eukaryota > Metazoa > Chordata > Actinopteri > Osteoglossiformes > Osteoglossidae > Heterotis > Heterotis niloticus. Next base: position 12,922,606 of record CM030901.1, on the reverse strand, counting down.
AGTGAAGCTCAAAATGATTAACACGCTGTGCATGTTGTAGGTGCACAAACTCCATGGTTGTCTTACTTTTTTAATGGACAGAGGAGTTTTTTTTTTTTTTTTTTTTCTCCCTGCCTCCCTGCCAAACAACAGTTTCTGTTTTTGGACATTTATTTTTTCTCTCTCCCTCGCTCTGCCCGCGCTTGAACCTTACACCTACACGGTACAGATGGTTTCATTTTATAAGAGATAAAACCACATTTGGTGGAACTGATTAAATAGAGAACAACATCCCCATCTGCCATTTATTCCAATATAAAATTGCTTGGGCAGATGCTGACATCTTTGGAGATGATTGATTCACCTCTGACTGGCGGCGGGCCCCTCGGAGGACTCCAGCTGCCCACCGTAAACACCGTGTCACTTTACGGGGGGGTGGGTTGGGGACCATCGGCGGCACGCCTGATTGGACGGCAGCAGGTGAGCATGGTACACTTTAATCAGGATCAGACGGCGGCCCACAATTCCCTTGTGTGACTGCACTGTTGCCGCTCCAGCCTCCTGCCTACGCTTAACATTTAGTCATTTAGGTGTGGGGAGAGGTGTGCAGGGGAGCTGGGGGTTTTGGCCTGAAGGCTGCTTCTGGACATGAAGACAGTGCGGGCAGTTTCCACACACAACAGCATTATGGAAGATATCATTTGCGGTGTGAATACCTGTCTCTGAAATGAATCGGCCTGCTTGGCTATTCCAATTCTTCTGCTAAACTTTGAGCGAAAGGGAAATGCGTTGGTCAAGATAAAAGGGGAATGACAGGGACAAGAAGACTGCTTTGATTCTGGAGTTCTTGCTTTCACAGAGATATTTGACTTTGCACTGTTATGATTAATGTCAATAGGATGGTGGAATGGGGCCAAAAAATGCCTTGTTTTAAAAATGTCGGCACTTTTATATGTCAGGTCTAAACTCATCTGCTCCCTTTTTTGAATGGCCTGATGTGCCTACGGTAAACCGAGCGCTCGGATTCTTGAACTCCGTTAAGAAGAGTAAGAACACATCACAAAATCTGGGCTGTGATGTTCCGAGTTCCTTTTGCATACGAATGTGATAAAATTTTTGAAGCAAAGCTTTGAAGGTAAGCGAGGGCTAGTTTCCTCCTGTACTTCTGTACGTCTTGAAAGGAGAAGATGACAGAAAGGAACGGGGGTTGGGTGGGAAAGATAGATGTGGCGCTCGGAGTCGGTTGGGATAATGGGGCCTGATGGAGGGAATGAGGAGCCGGCTGAGAGGCTGAAGGACTGATGGGACATGCCGAGAGCCTCCTCCAGATCACCAGATCCATCAGGGCCATTGTCACACCTTTGTGTCCTCTGGCTGCCGCAGGGCCTCCTAGCCCCTGCTCCTGCCCCCAGCTCCATCTTATTTAATAGCACTGGAGAGAGCTACTTCATCCCAGATGTCCCGCCTAATCAAAGGACAAGTCGCTCCTGCCTGGCTCAGATGGGTCAGAGAGGGAACCGCAAATGAATTTGCAGTCTGAATGCAGCCCGGTGCCCCCCCGTTCAGAACAACAGCCCCCACTCCACAGTCTAGCCCCCCAGGGCATCTCATTCCACCTCCCTGCTCCACAGTCTCGATGGCAGCAGGCACTGCGCTGACATGGCTTCAAGCTGCGCTACGTGCCATCCCCCTACCATCCAAGAAAAGGGGGGGGGGGGGGGTCATTGGTTTTTAAATTTTTTATTGTTTTGTTTTTTTGCAGACAATGTGGGATCTGCACATCGGGCAATCGGAAACCGGTGGCCGAATCAGTAAATGTCACTTGTTTGTCCGTTAAAAACCAAGGTCGGTGAAACAGCATCAAATCGCAGCATTCAGCTCCGCTCAGGTAGGAGGAAGGATTGGTGGCAAAATGTCATTCTATCAGCCACCTCAAAACTATAGGAAATTGTCAATTATTGTTAAAGTAACGTATCAAATGATTCGTATTTACATTTTTATTGCATCGTGCTAAAAGATAATGGTCTAAAACCAGTTTTTTCTGGTAACAGCAAACATGTCTTGGAGGAAGTCAGATATGTAGAAGACATAATCTGGATTCTAATGGGAGATGGAAATTGCTTTAACTGGGGAGTAAGAGCGGAGGCACCCACACACACCTACACACAGGCCTACCGGGTAAAAACTCCTGTCTGACTTAAAAATCAAGACCTAAGATTACGTTTTATACCTGGGAATGCAGGATATTGCTCTCACAATAATGAGGTTAGCTCTCTTCTACTCTTGTAGCTTTCACCTCCAGCTCTGATTTCAAGTTTCAGTTGTGTGCGTTCATGCAAATAATGTATTTTAAAACTATTCAGCCATTTGTTGTAGCTCACTGGTAATTTTTTAAAATAAAAAATGCAGTAAGTGTACAAGGTAAAGGCAATGGCTACTCAGAAAAGCAATGCTGCTGCCCTTGCCTGTTGCCAGACATTTTTTCATTTGATCTGCAAACATCAACAGTTGCGTCTGATGCATTTACAAACCAGTTGACGTCAGGAAAGCCAAACAAGCACAAATAATAAATCTGTCAGGATACCATGATCAAGCATGGCGCATGACTGCATTTTGACCGGAAGCTCACTTTCATGCATAATAGCTATGCTGTCAAAAGATTGTAATTTAACCGATTAAATTTTATTTTTTCCTCAACATTCACTTTTCAGATTTTCTCCTTTCTTCCACGACACTTGTGCGTTTCACTCGATCCCATCGTGCATTTTCACCGAATTTTACTTCCGTGTCAATTTTTCGCGAGGTTAAAAAGCAAAGTTGGAGGATCCGAGGCTTATACGTCGTTCGCGGCTTCGGCCCATATTTAATGCGCCTTAACAACGCTTGCAGAATCACAAAGTTTTTCAAAGACTTTAAAAGAGAACAGTGAAGTGAAATGCAGGGATAAAAAGCCTGCTGGGAATGTCAGCAGACAGCACCCTGGCAATGAGCTCCGTTCCCACATACTGAGACACGCTGGAGCAACAGATCCAGAGTGCATATATTAATGATGTGATGGAATGAATGCGCATCAGTGAAAAAATTATACAGCTTATAGAAAAAACTTAAAAGTCTGAAACGTACTGTATTTGTGGTGATAATAACCACGGTATCTGTCCACTTGAAGTCGAGGCGGGCTTTTGGATTTCTAGCGGTTGGTGCTCGGGGCAGCCCGCGCTCTCTCTCCTGGCAGTGGCACGACATCTTGGCCCCTCCCCCCCTACCATTTCCCCTGTGTGATGGACCGCTGCAGCCTCACGACAGCGATGTCAGGGCAGCTAATGCCTGCACTCCATTACAGGGCCAGTAATAAGTGGGAAGTGGCTGGGAACTCTGGTTCTTTTGGTCATTAGTGGCCTTGCACTGTGTGGCGCTCGACTAGCCCCTCCGGGAAAGAGCCTGCTGCCGTTACAAATCTCAGCCATTCTTCGCAGCGAACAGCCTGTAATTTCTTCACAAGCTATAAAGGCTCGGGGGGGTGGCGGCACTGGCGAGCGGTGTTGGGTAGCGGGCATCTGAAACCAAGCAGGGTTAAGTCCGCCGCATTTCCGACAGCCTGGGTTCCACAACCACTCGGGAAGCCTAGAGGTTCCAGCGGAGAGGAGTTGATGGTGGTTGGTGGGGGGTGGAGCAGAACTTGGATGGCACCGAACGCATGGGCGCATACAGTGACTGTGTGCGTCTGCATATAAATACGTCAAGACATAAACACATCGACTGCGAGCCTCTGCAGGACCGGCAGGAGGATGCGATCAACACATGATAGTCTTGCATTGTAACAGTGTGCACCATTAGGGTCCTGTTTTAGTTCCTCTAAAAGTATCAGAGTAATAGAAGCGGATCATGTTTTACTCCCTCGGTCATTTATTTGCTTTATTTGCTTAATTTGTATTAGTATTCTGTCCAGTTAATATTGGCAGAGGGAAGTTTTCTCAGACTTGTTTCTTGCGTATGCGAGTTTTGAGCACCGGCACACGAGGCCCACGTCTCATCGGGGATAAAACAAGTAAATGAGCACCGTAAGTAAGAGTCCGTGTGCTGCACTGTCAGTTTCAAGTTGCTCGATTATAAATGCTTATAATTACAAAGGCAATTTTGTCTGCCTGCTGGCACCATCACGAACTGAGAAAATCAATAAGGTCTCTGCTGAACCTGATTACTTTTCAGCAGGTCTCCGTCTCGAGCACATTACATCATTCATAGTTTGCTCCTCCTTTGTCCACAGGTACCCCTCAGTCTGTCACCAAGTTGCACGTTCCAGGCCAACATGTATGCGCACAGTACAGAAGTGAATGTAATAAACTGCACACGCTGTAGCGTTGCGCCAGTTCTAGGCTGACAAAGCTCTCTCACACTTCGATTATGAGGCCGTGTACGAATGAGGTGACCGAGGGAGGCGTTTCCTATTCTTACCGAACTCCAGCCCCCGGCTCTCACATCCACACTCCCTACATCCTTGTTTGGTGCCAGCTGTGTTAGGAGAGGCCTACCTCTTTGCATGCCTGTCTTCCGCCGCCATTGTTCTCGCACTCCTTCAGCGTACTGTACATAGCAGGGCAGGCCGCAGCTGTTCAAATGTGGCCTCGCTGGTACCCCCCTCGCTCTCGCGGCTCAGAGACACCATGGGAACCACGAGGACTGCCATTGTTCGGGCTTCGTTTGTGCTTCAGCGCTGCATCATCTTCTTGTGTTTGGTTTGGAGTACAGTGGAATGAAGGACATATGTGTTTGGTTTTCTTCTTCGTCCTGTTAGCATGCCATCACCATCAAGAAGAGAACCAGCACAGGGCATTTTGAAAAGCCTTTCTTCCTCTTTTGAATCCTTTTTGTTTCCTTTGCCTTAGGCTGCGGTTGATTATGTTTTCTTAAGATTTGTAGGGTGAGTTCCTCCCATGGGATAGATGCCTGAGGCCGGACCCACGATGCCTGCGCGGAAACATGAACTCGCTGTGGGGATGGCTGGGATCGGGGGGAGGGCATTGGTGATGGTTTGTCACTATGAACAAACAAATGCCTTGGTGTGACTGAGTGCTCCTTAATGATGAGGAATTAAAACCTTGCTTGGACCGCGGTGAGCAAACAATATGCTCCTGAAGCGAGGGCTGGCGATCTGGGGTGGGCAGAGCTGAGAGATGATATGGCCCATTAATTGCCAGACCCAGTGACATTATGACAAACGGCCTTGTCCTAGCCGCGTCCCATTAACTCGCGCGGTGTTGGGGACTCGGGGACTTGCTGCCTCGTGGACGCCGCACACCCACAAGGGGTCCACATGCATCGCCTTTTGAGGACAGAGTTGCAGTCTGTCTGTCAGCCTTCATGGACTGCTGGTTGTACTAAAATGTCTTTAGGAAGAATTGTTTTTAAATGCTCAGCATAAGCAAAGTGGCGGCAGAGAGTGAGAGATCCATGTATTTTAAGCTGCACGGTGCAGAAAGAAAAACGCGAAAATAGCGGCGTTAGCCACGCTCGACAGTTTAAGGACAGGGTGTTTGGATACGGATAGAAAAGGGACAGTGTGCCATGTTTACGTTCTGCGAGACAGCCCGCCATCTGTGACGTTTATGTGGTCAGCTGTGCCTGAGGGAGGAAGCCAGGGTGCATCGTGGGTAATGTGAAAGGCGCGTGTTGTGCCGGGAACACCTGCACATTCTCAATTCACCCCCCGAGTCGGGAGCCAGGAAGCTCGGAGGGTTATGAAATTGTTTTATACCTCCCACCAGCAAAATCATCCAAATATTTACTGCAGGTTTCTTTAAATACATTCTGGTTAAGCTGTTTTCCTGTACAACCCAAAGGTATTTCAGTAGGAGTGCATTACCCCGGAAAGAAAATATTTAACTGCTTTTATAACTGTGTTTGCACTTATATAAAAAAAAAAAAAAAAAAAAAAAAAAACAACTAAATTTCCTATTTCTATTTGATATTATGTTCAGGAGATTTTAAATTGTTAGCAGCCCTCTCCATTTCTCTAGTTAGCCCTGAAGAACTGTTATAACTGTATATTTTTTGATCATACTGTTAGAGGGCTACATTTATTTATATAAGTATTATATGATGGTTTGCAAATACGCGGCTCTATTTATATTAAATGCAAACGCTTGTTAAAATATTCATACAAATTTACTGTATACATTTTTTACAAGGCCTTAAAATAAAATAACAAAACAGTTATAGGTTTTATATTCTTTCTGTACATATTCAAGCATGACATATACAACAGATACATTATCATTTGGGATTTTTATACTGAACAAAAACTCACAGTAAAGAGAGAACTCCTGGACTGAAAGACTGAAAAGATTTGTCTTCAAAGGACAAAGGGCCAAAGTCATCGGTGTCCACTGGGATCTTCAAAAGGCCACACAATATAGAGTCATGGTATTGACCCTTAATATGTCACTGAGACAAAGAAAGACTGCATATAAATATGTATACACACACACACACACACACACACACACAAACAGCGTGCAACACAAACAAACATAAACAGTATAGACAGTAAATTTCAAGCAAAGCGTGTCCGGATATTAATATTTTTCTCATCCCTTTTCTAGAAATAAGATGTCTCTGACACAGTTATGGGACTGAACCAAATATAAATGTTTTAATTTCCCCCAAGAGTGCTCCCCCATATCTAAGGCTTGTGGGTAGCCTCATTTTTCTGTGTTTTTTTCCCCCTTCGCTGACACCTTTGCATATTTTTGAGTTCTCCTTCGGCCTGGACAAGGTGCACTTGAAAGGGGGCCAGTAAAGGAAAAAAGCGATCCTTCATTCCCAGGTAATGGCTGTCCCAGTAGATCTATGCAAATGTCAGCTCCATGCAGAGGCTGCTGTAAAATATGGTGGCAATTAGACCTTGCACTTAAAACATGGCGAGTCGGGACCTTTTAATAGCGCTCCGTTGTTCAGCGGCCGTAGTTGGATGGTTTTTTTAGGCTTCGGAATAAGCCCACAGGTTTGACTCGTGTGGTTTTTAAAAGGATGTTTTCATCTGTTCTTGAAGAGCAAAAAACGGTGAGATGTTTGCTGACAGCGAACGTTGACAATGACAGAAACGTCAGCATTGTGTCTGGGATGGGAAAGGGTGCTCTCAGCAATGCACAGCTTGAATTGCTCTCTTTTTTGTTTTTTCATTAATAGGCAAGCTGTGAAAAACCACTTGACTCTTTTCTTCCTCTGTTTTACTTTTTCCGATTTGCATCCTGCACACTAATCTCGGCGTTTTGAGCCGTAACAGTCTCGCAAGTTCATTTTAGTCTCTCGGGGGTTTCGATTAAGGCAGGGCTCTCGACCAGAGACGTGAGCACTAGCAGTCTGTTTCGGTGTGCAGCTGTACAGAGGTCTTGAACTATCGGCTGGAGGGTATGAGTACAAGGGCTCACAAAATTGTTAGCATAATCGACTCCGAGGTATACAAAGGAAAACAAACCAACATTTTTATGCATAGTTTTTAGCTGGCAAAACTCAAGAGTTCAGTCAATAAATGGAGGACCACACAATGACCTTGAATAATTGTAATCCGTTTAGGTGATAATATTAATGAAATAGTTCAGGAGGAGGATCTCACCAAGTGCCCTTAGAGTAAATAATACGAGCGTGAACCTCCCACTGTCTGATATCAAGGCTCATATTATGCAACAGGGATGGACCTTTGAACTCCTCAGATGAGCCGCTGTCTACAGAAGAGGGGGGTTATCAGCCTCCTAATTCCCCATGCCCCTGATGTGAGGCCTTGGCTGGAATGCAGCAAATACTGTTGTTTAGACTGCGGCCCTGTTTTGCCGGACCGGACTCTGTCAGCCTTGAGGGGCTGGGAGCATCGCCTTCAAGGGGCAGAAGTGAGTCACAGTTCACCAAATCGAGGCTGGCCAGATACATTTGGTGGCATCCGAGCCACCGTGGTGAGAGCAGATGTGTAAAGTGTTGGCTTAGCTTTCAAAGATTTTTGTTGGGGGGGGGATAGATTGGAGGATGATGAAAACATAGTGCAGCTGACTGCCTAATGGCCAGGCTTCAATTTACAGACCACTGGATTCCTTAAAAACCTCTGAGAAAATTAAAAATAGAAAAACCAACATACTCAACGCGAACAGAATGAATAAGTGACTTGATTTTTAAAGGATGTGGGCAGTGTCTTAAGCCACATTGCTGTCAGTCGTACACCTTTTGCAAATTTTTCAGTGTGCAATGTTTTCATGGTGTCGTACAAACAATTCATTCTGCTTCATGACTGTACAAGGTAAGGCCATCGATTATGCTAGTCTGCTAAAGATGCCAGCTAAAAAAACACAACATTTTCGTGATAAATGACATCCCTTAACCTGGCCAACCTAAATGGATTATCTTGGCACGTCTTGTCTGTACCAGGTGTCCAAATAAAAAGGCTGCACGCTCATCTGGTCCATTCCGTCTGTTAATGGCCATACCAGCAGAACAAGTGCATCTTTGTAACGACGGCCAAAAGCACAAAAGGGAAAGGCATCAGGATGGTGTGTGTCTGAGAACTGAAGTGAAGACCATGAGCCATGAAATAAATTTTATATGTCCTGAAGTGATCTGGTAGAAATGCATTCTGGGGAAATCAGAAAATATGAGTGAGTGGTTTTTATTAAACTGTATTAATGTATTTGCCATTCATTATACCGTGGGCAAAAGGTAGACTTTGAGGGAGCTGAGGATGAATGTACCCTTTTGGTTTCTTGCTGTGACATACACCGAAGGCAGAAACAGTGAGAAACATGACGAAAGAGCTACAAGCGTTTCATTTGCAGAGATGCAGCTGTTGTAGATGGTTGCTTCCAAGCTTTCCTTCTTGTCAGGTATTCTTGCCAGTAAAAGGACTTTTTTTTTTTTTTTTTTGGTATTTCTATATATATATTATATACTGTAGATACATAGAGAAAATAGTCCAAAAAAATTTATGTGTTGCTAAAATATTCTATTAATTCAAATTAACGATCAGCTGATTAACTGATCAATCTTTATTTCTGAAGAGACATTTTCAAAAGGCTGGGGGAGCTTTTTCATGTTTGAATGCACCATAGCTAGATAGTACCCCTCTCCAATATTAGATACAGGTGCTTAATCCTGAGCTGTAATACTGGCACGAGTTTCACCTTACAGATGTTGGTAAGGTTGAATTGGTTCTTGTCAAAAATAGCTTGTAGGTGAAAAAGTAAAATATGCTGGAGAATGAGTGTTGAAAGAATGCAGTCCTCTGTGGTGATGGATGTGAAGGACACACAGGCCCAGACAGGCCTTCAGCAGAGCTTCTCAGGAGCGCTAGTGCCTGGGAGCGGCCCGGCAGGCTCCCTTTAAAGACACTGTGGGTCACCAAGGCCGAGACATCACAGCTCCCAGCGACAGGGAGGTGGCCTGGACCCAGGCGATGGTGACGGTGCCAGTGCTTGTTTTGTCTTCACCTGCGTTCCCCTTTGCTAGCACAAGGCCAGCATGTGTGCCCTATAGATTAGACCCAGGGCTGTCATACCTAATTGAAAGTTATAGGGCTTAGCAGTTATAGAATTATCATGTCAGACATTGATATGGAGGGAACAGCTGTCCAGTGACTGAAATCTATGTGGGTCAGCTATTTTGACAGCACTGCAAGGTATACCTGCCAGCTAGTCTGCCTTTACACAAAAGTTACTGGGACTATACTGACAAATATGCAAAATTATGTTTGGAAAAATAAGAAAAAAGCACAGAGGCATTAGGTTAGCCAAATTATATCTGACCATTGTATTAAACGCCTATCCGGTACATGAAAGGATGTTTTTTTCCTATTGTGAAACAATTGCGGGGAGGCATATTGTAAATAGATAATGATTATGGCCATTCAGTCATAGTATTTTCTTTAATTATAAAATGCACTCTGTCATCGAAAAGGAACCAAGAGGGCGGAATGTGCTCAGTAACAGAATTAGAGGGGAAAATCACAATTTGGACCGGGTACAGTAATAACATGATAAATTATCGCAGGGTTTGTTCAGGGGACATTGCTTGAGGAAATGTACTAAAACGCCCAAGGGAACAGGTAGTCATCAATCATGCCATGGAGCCAGAGCCATTGTCATGGCCCCGAGGAGCTGGGCTTATGTGCCGGCAGCCGCTAACGGTGACATGGAGTGCAAGGCCCCCATGGGGAGCCCGGCCAGTCGCCTGTAAAGAAAACACAGGCTGGAGAGGGATCAAGGTTTGTTTTCTCCCTGCGTTCTAGGTCATTATTTATTATCCCAGACAGTGAAATATCAACGTCCTTGGCTTCTGGATCTCCTTCGCCAATTTATAGATCTCATTATGAGATAGACGTGACAAAGATAGCTCATAATGCTTCTGAGAAATGTAAAACCATTAGTGGTTCATTGTCATAGTTATAATGTGTCCTCTTAAGCAGCTTAGTGAACTGGTGCTGAAGTGTGATATAGGGATTAACCTATGAGGGAGTTTGTCGAGCGGCTGAGCTGGCGTTGATGAAATTTCAGCACGGCCCATATCTCTAGAGGCTGTGCAAAGCACCGGACAAGTTTTGGTCCTCCTCCCGCCTGGGAGCGTGCTGGCGTTTCCCTTGCTGGCTGGGTGACACAGAGCCTCCTGTTAAAATGCAGTATAACACAGGTGCTCCTAGGACTGAGGAACCTGTGTGGTTCACCTTTAGACAAATTCAGCTCCATTTAAGGATTCAGATTTTGTCCGGACATGAACACAGGGGGTGACGTATCAGTATCATGACTGTGACGGAAGTTTCGGAAAATTTTATCGATCTGGTATGGTAACGCAGTCCTTTTTCAAAGCTGTAATCATTTAATGCCCCTCTAATGTGCTACATCAAGGATAAACAATGAACTTTCGACTTTTTCATTTTTGAAAAGCAGATTTGAAACACAATGGTTTGGGAGGGCATAACTCTCTCAGTCTGCTCAGTTATGAAGAATGGGGTCATAATAACAATACCTCACACTGCAGTTGGTAATTGTATAGCCTTATTATTATTCTGATGGCCTTGAAGTTGGTAATATGTTATTTATGGATTTTTTTTGTTTATTTTGTTATGTTTCGTTTTATCAGAACACATACAGAAATGTTCTGCCATCATTAATAAAGATTTTTAATGGCTCAGTCATTTTTGGACAGCTTTTGTTTAAAAACTGCAGTGATCAGTTACTTCACCCTATCAATCATTCTATTAAATCGGAATATGCCATTAACATCCCATTTATAAACCTAAGTAATTATCATGCAGTAAATAATAGGACTCATTCATGCACCGATAATTCTATTAACCATAATAAATCTAAAAAATGCTTCTCTTCCCTGAATACAGTATTTTAGCTATCTAGCACACCGCACTTTATGATGAGGATCCAGCAGCCGCTGCTGAATTCGGGGATAGATGGCACAAGAGGTTAAGTGTGGAATAGGCTATCGCACGGGATGATTTCGGTGGCTCTTCGATGGCATTTAGTGCTGAGCAAGAAACACGGGCCAAACCGGGATTAAAGCAGGGAGTTTTTCATATTCAGCGTCTACCTGGCGGACAACACGCACGCACGGACTGAGTTCGTGTAGGAGTTTAAGGTTTATGCTTCATCAGTTTTTTGTGTTGTGTGTCATTTTCGACAGAATTTGGCCGGAAAACTTTCAATCTAAGGTTAACAAAGAGTCTATTTCACTACCGACTATCATTTGTTCATTATTATCGTCGTGAAACTCCGATGGCTAACGGCGTTTTTTAACAGAAAGTCTAGTTTTGCTGAAATGCATCATAACGGTGCAACTGCTAAACGGAAGTGGCAATACACAGTGATGATGCTAGAAGTTTAAAGATGGAGCGGGCTCTATGAAATCCTCCGATTCCATTTTCATTTGACCCTGCACTTAGAGGCTATAGCTATCAATACAATGGCCATTAGCAGCCAAGTAATTGCTACTCAAATAATTACTTTACCGCCTTCCAGCTCTTCTTTATACATGTTTATCCAGCAGATGGAGAGACTAAAGAGCTTGTAGGGAAGATGGATTTGATGAATTAAGATTCAACATGCAAATCTGGATTTCTGTAATTACATTTAGCGATCATCACGGCCTCCCGCTCCAATATTTCTGCTCATTGTCTACTGGTGAGATTAATTCAGTTTCATGTCTCCTGTAGATTCATATCAATAAATGTTCACGTGGAAGTAATAAAAATAATTTAAAAAAATCATACACCCTGTAAATCAGATCATGTGTTCCACGGATGGAAATGTTTTTCTAGACTATATGCAACTTCACAGATCGATCCTAGCTTCCTCTTGGCTACGAACGGCCTACATTGATCAGAAACGTGGTCAAAAGGAAAAGCGCTGCTGACCTTTTATGCGGATATCTGGGACCAGGGAGATGGCAAGCGGGAAGTTTTTGTTCTGCCGAAATTGTGGTATTTTCATCGCTTGTCTAACTGCTTGCGAGCAGAGGCCAGCGGGGGAACGCCAGCTATCTCCAGGCTCTTAGTTTGCAGCTTAAGAGCACATTGGTGAATCGATGCATACTTAATCATAATAAATTGCTTATTGCTTTCAAGGGGCAATAATTCAATTCTTGAAATTTGAGGAAGTCTTCATCTGTCATAAAAACGAACTGGCTGCCACAATATGAATTCAAACCCCAAAAAATGACTTGCTCTGCAGAGTGTGGCCTGGTGCGGAAATTCTTTTCTTTCTTATTATTTAAGCCACGTGACTGCAAGGGTTACGTAAATGGGTAATTGGTAATTGGGCTTAATGCTGTTTAGGATATCCTTTCCCCCCTTTTTATCCCTAAAAAGATTATGTAACTTAGGCAGTTTCTCTTATATGTCAAATATATGCTTGAGAAGGCACATTTAACAGTAATGAACAATTGACAAATGTATTGTTTTCACCACAGCGCAAAAGCAATACAGATAAAGTGCACGTGTGAGTAGTATTGATTAAGAATTGCAGAGCTGCTGAGCTTATTCTCATTATGGATTCATATTTATAGCTGTGTGTGCAATGAACCCCAGCAACGGCAATTGAATTTATATGATCCACAAAAGATGCATTTAGTAGCGACCAAAAAACACTCCTTGTTATTTTCCGTTGTACCGGCTGTGGTGTCGAAACATTTCGGCCGCCTTTCATACGATGTACATGTGAGTTGCCGCCTCAGCCCCTCCCTGCTCTGTCCGCTGCTATTTGTGTCGATGCACAGGTGCTCCGCGATGGTAATTAACAACACACAAACAGGCGGGGTAAAATCCGGCGTTCATCTCCGACCTTGAGGCACAGCTGTCATCCGTCTCCAGGGTAATTAGAAAGGTGACTGGAGGGATTGGTGGAGCACCCGCTTCCAACGCAAGCGGTGCCATACGACCACCTGTATAGCCGCATCCACCAGGATAGCCATCAGGATGGCCACAGCTCACCACATCAACCATCTGGATGTCCACATCCACCAGGGCAGCCACCAGGATGGGTGCACCTACCAGGGCAGCCACCAGGATGGGTGCACCTACCAGGGCAGCCACCAGGATGGGTACACCTACCAGGGCAGCCACCAGGATGGGTACACCTACCAGGGCAGCCACCAGGATGGGTGCACCTACCAGGGCAGCCACCAGGATGGGTGTACGTACCAGGGTAGCCACCAGGATGGGTGCACCTACCAGGGTAGCCACCAGGATGGGTGTACGTACCAGGGTAGCCACCAGGATGGGTGCACCTACCAGGGCAGATAATTACATTCCATGGAACAACTACTGAAACTGCTAATGATGGGAGCCAAAGCAAAGCCTGTCTGTGGGTTTCTGAAAACTACAACACTCACTATTAAACCCATACATCGATTCACTGAACATAGAGAATTCAAACACATAAAACAAAGTCTCAGAAATAGATCACTGACCTTTATAAAAGTAGCTTTGGAAACGACAACTCTGTCATCAAATTTTGATTATACAGTTTTTCCAACAATAAAACTATCGACTATTGGGAACTCACACTTAAAAGCATTGCATTCCGGACCTGACAGCTTGACCTTTGGGGTATGGCATCACTGTTTTTTTTTTTTTTTTTTTTTTGTCAGCTGTTGCTAACATCTGCCTTGTTTCCGGTACCAACACTTCTGTTGTGTCTCTGCCTCCTCAGCCCCACACCCTTCCCATCTCACTGAAGGCTATGGGGGTGTATGGGTGTGTACAGGCAGGGGGTATTGCATGGCTTGCTCTCCCCTGGAAATCAGCAACAGCTGGAGAGAAGTGGAATGCATGTAAAGTTTGTGTATATAATTTACTGACAAGTCAGGCTTAATCATGCTCCAGTCTGTGTGGATGGGGAGGCGGGGAGGAATGGGGATGGCATATGGATGCTGAGGAAAGCTGTAGTAGCAGAAAACTCAGATGCATTAGCAAGGATTAGTGAGCATACAGTGCTGAACCCCCTATAGTTTATGAGCATGCCATGGTGCCTTAACCCTCATTTTCGGAGATGTCGAACTTTTATTCCTCACTGTTCTGTTGTTTCCGTTTTTGTGGCTCTGTTTGATGCCCTTGAGGTTTGGCCTCTATCCTGCAAGACAGTGTAATTTCTCTCTGGAGAAGACGAGCTGTAGAGTTAATAGCGTTTACGCCTTCAGCAGTTGCTCAGACTGTGACAATTCAGCCCGATTTTGCAAATGTCTAGTACTTTAGTTCCTTGACTGAGGTTGACCTGTAGCTGGCTGGTGAGTGATGAACCTGGCTCTGTGCTCCTGTTATGGTCACTATAGATGTTGTCCTCAGGTGCTCAGAGCAACTGCTGGGGGAGATTTCAAGCAGTGATGTATTTTTCCAGCACACTACGGAGGAATACAGTACTCAGGAGGGTTCAATGTTAATGATAGGCAAGCGTGCTCGGCAGAAGACTGCGTGCAGCTGGCCTGCTTTGCACACAGCTGCTCTTGAGGAAGGAGGCGGACAGGAGGCCGTTCCCTTTTTACGGAGAAACCAGCCGACGTACAGGGACCGGCATCAAGGCCAATTACCGTGACGGTTTTGACTAGACTTCCGAGTCCACGGGTCCTGCTGTTGTTGTTGTTGTCTCCATCCTCTTCGTTGTTGTTGTGCTCTGTTTGCATAAATAGCTCCATCAGTGGAGCTGAACCGAACACATTTAAACACATTTTTTGTGTTGTTTTATATCTCATAACAAGGTCTTGCGGCTTGGGTGCTCCTTCCCACTTTGGTGTGATCAGCCCTGGCTCCCAAAGGACATCGCTCAACTACGCACTACAGTGAATAAACTCCTATGCGACAGTCAGAGGCCAGTGTGACTGAGGAGCAGAGGAGATCCCGAGAAGCAGTCTGAGAGGTTGCATGTCAAGAAAAACACTATTTCCATCCATAGAGCAACAGGGTTGTTGAGTGGTGATGTCTGGCCCTTGTGAACTAGCTAAAAGGATGGAAGCATATATTACTTGACGACAGAGAATATAAGACCAGAAACGTATATAACTTAGAGAATATAGCTTAAAATTATTTGCTTGAAACACCAGATGACTTCATAACTCCACACCTGTTACCATATCTATCGGTTATAGGCATAACAGTACTGGGTTGTTATAATTCTCTTCTAAAAGCCAAAAGGAATGTGCATATTTTTACAAAACCTAAAATTTAATACGAGAAGCTCGGAAAATGTACTATGCCTTTTCTCAAACATGAAAATGTACAAGAATTTTAGTGTTTAGTATTTGCAGACCTATAATGACATAAACCGGAGATGTAAAAAATTAATAAATATGTTTTGTGTGTACAGCCATGCATTGTACATGTTCATAAATCTGTGTGTGTGTGTGTGTGTGTGTGTGCTTGTGTGCGTGTGTGTGTGCGCGTGCGAGCGTGTGTGTTTGTTCGAATGAGTGCGCGTGCTCCTGATGTCGTGATGCATTATACTATCTCTTCAGGAACACATGGCAAGATATTTACAGAGCCATCTGGTAAAATTGCCTCTCTAAATCTATCTGCCTTTCAGTTGCTAAGGAAATTAATGCTTTTTAAAATCAGGCAGTCAGTGTTATTGCACACCTGTCAAAATAAGTGGCCCTGTATCCTCAATTGTCATGAATTTAAATGTGATGTGATTTTCCCCGTTGGACACCACACTTCAACCCAGAGGACTGTAGTGTGAATTCACCCCCCCCCTTATATGTAGGTACCCCCATTAACAAGTGATGAATTTTTGATGGCCCCTTTTGAAAGCATCTGTACACGCTGCTTTGTTCTTTTTGACCTTTCCGTCTCTGCTATGTGACTATGGCACAAGCATTCCGAACACCGACTTCTACATTTGACCGTTTTCATGTATTGCATCCACACTGTAAATATGACTGAATTTTATGTCCAAACACAGCAGTACCACGTTGCGAACATCAGCCACCCGAACCTTATGTTCCAAAGACAAAGACCCGGGACTGATGCTAGATTGCCGGTGACATCCCTGTCCCACAAAATCTGTGCCATCTAAACCTAGCATCCAAAGTTTTAAAAAAATTAAAAAATACACTAATGCATATTTATAGTCATTTACATTTTCCTTGTCTCGGTTTAAGTATGTTTTTAAACAGCACATATTTGATTTGTGATATTTGTGTGAAATATATTTAAAATGGACCCTATGGTTCTATTTTCTGATTCTTATAAATCAGGGTTAAATACAGGGGTCCAGATTGCTCTTCCGCAGCAAAGCCGAAGCAACCGGGCTTGTGTGTAAAACCCAGAGCTCTCCCAAGGTGAAGCCCTAACTGTCTCTCTAGGACTATTACAATACCTCTCTCTTTGGTTTGCTGGCACTGCAGGAGCAACCTTTTGTGCCATTTAGCTGTGAAAAACCGCGTTTATGCTCAGCCGGCCCTGCGTGATTTGAATATTGGTAAGACTGTACGAGGGTAGGCAAAGTATTGTCGCCCCCTCTGCATGAACAGACAATGAGAAGTGCTTTGCATGAAAGCCAGCCGGCCACCGGCAAGTAGCAGTGGATTACCCACAAGGCCAGATGAAGCGGGGATAAGATGCAAACCTGGGCTCAAGGTGAATACGGCCGTTCTTGCACAGGTGCCTCGGCCTGATAAACGCACAGCCTTTTTTTGCCTACGGCGGCGGAGCTGGCCGCACCTGTGAGCGTGAGTCACGACCACGTGTCATTGCTTCATAAAGCTGTGGCCACGCTTCCTCGTGATCAATTAACCAGCTGTGCTACGGTGCAAAAGCATAACTTTCTCAAAAGAGAGCAAAAAACGTTTACGTCGCCGAGCTAAGTTTTTAAGCTTATCGCTCCCCGGCGCGCAAACGAAAGATCCAGAATGTCAAACTCTAGCGCTGACTTCCAGGAGACCGAAGCATCAGAGCTGACGCGAACTTTGTTATTTGCGTCCTTGCCCAAACAACACCGGTGATGTGAGTGTACGCTCGAGCATCGGTGGACAAACGTGGGGTGTTGACTGCTCCAATTTGCCTCGAGCAGGAAGCATGTCCCAGAGTCGGGGATGCCGCAAACACGCATGCCCGAAGAGCAGCTGTCATGCTGCCGCTGCAGCGCTCCCTGCATAAAAGCTACCAAGCTGTGGATCAGGTTATGTCTTTACTGAAAGCAGCTTCTTAGCGTCTACGAGGAAACGCGGCGTACACGCCACGCACGGGTGCGTCACGCTTCATTTAATGCTGCGTGGCCACGTGCCTTCGACCGCATGCGCTCTTTTTTGCATTGAAGATTCCTTCGCTTTCACGTTATTGCCTCTTCCAATTAATTCCGGGAACGGGAGGGAAAATAGCGTCACCGACAGTCGGAAGTGCTTCACGCGCATGGACTCAAAGAGGGGAACCGCAAGCTGTGAAAGGATAGGATCTGGTGCCGGGAAGACTAATTGGCGTGGCTGACGCCGGGATATTCCGTGTCCTCTCCGGAAAGTGAATAAAGTTTACGCGCACGCATGCGAGTCCTGCGTTCCGCGCGAAGCAAACCCTTTTAGTGCCACCAACAAGCTGCGGGTACAAACGGAGGCACTTAATCCCCCCGCATCGCTTCCTTTGCGCTACCTTTGACAAAACTTGTTTTTCTGGCACTTAATAACGGAACCCAATTGTTCTGCGCAAAGAAGCCGAGATACCGTAGTCGAGCGTTTTTGTATTGTAGACCACATCTGACATCTGTAGGTATCTGCAACCCGATTCGTTCACCAGGTTCATCGGCGGAGGACGCTTTCTTGCTCATACACGCTGAGCGAGAAAGCGTTCTCCGCCGATGAACCTGGCAGTAACTGACCTTGCATAAATCCTCGTGAGATGACAACAAAGCACAGAGAAGTTGTTCTTCATTTCCCAAACTGAATAAATTAGCGACAAGTGGTGCGGCTATTGCATGGGCCTCAGTCTGGGTCGGACACCTGGGATTCTCTGGGCTGTTTGATCTGGCCTTTCAAACGCTCTGATCATCCAGCTAAATTGCATCTAATGGACAGGGCCCCTGCCACTTGGAACCCGAAACAACATTGGGAGGTGGTGGCTGTGTGTTTGGGGGTGGGGGGTGGGGGTTTAGTACAGATACACACCTGTTCTTTGTAGTTGAGACAAACTCGGCGTGGACCACGCAACAGTGGCGTCGGTGGATCCGCAAGCTCGCGGCCCGCCACGTAATGGTTATTAGCCGGCAACGCGGCACACTAGCGCTAGCCCACCTCCTCCTCGACACAAAGCACCACGCGACCCGAGTGGTGGATGGAGGCGGGGGGTGAGGATGTGACACACCTGTCCCCTCAACAGTCTCCCAGTCGGTGTCGCTCGAAGCGCCCGATAAGCAACACGCTTTGTCGTAGTCGTCGGGAAACATTTACTACATGGTGCTCCTCCCCGTAATTGGCAAACATCTGCAGCAGCGGTGACGGCAGCAGCGTTCTGTCAGGAAGGACGCGTGTTCTCACAGCCAGCTTTCGCACAGCTGACACGGCTCGCAAAAGCGGTCCCAATTAGCAGATACGCTGCATGACCTTGGTTATCACCTTGTGATAAGCACATATTGTGTCTTGCCATCTTAGCCTTAACTTTTCCATTTTAAAAACCTTAAAAATAGAGTACGTGGGATGTGTTGAGGTGACTGAAATATTTTTATGGCCCAACTGTCATAATCGTACAGCGCCTGTGGTTATTTTGCACAAGTTGACATTTTGCCAGCATTCAAAAATATCCTTGAGTTCTCTAACGCCAAGATTTATTTATCGACTAATGAAATGTGCTCATGACGGTTGAGATTTCTGACCATGCAGTTATGGCAAAACCTTAGGTGCAAATTACTGGAGAACGATAAAACCAGCAAGAAACAATAAATCCCAATATGAATGTTTCGTTTTGCATCTGTCTTTTTAACAATAATCCATGGTAGGAGGCGGATTATTTCCACTGGCCCATGCGGAGAAAAGAGCCGTGGTGTAAATTACAGTTTCTGGACGACGGACGAGGGTTTCCTGGCTCTCCTGTGCCAGCAATCTCTCATTAAGGGGAGTGGACCTGGGCGGTTTGGCAAGAAAGCCCGGAGACTTCGATCGCGTTCCCGATGATCCGCCATTCACAGAATTGCTGAATAAAAGATGGACGGAGCCTTCCTCTCTGTGACGTGGCGGCCGTCGGTGCACGACAAGGCGGAGCAGCACACCGTAATCCTCTGCGTGTAGACATCGGCTCATCGTACGAGGCCCTTCAGCGTGTTTGTGCGAACAGGACTGCGGTGTGTGGCAGTCTGCTGGAGACTGGAGCGGTTTTACTGTAGGGCATGGCAAGAAAGAAAAAGTCATTTGGGCTTCACTACTGGACCTGCAAATAATACAGAAAGCTCTTTGTTTTTTGTATTCATGGAAAAAGTGATCTGTGCTCAAACTTGCGCTGGAAAGTTCTGCAGACACATTTGCCCCTTGAGAGCTAGCTGGCATTTCATATCTGCATGCTCTTCTCCACTGCGCGGTTTTAAGCACTGTTGCGCTCAAGTCGGCTGAAAGCAGATATTCCTACAGCTAAGTGGCCCGCACTCCTCCTGCACTCATCCTAAAACTGCAGGTAAAAAGCGATAATCTTGAACGCTTTATTGATTACTTTATATTGACCCAGGGTTCCAGTCCTACTGCTGTGTGTAGGTTAACACTGACAGGGAGTTATTTGCAGCCCATAATTTGCTCACAGATTAAGCATGGCCACATGGAGAATACTAGGTACTATTTATACACTGATAAATTTACACTAAGGGGTGTCAGTGTTTCAGCTTTTTGCTTTAAAGGCTCTGTAAGAGTGTCATGTGTTTCAAGCGTTATATAAACATATTTACTCCTACCCATCCCATCATTTTTTTCCGCCAGATCAATAAGACTGTTCCGAACACAGACAGACGCATTCTCTCGGCTGAAAAAATTGCTCTGGCCTGGTGTCTAACCTCACGGCAGCCTCGTGTTCTACCGATTCATTCATTTATTCATTATCCTTAACTGCTTTGTTCCGCTCAGGGCTGCGGAGGTCCAGAGGTCCTGAAGCACTGGGCATTGAGGGATGGGATGCCGGTCCATCGCAGGTGTACAGTTTGTTTGTTTGTTTGTTCCTGTCATTTTAAAGTGACTTTATAAGAAGTGCACCTGCTTTTTTTGACATTGTTCATAAAGAACCGAGGACTTCTGCTGACACAAGTATGTGTCCCTGTGTTTGGACCGTGTAACAGAGCAAGAATGATTGCAGGATAAACCTCGCTGTGGTCTACAGAAACCAAAGATCAGACGATGGGCAGTAAACATGCTTACCCTAAAGCAATGTGATCAGTTACCAAAAAAAAAAAAATTAAAAAAAATAAAAAATAAAAAACATCCAAATAAAAACAGCAGTGCATGACAGTTTATTCTGGAGCAACAAACTTAATGACTGTGTCATTGTTTCGTAGGGATGTTTATTAGTTTATTAGCTTTGTGTTATGTAAATAGTGTGTGATGGTGACTGCGACTGCGTGATAGCGATCATTTTATGCTATCTTGAGGCTAGGCCTGTTCTCAGAAATAGAAAGCTGTCAGGGAGCTGTGTAGCAGAGAAAAAAGGATTTCCTGCTTCCGCTGCACCGAGCCTTCCCCACTCCTGAATTCTAGGAACAGAGGTTTCAATTTCAAAGCGCTTGCATAAGGCGACCACAACCAAGAAGGGAAGTGCACTCTTTCAGAGGGCTTGTTGAGTTGCTCTGCATGGTCGTGGGGAGAGGAAATGGGTTACTCTCATTTCGGGGATGGGGATTGGCACCGGGTGACTCCGAATCGGGGAAAGGTGTGCGTTTCCGAGGCCGGATACCAGAGCCCGCTGGTACAGGGGAGTTTTTAATATGTCGGAGAGGGTTAGTGGGCGGCTATCTGCCTGCCTCCTGTGGCAGTCCCAGGGTCTGGGCTGTTAAGTGATGGTGGAGGGAGGTCAGCTCAGGGCCCCTGGCACCGGCAGGTGCTGGGTGTTGGATTTGTGCGCGTCGGGCCAGGGCACAGATGTACCTCTATTATCTGGTACATGATATTGATTTACCCTGTGGGGTGTTTTTCCAGCACTTTGTGGGCTCCTTTTCTGGGTGCTTTTGCATGGCAGGACGCAGGGATCGATAGCTGGGACACAGGGTGGGGGGGCCCTGGGTTCATTTAGTGGCCTCTCCTTCGATCAGTGGAGACGGGTCCCATTGGGAGCCATGTTTCCTCTAATTATAGCACATGCTAATGGGCAAGGACCCATGAAGAATATCTCTGTCGCTAATATAATTACTTTAGCTGCACAGAAAATGAATCAGATAGCGTCAATAGGATTAGCAAATGAAGGGTAGGTTTTAATTTTCGCAACTGTGCATCGAACTTGTGCCATTCCAGTGGTCAGAATTAGGAGTAAGAATAGATGGTGACTGAATCTTAAAAAATATTTTTCCTCTTTGGTGCCCTGTCCTCTTGGAGCCTTTTTTTGCAAAAAAAAAAAAATATATGTGTTTGTGTGTGTGTGTGTGTGTGTGTGTGGGTGTTTCTGTCTGAGGTTTATGGTGAACTGCACAGCATAGACGATGTCTTCACAGCATTCTGTAATCCCACCAGCCAGTGCCAGACTGATGCAGAGGAGGGGCGATGCTGAAATGTACAGCAGCGTTGGTACAGCAGTCACATTTCTTCACAGTACGATGTATAAAAGCACAGACATTCACAAAGCAAAGGATGTTGTAATTTACTGACACTTGTGAGGTATCTACTCTTCTCTATGTTTCCATGTATGTGTGACTGTCTTGCTGGCTGAGAACTGGAGCTTCCTGGCCCTCACCGGCTCCTTCGCCATGTTGCCAGGTCTCAGGATCACGCACAGTGCTTTTTCAGAAGTGCATCCATCATAAACAAAACATAATAAGTAATACTGAACAATCCAGTGGAAGAACTTATCTTTTCATGCTGAAATCCCCTGGATTATCTCACAATGAGGGCATCACCATCCTGACATATAGTAGTACTGAACGTCCCCATAATCTCTATTTAATCCATGTCTTCCTCACAACAGTATCCTTAACGTACATCTGTTCATAACTGTGTGGCGGGGTCCATAGGGAGAGACTTCACATACGTTTGTAATAATCCAAAATGTACATGAATGCTACCTCCCATCGTCTACAACTGCACATTAATACAGTACATCACTAAGGAGCAACGTACAGTATGAATCCTTAAAATAGCTTTCAGGGGAATGTGTACTTGGCTGCAGCGCGTCTAATTTAGAAATTATAGTAATTAGAGCCCAAAAATAAAACCTGAAATTTTGCAGGCAAAACGCAAAATCCTTGGGTGCGCCTGTATGCTATATTGTTTTTGGACAGAGCATGGAAATATCCTGTTGTGTTTCGAAAATGGCCCTGATGTGATAAGTGCTGTTTTGTGCCTGCGAGAGTTTTAGTGTTTCCCCCCCCTCTCTCTCTCTCGCTCGCTCGCTCTCCCTATCGCTTTCTCTCTCGCTCACACTCTCTCTTTTTCTCTCACTCACTCTCTCTCTCCCTTGCTCGCTTACAGCATGGCGCGTGCCATTTGGAGCCGTCCTGCTAAAAGCCCAGGATCGGGGACAGCTCCGAGCCCTCTCTCTCCACTCCGAAGGGGCCAGAGCTGCTGATGGCCAGCAGCTGTTGTCAAGATTATACATAACTCGGCGTGACCCTTCGCCACCAACCTCCGCAGCCGCCACAGCTTCACTTGGGCTCGTATTAATGCAGCTCTTCTGCTTGTTTCCCCCGTCTTCAAATCAATGGTTCTGGGTGCTCAAAGGGCAGTTTTGTACTGTTACGAACTGCCGACATTTATGACGATTTATTGGCAGGAAAAAGGCATTTAACATGGTTGTGGATAAAATGTGTGAGCCTTTCGACCGTGTCCCTGCAATGGGATCAGATCGCGACGGAGCTGTAGAAACAGAGAAGGGACAGTTAACATTTCCATACTGCACACTATGTGTTTTACTGAGTTATACAAACGCGCAGGTGCGGAGAATGCAAAAGATGAACGTGTTTACTTGTGGACATGTATTTATTACAAGCAGTCAAATGAAAGAATATGATAAGCCATAGGATTAGCAGGAGTATGTTTTAAAAATGTGCATCTGCTGTTTAAGACTGGGTCCTCCAATGTACAGTATGACATACTTTGCATAAAAATGAGCATATTAGATACCGTAATACAGTCTGTGGACAAATATTGACTAATCCGCGATTCTGGAAGGAAAAGGAATAGCTCAGCGAAGGCAGCTCGCCTTCTCATTTCTGCATATCTGAAATTCGGCAACGGGGGAAATCGAGTCCGATAAGGGAAAGCTAATTGAGAGTGACGAGAAGGCGAGCGCAGACTTAAAAGGCAAGCTGTCACCAGCCGGTCCCAGGCAAAAGATGGTTTCCGGGGCCTACCCATCAGAGATAGCGGGGCTGGGCGCCAGGCAGACAGAGACGGCGACTATCGTCTTCGCCACCGCTGTCCTTGGGAGCTCAGATCCATAATCTGGCCGCGTTTTTTTCTTCTTTTTTTTTTCCACAGGGCACTCTGGAGTGAATGAGCCGTCACTGAGGACTCGCAGGTGTGCAGATAAAGGAAATAGAGCAGCGGAGGAAAAGCTCGCCACCTCTTTGCTTCAGTTACAACCTACAACTCATAAATAAAAATACAGGCTGGAAGTTTTCACATTGCAGCCCATACCCCACCTGTCAAATAACAACCACTTGCCATTATGCTGGGTTACTGTATATTCTGAACTGCAGTTACCTGGAAAAAAACGACTATTTACTACAGAATACAAATCGCATTCTTTTGGCCAAAAATGGATGGCGTGGAATCAAATGCAGATCATTTTCCCCCTTTCCTTCTTTGACTATGTTCTTCATGGAGTACAAATTATATTTGGAAAATCTGTATTTAGGGTGGAATGGTGATGCAGGCGGTAGTGGGTCCAAAGGCTTCAGTGTTTCATGTGAATTGGTGATGTTAGACTGCCCTTAGTGTGTATGCCACAGTGAATGAGTGTGTGTGAGGGCTCTGTGTTGGTGTTGTGTCTCAGCAAGGGTGCTTTCTGCCTCCTGCCCCACCTCTTCACCCACACGCTGGACAAGTGGTTGCAATCGATGGATGGATGTATGGATGGAGGTATTCAGTTAAATTTGCTGTGACTGCAATGGGCCCATTGTAGAATAAATCTGACAATGACACCATTCACTGGACTCACGGCAACACTATTATTCCACTTAAGATAAACTCAGAAATTTGTTATATTCCTCTCTTATAAACACATTAGTGGACTTCATGAAAATGTTTTGGGAAAAGGTATTTGAGCGCTCATACGACTGCTCATGACATTCTTCCATCTGAAACAATTTCTTTCTCTCTCAGATGCAACCGAAAAAGGAAACAAACACAAATGCTGCACATGTCAAGCGAGTGTCTTTCACTTGGAGAGGAATTTTGCAAGGAAGCCTGAAACTGGAAAACAAGCTGTCAGGCCGTGGTACTGCGCCTGCAACATCTCAGTGATGGTCGAGTAGCTGTGGCCGTCTGCTGTCTGAAGCAACAACCCAGTTTGTCCGTCACGTGTCTGATAGATTGTCTGTCTGGAGTTGCTGTATCTGCTGGTTGTGGATTGCGGGTGTCCTATGTGTTTATGCCTTCTGTGATTTTGTGTGACAGTGCCTGAGCGATCTTTGGCACAGACAGAAACCAGCCAGTGGCCTTTGCACGCATTACCGGGAAAGAAACATCTAAAGTAATTTTCAGAAGCCTTTGATATCGGCGTTAATATTTGTGGTTGTTGCCGTTTTTTAATTCACAAGCGCCTCCAAAACACAAACGAAAGGCTCCTATTAATGTAGTCTTAAAAGAGATCAGGAAGAACATACATTTGAGTCTTTACTGAAGGACAATAACAATGAATGTGATAATGGCTAAAGACAATGGCATTAACCCTCCATTAATTCTGGAAGCCCGCTGATACCCCCCCCCCCCAGTAGTTTATTTATCCTAGGAAGCATAAACAACACGAGTCTGCTAAAATGCATTCATAGCAACTGCGCACATTTATTCAAACTGATCACATTGAATTGTAACAAAGTTAATGTTCAATCACACAATTTATCACCCAGAAAGTCAGGGTGTTGACCTAATAACATGCTGGATATTTAAATTTAAGCCACCCTGTTAGGCATCTGTTCTAGAGCTGGGCAGGAGCTTTACAAAGCAATGAATAATAGTGATTAGTAATTTTAGTACAATGAACATTGCTACAGTAAAATGATTCTTGTTTGCTAAAACAATAAAGTATTTAAAGGATGTCAAGCATTCGACATTGTAACATTTTTGACCTTTGGTCTTCTGCTGTTGGTATACTTGTATTGGACTTCTAGTGCCACCCCTATTTGCAGTGCATACATTTCCACAGTAATGATGCAGTGTCAGTCATACCTGAAAGTGGCACTTTGTGCTTACCTCTATTTGCTTATATCTGGACCTACAGGTGAGATGTTATCAAGGTCAGGAGCCGCTTAAGGAAATCCTTTTTGGTAAGAGCAGGTCAGTGCCTTTAATATGAAATCGTACATTCCACATTCAACTTACGTTTCCACTAGCAAAACAAGTTAGAGGTTAAATTATTTCAACAAATCTTACATTAACTGTAAGGAAACCACTGATTTTGGGAAACCCACTGCGGACCTTACCACCATGTGTGCATGTGGGTGTGCCACAAGGGGCTTTCATGCCATTATGTCAGCAGGTATCACAGTAGTTCCTCAATGCACTGCAGCGGAGGAGCTCAACTACAATAAGGCCCTCAATATTCCAAGAAAAATGTGTCAAAAATGCGCAGAAACAAAAACAAAAATAATGCAGTAAACAATTTGAAATAAATCAGTCTTTCATAAATCAATGATCCTTTCATTCATGCTTCAGCT
The DNA here is from genome assembly GCA_018136845.1 of Heterotis niloticus. Lineage (NCBI taxonomy): Eukaryota > Metazoa > Chordata > Actinopteri > Osteoglossiformes > Osteoglossidae > Heterotis > Heterotis niloticus. Next base: position 12,896,114 of record CM030901.1, on the reverse strand, counting down.
CTAGCAAATTTGGATATAATGTGCATACTGTATGTCAGGCCAAACCCATCTATTGCATTTATTCTCCATTTGTTAGTTTAATGCTGCCATTATCCACGTAAAGCATATGCATGGAGCACTGTGGATAGAATATTATCGGCATTAAGTGTTCAAAGAGCTGCTTATATTTACGCACCGATGTTTTCGTGGCATATGTGAACCTGTGGGTGTAATAACCAGGTCGGGTCAATAATCTGTCTGCTACACTTGCCCATTTGCTCGTCTTTGCTTTTCAGTAGAACCATCACCAACCCCTGCGCCTAGAGGTTACGAAAACAGTTTGATGTGCACCTGTCTGAAAAATGGGGTGAAAGACAAAGTCCCCACCTTCTGAGGTGTTTGTTCCCTCCGCCACCCAGAACCAGCGGCTCGCACCTGGTATCGGACGTCGAGCAGTAACGCCAACGCTGAAAAAAACCCTCTGCTTTTTATACATTTCGGATACTTCACCTTCACGTTTACAAAAGAGAAACCGCAGCGTTTTCGCATGTCAGGCTGTCCTGTTTTTCCTTCAGAGCGGCCAGCGCGACACAGATCTCCCCGCCGTCCTACGCCCCCCTCTTCAGTTGCTCCATCAAGTGGTGGAAGCAGAAAAGTGCATCGCCAGGCGAGTGCCCATCTGTCACTTCACCGTTTAAAAACATTCCTGCCGAAAATCGAGCGTGTTTTTTCACAATAATCCCCGGGTGACTCAGGAAAACTTTTCAAGGAATAATAAGCTTTTCGAAATGTTAGCGGTTTGTGCTGTTTCGATATGCCAGGTGCACATTAACTTAATTTGTTCCAGGTTGTCCTTGCTTAATTTCTGACTGTTACAACAGTATATTTGGAGGGCTTTGCAAATTATTTTTAGAATTGGTTTAGCTGTTGCTAATTTGAGCTTTTTATAACAGCTGTAAGTACGATTTTCGGAGTGGAACAGTCTGACCAGGTCAAGCATGACTCATTCCGAATGATGGCAGATACAGCGCAGATACCCTCTCGCTTTAAGCCTTTCTATCTATAGATGGCTCCGGAAAAACAGCCCAATTCACTGTTTAGATGTTAGATTAAGAAACTGGTTTACTGTGACATAAAAGTTTGTTTATAAACACAAGAAGCACCAATGAGCCACAACCTTCACTTCAACCGATGGGTGAAGTGAATAACATCGATAATTTTGTTACAGTGGCACCTGTCGAGGGGTGGGGGGAGATATCGGGCAGCGAGTCAACAGGCAGTTGTTGAAGTTGATGTGTTGGAAGCAGGAAAAATGGGCAAACGTAAGGATCTGAGTGACTCTGACAAGGGCCAAATTGTGATGGCTATACAACTGGGTCAGAGCACCTCCAAAACTCCAGGTCTTGTGGGGGGTTCCTGGTATGCTGGCAACAGGGTGGCTATCCCATCTGGTCCAGTCCCACAGAAGAGCTACTGTAGCACAAATTGATGAAAACCTTAATGCTGTCCATGATACAAAGGTGTCAGAACACACATTGCACCACAGCATTGCTGCACACCGGTCAAAGTCCCCATGATGACCCCTGTCTACAGCCAGAATTGCCTACAATGGGCACAAGAGCATCAGAACTGGACCATAGAGCAATGGAAGAAGGTGGCTTGGTCTGACAAATCACATTTTCTTTTGGATTGTGTGGACGGCCGGATGCATGGGTGTTGTTTACCTGAGGAAGAGATGACAGCAGGATGCACCGTGGGAAGAAGGCAGCACGATGCTCCAGGCAAAGTTCTGGTGGGAAACCTTAGGTTATGGCATTCATGTGGATGTTACTTTGACCCATACCACCTACCTAAACATTGTTGCAGACCACGTAGACCCATTCATGGCAACAGTATGCCTTGATAGCAGTGGCCCTGCCACACTGTAAAAATTGTTCAGGAATGGTTTAAGGAACATAAAAAAGAGTTCAACGTCTTGTCTCAGCCTTCAAATTCCCCAGATCTCCATCCGCTGGAAAAACAAGTCCGATCCACGGAGGCCCCACCTCGCAACTTACAGGACTTAAAGGATCTGCTGCTAACATCTTTGTGCCAGATACCACAGGACACCTTCAGAGATCTTGTGGAGTCCATGCCTCTACAGCTCAGAGCCGTTTTGGTGGCACAAGGGGGACCTGCACAATGTTAGTCGGATGGTTTTAATGTTGTGGCTGATGGGTATGTGTTGCAATGCAAGAATGTTAGCTGATTTGTGCTGACCTAGAGACGAAGATATTAACTTAAACCTAAACTGCTATACTGTCGTTTCAGGGGAGGTGGATAAACCTGTGCCCCAATCGCTGCAGTTTTTTTTATTGTCTGCACAGTGCTGAGGCAGACCATGGTATCCATGGCCCTTCAAAAATCTCACTTCCATGTCCAGCACAGAGAAGGGCAGTCACTCTGGTACCAGAACTACCATTTTGATTTCGGTTCCCATGGTAACTCCACACCTCAACCATCAAATCTTTGTGTGATTTTGAGGGCTGCGCTCACCTCAGTTTGGTCTCCAGCTCCGTAAAGAACATGTACAGTAATAGCCATTAAAATATTAGTCCGATGTACAGATAGCTTTCGAGCAATCACATTAAATGGAAATAACGTGCCAATAAAACAAGACAGAAATCTTCATCTTCCTGACAGTGTTTTTTTTCCTGCGCGCTCACTAGTCTGCACGGTACTATTGTAGTTGTATTATTACACTGCAGAATAACACTTGTGAGTTATTGCGTTTTTATTTTTATTATACATTATCAAACATACAGCCAGGGTGGCATGGCAGAGCAGCAGGTAGCGTTGGTGCCTCTCAGCTCCACAGCTGTGGGTTCTGTGGTGAGTTAGAGTCCAGCTCAGTCTGTGCACATTTGCAGGTTCTCTCAGTATTTGTGTGGGTTTCCTCTGGGTGATCTGGTTTCCTCCCACAGTCTGAAGATGCGTTTTAGGTGCACTGGTGATTCTAAACTGTACTTCAGCTTCAGAGCACATTGGCTGAGTTTGTTTCATTTTTAGGACAGGGCTGCTTGCAGTGCAGATTGCAGATGGAGCGCTGAACAGGGTTCCTTGTCCTATCCTCTTTCCTGCTGCAACCAAGGTGTGAAAGTCTGCAGTGGACAAGTGTGCGCTCTCTGTGGACACAATACAGGGGTCACTGGAGGAATTTTAATGAATGCCCTCCCATGGCAAAACTGGCATTGGATTCAGCAGAGGCGGAAGGTCGATGTTTGCGGCATGAAAAAAAAGGCAAGGCCAGTAGAGGAAAAACTTCACCAAGGCTAATAACAAACCATGCAATCTTTGTTATTAATTATGATCCCGTTTCTAGGTTGTGAAGGGATTAGGAAGCGGCAGAGCTCAGAAAGAATGTTAATAAAATGGGACCTGTTGAGGAAAAACATCCTGTGCGAAGGAGTGACCCCTGAACCTTATATCCATGTCACGTTGAGAATCGAACCGAGAAAACAAAAGGCTAAACATCTGGGGTGATGCAGGGGGCAAGGTTACGCAGCGGGGCAAACCACATAAAAATTAAAAATGGTGTTTGAGTTTTTTTCCCGAGCTTTCAAGCTATTTAGCCTGCCTTGTGTCACATTTTATTAAATGCACAAGTCCTTCGGTACCACGTTTCCATGGGTGAGCAAAGTTGTCTGGGCCAACACAATATTTGTGTCTCTCCTGATCTGGGCCACAGCTTGGGCCTCTCAGAGCCTCGTTCTTGCTCTGAGACTGAGCGCAGCCTGAGTGGGAAGCCCACCAGCGAGATGTAGGTTGAGTTAAGCATAGACAGCACAGCTCTCAGTTAACCCCCATGAAGGTCACGACCCCATTATCCCTTCGGCGTGGAAATCTTACACTCAGCCAGGTCACTTCAACAAGGCTCTGGGTGGGAAGTAACCAGACAAACAGAGACTAGATGTGGTGTTTCCGAGAGAAGCAAACCTTTGCCTTTAGATAGCTCATGGTTTAGACAGTGGTGTACAGTTTAAATGTAGCTGGGTAATGTGACATTGATATATATATATATATATATATATAAAACACATTGTGTATAGAATATAGCATATAGTGTCTAGTGTATAGTACACAGTAATGTTGGATGATTCTTGAAGGAGCACTGAGGCAGGCTGCTTTAATCTGTAATTTGGCCCATGTGGATGTTTGTACCCTCTGAACAAGATTCAGCAGCTCACTGTCCAGGTGTGTTGGACAGTAACAGTTTGGCAACTGTAACGTCAAAAGCGTAAAAATGAAAACTCTGGCATAGATAGTAAAGCTGCTTGTAAAGGACTGTACGTTTTTCCATTTTTGCAAACAGCCTTATTCAAAACGGAGGATAATTTTTTTGTGTGTCATACTTATGTAAACAAATCCCTGATTTATATTTTGGTTTTCCCTTTTTTACGCGGGGAGAGACGGGAGCGACACGTCCACGAGGGCGGCAGCTGAAGCCACGGCGGCGGCAGCGGTGGTGGCGGCAGCAGCGGTGGCGGCGTTTACTCACATCCATTCCAGATGCTGGCTAGACTTCCTGGAGCCAGCTCTCCCGGTGCTGGGCTGGATTTAGTTGTCTTTCCCTCCAGGTGTGATGCCTCACGCTGATTCCACCCCCCCTCCCCTCCTTCCCCACACATGGTCTGCCTGCCTTATCCAAACAAGTCGGCCTCAGCGACAGCACCGTGCTGCTCTATTCTGGCAGCTCAACCCCACCCCGCATGGCCCACCCACCCACTCACACGGCCTGGGCCCTGGGTCAGCACAGAGCAGCAGCTCCCCCCCTTGCCGCACACATTTACCGTAGTCAGGCCTGCCTGTCACCACCACTGCTTCAAATAAAAAATCTCGCTCCCCCAAACAAGTAGTCTGAGTAACGTTGAGGGGGTGGATGTTCAGGCATTATTTTAACCCCCTCCCCCAGATCACCTAAGGTTTGCACCCCATCTACGTCTCCATTAATAAGGTGCGGGTACATGTTCACTGGCTGGATGTGATACAAGCTGCGTCAGTCCAGTTGTTTTTCTAGTAAGACGATCTTGGTCAAACACGGTCGCGCAGCATATAAAACCTGCTGTATTTCAGCTCTGAGCAGTTTTAGGTCAAAGTGCCATCAAGGGACGATGGGGAGGGAAAGAAAGAAGAAACACAGAAGCTAAATTTGCCTTGCACAATCTCCTGCTGCTCTCTCTGAGCCTGGTTCCATTAAAAGCGCAATTACGATAAAAAGGCCTTTTCTTTTTCCAAAAAGCCACTTTGCCAAACGTCTCAAATGTATTTTACTACTGTATCTGCTCTGTTGTAGCAACTCCATTATTCCGTGGTGAAAATTAATGTTTTTCTCAGACTTACAGTACCTGAATTTTGTTTTCTCTGGAGCAGCAACAGAAATTTCAGAACCCGCCTGCAGCAGGAGGAAACACTGTGTTCAAGCGCGGTCCGTAATGGTGCTTCATTTCCTACAGAACAAAAGCGCAAGTTCAGACCAAATCTTTTTATATTGGAAAATATGAACATGTCTCATTTAGTGTGGGTTTCGAAATTGTTCCCGTATATGTTTATATTTTATGTTCATTTGCAGCAGAGAAAAATTTACTGATTTGAGCTCATTTATCCAACTTTCCCCCTCATTTTTATAAATGCAGGAATTGGGGGTGGGGGTGTGTGCCACATCTTTGTTATGCAACCCTGGGCGTTTTGAAGTTAGCAGCCTCTGTGGAGCTATGGGATACCAAAGGGGGTTCAGCGTCTGGTGGACATGGTATGCAAACCAAAGAACCAAACACTTTAACATGTGTCTTCACAAATGTATTTGGAAACGGTATCCTCAGCCTAAAGACTTGTGGGAGCAGCCATGTCTGACTCGAGCTCGAGTTCAGCTGAGGTTTCCACCACATACATGTGATGTAAAAAGAAACCCTCGTGTTTTGACTATCAAAGCAGTACAATTCTGCATTCGGGCTTCACATCTCCATTTGAAGCTTATGGGCCTGATTTAGGCTATTTTGTTGTGATGCTATGTCTGCAGTACTTGTATAATTTAAGGTCTGATCAAGGTTAAGTAAGAAAATAAGGAAAAAGAGGTTTGGAACATAGAAGCTTTAAAAAAAAAGTGCAAATAAATATGCGAACGTAGTGCTGTGTTTAGATATTCTTCTCCACTATGGGGTCCGCTGTTGAATGATGCAAAGATCCTTAACAGATTCAAATATGGCTGTAGTGATGCCTGTGCAAACACAATAATAAGAACAACAAGACCACTTTAGGTCGGCGATGTGTTGTGTTCCTCAGCACTCAGTCTATATTTATTGATTCATAAAAGAGCTACTGTTGACTGCCTGCTGGAGATGAAACGTGCTTCTGCGGATGAGTAAGCTCCTCAGGCTTGCAAGCCTTGGACAAATGCACACTTATGTGAATACGGTGCACAACTTTTTTTCTATTACATTTTTGTCCCAATACAGATGTTTATAATTTGCAGCAGGGACAAAAACTTGATTTATGGGTGAAGGAGTTTAATGCAAGGAGTTAAGAAGAAGCTTTGGAAAGTCGTCTTTCAGGTACAGATCCTTCAGATGGCGGACCACTCATTTTGGCGTCTTGGTTGGCCGTCCACACTCAGCGTTGGTTTCCATCGTGTCACAGTCGTATGCGCAGACAAGACAGCCGTCGACGACACACTTTTGCATTTCCCTCTCCTGTGTGGACCAACGGCATGAATGATTTTAGATTCTTCAGGGAACGTGCTGGCTTTGGGTCTCTCAGAACCACATAACAATTTCATGATGGAGAATTACTGGGAAGGCCTGTGGTATTTGTGCTTGATTATTATTTTTCACCGGACTTCGTGAGCACTGTGGTTTACAGAAGATTAGACCACTGGTATTCTGTGTGGGAAGTTCAGAGGTCAAGAACCTTCTGAGTCCGGCAGCCCAGCAACAGAGAGAAAAAAGGCAAAAAGGTGTCTCTAATCGAAAACATCTAGAAAGAGGAGTTTTGCAGATCTTAACGGTCGGCCTAGATGAGGACATTGAAGTTTATATGAACATCATATGTGGTCCTGCAGTGTATAGGACCCATTAGTTTTAAGTAGCAACTATCATGAATATAAAAGATTACACCTTCATGCCATTTATGTAGAATAAATAATAAGTACTTAGAAAATCAGCAGTGACTGGTGTATAATACCTGAAAAGTTAGCAGACATAAACTTTGCAAATATTCTCATGCCAAACATACAGGGTGATTCGAAAAGAGTCAGTCGCACTCCTAAATGTGTATTAGTCCGTAAATGAGGATCACATCGACATGCAGTCAAAGCCAATTTAAGTAGCTCTCTTCTCTTGATCTAGCAAGCGCTTAATATATCGCATGATGCTTTGCTACTTAGTTCATGAGTAATACATTTATGAAAGTGTTCATCTCTTTTTGAATCACCCTGTCGCACAATCCAACAATATTTTGTGTTGTTTTTCTGAAGAAGATGCGTGCTTCACAGACAGAACCCCGTTCCTTGTGTTGCACAGAGTCTGGTGCTGAAGCCCAGCACCACAGCTCCTCAGAAAACAAATTGCTGCAAAGTTCTGGCTCTTGTGTTTTTTCAGCCTTCGCCAAGATTCATTGCTTTAAGTTTGTTTGCATATTTGTGTTTGTTGTCCTTGTCCGCATTCTGTGTGGCGCGTTCTTATATGGCCTCATGCCTCGGTTTAATATGTTTCTGTTTAGGCGAGTGAAAGCGCAGTGACTCACGCCACCGATGCATCATGCTGCAAGCGCTCTGCTGCCAGGCCTCGAACGCTCCTGCCGGCCATCGCCTCGCAACGGCTCCAAGTGCCTGCTGCCCACTTCACCAGGAAACAGAAGTCTGGAAGGTTCCAGCTGCTTTGGGACACTTTAGCTCATACTGTAATGAGGGACAAGCAACGCCGAACACATTCAGGCTAGTACTTTCCTCTCTCTCGTGTGTTGTTACACATAGGAACGGTTACTACCGGACAAGTGGCCAAAAAATAAGGCAAATATAAAACAAGGCGCTTTCAAACCGCTCAAATATAAAGCAAAAGATGTTCCACTTGGCACAATATAAAGTGCAATACCTTCCGATTGGTCAAATGACATTTTATACCACAATGTGTTTTTGGCCTCATCAACCATCCTCAGATCATCTGGGGAACTATTAGTAAGATTAAAACTTGAATACTGGCTCATGAGGTGACGTCCACAACTGCATCGGGCCAAATACTTCATCCAGGCCAGTGCGATCTTCAGCACAGGGCCATCTCTTTTCTGGTGCCCAGTAACTGTTGAGCGACTTCAGACCTCCCAGTTTACCTTACAAAATATCCCAGTTAAACAGCTGACGTAAAAGGGTTAATCAGTTTATACGTCTGTATTGTCAGTTTCACCAGCAAATACATCAGTAGTCCGTTGAACAAATTCCCTGCCAACCGCAGGCTCAGCAGTAATAAATGTCTCAGAATTAAAAAGTTAGGAAGGATAAAACAGCAACATTTAATATGCCGGGTAGTATATCAGTTTGATGAATGTGCTCTGATAAAACAGGTCCGGCTTGCCCTTCTGAAGATAACATAAAATAGAACCATGAAAAACAGAAAAGCTGATAAAATACCCAGTACTTATATATAAAAGAATAGATAATAGCAATTGATATATTCATTCCTTACAGACACGGTCATTTAAATTAGCTTTACACAAAGTCTCTCATTCTTGCAGACACTTGCATATACAGCAGTATAATTACAATAATTATTACCATATTCTTTCCACGCAAAATTATTGCAATGGTTTAGCGTTGGATTGGTAGTTACTATCTAAAAAATATATTAAAAACTTTAAGATTTTACAGGGCAGAGCTAACTTTAAGATTATATGAGCTTTATGAACTTTATGAATATATCAGCTGGGTGCATCTGCTGGGGACGTCTGATCAAAAATAACCTGCGTGTGTGTAGGTGCCATGCTGATCCTGAATGGAATTTTTATTCCCCGTCCTGGTTTGTGTTTATTGAATGAAAAGTCTTCCTAAAACCTGAAATTTGAAGATAAGAAAAAATGAAGGATTTACATCAGCGAAGAATACGGTTCTAGAGCTTTTCGAACTCAAATATAAATAGAAAAAAAAATGGATAAAAACTTTTCATTGTACTGCTAGTAGAGTTCTTAACAGCATAGGAGCCCTGATGGAAAAGGTCTTCAGAGCTTTCACATTTTCATTTTCAAAGGTTACAATATTACAATAAACAGCATTTGATTTTTTGTAAACTTGCTGTGGAAAGTTTTTACCTACAGTGTCTGATAAATGCTCATGTCCAGCACTCCTGGTATGTGTTGAACACACTGAATGTCCCATCACTGCTTGCTTCCGAGGCCCAGAAGGGACAGGAGTTCCTAGATGCTGGAGCTCTGAAGGTGACCCTGCTACCTTTGAGTGTTTCCATCTACTCTGTTAAGCCCACCCGTTCCAGCACCAGGATACAGCAGCAACCAGCAGCCATTTGTCACTGTATAAGCACACTCAGAAGTGGCACACAGGTGAAGGAGAGCTCATTGCCAGGCAGCATGACTACAGCACCATATCACTCTTTATGTTACTTACTAAACACATTTACAACTATATTTATTCATTCATTCAGCTGACACTTTCCTCCAGAGTGACATGCAATTATTTATCCTTCTGGGCAAGTAAGGCTAGATACCGTGGTCAAGGGCACTACAGCAGAGGGAACAATTCAAAGCCAGGGCCCGTAGATCCAACCCATTCGCCACCAGCTACCCTGCAGGGTACTACCAAAGTGCAACCTGCGTAGATGTTTTATTTTTATAAACTTGTGCAAACTCAGAAATGACACAAGACAGCTTGAACAGCCATGAAATTGTAAACTGGATGAAGACAGCTAAAGCTAACATAAAACTTTGCATTAAAACACTTCACAAAAGTGACGACAGCTGTGGGTCACACAGGATTGCACCGCGTTCCTACCTCAGAATAGAATACTCTTATTTACAACTGGATCTGGTTTTCCAGTCCAACTTAAGGCACGTTGGTCAAACGGGCTTTTCCAGAAAAAGAGCACAAGATGGATTTTTGAGCATTGCCCAGCTTTTTAAATGGATATGTTCTTCTCCGTGCCAGGCGAAACCTACTCAACTGAGAGGCGAGTGATATTTTATTACACCCCACATTCCCCCTTGTCATCCCATCCTTCTCGTCCTGCAGGCTAAGTGAGCTGCTGTCATCTGCTAGAAATATTTACCAGTTGGACCTGCGCTGGCCCTGGTATGGCATCTACTGCACATCTGGAGTCTAGACTGCGTGGCTCTGTGGGCAGGGCCGTATCAGCGCTCTGCATCGGCCCAACACCCGCCGATGTTTACATAGGTGGCACAAACTGTCGTCCGCTTCTACATTCATGCATACAGCGCTCAACCCCCACTGCTCTTCCAACCAAGGGGGTTAGTTTCCTTCCGACCACCAGGACTGGTCACCCGTGGGCACAGCAGGAGGCGGGGAAAGGGGGAAAGGGGAAACAGAGTCGGACCCTAGTAAGCAAAAGCAAATGCTGCTGTTCGGAAGCGCCGTCGTAAATCCTCAAAACTGGTTTTTACTGCTGTGTCAAAGAAATAAGAAGCAGCAGTGGGGAGGAGCAAGTGTGTGTGTGTGTGTGTGTGTGTGTGTGTGTGTGTGTGTGTGTGTGAGGGAGGGAGAGCAAGAGGGAGGGTCAGAGACAGAAAGAGAGGGTGTAAAGGCTAATGGATTTCAGAGGGAAGAATTATTGTTAATCTTCCAAATGGCCACTCAGTGTAACAGGCCCAGACTGTAAGAGCAGGACCCCTGCAGAGCACACAATAGCGTGACCCACAGCATCAGGACCCGACCCCTTTCATTGGCCCATATGAGAGCGCTGCTGGCACCCGTTCACATCTGTGGGCCACACAGCTTCTGCATACACACACGTGCACACACACACAGACACACAGACACACACACACACACACACAGATGTTTAAATAAAATGTACAATTTAAGAAATCCCTCTTATACAACAAAATGCATTTCTATATGAAACTGGTCTTCCCAGAGCCCACAAACATGCACAGAAGGACACATTATACATTTATATTAAATTATATATTATTTTATCCCTTCTATTTTCAGCACGAAAGGGTCAACCTGCTTTTTCCTTTGTCTCATTTAAACCTTCTCACTTAAACCGTATCCCTTAAACGAAGTACTCCATATTGAGCAATGTTGACTTAAATTAAGTAAAATACATTCAAGGGCTTGCGACTTATACGTGTGATATATGTGCATAATGTAAATATGTTTTAGGAACCTAAACAGAGTTATTGTGCAGGCTGTAATGTAGAGACTCACACAAGGTTATTCACACAGTTATGAAATTAAACAACCAAACATGAATTCAATAAAAAAAAAAGTATTTCAGAAAGTAATTTGCCCAGATAATACATGCAGTTTTTTCTCTCCTGCCCTAATGGAAATATCAATAGCAACCATCACAGGGATGTGAGAGGTGATCAATGCAAGGGAAAACACAATACTTGTGCAGTTGAGTGATCGATGTGGATGAAAGCTGCTCTGTGAGAGAAGACGACTGTTTTTTTTAAGGCTATCACTGGTGAAGCACTTTTGACCAAATGCAAGTATTTAGAAGTGTTAAGGAGAAAGCACAATGCATTTCAGATGATATTTTTGAGTGGCTCCTGCGGGGCTGCTGTGTTGCAGGGGGTGGGCGGTCGATCTCTCCCAGCGAACTGGGTGGGATATTGATGTGTGGTAATGAAACAGCTGCCGGTGCTCACGCCCGACCTCTCAGCATTTCTGCACCTCCATCCAATTATTGTCTCTGCAGTTCCAGTAGCATGGAAATAAAGGTGCAGGAGGCCCTTCGCATCCAGCTAAAGGACCTGAATAAAGACAGAAACAAAGATGGACTCGGGTTCAACAACAGCTTGAAGATATTAATAGTCAAACCCATGAATTGTTTTTTTTTTCTCTACTGAAATAAGAAAAGCAGACAAAAAAATATAACATATAGAGGGGCAGCCGGTAAAGCAGTGATTAGACTTGACCCTTTGCAGTTGAAGGACCTACATTCAAATGCCTACTTTTACTACGGTACCACTGAGTATGGTATTCACCCCACACCGATGGAGTAAAGATTATACAGCTTTAAAGATGGGCAATAACTAATAACTAGAAAGTAATGTAGAATAAAAACCTAAGATTGTAGGAAACTTTGGAGGAAATGTGAATTAATTATTATAATGGTACTGAAATATGTAAAAATGGTTACATACCAGTAGTAGAATTAATATTATTTGCATGGTGCACTGGATTTCGAGCCATTTGTGGCACAACTGCTGCTGAAAGACACGTATAGACAAACTGTATTTTGAGGAAGGCAGTGCTTCACAATTTGCCGACATGGAGAAAATAGCATGAAAATGCTTCTGAGGAAAAGTTCATCTAAGATGCTGACCTGCCCCCTGAGAATGGGACCTGAGGTCACACTGCATCAGCATTTCTCAACACTAAATCACTAATGCAATGACAGCCGTTATTTCATTTTCCATTTGTGATTTTTGTTTCCGATTGCCTTTGCAGGGCAGCCATCAGAAGGCTTTTCGTCCCAGTCTCAGTCCCCGTGTCCATGCTGCGTCCAGAGTGCTTTGCTTCCGATCCTGAATTCTCAAATGTATCGTGAAGTGGCTCTGAGGAAGGAAAATAGGCTGCTAAGAACAGAAAAAAGAAAAGAAAAACAACTCTTTGGGAAATGCAAGATAAGGCATCTCCTCCTCCAATGGCGCCAACTGTATCTCCTTCATCTTCACTGCGGAGCAGCAGAATCCCCATGGAGCCTAGCGCTGGGACCCACACATTGAAAACGTGGAGACTGTGTCAGTTCCGTACCACTCCAGTAAGAGCGGGACACTAACCTGGTCAAGTTTTCTGGACGGGGAGGCTGCAAGAAGGCTGTGGAAGGTGTAGACTATTGTTATTTTATTGACTATTTTTTCAAAGACACGAGAGAGGCACGGCCTTCAGGAGTTGTCGAGTGCCTTCTCATGCGTGCGTGACTGCTCTGCTAGCGAGTTGAAATGCGCTAAAGGACGAGAGTGTGGTACCACCCCTGAGACAAAACCCTCTGCTTTTAACTCCCATTAAGTAAAGGCAGTTTGGGAGTCTTTCTTGTGGTCCAGCCTGGGCCTGCAGACACGGGCACCCAGCTGCGTTCAGCAGCAAATAAGCCGCTTACTTTGTGTGTTTATTGGGTTTCGTCAAATTGTGGCTCTTTCATGGGCTCCAGATGTGGGAAGAACAAATTGGATGCTATCTGACAACAATTACGAGGCCACCATAATCGCCAGATGAGTGGATTAAACGTCCAACTATGAACATACTGTGACATTTCCTGGTGCTCTGGACATGTGGACAGATGTGGTATGAGAGTAGGCAGGTCCTCATCGAACACCAAGTAGCATCGCAACAACCACAGTGTATCAGGAAATTAAGGTAGTGACTGTCTCATGAGGCCTCATGGTCTTCTGAGAGCAGACAGATCACTGATGCCACACCCTGTTGATGTGACTGTAGTTAATGTGACAGTGGTTAGGGTTACACTGATTCATGGTGCTTCGTCTGCCCATAAAGCGGCCGGGGTCATTTAGCTGGTGGTCCAGGTCCTTTCTGCTAGATACACATTCATGTTAGTGCTTTACTGAAATTACCCAGCATCCATCTGTCCTGTCCTTCACAGGCTTGTGGTGGCCCAGAGTCTAACCGGTAAATGGAGGGGTGCAGCAGTGTGCGCTCTGGATAGGACGCCACTCCGTCACAGAGCTACCCAACCGGAACGTACATTTCAGAGCACATTTACTGCAGTTCCTCCATGACCATGACTTGAACAGCAAGGGCTCAAACAGGGTAAAAGCATAGCTAATGTCTCACTTATTAAACATCTAGCAAATGTACAACCAAATGCAACAGAATTACACTATTTAACATTAACTATAAATCGATATTCTGTCCTTATTATGTCAGCGACAGCTTGGAATCCAAACAGTCGAACATTTAACATCTTTTCTTTACACGGGGAAATTCTAGTTGTGAGTAAGATTGGCCCATTTTCGCAGACAAAGGGGATTTGTTTTCTGCTCCCAGCAGAGATAGTTGCCCTTCACATTCGAAGCGAGCGTTGCCACATGTTCCACAAATCATCATAATGATGCAGTCATTTCCGCTGCAGTTTAACGCTAGCGCTCAGGATTTATCAGCTTTCTAATGCAGCAGGTAGCGCGGTGCTTTGAGACCCGGATTTGTCAGCAGACGCGTGTTGGTTTATTGTTCATGACAGGCATCGCTGTTGCAGGGCTGCAGCAGAGCAGAGCCTTCCCTGGAAGCACAGGGCAGGATGCCAGTCCATCGCAGGGCGGTTACGCACCTCATCCTAACCCTAGACTCCATGTGCAATTTGCAGTCCGAAGTTCAAATAAAACGCACGTCTTTGGACTGTTGATTCACAGTGGCGCACACAAACAAGGAGAAAACATACAAACCCAAAGAGTCTGATGCCGATTTGGCCTCAGATTCAAACCCACAGGCAAGCAGCTTTGAGTTACCAGTGCTCCCCGCTGTGCCACCATGGAGAATTATATCCCACAATGTGAATTATATAATAATACCATAATAATGATATTAGAGACATGCATTTAAATGGATATGCACATTGTCTCCAGTTATATTGTTCTAAGGCCTCTAAAATTAGAATTTAGATGTTTTAGGTCTGCCTGTAGTTTGTTTAGTTGCTGAACACTGACAATGTTGTGCGCTGTTAATTACTGTAAAAAATAAAAGGGTCGCCCTGGACTTTCTCTTCCCACAGCCCTTTGCTGCAGAATTTGGCACGCCATCGCAGGCGATATATTCCATTTCCTGAGTAAATTGGTTTTATATCATCTAATGTATTCCCATGAACGCGTCTCCGTTTGGCCTGCAGCGCCAGGACCATGGATGCGCAGTCCCTTAACTCACAGTGATGCATTGATGTTTTCGCACTGTAAATATGCTGCATCCATCATGCAGCAAAAAGATGTTTACTTGTAGAGCGCAGATACTTATTTCTTCAAATGTACAATTAACCCGCGGTTTAAAAACAATGAAATACAGAGAAAACGACTGAAGCGGCAGAACATATGGAGGCAACGGGGTTTAGTAAAGAGCGGTGGAGTCACCATTGCGCGTCGTGCCAAATTAAGTGCTTAGGGACCGATCTAATTTAAAGCTGGACCTTGAAGAGCAGAAACAGAGAAATTCGGGCTCTGACCTTTTGATGATTTATTTTAGACAGAAGTTTATAGGAAAATCAAAGTGCATCCGCAGTTTCTTTCATGTCTAAGGAACATGTGGGGTCTGTCATAATTTACATCAAATTCACAGTTAAAACCAAGACAAAGCAGTCTAATTTTTTCTTTTAGTTACCAAGGAATGGCTTAAGAAGCCAGCAGGTATAGCTATTAAGAAGCTGTACCAGTGAACTAAGGTTCACAAGCAGATGTCAGTGCTTGAGTGAGTCTTTTTGTTGCCATAACAATGGCCTAGAATGGCCCGGAACTTTTTTAATGTCAGATATTATTTCTAAATGTCAGTTGTAGTGAACTAAGAGCAACTCGAGGAAAAGTAGCAGGAAAAATAAGGATGGTGCCAAGAAGCTAGATGGATGGGCTCAGTCAGGGTGACAAAGGATGCGCCCCTTCCATCACTGAGGGCGTAAGTGGAGGGCAGAACATTCTAGAGGCTCCCTGTAGGGCCGCCAAGAGTCAACAACAGCAACAGCAACAGCAACCCCGACCTGGTAACTCGACAACTTGTGAATTTACCTACCCACCCTTAGATGGATAAAACAGGTGTCCTTGCACACAGATCACAAAGTGTTTTTCCCCCTTTTCTGTGACACAGGAAGGAACGAAGGAGGCTGGCATCTCATCACAGGCCCGCTTTGCGCTAGCAGGAGCTCGCAGTGCAACGTGTGGTCCGGGGATGCGTCCCTAGCAAAACCGACACATCCCACCTTCTGAGGGCACCCAACTGGGGGCAGGAGGTGTTCTTTTGTTCGCACAACCCCTCCCTTATCCCCCCACCTGCCCTTTGGATGACAACCGTTAATTGTTTGATTCTGTATATCAGCAAAGTGCACCAAAAAGTGGAAAACAACACAAAGGTGTTATCGTCACTGCGCTGCACACCGCCAGCTGGAGGCAGAGGGGTCGCAATGACTGCGCTGGGAATGGATGCAGCCGTGCTACAGCGCAGAAGATGAAGCGGCAGTGATTTTGTTTTGACAGGGAGATTAACTGAGTAGAATGTGGATTAAATCCCACTCCTGGTCCTGATCAGGTCATGTTTGGACACAAGTGTTACCTGAACAGGAAATACCGCACTGTGCCAACACAGCAATGACTCTGAATAATCTTTGCGTTCACATGAGGCCCATATCCTCACTACAGAGCATTTCGATGTTTGCAGAGTGGTCATAAACCTGGTTTAAGAGAAAGATATGCAAATCCTGTTGAAAACTAGAAACAAAATGCGAGACTGACACCCAGATTATGTGGGGGGGTGCGAGCATGTATTTTCAGCCATACATTCATTATTTCATCCAGATTTATAAAGGTGTGCTTCCTCTTGTACATCTTCTTCTTCTTCTTTCGGCTGCTCCCGTTAGGGGTCGCCACAGCGGATCAGTTGTTTCCACTTCTTCCTGTCCCCTGCATCTTTCTCTGTCACGCCCACCACTTGCATGTCCTCCTTCACCACATCCATAAATCTCCTCTTAGGCCTTCCTCTCTTCCTCTTGCCTGGCAGCTTCATCCCTAGCATCCTTCTCCCGATATATCCAGCCTCTTTCCTCTACACATGTCCAAACCAATGCAATCTTACCTCTCTGACTTTGTCTCCAAGCCATCCAACCTGTGCTGACCCCCTAATTCCTAATCCTGTCCATCCTCGTCACACCCAATGCAAATCTTAACAGCTTTAACTCTGCCACCTCTAGCTTTGCCTCCTGTCTTTTGGTCAGTGCCACCGTCTCCAACCCATAAAGCATAGCTGGTCTCACTACCATCTTATAGACCTTCCCTTTCACTCTTGCTGGTACCCTTCTATCACAAATCACTCCTGACACTCTTCTCCACCCACTCCACCCTGCCTGAACTCTCTTCTTCACCTCTCTTCCATACTCCCCGTTACTCTGAACTGTTGATCTCAAGTATTTAAATTCATTCACCTTCGCCAACTCTATTCCCTGCATCCTCACCATTCCTCTGTCCTCCCTTTCATTTATACACATGTATTCTGTCTTAGTCCTACTGACCTTCATTCCTCTTCTCTCTAGAGCATATCTCCACCTCTCCAGGGTCTCCTCAACCTGCTCCCTACTCTCACCACAGATCACAATGTCATCCGCAAACATCATAGTCCACGGTGACTCCTGTCTGATCTCATCTGTCAACCTGTCCATTACCATTGCAGCTTCCTCTTGTACATACTTCTATTATTATTATTCTCCTGGTTAAAAAAAATGTCCCTCTAAGTAGTAAGATTGCTACTCGATAAGAACAAAAAAAAATGAATCGTTTACAGGTCTGTTTCTTGGAAGAAAGTGCTACGTCCACAGCGCTGTATAAAGCTAACAATGGAACCATGCATGGTAACTGTGGTCAGAACAAACAGTTCCGCAGATGCATTCGACTGCGTGCCATGAAACATTGGTTGGACATTGTTTTTTTCACGCTACCGTGCTTGGCCACATACCCACTTGGCTGAAAAACCATTCCTTGTTTTGCCCAGAGCTAGATTTCACTGTGTGGGGTCAGTACATCCGTAATGTGCACCTAAGCGATCAAAAAAATACACTCGCCTCCTGCTGCGGGTTCGCAGGCACCGAGTGCTGCTGCGTTCGCCTGTTTGTCTGTCTTGTGCATCCAGCTTGTTTATACATATTTGATCAAACTGGGCCGCTGAGCTGCCGCCTCGCTGGTGCCAGTTACAGACGTGGGGCCTGGGTGGATCGCAATGGACGGCCACAGCCTGCGCTGTCAGTCGGCCGCAGGGCTGCGAGACAAAGGCGGCGCAGGGTGCAGATGTTGACGCCGGAAGCCCGGGACTGCGGGACGGTTGGCCCCTGGCTACGTGGAGGCCAGCTGGGAGGAAGACTGTGAGCATTCATCCGGCCCTCTCTGGGGTCCTGGCCCTTGTGCAGGTACCCAGCTATTCGGAGGCAGGCTGTGGTGGTGGGGGGGGTGAGGGCTGGATGAAAGGCTGATACACAGATGTCACCTGCTGGGGTTCAGCGGCCCGAGCCAGCAAATGTCATGTCTGGCAGCTGCCGCGCTGCTCTCCCACCAGTTGTTGGCAGAGGGAGCCCCAGCGGACAGGGAGCCGCTTGCAGCAGGGGCGTTCCTGACGGGACCACATTAAAGGGAGACGCTGGCTTCTGTCTGTCACAGAACATTAACCTTGTGCCGCTTCTGCTCCCCGCACGCCTGCCAGGGCCTGGGTCCCCACTGCACAGGGATGCGAGCCGCGCACTCCCGCAATCTGGACGCACCCAAGAGGACGGCTCGCTTGTTTACTGCTCGCAAAGTTTGCTGTGCTGGTTTGCATCCTGATTCATTGCAACCCTGAAAAAATATAGCGTTTTCCATCCCGGCCGCCTTACCCCCCCCCTTCCACAGTGCGAGCCGTGTCATGATCGCCGATTGCCCACCACAAAATGGATACCTGCATGACACAGGATTTATTGCTGACTGCTTTGTACGTTTTAAATAGTTAAGAAATTTGCCGAACTCAGCGCTCCATAAAAAGCATGGATACAAAACTGAGAGTTTCGCAGACTGGATTCCTTCAAGGAAATAATTTTTTTTGGTGCATTCTGGTGAACTTTCCTGTCCAAACCCACTGTGCATAAGTTGCATGGTTGAACTGTACGTCACATGAAAGCATGAAGGTTTCTGGCTCTTTAGTATTTTATATGCATC
The DNA here is from genome assembly GCA_018136845.1 of Heterotis niloticus. Taxonomy (NCBI): domain Eukaryota; kingdom Metazoa; phylum Chordata; class Actinopteri; order Osteoglossiformes; family Osteoglossidae; genus Heterotis; species Heterotis niloticus. The sequence continues at coordinate 12,877,031 of CM030901.1, read as the reverse complement.
CCTGTCTTTAATGTTTGAAGACATCTCAACTCTGGTCTCCGGGACACGCTTCCTGTCAGTCTGGACATCTGGGTGTCTAAAGGGAACACCTCACAGTTAACAGGGCTCCAGCATGTCCTCATGGAGAGAGGCCCTGTGAATTGGCTGTTTGAGCTTCACCCAGGCTTCTAGAGTGAGGAGGAACGTGAGCTCCTCGCATCACTGCGCGGTGTCACAAAGGCTTCCTGTTGGCGCTCGTACACCGGCAGCCTCCTTCAGACAGCCGGCAGCCTGTCGGCTTCAGAGAAAAGCCGGATGTCCGGCAGATGACCACAAGTTGACAGTCTGGTTAAATGTGGCAGCTTTTGACTAATTCAGCCTTTTGCTGAAATGTGGCCCTCAGGGAGGTGGCCAGTTCATAATTACTGAAAGCTGCGATGAACAGATGATCAGATCTATAACACCAAGGTGTGTTTTCATAAAAAAAAAAACTGTTGTATTGAACTAAACAAGTGATGCTTTGGGGGTTTAAGTTTTGGGGTTAATGATATAATTTTCTCTTTTTGACAACCAAGCTAACTGGTCAAGAGAGCAGTACACTGGAGCCGCTCCAGCTTTATGGACCCTTGCTGATCTTTTATCACTCCTGTTTTGCACACATGTTCCTGTGTTAGAGGGATTAGCTTTTCATTATTCACAGATATTCGCTTTATTTTTATAAAGCACTCTGCTCAGTAGATCATCCAAAGCACCATCAGTTTCTGCTGAAAAATAAAACTGAAAGTTTGCTCATGAGCTGCGTTCTGCTTATGAGTGCAGAAGACAGCATTGCTTTTCTATCTGCGTTTCAGAAATGATGGCCTGAAATCCTGAGCGGAGGAGCAGTCTCAGCTCTCGAACTGGTAGAGGAAGAGGTTAATTTTCAGGCACCGTGCATCATCTTGGACAAAGGTGTGAGCACAATGAAGGTAAAACTACAGTATTTTCCTGACCTCATGAGTTTTCACACACAGCAGTCATCAAAGCTGGGATTTGGCCATTAGTTGAATGGCTAAAAAAATTACCCTCAAGTGTTTGCTCTCAAATAATGCATTTAGTTATGAAAAGAGCAAGGGTGAGTCCACAGTAAACAGTCACATATTCTGCACAGCAAGTAAAATAAAAAATTGTATTACCATTGTCTGAAATAAACATCTTTATCACCTTGATTTATTCACTGCCACATCCGCACGGTGTCGGCTCAGACCTGCGCTTTAATGTATTATTTAACGCAAGGCACCGCTTGCACTGATAAATCACGCCCAGGAGAATGTTAAAAATTTAGCATACAATTAAGATTATGATCAATAACAAGTCACAACCTCCTTCCACATTGGTTTGACATCATGAATCACGGTTAAACAGCAGCTGTCAGGGAGCTTCCGCAATCTGGGCTTCCTCTGGACCCGCCGATGGCCGCCACTGTTACCGGCCACATGCTGCTGCCTGGGCCCACGAGGAGCTTCATGCCGTCACTCGAGGATGTTCTGCTGTGCAGTTCGTGGCCTCGGGTTTCAGTCGCAGGGCAAGGCTACGACCAAGATACCGACCCCCAAACTGAAGGTACTTACCCTGAATTGGTACAGTAAAAGTAACACAGCTGTACGGATGGGAAACTCATATCTAACATGGTAAGTTGGGTTGGTCAAAAGTGTCAGCTGAACACATAATAATTAATGACAGTTATACCACTTTGAAATCACATTTCTCTTGGACATTGTGGAATTTCAGCAAGCAGGTCCAAAAACCTTATTAAGTTGAGCGGTGCTGTGTGTGGAAACAGTGGGATCCCACCCTTACGAAATGGTGGCGGTGGAAAGAGTAGAGTCAGTGGACAAATGCATATGCATGTGTACTTATCAGTGATTTGCCAGTACATAAGCTGTCAGTAGCAGTAACACCTGTGGCTGAAATGTGGGGGAACCCGGGTTCAGTTCTGTGTGTGTGTGTGTGTGTGTGTGTGTGTATGTGTACGTGTGTATACAGTATATAGCGGGCATAACTGTATGTGAATGTCATGTAACTGACCTGATGGGGAGGTAAATACTTTTTAGAGGTACTACGTACACAAATAATACATTTAGACCATATATTTATGCATTCTGTGCGTGTATGTGTGTGTGTACCACTACATGTAAACAAATTGGTGAAAAGCCAGGGCTGCATATTGCCAGGCAACAGCTAATGTTCCAGTACTTTCTGACCAGTGTCGATTCTGCTCTATGGCCTTACAAGGGCTTCTAAAGGCTCTGTGTGTGTCGGCCCCGCGGCTCTCGCTCCTCCATTAGTCATAATAGTCTAGAAGCACCGGACAAAATAAAGGAGGCAGGTGTGAGGAGAAAATGAATGTAAATCCATCAGCGTTCAATTAGGCCACACAAAAAAGGAAGAGCATCATCCAAAACTAACAGGACCCATCTTTCCATGAATGCATCCATCTTTCCCTTTCTAACCCCCCCCACACCCCCATCTTTTTATACCGCTGACAAATAATGCTAACGTTAATTATGGAGGGAAAAAAGAGCATACTCTGAAATTTCCAGGTGCTTCTCGTGCGCGACGGTGATGCAGGCCTCTCCATTATGCCAGCCAGCGTGTTGCCAGCCGAGCTCCCTATGCCGTGGGGTCTGCCTCGCCACCAGGGCCTCCGAACACTGGCCCTCCGTTGCCTGATGGAAAAATCGAGAGCAGTTTAGCCTAATTTATCTCTAATTAGAAGACAGGAACCACACCTGCTTGGGGCAGCCTTGGGGATATAGGCTCAGCTATCGGAACGTAGCCCTGGGTTTCTGCCTGTTGGCATTGCACTGTTTAATTTGAAGGAAATATATCCACCCAAAAAACCCATCCGTCCGTCCATCATCATTAATCTCCTGGTCAAGGTGGCAGTCCTACGTATAGACAGGTATACACGCTCAACGTATCAGAGGCTATACATCCAAAAAAAAAGATTCTTTAATACTGTGTACACATAGAGTTTATAATTTACAGATGGCAGTTTATGAGCTACAACTAGAGTTTTAGCCTTTTTTTCTTATTTTTGACAGTTCCCTATTACCTTAGAAAGAAATACTTTAGAAGCATCAAAATCAAAGGCTTTTTTGGTTTTTCAGTAACAAAGGGAATATACCACATGAAAAATGAATCATGGGATTTCTGCGTATTGGCATTGTTGTGCTATCTGTATTCATCAGGTACCACTGCATTCATTATTCATTGTTCAATATATTTTCCTGCTGGAAGAGGGAGGTGGAAAAGTTAATACGTATTTTTTTTCCCTCCAGATGTATAAAGCCTACACTTTAGGTGAATCTAAGGCAGTAATAAAGTAAAATATCAAAACCAGGACTTATACATATCTGCGCTTTAATGCTGATTTAAATTATGTGCCCTGATTTGCTGCCAGCATATTTTTTGGGCTGAATTTATTACGTTCAAAGGGCTACAACAATGAAACTCTCGAAAGTCTAGTGATGTACTGCGGCATTATTTTTATCTAGAAAAACTACTATTTTACATGTACTACACATACAGCGTATTTATATTCCTCCCCAAACAGTTTAATTGCCCTTTTTCAGCTGACTGCTTCAGTGTCTTATTCACCGACGCCCATTTCGGCGAAGAAGCATTCAGGCCCCACAAAAGGCTGCGGCTCTCGGCCTCGCGTATCCTATTCTGCTGCGGGCATGAAGCAGATATGTGAGGGCAGGGCTTCATCGTCTCTCAGAGAGGGAACCTTCACCTTTATTTCTTGCTGTTATTTATTTATTTTCACCCCCGGGGGGCCATCAGCATAGGTCAGCTTTTAATTGAGGCGACATGTGATTAATGTTTTGACATTATAACCAATATGTTAGTTATGAATCAAATACCTGCAGGTGCTTCTCCGTGTTACACAGCGAAAGCCGATTTAGTGTCTGAAGATTTGGCCGCATTGTGACCGGGAGCTTCAAGACTGACGTAGTTCTGCAAGAGGTGATTTCTCTCCAAGCGTCGCAGTAAGGACTTCTCACAAGGCTTGCAGAAGGTGCTCTTGAAGGCATCAGATTTAAGGAGGAGTGACTGTCTTGGAGGAGAGGGGGTTACCAACATGAACCTCATCAAACCAGAGCAAAACGTCTGATTTGCCAACTTAATGCTCCGTGCAGAACACAAAAACACACACTCCGCAGATGCAACGCAGCAACACCTGGATTCTTTTGAAAGGAACCAGAGCTGTTAGACATCAGTAATATGTAATACGGTCCGATCTCGATTTATCAGACTGCATGGGGGCGTGTGCTGATATGGCGAAAGTCCCGAAAATCAAAAGTATAATTTAAGCTTAGTATTTTTTCTATGGCGCTGTACAGTACTGAGCTGCGTACTACAGTTTATAATCTAATATACTGTATAAAGAACGAGCAACTGGCCTAAGAAAATGAAGTCAACACCATAACTGAAACACGTACATATAGCACAGTGAATTATAAGTGAAGAGCAGTGAAAAAGGTATCGGTACGACTGGACCAGAACGCTGTTACTGGGGAACTAAGGGGCGCCGCTGCCTTCCTCACATTAACTATTGAGACGGTCGGGAGGTTCTTATTGAGACACAGCATCAAAATTGTTTAAAACACGTTTTCACGCATTAATGAAGTTAGCTAAAAATGTATTGAAATGTTTATTTTCCCTTATATTATGCTTAAAAACATGTTTATGATTGTCCTATTTTTCAGACATTTTCTGTAAAACCTGAAATTTGCAAAACTGAGGTTTGCAAAATCAAGGCTGGACTGTATTGCACAATGGAACTCGAAACACAATGCAAAATAGTTCAGTTATACGGTACCTTCAATAACAGACAAAATTGAAAAAGCAGTCTTGTTTTTGCATAAGGAAAATAAAAAGGTAGTAGGTTACTGTGATAAATTACTCAAAGGATAAAATAAAAGAGCTCTATCGTGAACCAGCGATGTAGGAGGGAGCACTGATCAAAATATTACCGTACCGGTGCTTCAAGTATGCTGAAACAAGGCGTAAATCTGGAGTCATGAATTCAGTTTTCTTTAGTTATTGTTATGGGGTCAGCCTTTTAGCTCACCTTTCCATGTTGCTGCACCCATACAGGATGAAGTAATGGACTGAGCTCAGCACAGCAGATTGCTGCTATAAGGGAACAAAGGCCCCGCCGAGTGCTTCTGCCTGGGATACGAGCAGCATCGCACATGATGTCAGTCATGCCGGCGTGGAGAGAAACCAGCAGACTCAGGATTGCGTTTCAATTATTCAGTCGCGCAATCAGCGCTTTCTGTGAAGTCGGCGAAAATGAGGCCGACGGCGCTGGCTTCCCCTCGCAGCTGAAGTCACTCTTACTGCATCGAGTTACGTGAGTCACACGTGCAAACGGCCGCGGTGCTCCAGGTGCCTGTTTGCCCTGTCTGTCTTTTATTAATCTGCGTTCTGAGGGCTTCCAGTCCCAGGATGGTAAACAGTGATGTCACTAGGTCTCGCAATCCGCCCTGGAACTGACCGTAGTAAAAAGGGAATTTAGGGAACATTTTAGTTGTTAAACATTCTCTGCATGTAAATGTGCCCGTCTTCTGCATTTTAGAGAAACCCTAACTGTGTACGCTGCGGCCCGTCCTGTCGCGCCAGTCGACCTGTCCGCCTCGTGTTCTTCAAGATACCTTTAGCAGCACAACGCTGCCCCGGCCAAGCCGGCGCTCCGCCATCAGGGTCTGACCCCAGTTTAGCTCCTGCTCAGTGTGCTGCGCCCCTGACCGAGCAGCGTCAAGACGCGGGCCGGCAGATGACCTCACACGGCCTTTCCCCAGTCGCAGCTCGCGCAGGGCATTCCAGCTACCCTCCCAGCTAAAATAAACCGTTTGCTTAACCATTTACATTTGTTACTCTTTCAACATTCAGCTCCAGAAAAACACTCAGCCAGTGGACGATGGTAGCCTCCACTTGAATTCGACCTTCTTGTCACAAGTTTGCTTTCTTAATGGCTTCATCGTCTGCATGATAGGCAGTTGCAGCTGGATTTGTGCGGTGAGAACTGTAAGCATCACAAGATGTTTTGGAGAGCAACCATAGACACTTTGAAACAATGATGTTGTTATGTACGAAATAAACGCCCTTCATTGCTCTTTTATAATTAGAAATGTGAAATGGATGTGACTTTTTATTTGCCATTGTTCTGGGTTGTTCTGCTGCTGTCTGTTATTCAATTCGATGAGGTAGTAGGGCTTACGGCAGCACTAAGGCTTCTCCCAACCGGCACTGAGGGTACAGCTGCTTCTTCCTTCTCTGCTTAGCTGTGTAATTCCTGAAAGCAGAGGCCAGTAGGGCGGTTAGTCTTTAAACTACCACTTCCGGTTAAAAAGCTGACTTACAGCTACCTGATCGGCATGTAGATCAGAGAGGGCTGCTGCACCCAAGAGGGATGTGGACAGTGTGATCCAGTTAATGCCATATCACCTGACCAGTGGATCTCAGACCTCCTGAAGGGTCTGCACCCACTCTAGAAGTTCCTGCAAACCACTGGGGTGGTTTAGGGCTGAACTGGATGAGCATAGTAAACCACACAGATTTGTCTTTGCCAAGAGGCTGCTGGGGTACCTCTGGGCTCTGTCTATGAACCTATGTCCATCTGCCTGTGTCCACAGAGAGGGAGACCATCTGAGGAACATTTAAGTGCTAGACAGACAGATAGAGATATATAGAAAGAAACATCTGGTGCATTGCATTGGTGTCTTCTACAAAGAAATCCAAGTTTTCTTTAAACAGAGCAGAGGGATGTAATTAAAATGGTGGCTGTTGATCTCTTTTTGCCCCACCTTCAGCACTGATCTGTGTCACTTTGAACCTTTGAACTCAGTGTATTAAAGTCAATGTCATCTGACCAGGAGAAGGCATTCTGAGGGAGCTTAGCCCCTCTGCTCACCCTACACATGGAATGCAAGAGACAGTCTTAGCCAAGACTGTAGCCTTGCAAGGGCTGTGTGTGTGTGTGTGTGTGTGTGTGTGTGTGTGTGTGTGTGTTGGGGTGGGGCTCCATTTGGCAGACTTGCTGCTCATCTGATGAGCTGGTGGGTCAAGTTCTTGGAGAAGAAAGTGCTCCGTTGCCACGGCAACAGGGATTTTTTTTCCCCTTTTCTTTTTTCCTGTGTGTTCGTGTCCCACCCACCCCCTCCCCAAGAGTCCTGGGGTTAGGCTGCCATCAGTGGTGCGAGCAGCGCTCAGGGGACAGCCACAGTTCAGCGCCTAATCAGGCTGTTTATTTTGGGTAGAGCGCGTGGTGCCCAAAAGATCAGCAGACACGGCCGCAGGGCACACGGGCGACTTGGGCGCCTCTCAGTGCAGGAGTGACAGCAACCAATTAACGCTGAGGAAAAGCTATAATGAGGTTTCTGTAGATGCTCACGTTCATTACTTCTTATACGCGCTGCCATCATTAGAGATGCGGTGCCCAAGCACAGGACTGGTCATTACATGGGCATCTGTTCAAAAAATCTTTAATGTCTACATGTCTGTGTGTCTTGCTGCCCCTTCAGCGCCAGATCACAGCATGGATGCAGCACTCACCTTGCTTTCCTGCTATTTTAATTCCGTCCATCTAGCAAGGTGCCTCCGAATGGGCCAGTGAAGAATTATGGGCCTTAATAAATAAATTCACTAAATCATAATGTCAATACGGCATGCAGAAGAATGGAGATCAGTGCCCCCACCACTCCCAAAAAGGAACAGGGTTTAAAAAAATGGATTCAGTTGAGCACATTTTTTGTATCTGCTTCAGGGTTCTGGTTAAAAGATTTAAAAACTGTTTAAAAAGACCATGTTAGTCAAGACGCAAATGCAACATATTGATTTGTCTCTATGCCAATGAAGTACAAGTGGAAGTGAAAGTTTGCTTTGGACAACAATGAGAACCAGGAAGCAGAACTATAAACCGTGACCTGTGCCCTGGCAGGTTGTACCCATCGGTGTTGCTGTCATCGCAACCGCCAAGATCGCGCAGATGGACGGTGGCGCGAAACGGGCGTCGCTCGGGATGGAGCGCAAACGCACACGCTCGGTTGTTTGCTTCCAGCCCAACGGTATGTCACATGCAAGGATGGGGAGAGCGGCCCGCGGCCTCAAACTGCTCGGGGGGGACCCAGCGGGCACGTGCAGCCAAACCGCTTTATTTGCGTTCGGACTGAGGCGCTCGGGTCCGGCTGGCTGAGTTGGCCTTGGCGGCATGTCCAACCAGCACAATCCCACCACCCCGCAGTGATCTGAGAGGCTGCACAGCTGTGGGCACATGGACATGGTTTTTACCATGCTGGTTAGGTGTCTATTCTGTTTACCACACTTAAAGCAAAGCAGGGTACAACACTTCAGATTTCGTGGAAGAAATTTGGATTTGCTAGAGTCCAATTCTGCAGTTGGGACCGCCTGTTCTCTGCCCCATCATACAAGGCTGATTATTTCTCTTTCCGTTACCCATAATGCACAGTCAGGCTGCACATTGTCTACTCATACTTGGGTCAGAAGTACATTAATTTACATTCGCGGTGAAGGAATTTTATTATTCACCATTTTTGTTTCTCATCTTTCAGTTTGGAGTTTGTACTCAGCAGTGATTTACATTTATATTTCATTTATAGAGCAGGGTAATTTACACTACCTCAGTTCATGGTAAAAACCTTGATCAAGTGTACAACAGCAGGAGCAGGGATTCAGACTTGAGTCTTGGCGTTTTTAGATGTTGATTCTAAGCACAACGCCCCCTGCTGCCCTTCAACTATCAGCAAAGACAAACGGTTATCTCACACAAGCTGTATAGCTATGTTACTCTGATCAAAAAAATGTTACAGTTTTTTAGTGTTACAACGCACAAGTCACTGGAATAAATCAATACTTTGGCAACACTTGGAGCCATATTTTTTTACAACTTTGTCACCCACCTACAGGGATCAGGGCCGTTTACTATGTTTGCGGTCCCTCCATAACACCACTTGCCTTGTTATAAATCTGAAGTGAGACTTGGAGCTCTGAGGGCCAGCAGTGGGCTGAGGATCAGCCTGGGTTCCCCCACTGTGGAGGTGCAGGCCCACAGGAGCCACCCTGGCCAGACAGTGCCTGACACTGGGACTAATTTGGTGGCTCTTGGTGGTGCTGGGGGACGGAGGACGGCGGTCGTGTCTCTGGACGGTGGGCTGTGCCAGTCCCCTAAGCCCCCCAACGCTGCCCTGCGGGGGACCAGAGTCTGTGGATCATCTGTGCATGTGTGGCAGCATGCCGGCCGAGCACCTGTCCCCCTGCAGGCCCCGGTGCCCTTGCACGCCCCCAGCTCCTGCTCCACAACACCCCTTTGTGGAGATGTTTGGCCTCACTTTCCACAGCATTGCTTGCCCCCAGGCTTTAGAGGAGTCTCATCCCTGCTGGGGTTCGCACCATCCTGCTCCAGAGGCCAAACACCTCCAGGAGATCTGGATCAGGTTGTCTGTCAGAATGTGCTGCTGCCACTTTGGCTGGTATGAAGTGGTCTCATCTCGCCTCCCTGCTCAACCGCTGACGTCTTTACACACGGTGCAGGGACATGTGTGCAACAGTGTCCTCTATAAAGCTGTACAGTGCAGAACAATGGGACCCATGGGCTGGGAAGAGCAGATGAACAGATGAACTCCAGATACATGAACCCAGTCCAGTCCAACTCCTTCTTTGGGCGACCGAGGGAAAGATGGCTGTCGGTGGAAACGGCTGCAAAACATCTGTGTCATCAGTGACACCCTGGCAGACAGATACACAGAGCAGCAGTTTCTGGTCTCAGTCCCCCCCCGTCACCCCACCTCCCACCAGCACCCCACATCTCCTGGCTCCTGAGGAACCTGGATCCTTACGCTGCAAATCCAACGCTTGTCACTGAGGGTTCCAGCAAGACCAAAGGGGCTGAGGCCTCATTAATTGATTTTTCTCTCTTTTCAGTCAGTCTGTTCCTCTCTTTATTCGGTTTGCAATGGACGCCGATGGAAGGAATTTGAGAAACACCGGGCGCTCTGAAAAGGGGAACAGAAATCCCAGCAGGGAATGGATAGGTGTAGACTTCTTTTAAACATCCAACACACTCGCGCAATGCTCAGACTCAATGCAGCCAACTGAAACGCGGCTCTGCTCACATAAAGGAACCCGGTCATTAGGACCGGCAGCTGACCTCTGCAGTTCAGCGGTCACACGACGGCAGCACGAAGAACAACCGTAGCCAAGGGATTTCTTACTTTTTTGCATTTTTTTTTATTTATTGCCACAGTCAAGCCACGAGAAATAGGAAGGAAATGGGGTAAAAACCGCATGGATGATCCTGGTAGTAAAAATGTTATCGTGTTTTTTACTAGGGAGCTCGGTCACGAAAAGGTATCCAGCCTGTAAATTAAAAATCTAATAAAAAAAACATCAGCTCCAGGCTCCAAATATAAAAAAGATCAATTACAGCTATTTATCAGTTATATGTTACATGCCTAATAGGCAAGTGCTGTGCAGACTGCAGTCACACTGAGGGCTGCTGTTAATGCAGGGGGTTTGGGAAGCTAACTAGCGCCCCCTTTTGAAGGAACAGCCTCACATTCGGGGCTGCACGCATCCTTTAGGATCCAAACTGGCGCTCCTGTTGACGCCCAGAATGACGGTGTAATACAAACATATATTTCAGTACAGACTGCACATGCCATAGACTCAGAAGTTACACTTTTATTTCCCTTGTTTATTAAAGTTTAATATTTAGAAAAATCTCTTTAAGACATAATTGCCAGCCTCTCAATGCCTGGATCAGAGGGAAAAAAAAGAAAAAAAAAAAACAAAACTACATGCGGTCTGAATGATCCTTTAAAAACTGTGCCTGTGTAATTTCGATGAAACTGTTTTTACACCATCTGCATGACGCTCTTTGTCCAAGCAAATCTATTTTCCGGCTGCCAGGAGAGACTATTGCCCAAATCAACAGCTCCGTGTTTACATGGTATAATTATGATTGGAGAGCTCATAACTCATAATGCACACACAGAACAAAAACATTATATGTAAACCCCGATATTTGCAACACAAGAAACGTGTTAAAGTACATATTTCTCCGCCGCCAGGAGACAACCTTGCTTTCACTGCCTGCGGATACTAGAAATATTAAGAAAAATGTCTTACTAGGTATTTCTTATTAAAAAAATATTAAACGTACACCATTGTAATAATGGCTTATTACAATGCCGAATTCTTGTTTTTTCTTAATATTACATGCGTTATATGTCTGGTGTTACTTGGAGCGTTTATGAATTCTCACACAAGTTGTGCTCCGGAAATTTCCCGCGGCCCGAGTTTTGCGGATGTGGCGCGTGGGGTTCGCGGAGATGCGGAGCGGGCCGTTTGGAGCTGACGGGGCCGAGCTCGCCGTGGAGGTCAGAGAGGAGAACGGGGGGCTTCTGCGCACGGTCGGCCGGGGTGGGGGTTGGCTGCCAACGGAGGAGGAGGCGGTTAGCGCTGGGAGGAGGGAGCCGGTCAGGTGTAGCGCCACCAGTGATCATTAGGGTTACAGATGCTCAGGCCAGATTGTGGGCTGCCTGCACCAGGCGGGACGTCTCACCCGGGGAAAAGAGCAAGCATCTGCCTGTCCTTCCCTGTAGACACGAACCTCCCACCAGCCTGTCCAACTGAACCCAACTGGTAACAAGGTCACCTCTCTCTCCCTCCACAGCCTCATTAACTGCTGCCTCTCTAGTCAGTGTAAATCACAGGTCAAGGGGAGCAACCGCAGCACCGCCGGGGGGGGTGGGGGGCCGTGTGTGCCGTGTGTGTCGTGCGTGTTGCGTGTGTATGAGGGTTGGGGCCCCGTGCCTTAGGACAGCCAGTTTTTAGAGGTTATCCTCATGAACAAGCGCAATTGCGGCCGTTCGTCCCCTCGCCGGGGTTAGTCATCGCTGCCGTTTCCCTCTGTCTAGATGGATTGCTTTATTTGATCTTGTTTCCATTAAATGAACGCTTTCATCGCTGTTAAGATTAATTGGGTGCCAGAGCGCAAAAGCGTTTTGCACGACTATGTTATCCCATCCGTTTATTTAACATTTCAGCTCCGCGGTGTCGGTGCTATGAGAAATGCTGTAATTGGCATAACCTCACCCATGAGCCTTTGCATGTGTTCGGCATAATTTATCTCTTTATCAGATATGCAGATTTTTTTGGACTAATTTTAGGTGTGATTTGGGTACGCGTTTTTGTGGACGAGGTTACAAACCCGAAGATGGTATTTTCCTGTAAAATTTAGCTTCTGAAAAACACTCTCCTCACCTCTGCTCTTGCTTTCCTTTCTTGCAGGAAGCCGGCTTGGAATGACCTTCAAGGTATTAGATATAAATATGGGACTGATGGAAAACCCAAAAACAAAACAGCGTTTTGCACTTGGCTCAGCAGAAAGTTGAAGGACTGGGTGGAACCGTGGTCGGAGCTGCTGCCTTCCAGAGGTGCCGGGTCTTCTGTGTTCCTACTGTCGTACCCTTCACCCAGATACTTACCTAGAATAATGAAGTGAACGCTCCTCTACTGTATAAACTGGTAAATCACTCTAAGCAGCTTAGTTTCCGAACCTAACACTGTAAGTCAGTGTGGAGAAAACTGTGAGCTAAAGCATGATAATCGAGAAGCGCGGAATAAAACACTTCTTGTTATGGATTCTCCAAACTGGTTTAGGATTGTGAAAACAAAGTATGAAGAAGAATCCCATTATGTTATGTCTTCTTTTATATTTAGTTTCTCAACGTTCTATCCTTTTGTACGGACGCATATTTTACTCTTGCAGCGTTTGGGTTCTTAACCATGTTGTTCTGTCCTTCCGCCTCGAAATTTGCACAGAAGTGCAGGTGATGACTCACCTGGGGCTGCAGGCAGGTGCAAAGAAAGGACCAAGAGACCACAATGTCACACGTGCACCTTTACGTCGCCGCAAGCGTAGAAGAGCCCCGACTTTGCGGCGTGAGAGAGCGACACGTGTGCCGCTCGCGGTGTGTGTGGAAACGGTGCCGCGACAAACACACGATGCGAGATGGTTCCGCATCCAAAATGAGAAAGCAGGACGCGGGATGCAACCCGGGACGAAATCGAGAGCCACGTAAGGAGATCAGAGTCAGAAACGTAATTCATCACGACAGCTTCAGCTGTACGCAACGGCAGCGTGGGCTAAATTAGCTTAGCCAAGAGCAAACAGCAAGGATGAAACAGGTGTTAGGCCGACTTTCTGCCTCACAGGAGAAAATATCGCTTTCTGTCAAGGGCACTGCACCTGGGCCATTGTTTCAAACAAATGGCTTTTAAGTGCAAATTTCTGCTGGCTTTAAGGTGGGGGGGCATACAAGACCCTACCCTTATTTACTTGCTCGAGCTAACGCTAATTCGACACAGCGGCCCCCACAAAGGACGGAAGTTCGTGACAACCTCGATGTTTCATTTAAAGAAATAAGGTGGAATGAGGCCTCGCGCCTTTTGTTTTGCTCGCTCGCGGCACTTTTCCGCTACACAAACGCGACTCGCAGCCTTGCTAATTCTACAAGTAACAAAGCCGCTAAAGCGCCGCTGTCTTTTGCTGAAGGTCAAGGAGATGCTTCATTTCTAAACGGGGTTTCTCGCGTTATGAGCAAACCTTGCAGCCCGACAATATGGTGCAGAAGAAGCGGCAAAGAATCGTACTTTTATACCGCGTTGCTTTTTTTTCCAAGAATGCCTGAAGGATTTTGGGTGAAAACTAGGATTCACCCATCTGCGCCTGTCAAAAGAACTATTCTACCTTTCCTGGTTGTACATTTAAATGTATTTTTAAAGCGGTTTTCTGTCAGTGGACTATGTGTGAATTAGCTGTGTCCGGGCTTGGACTCGGGAATCCTGGAGAAATGACAAGTATCTGCTGCAGGTGATGGCAACGTCGTGCTGCGGAGACAATCCTATTACTTTTTAATGCGTGTTGCTACCGCGTTGCGTCATGCGTCGCTTTTGGGGTCCTGCTGCTCCGTCCTGCCGATGAAGCGCCCGCTGCGGCCTCTCGCTCTTCCTCCTCTGTCTCCTCGGCGGCGGCATCTTCGCCGCCTCCAAAGGCCTTTCACGCCTTTTGCATCACACGATAACTTTGTGATTTGCACGCCTCCATCGCAAAGTTTGCACTCAGCTCCCGTTTCTCTCCTCTCGCGTTCTGGCTGCCGGTGCACCTCGGAAAAGCAACATAGGTACACGAGCACCAACACTGCACATTTTCAGACATTTTGGATAGATTTCAAAGGCTGGAAAGAAATATTTTTGTAGAATAGGCCTTTTTTGGGGGGACAACATTCAGAGGAATAGCTTTTTTACAATCATAAGACCTGGACTGTGTGACCTCAATATGGAGGCAACATGAAGATATTAAGAAAATGCAAAAACAGACTGATGCAGAGGGTGACAAGGTGGCACCACAGCCACACCTCGATTGGTCAAATGTGGATTCAAATTAGGTTTAGTTGGTTTGTAGTCTGCATGGTCTCCAAGCGTTTGAATGGATTTCCTCTGGTTTCCTCCCACAGTACAAAGATGTGTCAGGTAGACTAGGAACCTATGGTGGCCTTAGTGTGTGTGTGTGTGTGTGCGAGAGAGCTTGCTTGTGGCTATCTTGTAGCAGACTGGAATGTCGTCCAGCGCATACCCTGCCTGCAGCTAATGCTTTTGGGTTGGGCTTCGGACCTCTGTGGTCCACAGCAGTAACTTGGGTGAAACATATAGATGTAGTTAAACACAGCAGAAAGGCAAAAGATTATCGTATTTAAGATGCCGGATCTTCAAAATTCATTCACATTGCATTAAATTACATTTGTAGCCCACACTCTTTCACACTTTAATGTACAGTAACATTTATCACTTGATAACGTTTGAAGTCAGAAGATGGCTGTGGGATTGGAGGGTGGCGCAAAGTGCTGCTGAATATTTCATGCCCTCCAGAAGCAAGAGCAGGAGAAGAAAAGGCGAGAGGTTAATGAAGTGTGCAGCAGTGCCACTGGAAACAGCAACTGCTCGCCAGGCTACGCTCCACCCGCCTCAGTCATGGACGCCACCTAACTGACGTGTTCACGCAGCTGTAAAGCGCAAATGTTTTTGATGGAATCGTACACTGAAATCTCCCTGAAATACTTTGTAATAATATTTAAAAAAAATAAAATAATTTGTGGGTTAAATTAAAAGGAAGTACCCTGTAGAAGTCCATATTAGTATTAGAGAATCTGAAAATATGCACACACACACACACACACACATACCCTTCAGGGAACCAGGAGCAGATAAACCTAACAAACTGCTGCCTGTTCTGCTTCTCAGTTCTGTGCCCTGCTCAGCAACTGATATATCAACACTGCTGGCTGAAAATAAAGTACCACCCTAAACTACTACTACTATTATTATTATTATTATTATTATTATTATTATTATTGACATGACACAGTTGAATAAAGCAACTTACAATGATAGTTCTTCCAGCTCGGCTATGATTTATCATTTTAAACGGTGAGGTAATTTTTACTACATTAATTCAGATACCATACCTTGGTCAAAGGTACCGCAGAATGGATTCAGTCTGAATATTTACTTCGTCACACTCAATCTGAGTATTTTTCATCGTCTGTTACCCCAACCGGTATGAAGTCACTTGGCAAAAGTACCGAACTACCTGTTATAAACAATAACATTCTCTATAGGGATTCTGACTTGAATAAATTTGTTAAATACGTGCACTTTACTAACTAACTTTGCTAATCATAGAGAACGCTATTATATTGGGCTGTACTGCAGGGCTTTAACAGGAAGCGGTCCTCATGGCATTTCTGGGTCTCCTGGTACAAAAGAGCACAACAGTTTACCCTCTTTTAGCCCAGCATGCAGGTGGGTACCAGGTATTCCACCAGACACATTCAAGGTATGGGTGACTCCACGTGACCGACCTCTTCGTCACACTCAAGCATACAAATGTGTAATACAAAAGTGCAGAGAATTTACCAAATTTGATTTTTACGTAATGTTGAGATAATGAAGCTAATGCGGAATAAAACAATGACAAATGGGACAATACGATACCTGTCTTGATAAAATTTCATGTGCAGTGGCCTTCAGAGCTAACAGAAAACAGCAGTATATTGCAAACATGGCAGATAAACAGCTGCTCGTCATTCCAAAAAATGAAAACCTTTTATTCAAATTAGCTTTTTCTCAAAACAAATATTTATACATGTGCAATGGAGTTTTCTTCAGAAGTACACCTTTCAACATTACTGCATCCCTGTTTCTAGTGCTCAGCGTGGATCAGCTGCACAAAAGCTCCTTTTCAGCAAGTTTGGAGAAGACATTGGGTGGGAATTTGGACTACTTGTCACGCAGAACTTTTCTGGTTCTTTTTGTTCTATTTTCTGACACAACCAAGAAAAAACACAACAGCTCAGGAGTGCCAGTAATTCTGAACCATATATTTCTACAGAAGGCACTGCAAGGGATATGGTAGCAGCAGGTAGGTTAGTGGCTGGCGGTGCTGCAGGGAGTACGTTCAAATCCCCCTTCCTCAAGCATTCACAGTTATTTATTTAGCTGATGCTTTTCACCAAAGTGAGTCAAGGTGCTTGTCCTGAATCGATGCAGTAAAAATTACCCAGGTGTGTAAAGGAGTAAAACACTAAGAGTCGCTTTGGAGAAGATTGTCAAATACTAAATCCATGAATATATTAATATTTCTTTTGAAAGAAACATATCTGAATAAAAGGAGTCAGGTTTTAGTCATTTTGTTTTCAGCTGGACACAGGAGTTTATCTGCCCTGTTTATAGCTCACCTGTAATGGTGGAGGCCACTTTGCCTTTAACTGTACCTGTCTTTACACAAAACCGTGTGCAGCCAACACTGACCTCTGCTCTGACCATACAGGTTCAACTACCACCAACTGGGGTCATGGGGGGAGGGTGAGGGGGAGGAAGGCTCACAAGACCCCCACCTGGGTTAGTTGTGCCTGCAGGCTAAAGAAGCAAACAAAGCAGAAGCAGGAGAAGAAGAAGAAGAAAATGAACTGTTGCCTCGGCGGTGAGTAGCGGCGTCACAAAGAAGTGCAAGCAGAGTCAAGTGCCACGTCGCACCTGCAGCCACCACAGCAGACACGCCCACGCTGCAGCCACGCCGACACCTGCGCCTCGGCCCTGTGGTCGGCGCCCCCGATACAGCCGCGTCGCTTGCACGTGCTCCAGGCTGCCTTAAAGCATGACTCACCTATGGCTTTCCTTTTCACTCTCGCCTTGCTTCTGCAGCCACAAAAAACACACTGACAAAAAATAGCACGGCGATTGGCGTGGTTAAACCCTCGTGGAAAGGATGACACGTGGATGCGTGACTTTTCAACCTAGCGCAGACAGCTTTGATGCAGTTCCTGGAGGTATGCTGGCAAGGCAGTGCAGAAAGACTCATGGCCTTTTTCCGTCAGAACTAAGAGAACTGCGTGGTTGATCAAAAACAAATAGTTTTACGCAAACATTTTTGTGCCAGTAGTGTTATAAATCCTAATTTAGGCAGATTTTTTTTTTCATTGGCATCAATGGGTTGGGATTTTTAAATGTAGATCAGCGTTCCAAAAGGCAAAATGGTCAGAGGTTTGAAAAACACACTAAAGGCATTAGGTTAATTTCCATATAATAAGAACAACATGTTAGCTCATTTTTAGATTGACAGTGAACCTCAGAGCTGTTATATCATAATGCTTCAACACGCTATACTGTATGATATTGACATAATTCACAGCATTAGGAACCTGGAGATAATTTCCCCCCTGAAAAATGTGGGGGTCAAACTAAATTACTGACATCAACTTGAGACAACAGTTGATGCGAAAATGAATGAAAACGTTCTCCAAAACTGTCCTCTAAAGAGGAAACAAAATAAGACAACGCGAGGTGCACAGAAGTGGTTGTTTCTTTGTGAACGTGCTTTGTCACCTCCACCTGACGCACAGGATTCTGGGTTATGAAAGAGAAACCAGGTTTTCATGGGTTTTTCTTCAGTGCTGCTTACAGGCATGACAACCACACCTTAAAATTTGATTATTTTACATGGTATACATGTGTGAGGTGTTGTGAGATATTTACACACGTGTGAAAAGAGGGCAAAATGCAGATTCTTAAGCTATAAAAACCAGAGCCTTTTAACTGTCATGACTTTGGACGATTTTCCAACAAGAAAAACCTCCAGTTTGGCAAAAGATTTACAATGTATGTGACATGGAGCAGGTGAAGACAGTGACCATAAATTTATTTGTGCTCCAGGTTCTGTGGAGACCTCAGATAATTGAGAAAAAAAAAAAAAAAAAAAACTCAATGATGCTTAATGTTAAGGTACAAACTACATCAATATTAAAGCAAAGTTAAAAATGCTGAACTAACAGTTATGTTGCCGTCAAAACTGCTACTCAGCCCTGGTTACTATCTAGTTCATCCTCTAAACATGAGCAGCATTCACCACACACTGTAAATCCTGTGGAAGGGAGTTCTATGAACAATCCTACTCTGTTAGAGTGCACTTTACTTCCACCTACAGGCTGGGAGAAGAAATGCAGGTAGCACTCCAGAACAGAAACCAACTTTTCCAAAATAGTTAGTTAAAGAAAATTCAGTAAAAACAATAGTAAAAACATGCATCCTTGAAAATTTGTGATTTGACCACTGTTAATAGTACAATAAGAGCCAGTGTATTACTAAAAGCTGCCATATTTACTTGTGTTCAGTGATCGTATGTAGTATTTATTGAGATGATGAGTGTATTCTGAGTTGACACAAACATGTTGGATCTCGAGAGACCCTGAACATCAGAACAGTAGGCCAAATATTCTCAGCATGCTGACCCCGTGCTAATAGCTTCACTTTTACAGCTGATGTCTTCCCCTGCCCGCTGAAGTGTGATCCCATGCTAGATGTTGGTCTTAAAACAAAATGAACCACTGAATAGTTTTAGCAAAGAAGCAGTTCAGCACAGATGACATTCAGCCCCAAGTTTGTCTAAGCTGTTGCAGTGGTAGTTACTGAGAATGACTGATAAAGGTCTACTGAACTGTCCTACCAGTCTACCAGTGAAGCTAGCAGTGGCTTTCAGCAGTAGTATGGCTCAGGCAACATGCAATGGATGCTGTCTATATGCACTTGTCAGAAGCTACACTTTTTCCATACTGATTTTTAGGCCCATGTTCTATAAGGAAATCCCATGGTGTCAGACCAGCAGGGTCAGTTGGGTAGATTGGCAGGTCCACCCAACGGCACCACATCAGAACCAAAAAAAGCACATCTAAGGAGGACATGCCCCAGAGGAGTGTCTGAGTCAGCCAAGCTGCACTCAAGGAGATCCATCGCCATGTGGTCAAAGTATCGTCAACGTGGGGACAAACTTGGAACATGTTGATGAGAAGTGGATCCAAGTCACGCTGTAGGCTAACTAGTTCAACAAGAAAAGGCGCAAAGGTTCATTGGTTTAGACAGAAAAACCATGGAACTGGGCAGTGGCTCAGATACACACATTTCCACTTAAGTACACAATACAAAGTAGAGTACATCCTACTCCAGGAATATAAGTGTTCCTTATCTACAGAGAAACACGTCTGCTGTTTGGGCAGGGGATTTGGATAAAGGGAAAAAATCTGAAACCAAGACAACCTGCCCTATCCTACGCTGCTAAAATATAAACCACTTAAAATTATTCAGATAACCCAGAAATAATAAAGTATCTACTCTGGCCTTCCCCAAAAGTGAAAGGGTCTCAAGGTCCCAAAACCTTGTACCCCCCCCATGGTTAATTGTTTATATTTGTGTTTCCCTATGGTCCCTGATAGACCTCCAGAATGTGGCCCAAAAGTATGGCCCAAAGGTGATACCTAAAGGTATGGCCTAAAGGTGTGGCACAAAGGTGTGCACCAAAAACTGTGGCTGGATTACAGAAGGACAATTTCAGTCCACACAGGGAACCAACACCTTGCCAGTGGAGCAGTGGGGCGTACAGGTTGTGTTTGAATTGTACCTACATATGAAATCTGCCTCCGGTGAAACTTTCGGTTAGTTTTCTTCAACAGGGTAACATCATCAGAGAGCAGGAAACAGTTTCTCGTAGGACACTCTGCACCGGAGGAATAAAAAATCCGTGTGTCTTTTCAAAACCAGGACATCTGGTCACCTTATCACAGATAAGTGGGGGTTAGCGCTGGCATCTGTTAGAATTAATCCATTTTGCAAACACGGTTATCCTAATCTTTTAAATATGCCTCCGTGCGACGAACATGTAGATATACATTGTGCATTCAAACTTTTCTGACACTCTTGCTGGAGACAGGATTTAGTTTGTCCCTTTCCGGGGGTGAGAGGAGCGTCTGCACGGGGAAGAAGAGAAGACGGCTCGTGCGCTCGCCCCAACTGTGCGGCGGAAGCGCTGCACACCCAACATCCCCCCATGAATATTCATGGAGAAATTTTTCTTTTGTTGCCTGCCTAGTCAGCAGTCAGTAAACACATGGTGAGTGTTGGCTGCGTCTTGCCTAGGTAGAGAGGGCCGTGGACGGAGGCAATGGCAGGCACCAGGACCTGTGAGGCTGACTGACATTTCCATCTGTAGCGAAGGCTGGTAATTATCGGGGAGAAGAGAGCCTGCAGCATCGCGCCATCTGTTCGGGAGAAGGCTCAGCGAGGCGGGCGGGCAGGCGGGCGAGGGAAGGAGGGAGGGTGGAAAGGAGGGATGGAGGGATGGAGGGAGGGAGGGAGGGAGGGAGCGAGGGAGGGAGGCACGGGTGGGGTGTGCTGCTCTGCACCGCTGCCTGCCTGCCTGCCTGCCTGCCTCCGACACGAAGGCTCGCACCTGCTGCCGGCGAGCCGGGCCTCGGAGCACAGTCCTGGCGGGAGGCATCCTGACAGCAGGGGAGCAGAGCGACCTGGCACTGCGGTGACCCCCCCCCCCTTTGCCCCCCATGGCGTCTTCCCACAATGCCCCCACACCCACCCCGAAAATGACGCACCCTGTCATACGTGCTAAAGCTTCCCACTGCAGGTTCTCTGCGTTTGCGTGTGTGTCTGTGTATGTGTGCGCGTGAGTACGTGTGTGTGTTTACGGCTTTCCATTACCTGTTTTTCGGCGCCTCTGTCTTTGTTCTAAACAGAACCCAACCAGTGCTGCAGGTTGCAGCATCACCTTGGGCTTTCAGTTCCAAATGTCGGCTTACGGGTCAAAATGACCCCCGCAGCTCGCAAGCAAGAACCCGCACACCTGACTTCTCTTCCAGCAGATGTAAGGCTGATTTGGCAGGAGCGGCGCTTACTCATGCGCTGGCCGCACATTCGGGCCGCTCTGCGCGCAGGGGGCCGGCCCGGTACACAGCGCCTCCTGCACCTGCCAGCTGCGCCGCGCTCTGCTCGGCCCGCTCTGCCAGCGCAAACTTTCACGCGGAGACAGAACAGACTGCAGCCATCGCCAAGCTGAGGACGTGAGAGCTGAAGACAACAGAATTCCAGGGCAGCATTTTTAACTTCCAAAATCCTGCAACTAGTGATTAAATGGGACATGTGTTGCTTTAGGCAGCGGCGCTCGCTACCTCCGCACTAAACCATGTAATCGTTCACATATCTGTACACTGCATACTATATTACTGGCAAAGAATTTCATTACTGGACGGGAATCAGCATGGAGATTCATCTTCTTCTGGGCATGAAAGCCCATTCACTTTATAAGGTGTTAAAGTGTGACAGGTACGGTAGCAGACCTGACCAATGAGAAATAAGTGTCCTTTAAACAGACCAATCAAAACAGGAATATAACAAGGAAGTCCCACCCACACTTTGGCAGGAAAGCTTGGAAAAAGAAGAAACTTGAGAGCTACAAAGGTTATTTGCGATCAGCAGGGGGTGCGGTTTAAACAGACTGGACCACAGCATGCAAGGGGAAGAATTTTAAAGAAAATGTCCACCTTCCAGCAAAATAACAAGCCACTCGAGTGAAGTTTCATGTATATTGAAAACAAATTGTCTTGCATTTAAAAATTCCACTTGCAAGAAAACTCAGTATGTTCCCACAAATAGAGATTGTGATTTCCTGTGAGAAGAACTTTTAATTTTTCAAAGCAAGCTTTAATGATATTTCCTCGCAGTCCAAGCCACAGTTTGGACGCTCAACTGATATGTGTGCCCCAAAAATGAAATTCTTTCTCTGTGCTCATCACAGTCCTCCAACCCCCTCAAACAGTTTTCATGGAGGTGCTCTCAGTCACCACACACCTTGGTGGGTTTGTTTGTTTCTCCCGGCTGCAATATGGCTCTGTTCAGCAGAGTGGCAGTAATACAGTGTGCTGTCCTATATGACAGTGTTTGCCTTTGACCCCTGGTCCTTGAGCAAATACACACTGCAGTCACTGAAGATAAAATGACACGGCCCAAATCCTTGCTTTGTGGTCTCAAAGTCAAAGTGTCCACCGGACATTTGCCCAAAGTAAGTAGCTGAGGGCACCGTCTTTGTTTTTGATGTGAGTGAGGTGTGCGGCCCTCAGAAAAAGGCCCGGTGCTGTCACCGAAAACACAGCCGGCCTGCGGATATGAAAACATTGCTTAATAAGGCAAAATTGGAATTGTTGCGTCGCTCTGGAGAGGCTTTTCAGATGCTGCCAACACTTAGGAAAATTTCAGCGCAGACTCGACAGGAACAATCCCCCTGTTCAGAGGCATTAAACCCGCCGCCACGTGCCGCCGCGAGCGAGGGCTATTCGGCAGCCCTTAGCGACGGGGCCCGGGCTGCAAGGCGACTCTGCCCCCGTCTCCCGCCTCCCTCTTTTCAAATTGGGCTCCAAATGAAGTACAGCTGCACTGAACAGGTGCGGCGATCCCTTTAGAAAAAAGGGGCAAAAACAAAAACAAAGCAAAACAGGAAATGATGAAATCCATATTCTTCAAATGCTGACAGAATGCCAGTTCTCAATTCAGATCATTGCGGAGCTGCCAGTGTCACGGTCTCTCACACACACCCGCGTGCATGCTTGCTCAGTTAATAATAGACACAAAACCATAAAGAGTAACCTGATATTTTGTCCTCCATATATGTTGACATGTATGACTTAGTATGAAAACCTAATAATATTTCATCGCAGTTCTAAATTTGCAAGACTTTATAAAATTTAGATAGGAATACACAATATTGTGTTTCTGGCAGGATGATTTTAAAATAAATAAGAAGTGTTAAAAAAGATACATGCTTGATGTGTATGTCTAGACTTCGAAATAGCAACAATTTGAGCATTTTTGTGTACTATTGCTAATATTTATGGTCCCCCCAGTACATAATAATTACATCTCCAATAGACTTGTAGTTCCTTTAGCACTGCTTTGAATAAGACCTCAGACCTGATGAAAAACAGCTTTCTGGATTCATTTTTCACAATATTTCCTATATTATACTTTATTATTAAACAAGACATTAAAATTATTTATTTTTAGAGAGGGGTGGGCAATAAAAACGAGCCTTGTTTCTTTATATTTGCAGTTGTTCGATTTCTTGTCTCTTCTTTTTAGCAGATTTTAAAAAAAAATTATTATTATTTTTTTTTGGCCCTGTGTAAAAATTAAGTCTCCACAGGGGTTAATGAGAAAAATTAGCCACAATAATTGGCTCGCCCATTAAAATTTCATTGTGGCACATTTTCAGGATCTGAAACTACCTTCACAAATTATAACATGACAGGAATTATATCAACTGTCTGGGCCACAGGTCTCCAGACAGGAAATTAGTGGCTACTTGGAGATAACAAGTGGAATTTTGTATGTAAATTAACCCCTGTACCATCACTCAAAGACAGAGCAAAGCCGCAGGCGTAGTTATTGCTGAGAATTATGGCTCTAGAATAATCTTTTTTTGAAACATTCTGTTCATTTCCTAAGTGCTCAAACCGTGCGGCAGAAAACACGTAGATAACTGGTTATCTGTGCTGTTTCAGATAAGAATGCCGTGGTTTGGCTTAGTCCTGGAAAAGTGCGACCACACAGTGACAGACCCCTTACTGTTGAATGTGTCTCCTCGGTAGGATCTACAGCCGGTCGGTTTTGGCTGCGTATTTCTTCTTGCAGAAACCGTCCGAAAACATTATCACTAGGCGCTATCTCCAAGTTTAGGAACAGCGTGCTTTTGTTCCGGAATGCAAGAATATCAGTGAGCTCAGCAATTGACCTTACAGGTTAGGGTGTCGGATCCCCTTTGAAGTGCTGGTGCCTTTATTAGCACTTTGTTTTTGTTATGAATCTATATTGTAGGTTCCAGGGCGCTATCTTATAAACAGTCAGGTTACGAAATTTGAAAGATATGAACGTGGTCTATTTTCCATTTATTTATTTATTTATTTATTTATTTATTTGATTGTATTCTCTTCACTGGCAGTTTCTCAAATTTCTGTCTGTGGTGGAATAAATGTAACCTGATTTTTTTCTCCAAGTTGATAGATGGCTGTAAACTGAGCGGGAGACAGAGCAGCAGCCTGAAAATGCTTCAGTTCAGCTTCAGTTCAGCTCATGTCCATGTGTTTACAGCTCATCTGCTGTTTCTGAAACATGACCACGGTTGGGGTTCTGGAGTTAACCGTACAACAATCTGTAGTGAATTGTCTGCTATCTGTATTGTTAAACTTCTGTTGCTTGTATTTTGGGAGTTAACAGTGGCCTCACCCATGCAAACAAACCAAAGTTACAGGTGTATTTCCAACCCCCGATGTGCTCAAAAGTTGAGGGGCACAATGTGCAGCGTTTAAAATGATACTTGTAGTGTTACAGACCAAATGGAACCAAGAACACCGAACACGAAGAGGAATTGTGAGAAAGTGCAACAAGAAAGCAGAGAGAATAACATAAGTGATAACTGCCAACTGTGAGTCGGGGGATTTTCTGAGCCTTTAACTTCATTGTTTGTGTGATGAATCACCATGACAATGTGCAGAGCAGAGAAAGGAGCAGTTTTAGGGCTATAATGGGACAGTTTGGGTTTTTACTGAGGAAACAAAAACAGTGTCTGTATAAATAGCCCCATTGTCCTCAGATGATTGTCTCATTGACAATACAGCAGCCTCAAACCTCAGCTTGCATCAGCAACCACCAAAGACTTTACACATACTGTACCCAAGCACTCAGACATTATCATACAACCTGCCATAAAACCCTCAATTTTACAGAAAATAACCTCAAGTTGTGATTACCAGGAGACAACAAACAGTGTGTTCTGCTGAAGGCATGTAGCTGCAGAGCAGCCTTCCTGGCTACGGCATGCATATCTCATAGGGATCACACTGAAAAGCAAAAGGTTAGAATTTTGGGTAGACATGTTACCGTGCAGAATGACACAGCAGGTACAATAGTGGTTAGAGCCATTGCCTTGGACTCAAAGGACCTGGGACCGAATCCCTCACTTACCTTGCTTTGGTTTGTTAGAAATAACTCTGGTGCACAAAGGAGAAAAGTGAGTTGAATACAGTGGGTTGCTTAACACTGAAAGTCATGTTGGGCATGAGTGCCGGCAATGAATAAGTTTACAATATCAAGGGTGCACAAGTGGGCATTGTACAGACTGAGAAGCAGTGCACATGAATATGTGCAGCAAACTTGGGATGGGGACAAGAAGAAGACCTTCTCCAAGGGAGCATCATCTATGCAGAATAACACCAGAGGCTGCTTTTCAGTGGAGTATCAGCGATGGAGACCTGCAGCTCCTAGGGCTCCCTTGCTGCGTAGCACTCAGCTGCATCATGTGAGAATGTTTGCTGTGGCAGTTGAGGTGAGGCAGAGTAACACACTCTATTTTTGATGGAAATCCACCTGACCAGATGGTGGGCATACCTGGACATCAAAGGATATGGCCAAGGGCCAGTTCCATAAACCACTTAGGTTCAGACTCAGTGCCTATTACAGAACTACTCTCAGGAGCATTCCGCTTGCTGTTTAAATCGGGGGCAGCAGGTAGTGTAGTGGTTAAAGACACAGATTTGCAGCCGGAAAGCTGCCAGTGCACGTACCAAGAGGGGTCTTGCTGTTGATCCCAGGGTGTAGGTTTTACTGACCTGTTACAGGAGCTTGAAACTGTAAACATTTGACGAAAGCATCAGCTGAACTGATAGAACTCCAGAGGTGAAAATGGATTAGGACCCAAAAAGGAAGCTGGCAAACTTTTGTACTGCGGGGTTACGGCACAAGATCATAACAGTAATGCACAACTGCTCTCTGAGTGCACATCCAGCTGTTCGCTGCCGGAAAAAGGACACGCCAGATGTGAACACACATCATGTCCTGTGGGTTGACATATGTTGAAAACACAGAATGGACAGCGGTCTGATAAAACACTCATAGCATCTAGGGCAGTTACCGGTATGTTTGGTAACCACACTGTGTCATGCTACAACTCTGACGTTTTTTCGGTTTTGGACAACGGTGTTTTGCATTCCTGCTCTTCAACATGTGTGGCGCACGCGAAATGCAGCAAAACATAAACTGGTTGTGGGCGACCAAATATTAAAAACACATTCTGTGTATAGCAATGCATTAGCAAGAGCATTATTGACACAGAACGGTATTAGCACAATAAATTGGTAGCCTGTAAAATAATAATTTAAAAAAAAACACAAAAACATGTACAGCGCACGGCAAAGGATGATGCGAAGGGTTAGGAACTGCAATGTTACACGACTGCCTTTGCCATTGAAAAGGCAACCACACTGAGCTGACATTGATTTTACTGACATTTGTGAGCAGGTTAATTGGTAAAAGATTTTTTGCTGCTTTGCAGAATACTGTTTGAGGTGAGCTATTGAATTATTTGACAGTTTCAGCAAAAAAGCCGTAAAGATTTACACGGGCAGCGTGTTTAATACACTCTGCTTTTTGAAGCCGACTAAAGTTTGCCGTCAAACTTTCCTTGGAAAATACAATGGGATGTTACTGCGCTAAAATGTAGGTCCTTCAATTAAAGACCCACTTTCCCAGAATTCCCACACCAGCCCGTGCATCTTCCAAAGCCTGTTTTCCTCTCATTGATGTTCTTGCACACTTTGGATGCCTCTGCGCTCAGCTACAAGATGTACTGGGCCGCATTCCCTTTAAACACGGTGCCAAAGGCGGTGGACCCAGGTGTACGGCGCTGGTACGAGCGCTGCTAACAAGGCTGCTTATTGGGATCACAGGACATGCTGTTCGTCGCTCCGGAGTCCCAGTCTCCCGCGGAAGCTGGCCTGAGCTGGAGGCACGAACCCCCCTGCTGATCCCGCTAACCTCTGATCGGCGGCCCCTGCTCGCAAACTTGGCTGGCGTGCCTCCCCTCTGCCGCGCCTCCCCTTTGATATGCACAGCTCCATGAAGAATTGAGAAGGAGGACAGAAAAATCAAAGGGGCTCTGATAGGACAGAAAACACAAGTTAAAAAAAAATTGTCATGTGAGAATTAGAGTGAATAGAAATTTGTGCGCAGTAGGTACCAGACTGCAGAAAGACCCAGTTCGTTTAGCCGAGACAGCAGTCCATATGTACTTTTAACAGAATTTTTTTTGGCTTTGTAGAAAACTGAGATACTTGAGTAACTTATGAAAAATGTATGAAAAAAATATACCGCTGGCAATGTATACAGTGTTCCCCCAAAGGTAATTTGCTCCCGAGAAACCCTTTGTAAAGTGAGTTCTCAAAAATCAAAGGTGTAATTACTATGAGTTTCATCTGTAAAAATGTATGTATTCATAAGCCCCAAAAACTGACTCCGATTTATTTAAATATAACGTATTAAAACTGACATACCTTAATTGATGCATATCGACCACGTAAGTGCTAACAAAAATGACTAGCGCTTCAAAGGGGGATCCCACTCCCTAACCTTCATCCCAAGCACCCGTTTTACCTTATACTAACCCTCAACCACCACAGTAACCCACAGTCAGCCCACAGCAAGCCTACCTAGCCACTATGCGATGGCTTCTATCTCCTTAATACCAATGCCAGCGGACTAGAAATCCACATGCTTATTCTAACAAAAGATAGCATTTCCTTTCATTAATTACTCTATGATGTGTGTATCTCTATTCCCTTTTATAGCTGCTTAAGAAACAAAGCATATCTCCATAATGTACATACATTAGGTAGGTAATGTTTATGTAATAATTCAAGTTTTCACACAAAAAGAGAGCAATGATGAAAAAAGAAATAAATGACAACAATACAAAATAAATTCAGACTCATGGAACAAGCTGATATCAGTCAGAGTCCATAGGTGGCCCATGATTACCGACATAGTAATGGGTGAAATTGGCAAACAGGAGGTAATGGAGGCTGAGAACTTAATGGAACGTGAACCAAAGTACAACTGCCAAGAAAAGTGCACAGTGGCTGTGCCTCACTGTCAGTAGGTGTACAAAATGCAGATTTGGTCCTCCTAAGTTGGAAAATGTTCTGCTAATTGAAGTGGGGATATTAAACAAAGCCACACAAACCTCTGAGTTCCAGAGTAACTCCAATGTTTCTATTTTCAAGTATTACTGCGTGCCTGTCAAATATGTTATAACCAGGAGCAAAATTTTGGAATCCCGGGTCAAACATTAAAAACTGGTTGCAAATATGTTGTCTGCCTTTGGAAGCCATGTGGCTCCTGTGTCCATGCCAGATAACCTTATCTCCACTGGACAAAGGCATGCAGTGGCAGTGGTCCTTGCATGGCAAATGAAGGAGCCGGGGGTTCGGTGCCCAGACACCGTGTGGTGGTGGCAGTCGGTGACTGCATCCAGGTGGCCTGGGGCTGACGGCCCAAGCTCAGCAAGAGCTGCGCAGCTGCCGGCCTTCTCTGTGCGTCAGTTGGAGGGTGGGGGTGGCGAAGGGAACATGTACTTCCAGCAAACAAGGACATACAGAAATATATGTATAATGCATAGAGGTGTGCGGTAGCTTTGCGAGCGTTGTGGGGGGTGTGTTGTTTGTGCCGAGAGTAAATCAATGCCTCGGCGAGGGCAAAGGCCGAGCGACTTTTTAACCGCAAATAGGAATAGCTCCTTCCCCACTTAAAGAGCAGATGCTCTTCAGCGCGGGGCAGGTTGCTCGGTTTCTCCAGACACACGAGCCTTAATGAAAAGACATTCTTCATCGCCCCGAACTCCCAACACCATTCTCAGCAGGAGCAAAACGATTAGCACAGAAATGTGACCTCTGTGCGACTTTGTCCAAGGCTTTAAGTTTTCACTTGTCTTTGCCTCACAAGCGTGGTAATTGTGGACATTGATCAAATGCCAGCACTCATTACTAACTTCCAAAATGCATGTGCGTGCACACACACCCGCACACACCCGCACACACACACCTCTTCAACTAGAGGGGTAAAATGAGTATTGGGGCAAGAACGGGAAAAAAAAAAAAAAAAAAAAAAACCCATACTGGCATTAAAAAGAGGCTCTTCGATGTTTTCAAACTGAGATAATTTACATTTCAGCCTCAGGCCATTCTTTTTAAAAATCCTTCTACAGAGGTCAAAGGCATGAGGCACTCAAAGGCCACGCAATGTCTAACTGTGTTCACTTCACTTATGAAAATTGCATGTAGTGAGGTCGGAGGTCAGCCAGGCCAGATTTGGTTTTCTTGTACAGCACATGGCGACCTGTAGATGTCGGAGAATGAGCTGCTTTTCGCAATCAGCCCGGACAGCTTGGGATGTAATTGGCCCCGCTAAGGTGATTCCATAATCGGATGAGTGGCATATTCCTTGGGAAATTCTGACACCGGAGTTGGAAACGGATTCGTGCTGAATGCCGCCAGGAGGCTAACCTTGGACTGCGCCAAACACAGGGCATTTCACTGTTTCCCCACGAACGTAGCTAGCTAGCTAAATGGAGGGAAAATGGAGTTTGTGCTATTTTTCGAGTCAAAAACCTTCTATGTTGGTGTATTCAGGAGCTCAACCTAAATCACAGATTTCAAGGCGCGTTGCGTAGACCGTAGGCTATTGTCAGCTGAGGGATAAGACCCGAATATTGAGTGACATTATAGTAACGTGCTCCCTCGACAATGAGGTCTGATTTTGCTGAAGAGCGCAGTTCGCACAGCGGTACCCACACCAACTGTCGCCGCGTTCATCACGGTACCAAAAAATGTGACTGTGCCACACCCAAGTACCGTAGACCCCCTCCAACCCATTTTGACCCCTTTTTGCTGTTTCTAAGAAGCTGTGGCAGCACTTGAGCCCCCCACCCCCTCAAAAACACACACACGTACACAGATGGTTATTATGGAGATGCACATAAATTGATTATGTTTGAAATTAACTGTTGCTGTCAAAGGCAGCCGCCAACCTGTCCCTATGTGTCCCTCTGCCCGCTGATGCATAGGATCCAGCAGATGAACCAGATGTTGCACCACACTCTTCATTTTAAGGTCATCAAAAAAACCAACGGTAAAAGGTCTCCTCTTCTGCTTTTTTTCCCTTTCGGTCTCCGGGCTCTTGGTTCTGCTGGGTTCTGCACGGGGCAGCTGGTCCAAGGCTGTGGAAAATGGCCTAGTTGAGAAACTTTTCCACGTTGTTAGCTGCTGTGATTTTCCATGTTGTTTTACAGTGGTTTACTAAGAGTGGTACAAGCTGGTTTAAAAACTGGACATCGATAATGGAAATTATTCATAAATTATATTTGAGATTCTGTCTCAGAGACCATTGGGATATGATCGTTTCAGAGCATTTTTTGACAAATTAGAAAGCTGTCTTGCATTTATGAATGCTGGGAATTTGTATTTTGGTATTCCAATTGATCATAACATGGTTTGGACCCATTATGCTTATCAGACCCATTGGCTTCTTCAAAAGTTGTGTCTTAAACATTAAACACAACGATGACAATAGCTAACGTTCAGCTGTGGAGACATGCAAACTGCCTTCTGTTGGGAAAACAGTGTTATTGTGTTTACATCTTCCTCTCCTGAATAGTTAGTCATGGGGACTTTCTCCACAAGGCCACTGGGAAATGAAAGAAGGCCTTTGCTGTGCCAGGTAGCTGTGTTTTAGTGGAAAACACGCAGAAAAATTTTCCTTAGCAGCGGCGGGATCCGATCCTTTCCGAACATAAATCTCTGCACGGCTGCTCCTTGACTCCCACTGAGGGAGAATAAGCGCAGGGGAAACGCACAGTCAGCATTAAATTAAATTAAATCCATTATTATTGCAGGACCATCCTTGATTATGTTCCAGTTGTAAATGGTTTCTTTATGCATGATGTGACTTCCCTGCAATACATGTTGGCACCCTGCAGAGGTTCCCGAATAGAACTCCCACCAGGAAAGTTCAGAAGGAGACCGATGCTTGGGCGGGTCTGATATAAAATATTAAGATCAGAACCGTGGATGAAGAAGCCAGGAACACGGCAACTAACTTAAAGCTAAGTGACCTAAAATGAGTGCTGGAAACTAGTGGGCTGTTTCTAGTTCATGTGGCAACAAAGGGGGTAGATCTGTACCCATACCACTTAGAAATTCCTCATCTCCCAGCCTGGTTCGCATATGCAACCTGAAATTTCCACACGCGTTTCAGTCGGCACCCACGCGTCAGAGCCAACATAGATGTCAGGCTCGGCTCCGTCCATGAATATGAAAGAGCGGGCGGCGAGGCAGCGAGCTCTGCGGCGAGATGCTGTGCACAACACGTCCACAGATCTGCTCCCAGGTGCTGCTCGCACCCCAGATGCAGCGGAAGCAGAGAGAGCTGCAAGCTGAGAGTAGCTTTCATGAGCAGCAGGTAGCAGAGTGGTTAAGGATCTGGGCTCATTCCTTAAAGGCTGCCTGCTCAAGTCACACAAGTGGCTGTGCTGTCGTACCTTTGAACAGAAACTTAAACCCAGTGCTTGAAGTGCCTGTACGCCCCTCACTGGCAAGTTGGTGTGTGCACTGGTCGATGTCAGCAAACTGTTATATTTCTGCAGTGAAAAAAAAAAAAAAATACCAGAAGATATTTTTTGTGTTCACAATACATATATTTCTTTAATAAATGTGACACAAAATTCAAATGAATAATAGGAAAGCAGCATGAGCTGGCTTGTGGCATAACTTAGTGCACCCTGGTAATGAAATGTAGCCATAATGGTTAATGGCCATGCACTCCAGCAGTTTTATTAGGAGATCAGCTCAGCCGGAGAAAGCGGCTGGAGGAAGAAATGAGCACAGGGAAGTTACTGGAAGAAGGAAAATTAGAAAAAGTGTCGACACTCCGAAGAGCAGGAGAACATAAAACTGAGAACTGGGACGCTTTTTAAGCTTAAGCGTGAAAAAATGGTTTTAGGAAAAAAAAATCCTACCGCAAACAAGGGAACAGCTGTGCAAGTCACTTAAGTCACTTTAGACTCAGGCAAAAGCAGCTAAAGAAATGCAGACAACTTGTTTGTTTTAAAGGACTGGAGCCATTTGGGTTCCTGTGTACGAGGCACAAGGTGCTACAGTAGCTAAGGAGATGGGGACTTGTTTGAGGGGTCAAAAATCGTCCACTGCTGTTACGCCAATAAAATAAGCAGCTGCATAAATTGCTTGAGCTTCATTGCTTAAGCAATTTATGTGTATAAAAGCGTCAGCTAGACAACAAATTAATAATAGCAGCAATAATGGTTTAGCCTCAGTTTCGTAAATGTGGTGAAAGCTGGGACTGAACAGGCCAAAACCTGAACTCCAGCTGCAGAGACGGTTTCACAAGACGCCGGTAGCGATGCCTCGTATTAAAGCCTAACAGATGTTTCACCCTTTGTACCGTTCAATAACTGAAGATACTCTTATCGTAAATAGCGTGCACTGCGATGTGCGGAAATCAAATCTGCGACGGAACGTTTCTGTGCGAGAGCAGAAGAAAAAAGCCAGAGTAAACATTGTCTTGATGAACGACAAGCGCCAAGGCGGCAAAAACAAACCAGGCGTGGGTGTGCGTTTCTGTTCTTATTGAGGTTATCAGACAAAAAAATCAGAAGCCCACATCCTTTTACTTGATTTTTTAAGTAAAAGTAAAATTCTTCTGTTTGCGTGAGACTGTCAGAAACGTTCTACTGCAAGGCCTGACATCCTGCAGCCCTCTTGTTGGGAGCATTTATTTCAGACCAGGACATGCGCTTGGTGTTTGACACCAACAGACGGGCAAACCTTTACATTTGCACATTGGGTTGGTTGCCGTTTGTTAGAATTTGATCTTTATTTATTAGCAAGAAGAGCACTTTTACTGTTTTAGCTCTGTGTGCAGTTTGCCATAATAATTTATTGTATTTAAAAAAAAAAAAAGGAACAATTCAAAATGCTATATTTGCTATCCCTAACACAGACTGCTTTCTGTGTTTTTTTGTGGTTATTAAAGGTTTCGTTCATTTTACATTATGTTCCGCACGTGAAGTTCTCAAGCTCCATTTGCCCAATTCAGGTATTTTTTGGAATGTGAGTCTCTGACTTGTGAACATTCACAGATGCTGCTGGAATTATTTATCACCCCACCCTTTAAGATGGCTGGTATTTCGTCTTTATGCTAGTTTGGGAATTTCCGCCTTTGTGATGCATCTCTGGTCTGCGAGATTTCACCTTATGAGCCACTTTCACAGATGCGTGGAAGAAGGGGGACACCCGAATGCTGTATCGATGACCTTTACCTGTGAAAATGAGCAAAAACGTGGTGAAAAGGAGGACTTCAGACTGAGTGCCGGGCGGACTGCTGTTCAGCTGCCTCACAGTCGCCGATCGCTGATGCTGTCTGAAATGTGACTGAGGGAATCGTGCTGCACAGAGACACAAAAGAGCAAATAAAGGAGCCGGATTCATTCAAAAGTGAGAATTAAGCTAATTAAAGCTCTTGGACGGAAAACGCTTTTTATCTCAACTCACGCAGAACTTCTTAAGATTACCTTGGAGTGTTTGTTTGGACGCGCGAACGTGGAAACAATGACCCCCGCGTTAGACGTGCTGCAGACATGTTGTTATTTGCGACACACCTCCGCAGCACGCGGGAACCGGTGTCGTTCTGTATCAAACCCAAACACCTTGGCAGGTGTGCGTGTGGGGAGGGTGTGGGCCTGATGGGACAGAAAGAAAATGGAATTAAATTTTCCTCTTGAAAATGGGAAGGATGCTTTTGGAGTAGCACAGCGTCTGGATTCTATTGTCCTCCGCTGAGCAGCAGGGAACAATGCTATCGGAAGGTGCCGGCGGCAAGGGCCCGTCCACCCGTATTGTGCTCCTGTCGTGGGTGACTCCTCCGGGGACCCCTGGCTGACACCCGTGTTCCTCCGCTCGACGGGGACGGGGTCCGCAGGTCCTCAGGTGGGCGCCGTTGGCTTGCAGGGACCTTCGCAGCAGGAGGCCTTGAAACGGGGGGCTGAGGGGTCGAGGGGTGCAGGGAGGGGGGGGGGGGGGGGCTGGGCAAGGCCCCCACCCACCCCTCCATCTGTTCGATTCACTAGCCGACACAAAGCATCCCTTTAAAATCTCCCTGTGTCGCTGTATCTCTCTCACTCTCTCACTCTCTCTCTCTCTCTCTCTCTCTCACACACACACACACACACACACACACACACACACACACACACACACACAAAGAGACAAGGCAAGCACTGGAAGAACTGTTTCTGTTTTGTCTCTCATTCTGGACAATTCCAGCACTGAAAAGTCAGGTTTTCCCCACAGAGAGCAGCCGGATTTATCCGCTCTTCCACATGCAGATCAGAGGTGAAGTCTTGCATCGAAGACCCCGTCCGGTCAGCTGGTATCTATGGACCTACTGTCCGCACCGACACCACAAACTCACTGTCCAGGTGCGAACGCCACCCCCACCCACCCCCACCTCCTGTTTTTTTTCTCCTTTTTGCCCCCCCACCCTTTCCAAATACAGAATAATTGACTCAGCTGCAGCCTTTGTGATATAATAACCAGTTTACTCCACTGAATGACATTTTGCAGACTCCGCCACAGCATAAAGCTAATTGTTCCAAACAGAAAGGCGAGTGTGTGGCGCTAATGATAAGCGCGAGGCAGCACGGAGGTCTTGCTGTGGCCCGTGTGTGTGGTGCCATGCGTAGCGTTTATCTTCCTGGGTAGCTGCTGCTGCAGTATGAAGCCCTGCTCCTCACACGGCCCCACCGTGGGCCTCCAGACTTCTTGCATTTTATTACTTTTCTATAACAGTTATGAACCACCAGCCCAGCCACACACACACACACACACACACACACACACACGCACACACACGCACACACAGTCCTGCAGTGTACCCTGCTAAGTTAAGATATGAGCTTTAATTTACAGCTATTGATTCTTCACCTCCTGAAAAACTGTACAGAGGTTCTTCTTAACTTTTGCTTGCCTGTTTCCTGTATTTGCAGTTTTCTGGGTGGAGGGTAAGATCCTTCTTTACAATGAAAACTGTTGTTAAGTAGTCATGGCGAATACGAATACGATCAACAGCCAGGGCTCTGATTTACTGTGCGTTTTTTTTTTTTTTTTGTGATCTAGAAGAAAAAAACGCTTCGTAGTCCTTTTTCACAACGTCGAGTTCAGGATGCAGGAAGAAGAGAAGCAGTGTGTTTAGACCAGAAGTGGAATGAGGATCGAGGCTGGGAAAGCTCTAACTGAAAGGTGTTCAGTTGTCACACATTATTTTCTGCTGGCTACATTAAAAGAGGTTACAGATGAGAGAGGATTTCCTGAAAGTACCGCTCGCCCACTGGCTTGTTTGAAACGCGGGGCCATAAATCACGACTGTCGCTGGCTTTGTCTGAGAAAACACAGCTCGACATGATTACAACATATGATGAGGCCTTAGGACACACCTACACATTCATGCACACATGCACACCTACACACACCTCGCTCTTCTTTCTCAAGCATTTCAAACTCATTTTCTCCAGCACCGCTCACCTTGCACTCCAGGGAGGACTGTGGAGCAACCAAAACTGAAAAAAATCAGACTGAAAAAGTGTAGGCTTTTAAATAAACTAAGGATTTTTGAATGTTTGATTTTTACTTTTATTCTTTAATTGTTTGACTCCTTAACAAACACGTTCAACACTTTATTAAATATTTTGTGTACAGATGGGTAACTTTTACAGTATTGGTTCAAAGTACCATGGTGAGTGGTGCTCAAGCAAGAACCCAGGGTATTCAAATGCAAAGTTGCACTTCTAACCACCACCCTATCTGCTGCCCACAATTTTATTTGATATGAATTTAGTTGGTAAAAGGGACAAAAGGCTTCAGAATGGATGTTTTACTGTTTTTTGTTTAATCAATAGGCCTTTCTAAATTTTAAACACACTGATAGCGCGATTATCGCTCTGGATGTGTTTTTGAAAAGTGGAGCTTAATAAAAAGAGCTGTAAGTACGGCATTATTGCAATAGCTGAGCTCGAAAACTGCACATGCACCAAATAATAGTAAATATATTTTTTAGACTTTTACAAATAGTGAATGAACACAGAAAGCAGCCCGTTTCCACATATAAAATTAGAAAACAAATTCAAAATATTGAAAATGTAGAAAATATAGCAGATTATTAGGAAACAGAACAGAAGAGCGCTACAGTGAAACGGCACAATAGAGGGAAGCGCTTATTGAGGTAGAATTTGCATAAAGAAGACTGAATGTGAAGATCGAATGTGAGCAGAAGCACCCAATAAATCCGACCCATCCCCATGGCTGGTTTTCACACTGCTGATTCCTGTTCTGTTTGTTCAGGCATGACGTTGAGAGGAAGGAGAAGCACAGAGTTTCACGGGGTCTACCTGAGCAGCCAGACAGTGGACCGCACCTCACCGCCACTGCACCTTAACCACACTCCTCCTTTCCGCCATGTTCTCCCCTCAGCCGTGCTGATCCGGTGGCTTACGTTGAAATTCACCAGAAAACATTGCCTCTCTTTCAACCATCTACCCTGCGTCTTTGTGTGAGGTTACGGTCTTTCAGTTCTTCCGTCTCCAAATTGAATTATTTTCTTTTTTTAGCACACGCTAACCCACTTAGTCCCGGTATGCTGCAGCATGAAGGGCCCTGTATCGATTGTGCCCCGAGAGGTTTGCGGTGTGTGTGTGTGTGTGTGTGTGTGTGTGTGTGTGTGTGTCCGTCCACGCATGTATGCGCGTATGTTCATGTGCAGCTCACACCTACAAAAGGCAGTGAAATATGACGGGGGACAGGCAGGCCGCAGCTCCGGCTCCTCTTCAAACCAGAATCCGTGTTTATTTCAGCACCCATGGTGCTCATTATAATGTGTAAATTCTTTAAAAAATATTGTCCTATTGTAAAATAAATAAATAAAAGTCACTCCCCATCAAGGGGCAAATTGGGTGGCTTTTTAGCATAATATGACAAAAGAAGGAAAGAACAAAAATCACCTTTCAGGTGCTTCTGTTTTTCGTGGTTTTTGCCCTTTGTTGGTTGTTTGTTCTTCCTGCGGGAGATAACAAACATTTCGAAAAACCTCATTCTGCTAATTTTAACAATGATTCTTGTAAATGATTTGTTTTCATCTCTGTTAGCAAGCAGGCTGGAGACAAACGGAATACCAGTGGGGTAAAGACGCAAGGAATGGCCGTTTGTCTGTAGTTAGTCTTTTGAAATACGGCAGCATTTGTCAATAGGGGTTGATATATGAAATATCGAGCAGCGCCCTAAGCAAAAAGCACATGGACATTTATTGGAAGGTGAGCAATATCATTTTGCTCTCCTGACATCCCTAATTTAATCAGCCTGAGAGCCTTTCAAATCCACCTCAATCTTCTCATAAATTTGTGTCAAAACAGAATTGACATTTATTGAACCTGAAAGCAAAGTGACCTTCTCCTTAATATAGGGAATCCCATTTCCTGCACATGTGCGGTCGCCCACAGCCACTTGAGAGCGACACACCACAGGATGAGCAAAGAGCAATGAGAAGTTGCACTTGGCTCATTTATCATCAGTTTGAGCCCTTATAACTGCATCTAATGGACACATTCTAAATTATATGGCCTACTTGAAACTTCATGCCTGTCATTATTTCTCATTTGGGTGAAAATGAATGCTCATTTTCAGAAAGGGTTGTAATTTTGCAACCACATCTATAAAGGTGAAGTCAGAAGTACACACCATTGGGGCTGCCAAAGAAGGGTGAAATAATGCTGATATCATCAAGAAAAGTCACTGAATACCCCACCCAGAAGAGTCACTTTAGATACCCCACCGTAAAGACCATGCACATGGCCATGGTCAAGACAATGG
The DNA here is from genome assembly GCA_018136845.1 of Heterotis niloticus. Classification (NCBI taxonomy): domain Eukaryota; kingdom Metazoa; phylum Chordata; class Actinopteri; order Osteoglossiformes; family Osteoglossidae; genus Heterotis; species Heterotis niloticus. The sequence continues at coordinate 12,838,770 of CM030901.1, read as the reverse complement.
AAACTTCCTAAAAGCACCGTGCTTGTGGATTCTTGCTGTAGATCCTCTGCGATGTTCTTACCTTTAAGAGAGTTCTGGCACTAACTACTACATCTGAGGACTACGAAAATATTTTCATGACACAGCTTTTACGTTACCGTTATATTTATTCATTTAGTGGGCACCTTTCACCAAGGCAGCTTACAGTGTGATGTTTGTACCCTCAGCTGTTTACAATGATAACCACTCTAACCACAATGCCACCTGGTGTCCTTTTTGGTTTGCATAGAGTATTAATGTGCAACTTTGGATTAGTACAGTGGTACCATGTTTAGTGCTATGTCCTATGGTGCTCTTATTTTAGGCCTTTCAGCAATTTCCATAATAACTGACCGCATTTTACCATTTCCTCTATGTTCCTTAACTGCTTTTGCCCAGTCCAAAGTCTATCCCAAAACCACTGCACACTAAGCTGTGACATCACACCTACAGATGAGACGCCAGGTTGTTGCCGGTCCCACATTTAAAAAAAAAAAAAAAAATAATAATAATAATAATAATTTGAATCAAATATTATAGAATTTTATATTTGTTACCCAAAAAATAGATTATTTTCTGTGTTTATTGACTATTTTTAAAAGTATAGCATGTGCAGTTTTTAACTCATTGATGACCTCTTACAGCTCCATTTTTCAAGAATGCTTCTGGAGCCGTAATTGAGGTTTTTACTGTATGCATTTTGTTCAGAATAATTTGCTTATATTTCACTTCTTATACTGAAAGAGGTTTTCACTACAGTCAATTATTTTTCTTCAGCAAAGACCATTTTAGGACTTTTATTTGAGGTTGGTCCTACAGGGATGGTCCATCTAACTCCAGCACATTCTCCACCTGTGCCACCTGCTGCAGGATGTGTGTTCACTGCCCAGTGGCTGGTGGTTCAGTCGCTGCTCCAGATGCTTACCCTCTGCTGTCTTTGCGAACTTCCTCAGCATCACTGAGCGACTCACGTGGTATCAGCTCATTTCACAGGGAAATTGACAGGGAGACAAAAAGGAATATATTTACTAACAAGCTGTCAAGTTACTAAGCAACGTACGTTTAATACAGAGCGAATGGCTCCTCTAGACTACAAAGGTTTGATAAGTACTGCGCTGGGATTTCTGCACAGCAGCAACTGCCGGATGTGTATTAGGTGTATGTTTGATCAAAGCCCGCCACACCCACACGTACAGGCCTCCTTTGACGATTCACCAACATCTGGGTCCGGCGCAGCCTGGCATCCTACTGATGAAACTCAGCCAGTGCTGGTGAAAACGTTGCTCTGGGGCAGTTTGATGCACCCTCACCGACAGAGCGGCGAGAGACAGCGGGTTTGGCCTGGGGGGTTAAAGGAGAACACGTTTAGCCCCGGCACATGGCAGCCGCCCCCGCTCACCCCCACCCACCCGCCACAGTCTAAGCTGTTGTTTGAAGTGTTAGAGCAACACCTGCCTGTGTACCCAGCGCCAGCTGTGGGTTTGTGGGGGGGTAGGGGTAGGTGGTGGTGGCTCCTGAGCCAGTACATCCTGAGTGGGAGGTGAAAACAGGAAGGCTGGAACGTTCTCCCCAGCCCCCCAACCGCACCATCGCCACCACCACCTCCTCCACCCGCCCTCCACGGTTTCGACGCCGGCGGGAAGGAAAGAGGTTTGGATTCCGCCTGTTCTGTGTCCGTGAGACCTGCCAAAGCTGGAGCCCGTCAGTCACCGTCTCCGTCAAACAGGCGCCGAGGACACTTCCAAGACCTGCCAACACAAAACCAGATACAGCAACTCTGTATTGAAATAACAAACTGACCCCCCCCCCCCAAACACCATGCAATGTATCACAGTTTGTATGTCTTTACCATTTAAATATTATACATGCCTTGTGGCGTCCCATCCAGAGTGCATGTCGCCTCACTCCCTATGCTTCCGGGAACAATCTCATGGCCGCGGTGAAACGAAACTCACTGTATAAAAATGAATCAGTAATCTTGGACAAAAGTTTCGCCTTTATAATATAGGCTTTTTAGTGAGTGTTTAACAGAAACTTTAACACTTAGCAGGTTGTGCTGCGTGAGTTGAAAGATCCTTTCTCCAGCCGTTCGGAGCACCGCATGGGCAAGGCAATAAATGCAACAAAAAAAAGCCTCAACTGTGGATGTTATTCATCGTCTGAAATGTCAGCATAAAGATGAATGCATGAGATTAACATAATTTGTTGCGTGCCAGGTTATGTTGTGCTGCGTTGCAGCCACGGTCTTCTGCATCACTAACAGGAAAAAGGCAGCAAAGGGTGACCCCACGAGCCAGCTCCCCCTAACCTGCCCTCTACAACCACCCCCACAACCCCAAACCCCATCTGAAGTTCTCCGCTGTCTCCTCTGCAAAGTTAGCACTGACTGCAAGGGCCTCCGTGGCAGCCTGGCCGGGCCCCGTCCCCACCCACCCCCGCCTGCCAAAGCTTTCGGGGCTGAGCAGATCTGCGCGGCAGATGGGTGCCTGGGTTTTACATCTCACTTGAGGGACGTCATCCCCATCAGCGACGCAACACAATCTGTGACCCGCGACGCAGCTGCGGCGAACGTCCGCAATGAGCTGGGGAGTGGATGATAAGACCCCAGCCAGGCTCGTGACTGGGGCCCTCCGTCTCCTCTGCCGGGCATGGGCTCGATCCTTTCCAAGCCTTTTCCATATTTTATTTACTGACACACACACACACACACACACACACACACACACACACACACACACACACACACACACACACACACACAGAAAATCAGCATCCCTTTAAAACTCATTACTTCCTCTGTTTCAGCGTCCAGCGTTATCGGGAGTGGAGGGGAGGGACAGCTGGGATTTGCATATGCCGCTGCAAAGAACTACAAATCCCAGCAGGCCCTGTGGTGGAGATGAACCAGCTGTCCACGGTTTGTAGATCAGTTCCCATCTCTTGGTTGCAGAATCACAAAATAATGAGTACCAAAGTAGAAAGGCGTGAGTATTTGCCTTTTGTTCTTTTTTTTCACTCATTGTTTTTTATTGTTTTCTCCCGTCTGCCTTCAACTTGTGTTCTGCCATTGCCAATGTTTGGTTCTGTGCTACATTTGTTGCTTTGGACTAAAAAAAAAAAACAAAAAAGAACAGGAAGACATGTGTCTTGGCCCTCTAAAGCAACCATCAAGCTCCCGCCTTTTGTTTTATTTAGTTCTGTGCATGGGCCCATAATCCTCCCCAACCAACTGTCACGATCATCAAAAATGTAACGTTGAAAGCAATTAGCTCTTCTTGCTAACTATCGGGGGTCGGGGTTGTTTTTTTTTTTTTTTAAACAAAGTTGGTTAAAATCAATTTGTTGACCTCTCACATGCAGTAGATATATTTAAAATAAGACAGATGGAGAAATCCGTGTCATCCTGCCAAAACTTTCAGAGACGTGAGACCTTCCTTCTGATCTAAGATGCATGCCACTTTGGAAGGAGATCTTTTAGAAAAGGAGAACTTGTTATTCTGACACTGTGATTCGACTACCCATCTCCCCCGCTAGGCTGCGGAGGTTGCCGTGGGAGACTGCGCCACCTAAGCGCTGTGGGCACGGCTCGGGCGGGCGTCATCCCGTCTGTAACATGCAGAGTTTGAGACCTGGTGGTTTTTGAGGTCCAGGCACCAGGTTTCTCTGGCTTGTTGCCAGCTGGCTGTTATTGCTTCATCGTTCCTCATCGGCAGCACTGTCAATATTCCCGTCAGCAGCGACCAGCCTGACAGCCTGACAGCATGTCAGCAGTGAACAGGAATTATAAGGAATCTGAATCATAGGTAAGTATGGTGACCCCCGAATAGTTTTAATGCCCTTAAGTTGCACTCAGTCAACCTTTATTTCCATAACAACTCCATCCAAGCTGGTCCGCAGTTGCAGATAATTGACTTCCCACTGATTTGTCCATTTATCCAACAGGCTATTGTTACAGTATTAGTTTATGGTAAATACTTTGTACAGCATCATTCAAACTGGGGTTCTTGGCCCTAAACACTATGCCACCTGCTGCCCACAATTAAATTTAGTTGGTTTGGTCCTGAGAAGCATATGGATGTAATCTGGCCTACAACCATGGGGATCCTTTCTCCCTTCTCCAGGACGACTAAGGTGCGGTTGTCCTGTCTGAGACACAGTATCCATACTCCATGACCCAGAGCCCACAGAATAGACGGTCAGGCACAAAAACTCTGGACCATAAACATCCTGGACCATAAACATTGCGCACACATATCCTCCTCACATAGGATCGTATCCCAGGTCGTGACATGAGACACATGCATCCACCATGATGGCAACTCCAGTGTCAATGGAAATGAACGAAGGCCAGTGGCTATGGAGAACCTAGAATAAAGAAGCAAGTGGTGTCATCATGGTAGCATGGAGCACATTCATACATTCCATACACCTGTTGGGTAGCCCATCCTTATTTATCCATCTATTCAGTTTGTTTAAATTGAACTCTTTCTCTGGGGTTGATTATGAACTCTGCCTCCAGTCAGGAGCTGCACACATCAAAGTGTCAGTAGGCTGTTGGGTTTATTCATTTAGTTGACGCCATTTTTAATCCAAAGTGATTTACAGTGCGAGATATTCTGCAGTATCTAGAATCTTTCACTCATCTATACACCAGAGTAACACACACACACACACACACACACACACACACAATAAGTGCAGTTTAAAGGCATCTTTTAAACTGAAACAAATGTCTTTGGACTGTGGGAGGAAACCTGAAAATTCCATGCTGACTGCGAGGGGATGAAACCCACATTCTCATGCTGTTCAGGTGCTGGGAGACAACAGCACTGCCCACTGCGACTTACAGGAGCCCAATTCAGATGTAAATCTGTGAGCAACAGCTACAGGGAGTGTCCTGACCTCACATTGTCCTGCAGCTGACATGGCAAGGTGTTGTCTTTATTTTCCACATAGCAGTTTACTGTTCAGCCCAAGAGAACAGTTTACTTAACACTTTCCACCTGAAACATCTTCCAGTCTGAAACACTGATGTGGATGTCAGTGACAGATCCCCCCTGCCAGGTGGGTTTGGTCTTTCATAACAAAGTGCCAGAACTGCTGTCACTTGAGGGTGTCTCCACTGATCCACAATGACACAGTGCCCCCTACAGATACTTACTGAGGACTGCGTCTGCGTCACTGTTTATGGGGTCGGGAGTGTTTCCTTTTGTCTGGCCAGGTCACCAAACCTATTATGCGCGGCGCTGTTCCGCTGCCATTGTGGGGAGCAGGGAGTTAATAAATAATCGTTCCTCTTTATTATCTGACTGTTTCTTAAGCATATGAACATCATGCAGAAAGTTTGCTGCTGTGAAAACTTCACACAACTACAAGACGAGGGACCCTGGGACCCCTCTTCCCCTGCAAAAAAACTGACCGAAAGTGAAAAGCTGAACAATGAGTGCGTCGACAGTTTAGTGTTTTTCCCAAGAAGTGCGAGAGGGGAAGCTGACACAGAAGTGGCCTGGCGCACCACCAAATCCTGCACCTGCACTCGAACCCTGAGAAAGCGGGCCCTCCTCCCAGCACACCTATGCCTTCAGGCACAGCACCTCACCTGCTCTCTGGGATGGGGGCTGCGTGTGATAATTGAGTGCTGTGGGTGGGGGGGGAAGGCCAGCGATGCAATGGGCCCATTGGGGGCGCTGTGCTGAGCTGGAAACACACCTGGCCTGCCTGAAGGGTAGAAGCAGAAGACGTCCTCCTCGCCTGTCCTTTCCACTGTGAGCGAAGCAGCTGTCCGCGTCCTCCTGTCCCACATGGCTGTCCTGCCGTTCCGTTTCCCATCAGCCGACTTAACTCGGGCATCGATGGGGGGTGGAAGTGGAATCTCTGAGCTGTCAGCCATTTGTGGCGATGAGGCACATCAGGCACATGGGGGCTAAAGAGGAGCTCTTACTTCAGGGTTACCATCAAATCCCTGCAAGTGGCTCTGCTGTGGCCTGGGGGTCTTAATTACAAAATAAAATATGATTTTGTACATCGCAAAACCTGTCTCTGAATAAACAATGATTTACACAGCTGGGTCATTTTTACCACATTGATTCAGGGTAGGTAGCTTGCTCAAGGGTACTATAGCAAGAGATGGGAGTCGAACGCCAGTCTTCTGACTGCAAGGCACTCTGCCACCTGTTGTACCTCAGGCTGAGTCTTCAAATAACAATTTCGTCTAGTAATTTCAAGATGAATAAATTGACGCTGGACGTCCAGAAGGCTGTGACCGCAAGTCTGCTGCAAAGCTGTAGCTCTCTGCAGGGGCTGGGCGGCACCCAAGCCGCAGGCGTGTGGTGTTCTTGGCAGTCGGTGGCTCAGATGACATTGCTCTCACCTGAGCTGCGTGCGGGCGGCAGGTGTGTCACGGGCCTCTGCGTCGCTGCGAGGAGAAGACGACCTGTGTGTGGCAATGTGCTATGGGTTCACACGGCACGCAGCCGACCGACGTGCAATAGACTGCGCCGTGCAAGACCAGTGCAGACCTCTGGACGATGCACACGTCATGCAGCAAATAACTGCTGCTCAATACTCAGACAATAATGGTGTTGCTAAATTTACTATAAATGCAGAGAAAGATCACAAGGCTAATGTTATTATGGAATATTACTGTTGCATAAAATCCTAGCTATACACTTGTGAGACCCAACAAAAAAGCCTTTGAAATGTATTTTTAGCTTTTGAAACCCCACCCCCAACATGGGGGGCAATTTAAAAGCAAAGAATGCTATCTGTAAGGAACACAAGGTCTTGGCTTTGTAGCCTCTACAGTTTAGGAAATGCAAAATGTACTGTACATCCTCTAGAGTGGACAAAAACGAATAGCTGGTTTCAGGAAGATATTTACTCTACACACCCAGTGTAACTTAAATTCTGGGGTCCAAAATATCTGAGCGGGTTATTAGGGAGGTCAGTGATCAAAAAATAAAGCAGCAGCCAAAAATGTTTTGTTTAAAAAATTCAAAAACAATTTCTCTTACCCCACAAATTACAAGAGTCTGGGCAACCTCGACTGTCTTCTAAGTGGCCCTGTGTTGTGTGAAGCTGCACTGTATCTGATCTGACGTGTGTATAAACTCTGTGTGTAACCATGAAATGCTGCATAAAGTGGTGTTCAAATATTTTATTTATAATAAAATATTTATCTGAACAAGAAATTTGAAAAACTGTTCTAAGTTAGACTTAAATTATGCAACGCAAACAGGATTTTAACGCAGTTTACCTTCATGCATGGAGATTCATCCTCTTCTGGGCATGAAAGCCCATTCACTTTATAAGGTGTTAAAGTGTGACAGGTATGGTAGCAGACCTGACCAATGAGAAATAAGTGTCCTTTAAACAGACCAATCAAAACAGGAATATAACAAGGAAGTCCCACCTACACTTTGGCAGGAAAACTTATAAAAAGAAGAAACTTGAGGGTTACAAAGGTTATTTGAGATCAACAGGGGATGCAGTTTAAACAGACTGGACCACAGCATGCAAGGGGAAGAATTTTTCCACCTTTCAGCAGAATAACAATCCATTCAACTGAAATAAGCATCAAAATTCCTTGATAAAATTTATTCTTCCACACTGGATTATGGTCATGAGCTCATCATGCACACCAGCTGCCCATGCACACTAGTGTTCAGCTTTGCTATCTCTGAGGACCCTTCTAGATAGCTGTTATGGAATTATGACACAGTTTAAATGAGAGATTCAGACATAAAGACCGTTTTCAGCACGAAGGATCACACACGGAGTGGCGAAAGTCAGCAGATCAGGCGCCCAACAACCGGGGCTTCAGAGGAGAACATATTGCATGTCGGGAAGTCGCCGGTGGAGGCCTGGTGGACGCAGACCGCGACATACGGACGCGGGAACGTCCGCGCGCACAACTTGGTCAGCACTGAGGAGTTCTGGGAAAACAAGCAGCTGCAGGAGGAAGAATGGACCATAAGGCTCGAGCGCTTGCCAAATTTCATCATCAATTATGAATTGCCTGAGAAGCAGAGTCCGCTGTGACCGGGGGCATGTTTCTGAATCACATTCAGCCGCAGTCTGTGTAGCGCAGCAGCGCTTTGGAAATGACCTCTTTCTACAAAACCAACACATTTTCTATTTTAAACTTCCAGGCTGGCTTTTTCCTGCTGCTTCACAAATGCACATACAACACTGAAGTGTCCTGTATGTAATTCTGCATCGTGGGAATGTACAAAAGCCCAAAGGACTCAGTTAGACAAAAAAAATGTCCTTTACTTGTCCTCCGAACCCTGTTTCTTTATCGGAGCTAAGATTCCTCGCTACATCGGTAGGTTCGCCTTTAAAATACGAAAAACATGTTTCATGACATCCTGACGTGAGGGCGACACACGTCTTACAAAGTGACCGAGTGCAGTGGAGTCCCGATTTCTCATTCTGAACTCTGAGGCATTAGCATAGACACAGTCATAAGCAGATATCTAGACCAGCGAATTATAATACGGAAGTGCAAATAACCGTAGTAAAGTGAATAATCTTACCTTCATGAGCATGGATTGCATTTGAAATGTGTGTCCTTGAGCCCTTGTTCTCTGCTACTGAAAAACACACAGTCCATTTGCTTCCTGCTTGATGTATTGCCATGTGCAGACATTAACTTTGTTCTTTTTGCAATGCTAATAATGCATTTAAAATGACAGCGAGTAAGAATATTGATATGAAGAAATAGAGAAAATGGAGGTGCGTCTGAAAAATAGTGGCACAGAACTGCAATTTCGGCTCGCGTCCATTTTAACTGGACCGTGTCTCGTACTGAAATGGAGCGTGGAAGCCATTGCCAGGTTTGTCTATTGTCATGTGCTGCTTGTGAACAAAACACAAACGCGTCCCTTTTGCTTGAGTGTGTTAAGTCTAAACTTAGTTTCCCAACATTTGGTGCAGTACATCTGGTATCAGTTGCGGCCAAAAATGCTCCGTAACAATCCGGCAAGCGATGGACGCGGTATCGGAGAACAGCACCACTGTGCGGACCGTTTAAGGACTAAGACAGAATTTTACACACGCGCACACACGAGGGAACGCGTTCCGTGCCAGTCCGTGACCAAAGTGGCGCCGTAGCTTGCGGGACGAAGGCCCGCGTTGGGTTTGCGGCATGTTCTCGGACACTCGGTCCTCTACATCCAGCCGCGTCCCGTCTTCTCGCAGGGAACACTGGCAGGTGCCTTAACCGCACAGCAGTCAGTTACCTTGTAAATTACAGGGCCGAGGTAATAAAAACTGATTTGTATATCACCGGGAGTGGAGGCTGTGTCTGTCTTGTAAATTTAATTAAACAGCAGGTGCAAAACCAGGTCATATGGCTTTGATGTGCCCCATGTGAGACTGACAACTAAGACAAAGATCCTAATACGGGCAGCATTTGCATGTTTTTGCATGTATGCGTGCACGAAGCGGGCCTCCGTCACCTTGCAGCGCGCCGAATTTCCCCGAAATCAAACGGGATTCAAATTAGTTGTCACCTTTCATTTTAATAGATGTGCTAAAAATTAAACGGTTAAGCTCTTCAGAACGGGATCTGCTTCTCTGATGCTGTGTAAATGTATCTGTTATGAGGAAAAACTGGCAAAAAACTACGATACGGCAGCGAGGCTGGGTTTCGCTGATTGGGGGGGGGGGGGGGGCATAAATTGGAATTGGCGTTTAATTCCTGATAAAATGGTCCTCCTGAAAAAGTCGTGCAAAGATTGTGATTTTGTCGTCGTAGCGACTTCCTCAAGCCTAAGGCAAATGACATCTTTAAACTGCACAAAAATGTTATTTCAATTATTCATTATTTCCAAATATTTGTTATTTATTTATTTATTTAAAAATCAAAGGTAAGCACTTTCATATTATTTTTTTAGCAGGCAAATGAAATTGATTATATTTTAAAATATTTCCATAACCATATGTTAATAACACATATTTTAGCTGTTATGTCACCTCAGAAGAAATGTAATTTTCCTTTATTTTACTGCTATTTTGCCGTAAAAGTAGCATTTTTCTATGTTGTGTGTTGAGGTGAAATAAAAAAAAAACTGAAATGTGCAATGCAGGAATTAAAAATTCACAAAACACTCAGTTTCAAAGTGGAAAGCCTGTCTCTTTAATAGAGGAAGAGTGATTTATGATATCATTTTATTTTTAATTTTACCTTTGCCGCTCAGAAATCAGAGGCTGCCGGAATGTTCCACCGACAAGGGTCAAGCGGCAGATGTCACACTTCCTGAAACTGTACTCAGGAATTATTTTGACAATATGAGCTTCAGTCTCAGCGCCCCACCAGGTGATGTCAGGCCACGGGGGCTCAGCATTTATTAGCATATTCTGCATATGGAACAATATGACGGTCGACATCTCTGGGCATCTGACATCTTTGGATGGCTCTGGCCTGCGAAGTGCGTCTGCGGCCGACCCACTGGCAACATCTTTCCATTTTTTCGTAATGATAGTGATTGAAAATTACCACCTAGGAGGACACCATCTGCGCTGTCCTTTCACAGCCTATTAGTTTGCTTTTTTTAAAGTTTAGCGGCGACAGAGAGGCAACGCGGGCGCGAGTGGGGACCCTCCGGCAGCCGAGCGTTCGCCGTTTAACGCGTCCAGTGGGGTCACGCCGTGACCGGAGACGAGCCCTGACTGACCCCTCATAAACACATATGGTAAAAACCCAAATTTACCACACGACGTGTCCTGATCGTTCAGAAGCAGCTTTAACTTTGTCGGCAGCACCATGTTTAACCCTGCGAATGTGACCTAAACCAAAACTATTTACCTCACTTTTACCTTAGTGCCAACTTTTGCACATTTGTTTGTCCAGCCCTTGTTGGTAACCATTTGCCCGGTTCAGGGTTGCAGTGGTCCACAGCCTATTGTGGACACCCTGGACCCAGTCTCACACACAAACACACACACACAAACACACACACACACACACACACACACACACACACACACACACACACACACACACACAGTACAAGCAGTTAGAGCTACACATTTCAACACATGGTACACAACCATGTGCTTGACAAATAAACTCTTTTGACTTTGACTTTGACTACAAATCCACCTGGAAACACACATCTGTGGACTGTGGGAGGAAACCAGAACATCTACAGGAGACCCACACAAACACGGGGAGAACAGGCCAACTCCTCATCGGAGGAGCTGGATCCAAACCCACTGTGCAGGTGGTGGGAGGACAAGCAGTAATACTTGGAGCAGAGTGAATGATCCGTCTGAGAAGGAAGGATGTACACCAGCACTCATGTGGAGGTAGGACATGGGGTTTAACGGCCAGCGTGGCATTAAGGCTTGGACTCGCCAGAGCTTTTGCAGCAGCGCTCCGATGCGGGAGGGGGATTTATATATGATGTTCGCAGAGTATAACATATGTCAACACAGAGATGGGGTGTGTGGAAGCTCACGCTGCCGCCAGCATGACGGCTGACCATAAAAGGTTCAGAGCTGCGGGTGTGAAGCGGAGCGCTGTGCCACCCTCCCAGCCATGGCGCCAACAACGTTAAACAGCCACCCGTCAGCACACGGCACTCCCGCCGCACGTGGCTGCTTGTGTGACCTGTGTGTCACGCGGACGTAGCGAGACACGGAGGCACAAACGCACACAGGTAACAGGAAGACATGCATCGCACATGGACCCCCTGTCAGTATCACACAGTGAAATATAAACTCCTACCTCTGTAGAAGGGTGATGGAACAATAATAAAAAATATTTTACTCCCTTCTCAGAAGTGAAACATTTTTATTCTTTGATTGCACGCTGTAGACACATTCATGGGAACATTGGTGATTTTTGCCATATATTCTGTTATTTTTCACCTTCATTTATTAGTAAAAAAGTTAAAACAAATCTTAAACCAAAGGTTTTCCTAACAACTTTCAGCTGCTTTAACTTTTGCTGTCCTGTAATGTTGATAACCTTGCAAATGACAACAAAAACATTCAGGCAACATGTGACATAAGTAAAAGAAGAAAAAAAATCCCAAACACAACCCAACAACCTTCTGTTCATACAGTATACTGAAAGCCCTTCAGACTGATAAGGTAAATATGGCCATATTTGACCACATTCAGCTGCAAACATGTTCACAGCCCTAAGCTGGTGGGTGTAAACAGATTCCTCCAGCTGGGGTGTATCTGAAGGTGTGTGGCCTTGCATACTGTAATGTGTGAGTGTGTGTGAGTGTGTGTGAGTGTGTGTGTGTGTCCCAGACAGCAGTTTCCCCCTCGAGCGCAGATCAGATATCCAAAAGTGAAAATGTCACAGGTACAGTGGAATGCTTGCAGGTGAAGCGCTCCAGGCGTTTCATTGTGTGTGTGTGTGTGTGTGTGTGTGTGTGTGTGTGTGTGTGTGTGTGTGAAACATTCCTCAGGAGGAAACTAGGTCAAAAACACATTACAAAATGCCATCTTAACCGCATGTTGTGTATAAATATTAAACTTAGAAAATTGCTGCGGTGTGAGAGAGCAGACAGTAATTAAATACCTTTTAATAAAACAACATAACTGACTGGAAAAACCTTTGTGAACAACACACTGGTTCAGATGGCTGTGCAGCTCCATTTAAGCCCTGAATGCTAACTGGGCCAGCAGGTAGTTGGGCTTTTAGACAGTAGACCAGAAAGTTGTTGGTTTAGGTCCCAGAGCTGCCCCCCGCTGTGTAGATGAGCCAGAATCACTGTGAACGCAACTGTTAGCTAAGCAGCAAATTATTATTATTAATAGGCCGTGTGATGTCTACAGAACACTTTTCTGAGCCTTGAAAAGCAAACATACAGCAGATACAGTTTTATGTGAATTATCGATTGCCGTTTTAAACGTAAATGTGTTGTCTGTTGCGTAGAGTGAGTTTTCTGTGCTGGCAGGTGTAGCACAGGAATGAAGCACGACACCTCCCCCACAGCAGAGGAACTTTGGTGACTTACAGCACAAGATTTGCTAAATAAAACTCCAACAGCACAGGTGAGGCAGTCAGTCTCCCACTGTAAACATCTGACACAATTTTTAAAAAAGTCACCCATGAGATTGTAGTAATTTTCACATCATACTGAACATTCACTTCTGAAACCACAAGGACATCGGGAGCACTTTCAGTACAGTAATACATACAGTCAGAGACATTTATAATCATGGTAATATTTATTATAGAATACATATTTTCCTATGGCAAACTTAAGCAGCCTTATGAAGATAAATATCTTGGTTCCCCAGCTTTGCTTTACTTTCTATAATTTATTGCCAAAAATTGTGCATTGAGTAACCGAAAAAAAAAAAAAAAAGTATATCTAGGCTAAATATAAACATGCATTCAAAGTAATCGATAGTGACGAAAAAAATTATGACTCTTGTTTTTTAGACCAGTAGTCAGAAATCAGTGATATAAGGTGACAACAATGTGACTGTAACGTCGCGCTGCTAACTGGCTCTCTGCTTCCCTCTACTGGGAAGACGGGCAGTCTACAGTTACAGTGAGAAATTATTTTTATGTTTTATGAATGTTATGTTAGATGTAAAATTAACAATTGCTGAATTAACAGCCTCAATTTTTACACTGAAAAAGAAAATAAGTAACTGCCTGTAGATATTTGCAATAGTTGAGTCACTGAAACGCTGCTGTGGTCCTCCAGCGCCCCCACTGAGCTGCTCACCTGCAGCAGATATGCAAGGCCTGTGTGATGGCTGGGACATACAGGGCCAAAAGTCTTTGCTGCATGCAATGGAAAGAGGAGAAAAAGAAAAACAATTTGTGCCAGTAACTAACAGAACTGGAATGGAGGACAAAAGAACTGACTCGGTACCAGCAGAGCTGTGTTCTCAACACCTGACACCCAAGCACCCAGGTGCTGCAATACTGGCGGTCATCCATGAGCACCCGTGGTGCACAGGACAGCACTACATCTCAAGAATCACAGCCATGTTCTTGTCTCGTGGTGTCTGTGGTTTACAGTACGTACACCTAGAAGATCAGCTGAGGTCAAGTGGACAGTCGAAAGGTTTTGGAAACAACTAAGGGTGGTTTTACATTTCCTGTGTATTTCTTGATTTAATACAACCGTTAATGTTTCGATACAAAGCAACACCACCAACACTGGCCCCAGCACCAACACCAATTCCATTAATGCCATCACCAGCAACACCAACAATTGGTGCTTATTGCCCCCTTGTGTAGAAGGATGGAAGGACTGCTTCAGCATCTTACCATCTCCAGATACAGGATGAACACCCCGGGAAAAACACAGGGAATGGGATGCAGAGGCCCACTGCTAGTCAGATAAATTCTACAGAAGACTTACTTCTACTGTGATGCTCATGGGGTGCAAAGGCCTTACCTTGCTTACATACACTACCAACTTCCACACTCCTTGGGGCCAAGTTCTGCATTACTCTGGCAAACACAGCTAAGAGGCTGGGTTGCTATGGATCACTTGCACTTCCGCTGTCCTGCAACCCAACACCCTGGCTGATGAGAACAAGTGCGGGTGTGAATGCAGATAGGGGTCAGAGGTGCTCACACAAACAGGCAGGTGACAGCAAAGCTCTGTGCTCTCTGTGGGTGAGCCTACCTGTGCCACCAGCCAAGGTTTGTTCTGGCCCAGTGCAGTGAATGGGCAGCACCACACACCCCACACTGTGCTTTTAATCCCAGGGACAATTCATGTGATTTAAACAATAGTAGAATAACTTCTGTTCTACTGTTCATGTTCAACACAAAGAGTCAGACTGCATTTTGCGTGCCACAATGTACTTCTTCAGCCCACACACTTGTACCTCGAGCCAGAGAACAACAGAAGTGCCACTAGAACCCAGGACCTCTGACTGCAACCACTACCCTACCTGCTGTCCACAGATATTAGCTCACACGTGTCTGTATTTATGTTTACCTTCAGCAATGTACAAAAGTTTCATATATATAAATATCTAAAATATATACACATACAGGAGTGAAAATTAAAAACATTGAAAATGTGCAGTTTCTCCATCAGTCAAGCTATACTCACTGACCATTTTATTAGGTATGCCTGGCTAGCACCAGGTGGGATGTGTTTCCTTGATTCAGCATGAAGACGCTGGACAAGTTCCGTAGGGTTCTTGGTCCACACTCGCTTTTCAGATTCACAAAATTTCTAGAGATCTTTTGATTTCGTGTTCATTCAGTTCCACTGCAACCCAAAGATGTTCCGTTAGTGTGTGAGATAGGAATTTTGGGGGCTGATGGAGTGAAATGGGAACACTGCTGTGTTTGTGGAGCTGTAGGCTGCAAAAACCCTGGGTAGGGGGTATTTTTCAGATGCTGGAACCACTAGGTCTGGTAGCAATGATCCCACCACATTCACGGTCACTTAGATCAGTTTGTCCACTCTGAAATTCATGTGAACATTAACTGGACCCCTGGACCTCGTCTGCACGATTCGCATACTGAATCACAGCCATGTGACTCTGATGTAAATGGCAACAGGTGTGTGTACCTAATAAAATGGCCCGCAAGTATATAATCTAAAATGACTTTTCATGTAAAATGAGAAAAGGATTTTCAAAAAGAGCTTGGCTACATCCTACATGCAAAACAAACAGTGAACAACACGTTTTATTCACTCACAGTATTAGTGTCACAAAAGAAACACGCGCGCGTGCGCGCGCACGCACACACACACACACACACACACACACACACACACACACACTTCTGGGGTTGTTTAAACACACACGTTTATCAATATGTCTTTTTTTTTTTACAGATAGAATTTCTTCTTGCGTATAGAACATTAAACCCAATGAATTAATTAAAAATGCTTTCAATGTGTGGAACAAAGCAGTGTTTTGCAAACAGGTAACAGAAAGGAAATGAAAAAGGGACAATCGCACTGTCAAGGTTTGCACAACATTCCTGCGGCAGTTTTCCCCAACAGTGTGATTTTACACCTTGGTGTTTCCTTTAAATCTCAGTCTTCAATGGTTAAATCAGGGTATTAACTTGCAGAACAGGTCATAAAATCAACCTGCAGCCTTGAGTTTGTTAAAAAATAATAATAGAGATAACAAAGCAGACCAAGCCTTTAGAAACAAAATCTTACACCATTACAACAGTATCCTACAACAAAGCATCAGCTCCAAATCTTCTAAAAATTCAGACCATTCAAGTTCCTTCGTAACATTTTGCTTTAAAAGAGAATATATTGACTTCAAAGGTAAAAAGAAATGATACATTTTAATATTTGCAGCACACAGAAAAACGGGTGTAAAACACGTAGCAACAGCAAATCATGGAAAAATATCATATAATTTTGTTAATAAATGCTGACATAAATGATGATAATCAGGCCTTGTACTGAATTTCAGTCGTGCCATAAACGCGACGGTAGTGCTGTACATGCAGGCATGTTCATAAAATAAATGTAGCTGTGAAAAAGAAACTGAGAAATTTATTCGTGGAAAGCTACAAAGTCGGACCAGTACACACTTTGTAAGCTCAGATAAACCCAGCGGCCGTATGTGAAACACGGTGGCGACAACTCTTTGTTCCGTCGTTCATCACTCTTCAGCCGCTGGACCTGGCACTGCTGTAAATGCAGACTTGGGGACCATAAATTCCTGCATTTCCAGTTTGCCAAAACTTAGTGGATATAAATATAAAATGCAAAATATATAAAATGCATGCATGAACAAATATTTCAAAGTCAGAGCGTGACGCCACAGCCTAGATACCCAAAGCAGGGCTGCGGGGAACGTCCACAGCATCAGATGATCTGGGCTTCTGAACGAACAGAACTTATCGGCCAATTTTCCAAGGGGCTGTGAGCGTAAGACCAACTGATACGTTAAAAAGATGACCTATAAAATGATGCTGAAATATTAAAAATGTGGAGAAATTTCTGTTTGAACCAGGAGACACAAACTTGTAAAATATGGAATGACTAAAGCCATGTCGGCTGCTCCATTTTTTTTTTTGCTAAAAAACACTGAACAAATTCAGATTAAAATGTGTGCAATTCCCCTGATTTACAGAAGACTTATTTAATATCCCGGTTGTGCAGTAGATATAAATGTGCTTCTCACATGACCTCGGCACTTTGCATGCTGGGTATTAAGTTCTAAGTTACTTTGAAAACCTGTACAGCTTTGCATAGATACAGAAAGAAAAAAAAATAACTTCATACAAATAAAACAAAAGTCCTACAAACTTGAGGTTTTTAAACTTCATATTAGTTAAATTGCAAGCACAAAAATAATCACTTTGTGAAAGAATTATTGCTCGCAATCTAAATTCCAGTTTGTACCTTAACACCAAATTCTTAGCGTGACAGTTAGTTTGGTTATTTTTATTTATTAGCCCAATACTATAATACAAATATACAGATGAACACATTTTTAACTGTTGTGTATAAAAACGTGCTACATGAAAATGGGACAAACATGTTTTGTTTTGCGATAATGGCAAAATAATAAAAATCTAAATATCTTATTGTGTTTCAACACAGTGATGGCAGTCTTCTCTGCGAGAAATTCACAAAAAAAAAATAAAATGAATTATTTTAGAGCCATGCACTGAAGTTTAGTGTCAAAAATACATCAAATAACAATCATTTGGAGTGATTATGAGAAAAATGAGGCAGAGCCCCACTAGCAGAGACCTCCATATGAATGCCATACAGCCGTTTTAGACTGTGTTAATATTATTTCAGGAGTTAGAGGTATTGGACTGGTTATGTGTTTGCCATTAAGTATGGTTGTTGAGCCCCCTGGACCGTGAAACCTTTCTCCGAAAGGAGAGGTAAAGGCGGTTTGGGGAAAACTGCAGATGTTGGGGGTGTTTCTACTGCTGTGTGGGGCAGAGAGTTTGTGCTACCACCATAATGGCTTGAATATACGAGGACCCACCCTTTTTCAAAACTAATTTTCGGCAAAATGGCTTTTGAAACATTATATATTATCTTTGGAAAGAAAAATTATGTTTATTCATATTTACTGTATTTGCATTTTTAATACAGTATTCTTGGGCTTGCTGCTTTCAAACATGATTTTCTGAAACTGTATTTCTTGGCTGCTTGAGAGATGTTTGACACCTCTGCCTCTGATCAACATTACCTCAAACTTGGCATCATAATTCCTCCTCGGACCTTGGTTAACTTGGACTAATTTTGAACCCCTTTTTCCAGGCCATCTCAAGGTTTTGCCATCTTTCACATTCACTAGCTTCAGTTGATCATTTCTGTGGATAATTGACACCAGTGGACAAGTGATGCCATCCACTGGTGTTACACATTTGTATAGGCATAGCCCTCAAATATAATACAATCACACCTTTTCTAAATGTAATTCCCAGAAAGAAACCCATCTTATATTTGGGCCAATGTGGTACTTCTCTCTTGAATTTTCTTTTTCGTGAAAATCATTGCTTAATAGGCAGACCCTTAAATCCAAAGGCACTGTCAATTTTCCATGTTTGCCTGTTTATTCACATTGACATTTTTATTTTCACTCAAAGGAACATCAACAGGATCTGAGTGGAACTGGATCACCTTTGGTCCTTCCTTCTTAAACCAAATTAAATAAAAAAGAAAACCAAAGCCTAGAGCCACAACGTGCTGCAGATGAAAGCAGAAGCATTTAGTTGTGTAAATGAATGCGTTTCTCAGTGACACTATACACACACGGCATGCTGGTTTTGCAGGGATTAACTGGAAACACAAAAGGAGTGAAAAACAAGGTAATGTAAAATAAATGTTCCAGACAATGTCAGATGACACAAAGTGTGTCACAGACGACCACCTGAGCCGGTCACAGTGTGGACGCTAGAAACAGAAGAAGTCCACATTTGTCCCTAGATGCCGAAGCAGAGCCCCTCTCTCTGTGGTGTCTCTGCATGTCGTCTTGCACCGTCTTCCGCCATTGTGCCCAAACCCAAGCACACCGGCCTCCACCGGGGCTCCCCACATAGGACCAGCCCTCGTACTCTTCCATTGCGCGACGGACCAGGACGCGGAGAAAAGCGGCAATGGATTGCTCTAAAGTGAACGGGGTGGGGAAAGAAAACAAACAGAAGGTGCCCCCCCCGTCTACGGACTGGCACGGGTTCCTTCATTGTCTTTCTGGGACGCCTCGCTAGGTTGGAAGAGGGTCATCATCACCTTTGCTGCACTTGCACTTGCAGCAGAGGACAAAGGGTGTGGCAAGGAGAAGAAAGGGAGAGGCCACCAGCAGCAGCAGCCCGAACCCAGCGAAGATGCCCACCACCTGGTATTAGAGACAGAGAAGTAGGGAGGGAGACAAGAGAGGGGACTGAGATACAATACACAGCAAAATTGGCAGATGTGTGAGCAAACAAACTCCTTACAAGTTCCACTAAGCTTGTTGATTTTGATACCGAATAAAAATTTGGTACTACTGTTTCTACGCTTGGACAGAAGCCATTTTCTTAATCAATTACCATATTATTAACTGTATCGGCGACAGATTTGGTAGTTTGTCTTAAGTTCACTGTTGGTCCCATGATCAAAACGTAAAAATCACATCTTAGATGTCCACTAGAGGGCATCACCAGTCCATAAAATGCCTTCCCCATGTGCAGAACAGTGCCAATCCAGCCAGCAGTGTGGGTCCAAAAAAAGCTCGCATACCATCAGAATGACTGAGAGAAATGGTTCCGTCGTCTCAGCACTAGGCACTTAAAGTCAGGCTTGCGGGACTCTGTATTGAGAGGGTTAATTCATTGGGTAGAGCAGCCCTGTGCCAACAGAAAAGGTTTAGTACCAGTGAGAAGTATGAGCACACGTGGGAAACCTTTGCAAAGCAAAACAACCCACAGGTGTCCTACATCTCTGGACCTGTTGCACAACAACATGGCTCATTTCATCATCAAATTTAGCAACCAAATTTCACAGAGAGGAAAAAAGTTCCCAGCAATGTATTGAAACTCTCAATCGGTACCGTGTCAGAAAGAACAACAAGCCATACACAGCTAAGACACACTTAAACATTTAGTTAGTCAAATCTTAAAAAAAAAAAAAAAAAAAAAAAAAAAAAAAAACAGGTGTTACCTGATTTAAAATGACCAAGTCAAAGTCTGCAATTTGAATTGTTAAACACAACCCCGGCAAACATTAGTTGTTCTATGTGCCCTTTAGGCTCGCCCATGCACCACTTTGACTTTCTGGTGCCTGGGATGAGTTTGGTGTCGGTGGGCCAACCTGGCTGTCTGGCCACTGAATGCCAAACCTCAAGCAGCACTCAACGGGCAAAGCTGCAGCCTGTTATCTTGGCACACTTCTACTAAGCGTTAAAGTTGGCAAATTGCAGGCACAGGCCTATGCACTCTATTACAAACCATCATTAATGAATTATGTTACACTCACCAATTGCGAATAAACTGTGTACACTTACTGAATAAATTAAACATGTACTCACAAGACAGTTGTCTGATGAATATTCAAACTCCCATGTGAGTCAGTTTATGAGTGTCAACAACGTGTGGTCATTTTAATCATGTCGGTGTGGCAAAGGCAACAGAAAAACACTGCGCAGCACCAATCTGTATTTAAATTTATTCATCGCTGTTTAATTACTTACAGTCTTTATAGAAAATGACACATTGATGAGTAATTATTCCAGACAAAACTAAAACCCCGTTTTGGTTTTATGATAATTGCTGATTAATTTAGAATGGCCCAGAGTACCAACAGCAGCAGGCTGCACATTTTCATAGTAGCGTTGCTGCACTGTGGAAAGACTGGGATGTGGGTTGGATGGGGAAGGAGTGGGGTGACTGGGGTGAGGGGTACCTACTTGCGTTCTATGCCAGATGACGGACGCCCTCGAGTGGCCCAGTTTGTTGCGGCAAGGCCCTTTGTCATAATGTATGAGCAGGAAATCGTCCTGCAAAAATACAATGTGCAGCAGAATGGTCAACACCGGGGCACCACATTACTACATAGCAGATGTTTCTCCAAGAAGGTGCAGTAATACTATGTATTTTAAAACCTTTGCTGAACGTGGATTCGTAACTGAATGTACAGTCATCTCATGCAGGACAAGAGTTCCAACTTTATGACAAATTTAATTTGATATCCCTAATTCAGCTGAAAAAAGACATTTATTTGCATTTGGCTCCAAATCGGCTTTTGCACATCTTCCAACAGGAGAGCTGCGGAGTCCTGGAGACACCATGCAGTCTCGGTCTTAGTCACAGTTACAGTCTGGCTCGTGCACTATCCTCAACCTCCAGTACCCGACATTTGCAGTCTCCTCTGATTTCAGGGAATCAGAATAATGTTGACTTTTCAATGAGTGTAAACTCATTTGCATCAATTTCTTTCCATTAGTTTGCTGTTTTTGTGCATTAAAGGCTGATGTAATACACCAGTAAGTAATGTTAACAACTGAAGTACCTGTGTCCAATTAAAAAGGATTTGCTGATATTTTACCAAAATGGGTGTCACTTTCGGGGTCAAAATTTTTACTGCTCATAGTGGTAAATATGTCTTTGATGTATGAAAACTGACCATACAAAAGATTTTTTGGGAAAAAATTCCCCTTGTAAGACAGGGAACTATTTTCAGGGCCTTTTTATTCCTTTTATGCTTTACTTTTACCTTTTGAATTACCTTTTTGTATGAAATTTGTTATACAGTAAACTTACCCTGCAGCTCAAGCATCTTTTTTTGCAAATAAATAAAGCGTTAAAAAAATTAAAGAATATTTAGTTTGTGACTTCAACCTTGAGAAGATAGAAGGAAGACTTTAGCACTGAGCTGTATGTTTACAATAGGAACATGTGAAAAAAGTTTGCATTATGTAAAGTGCAGTTCCCCTCTTTATTCACTGTATAATTAAAATGCTTTATAGCAGAAATGGCTGCCTTGACATATTTAATAATGCAATGAAAGAAAGAGGCCCCCATCTGATGTGAACTGGTGAGGAAGGGGCTATAAGCAGACCCCCTGAAGGTGCGATACACTCACATCCAGTGACTCGAGGCAGTACCAGCAGAAGGCGTGTTTGCAGTTCTTGCACATCATCTGGGCACAGCCCTCATCCCTCTCGATGTAGACTTTACACTTGGGGCAGCGCTTGATGGGAGCATCATCCTGCTCAGTCTTGTAGAAAGAGCTGGTGGAGATTTGAGAGGAAAATTCTCAATTTTAGCATCAAGACATGATATGTCAACAAACCAAGGGCTGGGAGTTTGTAAGAGAAGGTGATTAAGGCTTTGTTAGCGAACCCAAGTCACGACACTTCTGCGCTGGCAATAACAGAACTTTATCTATGTGGCCTTTCCTTTTGTGAATAAATAGCTTTGACTTTTTATAGCAAGGTCTTCTCCCTTCTGAAGGTTTGACTTGTCCCCCCCCCACCCACGGTGACCTGTTGAGCGCAGTCAACTCGAAGCTTATCTGACAGTGGTTGCCTTCTGCCTATGAATTAATGTCGACCTTTCCGAGCACCACAGTTACTCAGTACGAGCAGTAAACCGGAGTACCTTATCATGAGGGAAACTCTTCCATGGGAAACTGACCAAATGTTGGTTTTCATCTGCCATCACACTGACACAGCAAAGAGTTTTTCCAGTGCGAAGGATTTTCCAAAATACGTTGGCTCCTCCAAACACCAGTGGTCTAGCTACAGATTTTTTAAGATACACTTTCCTTTTTGTTTTCTGATTGCATATAACTGCATTTTCTAAAATGAATGAATGAATGAATGAATGAATGAATTCATTCATTCATTCATTCTGTCCCTAGTGGAGAGGAAGAAACTTGTTTTTACATGCCTATTTGCTAGATGGCAGTAAAGTGCATGCAAACAGAACAGGAGTTGGGACCAGATTAATTCAGGCAACTTCCACAAGATTACAAGATGAACTTTAAAAAAAAAAAAAAAAAATCACCGTTACTGTTTGCAGACATATTTTTTGTTTTTATTTATTTTAAAGTAGTTTTCAATTGAATATAAATTTAAAGGATTTATCAAGTACTGTATATTTTATTATAGTATTTTACAGATCCTAAAGCACAAATAAACTGAGGGACATCAGTGCTAAACTGGACAATTTGAAGGTCATCTAAGGATTCATAAGAAGGGAGAAGCATCAGAGAAGACTGAGTATGGACTACTCATTTTACACAGTGAGGGAGCCATTGCACAGCTGTACCTGCATGGAAAAGGTGAGGACCATGTCATTATTCTGGGAAATGAGGACAGAAGCCTCAGGAAGGGGTTCTTGTGCTGTCCGCAATTCGCACTGCAGTTCTAGGTCATCCACAGTACCAGCGGTTCTACATCCCTCCTGCAGTGATTTGGAACAAGCTGCTTCTGGAGCTCCCTGGGGTGGAGCGAGAACCTGCTTCGTTGCTCAAAATAACACTCCACCAGAAGGAAAACCTTTCTACATATGGTCTTGGGACTCCTAGCCCACAAAAAAATTCATGGTTTACGAGAACACAACCCGAAAAATCAGGAAATGCTCAGTGAGCAACCCTAAACAAACCAGAAAAAAAGTGCATTTTGGTAAGTTCCTGAATTCAGGCCTCATTGCTCGTGTAACATGACAGCTATCTAGTGAAACACTTCACTAGATACTGTTACATCACAGAGTGGTGGTGTGTGTAGGAGCCTTCCCATCACCCCTTGCTGCTCTGTGTATTCTCATTTTTATGAATGTTTAAGAGCTGCTTCTGTGTATTTGGATAGTTGTTGGGTTACTGCTCATGCTGCATACTGGAGTGCTATGAGTGCATGAAGTCTTAAAAATTGTGGTCTGGTTTAATGTGAAAAATCCTTTTCTGCTGAATTTTATTTTACTTCATCCTGATTTAATTAACTCATATAAGTTGCTAGGTTTTATGTTTTTTTTTCCAACAGCCTGTACTCCTAATTGCTACATTTCGGTGAAATCATACAAACTTTCTACATACCACTTCATTCACAAGCAAATAAATCTGTTTGGTTAGTAGAAAGCATCAGAACACACTTACCAAGGTAGACTGATTCAGTTTGAATAACAAATAAGTGTCTAGAGGGGCAATTTGTAGAAAAAATATTTGAAAGAATAGAGGTGGAGCAGCACTGCTGTTAGAAAACCGAGAGCACGAGCAGGTTGCTGGCTTCACCTTGTCTCCCCCGGGAGCAGGGTGGCCAAGGGTAGGCTCTCTGGGCATGGTTTGTCTGGGTGCCAGGCTGCCTTGCAGGTGGAGCAGAATTTCAGACCGCAAACAGCACACAGGACCAGCTGGGGGCGCTGAGCTGCCGCTTCTGTCTCCCCCAGCTGGCACACAGCCTGGCAGGAGGACGATGGACACCAGGTCCGGCACGGGTCCAGCAGCACCTCTGGGACACAATGGGGAAAGAGGGACGTTGGTTCGGACAAGTCTCCCTTCCTCATGGTGCCGACACGATTCACTCATGCTGCTAAAAATGGAAGGTCACCATTGAGACCGTATGTTTTGACGGTGCTCTAAGGGAGGGGCAGGTCCCACTCTCATTGGGCCAGCCTGCACAGCCAATCTGGCCTTGTGTTATACCCCAGGAAGCCATCTGACATTCCAACTCGGCCTCCAGCATCCTTGCCCTTTCTCCTGAACCAAGATGACAGACCTCAACATGCAGCTCAGGATGATGTTTTGACCCACAGCTCACAATCAGACAAGATGCTCTGCCCCCAAGATGTGATCGAGGCGTGTCTTCTCCGAATCACCTTCTGGAAATTTCTCGGACCATTTATATATTTATAGGCATGATATGATTGTGGTCCTTCTGATAGGCCTTCTCCTGGGACACGCTATAGGAAGAGCACTGCTGGGAAACTGCTCTTGGCATTATGGAACTACAGATTAAATTTAAGCTCCACTAAGTACTGTGGGGGGGGTCAAAGAAGAAATAGGCCATCCAAGGCAGAGAGCTAATTAATAGTAATGCTTTTGTTTAGGCCCGTTTACCACATTCCTCATACCGAAAACCATATACCACAATGCAGCTGTACAAAAACCCTGCACTGACTTGGTAACATCAAGTTACCAAAAGACCAAGGACACAGTGTTTCATTCAAAAAAGAATGTGAAACTACAGTTAATGGAATTATAAGATCATCGTCATGATTATAACACCAGGGTGAGAAAGGCTGAATACTCAATATATTCTAAAATATTCATAGTGAGAAACATGCATGACTGAACTTATTACCCTCCAAACTGTCACCAGGGTGGGCGTCATAGCAACAATCGCACAGCGGGATCCAGGTGGGAATTCATTGTGATCTGTTTCCACATAAGATGCCAATTATCTGGTCTCTGTGGTGACTCTCCATGACGAAGATGTCACAACGGTACCAAAGACCATCAGAAGTGCAGTGTGGCACTCCTTGACTCACCCGTCACGCACTACAAAGAGGAACTGTTGACCATAAATGGTGCTGAGCAGAACTGTCATACATGTATGGTCTTTGATTATTATTTTGCTAATCCCATGATGTTAGAATTTGTCAGACTGTTGAAAAATGCTTTATTTTTGATGACCAGACAGTTTCTAGAAGATGAAATTGAAGACTTTGTCCAATAATTATTGCACTTTAAAAAGAGCATTTTCATGAGATTTCACTATTCCTTCGTATCTCAGGTTGTGTTAGCTTGGCCTTAACTTGTTGCCCTGAAACTCTAAATCATCTTAGTAGCTACCTAGTAGGAATGAAAGCATTTAAACAAATTAATGATATTTAAAACAAGCAATACAGCTTTCAAAAACCGAGTGATAGTTTGCAAAATGTGCATACGCAAAATTTGGCTGTGTTCTCCATCCCTGTCTCCTTGTGACAGCATCTGCAGCTCGTAGGCTTCTTGCTCATGTCAATGACAGTCTTTGTAGCTGCTGCCCACTTACCCCTTTCAAACTGCAGCTTCCTGTATCGCTGCATCATCTCTGCCGCCACCATGCACTCAATCTGCAGAAAGGATGAAACTCGCATGGAATAAAAACTTTTAAGAAAGCGGCAATGTGAATGCATCAAAAAAAAAAAGAAGAAATCCTGAGCAGCCACATTCCTTGAAAATGAAAAGAGTTGATGCACAAGATTAAAATATGCAGGAAAAATTAACAGTCAGCAGCAGAGGAGCAAATGTGAAGCCTCTTGACTAGATCTGGGACATATGGGTTCAATGGTTGGTTTCATGCTTAATGACTGTAAGCATGGTATGCTCATGACCTGCCAGGCACTGGAGCCATGCATTCCACCCCAGAATTAGGCCATAAACAAGTAGGGCACTGTGGAGTATTAGGTCCAGTAATAGGTCAGTCATTATGGGTGAGTTCATTTAGGGTATTGGTGTTCTCTGATACCACACTTTGGGGTCACACCTCAGACTGGGTTCACCACAATAGCCAAGCAGACTATTATGTGTAAAGTGGACTGTGGTTGGCGGTAAAGACCTTGTCACTTTAGGGCCGATCTTCTCTACAAAGCAGCGTTACTGAACATCAATGTATATTTAGACAAAAAAGATCTGAGCGACAGGACCAAGCCTGGTGGATCTCCTACAGATGCCATCTTCATTCAAGACACCCTGAACTACTGTACCTACCTGTGTTGACTTTCTAAAATAGATGCTACCCTCATATCAGTGAACAACCCTAATAGCCCCATAATAAAACTCAGTCCTGCTAACTAACACTAACTGTACAACACTAACTCGTGTTGGCTACATCTATTGGGGTGGTGATTTTGGCTGCTGTATGCACACTTTCCAAATGCCGTAAAACCCTTTTTCATCTCTAGCCACGGTCCTTCATAGTCATTCTAACCGCAAACCTTGACAAATTCTGAATCAAAATTGTGGGTCGTTGAAAACCTCAGAATAGCAGCCCCGTTTCCCTTCATGACTCATAGTGAAAAGACTTTTAAAATAGAAACACAAGCCTGCATTCGAGGATCCCAATGAGGAGAAGTCGCACGGAAATGCGAGCTACCTGACACTGTCGACATTAATAAACGGTAAAATCCAGGCCGTTCCTCACGACACTCAGTTCAGCCCTCTGTCATTGTCACTAATCGCTGTCAGTTCCAGGTGATCTCAGTCCATTTCATGTCCAAATAAACTACTTGAGTTTTTTCTTCTCCTACAGTCTCTTTGAACCCACTGTCTGAAATTTTTACTGCTTCATGCTTCAAAAATTTAGAAATGGTTTCCCCTTGCAACCGCATGTTTTCCTTTTCCCTGCTGGTTCTTAGTCTTGGCTTTGATAGACGGAATGAACTCCCTTCCCAGGGCTGCTGAATCCCTTCCAGCATTTACGAAGGCACATCTCTTTCTGACCTGCTTCTCCCCTGATGTCCTAACATCCACATACATTAGTTTGTCATTCCTGTCTACTTGTTTGTTATCTGAATTTCACCTCCACAGGCAGATACCTGAGTGATGTGTATGAGCGAAATAGTGGCATCAGAGCAAAATGCTGCATTTCTAAAATCATGTATCTGTATTTAAAGCTCTTTGTCTGTATTAGAATGTGTGTGTGTGTGTTGTAAGTTGTATGTCACTTTGGAAAAAAGTACATAAAGTAAATGTAAATGAAACACTTGGGTAAACACAGGAAATTCAGTAAGCAGTTATGAATGTACTACACGTGATCTGAAAGCACTGTGGAATAAATACTAATGCCAGCACATGTGGTGGTACCTCATTTTCCTGGAGATGTCCCTGTTTAGGACAAGTTGAGTCTGGGCAGCTTATGGCTGTCTCTAGGCCCTCCTTGATCAGGAGCTCCACGTACTGCTTCAGGCACTGGAGGACATGGCAAGAGTAGAAAAACAAATTTAGGTTTCATTTCCCTTCATTGGGGCAAATTTAGAGCCGCTGTAGTAGTTCACATGTAACTGAACTTGGCCCCTTTATGCTGAGTACTGAGAAAGTCTTTAAATTCGCATATTGCAGAAAACACAACATTGCTGCCTGCTTCCCTTATAAATTTTGTTTACTTTGAAATGAAATCTGGTCTCTTCCTGTTGCAGTTAAACCTCAGTAACAAATAATCATATTCAGTAAGAAATAATTGGTTATAAATAAATTTATGCTTGCATGTTTAAGCATTGTAGTCCATTTACTTCCTGACAAGCAAAAAGGTGACATTTGTATCCAGGTTGCTGGTTTTGAAGGCTAATTTGTTTCAATGGTCAAAAAACTATATTTCGTATCCAAACTGACTTCATATCCGTTTCCCTTTGATGTGTAGATATTATGTGTTAGTATTCTGAGAATTAGAGAAATGTGAAACTTTCACCTTTTCAGCAGGCCACTTAGGCTGTGGGGGTCTTTAAAATCACAACTGACCAAAATGAAAATACAAAAGCATGTGCCACATTTAAGCAGCAAGATAGCTGAGCTCTGTAGGTTCTGCTTAATGAAGGTCAAAATGTTCATTTTCAGACAGTTTGACTTGTGCAGACTGTCAAGAGAGCAGAACAAATTGCCTTCTGTCTGGGGATGGAATGCACTTTACAGTAAAATGGAAATGTGCTCAGCTCAGGCTGCAGAGGAAACGTGCACAGAGAACTGAAACTGCTGAGCTGTCCTGTGGTTCACTTGGACTTCACTGTCCTCATTTGGTCTCTTCTCTTTATGTCACACCATAGCCCTTGGCCTTATGGACTTTGGGCGTAATAAGGATTAGATGGTCATAATTAATTACAATAGTTTTAGTTTTGCTATTATGTTTAAAAATCATGGGTGAAATACAGTACATAAGGATAGTCTTGCCCTTTTAACACATACTGGTGGGAGCTGTAACGGGTTGACTGCCATGCTGCTTGAGTTCTGGCTGCACTCACCAGTGTGCAGAAGACACATTGGCACTGGGAGATAGTGGTCATCTGCTCCAGGGGAAACTCCCCAAGGCACAGTTTACAGGACACCAGCGGGTCCAGGGCCAGGTCCCAGTTGGGTCGGTACCTGGCTGTGGTCATGATGTCCAGTGAAGCTCTGGAAGGAGAGGAAATGACACCACAGGGTTACGTCATTCAAAGCGAGCTGATACATTGGAGCATAAGACACAAGGTGAGGTGTCAACACGACAAGCAAACACTGATACAGAATATCCTTTATATTGACACTGTACTTTCAGATAATGGTTACTATAAATAAAGGCACACTGTATTCAAAGTTAAATGTGCACAATATACAGTACACCAGATGCAGGATTTTGGATTGGAAAGCATAACGCTACTCAAAATCGCAAACATGTACACATTTATGCTGGCATTTTGTTTTTACCAGTGTTACAGTTGCCGTTTTTTTTTTGGGGTGGGGAACTGTGGTCTGTCTTTGTCCCTGGTCTTGCGAGCCGGGCTGTAATGCCAAGTCACCCAAATTAGGAGAATTCAAGGAATTCTTTCATTAAATCAATTAGATGTGAGGAACCAGTAACAAGGTCTTAAAAGTAAATGAATCCTTGTTCTGAAAACAAGATGATCTGGGTTCAAAAGTGGCCCTATCTGTGCTGCATTCACGTGTCCTCCCTACACCAGTGCAGGACACGTTTTTTTTTGTACCACGGCTCAGCAACACATCCACTGTGATGATATTAAATAGTCCCTTGGTTGCTGGGCAAGTGAGTGGTTTTTAAGAACATGTGACAGGCTTGCTGATCCCTTGTGATGCATTCCTTGTAGTGCCTTCTCACTCCTCCCTCTTATGCTTCATACAGACTGAGAAAAAATAAAGTGTTCTGAAAGCCAAAATGTGCTTGTTCACTTTGCATTTCATAAGGTTTTATGATGCCCGTGATCTGCCTTATGGTGCCATTAAGAAGGTCACATGGCACTTTCCCCCTGCTGCCATTTTCACATCACACAAGGACCCTAAACAGTGATATTCCTCCCCAGGAGAGAGATGGTGGTGTAGCTTCAGCATAAAGTGTTTACAAGAAGTGTTCCACAGCAGTGGTACCACTGGCAATTCTCAACCTGCGCTGCTAGGCAACGGGAAACTGAGCCGATGGGGAGCCTCTTCGGTGGGGCCTAAATTACACGTCCCCTCAAAGCCCTAGAAGAACCCAGAACTCAGTGTATGTGCGATGCTAAGATATTGCTTAACTTTTTCAGGGAGCAACTTGAGATTAGTAGAGTGGTATCAAAGAGCTGATCTCAGGTATTATTAGACCACTGTAATAGGAATCCTCATTGGCTTAGGATGGGCCAAAACAGTTGTTATTGCTGTTGTTATTGCTTACTCAACTTAATGTAAGTGCCAAATGTTTGAATGACACAAAAATATGACAAATGTCCATTTACCATCCATTATTACGTAACAAGATATGACCATTCGGGTCTGAGGGTCTGACTTTACACTGACTTTAATTTAATACTGATACTTTGGTATATGAGTCATTTCTTGTTCATTTCAAGGTCTGAAATTGGATTTCGTGCTCTTCTCAACAGCTGAGCAGGGAGAGACCAGAAGCACCAGTTAGTTTGTCTTGTGTTACATAAAGTTCTTTACTTTCATTACCCCTTGTTTGCCAGCTTCATCTGTTGTAGTCATAAGCCCAAAAAAATGTTAGCACTGCTCTATTTTGTGTTTTTTTTTTGCACATTAAAGGTTGAACTAACACATAAACATCTAGTACTGCATATATGTTTTGTTTGTGAGCATTTAAGTATACGGTGCATAATAAGTACAGAGGCACTATTATAATTAAAAAAGGAAAACTACTGTGTTATGATAACTAATGTTAACTAACAAAGTAGATGTGTCCATTTTAACTGCACTTTGACATATTCTAGCATAAATGGGTGTCAAATTTGGGGTTCGGGAATGCATTAAAATTATTACTACTGAACCAAATGGTAACTATGGCTTTGTTACAAGAATTTACCTTACAAAAGTGTTTTTCAGAAATGAATTGCTCTGGGGGGGGGGGGGGGTTGACTGTGCTGCTAAAATTATTCTGCAGTGATTCTGGCCAAACCTGACAAATGAAGTAACACCCCATCAATAATTTCACTGCCGTGTAGAGTTCCAGACACCAAGTGGCTGAGTCTAGGGAGGAAAGCGTGATGAAGTGAAAACATTAAGAGCAGGATCTGAGATGCTCAGCAATGAGAGATGGGAGTCTTGCCTGGGGTGCTAATGGCTGGGGTGCACAGCAGGATTTTCTGAAGAGGCCCGCTGAGGCAAGGCAATGTAAGCAAGTAGGACCACTGTGGATCATCATGATCATCATCTTCCTGGCCCTGTGTGTTTATGGATTCAGTAGTTCAAGCACGTCAAGTGCCAAGGTTTCACTTGGGAAGCTTGACATTAAGTGGATTCCATAAAGGCAGGAGTGTAGGTTACAGCATTATCCAGGGGAATATCCATTATTGCTTGGTAGGAAAATAACAAGTGCCGGGTTGTCCTTCGGTTTAATGTTGTTTTGCAACAAGATTTCAAATTCACTAGCAGTTTCACTTCATAAATAAATGAAAGTGAAAATAAACCTTATGCAAGAGTGACAACTTAAAATTCTTCCACATCTTAAAAATGCACAAATCCGTAAACAGTTTGGTCACTTTGTGACATGCAACAATATTAACAAAAAAAAAAAAACACACAAGTAGACGGTTCCTAAGTTGAAAATGTATTTGATACACCGAGCCTACTGTCACGCTTGTGGCTACTTTAGTAACAGAGCGTAGGTGGTCTCTCCGACAGAATGATTGATTGGCATAAGAACCAACCACTCATGGACTACCAGAACTTCCTATCAGTGCTCCTTGTGAACTCTTCTGCAACCACTATCTTGCTAAGACCTTTCATTTTGATTATTTTGAACTGTGGCAATTGTGTTCCTTTTTTGTTTCCATTTTTGTTTGCCAATCGCTAATCTTTAGTGCTAGCTACCTGCTAATGGTAAGACGCTTTGTCAGAAACAAAACTCAGTAAAGAGTTTAATGGAACTTAAACTTATTACCATGGTGTCTCGCAATTGCTTCCACCTATGCACGCCATAACACCTTTGCGAACATCATAGCCCAGCCTAGCCTACCTTAAACATCATTACTGGCTTGCTGCTTTCATGCTGGGCAATTATCCTGAGTTTCTCTTTAAGAGTAATTGCCTTCCTCTTCTTCTTCTCACCAGTAGCAGGAGACACAGATGGGTGTTTCACAGACATAATGGATGCACAAAACAACATAGATACGGGGGGGGGG
Organism: Heterotis niloticus; assembly: GCA_018136845.1. NCBI lineage: Eukaryota > Metazoa > Chordata > Actinopteri > Osteoglossiformes > Osteoglossidae > Heterotis > Heterotis niloticus. The sequence continues at coordinate 12,806,525 of CM030901.1, read as the reverse complement.
TGTATCCAAAAAAACACTGGCAACACTGTAGAGAATCGGTTGTATACATTAACGACTCAGTGGAAGACTGGCAGGAAGCGGATTGCTGCCTCTGCCCAGCATCATGAGAGAATATCGTCCCGCATATTGCTTGGCCGGGAAAAAAAAAAAATCTAAATTCAAAATTCAAAGTACAGTATCTACTGAATGCGCATTGCTATCATTGAAAAATTGTGAGTCAGACCATCGTAACTTGGGACCGCCTGTGTTCTGCATATGCAAGTCAACATTCTTATAGAAAATACAGCAAATGGCTGTGAAAGAAGAATAACTTCAGTACGAACCTGCCAAAGTCATTCAACTATCTCTAGGTGATCATGCCCCCTACTGTAGCATCCCAGCTGCTTAACTATACCAAGATTTTTCATGATGTTTCTCCAATAATTTGAAGAAACTCTAAAATTTACAAGGAAAACATATCATTCTGGATGCCAATACTGCCACCTTTCAACCCATCTTTGAGGCACTAAAACAAGTTGAAGAGACCACACAGGTAACGCGACCTCCTTAGAAACCCAAAGCAAACTGGTATTACATAATGTCATATAAAATTATTACATAAGCACTATTTATAATCTATCTAGGTTAACATCCTTATCAGCCATCAAGCCTCGGAAGACCCCGACACCCATACTGCTTTTAGCACCCAGGCCAAGAAATTCAACAACGTTTTTAAATGCAATTTTCCAGACCTCTCAATGTAGATCCTCTTTTTTCAAAAAGAATAAAAAAAAAAAAAAAAAAAAAAAACAATAATTGTCAGATTACTCTGCTGCTCTCTAGCTTTCAAAAGACAAAAGACAACAGCGATATGAAACAGGTCATTTTAGCAGCGCAGCTGCAGCTTTTGAACATCTTTTTGTATTTGTTCACCCTCTTTCCTTCTTAGCATGAGGTTCATGCAGCAAACACGTGGAGTTAAGAGGACAGCCGTGCTTCAGATGAATGACAGTGACAAAAGGAGAGAAACGTGAGCAGATATGGAAAAGGATGTGTATCAAGGACTAGCGGTCATAAGGCAATAAATACGCTTTAAATCACAAGCATGATTCTGGTGGGTTTGCATGAGTCTCTGTCAGACTGAACTCTTGTGGAAAGATGATGATTTTATTTAAGGCCATAAAATTACATTAAATCATAGATTCAGTATGACTGCAACAGTTACTGAATATGAATTATAATAATGTATGGCACACCTGTTTGGTTTTTTCACGCTATTCAAAAACATCGATCTTTATAATTTATTGCAAAGAAAATGAAGTGCAAAAATGTCAAGAAAAATAAGTTGCTCCAATTTCGTTTTTACATGAATTTAAATGACAAATGTGCATTCATGATGTATAACAAACTTGCAAACTGTCTCTTAATCTCAGACCATGGCAAATTTATTGATCACTGTGAAGCAATATTATATCACTGCGCTGTGAAGGTTTATTGTACACAGCAGGACAATGATGGTTAATACTATTCATATTTCATTTTGAAACCTGACATCATTTTACAGCTGAAGATGAACTAAGACTGAAAAAGATGCAACAACAATGTCTGGAACAATCAGTCAGATTTGAAGAGATGACTAAATGGAGTCCAACACTGAAGCCTGAAGGTACTTTTTTCTTCAGTGACCTTTCGGATGGACCAGTCCAACAACACAAATAAGACCAAGCCCATAGCCCACTGCTGCCCAGAGAAGGAACTAGGACAGAACTGGACAGGATGACCGGACAGCGGTGAGCTCCTGCTTAGGCCTTTTCAGTCGAATCCTCCACAGAATCCCTCTTGTCCTCCGGCGAGTGAGACAAAGCACTTGCTTGTTTCACACACATTGAACCCTTGTTCTGCCGTTGGGCACAAACTAGAGAAGAGCATTCATATTCACACATGTCACACAGAGGCTTGGCCGACTTGCGCGGTTATTTTTCCTGGCAACGGTTTTCGTGATTACGGGATTCGGAACGCCTGGTGATGGGCGTCGTGACCGGTCTCAATAAGCCGTAAACAGGGTCAGGCATTCGGAACGTGCTGGGCTCCAATCTTTTCGTTTGACTTTTCCTCCACTGCTATTTTGAGGTTATCTAAAAAGGCCAAGTTATTTATTTTCATACAGTATGTGTACTTGACCTTATGTGGGAAACGACACATTTTATTTGTATAACAGCATCTTAAAGCTGACAAATCTAAAGAACAATATGCATTTTCTGCCGGGAAGGAGGTCATTTAGGATAACAAAACATTTTGCCCTTCTCTTTTTTCTAACAGCAACATTCAGAATATACTGGGATCAAGGATGCACATGGAAAATAAAGGTTTTAAAAATTGTCCGCATAGGTATTTCAGTGCTGGATGAAGCTGGATGGAGGATTACCCTTCTCATTACAGACATGGTAAAGTGAATCAAAGCGACACCTAGCCAGCAGAGCAGATGTGACCACCATCCAGTCAAATCCACTGGGCTGCTCTGGAGTCACTTTGCATTTTTAACCCAGTGAATTATGTGTATATGTTTCCAACTGCCGCATCGCCCTCGGGGTACAGAGGGGCAACGAAGCACAAGTGACAGCTCCTTCCTCCCGTTTAGGGTTGGGTGGGATGAATTCAGCCCGATCCTAAACTGTCTTTTTCTAACAACATCCTCTTTTGATGTTTCCCCCAATATAAAGACTCATTAATATCCTCTTTCTACTGAATCTGCATCACACTTCAGGCTGTCTATACTTGTGCCTGGATGAGAGAAATAAAGCCAAAATACACAGGAATTTGCAATAAAATGTGTTAAAAGCAAAAACAGGCCAAGTTCTGAGCAAATTGTCTGAAACTGTCAGATTTATAATCCCTCGCCCAAGAAGGGCTTTTATTTTAATATAAGAATTAAAGAAGTAAAAAGTCAATACTCTCTGACAAAATGTTGCCTGGCTTTCACACGTATAGCCTTAGTGTATTACTACTGTTACGACCCGGCTTGTTGGCTAGGGGACCGATTTTAAGGATCGTCGCATTTTAAGGGAAACGGGAGACAATGTAGGTGGTAGGAGAAGAACCTTCTTTGACCATGAACCTGATACAGTGAACAAGTGACATTTATTTACAGTGGGATGGTGATGCAAATCTATACAGTTACCGAATCAAACAAAAACCAGAAAACAGGCGCAAAACAGTTACACAAAACATAGGCGGTTCCCAACTCAAAACACAACAACCAGACAAAACGGACATTCCGACCTGGGCCACGAAAGAAAAGAAAAATGACAAACTCGAGCCCAGAATACAACAGATTGCTACGTGTTAGCAACAGGTAGACAAAGGGGTGTGTACTCCCCCAGTGCTAACACTGTACAAAACAAGGGCAAACAGCAAAATCCCCCGCTAGACATAAATTGCCAGAAAGCACGATCAAGATGGAGCTGTTGCCGCTGCCTCCATGGTGGTCCGCACAGATAAGCGCTGGCGGGGGGTGACGTCATCCGCCGACGGACCAATCCTGGCTCTGACTGACTTGTCAAACGCTGAACCCCTATGGAGAGACCGCGCGAACAGGAACACAACAGTTCCCCACCAGAAAAAAAAACAAGAACCGTAACACTCCCCCCCTTAAACAAAAAACAAAAAAAAAACAAACTTTTCATAAAGTTTTGTTTTTTTTTTTACAATTCAACACAGGAGTGGGAATGTGACTGTTTCTTTCCTTCCCAGCCAATACTAGACCGCACGGGAAAGCGCATCAGCCAAAACATTCTCTGACCCTTTTTTGTGCGTAATCTGCAAGTTGAAATTTTGTACCGCCAATGCCCATCTCATGAGCCGTTGATTTTGGTTGTACATTTTTGCCAGGAACACAAGTGGGTTGTGATCGGTATACACTTCAACTGGTATTGAGCTCGAACCCAGATATACCTCGAACTGCTGGAGCGCTAACAACAGAGCTAACGTTTCTTTTTCGATCGTAGAGTAGTGCAACTGGTGCGGGAGAAACTTCTTGGAATAATAGCAGACCGGATGTTCGATTCCCATGTCATCCGTCTGCAATAAAACCGCACCTGCACCTAATGCGCTAGCATCCACTTCTAGCTTAAAAGGTCTTTCAAAGTTCGGCGCAGCGAGAACTGGAGCGCTGGACATCAGAGCTTTTATGCTGTCAAAAGCTTGCTGACAGTCCAGAGACCACAGAAAAGGCCTAGAAGGACTTAACAGAGAAGTCAAAGGAGCCACAACGCTCGAGAAATTTCGACAAAAGTTCCGATAATATCCGGCCATACCTAAAAACCTCTGTAATTCCCTTCTAGTGCAAGGTATTGGAAACTCCACAATAGCACTAACCTTCGCCTGTAAGGGTCGAACCTGTCCCTGTCCCACCTGTTTCCCTAAGTAAGTGACAGTAGCTTTTCCGAAGTCACATTTGGCGAGGTTCAGGGTCAGCTTTGCTTTTCCCAGTCTAACGAACACCTCTCTCAACGTGCTTAGATGAGAGTCCCAGTTATCCGAATAGATGACGACATCATCTAGGTACGCTTTACAGTTGTGCACATCCCCTAGCACAAAAGTTATGAGGCGTTGAAAAGTAGAGGGAGCGTTCCTCATACCGAAAGCCATGACGTTATATTGAGCGAATGTATCAGGTGTCACAAAGGCAGAGATATCCGACGCACGGGGGGTTAGCGGCACTTGCCAGTAGCCCTTCAGTAGGTCTAGCTTTGTCACAAACCTAGCTCCACCAACACAATCCACACAATCTTCCATTCTTGGCACTGGAAAAGAGTCAGGAATGGTTACAGCATTCACCCGTCGGTAATCTGTACAAAAACGGGAGGTGCCGTCAGGTTTAGGTACCAGCAAACACGGCGAACTCCATGGGCTGTTACTTGCTTTCGCAAACCCATTTTCCAGCAAATAGGAAACTTCCTTTTTCATAACGTCTCGTTTTCTGGGGTTCGCCCGGTACGCGTGTTGTTTAATGGGTCGTGAACCCGCCACATCAATATCATGACTCAATACTTTAGTTTGTGAGGGCACGTCATGAAACAAAGAGGAATGATCCCGAATAAGCTTCACTAAATCCCTCTGCTGATCAGGCGAGAGGTGGTTTACCAGCGTAGGCAAACGGGCGAGCATCTCCGAATTAACCAGGCGAGCGGTCTGTTGTGCAACGTCTAACTGAATGTCATCTGTAACGTTACTTTCCCGATCAACGTCTACAATAACAAAAGTTTGCACCACCTTCGAGTACTCGGAGGGTTGAGAGTCCCCAACGAATGGCTTAAGCATATTAACGTGACAAACTCGATGTTTTCGTCTACGGTCAGGAGTTTGAATCACGTAGTCCGTCTCGGACAGTTTTCGGTCCACCGTATACGGACCCGAAAATTTAGCAGAAAAAACTGACCCGCCTGATGGCAATAAAACTAAAACTTTATCGCCAGGGTTGAACACACGCTCTACCGCCTTCTGGTCAAACCAGGCTTTCATCTTGGTTTGAGACCGTGTCAGAAAGGTTTTCGCGTGAGCGCAAGCATGATGCAGTCTTTCGCGAAACTCGCTAACGTACTTGATGATATTCTTTTCCGACCCTCGCTCTGTTAGGAGCGTTTCTTTCAATAGTCTTAGTGGACCGCGCACCGTGTGACCAAACACCAGTTCACCAGTTCTGAATCCAATGGATTCTTGCACAGCCTCCCGAATTGCGAATAGAACAAAGGGCACTCCTTCGTCCCAATCCTTTTTATACTCAGTGCAATATGACCGTAACATATTCTTCAACGATTGATGAAAATGTTCTAAGACACCTTGCGTTTGCGGATGATACGGAGAAGAAAGAGTATGCTGGACGTGTAGCTGTTTTAGCACCTGGGAAAAGACAGAACTCGTAAAATTAGACCCTTGGTCAGACTGTACCCGCTTTGGCAAGCCAAAAGTTGAGAAGAACCTAACCAAAGCTTTAACCACCTTCTGCGAAGTGATTGCACGCAGTGGAATGGCTTCGGGGTATCAAGTAGCGGCACATTTAACGGTTAACAAATACTGGTTACCGGACTTCGTTTTCGGCAAAGGTCCCACACAGTCAATAACCACATGCTCAAAAGGCTCCCCGATTACAGGAATGGGCCGTAACGGAGCGGGAGGAACACGCTGGTTTGGCTTCCCCACCGTCTGACAAACTGAACATGCTCGACAAAATACCGAAACGTCTCGCTTCAAACCCGGCCAGAAATAGTGATTTAAAATGCGTCGGTATGTTTTAGTCACCCCTAAGTGTGCAGCCATAGGATGTTCATGTGCAAGACTCAATATAAGGTGACAATATGGTTTGGGAACCACAATTTGTCTGACGCTAGTCACGTTTGCCTCGTCTTCCGACAAAGGCGACCAAGTTCGCATCAATACATCCTTCTCCAGAAAATATTTCCCAGGATATTTTTGTTCCTCAACTGGACTTAACCCAGCCTGAAAACATGACAACAAAGATTCATCAGCCCGCTGGGCAGCGACCAATTCAGCACGATTGACCTGCAAAGTTTTATCTGTGCAGCTAGCTATCTCTACCACTGCTGACTTGGTAGCTTGACCGGTCTCAGCACTACCATCCTCATCCGCTAAAAACGTTTGCGATAAATCCAGAACATCTGGAAATGCGCGTGCCTGAGCTCGCGTCACCGCACATAACGGAAACACCTGGGGAAATTCTTCCGTCAGCTTAACGTTGTCATCTTGAATCGCAGGAGTATTTAGAACCTCTAAGGTTGGCACAACTTTACACCCAGCCAAATCGTTCCCTAAAATGAGAGAGACTCCCTTAATAGGTAACTCAGCACATACGCCAACTTTGACTAAGCCTGATAACAAGTCGGACTGTAGGTGGATCAGATGCAGCGGGACTTGCGTTGTTCCCATTTCGATTCCCCGAACGAAAACATGAGAATGACACGAAGTGTTTTCCCCAAAGGGCAGCACATCTTCAAGAATAAGAGATTGGGCGGCACCTGTGTCCCGCAAAACTTTAATCTCCTTGCGAACACTCTCATCGGTAGGCAAGCATACTACAGCCTGAAACATAAAAGGTTTGAAAGCAACCTCATCGCCTTATGTGCGCGACTCACTATGAGGTGCAGGCAGATTACTATCCGCAATAGCCGATACCAATCCTACAGACTTGCTCTTCAGCTCTATACGTTTATTCTTAGCCTTTAGTGCCAAGCAGTCAGCAATCACATGTCCTTTCTTGTGACAATAGTAACACAACCGATCACCTGGGGAGTCAGTAGCAGGTGCATTAACCTTGGTTTTCGTCTCCGTATTTCTTACAACAAACACACTTTTATGGGTCAGAACAAACTCATCAGCAAGAATTGCCGCTTTCTCTACCGTGTCTACTTTCTGTTCCGACAAGTAGGTTACCACCCGTTCTGGCAAACAGTGTTTCAGTTCTTCCACTAGAATTAGCTCTTTCAAAGACTCAAAATCAGAGACTTTACATGTATTGAGCCATTTTTCAAACAGGAGCTGTTTCTCTCTCGCAAACTCAACAAACGTTTGCGAAGGCAACTTTTTATGAGAACGAAACCGTTGCCGATAGGCTTCGGGAACCAACTCATATGCACGAAGAATGGCGGCCTTGACTACTTCATAATTGAGCCCGTCTTCTACCGACAAAGAAGAACAAACCTCGTGGGCTTTACCAACCAATTTACATTGTAGCATTAAAGACCAAACATCCTTCGGCCAGCATAAAGCAGTGGCGATACGTTCGAACGCAGTGAAATAGGCATCGATTTCGGTCTCCCGAAAGTGAGGTATTAAAGAAATGTATTTACTTACATCGAACGTAGTGCTTGGTGTGCTTGAGGGTATTGAGGCACTGGTAACCCGCTGAACGGCATCGGTGGCAGGCGGTTTAACAGACGGTTTGCTCATATTCAACTCCAGCTGTCGTAGCTGGACCTCCTTCTCCGCTGCGATCTCCAGCCTCCGGATCTCTAGTTTATGATCCAGTTCCCTCTGCTGTGCTTTGCCCTCCGCCTCAGCCTGAATCTGGGCTAAGCGGACCTTTAGTCGGGCCTCCCCGCTAAACGCACGGGGCGTCGAAGCAGAAGATGGAGTACGGGGCTCAAAGAGTGGCAAACCGATCGAGACTCTTCTTTCTCCCCCTCCCGGGAAGTCGTGCGGTTCTTCGGCCGAGGCGCTGGAACCACTGGTTTGCGCCACGAGCGGCACTGCCGTAGCAGCCGAGTCAGGGGAACTTGGATGCCGCAATACCTTCTCGCTCACCAGCCTTTCCAAAACCAACGTTTTAATAAACGCCTTAGTGCACTGCCTCCCTACCGAGAGATCGAAATGGGCTGCCAGCAATAACAAGTCGTCTTTTCTTAACTTGTCGAAGCAGTCAAGGCTAGGGTTATCGAACAACCCTTCAACAGAGAACTGCGCCATTTTTTCGGGGCTCAAAGAGTGGCAAACCGACACAGAGCAAAACGGAACAGGTAAAGCAAGGTTTCTCCCCGGATAGCTAAGGAACTACACAAAAGGCAATGGGATCCCGGACGAGCCCCCATTTAAAATGTTACGACCCGGCTCGTTGGCTAGGGGACCGATTTTAAGGATCGTCGCATTTTAAGGGAAACGGGAGACAATGTAGGTGGTAGGAGAAGAACCTTCTTTGACCATGAACCTGATACAGTGAACAAGTGACGTTTATTTACAGTGGGATGGTGATGCAAATCTATACAGTTACCGAATCAAACAAAAACCAGAAAACAGGCGCAAAACAGTTACACAAAACATAGGCGGTTCCCAACTCAAAACACAACAACCAGACAAAACGGACATTCCGACCTGGGCCACGAAAGAAAAGAAAAATGACAAACTCGAGCCCAGAATACAACAGATTGCTATGTGTTAGCAACAGGTAGACAAAGGGGTGTGTACTCCCCAGTGCTAACACTGTACAAAACAAGGGCAAACAGCAAAATCCCCCGCTAGACATAAATTGCCAGAAAGCACGATCAAGACGAAGCTGTTGCCGCTGCCTCCATGGTGGTCCGCACAGATAAGCGCTGGCGGGGGGTGACGTCATCCGTCGACGGACCAATCCTGACTCTGACTGACTTGTCAAACGCTGAACCCCTATGGAGAGACCGCGCGAACAGGAACACAACAGTTCCCCACCAGAAAAAAAAAACAAGAACCGTAACACTACAGGATGTCAGTACTTCATCTGGTTAACCATCTGTCTCTGCACAGTAACTTGGGAGACCTATACAACCGGTCGGTGTCACGTTTCACAGAGAAAAGTGCAAAATGGGCAGTGAACGAACACTATTTTTACAGGCTGACCCAAATAAAGAGCACGGCACAAGTGAAAGTGGTTTATTTTCTGCTGTTATCGTTACAGGCCTGGGGACCGCAGTTGTAGTGCGTTGATATCGGACAGCCAACAACTGCTGCTGTCCCCTGATACCGGATGGTTTATCGAGGATGTAAAACAGCTCTGCTCCTACCAGGCGTTGAGATATGGAAAAATGGCATTACAAATGTTGTGTTGGCTAGGAAACTGGCATGCAGCACACGGGACTGGGAATCCATCAGGATGGGTTAGGGGATTCCTTACGATACCCTGCTTTCCAAGCCTTTGCCATTTTCAAAATATTTTATTCATAATATAGAAATATACCCAGCGAGTAGCGCTGCTGCCTCACAACACCCGGGCCGTTAGGATGTGAGTTTGAATCCAGCTTAGTCTGTGTGAAGTTCAGATGTCCAGGTGGGTTTCCTCCAGGTGCTCAGGTTTCCTCTCACAGTCCAAAGACCTGTGTTTTAGGTTAATGGGCTATACACTGCCCATTGTGTATGGCTATGTGTGTGACTGCATGTGGCTACCCTATGATGGACTGGCATCCCATCCAGTGTATAGTCGCCTATTCTTGCTTCCAATGGTTCCAGGAGAGGCCCGGACCACTGCGACCCTGACCAGGACAAGCGGCTAAAGGAAAGGGCGATATACATAGACACCGACACAAATAAAACAGATATTTGCTTTTAACTGTAAAATCACTATAAGTGAAAATGTAAACCACAGCAAAATATAAATCTGCAACAGATTTTAATTGGTACTTCATAAAATGAGCAGGGTACATTGGAAAAATGTGAATTAATTCAGCAATATTTCTGAAATCGACATGCTCGTCTACATGTGCATGCAGTGATTTGCTCAAATTCACCCAAGTGCGACTGAGAGGACGGCAGTTAGCCCTGGATATGATGAAAATGCAGATGAAAATTCACTACTACTATTATGTTAGAATGTGAGCAAAGGAACACAATTTTTACCTCCATCTGAATAATTAGTATTATCTAGGTACAAAAGAATCCCAAAGTAGCTGATCTGCATGGATTTAAGGCACCATTGGCAGTCTCTTCCCGAGGCTTGTGCCACATCCAAAACAGGACTGGATGAAAAATTTAGAGTGACTTCATAGGGCTTTTTGAAAAAATTAATAAATAAATCCAGGGAAAGGAGTGCATGTTTTCCATGGGCTGTCATTGTTGTGGCAGGACAAAATGCCCCAAGCCCTAATGATAGATTTAAAAGCAATGTCTAAGGCAGCAGCGATGAAAGCAACTCCAAGGTCTGCAGGAGACCAGAGTGAAGGGCTGAATGTCTGTAGAGGGTTTTCTCTACGCATAAAACTTAAACATGTGGGTCTCATTATACATGTTAATGCCGGAAACAAGACACTTGTGAAGATGGTAAGCACAGCTTTCCTACAGTCAAAACGTTCTATGTCTCCATTAAGGAGCCCATCTTTCTCAGGGGTGTCTTGTATCTACTGACAAAATTACATCTCCACACACCCCAAAACCCTTATTATAATGCTCTTGTGACCCATGTCTCAAGTATCATTAATAATCTATATTTACCATAAAAAAAGAGGTCAACAGCAAGTTCATGCAGCCATTTAGTGCTCCATGAAACAATTATATGTAGCCTTAGAAATGGTAGGGGGAATCTAAAATCTAGAAACAGTGCAAGACAAGTTAGTGCTATATTTGTACACAGATGTACTTAAAATTATGTACCTATTTATTCAACTAGAGCAACTCATGGCATGTACCTTGACCCAGGGGGAATTACAGCAAGAGCGGTGATGCAAGTCCAGGTCTTCTGAGTACAAAGCAAACGCTTCTAACCACCATGCTACCTGCAAGCGAGCAGTGAAACCAAAAGCTGTTCTAGTGGTTAAGATACTGGTAAGTGTGCAAAACCACGAGGGATCAAACTAGACCAGGCCACTTTCTCTAATACAGTCCTATCTGAAGACACCATGAAAGAAAAGCAGTGATTCAAATTCCTGCCATCTATACTTATTCTTCATTTCAGAGGCTCACAAGCATATTTTTCTGAATACATGTTGCAAACTAACAATCCACTGATCGAAGCAGTTTCAACAAAAACTAACATGGACCTTGCTGAAGGAGATGTTGAGTGAAACACTCAAATCATGTACAAAATGTAATGTTTTATACAGGATCATCTATTTCCACATACAGACACAGCAGTGTAAGAGGTACAGTACAATATACACAGAGGCCTCTGCAGTTTATGCATGTAGGCTCACTGATGCAAACAGAAACCTCAACATAAAACCTATTGCCTGTGTGCAAACTGGTCTTGTTGATTTCCTGTAGCCCCACATTCAGCCTGCATCCACCCCACCTCACTCCTCCTGATGCCTTTCACACCACAATAAAGTCTCTATATTGTATCCCCCAGCCCAAAACACTGCGAGTCAACTCCTGAGGGCATCATGGAAACGGAATGGAATGAGGCAGCTCATTCCACTGTGAACACTAATGAGAAGCAGAAATAACTGCTTTAGGAGTACTGTGGTCACACTGCCACCCCTGAGATGCGCTGTATGTTTAAACAGCTTGATAAAATGAGAACAGCACCAGTTACTTCACCTTGCGTTGGCAATCTGAAATAATAGCGTCTTACTTGCCTAAACCGTAAGTATTCTCAGATCCAGTTAACTGCAAAAGCACCACAAAAACATGAAGATGGTTTAGCGGTTGCAAAGGAAATGCCCTGTTGACAAGAGTGTCTCAGTGAGGTGCTCAAAGTGAGGCAAGACAAGGCAGCCCTGTGCGAGGTCGCTCATGCTGTGCGGGTCCCACCACCTGCTCTCCCCAAGCGGTGGTAACAGCGGGAAGTCTGTTCTGGTGGCTCAGACCAAGACTATCCCCCTTCCTCTGCCATCTCCGCTACGCTCCTCGAGAAATACGTGTTGCACAAACGCCCCCTTTCACAGCTTCCGACCCTCTCAGGCCACAGGAAACTGAGGCTTTGATTCAAAGGCCATGGTGCTGTTGTGTAACACTAATTCTGACGTGCCTTCATGGAAGTGTAAAAATATAGTAGTCTTTGACTGGCGTCAAGAACACAAGAAGAAACAAAACAGGGATCCTTCCGGAGTTCGTTCTTTCTAATAACAGGCCTCCCACATGACATATGGTCCTCCTTGGCCTTTCAGTAATGGTGAGAAAATTCATCATACAGGTTTAGATATGGCTCTATTAAAAATCACAGTCATGTGCCAAAAACAAACAGCAGAAACACTGTGAGAGAAAAAGGTAGAAAAGAAAAAACTTTATTACTTATTTTCATAGGCTTTAGTTTATCCTAAGCAACTTCTACTTTTACCATACAGGTAAAATACATGGTACTGTACATTTCCTGTATCAATTATATGGAACCAGCAGGTAGGGAAGGTGGCTAGAGCTGCAGCCTTTCACCTAAAGCTTTGAATCCCATCTCGTGCAAGGTACTTACCCTAAAATTTCTCCTTTAAAAAATCTGAACCAACCCCAGTTTTATTACTGTGCACATCCGCTGCTCGCAACTTACTTATCACAACCTGTCACAGTATTGATGTCACCGCTTACTCAATGTATATCTGTGCTGAGGAAGCCATGTTGCCGAAACGCATCCACAGAGCCAAAATGAAAGCAAGCTGTTTCCTTAAGCCTGTGTGTGCTCCTGCCTTTCTGAACATTCTTTAGGGATCCCAGCACCCAAGCCTGTCATTTATTTTTCACATGGAGCTGAGCCTACCTTTTTACAAGCACCGATAATTCCTGCAAAAAATTGCTTAGGTGCATAAACAAATTAAAAAACTATAACTTAACATTGTGTCAATGGAGAAAACTCAGCTATATATAAAACACATATATGTGTACACATGAAGCAGAATTAAAACAATAAATAAATAAATAAAATTTAAAAAAACTAAGTCCCCAGTTTAGGGTACAATCCCAGGAGCCCAGTGGCAGGTGTGAACAATATGGACCTCGATAGAAAACTATGGACCAGACCCTGGCAATGGAAAGTGGCAAACTATGTTCTGAACCAGGCCTTGCAATAAAAAGGAGCTAGGTTTGAATCCCATCTCCTGCAGTAGTACTCTTGATAAAGTTACTCACTGTAAATTATTAGTTAAAAAACACCTACTGTTTAAGAGGATAAACTATCGTGAGCAGCTTGATTTTACTAACTTCACATTCTAGGTTAAGAAAATGAACAGTGGTTATACACCTGGCTATTAAGGTACAGTAGTATCCTTAACCATCTGAGCATCTGCTACTACAGTCTAAATACTCACGTCTTCTTGGTCCCATTACCGTGATGCTACTGGACGTGCACCACTAGAAGGACATTTCTGCGACAACACGACAAAAGTACGATCACAGTCATGTATTGGGGCTTATTAGTTGAAAATGAAAGAATCCCCAATCCCCTGACAATAATATTAATAACACCATGAGCGGGAAATGAAGCGAAACAAGACAATATCCCGAGTCATCATTTCCGTAATTTCCACAAGGTTCCGTAATCGCTGAGAGGCGATTGAGTTAATATCAAGGCCGCTGACGGAGGAAAAGGAGTTTATCCACAGTAATTCAACATCAAGAGATAATGGCTGCTTGCCTTTAGACAGCACTTTGATTAAAAAGAAAAAAGGTAAAAAAAAAAAATACAAGCTCGCTTCCTCTTCTGTCCTGTTCCCACTCTGGGGCTTACAGCATTCTATGGGTCTTGCATGTACCCATTACAGATGAGTAAGCATATTGCATTTTGCCTTTGTCGCCTGTGCTTCTTGTAGTTCTTTGCCTGTCCTTGTCAGAAGTGGGGAGCCAGGAAAGTGCCGGCCACGGGAGGCACGCTCGCGGTGGAGGAAACAAAAACCACCCACGGAAACGGCTTCTTTTCCTGTTTGTTGCATGCTGAGCCAGCTGATAAAACCCGCTTCTCCAGGAATACAGGGGGACACAGGAACCAAGTCTTGATACAGAACTCCGAAAGAACCAAACATTTTGGTGAATAGGATTGCAATACAACATCCTTTTCATGGGGGGGGGGGGTCATTTTATTCTAAACATGGGCGAGACCACCATTCATGTAACACCCTCTGACCCTGGAGATTTTGCATGCGGCAACATGAGTTTTATGTCTAAACATGAGACTACCATATATCAGTATTTATCATTTTCAACTGATGCTTTTCTACAAAAAGACTCAGAATGTTAGGTTTTTATGGTAATCTTCTTGCAATGATTCACCCATTTATACAGCTGGGTGATGTACATTACTTTGATCAAGGACACTACAGTAGAAAGGCTGGCTCTAACCACTACACCACCTGCTGCCACAGATGCAATCCAGTTTCATTTACACTGGAAGATCAGATTGGACTGCCGGGTCAGATACAGATGGGATTAACAGACACAGACATGTTTAGTACAGACATCATTATTACAAGTACAAAATAGAGAATGGGTATTGGTACAAATCTGTCAAACGTGTATTGGAGTCAGATGGTTGCTGGGTTTAGAAAGAGATGCTGCAACGCCTGGTGCTCTCGTGTCCTGAGAAGTTCAGATCCAGGTTGCCTGATTTCTGAGACTGTTTCCTGGCTCATGAAATATATAATTCCAAGCAGGTAAGCTGCAGAAAAATGACGGAGCCATTCACTACTGACAACCACTTATCTGTGGGCAGGTTAATGAGATCCTATCTGTGAAGCATGGGATACTTGGCTCAGGAGGAAGGGGGGTTGGGGCATTTAGTCCTCGAATATGCACCTTTGAACTTGGCTCCAACATGCTGAACTGGACCCAGTGAGAACAATAAAGCAAATATTAACCCAGTCAGACTGTGTCTTGGACAATCCTACTATCCTGTCCAAAGTCACAAGCATGACACACATGGATTATTTTCAAAGGAAAAAATAATCAAAGTCTTGCTTATTCTACAAAGACATTCTAAAACAGCCTTCTCATACAATATTATCGGTACCCTTTAGAGGTTATATGAAATAATTGTATTGTAGTCATACTGGAAGTACACTATTCTCCTTTGTTTAGTACCATAGGTGTCTTCAGTCTTATAGTCATGCATTCAGGCAATTTATATGGAGAAAAGGCCTCACTCTGCCATTTACTGTCATTGTGTGCATCACACTAAACATGGAAAATAGAAGAAAAAGCAGAGTATTGCATGAGGTGGCTAGAAAGAAGGTAAAAACCAAGCATGGTCAACATAAAGGCTACAAGACCATATCTAAAGAGCTTGATGTTCTTGTGATCACTGTTGCCAATATTATGAAGAAGCTTAAGGCCCATGGGACTGTAGCAAAAATCCCTGGAGGTGACTGCAAGAGGAAAATCCAAGACTGAAGAGAAATATTTTGAATGGTGGAGAAAGAACTAAGGAACACATCAAAACAGATCCAAGCTGATATTTAAGCTCAAGGTGCAACAGTTTCAAGTTGCAGCAACCATCACTGTCTGAAGGAAAATGGGCTCCCTGTTAAGAGTCAGGAAAAGCCTACTTTTAGCAGAGAAACAAAAAAGAACTTGACTGTAGTTTGCCAAAATGCATGTTGACAAGACAGTCCTTCAGGGAGAAGAACTTTTGGAGCTTTTTGGTAAATCATATCAACTCCATGTTCACAGAAAACAAAGCTTTCAAAGGAAAGAACACCATGCCAACCGTGAAACATGAAGTCTTAGTGATGTTTTGGGGTTGCTTTGCTGCCTCTAGCACTGGGTGCCTTAAATCTGTTCAGGACACTACGAAATCAAAAAACTATCAAGGCATTTATGAGCAAAATGTACAGTGTCAGAAAGCTGTCTCTCGATCTCAGGGAAATGGTCCCCCAGTAGGATACTGTAATGACGCGGAAACAAACCTCAAAAATCCTCCAAGAAATGAATGAGAAAAATCAGACCGTTCTGAAGTAGCCTGAGTCCTGACCTGAATCCCATAGAACAGAACCTCATAGTTGGGAGAAGGAACCCATCAAACCTGAGAGAAATGGAGCAGTTTACTCATGAAGGGTGGGCCAGACTACCCATGGAGATGAGTAGAAAACAGGAATTGGAGCTGCAGAAAGTGCTTGAATGCAGTCGTGCTACAAAGAATAGTTGGTATCAAATAATTTTATCAGTTTCAGACTTATTTCAGAGAAATTTGAGTTTTTTGGAAAAAGTGGGAGGGCACCAGTTCTTTGGGCTGCATGTGTAAATGTTGCCAAGCATAGGTCTGCAGTACTTTGGATCACTGCAGACCACTACTTGCCAGTGGTCTCAGACATCATTAAATATTTGGCCAACATTGTCAAAGACTGTTAAACTCTCACAGTTCAGCCTCGGGGTAGAGCGCTAAAACATATCTGAGACATGGTTACATAATTCCTGTTTATTTGTCAGCACTCTTGAACAAACTTTGGAAGCACATTCTGGTTTATTTCTGCTTCCTTAAATGTGTTTTTCAAGTATTCACACTTGTTAAAAAAGCAAAGTGTGCAGAGGCTGCCGGACTGAGGCTTACGTATCTTTCTGCAAGAAATGTTATTTTTAAATTTCTATATAGATATCATTTTTGCACTGAATTGATCCTTCCAGAGTTAGGTTTGTACACTCTGCTACTTACAGTTCTTTACCCATGTTTGCATCTGAAAATTCAAATCTTCCTTCTTTGGCAAAGCGATAGTTCTAACCACTACGCCTCCTGCTGCATAAAATACACATGGAGTTATTCACGAACACATTTCAACTAACAAACTAACCGGATCTGCAATGACACAGTGCGATTACACAACTTTAAAGTTAAGTACAATTTAAGCCCAAGTGGATCTTGGCCATTTTTGGCACATCAGTAAAATACAGAGTAAGCTACTTAGATTGCCGATTCGCTAAGGTCTCAGTTCAGCTGGAAATAAGCCACCTGCATGCTGTAGGTTCACATGCAGCACCGCGTGTTAAGGGTAGAGTGTTTCCGCAGGCATGGTTCTCTGTTGCTTCCATGTTTAAGAACTGGAGTGCTTGGAGAGAAACGGTAAACTGTTCGGCAACGTCAAATCCGATCCAAACAAGGGCAGGTGACTGCTTTTGAAACCGATGCAGTGGATTTCAGCTGTTTGCATTTGGGAACATATTAGTACACCACTTTGCTAAAAGTTTACAAACTTCTATAATGAAAATCTAAAACAAACAAATAAATAAATAACAAATAAATATTTTTTATCATTTTCTAACTACTGGCAACCTCCTGCAGCACCTGAAACATCATGGGTGCTACGAGATACTGTTAAATTAGACTTCCTCATGTTTCATAGATGGGCTCAGAAGAAATGTGGTAACCCAACAGTCCCACCCATCTCACCGGAATAACAAACAAATAATTATGCAGTTACTCTTTGCTCAGGTGAAAAAAGGTGTGAGGGAATGGAGACATGGAAGCAGAAACCTGGCAGGAACAGCATGTCCTGCAGTCCATGGCCAGAGCCAGAGCACCTGCATGAAAGCTGCATTCTTGCATTTATGTAAAATGAAAGCACTGCATCCTTGAGAAGCGCTAAACAGGTGCTAAGCTCACTTCATCAACATCGTTCTAAGCGGTACAAAGAATCGGCCACGGGAAGTTCAGTTGTCGAAGGACGTCCTTTCGCACAGAAAAGAGGAATGGTTCTCACTCGCATCGGAAAGTGACTTTTACATCTTTAAAGTTCTAAGTGCTCTTATGTAATAGTTTACATAGAGCAGATGATTCAAGGATTTATAATTTTACAAGCTGATCAGAGCTACCGCAGACAGAAAAATGAAAGGGTGACAAGTTTAAATTGAGAAATTTTACTATTAGCAGCTAGGGTATCATCATGCGCTATAATGCAATAAAGAAAAGTGGTCCATGCAATCCCAATATTTCCATACGAGTGTGAATGCAAAAATAAAGACAATGTACCTAAATGAATGGACATTAACACAGGCCTCCATTGGTTTATTTTTTAAACTGTTTAACGATACATCTTATATATATAGTTGGGTACACTGAAGATGGCAACAGATCGCAGCATAATTCACTTACATGGATACTGTTTCCGCATCAGCGTTTTGGTCCTGTTAACTTCAAGTGACAACAATTTGATTCAGTAGATGCCAGATATGTGCATAACTCACTTTAGCGGATACAGTTAGTCTTGCAGCCTAAATTCCTATGTTCATGACACTTGTTGAGTGGATTAATATTATTTGTCCATATATAATTTATTTAAATAATTGTACTTACAAAATAAGGAAAATGGAGTTCTCATTGTGCAGTATGAGCAGCCTATGTTTGTAACTATTTTTCTCTTTATTAATTATTAAACATCAGAACCAGTACAAAAAATTATACACTGCCTGGCCAAAAAAAGTCACACTCTAATATTTTGTTGGACTGCCTTTAGCTTTGACTACGGCACGCATTTGCCGTGGCATCGTTTCGATAAGCTTATGCAACGTCACAACATTTATTTCCATCCAGAGTTACATTCATTTTTCTTGTATTGATGATGGGAGAGTCAGACTGCTGCGTAAAGTCTTTTCCAGCACATCCCAAAGATTCTCAGTGGGGTTAAGGTCTGGATTCTGTGGTGACTAATCCATGTGTGAAAATGATGTCTCTCTCATGCTCCCTGAACCATTCTTTCACAATTTGAGCCCGCAGAATCCTGTCATTGTCATCTTCAAATATGCCTGTGCCATCAGGAAAGTAAAAGTCCATTGATGGAAAAACCTGGTCATTCAGTATATTCAGGTAGTCAGCTGACCTCATTTTTTGGGCACGTAAAAATGCTGAACCTAGACCTGACCAACTGAAGCAACCCCAGATCATAACACTTACTTAAATCCAGGTGGTGACTTTTTTTGGCCAGGCAGTATATTTATAAACTAAGGTCTGGTCCAGATCTGAATTCCACAGTCTTCCTGGTGCTGCAGATCAGTGATCCGTGGCAGCAAGACCAGTGATCTGTGTGGTCCGAGACGGTGCCCAGAGGTGCTTCTAGTGGTACAGACCACTGACAGCCCACTGGTTCTCACTGCATTACAGAGAAGTACACAGACATCTGCTCTCCCTTGCAGAATGCACCACTGGTTTATACATTTATTTTTTAAACACTACAGGAGTTTACAGCCACCCACTTCTGAAAAGTGTAGAGCAGGCACACTGTCAGGAAGTCATATTTTTTCACCCAACAGTAGCAGCACTTTGTTTAAGGTATGCTGGAAGCCATCAATCCCAACTCCATCTCAAAGTGCCTTCCTTTTCCACTCAGGCGACCCATCAGGTTGCAGCCACCGCTCAAGCAGCAGGGTCTCCTTTTCTCCATCTAAGGTTGAGGAATCATCTGTTTAAACTGCGCCACCTCACCCACAGCTTTATTAACTGCTCTCTGCTTCTACAAATAGTCACTCATAAAACATTTCCTCTGTTAATACATCTTGTCATAAGTTTTCTCTTGACTTATTATTGTGTTTTACTCATGAGGATCAACAGGCAGAAACCCCATCTGACAAGAACCCAACTCTTAAATTTTACCATGATGTGTAAGCAGTGAGAGCTGGGGAAGTGCTGGAATAACAAGCTGACCTGTTTTAGGAAAGGAATGCAAAATCAGCCCAAACACACAGCACCTCTCAACCACACGACTGATTCTAAATACACAGCTAATACATCTCTTAAAAAAAAGTCAAATTTCTTAAGTATACCAGACGACAAGTAGCTGGCAACTAATATCAACTTTGTTGCTGTGAAGGTATTTTATGTTACTTTAGACCTGTTGTCAGATAATACAAAACACAATACCCTTTAAATCCAATTTTACAATGAACAATGTGTGCTTTATTATGAACCATCTATTATTAAACAAATTTTATTACAAACTATGTGTAGATGAGCTACCTGCACTCACTGTGCCCTGTACCTGGGCAGTACAGATGAAGTGCAAACTCCGCACAGGAATTCACCTCCAATTTCTCCCATATGGAAGTAATGATTCGGCTTACAGTTCAATAAGAAAAAGACATTAACACAGATTAGATATGAGCATGCTAAAGACTGCAGGACACTGGTTAGGGCTGTGGCCTTGTCACCAAAAGGTCTCGGATCTAAATCCCCATCCTGCTGCTGTAGTTCCCTTGACCAAGGTTCTTACCTTAAACTGATACAGGTAAATAAATCATTGTAAAACTCCATTATCTAACGGTGCAGGTGGCCGAAGGCTGTCAGATGGATAAACAACATTAATCCTCAGGGTTGTACAGGAAAAACTGGAACCATAAAAGACTGTTTTACTGGGACATTTCCAAAGAAATGTGCATTTTCCTACCGAACTCCATTATTAAACGTAGCGGAGCTGCAGGGAACTCATCTATAGGCTTTAACGAAAAATAAAATAATAATAAAAATAAAAACGCTGCGGTACAATTTGAGCGCTAGATGTTCCTGAATGTCACTGTACACACACTCACACACACACACAACCTTACCTGTTCTCGGCCGTCGTTCCCCGATAGACGATCTCGCTCCGTGTCCGCCGTCCCCTCCAGTTTACCTCGGCCGCGATCGGATTAACGGCGACTGCCGGGAGGCGGGTGACATCCGACTCGTCGCGCCTACGAGGCAAACGCGTCGCTCCGACTGCGCGGCATCAGCGATGTCACACGTCCTGCCGAAAGAGGACCGCCGTCCGTCTGAACCGGCAGCCTGGACGCAAGCAGCGCGGATAGGGGCGGGAGGGGGCGTAACCTTATGCAATACGTCACAGGAGGCGATGACGCTGCCCGCTGGTGCCCCGGAGCGCGCGACATTTACGACACCAACGCGACTTTGCAGCCAGCCAGTATTTGCACAAATGCTTGGTAAACTGACGAGCTCTCCAGTCGAGGCCGGACGTTCCGAGGTCCTCTGATGCAGCGGTGCGCCGTCGCTTTTCCTGCACTGCTCACTATTATGGTCCTCTTTACGCTCTTTGAACGCTCTGTTTGTCGCGACACGCAGCCCCTCCCTGATCCGGTGGGTGACCCCGCCCATTTGCACGAGCGCACCGACTTTCCTTCAAAACAATGCGAGCTGCTCCTTCCGGCAGCAGCGCGTGCCGCGGGAGGGGAGGGGCATCAGATGACCACGCCCTCTGCGCGAGGTGAAGCGGTGTCAACCCCGCCCCCCGGGTGGACATGCCATCTGGTCGTCATGCCTGCCCCCCCCCCCACCCATTACGTAATATATAACGTGTTTAATATCAATAATACGATATACGATTTGGCTTAAAAACGTGTGTTTGTAAGCCAAATTATTATTATCATACTTATTTGTCATATCAGTTGCCTGTTCACCTACACTGCGTCATTTACTTTGTTATTTAACCGAAATGTATTGAATGTTTGTGGCATACCGAGTTTTGTTTACGCAGTAAAATAGTTGTAAAGAGCAGCAGGGGGCGTGATAGTTATAGTTGCAATCTGAGCATTGTAGATTCAAATCAACACTCTTGAAATGATACACCCTGGTGCACCTCACCTTGAATTAATCCAGTAAAAATGAAGTAAAATGTGTATACTGTAAATGTATAACTCATTCAAAGCAGCTCACTGAACAAGCACAACATTCCAAGTCTGTCTGAAAAAATGTACCCGTTAAATGAAATGCAGTAAGTGTCGGAAATTAGTTTCAATTTTTACTGCGGCGTTTACAGTGTTTTTTTGACAGTCGCCTTGGCACTAGTTTCAGAACCTTGATGTCATTTTTCAAAAGTCTAGACGCAAAACTCTAAATGGTCACCGCTTGTAACAGACTGTCCGACATCCAAAGCATTGCATTCATATTGTTAAAGAAACCTTGCACTTACAGAATCATGGAGACATTTCTTTAGATCACCCACACACAAGATACCAATAGTGTCACTGTGCAGTTGTTCATACAACCATTAGATATTGTAGTGCAAAATATGTGAGGCATGTTTCATCATGGTGCTACATGTAACGTCACTGTAAAAGGACCATTATGGTTCATATAACACACACAGTGCTCAATACCAGGAGCTTGATTTATAAAGGGGATCCTGACACCTATCTAACCCGTCCTAACCCCTCCCTCCCGCTACTCACCAGCTAACTAGCGTCCACCAACCATATTGCCAACCATGGTGTGGCGCAGCAATGGCGCGTCATCCCATCGGGGTTATCAAGTGGGCACCTTCCTTCGTCGGCGTTTCGTCGAATTATGCCCACGACACCTCCAGAAGGCTCAACCGCGGCTCAGGCGTCCCTGAGCTGCTCCCCTCCATTACCGCACGCACCACTACGCCACCCCGCCGCTTCTCACATTACCGACCCTTTACCTCAGCGTCCTCACCCTCACCGCTCTTTCTACCCGCCGACTCAAAGGAAGAAGCCCCTCGCCACCTACTTTACTTCGACTACGTCGCCTGCTAACAGCTAACCGCCATGACACCTACGCGCTAATGCTTCGCCGGCACCCACCTGCTCATCGCTTCGCCGCCCCGCTACCATCCGCGCTGGTCCTCTTATTCCAAATCCAGAGACTTCCTTGCTCCGCAGCCTGAGACAATTCCTTCACCGCCCGTTGCAACTTCCGCCCCCGAATCCCGAGTTCGCGCAGCAAATCAAGAGTCGATCGGGCTATAAACCCACGGCAACCGACTTCAATTGGCCTCACCTTCGCGTTCCAGCCACACCCCCCTACTTCCGCCACTAACTCGCTATATATACCGCTCCTAATAGGAACCTTATTTGATATGCTTCTTCCTCTCATGAGCGTCGTCCACCGATCCTTCCCACGGAACCGTGAGTTCTATGAAGTACACCACCCGTTGGCTTGCTGACCACAGCACCATGTCTGGTCTCAAGCTTGTATTGACTATTTCCTGGGGCACCACTAATCTTCCTCCCAGGTCCACCTGCATCTCCCAATCTCTAGCCCCCCCTACTACACCTAACTCCTTCCTACCTCTATATCTACTCCTACCCACTTCCCTAACAAACTGTACCACTGTACCTTCAACCTCCTGCTCTAAGCATACCTGCCTCCTCCAATCTTCAATGGTTGCCACCAGGCACTTTAGCACCTGATTATGCCGCCAAGTAAATCTGCCCAGCGCCAAACTAATCTTGCACCCCACTAAAATGTGTTTCAGCGTCCCAACCTCTGAGCCCAGAGTACAAGCGGAGTCCTCACCCCCCCACTGCTTCAGGTTCTGAGGTGATGGCAGCACATCATAAACCGCTCCTAATAGGAACCTTATTTGATATGCATCCATCTTCCACAGTTCCCTCCAGCTCAGCCTCCTTCTTTCCACCCCATCCCAATTTACCCACTGTCCCTGCTTCCCCTGTGAGACCGCCCTGACACACCTATTTCTTTCTTCCTGCCGACGCACCTGCCCTAGCACCAACCTCCTTCTCTCTATCGGGCCTGCCTTGCTCCACATAGGGTCTCCTATCCGGTACCCGAGACCTTCCCGTCCCTGCTGTACCTTCCCGACCAATTCCAGCTGCCTCAAGTCCGCTTTCGCTTCCTTTTCCGCCTGCCTCGCAACCCATTTCCTGCCTGTACCTATCCTAGGAACCAAGCCTCTTACAACATCATCCTTACTACCTGACAGCTGCAACTCTAACCGTACCTTCGCACATTTATATTCCTCTGTTAAACTTGATAGCGGCAACTGCAGGACTCCTTGCCCATACAGCGCCACATTGCTTAGACACCGAGGAACCCCCAGCCACTTTCTGATATAGGAGCTAATCAGCCTCTCCAGCTTCTCCACCTTTGTGACTGATACCTCATACATAGTCAGTGGCCACATTACCCTTGGGAATAGGCCAAACTGCAAGCACCAGAGCTTCAGTTTACCCGGCAGCCCTGAGTTCTCTATCCTCTGTAACCCATCTACAACACTTTCCTTAAGCTGCTCCACCTGACCCACATCAGTCAACTCCCTAGTGTACCACCTCCCTAAACTCTTTACCGGTTTCTCTAATACTGACGGGATCTCCTCACCCTCCACCAGAAAGCTAACTTTCTCTATCTTCCCTTTAACTAGCGAGATGCTCCGGGACTTTGCTGGTTTAATCCTCAAACCAGCCCACTTCAGGTTCTCGTCCAGCTTTCCCAACAGCCGCCTTGCACAGGCCGCTGTTGTTGTCACCAGCGTCATGTCATCCATGTAAGCCCTAATTGGGGGAAGACGAAGCCCATCTGGCCGTCTTTCTCCACCTACCACCCAACCGGATGCCCTAATCACCAACTCTAACGCCATAGTGAATGCTAGCGGGGAAATGGTGCAGCCTGCCATAATCCCCATTCCCAGCCTCTGCCAGGCTGTTGTGTAACCTGCCGTGGTAAAACACATCCTAATGTCCCGAAAGTACTCCTTCACCAAGCCAGTTATCTGGCTTGGTACTCTAAAAAAGTCAAACGCACCCCAGATAAGACTATGAATTAGAGAATACTACAGATGCAGTGGAATCATTGAACAAATCTGAAATGTATTGATGAATTACAACTGTAAATCACAACATACTGTAGGTTCCCTTTACAGTAAATGAATGCAATAATTAGCTACAAAAAAAGAGTACTACAAAAAAAAAAAACAAATTCCAACTGAAGTGTCCCTCACCTGCCTTACAAAAAGCAACCAGAGGACTACAGGTCTCACTCATTTTTCATCAACCCAGTCATGTGGACTTGGCCGCAGGTTCTCATCCACATCAAAATGAATATTCCCTCTTGCCAAACATCTTGGAAAGAATTTTCAGCCATGGAAAATCCAAGCCTGACACTAGTCTGCTGTGATGTTGTTGCATGCCTCATCCATGGCCTGGAGAAGGGTCACACATGGTGATGTTGGCCCCATGTTGTCCGGGTACTTCGATGGTTGCCCGCTTGCCAACGGAGTTCTGACCTCTCCTCCTTGTCTTGGCCAGGATGAAGCCTGTCTCATCCACAAAAATTAATTTATGAGAGTTTTCATCAGCATCCAGGGCCATCGCCTTCTAAGTAAAAAGACATGTTGGAAAGAGAATCACTGATTACAGTAGAATGATGTGGAATTTTTCACAAACAGGCATCATGACACTGAACATACTCAATCCTCAGTTACTTCACTCTGTCTGCATTTCTCTCAAAAGGCTCACAGTATAGTTGTTTTAGGGACATTTGATGCCTTTTCAGCAGGCATGCAATGGTTGGCAAACTTACAGCCTCCACATTCTTGAAGATGTCTTCACTGTCCAGGATGTACTGTCTGATTTCTGTAAGGCAAATGTCATTTCTGGCCCGGACCAAGTTGACCACAGCCTGCTCCTGGTCGTCAGTTAGGAGTTTGCCTCTGCCTCCAGTCTTTGGGTTAGTCTCAATTCTGTAGGAAAAATTACAGGAGAAACATGACTTCATAATATAGAAAACATTTACATAGTCACATAACCTACTCTGTGCTACACATTGGCATGCAGTATACAGTCATCTGACAACTAAGAGTAGCCTATAGTACTGTAATATTCACTGTAGTGCATGCTGAAGACTTACAGGTTCTCACTGCATTCTGATGATTGAGGCCACAGTTGATCTTCTGAGGTTTGGTTGAATCATTCTAGCTACCTCAGTCATTGTCATACCATGATTTATGACATGGTCTACAACCATTGCTCTGATCTTGTGGGATACTCTTTGCTATTGCTGCCACTATCTTGGTCTGTGGCCTTGTCCTCGACCACATTCCCCCACACCTCTCAAACGGGGCCCATGGCACCTTCTCTGGTGAGGCTCAATCCCTCCTCTAAGATGAGGGCCATGACCACCTCTCAGATGTGGTGGTTGTCCCCTGCCATTCCTTTGACCACCGCGTCTTCTTCATCCTGCTTGACCACCTGCCTGCTCCACTGAGTGTTGCTATGTTGCCGTGGATTCCATGTAGTCAAACTCGTACCACAAGGTGAAATCAGTCATCAGTAACAAACTGGTGTCAGTGGATCTTGTTATCCTGACACTTTCATGGTGTGAAAATGGGATATTGTTCCTCGGTTTCCATTAAACTATGCTTTAAGAGGAATGCAGCAGTTGCTTATTATTTAGAGCAGTTGTATCAGTTGATAGTTAGATCACTGTAATGAAATGAACAGACAGTCATGTCAAATGCAATGTGTCGTATTTTGAAAAGATAATACTTTGATGCTAAGTTCTGTCATTTTGAACTGGTTATTTCAGTTCATTGAAGAAATAATCTTTGGTTTATTTGTATTGTAGAGTTTTGAAAAATTTGCATTTTGATCATCAGAGTTTTGGGTCTAGAGTTTTGAAAAATGACATCAAGGTTTTGAAACTAGTGTCAAAGCAATTGTTAAAAAAAAACTGTAATAATTAGATAATTTGTGTTTTAAATGCTTTATATTATGTAGAAGTCCTAGGTGAAATGTTACGTCGGTGTTGGATTGATATTTAATGAAACAAGTTGGGGGGGGTGGGAATGGGCTGTAAACCCATTATTATTTTTATCATTTAAAAGTATGCAATGTAGGCACCTGCTATCCAAAAATTCACTATCGAATATGTTTTCAGGATCAACTTTGTTTTGGATAATGAAGGATGCCTATATTTCAGAATACTGTCATAAATAAAGAATGATAAAATAATGTAAGTGCTAAATGAGAAACTAAAACAGCCAAGTCTGAAACCTAACCCAACTTTATTAGGAAAAATACTTCATACACAACTTTCAAAGTGCAAAGTAGTATAAAAAAATATCTATAAGTGCAGGTAATTAAAGCATCCAAATACAGATAGATATTTTACAATTAAGGTGCTTTATATATTGCACAGCAATTTAAAATATAATGAATTTTGTACATTTAAAAGCAGCACTTAACAACAATACTCTATATACTTTATGTTATATAAATGAACAATCTATTTGCAGAAACAATATCTACATGAGCTGAATAACAGAGTTTCCTGGTTTGTTCAGGTCACCACTCTAGCTTCATGTCTGCTTTGCTCCACACATATTTTCCACCTCTCCTCAAGAACATTTTCTCGTCAAAGCCGCTGAACTGGATGGCGTTCTCCAGGCCCACATCAAGGATGGACTTTGATGGGTCTTTCCTTCCTCCCGTGCAATCAAGGAAACGCATCTGCACAAAAAGTCAAAATGTTCGTTCAATTGTTAGGTTACTCCATTTAAAAAGGCCAATATAATCCCTATAAAAATGACCATTGTGAAATTACAATGCAATAACCTCATAATTATATTTCCAATATGATGAACAAAAACCCCTTGATGACTGTGGAGGAACACATACATTTTGAGCACATTCTGCACCTGACACAAAAGTATAAAATATCACTTGGTAAAAAATTGTACTTTCAAAAACTGTCATGTCTTACATTCTTGGTTGCTGCAACAACCCTTGCGATTTATGGATTTTGTTTATATGAAGGAATAGTTCACTAATTCCATTACTAAATTGCTTTCAACAGTAAGACAGAGGGCTGTTCTTGATCATAAAAGTGAATTAAGAATTTTTGTTAACAAAGGTTAAGAGTATTGTTTCAAACACCAATCAGTTTTATCATTTTTTTCATCCACAGCAGCTTTTCCATCAGTTAACTTCAGCGTAGCATCATTGCTTTCTTGCAGCTAGACTTGCTCATGTGTACGACTGTAAAACCATCGTGATTTCACGTGGCCTTTCAGGACGCGCAGTCCAAATAAAAATTAGCTGATGTGAAGTGGAAAAGCTTGAGCTGAACTCAGTGTGAAATGAAAGCACAACAAGCTCGACACGCCGGCCTGCCCTCAATCAGTGCCCAAAGTGGGTCACCATTTCCATAAGAAGAAATGACATTGCAAAGGAATAATATATAATAAAAAGAGACTGCATAACAGATTGTGTAATGGGGTAAAACTACTTACGTATTCATCGAGGATAAGATAGGAATCTCTCATCTGTAAATACAAAAAAGTAAAACAGAGAATGATTAACAGGCCTCAAATATCTACAGCTCTTTTACTCATTAAACAATGCTTAAATATATAACAAAATTAAAATGTTTTACAAACATTAGTTTATTGAAAAATGCATGCTATATATGTTAACAAATGTATGTAATACCTCAGTTAGTGCTATGTTCTCTAGTGTCTTATATTTCCTTTTATTTCAGCCCATTATCCAAATAATTTGCCATATTATTAAATATTTTAATCTTGGCTTATTTTTATATGCTGCTATGCCATTGACAAGCTGTCGTACCTTCTGATTGGACTCGGGGACAAGGCACTGGATGTCGGAGTGGCAGTCCAGGAAGGCCTTAAACTGCTCATCGCTTATGACAAATCTTTCAGCATCCCTGAGGGCACTTTCCCCAACGTTCTCCCCCTCGATCAGGAGGCACTGGAACACCTGTGGACACACATCACACTCTCCATCATTCCTGTCACAGTGCAGCTGGGATTACTGAGACTGCAAGTCATAGTTATCAGTTCGGTCTATCCATTTTTCCATTTTCCTTAACCACTTTATCCTGGTCAGGGTTGTAGTGGTCTGCAGTCTATCCCGGAATGACTGAGCACCAGGTTATGAAACCACATCCCAAACAGCCCAGGCACTGTGAGATGGCTATGCTATTTGCAGCAACTGTGCTGCCATAGTATCAGTCTCATTTAAAAAATAAATAAATAAATAACATTATGCTTGTAAATTGTGGACTTGTATTATATTAGCACATCTTTTTGCATATTTTTTAGTATGCCTATTAACAGTGTTCTGCTTTTATGCTTGTATGCTTATATGCCCATTTATACAGATGGGTAATATTTACTAGAGCAATTCAAGTTATGTACCTTGCTAAGATGGCATTACGGCAGGAACAATGTTTCCATTCATTCATTCATTCATTCATAATGCCACAAATGAAAATACTTTAAATGAGCAGCAAGTTATGTAATTAGACAACAGAAATAAAATAATTCAAGAAATAACCGTTGGTTGCACACTTCAGAATGGTAATCAGCTAGAATTTCTCCAGCATATTTTTGGTTGGAAATGTGTAACAACCAGCAGAATCTGCTCAGCCAATTCAGTGTGTAATGTGATTAATTAAAGCATCCAAGTGCAGCAGAAGGCATCATGCAGCATACCTTCCAACGCACTGGGTTCAGCTGCCGGATGTTCTCCCTCATATCCTCCTCCGCGTTGAAGCTGCAGATGACGGAGTTGATTTTGAAAGCCACCTTGTACTGTCTGCACCAGCTGCGCACCTTAAACAGGTTGTCCAGGTGGCTTTTGCTGCCTTGGGTGCGGCCGATCAGTTTGTTGGTTTCTTCGTCGAAGCTGTCGCAGGAGATGGCAAGAATGTCCAGATATTTCCCTGGAAGGAGAAGGAAGCTGGAGCTTTATTGCACTGGTCTGCTTGCAGAATTTCAATAAACATCTTGATAACATCGCGCAATGTGGTTCTTTGGCTACACTTTCATTCTTCCATCTATCTACAGAACTGTGAAACTATTTGTACATTTCATGATTTTGCCTATTATTGCATACCTATCACACTGAATGGATTCAGATTTTTAGACAAAATGTAAAATAATGAGTAAACACACAACACAGTTTTATAATTATTACTTCATTACTTTAAAAAAACAACATTATCCAACAGCTACATCATGCATGTGAAAAAGTGATTGATCCCTTAAACATAATAGTAAAATTAAGTTATGCAGCAAAATCAAGTCCATGTTGGGAAGGTTAAAGTTTTGTAGCGGCCTATTTGGTTGTGAACTGAATCCAACAGAAATGCTGTGGTGGCACCTGAAATGGGCAATTCATGCTTAAAACCTACCACTGTGTTTGAATTGCAGGTATGCGTCGCTTAATGATGGGGATGCATTCTAAGAAGTGTGCCCTTACGTGATTTCGTTGTTGTGCGAACATCATAGCACGTACATGCGCCGCGTCACGTCCGTTTTGACTTATTATTAATTATTATTGTACGTGATACAGCCTATTGCTCCTAGGCTACAAACCTGTAAGGTTATGGCAGATGAGGTAAACATAAGGCTGCTGTCAGCGTAACACGGCATGTTGTTTTACAGCAAACTTTTTTTTAAAAGTAGGAAGTACACTCTAAGATAATGACAAAAAGTACAGTATAGTAAATACCTGAACCAGTAACACAGTTGTTTATTATTACTATCAAGTATTATGTACTGCATACAGTCTTATGGGCCCACTGTCGCGTATGCGGTTCGTCATTGACTGACATACCTGTAAAGAAGCTCTGCAAAGAACAGGAAACTACAGTACCTCAACAGTCATATGAATGGTTGCTGCTAAAAGTGGTGCAACCGGTTATTAGGTTTAAGGGGGAAGTACTTTTCCACATAGGTGATATGATGGCCGGATAAATAAACAAATTAATGATTTAAAAAAACGGTGTTACACATTTTAGTGAAACCCGAGGGTAGAAGAACAGGTGAAAGCGTACTGAGGTTCTTGGACAGTTTTTTTTACTCAGTAGTTGCTGACCGTGCTTGTTGCACTACTGAGGCAATGTGGTCATCTGCAGTCCAAACCTGGTATTGCAATGGTGACTTGTGATGTGTGAAAAAAATGTTTCTAATATAATTGTTATGGTCGTTTATTTATCCGACACCTGTATCCAAGACAGTTTACTAGGATAGATATTTAACTACTTAATTTATAAGTTCTTAAATTAATCCGAGGAGAACTTTTATTGCGCAGCACAGACCCATGTAACATACCGTATTTCTTGAACCAGCTCTCCTTGATCATACTGCCGTTGCTGACAATACTGACACTGGGTAGCTGCAGGTCATCTTTGCAGTACTGCACCAGTTTGCCCAGGAAGTCGCCCCTTTCGTGCAGGAAGGGCTCCCCGCCCGAGAAGTTTATTTTCTCCATTCCTGTAAAAGGGACCGCAGATGGTGTGTCATGTCACAGTGAACACCTGAGGCTGAGAGGGATGAACTGCCCTCTGCGGCACCTTCGGCCTGGAGCGAGCCGGCGAAGAGCTCCGCTAGGGGGGTCGCTGGGGGGTCACTGTGGGCTGCTTGTAAGTGACCGAAGGTGTCGCTCTCACCGCGGTACACCTTGGGAAAGCTGTCATGTACTCACGTGCCCAACCCAAACTCAACTTTCCTGTTCGTACGGTGTGTGAAGTAAAAATGAAGCCGCTGCAAGTAATCTCACGATGCATTTCATGCAAAAATGCAAAACCATAATGATACAAATATACAAAGCCATATTTTTGTTCTTCTATTTCTACCACCCTTAGTAGGAGTAATAGTAATAATGACGATGGTGTACGCGATACCTGCTTCTTGGAGCAGGCGCAGACCTCTCTTGGCCTCCTCAAGGGGCAGAACGAACGACGTCTTCGCGGTGTGGAAGCAGAAGCCGCACTTGTAGTTGCAGCGGCGCGTGAAGTGGTAGTTGACGCTGCGCGGGGTGGGCGCGCGCTGCGCGGCTCGCGGGGCTGCGTCCCCCGCCGCCTCGCGCACGCCCACGAGCCCCGCGAGCCCCGGCAGGAGCGCAATGCCCATCCACCCGCAGGCGCTTCCCAGCGCAGCGGCGAGCAGGCAGCACAGCCTGCGCATGCACAGCTGCAGGAGGACATACACGCCGTGGAACCTGGCCGTGAGAGGCATCTCTGCTGCGCACCCTCAGGTGTTTCCCTCAGGTATCAGACGGAGCGGAAAGCCGGCGTCTTATACTACATTGGGCGGGTGAGCACGCCTTATCGGCAGGGGCGGCGACTTGTAATCTTGAAACGGCACAGACGCATTCGGTTTCGCTTCTCCGCGGGAAGAAAACGAAACATAGCCCGGCGGTCACGTGAGCTCGGACCAAAAAAGGGTGACTCTTGCTATTACTGTATGTACACATATGCAACCCTTGTCAGGTCTATACAGCGCTATGTGTCACTGCAGTGAGAAGAGCGCTATATAAACATAAAATTGAATTGAATTACTGTAACCGACACATTAATCGCACACCCGGTGACCGCATCGGTCTAAACGGCCACCGCAGAGCGCAAACGCGGGACTCCTTGTTCGGACCCTTAGCTTTCGTTTCCCACCCCCCAGCGGCGTTTGCGGGCGCGTTCTGTTCACTTTCGGTTTCGCTTTCTCCCACGCCCCGAGTACGTTGTTGTGCAGTACAAAGCAGTGGGGCAAAGTACACTTACAGTTCAGTGAAGTGCAGCGCAGTATAAGTTTCGTGTTGCGTCGCGGTGTCATGCGCGCACCACTCGGTCTTCAGTTCAAAAATAGGAGTCTGTCTCTAAGTTGGGTCAGAAGCGCATTAGGACTGTTTTTTGGAATGAGAATGTCCAAACGCGCCTTCAGTCTCCTAAACCAGTGGCGCTCCCGCGTCTTTGCGGTGGAGACTGATGCTCATGCAGATCCTGTCTACTTTGCCTTGAGTGAAACCCCTCACCCCAGTGGGGAGAAGGACTTACATAAGCTGTTTGGACGGGCGAAGAGTTACTCTCTCCACCTGGATATGGATGACAGGATCGAGAGAGCAATGTATTACGAGGACCTTTGGCGTAACCTGACCTCAAAGTTACAAGGAGACGGCGAAATTTGGGGCATATCCTCCTTCCGCCCTGGTGTGAGAAGCTCCGTGGACAGGGGGTTCTTCATCAGGGACGTTCCTGCCTCGTGGGACACGGAGGGAGTGCTTCACGAGCTGATTCGCAGCAGCCCAGTGACTGTGTGCAGATACGTCCCTGCAGGTGAAGGCACCCTCTGGTGTCAGGAGGTTCTGTCTCCAGCAGGTGACGGCAGGCTGTCTGTGGTGGAGAAGCACTGCGTGGTCCCGGCAGAGTCCCCTGCAGATCACCCATCTACATTGGACATCGTCAACTCCAGCGTGTTCTACACCTTCCAGGAGGCTTACAAAGTTCTCAAAGAGGTATGAAGGAAGAGATGTTCTTATTTGAGGTGTCTCAGTTGTATCCTGTTCCACAGATTTGTTGCTCCTGTTTGTGACCCTGTCTCACCGTAGGACACTTTTTCTTTACCTTACAAATGCACAGCTGGACCAACAAAGGGATGTATTTTCCCTCATAAAAGAAAAAAGACTGTTTAAATGTAAAAATGTTTGTGATTGCAGGTGTTTTTGAAGAAGATACTGTATGTAAACTATGCTGTATACAGAGCTGCAGGTGTGATACCTGCCCACTAAGTGAGAGAGACTTTCCTATTCAAAGTGACAGAAAAATAAGACATGAGGCAGTCATATTTCAAACTCAGCAAAATTTTGTGGAGGATGAGTGGTACTGCTACATATCTCTAACAGTACAGTACTGTACGTGTTTTCTGCAGCATTCAGAAGGCTCATATTTAAGTCTTGTGCAATTGTAACGTATATATAGCCAAATTTAAAAAAATGCCCAAATACAGTACCAGTCACTTATTACTAAACCAGTAACTAAGGGATTAAAAGTAGCCACGATTAAGTAGGAAATTGTAGGAAGTAGCAGAAAAAATGAAATAACCAGAAATAATAGCTATAACACATATTATAGTTTAAAAAGTAAAAGGAAAAAGCTTTTGTTTTTAACATGGTAAATCAAAAATATACTGCCCGGCCAAAGAAAAAAAGTCCCGCACTCTAGTATTTTGTTGGATCGCATTTAGCTTTGATTTTGGCACGCATAAGCTTATGCAATGTCACAACATTTATTTCCGTCCAGAGTTGGATTAACTTTTTGCCAAGATCTTGTACTGATGATGGGAGAGTCAGGCCGCTGCATAAAGTCTTCTCCAGCACATCCCAAAGATTCTCAATGGTGTTAAGGTCTGGACTCTGTGGTGGCCAATACATGTGTGAAAATGATGTCGCTCTCATGCTCCCTGAACCATTCTTTCACAATTTGAGCCCGATTAATCCTGGCATTGTGATCTTGGAATATCAGGAAAGAAAAAAATCCATTGATGGAAAAACCTGGTCATTCAGTATATTCAGCTAACCTCATTTTTTGGGCACATAACACTGGTGAACCTAGACCTGACCAACTGAACCTACCCCACATCATAATGTTAAGGTTCTTGTTTTTTTTCTGGTGGGGAACTGTCGTATTCCTGTTCGCGCGGTCTCTCCATAGGGGTTCGGCGTTTGACAGGTCCGTCAGAGCCAGGGCTGGTCCATCGGCGGACGACATCACCCCTGTAAGCGCTTATCTGCATGGACCACCATGGAGGCAGTGGCAACAGCTTAGTCTTGGTTGTGTTTTCTGGCATTCTATGTCTAGCGGGGGATTTTGCTGTTTGCCCTTACTTGTACAGTGTTGGCACTAGGGAGTGTACAACCCTCGATGTACCTGGTGCTAACACTTAGCGATTTTTTGTACTCACAACTACGTTAAAACATTAGGCGAAGTGGCGGTCTCCCACCCTTGTAGTAGTTTAGTGATTTCTGTACTGGAGTTCGACTGGGCTTGAGTTTGTCATTTGTTTTCTTTTCTTTTCGTGGCCCAGCTCAGGATGTCTGTTTTGTTCTGTTGTTCTTGAGTTGGGAACCGCCTATATTCTGTAAAACTGTTTGGAGCCTGGTTCTGGTTTTTGTTTGTTTGTATATGTGTCTGTATATAATTCCATCACTCCCCACTGTAAATAAATTACACTTGGTCACTGTTAAACTGTATAACTGTGCCGTGTATCAGGTTCATTGTTGAAGGGGGTTCTTCCCTACCACCTACATTTTCTTCCTTTTCCTTAAAATGCTACGATCCTCAATGCTGGTCCCCTAGCCAACGAGCTGGGTCGTAACAATAACACTAAGTTAAATCCAGGTGGTGACTTTTGTTGGCCGGGCAGCGTATATGAACACGTTCATGAATGCATCAAGCAGTTAGCAGGCGTCATATTAACACTTATGTTGACACAGCATATCAAGCCTTTGTGAGATAAACAAAAAACTGTGAGAGCTGTTTTACAAACCGGATTAGGCGGCACGTTCATATGACAGTCATGAATATGTTCAGTTCTCTTCAAATCACCATGTAGTTTTGTTTTCTGTGTATGGAAACTGGTGGTGCTTGGTCCACAGCAGCAACATTTTCCATGGGGAAAAATGACCCTTCTAAGCAGTAGTTGTTGTGAACATGTATAAACACAACAGCTAATGTGGAAAATTGCACTTCAGTGGTTGTGATGCAAGCAGCCATTGTTGCAGAGTTGTTCTAGTTGGGGTGGATGGATGAGGGGTAGAGTGCATCGCTGTGCTAATAGCTTTCTGTCTCCTCTACAGTGCGAAGATGTTTTGCCCGAGTCGAAGCAAGTGCTGCGTCTCGTGGATCAGCACTTGGAGACGAGGGCGAAGGGGCCCTTTCCTGTTGTTATCATAGAAGGACTGGATGCAACAGGTTAGCACCACACTCAGCTGTTGGCAGAAATTGTGATATTTATCATACTGTACTTTGCAGACTGTGCTGAAATTGTTGTATTTATCATAGTGTACTTTGCAGAACATTAGAAATAATGCCACATCATTACTGTGTTGAGTAGATAAAGCATTATTTTCTGTGCAAGGGCTTGTCTGTATGTTATATACATCGTGGCTGTGCTGACGTTTCCATTTGCTCCATTCCCTTTGCCGTGTTTCCTCATGTTTCTCACCAGGTAAGACGACTCTGACTCAGTCGCTGAAGGAGTCCCTCGGGGCCACACTGCTGAGGTCCCCCCCGCAGTGCTTGACCCTGTGGAGGGCCTGCTTCGATGCAAAGCCCCCCCTCATCCGCAGGGCTTTCTACGCCCTGGGGAATTACATCACTGCCGGAGAGATTGCTGTGGCATCAGCATGTGGCCCAGTTATAGTCGACAGGTGGGGCTTCAACTGTTAGCTATCTGCTGTGTGTCTGTTTTTACGAGATGATACACAGTTTGAGGAGGGAATACACCTGTAATCTCTATTCAGTGGGTTTTGGGTTTGAATCATCACATCAAATCCCTCTCTGCACTGGCACTGAAATTTATGAAAGGGATCAGTTCATTTTGAACAACCCTGTATTTCTGAAGTAACCATTTAAAAAATAATTTAGCATATGTGTTTATTATGTGGTTATTACTAATTTATTTAATTTTTTAAAAACTTTTAATTGGTTTATTTTTGCATTTCAGTAACACAAAGACTCTTTGCAAGATTCAAGCAAAAGTGTGGGGTCAAATGAGCAGGTGCTGGCATCTTGTGCTCAGGGCTATGTTAAATTGTCTCTGCCAGGTACTGGCACAGCACGGCAGCCTACGCTATCGCCACAGCTGTGAGTGGCAAGGTGGACCACCTGCCACGCCCTGGGTCTGAGGTGTACTGCTGGCCTGGTGACCTGCTCCGGCCAGACTTGGTTCTGCTCCTGACGGTCAGCGCCGAGGAGCGGCTGCGCAGGATCAGGGGGCGGGGTGGTGAGAGGACGCGGGAAGAGGCGGTGCTTGAGGCTAACAACCTGTTTCGTCGCAAGTAGGTACCTCCCCCAGGGTTCAGTATTTGGTAGAATGTTCATTGATAATTTGCTGTGCAATATATCATGAAGTTTACCATAGGAGGGTAGAGGTAAGGCACATATTTTTAATCAGTCATGTGCTGATGATGCACTGCTCTTCTGCAGGGTGGAAGAGACCTACAGGAGGATGGTGCATCCTAGCTGTGTACCCGTGGATGCCAGCCCCCCTGCAGACCAAGTGCTGAAACAAGTGCTCCTTTTAATTCAGAACGAATGCCACTTGCAGAGCCGCCTGCTACGGCCGTTTCCCTCGCCTGGCCAGCAGGGGGCAGCTTAGTGCTGCAAATCAGTTTACCCCCTTGCCCTCCTTCTCCCTCTTCAACAACGAGGGGCTGGAACCCAGAGAAGCTTTGGGTGCAACTGGACGACCTGCTTCTTCCCTAAGGTCTGCAGTAAGCATTGATGCTGCAGGTCTCGCAACTCTGGACTTC
Organism: Heterotis niloticus; assembly: GCA_018136845.1. Lineage (NCBI taxonomy): Eukaryota > Metazoa > Chordata > Actinopteri > Osteoglossiformes > Osteoglossidae > Heterotis > Heterotis niloticus. Next base: position 12,769,151 of record CM030901.1, on the reverse strand, counting down.
CTCTATCAGTACCAACAAGGGGGTTCTGGAAAACCAGAGATGTTGGACTGAAAGACCCCATTCATCATCACACTGATTTAAATGTGTTTCATGCAGCTTGAGTCCTAGCACATGAGAATAATATAATACAACCAGTTAAGTTGTACATAATTATGGAAATATAACTTAAATAAATGTTTAACGTTGCACAGAATGTTTTTTCCTCCCACTTGTATGAACACATGAACAGAACCCAGCTTTCATTGTGTGGAGTACGTCTGTTTCCATTGTTACCAAGTTTTTTGTGCAGCGGCTTAAGGTAAGGGAATCCTGTGGCAGTGGGAGCAACACTGCATCCTGTTACATCCTACATTCTGGTGATGAAGCCCATACCGCGTGTGTCAGCAGCTACGTTGAAGCAGCACTTTTCAATTTAACATAGGCGCGTTCCTCAAGCTGGGCAACCATGGTGAAATACCAGCAGCAGCAGTGACACACTGATGGATTATACACACCTTTGCCCTGCTCAAGTTCTTTAATAGTCATTTAGTTGCAGGGCTTAGACACACATCTGTGGCAGGATACACGGTGTGTTTTGTATTTGTCAGCCTTTCTGGCGATTGCATTTTACCTTGGGGTCATTCTTAGGACCGATGGTCAAGAACTGTGCTGTGAATGAGGGTCAAATTCTGTCACACTCCAGACCAGTAAAATTAATGCAGTGCTTTATTTATCTGACATCTTTACTATTTTACCGTGATCTACCTATTTATACAGTAGGGTAGTCTTAGTGTATTATTTCATACCAAGTACCTTGAATAGGAGTGGGATTTAAACCAGCAACCTTCAGAGGCAACAGCCTTTATTTATTCATCAGGGGTTTTCACACATGCCCCCCCCCCCCCCCACTTCTAAAACCTATGGTGCTGTACAAAACAGCTGGATTTACACTTGTATTTTGTAGTAAATATGTTTTAATGCAGCTCCGGTGTCAGGTTTTTCACACAGAGTAGAAAAAACACACCAGGGAGTTCAGAAGGGTGTTAAGAGTTGAGGATGCTGAAAAACCAGTGTAACAGTGACATCAGCTATCCAGTCTCACCTCAGGGCAAACGTGAACACACACCTACACACAGCTTGAGTTAAACATATTATTTGTGTGTGGTGGAGGTGCCAGTAGGTGCTCTGTGGTCAGAAGATTAATTGATCATTTTTGGGTGGATGAGCTTGGCCGGGCTATGGGCCAGATAAGATGAAGTGCTGTGTCTCTTGCACTCGGACACCCCAGTGGTGTGTATGTGTATGTGTATGTGTGTGTGTGTGGGGGGAGACAAAAGGGATAAATGAAACAAGCCTTTTAGCTGTGTTTTCAACACCCGCTGTTCACATCACGCCATGAAAACCAGGACTGTGACTCACAGCCAAGTAACTTGACCACTGAGTGAGGAACATTGGCTTCGCAAATCAAACTGGTCTGCTTCAAGTGAGACAGCTGCTCTCCGCCACCAGTATGAGAACCTGTTTCAGGCCCAAGATCTCGTGCAGGAAGTTAACTAAGTGGCTGGCACCATTTCCCATGTTAATCTTGACAAAGTTGAAGGGAATCTGTACACCGTTTACCAGTGTGTGAACCTCAGCTGAAGCCAAGGGGCAGTCCATCCAATTTTATTAACACCTTAATCTCGGTAATCCTGATAATGGTGGTCCAGAGCCCATCCTGGAATGAATGGATGCTAGGCTGTGAAACTACACCCCGGATGGGATGCCAGTCCGTCACAGCCAAGCGCCAGTCATCACACAGTATTTATGCTTTTCTGAATCAATAATCCAGCGACACATTAGCTGTTGAATAATTTTTTGCCTGCCCGACAGTTTGCTAAGCAGTAAGGCTTCATATTAAGATGCAACATCACATGTTGGATTACATCTGATGGCCAGGTTTGGCTGTCCTGTCCTTGCCAAGAACATCGAAGACACAGAAAAATGTGGTCATCCAAGTTAGCGCCCACACACACAACATCAGATGATTCCGCAGCCACACAGATGCATTTCATAAATCCCCCTGCCATTGATTTTCAATGTGGTGATGCCGTTTATTTCTAAGTCTGCCATTAAGGCTGCTTTAAAGAGCAAAGCTTTTGTGCACCTATCAAAACACCACTGTAATGGATGGCCTGGGGTGGAGGACGGGTCACAGGACCTTGCATTAGCTCCAAGTACAAGGAAAAATTCCCCTAGATAGTTTATACTGTCCCTGTGGGCTCCAGATGAACTCCCTGTAGAGTTGATTTAACACCAAACGTTCAACATGCACAACACGTTGGCGTCATACCAGTATGTGCTGGTTTTTGTTCAGCCGTTGATTTGTGCACAAGTGCAAATATTTCACTCTTCGAGTTAAAAATCCTGTTTACAAAATTAACCCTTCAGTGCTGAACCATGTAGTGTTTCTGGGGGGTTGTTGCACACTGGCTTCTCATCTTAAGAACACAGCGGGGACATCGAGTTTGTTCATCAGTCATTTTGTATGTAACTCAAAAGTTACTTCTTCCAATACAGTCATGGTTAACAAAAACAACATTTTCTTTAATTTACAAGTAAGGGTTTATGAAAAATATCTTAAAAGGTTTATTTTTTAAATCTTGAAGTTTTTATTAAATTTGGACTACATTAAATATAAATATCTTGCGATCTCGACCCCGTTATCTCCCCAGTCTCATATCTCACCATATGCTTTGGTAGAACGGATTTCCCGATATGCGATTTCCCCTGAAAAGCCATCAGTATCATCTGTCACTCCCACCATGCATGGAATATGTCACCGCCTATGCAATTCTATCCCATTATGCCACCACTTGCTGCTAATTATGGCCTCTGATGCCAAACTAACAGTCTGAAATACACTAATGTGATCCTGCACGTCCACCTCCACACATGGACAGAATTATTGTGAATTGTCTGTTGGGATTACATATTTATATAAAATATATATGAAATAATATATTTATATTCACATATAAAACGTTCTATATTAAATTATACACTGATCAGCCACAACATTAAAACCACTGACAGATGAAGTGAATAACATTGATAACCTTGTTACAGTGGCACCTGTCCGGGGGGGGGGTATTGGGCAGCAAGTGAGCAGTCAGTTGGTGAAGTTGACATGCTGAAAGCAGGAAAAATGGGCAAGCGAAAGGATGTAAGCGACTTCGACAAGTGCCAAATTGTGATAGCTGCACGATTGGATCAGAGCATCTCCAAAATGCAAGGTCTTGTGGGGGGTTTCCGGTATGCAGTGGTTAGTACCTAGCAACAGTGGTCCAAGGAAGACAACCAGTGAACCGGCCACAGGCCCATGGCCCCCAAACATCATTGATGCCCATTTGGTCTGATCCCACACAAGAACTCTACTGTGGCACAAATTGCTGAAAACCTTAATGCTAGGCATAATAGAAAGGTGTTAGAACACGCAGTGCATGGCAGTGGAGCTGTGTATGGGGCTGTGTTGCCACAGACCAATCAGTCAGTGCCCATGCCGACCCCTGTCCACTGCCAATAGCATCTACAATGGGCATGTGAGCATCAGAAATGGATGATGGAACAATGGAAGGAGGTGGCCTGGTCTGAAAAATCGCGTTTCCTTTTAGATTGTGTGGAAGGCTGAGTGCATGTGTGTTGTTTGCCTGGGGAAAAGATGACAGCAGGATGCACTATGAGAAGAAGGCAGCGTGATGCTCTGGGCAAAGTTCTACTGGGAAACTTTGGGTCCTGGCATTCATGGGGATGTTACTTTGATGTGGCTACTGTAAAATTTTTCAGGAATGGCTTGAGGAACATAAAAAAGAGTTCAAGGTGTTGTCTCCGCCTTCAAATTTCCCAGATCTCCATCTGATCGAGGATCTGCAGGATGTGCTGGAAAAACAAGTCTGATCCACAGAGGCCCCGCCTTGCAAATTGTGGGACTGAAAGCATCTGCTGCTAACGTCTTGGTGCCAGATACCACAGGACACCTTCAGACGTCTTGTGGGGTCAAGGTCAAAGCTGTTTTGACGGCATGAGGGGAATCTATGCAATATTAGGCAGCTGGTTTTAATGTTGTGGCTCATTGGTGTTCACTGCTGAACTAGTTGTGGATTAAAGGTGCACATTATATTTACATACCCATGCTAAGTGACCAGCCTCACCTCCCTTCAAAAAATTTTAAAAAATAAATGTGGGGGACATAACAACATAAGACTGTATCTTCTTTCCAAAAATTCTTGTTTATTTCTAATTCTGGACTGTATTATTCCATAAACATATGCAGCATTTATTATGCCTTTTATCAGTGATACATGGTGAATTACATAGAAATTAAGAAAAAATATTTGCAATTCAAGCATTTGTTGCACGAGGATGCAGTGTAATGTTTTTGTACTGTCAGACTGTTGTCCTTCCATAATATTTACAAGATCATGCAGAAGCACCTTTATATTATATACAAATAAAACAGAAACAAAAAATGCAGTGGCATCTAGGGTACTTGTAAGTACTTATAGTACATTGTCATTCTTCAACTGAGCACGTGTCTGTTCTAAATAATTGCCAGATAAGTCAAACTTGTCTCACTGCTTGTGTGTTCATTTGTCAAATAAACTAAATGAGTGTGATTCCATCCAGCCTGAAGGAACACACATTTACAATCATCGTATCATAGATTCAGAGTAAAATAATCCTTGATCAGAGTCAGCACGCTTCCTGCAGATCACAGACATGATCCATGGGGCTTGGGGCCGCATGACTGTTGTGGTTGAATATGAAGTGCATCATTACAGGTGCAGTCACCGTGTCCTCACCCCTGCACATGTTGGTGGAAATGATTACTGGGTTTTCTATATGGGACCTCATTCTTTACATTCATAATTCACAACTCCCAGCATATACATATTGCATATTGTAGGTATCATTCCAGTGAAGCCCCAGGGTTTGGACAGCAGAACCTCGAATGAGACCTAAGGACAGTAGGTTTATGTGCTCCAGTACATACCAGCGCATCATAATACAGCAGACAGGTGCTTCCATATTTCATTAGAATAGTGGAAACAATGCAGAAGCCTTCCATAAAATAATTAAAGACTCAGTTGGAACACAGGGGTCCAGCAGGTGAAATTATGTGGACAGCAGTGTTGAATGACAAGGGGCTGCTACAGAGAGGAAGCGCCAGTGGTGGAGGGATGGAGAGACGCCGTGATATGGGCTGTGGATGGGAGGAGGTGAACGGGTGGGTGGCCTGGAGGGTGTGGGGGCGCGGATTCCTCGAGCTGGTGCCTCTCCAACACTGGCTTCACCCCCCCACCCCAGCCTCCCACCCCTCCAGCTGGCAGATAGGTCTGCTCCCCCCAAACTCCTTCACCATTGGCTCACAGTGGGAGCGGAGCAGCTGCTCAGGAGCTCATCCAGGAGAAGCCTGGGTGGATTACCATCTCGCCCCTGCCTTTGTTTGGGAATGCTCTCCCTCTCAATTTCAAAAATCCCTGGGAAAAATCAATATGTGCGCCACGCCAGGAAAATGTGTCAGAAATCACGGTTAATTAAGTGTCATGGGCTAAGGAAAGGTAATGGTAATTTTTTTTTTTTTTATCTTAAACCGCATAAGTTCTTTGGAACATACATTTGGGGTTCCTAAAATCTTTCAACACAGCAAAAATAGAAGCATGGGCTTATTTCCTGTTTCTGAAAACATATTTATATGTGGATGAAGACAGTTACGTGTATACTGTAGTGTTTTCTGTTCCATGACACGCTGCACTGTTTTTCATTTGGGATGATAGGATGTATAAATCCAATCCCATGTCTCCTGGCGGATGGTGGGGGCTGCGCCTAGAGGTGCTAAATATTTAAAGATGCAGCGAGATCTCATTAAAATCCAAACCAGATTGGCCCTCCTAAGGACCCAGCTCTTGCTGTCAAAGTTGGGTGGAAACTAGGAGGCGTAACTCGGTCAAAAGTGACACAAAGTGTATTGCTATCGTTCCCTCTCCTGAAGACACACCGAGGGCCCAGGGTATCAGTTTTCTTTTAAATAAGGCCGACTTCACTGAGAATCAGTGCATATGGAGCAGATATTGCCGTCTGGCTACAAGGCGATGGCTGGGAGTATTAACACAACTGCCCGGCAACCTAAATATTTACAAATTCTTCTATTATGGACTCCAGTACGGGAGAATTTGTCCTACATTTAGCTTTTTTCACAACGCGTGCCATGAATCTGCAATGTGTTTGGAGAATTTACTGTTTCACTGACTCCACTCTCACACACTTCACTCTCTTTTGTTACTGGGTGGTTTGAATTATTTACATACAGTATATCTATCTATATTTATCCACACATACTATGTATAAAATGTACATGGTGAAGATCAAGGCTCCTAAAATTCTAGTCATTCTCTTCACCTGAAATGAATGATGAAAGGACACCACATCTGAGTCGTACATCACGGTGTGTCCCTATATTAATAATTCTGCAAAAAGTTTTTTGGTTATGTGACAGAAAAAGAATAATTCGATACTCGCACAATTAAGTGGACGTTGATAAATTATTGCACAATTTCATAAAGCCACCTGGCACTGGAAATGCTGTGAAAAATTTACGAGCATGATTTGAAAATGACCTTTTTGGATAATAAGATTCTACATAATTATCTATTTTCGTTTGGCAGCAAACTTGCTGTAAACTGGAGGAAGGGCAGGAAAAAAAAGAGGAGCCCAAGTGCTCCGGAGCACAGAAAGCCCCGGTTCCTTATCCAGGCTAAGCCCCTTGAATCCCGCTGCACCCATTTAGCTAGCTCACCGCGAGGCTCTCCTGCGGTAAAAAAACACATCTTCTTGCTTAACATTCATCTCCCTGCTCCAGAGAAACTGCCGGCTTTATGACAGTTCATCCTAATAATCAAGACTGTATACCCGGCTGCCCCCATGACGAGAGACTAACAAGGGAAATGGATTTATTGAAGCTTTTCGGCCTCTTCTCCCCTTGTCCTCCCACCCTTCTGCAGTTACTGGTACTCAAATGGTTCCCCTGTAATGAAGGACCCAATCTCTTCAAAATCCTACAACTTTGGCTGAGTTCTCCTGTCACATGAAATGGGTCTAACTATCAAAATATTTTTTTCTTTCATTTTCGGTGACGGCCTTAAACCTTAGCAGCTGTGATGGACCACGTTGTTACTGTCTCTGCAGCTGGAAGCAAGGCCCCGCAAACCATTCCAGCATTCAGGGACGTGCGCTGTATCTTACGAATCCCACCATCCGTTTTTATAAGCTAAAGATTATATACAGGAGGGCAAAAAAGACACTCATTGGGATTCCGGGACTGGTGGTACACAGCGTCTTTTAACAGAGGCCAGCTTTCCACCTTGTTCTGCATCTCTCTCGATGTACAAAGCTTGGCACCAGATCACGGAAGCTGTAACTCCAGGATTTGGACTAGACTGACGATGGCCTCTCACGGCCTGAAGCGAACGATCCCTATTTGCCCACTCAGTGACCCCCCTCCGGGCTGGAGAACTACAACAGCAACAATGCGTTGAATCAATGGAAGCTCTTGCCCTGCGGCCGAGTCCCCTACAGGGCCTGATCTGTGCCTCCGGGGGTTTTTAACAAGCCAGGGTTGTGTGTGCTGTCCCCTGGCAACGGTCATCTACGAGAGGTCAGCCTGACCAATGCAGCCTCCCCCCCACATAAAACCACTTGGTTCATTTTTAACAGCGAGGGTTGTGGTGCCACCAGAGTCAACGGTTACTCAGGAAAACCCAATTTTATTTAAAATTAATTCAGAAAAATAAATTTCATTTGTCTTTTAGTGAAGTGCAAATCCTAGGCAGTCGAGTGGCTTTTTCACTTATATTTAGCTTGAATGTGCAAAACCTTAACAGAAGAACCAAACACTTTAAAAGTTTCATACACAAGAAAATATAGCTGACTAGAAAATAGATCTTCTGTTGTGAAAATCCTTTCTTTAAATATTTTTGTAGTTCAGACTGACAGGATTTAAGGTGTCGTGTCTCCTCTTTTACACTGTTTATGTCCCTGGCACAAAAATAAAAAAAGCTGCTAAAAACGTCACTAACTCAACAGATAGGTCAACGAACCATTCATTCAAATATAAAATGTGAGCTTTTGGAGAAGGCGTATGTTTTAATAGGTAAATTGAAGTGTTTTAATAACCCCAGGGTAAGTGGAATGGTAAAGTAAAACCCCTGCTGTGTGAAACACACCTCAGCCCCAGCACGAGGACAGGCCCCCTGGGAGGTAGACGACAAAAATCTGAGATATACTGTCAAGCTTGTCCTGTTTACACAGCAGTTACAAGCTCAGGGACATGGTGAACCCAGAGCATCAGTAACATTCCTCAAAGAGGAGAACGGTGAAAAAGCTGGGCTAGTGTTCAAACCCAACATCTTAACGGAGAAACTTTATCCGCATTTTATCAGTATGAATAATCCTTGGCCTCGACCATCATACGGTCATGCGTGTTGTCCCGCCGCCACGGAAGAGGTGTTTAGTGTCAGTATCATGAACTGGGTATATGGATGCACTCAACTTTTTTTTTTAACCCAAACCAGAGCATAGATCAGCAGTGACAGCTTAGGGACTCGGTGCACACCCACAGATTCAAACTCCAGCTGCCACAGAGCGGTACCACCTGTCTACCAGAGTACTGGTGCACCATTCAGGCTCACCTGCTCCATGCCGATCAACCACAGCCGGCACCGTAGGCGCTCGAACCCCAAAGCTAGCGTGCCAGAGGGATCTCTGAGGATAGCTGGACTTGGTTGCTAGGATGATGGAAATAAATCAAACACAACTGAGGGAATCCAGCAGTTTCCTGCAGAGTCAGCATTTCCAAAGCCTGAGATGATGTCATTTTTTTGCCATAATAAATATGTTTATTCTGCATATTTTATTGCACCAGGGCAACTGCTGACTCTCTTCAGACATTCTTAATAATGATATGCATCAGGACACCTTTGTGACATTTCTGTGACATCATTTTGAAGGCGCCATCAAGACAATGGCAGGAAAGGCATCACAGAAACTTATGAGCAGCTCTGATGTGCCCATTGGAATGATATGTGATGGAGGGGAGCTATTTTTCTTAACAGCACATATTTTTTGCACCAGCAGGCATCCATAAAGCAAACTGACAGTCACAAGCAAGGCAAAAACAACTATCACTCCTTTGTTGTGGAAAGGCAGGATATTGCCACACCTGTCCCCCAGGTGAACTTAGCCCTAAATTTGATCAGGAAAAGCTGTTCTGGTGTCGTGAAGGCTTCGACAGGCCGTGGCTGCGTTTCTAAACCTTTAGGCAGCCCCTGGGTGGTGCAGTTGTTACAGCTGCTGCCTTGCAATTGAAGCACCCAGGTTTGAATCCTCAGCTCCTGCCATTTTACCCCTCATCAAGGCACTTACAGTAAACGCATACAGTGAATACAGCCCGACTATTTTCACTAAATGTCTAAATCAAATAGTCGAGAAGCTTAGTATACAGACCTAATATTGTTAGGCATTAGCTAAAAAGAAGGATAACAGCAGTAAACTGACTGACAGCCAGGGTGTAATTCAGAGGATGAGAATCATCGCCTGTGATGACTGTCTGTGATGCATGGATGTTTTCATTCTATTGTTTCACAGTTCATCCACAGCTGTTTTCTTCAAAAACCACTTCATACGTAGACAATATTGTAATTAAAAGTATCCTGAAGTCGGCACTTAAATATGAGCAAAAGTAGAGCACAATAAAAGTTGAACAAGTGAAAATGTCACATTAGGCTGTTTCTCAAATGCATGCATAGAATAAAACGATCAAAAATGAAGAAATAGTTTAAAAACTTCACCTTCACTCAGAAAGGTATAAAGTGAACTGCTGAGCAGGAATATTCCCCAAACAAGTACAACCACACATTTCTCCAGTTTGTGTAGGCTGGACTGAGATATAAAGCTGCTCTTATAGACTTCTGAAATGGAGTGTTCTGTCCTAGAAAAGCCCTAGTGTATAACAAACAGGCAACCAACCAAACAAACAACCAAACAACCAAACAACCGACCAAACAAACAAAGACAAACAGACAGACAGAAGACAGACAAGCAAGCAAACACAACTGAAAGCAGCTGCAAATAAGAATGAGCGACTTTGTTGTGTGATGGAATGAGTGAAAGCAGACTGTGGCAGGAAGTAGACGTGGTGGAACTGGGCACCGCCAGTGACAGAAAACATGAGGGAGCTGAAAAGGGTGTCATACCGTTCCATGCTCCCACACAGCTCGTGGGGTCCCATGGCGAGCAGGCTGTCCAGACCAACACAACGCTCAACTCACACCCTCATGGCCTGTCACTGCCAATATCCTGTGTCTGAAACACCTACTGAATGCAAACCTGTGGTTTCATCTCATTGCAGAGGCTCCCGGTGAGCATGCACTGCATTGAAGCTGCACTCTCCTCACACACAGATAACAAGAGGACAGCATATTTACATGTGCGTCCAATTATTTGTTCACTTTGCTCCATTCTTTTCCCACAACTCACAACTTACAAACATGGACCTTGGTGTAAATGAGATGTGGCTTGGCTCATCCTGATGTTCTTTGGCAGGTACAAATAAAAACAAGTCATACACAAAAAAAAAAAAAAAAGCCAATAGGAAGTTTCGGCAGCTCATTCTCTCTCTCCTTTGATCCCGGTTTCTTTTCTGTTCAATCACATTCACGTTCTGATGTCAGATGGCCATGCTTCCCGTCCAGCTCTGCCATACGCCGCTACCTGATCTCTGCGGTCTCACCTGACCTGTCAAAGGAGCTTGAGGGATAAACTGTGCGATTAAGGAAAGCCAGTTTTAACGGGGGTTGGAGAGCAGATGCTTTCATTAAAAATGCAGGCGAAGGAGACTTCTTCCAGCCAGAAACTGTCCTGTGGTTTAGAGCTTTCACTTCCACTCATGAACATTGCCCGGAGCCAAGACACGACAAAGCTGCCTAGCAATTGCCGGACAGAGGCCATAAATTATTGCAAGCAAACACCTCGTAATGACAAGCTGGCCGATTTTTATCTCTCGAATAAGAAACAGAAAACAGGCACACATAATGTCACTCACACAAATTAGAGTCGGCAGGGGGATCGGGGCTGGAGTGGCTAGCTTATTTCTGCATTCCCATAAAAGACAAACATCAAGGGAGTCTGTTTCAGTGGTTAGGGAATTAAAAAAAAAAAAAAAAATCAACTAGTCATTTCTTTTCTGTGTCTCAGCCTGTATCTCATCCTGCTTTACTTGAGCTTCTGAAAAGTCCTTGTTCCTGTGCATACATCCAGCTCCAGGATCTGTTGGCCAGCAACTACATTACCTTGGGCAGTGATGGAAAAAAGTGTCATTGTGTATAGCATGAGTACAACTTTTGTCCATCAGGTTTGGTCATTTGCATAAGACAGTCTCAGTGAAAAGTGTGAGCCCACCGGGGCAACCTGGACAATGCGTGTATGGAACAATCTAGAGCAAAGTGTGTTAAAAAAAACAAAAAAAAAAACAAACTGCTTATGTGAAAAAGAGGTTTTCTGCAAGTGTACTTAAACTTTTGACTGAAGCTGCACACGAGAAATGTTCAGAAGGAATGGTCTGAACTGAAAGGCACCAGCCGATGACACGGGAGCTTTCTAGATATGTGTCACTTCCTTGAGTGAACCCTTCAGTGGAAACCAGCAAACTTAAACAAAACAACGAGACCTTGTTCTCATAAAGTGAGAAGCAGAAATCTAGGAGTAAGAAAGCAACTTCTGGTCTTTGCTTACATGAATAAAACATATGGTGGTATCATAATGGCCTAGATCTTCTGGCCCAGCCGTGGCGTCTGGCTTTCCTCAAGTGCTGAGCAGGAGGGGAGAGGGATGCTGCTGCCAACGGACTGTAATCCTGCACATCTGGAAGTCAAACTGCCCACTCCACCCCATCCATCCTCGTCCTCCTGAGACCATAAAACACAGTTCACTCCCCGCGGACATCAGTAGCCTGTTGTCCAGCGCTGCACCGTACGCCACGTGTGAATGAAGATTTCATAAGACCCCAATACCGAACAGGGGTCCCCCTACATTGGTGGTCTCGAGCCTGGATTCTCAGAGGAGAAGGAAAACAAACTGCCCGAGACGAGATTGTTCATCACACGCACGTCCTGCTGACCACGAGAGGAGGTCAGGCTGCTGAATGCCTCATTACTGAGAAATGCTACAGGAGAACCTGGAAACTGTTCTTGCCCTTGACTGATATCCTATTATCTTCCTTATACACCGCTGCAGCAAAGGATGCACAGTTTCTGTTGGTAAAGTCTTTTAAATTAGAAGTCTGGCGGAAAAGCTCACAACTGAATAACCATTCACAACAAAAGACATTTTCATTAGCAAATAATGCTGCTGCAACTGAAATGCAAGAAAGGAAACACACACTTAATGGCAGTATTGATGTGCCTGTAGAACCATGATTTCTGCTCACAGTCCCTTGAGATCAGAAGCTTCTCTGTGTGTAGCCCTATGATATATAAAATTCTATCCTACGTTTAATTTCCCCAATGACCACTAATGATTTAAGTTCACAGTATACAAGAAAACTTTTTTTTTTATTATAATTTATTCCCTTCACCTCCATTATACATGGTTTTATTGTGACTTGGGAGATGATATGGATCGAAAGCCCTTAATTTAGCTCCGTTATTACTGTGATATCTGATGCTACCAAACACGGCTCTCATTCACATAACAAGTATAATAATTGGTTGTTATTAAACAAATGTGTTTTTAGGATGAAGCAGATGTCAGCAAAATTCTTACACGAGGCAGCAGCCTCAACATTTTAGAGATTTACAAACACTTCCATTCTGTGCCTTGTGCACACGGGGTTTGAGCGCTCTTTTCGGTTGCCTACAATAGCTTCAAGATGAAGCCGATTATGCCGTGCAGAAACTGCATATGTGGATGCTGTGCCCTTGACCGGGGTACTTACTTTTAATTGCTTTGCTAGAAAAAGAAACCCTGCATTATCTAACTTGCTTTGGTAGTGCATAAACAGCAATAAAATGGCCCCAGAAAAGGTTCTGCAATCACAGTGTGGGTTTAGTAAGTTTCCAGTGACCTACCTTGGTGATGTAAGGTCTGATGGTCTTATGGGGCCTCTGTCTTCAGCTGAATTAGTATGACCCACGCTACGTTTGCAATTACCCATAATACCACGTTAAGTGCCACTCACAGCACTGGAGGACAAAGGTGTTCTTTCAGGCTCCAGATCCCTCCATCCAGCTCCCAGCCGATGGCCCCAGTGTTTTATGAATGTGCATACAGATGCTTATATGAGGGTTCGGTGCCCCTACCAGGTCTCTTGCTTTATGGGATGCCTGTGCCCTTCTGGGCTCCCATGAGAGTTGCCGTTACAATAAAGACTAAGTTCGGTGGCCACAAAGCAAAATGTGGGACAGAGTCCCACAAAGGTGACACAGGTCGGCCCTTCCCACAATGCAACGCATCTACATGTGACCGTAGTGCAGGCCTGATCGTCTTAATAACACAGATGTGTTCAGTGCTTTGTCTGCATACAGACCCAAATGTGCAGACCACAGACAAGCCTTTACATTCAGTCACGCTAACATCATAAAAATTAATTGGGTACATCTCTTAATCTTTAATGCATCTTGGCTCTGCAGGTGGCTGGAAACCTTAGCTTATGTTATGGGTCTATTTGAATGGTCTTACTGCCTCGTTTCCGAGCATCCGATACTAAACCGTCAGACTTCCTCCTGTCTCGGGAGAGCACAGGAGTCTTTCACAAGCTTGTTCTTAGAAGCGGTGAGAACATCAGACTGAAAGGCTGCACACTGAGGCAACAGTTTCTTCAAGCTCAGAACGCAACTTTTCGTGAGCTGCAAAATATTCTTCCAAACAGCCGTTCACCACGGAACAAACACATCCAGGCTGAGGTTTTGAGGTCCTTAACATTGAGGTTCATTGATGTTTGAAGTCTTATTAAAAATAACTGCTCTGCAGTTATGGTATCATGGTTAGCCAAAAAAAGGATCTAGAGGCATAAGAGATCTACTGCCCAGCTTTTCACTCCTCCACTGCAACTTATTGCATCTCAACTGTCCAAAAACAAAGAATCAAACACCATGTTAGTACAAAAGTGATGCGAGTATTTCTGCTTATGTCCGCATCTAAATTTGCTTGTTGGAAAGTTTTGATTTGAAAATGCAGAACCTGCTGAGAAATTTCATACCATTCAGGACTTGGAAAAATGGTTCTACTCCATAGATTGCATATTTGTTTTCTCCACAAAGCAAATTAAGCGCCCACATCCTGAGAGCCCTGATCTCTTCTTCCTAACTACTTGGACCTCCGTCAGCTGTATATTAGATTCTGGTCTAAAGGTGCCTTTTTCTGCTGTCCACATTTCAGCTGATTGTAATAAATCAGTTTAAGGGTCAAGAACAATAGCCGAACCCTGATTATTGCCATTTGCTCGGGTGAGGAGGTCTGTGAGATCTGTGAGCGCTCCACGTGTCTCCAGACCCCTGGAGCTCAACAACAAGACCTTTATCGCGAAGTCAGAGCTTAATAACAAAACCTGCGGTCAAACTACTGGTCAGCTGAAAACACCAACCAGCAAAACGGCAGCAGTCACTTTAACCCTTTATTGGGTGAATGACCATATTTGGTAGCTTCAACAGACATTCAAAATGCCCTCTCCATGACTCTCCATGAAGGGTTGAAATTTTGAATTTCCAAGTATTTCAGTTAGTGCCCTATAAAGGGTTAAAAGAACAGCTTTCTGAAGTAGAACACCCCCATATTTAATAATCAAAGAGGAAGGCAAGTCAATAAGTGATAGACTTCATTTGCCAACATTATTTTTAGGTTAACCATACTCTGCAATGTAAATTAGACAAACAGGATTCTCTACAACAAGTCATGATACAAGTTGGCCATGTTGGCATGCCTATTAATTATGAAACACACACTTGGCAGTGTTTCCAGTGAAAGCTTTTCTGAGTTTGAAAAAAGCAGAAATTGCCAGGCAAGATCTTGGGTTGCTGTATATTGAGCGGAACTGGCATTTAACCTTAAAAAAGTGTTTTATTATCACACGTTCTGAATTTTGTCTTTGAAACGTAGAACCCTTTTTATTTCCTGCTAAAGTCTTGGTTTCCTTGCATTTGGTAATGGCAGATGAGGTAATGAAGTAATAATAATAAAAAATATAATCTCAATTTTATGTGTAGCGCATGCTGTGCTGGACTTAAATCCGCCAGTGCACTCAGTGGACATTAAAAAGGTAAGATTTCCCCTCTCAAGGTGCTCAAGTGTCCTTGATTTCACGACATTTAATACTGCACATAAATCCCACTGCATTTTTACATGACATCAACATTAAGGCGTATCAGAGTCCTCAGTCAGACACGCTTATATAAAGATGCGGCCGAGCGACTGGCACTGTGTTGTGTCTTATCCACCCGCGAAGGGGAAGCGGTCAACAGAAGAAGGGGGTGTGGCTACATTTGTGCCACAATTTATGCAGTCGCGGCATTTGCCGCTAACATTTTGCAGATAAACTAAAGAAGCGCTGAGGGTAAATCACTTTTTGCAGATGTGCAAAAGGCAGCCGCAGCTGCACAATTGTATCTTAAGCACCGTTATGAATGTTTCTGAGGTGAAACAGATTTAATTTATATATTTACGGTCCAAGCTGTAGTCATACATGAGCATAAAAGTTTCCATACTTCCATCTATTTGGCAGTAAACTGCATTGTATTTAATATATGATGAAGGAGATGAGAAATGTTGCCACTTTCAAAAACATTTTATAGCTATTTACTGTGCACCAATAAATGATTATGCAGGAGGGCACGGTGGCACATGGGCTGGGTGTTGGTTACTCTGAATCTGGCTCATTCTGTGCAGAGTTTGCATGTCTACCCCATTTTTATGTCGGTTTCCTCACCTCTTTATTTCCTGCAGTGTTTGTTGGTGTGAGCGAATGAGTGTGTGGGTGAGATGAAATGGCATCCCGCCCAGGGTGTACACTATTTCACACCCTGCAATTCTGGGTTAGGGTCTGGACCAGCACAACTGTGCAGAATGCTGGACAAAGCAGTTTTCTGTAATAAATGGACAGATTAATTATTTGCCACTAAAATAATATATAAACATTGTATTTTAATGACTTATTATCTGGCACCTCAGTCCAAGGCAGCGTAAAGTCATTTCATTCTTAGCTTCTTTAAAGGTTTGTGCCCTTTTATGCAGCAGAGTTATTTTTCCTGCACTAATTCAGCCCAAGTGCCTTGACCAAGCGAACAACATTGGAAGATGGGGATTTGACCCTAAAGCGATGGCTCTAACCCCTACACCACCTGCTGCTTCCATGTAATTTACACCTTATGGTGTAATGTATAAGCTGAGGTCTCTGCTGAGATGTGTTATTTATTAGGGACAAAGGGAACAACAGTAAAAAGCATTTCATGTGTGATGAATGAGAATGATGTATTAGTGCCAGCAAGGCATGACGTGCTGAAGATGACTAATGTAGAATGCAGTGATTCATTAGCTGACCTTTGACCTCCTCTATGACGTGTGCTGAGGATCTGAAGAAGATTCAGGGTAGAAGCTAGATGCAAATGGATTTGATAACAGATATCCTCTCATCCACAGTTTCTTTTTTTATTCTATAAACTATTATGGCTGAGTGAGGAACTTTAGTGGCAAATTAAAGACACTTTACGGGACACCATCAGTTAGCACCTGTTAGTGTCATTAAGAAGGTGCAGATCAATTCTTTTACACCCAAGACTGCATTCTTGGCACACCGTGTTGTTTTTCAGTGCGTGATGTTTCCAAGGACCTTACTCCATTCAAGGTCTAAGGAGGGTCTTCCCACAAAAGTCTTGGCTCTTAGCACTCAGCAGTAATTTAATTTATGAATTTAAATGTAATAAGCCAAACAGGCAAAGATTTTACACCCCTTTAGCCCAGTGATGCGATGCCCCTATTCTGACTGTGACCCTGTGTTGGGATGGCACTAAATGATCTACATGAAGATTGCAGTAGTGTAGAGGCGAGATGGAGGCTTAAATCCAAATTAAGCGATTGTATCAGATAGAAATCAATGACAATCCATGACTGGCCTAATCTGGTCTGTAGCTCCCAGAATGCTTTGCAGTGCAGGCAATCTTCCTGGTATCTTGGGGAACCAGCAGGTCGATATTCTCCCTTCTGCAGCAGGAGGACTATACACTTCAAAGATATGCTCAGCTTAGGGGGCCATACGCTGCTTTCTGGTTAATGGAAGAATTAAAAAACTTTTATGTATACCAGATTTGGGATGAACAACTCCTGGCAGAATTTAGGATACTTCTCATGTTCAGAATCCTCCTGTCCAAAGCTGAATTGGACCAAAATTTTATGCACTTTTGCTGGAAATCAGTTTTTTTTCAGAAGTAGTCTGATTTTTCCTTTACTTTCCTTTTTGTCAAGTACTATTTAACTTTGAGGTGTATTTCTGGCCTTCTTCTGGCTGAGGAATGACATCCTTCTACAAGTACAGGATAATAAATGCTGGTATGCTTGACATGGACTAGGCAGTTCAGATCACCAACTCTGTGACCAGCAAAATAGTCCCATAGCATGACACTGCCACAACCACGCTGACTGCAGTTAGACCCACAGTCACAGTCAAAACCTTGCCCTCGCTATCTTAAAATCCTAAATGGTTGGACCCGGATATTTCAGTTTTTATTTTCATAAGGCCATCGTCTTCTGCTCAGACTTCCAGTTTCAAAAAAGTCTGGTTTTCGGCAGATGTAGTCAAAATTTTGACTGATGCTGATCTTTCACACCTTGCTTCTAATTTCCAGTCGGTGTCAAATCCCTCATCCACGGATGCCGTCTGTGGGCTGCTACATTTGGGCCTGCGAAAGAACGGAAGTAACGAAAACCCTGCAAAGAACCCCAGGTGAGTGGAATGCAGATGATTTGGAGTGCTGAAACTGCATGGAGAAGCAGTACATCTGGGAGCTCACAGCACTCCACCTCTGACCAGTGTGTGGCAGCAGGCTGTGTAGTGCCTGCTCCCATGGACTCGTAACTGGAAGAAAATGCTCAATCTGATTGCTTCACAACAAGATCCAGCTGCAAAAATAAAGTATGGCAAATTACAAAGCACAACTGAAAATCAAATTGTAAACTGCTTTGGATCAAAGCAACCTAAGATAACAACAGAAATCCTGTAGGCTACAAGTAAGTTTTTATAAATCAAAGCTGCTGTATTATTTGCCCTTTCCAACAGTTTAATTCAGTTTGCGTTTTTTTGTTGAAAAATATTTTTCTTCATATAAATGCTGTTGCTCAAAAAATTGAGCCTGGCTGATACCAGGAGATATCTGGGTCTGAGGGTGAAGTTTTACTCCTGGAGAGAAGGCGACCCTTGCAATAACAGAACCTTCAGCATCTGGTGTTCAATGTAAACTGATGATCAGTTCTCTTCCAATCTGATGGTTCTTTTCTGTACTGCATAACAAGCGACTGCACGCTGTCAGCACTCTGTGCTGAGCGGAGGCCACGCAGAAGCACCTTGTCAGTCTGTCGCTCCTTCTTTCTTGTCCCCGAAGAACGGTCATTCGTGCAACAGACTGGCGAGCGACTTAACCGAAGCATTATTTTGGCAGGCCGTGCAGTTTGAGAACCCAAGTCTCACAGGATTTTCGATCTTCTGGGATTTTTTTCTGTGACCAGGTCAGCCACACTCTATTTTTTCAGTTTGCCTTCAAATCAGGAACGTAAACAGTTCTTCAGGTGGATCATGTGAAGTAGCCATTAGGTTAGAGGTTCAGGCCTCTGTAGAGGCTTTATGGTTTTGTCCTTTTTCTATCTCTGCAACAGTCTGAACAGTTCCACTTATACTGATGATAGATTTACAAATGTAAATATATGGTGTGTATAATGGAGAACAGGTCAGTGTTTATCAGTTAATATCTAAATGGAGTTGACCAGGGATTATGAAGAGTTCTCCCAGTTCCACAGGTGTTCTCATCTGCTGTTTCTGACAGAGTAAGGCGAATGTGGTGAATAAAAGGTCCAGTCCTGTCTTACTTGACAAACATATAAATCTCATAGGAATATCCACTCCCACGCTTGAGTAATTACAGGATATACCAGGCACCCTAGAGTGAAAGAAGATTATAAGAAATACAGAAGAGGACCAGGGTGCGAGGAGCGCTATCAGCAGTTTCGGTGCACGGCACATCTGCTGCAGTTCAACTTACAACGCAGTAAACTGTGCACGAAATGGGAAGATCTGCAAACTTTAACCCGCGGTGTTTTGCTCTGGGATTTCACTGATGAAAAAAGCATCTCAGAAGTAACCCTCGTGAAGAAGAATGCCTTTATGGGCATCAAGGTGACAGGCACAGTGCATACTGTATATACAGTATTGTTGGACCTTGTCACCAGCGCAGCATTGCCCCACCATGCATCTCTAGTGTTTTTGTATATTTCTGATCTTCTGAACTGAGAACCGTACTGTATTATTATCCCTGGAATCTGCAGCAGCTGCTCTTCTGGCTTTGGGTTCAGAGCCCCATGTTCACTTGTCACCAACAAGACTTGGTTGCCATCTTCCACATTCTTTCCAGTTCCTCTCGCAGTTCCTGGTGTTTCTCCAGCTTCTTATATTCCTTCTTGCTGATGTTTCTTTTGCCAAATCTGTCACCATTGCTGATTTTTCCTCCTTTTCTATTACCACTGTATTTGTTTGGTTAACTGTTACCTGTTCATCTGTCTGAATGTGGATCCCATAGGATCTTGGTTCTGTTGTTCTTCTCCGGTCTCTGTACTACCCCCCATTTAGACTTGGAGGTTTCCAGGGTGTATTCCTTGCAGATGTTCTTGTCCCAGGTATCTCTCTTGCTTCCACATTACTGCATTCTCTGTCTGTTTAAGACATTTTGCTACCTGCTTAACTTCCGGAGCCATTGTTCATATTCACTCATTGATGGACAGTCTCTGGATATTGGATTATGGGTGACAACTTCCACTCCCTTTCTTGGCAAACTTACTATGACATACAGGTATCTGGCCCATGTGTAGATAGCTTTGATGTTTCTCTACCTACTCAGCTGGTTCTTTAAAATGTATCCTGAAGAGCTACCTGAATGAGGCTCTCTTTCCAGTTTTCACCTCATGGTTCCACAGGACTGGTGGATCCCCAGACACCTGGATCTGTCCTATATGTCTGTGACACTGTGGTAGTTCAGCTTGCTGTGTCCTAATCCCTTGCTCTCTGTAGCACCCGGAACAACAGCCCAATATGCTCACTACAGTTTGAGGACTCAACATCTCCATGGCACTACACTTATTGGTCACCTGGGCAATCATCTCTAAATTTACAGTTCCTTCAGGCATTTCATATCACCTTTCTCAGTAGTTTTCCTGTGGTAGGATAACATATTTTGAGAGCTTACCTTGGTGCTGTGATATTTGAAGGTGGGCAGGCGTAGTATTAGTGGCCCAATTTAAGGACTTTAACTGAATAGCAATGGTATTCCTGGACCAGGAATCAAACCCTCTCCCACATTCTAGGTAGTGGCAATCCTCTATTCAGGCTGTCCTTCTTCACCAATCTGGCTAAGATGTCATTGACTGCCTAGAGGATCATCCAGGAAAATGAAAGACTGACAATCGTAAATTAAATCAGGCTTTTTCAAGTTTGTGTTCAGCTTGACCAGCGCCCTAAAACCTTCAGTGCAAAACTGCTTGTTCTGCACCAGCAACACACAGACCCACAGACTGTAGGTCAGTGTAGACTGCATGCATGGAAATGTTTTGCCTGTTGACAAAACACATTATATGAGGGAGAATAAAAGCAAATGCTGAGAACATTCAACACACAAACCTCTCTCCAGGCCTCACTGGCCCCAGGAATCTCACTGATGCCTTTGCTCTTGCAAATCTCATATGTGTGCCTCTTGTTATCTGCAAAGTGCTGGCACCCACAATAAACTGCTTGTGTAAAGTTCTGAACAGAGACGGACGCCGATAAAGCAACTGACACATTTAATGATCTCCACAACACCCTCTGTTCACTGTCATTCCCTAAAAGGGAGACTTTATTTGCCAGTTTTACTACAGGTGCTTATCCCAAGTCTGAAGGGCAGTTTTAATTTCTCCATTTTTTGCACTGGGATACGCCATCGAGCGCCGACACATTGCAATCGAGAAAAATATTCTTTTTTACTGCGAAGGACTGCATGCACTTCACCTTTTGCACAGCTGCCTGCATTTGCAAAAGAGGAAAAGCTGAATCCTGTAGTTAATCTCAAGGACTGACATATTTTATATATTTTCCAATCCCCACCAACAAGATACATTAATCTAAGTACTTGCATGACTTACGACATAAACTCTAATTTTGAACTCTATTTAAATTAACTGTAGAGGCATTTAAGCTATCGATTTCAATTACTTTATCATCCTCTCATTATTTTTCTGTGGATTGGAATTATTAAGTTAGCAGATGTTCACAAATGAATAAGAATATATTTACAGTGCCATATATATAGATATTACACCTGCAATGTGTGCAGAGTATAGTTTCAGCAGCACTTCATAAAGTCAAATCATGGCCTTCAGTGGTTTGCTTCTGTTCCTTCCTAAGGATTTCAGCTTTAATAGTGTGCTTTGTTTGGTGCTGTGCTGCCTTCCTAAAATATTACGAATCGATAATATACAAATAAAACTTGTTTGTAATTCTTTTATTCAAAATTGCTCATGGCTTCACCTCTTTCTGCGTCTGGGTATTTGCTTTGGGACCATTCAGAACTGTTGCTTGAGGGTACATTAAAAAAAGTTGGGATTCAAAGTCCAGATTTTAGAAAAGCTTCAGATTCGAATCAGCAACCCTCTGTTTATTCTGCCAAGTGCAAATAAAATGACAAGCATTATGATCTAAACTAAACGTTCACCATGCACCTGTTAGACAGTCTTTATGATACACCATCACTGTCAGGTGTCAAGCGTCCTTTCTGTCTCGAGGATCACAACCATTTCAGTTTGAGCTTTTCATGGAGAAGTGACCTTGTGAGGATGGTGAGGAGAGACTTCCCTTTGTCAGACACCATCCTGCTCCTCTTGGTCGGCATGAAAGGCTTGAGCTCCTGCAAAGTGGGACCCGGGTCCAGCCCTGGTAGGAAGAGGCTCACTCGTTGTTGACACAATAACAAACCATGAGTGTAGCAGTGCCTCCAAGTGACGTTTATTCCTATGAACCCTCGTGCAATCTGTTGGACAAGCAGCTTGGCCCTTCACTTTTTCACTTGTACAGTGGAAAACGGGCTTTGATCAGCAATGAGAAAATGGCCAAAACTCGTGAGATGAAAGGCACATAGCAGTGATGCATTCCCACCTTGGCAAGTGATGTGTATCAACTGGGTAGGTCCCCTTTCGCACAGTATGGGGCTGGTAAACATCACTGCTCGCCTTTCAGTTCAACACGCAGCATTCAGCCCACAAAACCCATAAGTCTTAGCCTTTGTGTTCTTCTGTGGATTGAGAAGCTGGCATTGAACCAACCCTTGCCCTCTGAAAGGAAAAATCATTGAGCCTGACATCAAAAAGTCATTAACCCCTCTGATCTTGTAAATCATAATTTTGTTTTTGTTTTAAAAATGGTAAAATGTTGTTTCACTCATCAGGATTGAATCCAGAATTCCGCCATTATTTTTTCTATCGGTATGCTTTTCTCAAAACAAACGCAACCTTATGGCTTTCTTCCTAAATGGAAGCGTGACGCATGCAGCAATAGAGAACTTCTGCTGAAGGAAACCTAAAGGGCAGATTTGTTTGCGATTAACTGCCAAAATATGACCAGATACTTCCTAGTCTGTGCATCTAGTGTCATCTGAACAGGCAGCGTGCTTTACTAGTTACATCTGTGCTGTGCCAAGCATTTTCCAGCTTCCAAACTACAGCATAGGCTGCGCAGGAGACTCAGGGAGTTTCACTCCCTTTAAAATGGTTTTTTCTCCCTTTCTGTAGCGCTTTGCTGAAACAGAGCACAGAACTCATAACCAGCTGTGCTGCTTTAAGAAACTGAACCAAATGCTTGCTGGTAGTGGTGGTGGTGGCAGTGGCACATTTCAACTTGTGAAGAACCAGCAAAACACTACTTCATCAAAATTGCTCCCAATACTTCTGAAGTGTTTAGGACTAAGGAGGAGTTTAATTATCCAAAACTCTGGAAAAACTTAATTTTTTCCCATAATTTCTGACCTTTTCAAAGGCGCGATTCGCAGAAGAGCCCTCCACGTCTTTTAAAGTCTGCAAACTGGTTACTGCGCTGTGGAGCCGAGAAAACAAACTTTTGTGAGGAATTTGTTTATGCGCTCTTCTCCACGCTTTAACTAAGATTTGATTAACTTGTTTAACTTTGTGGTTAACCAGCTGCAGATGTCTGTGAGATGCCAGCGTTTCACAGGAACTCTCCGGTTTCCATCTCAGTCTCAGCGCATGGTTACAGCTGCAGAACGACCGGTATTATTTTGATCATTATTATCATCATTGTTTATGTATTCAGCTGATGCCAGTGCAGCTTACAGGGATTTCTTTATAGAAAACAAAGCCAAAAGAAGAGCCCGTGCAAGCAAGGTTATCGCAGATCTCAGCCTCTTGCCATGGTCTGAATGCATGGCATCACTTTCTATTGCCCTCTCTGTACATATAAAATTGCAGTCTGGTTTCAGCAAATCATAAGATTCGTGAAATTTAACATGGCCTCTTTTATAGCTCTTAAAAACTGCGCCTGACCCTTTGCCAAACTGCTTGTTTGCTGTCATGGCTGCACTCTGTGCACAGCCTATACGTGACTGACAGTCAATAGCCTACATGTGTCCTGCCTACATGTTCATCAACATGTGAAATGCAGCAGCTGCTTCATGACATCCGGTCCCTGTTGTAAACTCTCCTGTCTCTTTACTTCCCCAAGGAGTAGAGGAACAGATGATATACGTAATTTCCAAGCTGTCTTTTGAATACTAAGCTGCGTGTGATTGATTTAAGAGCGAATCATAAATATTAGTGCTTTAAATGGCGAGTCCTGTGCGCACATGACGGTGGGGGGGATTATCTATGAATACACACCTGGAGATGAGAAATTCAAGGAAACCTTTTAATAAAATGTATATTCAAGACCTAATATATTTATTTTTGCCACACCTTTCCTAAGCGGCCAACTGGAGGCTGTGGAAAATGTATTTAGACTAGTAGTAGATTCAATGCCACTGTGTGGAGGACTCATCTCCAAGCTTTTTTAAATGAAACGATGAATAAATCCCATCCCCAATAAATGTCTTCGTGTTTGTATCCAACTATATGCATGTTGTGCCAGAGAAAAACAAAACGGAAAGACCAGCGATCCACATGCCCTCTGGCTTGGCCAGCGTAGTTGCCACTCGTGAAGTTGACTTTGTGTTCCTGGGCTTTTGCCGGAGCTCTTTAGTGGTTCTTTGGGGACCGGCTTTTGTGGCAGGTACTGTACTATCGGTGTATCAATCAAAGGAGACTTTAAATGAGACTCAAAGGGACAAAAGGATCCGTGTTTTTAATTGATCAGCGGCTTGTTCGAGGCATTAAGATGAGGCTGACATTCATTAGCGCCAACATGCTGGATCTTCGACTCCGGCGCCTCTCAGAGAATCCGCTTCAGGGCACACTTCCGAACGTAGGCCGGAATGATACGGGGCTTATCGGGTTCGCGAGAGCCGTCATCTTCAAAGAGCCTCTGGGCTGGAATGGATCTTATTCCTCACTTTGGAGAGCCAGCGCCCCGTGAGAAAGTTAAGGAATCCTCCCATTTCCCCCTGGACTGACGATGACTTTTGACGACTTAGTGGGGACTCATGGCGCAACGCTCAGAGGGTGACACGGTTCCGCGATGTGGAAAACACGGGACTGACAGAGAGACACATGACAATTTGCAAAGGGCTGATGATGATGTGGGTTCAAGGGAAACCATGCTGAGTTTGCCTTGTCAGAAGGCTTCAAAGCGTCCTGCACAGCCCAGCAGGATTACCCGCTGTTGTTGGGGGAGATATAGATTTTCTCTTCAGAAAATATCTGGAGGCGATGGTGTAAAACACCAGGGTTTGAGTTCAGAACTAACTCCGCTGCCCGTGTGCAATGCAACCGGTTCCCACCATGTGGGATCGACACAAATAACACGAGAACATCTCACCCTTCCGTTGAAGCTGTATTTAACCAGAAGATTATAAGCAAAAACCTCTCTTGCTTTGCGGAAAAGATGTGTTTTCCTCAAAAAAAAAAAACAAAAAACTTGCTTTATCAAGGGATAAACACCGAGAGAGAGTAAAAGAGTGAAAAAAAGACTTGGGTTTCACCGAATAAAAATGTAAAACGTATAGCATAAAATAGCGTACAGGAAACAGTGAATTTCTTTTAAGATGCTGCAGTTTGTATTGAAAGACTCACATGGCCAAGTCTTTTTCATCTAATGGACCCACTTGAGGCATTGATCGTATTTGCGTATCAACAAGTATTTTTTCAGAAAGTTAATAAAATAAGGTGCCTGGGCAGTTGTTGGGCATTACCTTGAAAGCCTTTTTCAGCCTTTTCTCTGAACCTCAGCTGGCTCACTGACAAATAAAATGCATTTCCCGCTGATTTGTTTGCATTTTGAGGAATTCTTTAGTCTGACCACATCTCTCTGGTCTTATTACCCGCTCGATGACATATGAGTAGAAATGTACACCGACAGCCAGGACTGCTACGCCCAACAGTGGGGCAAAACGGGCCCAGTTTTTCCTTTGCTGGCACCCACACTTTTCTTCTCATTCTGCACGCCATCAAAAGGCAGTCTGACAGCGCTGTCAAGCTTCATTGACGCAACTCGATGAAAAATCCGGAATTTTCCGATAAAATTTATGTACGGAGGATGCCTTCTTAAATCAAAGGACAGCGCATGGAAAATGAACTGACAGTGGCAATTCGGGTATTTGCCCGTTGCCCACTTTTGCCCGCTTGGTCCTGCTATTGAAACAGCCTGCTCTGTTTCTGTGTGCCAAAGAAAACCATCAAGACGTTTGTTGCTGTAGTTCCAACTTCTGTGGAAAAATTCACAGAAACACTCAATGGGGTGCGAAGCTTACAGCGTGGATCATGGCAGAGAAGAGTTTCACACCGGCACACAGCGACAGGTTCACGTAACCATGTAAAACTCACAAAAAAGGCAGAAATTACTTTGCTTTTTAAACTCTACAGCCAGAACCGAGTCGTTCACTGATGTCTTCTTGCTATTTCAGGCTTCAGCAGTTGTGGCTCACCAGGACCATGCTGAAAACATCCAGATAGGAGAGTAACTACTGTGACCACTACTTCGGCAGGGTGCATCGACTGAACGTGTTCCTATTCCACTTTTGTACCCTCGGTCAAACTCCTACCCCACCCCTCCGACTTGTTGTTTGCAGAACTTCTCCGTCTTGTTTTGTAAACATCTGTGCTCTTTCAACCCTCTTGATTCCCCATGCTCACCATCTCAGGTCCAGGTGGTTCGTACTCCTCGTTCTAATCCATGCACATTCAGTTGAAGTCTCGGCAAATTGAACCGCAGTAATAAATAATATAGGTGCATTTTGCTGCTGTGGAAATGAATAACACCGCATCCCAGCAGTGCGAGGCCTATCAGGCTGTCTTGCAGAAACATGGAGGATCTTACAAGCAGGAGGGAGCAGGAGACCAACTTAAGACAAGTTAGCATTGGGCTCACAAGAGCGATTCATGCCCATGGAGGTAAATTAATTCTGGCCTGGTTCAGATCTTGCCCCAGGAATATTAAATTGGATTATATATTGCAGCCTCACGCCATGGCAATATATAGGGCCCTTTGAGAAATAAGTTACAGAATTTCTGGATGATGCCCAGAAATTCCAAGGTTCTGGTGTTTTTAAAGGTTCTCTGTATAAATCAGAGGAATAATATTCTGTTTGCTTCTTACCGCCAGGCTGGTTCATCCACCCATCTCACTGCAGCCAAGAGGACAAGATCTTTGTTTTTGTTTTACTTTTCAGCTGAGGCTTTATGGATCTGCACAACTTTTTGCAGATTTTAATTATAACAGCACCCACAGAAAAAGAAAAACAAAAAAAGCAATCGACGCACACAGGTCCAGCAACTGGTGGTTTAGTTTAAGGTGGCAGTAATAAGGAGCAATACTGGAATCTCAGCGTGTAAGGCTGGTTACACCCCAAAGCGGGTACAAGTTCACTACTAGGAGAAGGAAAAGGGTCAAATGTTACGGCCGGTGCTGTCTGATCGAGGGAGTTCAGGAGCAGAACGCTATTCAACAAGCAGCTGTTTACCTCTAATCCAGGTAACTGGTGTAAGGAGCTTTCAAGCGGTATAAACGCCAGCAGTCAATAAATCTTGAAGCTTTTGTGGTACCAAGTTTAGGCCTTGCTTTTTTGTGGTTTCATTCTGGGTTTTTGAAGAGCCACACTTGTTTTGCGAATGTTGAGTTTGGTCCAGACCTGTCTTGGCCCTCTAGTTCTTCTGGTTCTCAGCTGATGTTTCCTTCCTAACACCCAGTCCCTGAATTGTCTGCATTGTGCTTGGTCTAAACTTTGAGCACTTTCACAGACCTCAGCTACGAGCCATCGGCCATAAGCCCAGAAGCTCAACCTAAGAGCTTTAACCATTTCTACAGCCAGAATACGAGACACAAAAGGATAGGTTGTGTGAAAAGGATTCTAAGAAGGATCCCTGCCGTCACATCTATACCCAACACTAACTGAAGCTCAGCGTGGATTAAAACCAACATTAAATCTCAGTTTAATTCATTTTAATTTTTGTAATGTTATAAGTATTGGGCTAAAAACTTCCTCTTACTTTATGGTCTCAGTTCCACATCTTCTGCATCATTTCCTGTGGGTCTGTTTATTATGCACGTAACATTGCATCCACATAAAAACAGCTAAAATTCATCCATTCCTGCTTCACAGATCTCATTAGGAAGCAAAGTGACTATCTTGTAAATTCACAAAAATATCAGCTATGCTCTTGAGTACAGATGATGGTCCATCATGAGAAGACATAGTCCTACCAGATAGGCCATAGGTAGGCCTAAAGTAAAATCACATCATCCATTTCAGAGTAAAAATTAGACCATCATCTCTACCATTTCTTTAAAAAAAATCCCTAGATATACAGCATATGTGCATTGTAAATGCAATGAAACATCATGTTGCTTTCAGGTTGGAGAAACCTTAGTCACAAAATAGGTAAAAAATTATGTAAATGTAGTAAGACAACACAATAAAAATAACCATGAAATGCATTTAGATGTTGAAAATACTCCTTCCATCCAGGTGATCCATCGAGGAAATGTGGCACAATTTCCAGTAAGCGCTCATGTATTCAACAAGTGTGTATAAATTCACTGCACTTTAGCGGTTTAAGTTTACTGAGGTGGATTTGGCTGTGGGACAGCTGAGGTCTCGCCGGTCAATCTGTGCATTTAAATAAAGCATTACTATCTGGCAGCACTGAGGGACTGGGCCTGTGTCCACAGTTTCCTCACTCTCTTCTGGTCCCAGCGAGTGGTAAAGTAGAAAAAGGTGTGAGATGACATGGGTGAGGATGGGAGGGGGCAGAGATGCAGAGACAGACCCCGCTGTCCTCACACACCTAAAGAGGACCACTGCGATGTGCCCAGACTCCCCCGCATCGTCTCTCACACACTCCTGAATTTCACGTTGGGGGTCTTGCAGGACCAGACAACAAATGCCATCTGTTGTAAATACTCAGACGTGCAGCTACAAAATGGAAAAAGGACAACCCCCTCCTCCCCACTTCCAAAAAGACATGGAGAAAACGAACATTGTGAAAATAACAAGAGACTCCAGACGGCCAATTATATTTTATTCCGGCACTTAAAGTATGCGGAGGGGTTCCAAATATTATCCGTAATGTATACAAGAGTAGTGTAAAGCAGCAGGCCCACCATTAAATGGGTCCCCCGGGGAGTATCGGGGGTGGGGGTGTCCCGTGGAGGAAAGGAAGGTAAGAGAGTACAGACACGGCCACCTGCGTGCGTCTGCTCCGACGAGCGCCAATTACCCATTGACGGCCTGACAGGATGCCTGACAACCCGTCATCGCTTGGCAGACGCCAGCCACAAGCGCCGGCGCGGGTTCGACATCGGCACGGAGAAGGGGGGACGGCCTCCGCTCGACAGCTTGGCTGGAGAGTGGCCATACGGAGGAGAGCAGCCGTGGCAGGAGATTGAAATGATCACACTGACCTGTCTGGGCTTCGCGGTGTCACACATCAGAAAGAAAGAGAGAATGCGAGGACAGCAATTACCTCCACATGGCATCCATGGACCATGTGCTCTGTATTAGGTTTCGGGTGCAGCACGAAACATTGTGATTTACATGCAATAATATCCAATAGTCTAGCAACACAACATGAAATATCCATTCAAATATTAAGCTATTATGAGTGTAATAGCTGCAAAAATCTACTGTATTTGGAATGCAGAGTGTGGGCTCGCATCCCGTTCGGAGTTGACCCTGTCTCATACCCAGAGCGTCTGGGTTGGACTCCGTTCCACCCCAACCCTGATTTCTGTAAGTGGTTTCTGCAGCTGGAGGGATGGATGTACAATGTTTAGAATACATACATTTTAAACCGGGAAAGTCAGTTTTTGTCAAATTAACCAAAACTTCATTAGGCTCCATGAGCTTCTATAAATTACCTTTGTCATCCTTAAGGTACAAAGTGATCTGTTATCTGTCATATTTGGAAAGTTTTTAATTTGTAGGAGACTAATCCTTCCGTGTGTTGGAGAGAGCGTCATAAATCTCTACACTGTGTATCACACACTATTTGTTGTAGACTGAATCATCATCATATTTTTTTTGCTCAAAAGAATTAATGTGACTATAATCTTACCTTTTGCTGTATTTAATGTTAGTTTTTCCTTTCAAGGTTGTTTAAGAGCAACAGATAGGAGTCATCTGACTTTTAAAAGCAATGATGCAATACAGTGCTTTTTTTTTTTTTTTGGATATGCACATTTTTGCTGCGGATTTCATCCCACCGCATAAATGTAATTTCTTTTTGTTTTCACAAGGAAAACAGTAGCAGGAAGTCCTGCTTCTTGGCATATTTCAGGTCTGTTCTTTGAAATGCTTCCATATTTCTGTGGTGTGATTTTTTTTCTTGACTGCATGGCCTCATGAGTCTCACAGGTCAAACCACCATAACTAAAGACAGAAATACCAGTAGCATCCAAAGCAAGAGGCCATAAAGCCAGTTAGCCAATCGGCATGGAGAACTGACAAAACAGCAACAACAACAACAACAACACAGCTAACCATTTAGAGAAATGTGATGTGGTTCTCTCATTACGATATATGACAGATAACCTGTATCATTTATACCTAATGAATGGGTCCGAATCTATTGCCGGGGTGTCCGCTGTAGGCTTGTCAGCCTGTTTATGCAGCCTTGGGGCTGATGGAGAGATGCGGGTCCCAGCTGCAGATTAACTGGAATTGAAAAGCGGAGGGCGAGTCCTAAAAATGAAAGCGTGGAAATAATGGAAAGAGACCCCCTGGTCAAAGCAGCACAGAGGACTGATGAGGGACATCAGGTCATTGAAACACTCGGGAGTTGGAGATGGAGCTCTAAGCCTGGAGATGAACTGTAATCCCAGAGATGGGGCCACTTCTCCATGGCATTAAAAGAAGCCGTAAGCAGACAAGAGAGACGTTCACCAGGCCACAGGACAACTCTGCGGCGATACTTTGCCTGTGGCAGTGAATGAGAAGCCCTGCACTGGATTCCATAACAGTGTTAATGCTGAAAACAACCCAAACTCTATGTGTGAACTGCTATATATACATATATTGTGGATATTTTCTCTACTTAAAATCACACCACAAACAACATTTGCTTATTTATGCAATTTGCTGACAAACAATGAAGAGTTGCAGCTGGTCAGCAGAAAAACTTACACGTTGAAGCATTTTATTAGATCGTCTTAGAGGAAAGATCGAATCCAACCGTGATAAATGACTCCAATAAAAATAAATCTATCAGAATACCAAAGTAAAAGTTTCTAAAGTGTAAATTTAATGTGATTTGAACTGAATTTGTGGAACTGGGGAACGTTTTCTTAGACCTCAAGAAAAGGCTATGTCCCTTCCATCATAATGCAATGCCGGGTATGAAAGTGTAAGTTTAGTTTATTAGCTGTCTTTCATGTTTACCGTGTAAAACCACATGTTTAAGTACAACAGCAGGTGGAGGGATTAAAACCTGGGTCCTTCAGGTCTGAAAGCAGCTGCTTTAACTGCTACACCACCATGCATGAATCTACAGCTTTGAAGCTTTATATAAGACAAAAAAATGGTAAGGCGTCTCATTTCCTATATAACAACATAAAATGACGCACACAAACATTTTTGAGAACTGGTGAGCAGTGATTTGCTACTTGTGAGGCTTCTTAACAGCAGCTGAGAATTGAATTTGACCTTAGAAATTAACTGGTCAGTTTTGTTGGAGGCTTTAATGAAGCACACGTTGGAAGAGAAATTATACCTTGCTGAATTCACACCATAATGAACATGTCATATAATATCAAATAATGAGAAATTATTATAACAAGCCGTGTATGCAAATAAGGCGATCGCTGGGAATGATTTTAGGTGGCCTAAAATAGCGTTTTCAACCAAATAATTATGACAGTGTTTCAGCTCAATGCACAAACAAATTTCATTAATGAATTTAAATTTATAAATGGTCTGTCACTCACCACTTGGAGCGAAGGATTAATCCCCCGCATATTGAAAATGCTGAAATATTAAGCGATAACAGGTTAAGACCACAAAGTCAAATATTGGAACTCGGTGAAGTTGAAAATGTAGGCAAGCAGAAAGTATTACATTTCGTAAATGACCTTAACTGTAATTGCTGCATGAAGATGTTCTATTTAAATTGGTATCTTGTCTTTTTCGAGTGTTTCAGAGTCTAAACGTGTGACTTGGTTTGGTCAGCGTACATGTCGGTATTTACCACAGGGCGTTACCACAGTACCAAACACGGGAGTTCCTCTGCACCCTGAGCTGTGAACACATCTGTTGTATAGAGCTTAACAGGCCATATTTCAGTTTTACAGTTGGATTTGGTGCAGAATGTAGTGAAATAGTTCTGCTCATGTGCTCAGATTAACTCTGTAAGAATGGATTAAACTCTGTGGTTTCATAATAAACGGCTAAAGACCTGCTGAGCTTCCAGCTTCACTCTGCTCTTCACGGAGCTCCGCAGACTAATGGCCTCAGTTCATTAACTTCCCCGGCAAACAACCTGCGGAGGAATCCACATCTTTCCCGCCATCATCTCACCAGTTTGCAGCACATGTGTTTCCACGACATCATCCTCTGACCTTCTGACTCTCGATTCGGTGGTGGAAAATGTTCTGCTTCCCTTCCTTTGTTCATCCCAACTAGAGGGGAGAAAAACATTTTTAAATGAACTTCTGAAGCCGACAGCATCCTCAGATCTTGTTGGTTCCCCGGCTAAAACCAGACCTGTCTCCCTCATGATCAAAACCCAGAAAATAAAGAAAAAATAAAGAGCAGAATAATTCTGGACTGTACATCCAAAACATTGTCAAATAATGATTATTTATGACTTTCAGTCAGGAATCTGTAAATAGAGCCAGAAAACTTCAAACACAGGGCCTGCACCACATGTCCATGTTCAACAACATATTCCGCTCCAACTTGCTCTGTTAATATTTGCAACATGCAGCAAGGAAGCGGTAGGAAATTCAATACGGAAGCGGGAATTCTTTTGGTTGCGGAACATAATGATTTTCAGCAACACAGATGCAGAAAGCCAGTTAATGGCAGTTACACTGTGGGCGGAAAGTAAAAGGTGCTGGACTAATGGGTCCACTTCCAGGCGTACAGGTCATGCGGACCGAATTAGGGCAGCAGCATAACCTGCTGGCAAATAACTGACAGACAAGAATTTTTTTGGGAAAAAAATGTTGGCATTGTTAGACAGGAAACACACCAATCGTTGCTTGAACATGAGATTGTGAGCAGGAGTGCCACAGGTGGAACCACTGGGTTTGTTTTTTAGGGGATGGTGGGACAGTCACCAGGTGGAGTTAAATGGCCGCTCAGGGCTGGTGTCTCTAAAAGATTTCTCAGGTGTCCATGCCTACAAGGGGCCGAAAATGAGTCAGGTCCCTCCTCAGAGCTGAGACGGAGCGAAAAAGAAGGCCGAGTCAGGGAACAACACAAAACGCAAAGTGCATATGGACTTCGGTTCGAAGTATTTATCTGGAAGCAAGAGAAGCCGAATAAGAGGTGATCAAACTGGAAGATGAATCATGGGAATAATATGTGACAACCATGTTCAAGTGTCACAGAAGAGATGAGATGAAAATAATCTTTTTTTTCTCTTTTTCATGCCATTGCAATTCTTGGCAGGCCCTGCAAATCCTGCAGTGCCTTCCAGTGCAGTCCCAACAAGAACACCTGCAGAAATGCTCACAAGATGGTGACACCACCACTTGCATTTTTTAGAAAGGTTAGCAGATCCTCAGTGCATTTGTTGTTGGTGTCCTTAGTTTGTCTGCACAGGAGGAAAAAAAAAAAGACTTTCAGGCTGCATTTACTTTTCCATGATTCCAGAGCTTATGTCTGTTACGCCTCATCTATGAGGCCATCTATCTTTCCATACCAAGTGCACAAAAGTTGAGCCTTTATCTCTACTTACCACATGTTTCTAACTTCTCCAGGCTGCGTTGGAGGAATTCAAGTGTTTTTGTTCCTAAACCTGCTTCATAGGCACAAGTGGTTTTGGAGTCCTTAACCTTGTGAAGGAGTGGAGCTCTCCTACAATGAGAAGACACGACCAAACTGAAAATATCGCCAAAACATCTCAGTTCAAACTTATTTTGTTTAAATTTTCATTATACACCGGTACGAGTTCAAATGTAATTCAAACTTTGGAGTCCATGCTCGTGTTCTGTGCTTTATTTAATTTTGGGGCTGTGGTACGTGCATCTGAGTAAATGCAGCAAGACAGGGATCTGTGCAGACAAACCCGAGTGACAGAGAGGGACGTCCTCCTCTGAAGAAACAGCTGTCAGTGTCGTTGTCCCCTACAAGTCGGTCTGACAGCCAGCGCCGGGGTGGAACTACTGTCACTGCCGATCGCGGGCCCCTCGAATGAACGAATGAAAGAAACCTGCAGCTTCCTCATCGCGTGGACAACTTTGTCCACTGTTCTTTTGAGAGAGGGACAAAGCAAACTGAGGAGAGCTAAAAAAGATTTAAGGAATTCCAACAACCTTCCGAATGTGTCTACAGCTGTGAAGCAGCTTGGTGTGAAGTCTGCATGCTAATGAATTCAGCAGACATTTTGCAAGTACTTCTGGGGCAACAGATGAAAGAACCCAAGTTCAATTTTCCCCTGGTGCGATAACACCATCCGTCAAGGAACTTTTTCTCTTGGCTGCTGCACAAAAAAAAAAGAAACAGGCATAGTTTTATGAATGGTTAATAATTGTAAGCATTTTGGTGTACAAACCTCACAGTGTCAGTCACTTTGGAAAAAGGCATCAGGTGAATGAATAAATAATAATAACTTACTTCTAAACAGAGTGATTTTATCAAGACAGCATCTTTTATGTTTACTGGGCAAGAACAGATGCGTCTGAATAATTAACCTTGGAATAATTAATTTTCAAGAAGGAAAACAGAGAATTGCTTATGAATATGAATTTTGCAGTGGTGTTCCGGCATATTCTCTGTTTTTCCTAGTCTTTGAAGTCTTAATTAAAATGGTGGCCCTCAGATACGCAGTGCTAGATTGCTGCAGATTTTGTGTGAAAATGTGAAACATTTGAGACAGCGGTCGTCCACCTACGCTGTGGTAGGAAACCAGAGCACCCAGGGGGAATGCATATGGACACAACCAAGATGGACGCAGATTGAGCAAGATGCACACAAACAACCAAAATCGCGGCCCAGGAGATGTGAGCTACCAGCCTACCCGCTGTACCACTGTGGAAGGACAATTTTAATCAAAGAATTGTTTTATACTTGTTTCAGTTGAATGGATTGTTATTCTGCTGACAGGTGGACATTTTCTTTAAAATTCTTCCCCTTGCATGCTGTGGTCCAGTCTGTTTAAACCGCACCCCCTGCTGATCGCAAATAACCTTTGTAGCTCTCAAGTTTCTTCTTTTTCCAAGCTTTCCTGCCAAAGTGTGGGTGGGACTTCCTTGTTATATTCCTGTTTTGATTGGTCTGTTTAAAGGACACTTATTTCTCATTGGTCAGGTCTGCTACCGTACCTGTCACACTTTAACACCTTATACAGTGAATGGGCTTTCATGCCCAGAAGAGGATGAATCTCCATGCTGATTCTCGTCCATGCACGAAGGTAAACTGTGTTAAAATCCTGCTTGTGTTGCATAATTAAAGTCTGAATGAGAATGGTTTTTCTGGTTGTTTCTTGTTCAATAATAAAATGCTTTAACAGCACCCAGAGGGCATTCAGCTGGTCATAATGTCACATTCAGGGTTTTTAAACACAGCTCCTGAGTTTGTTAATGAAATAGAGAATTTGTATTAATATAAATTTCCAGCCGGCCTGTAAAACGGCAGGAGTAAAACTTATTAGTAATCTGTTAGTTTACTGAAAGGCTAGCAAAGGGATGCTTTCACGCTTTTCATCATTGTAGACTGCCTCTGTGTGCATATGTAATACATACATGGAGGCTTACAAAGTCAAGGTCAGTGAGAGCTTCTCAGCAAAAGTGCAGTAGTGTTGAGCTGGTGGTCAGATGGGCGCTAACAGTCTGCCAGCGGTGTGTTTTCTCCAGGACGGAGGCGGCACGAGGGGTCCCGTATTGATCTCTGTGTACTGGGGGGAGGGAGGACTGAGGTGATGGTCTTGAAACAGATGTCTAATGGTGTTCCGCGAGTCTCCACTTTATCAAGTCGGGCCAGCGCTGACAGCGAGATGCTGGAGGGCAATAAAAATTAAAGCAGCGCCTGATTAGAATATCATATTCATCTGGATGCTAATTGGCTGTTTCTGGCTCCGCATAAATAATTAATTATGCAAAACCCCCACGCAGCTGCCACTGGCTGGAGTTAACTGACTTTCTGTCGACATCGTGCAGTTCTCGGAAGGATAAAGAGATTTGGGAAATAAGCTCTTTAACCGCTGCCCTCGGCCCGTCGGGCTTTTTTGCGGCCTTGCTGCCCGGGCCCCCGTGCAGGTGGCATCGACCGGACCGTTCCTTTGGAGATCTGTGCTGTGGGAAGGATGAAAGCTGGCGAACAAGCAAAAAAAAAAAAAAGAAAGAAAAAGGGCCATTCCAAGCCCACCTCGCCTCATTAATACACATGAGCTCCCAAAGCCTTGGAGAGTTTTAAAAGAAAGATGCATTTCTGTTCCAGGTTTTCAGCGTGACAGTCTATATGCGCCTCTGCTGCTTGAATTTCTCAGAAATTTTACTTTTTTGTTTGGGAAGAAAATTATTTTTTTTTTTGTATTCGTATTAAAATTACATGGCATGTAATGTTGGGAAAGCCCAAAGCTTGCAGATAACAAAAGAGAAAAGGAAAAGAAACAAAAAAAAAAAAAAAACATACCACGGCAGGATAGGAGAAGCATTAGTGAGAGGATGGGATGGGATGGGACAGGACAGGGCAGGGAATGATAGAACTGTACTTATCCCTGCAGGGAAATTTAGGCAAACTGCAGCTTAAATACAAGTACAATAGTCTGTTTGTTAATGAAAACCTTAGTTGAAGATCAGCTCACATCTTATGAGCAGCCAATGCCAAAATCCAGGTAATTCCATTCCAAAGGGTTCACCTTTTTATTGCAACTGCACAACAGCAGGTGGACGATAAATAAATAAAAATGAGATTACATCGGATCAGCCGTAGTGGTACAGTGCGACTCTGTGAATGGTTTTGGAGGCCGACTGCAGAAATGAATGGCAAATCATTTAATGATGTCATGTTAATGCAGCACAAACAACCCACTCATGAGTTCTACAACTCTTTTCTTAAATTAAAGTTTGACATCAACCATCTGGTGACACTTTTCCGGAAACCATGCGATGCTGGAAGCGTAATGGAAATAAAATAATTCATTATGGCAAAATGAAAATGATGACAAGCACAAGGTAGTTCAAAAAGAATTCGGCGTTGTCATAAACGTACTGCTGAGGCGGAACCGTGTTCGACTTTTAACTGTCAAAGTCAGAGAAAAACATAAAGATAACTCTGCAGATGAGTTTAGACCATGTATTCATATGAGAATTAATTACCGAGTAATAAGTTTATGAAAGGATTCAGTTCTTTTCTAACCAGTCTGCATTTATGTATACTGTGCATTATTGTGAAAAATTATTTCCAGAACTGAAAATAATTGTGTTATAATAATGTTTGTCACAAAAGTCTTTTTCATTTAACTGGAAACTGGAATGCAGGATTTTAAACCTCTCCAGCTGTCAGTGCTGAGAACACCGTGCATTTCTCTGTATGTGCACTTTATTAAGTAATTGCCGAGATTGCCGCAGGAAATGGCAGGTTATGGGTTGACATTTAAAAGCATTTCTGTAAAGTTTTAGGTTGAGCCTGATTTCAGCAATTTAATGTTACGAGTAATGAACGCCGGATGTGGAGCAGCTCCGTACCTGCTGTGATGGCAGAGGTAGGCCTGATCATGCATTCAGTAACCTGGGAAGATACCTGTAACAGTACAATCCTGGGGGAAAAAACAACAAGAAGTAGAAATGAAAAATTGTTAAGTGAGACAACTGGAAACACAAGTAGCTGCTGCAGGATGCTCATAAAACGTCTCTTTTTTCTTCCTGCAACAGACAAACCTGGGAATAAGCTGATTTAGAGATGACTTGGAATTCTCCTGATAAGCGCAGTGTCCTTTTCTCATTGAAAATCCCGCTTCCCCCCACAACAACATAAACATTTAAAATGTTAAATAAGTGGGACTCATATTATGTTCTCTGTATACTTAATGAACCTAACCTTCTCAAAGGCAAGCACAGCCCGCAAATTAGCTCCATGCTGTTAAGGTCTTTAGTGTCATAATCATATGCAGAAGGTTATATAACTTGCTGAAGGTTACTGTGCAAGTAAACAGAAGAGCAGAAATACTTGGAACATTTTAAAAATATATATATATATATATATATAATTTGGAGCTATATATATATATATATATATATATATATATATATATATATAGCTCCAAATTACTTTAATGCTTCTTGGAACCCTTTGCATACATTTAATTATGGTGCTTAGAAGCTGCCAAATTAAAATTAACTGCAGCTTTTCCATGAGAAAATTTTAATGGTTTATAATGGCGTTGCTGACAGTTTGCTACCTGAGAGGTCTACGTCCATATCAAATTATACGATGAGCAGAGTGCACTTGTGTGCCCTAAGATGATTTTAATGTGCATCCAAA
This sequence comes from Heterotis niloticus, assembly GCA_018136845.1. Taxonomy (NCBI): domain Eukaryota; kingdom Metazoa; phylum Chordata; class Actinopteri; order Osteoglossiformes; family Osteoglossidae; genus Heterotis; species Heterotis niloticus. The sequence goes on along the minus strand of CM030901.1, from coordinate 12,730,557 downwards.
TATGTTTTTACAAGTTGTTTTATGCCCTCAGTAATAATTTCTAAATCAAAAACTGGCTGAATTTAGGAAGCTCCAGCGCCACTCCAAAGTAAACGCTTGCCTTTTCCCTTAGGTGATCAATTTTGCCCAGTTCTCTCATTAAAGTGCAATTTTATACTTTTTTTATTACAGCGTTATATTTCGATCACCGGTCATATCGACCATCTCTGTATTAGAATACTCAATAATCTGCTAAAGTCATGCACTTGATGTATTTGCTGTTCACCGTCTTGCCTTTGGGTTCCTGTTCAGAGAGATTAAGTGAAACACATAATATAGTAATTTTTCACTGTGAGAGGTTTGATAATTATATACCTCTCAAGGCAAGAATTGCGGGATATGAGCTTGAAACAAGAATGAACCCAGCATACAAAATGTAGCACAAAAGCCCTGCTAGTAAAAGTGTCAGGTGGCATCTGAGTCAGACGGAAGCAAAAGCCTTGAATAAACTTCGAAGATTCAGTATTGCTCTTGCGTGCTGGGAATATAGCAAGATCCCAGTTATGGGCTCGACACTGTGCAGTAAATTTTGTTTTTAAAATCTCACTTGGTTTTCTTGCGGCTAAATTCCTTCGAGGGAATGTTGACCACATGTACAGAGATCTTCCAGAATGTTCTGTCCTCCACTTGTGTCCTTAGGGATGAAGAATCTGTGTATGTTCATTATAATAGATTCCATACGCATGGTCAATGGTCATCCATCCAGCATTACTCTCTTTCTGAAACCATTAGCACAAATTAATACATCGCAAACACCATCGATATCTCACTGTACATCCAAATTACGATAACTTCAGTCTCATCATTTGTACGTACAAATAATTTTTATTTTTTGATTCGATACGAAAGCCATCTGTTTCTTTTCCTGGCTGTCCATTAACCATTCAAAAGATTCCATCCATGCATCCATCCATCCATGCCTGCTCAACAATTTGTTTGTTTGTCTCTCTGTTTTTTGTTCATTCATGCTGATTTTGAATCTGGGTCTGCATCTGCAAAACATTATGAGCTTTGCTTGAAATTCGTGGTTTCGTGTGAACAGGGATGTGTTTCTCTGCAGGTGAGAAAGGACCTGCACTGAACTCACCATGAAAAACAAGCATCCTCATGATGAGGGTTTTGGAGCTGTACCTTGCTTGTTTGCTGTGAAATCCTGATAGCAGAACACCTTCTCCTCCATAGATCATGAAGTACAAAGTCACTGAGGTCTACATAATGACAAGTGTTCATAATGATCCCTTCAGTGTAAAACTGCTGTTTTGGTGGGACTACTGGAGCAGCAGTGGACACATCGAAATTGATGGTTCTCGAAATGCCGGCTGCTCCATTATTAATATCCTGTCTGAAGCGCCGAAATAATGCATCAAATGGAGTAAACAAATCAATAGTTCTGGTCAAGGCTAGGTGACCCTCCTTTCCAAAGAACACTTGAAATGCAGGATTATGAAACATAAGTGGTCCAGAAGACATTTTTGAGAAAAAGGGACTAAGATTCAGACCACAGCATACAAAGCAGCTGTGGAAACAGGCTTAGCCTGCTCATCTGTTTATCGAGCCAAGAGTTTGGGCTCTAGTTGGGAGGGGAGGAGAAGTAGGGCTGACAGGGGGTGGGGGTGTTCACTAAGGACAAGCCGAGACAATGATGTGTGAGCGAACAAACAAACTCGACACATTTGGCCTGGGGATTAAGGACTCATAACCCAGAGGTTGCCAGCTCAGCTCCCTTTTTAGACCCCTGAGAAACGCATTTATCCTGCATTGCTTTGGTAAAATACCCAGCTGTATAAATAACCACAGAAAACGAATGAGTGGAACAAGCTTCTCCTGAATGCATGAACATGTAATGTATGAGCAGAGGTGAGGTCGGTCTGTTTCTTGTGTCCAGTAAAGGAGCTAAACATGACCAGGGCAGACAAACTCCACTGCCAGTGCCTTGCTGATTCCACCATGATGGTTGGTTGCACCCGGGATGGTATGATAATAACGTTTTACCAGCTATATTTCAGTCCAACCTCGAATGGCTCTGATGCACAAAACCAGCATTAGCTACCTCAGCTTATTTCCTAGTGGTGGATAAAAATCTTGTGTTCTGTTTCTACAGTCCCCTCCATCCAGGTCCTTGTAAATGCATATTAACACTCAGAAATGGACATAATCCAGGTATTCAAGGCCAATCATGCCTAGGCTCACCTCCAAAATTGCATTACACTTCCACCAATCTGGTAAAATTGTATTTAAAAGATGTGCAGAAAAATAGATATCTTGAATCGCCAATGAATGTATGAACCATGGGGTCAGAAACAAATCCATTAATAAAGCTAAACTTTTTTCAGCCAAAGTTTGGAAGTCAATCCTCAATTTAGTCCTGGGGTTGATTGCTTAAGTGAATCCCTAAAAGCCGCCTTTTACTTTTAAGCTGTTCGTGAAACTCTTTGGTCTCAGATAGTCTTGGCTGCGCTTCGGCTCTTGTGACCAGTGCTTCATTTGCCCAACGGATTTGAAATAATCATGCATCTCATGGCTGTAGATGACCATTGCTAGATGTTAGATGTTGCGCTCGATGGCCCTGCTGCTGGATACAAAACAAAGCCGGGTAATTCTGTTGTACCTCTGCTTCCAAAAGCACTGCTTCACGATCCCAGCATGTGGGTGCTCGGGTGTTCAGAAAGGAGCCAGACTGGATGGTGTATCTGGGCTCATGTTTACAAGGTCATAGCTGCCCTGGCAGGTTTCTGGGCCATTCTGGTCAAGCCTGCGACACGCTACCACCCCCAAAAAGCACAAACCTCCTGCCAAAGACCGAGATCAGAAGCAGCCAATGTTATCACAGCCCCAGTGGTCTCCTCATGGACAAGAACTAAACAATGAGCAATGCGCAAGGGCAAGTTCCTGTCTTCCTCCCTAAGCCAGGCTATCTGACACTCATACAGTGGAAGGTGCTGGAAACCACGAGGGCTATCAAGAGTTGTGGACCTTGAAAGCAGGAAATCATAACAAGGAAGTCTCAAGCGGGAGTTTGCTCTAAGACCTCGGTGCGATAACCGATATGCTTCAGTTCCTACTCTGACAGGCTAATGCTTCGCAAGACTTAATAACAAGCGCACTTATCTCATAAACTCCTGTCAAGATGCAGCTGCTTTGAACCCAAAGCCCAACAACACTGCACATAAACAAGAGGCTTTTTTGCTGGGGGTGGGGGGTATGTGGATGGATTCCTGGATGCTGGTTCCGAAAGGTGCAGAGAGGCTCAAAAACGCTCGCGGAGTCAGATATTCATCTTAAATATTGACAAAGTACTGCGTAAATTCCTTTTAGCCTCAGTTGGTCACCTTTCTCGCATCTGGGGAATGGAGAACGGCAACTGTCTGGTTGCGATATTAATGTCCTTTGAGGAACTGTTGAAAAAGAACCAAATCGCAGCACAAATACACTTGCGAATAAATAGACTGTTTGTGTAAGATATGAGATTTGCATGAAACCCGTGTAGGCAAGCGCCTTTATGTGAGCGGGTGACTGACAGATCGGCTGGCATGACGCTCACAGAAGGAGCTCGACGGACCCCGGCGCGGTGCCAGACAATGAGCTCACCACAAAAACACAGCTCCAAGCAATGGCTCCCGGGGCTGGACGGGTTGGCTCGATTTTAGTGCTGCTCGTGAAGCAGAAAACTGAGAGTGCTGTGTTCCACTCCTCTCTGACTTTCAATGAAATATTTCCCTGTGCAGGAGGGTCACCAGTAATAAGCGCGTAAATGGGCATCGGGGACAGCTGGAAGGAAAGTCTGCCCCTTAAATTTGCCAGAAAAAATTACAAAAACATAACACAGCGGACCTATTGCCAGACATACAGTAAAGGTGTTAAAAACAGAAGGCTTTAACAAGTCATGGTTCATTACAGTTTATTGACGGTCTTGGACCGGGTCAGGTGAAATTCCTGCACGTTAAACAAATTTCCTCACAACAAACCCCCGGTTATCTGCATGATCAATATGTCTTTGTTACACAACTCATCAAATACAGTTTTATATAATACATTATAATACTGTATATATTTTTCACACAGTATTATACTCATTGATTAATGTCATGCACCCGTTGTAACCGTGACAACACCTTCACTGTTGTTCACCTGATTCTCAAGGTTTTGACAAAGGTATTTATATAGGAACCGAGCCGGTGGGTAGCGCTGCTGCTGCACAGCTTCTGGGCTGTTTGGGCATAGCCTGGAATTTGGCTCAGTTCGTGTAGAACTTGCTTGTTCTCCTACTGCACAGGCAACCTTGCTCTTGTTTCCTCCCACAGTCCAAAGGTGTGTTTCAGGTTAGCTGGTGACTCAGAACTGCACGTCGTATGTTCATCTGTGGGTTTGCTTGTCTGTCTAGGGTGTTCCACTGCTTGGTCAGTTCAGGCTAGACTGTGGAGTGCCAGGATCCCGACCAGTACAAGTGGTTAAGGAAACCAAGTGACTTCACAGCCTGGAATTTCTCAAAAGAAACCTTTATTTCCAAGTTTCTCTTTTAATATAAATGCACATCCATTTATTTAGCTGAGACATTTGCTCAAACATGACTTTGTATGTCCCTATGCCACTCATGGTTATTTTCCCATTTGCACAGCTGAGGGTCTTCTTCTGGACCAATTCAATGTAAGTTCTCTGACAAAGGGAAATACACAGGGAGTCAAAATTAGAACCCATGTCCATATACTGCATAAATTCATTTGGGAGCAGCAAGTCCCAAATCCATGGGAGGGTTATATAGCGAACGTTAACATTGCAGCTAGTAAAAATGTTGTAAACATTTCAAGCCTTAAATAGAGGTAAAGTCTATTTTTCAGCTCCCATTAAATAAACAAGCAGCTCCACTCCCCATCCCCATGGAATAAAGGAAATGTGATTATGGTTTCCATACCCTGAGTGGTTATAAAGTCATGTAGTGAAACTACTTCCTAACTAACTGGCAGCACATGAGCTTACTGAAGTGTACCTGGGGGTGGTTCATTTTTCTAAGAGATCCGGGTTTTCCTTTGAGCAGCTGAACTGGTGGTGCACGTCCTGCCTTGGCACCGGTAGCTATCGGGATCATCCGTGCTCACGGATTATACTGCTGCCCATGAATCCTTTTGCAACCGTTGAGAGGATGAGAGTGCAGCCTGGATCCTCTCCAAAGCCTCAAGTTCAGACTCCTCCATCCCATCCTCCCCATCCCCATTGGAACACCTCCTTTGCGGAGGCAAGTCTCTGGGCCCCCTCCTTGCCTCCTAAACCCCAAAAAGCCCCACTTGTACTGCTTCTGGCAATACAGTCCATGCTAGCTGATGCAGGCTAGCACACATTGGCCTGCAGCACAGAACTGGACCCTTGTTCCATGGGGGTTTTACACCATGTACCCCCCCAGTTCAGAATTACTTTCCATCATGAGGTGCTGCTTATGGCTCTGCTCAGCTCCAAAATAACGCAAATAGCAAAAACGGACAAATTGAGCTTTCTTTTACGTTCCTGCTTATTACAATGGTGAGGTGTATCCAGTGGGCAATTCGACTAGTCAAACCCAGATGTGCACATTTCTTTTTAATGCTGTCAGGAGCAAAAAAAAACTGTTTAGGTTTTTCTTGGCTCTAAATAGGACCAACTGTTTGGGTAGATTAGTGATTTGAAATGGAGATCAAGTTGTTCATTTGTATGAGAGAGACAGCTGGATATGATGTCTAGTTAGGCTCCACCCTGTACTGGTTTCTCCCTCCTGGATGCCCCATTCAGGTTAAATTGCTCTGGATGCCCTGTTTTGGAAAGAATTATGCTGGATTTTGAAACACGTCTAGAGCCAAACATGGTTTTGTTAGTGTCAAATCAGCAATGTGAGTCCTCAACAACAATTTTTAACAGCTTCTGAATGTCAGTTCAACATCACACGCAAGAAATAGCGTTGCTTCGATTCTAATACAACAAAAAGTGTTTCTTTTTGTTTCCTGGGCCACGCGAGGGTTCAGCAACGACACTGGTTGAGAAAAGGGGTGCTTTTGAAATGATGAAAAAACCCCAAAACGTCTTTTGGCTCAAGCCAGTGAGTGTGTAACAGCATCCTGTCTCTGGGCTACATCTCTGCTGCTATGGAGGCGATAAGCTTGAGACCCACTAGGGGTCCATTAAAAGGGCCCAGGAAGACTCAGAGCTTCAAAGCTGGGGCACTGTCTGGGGACCAGTTAACCAGGCAAAAAGACCTGAAAAACCAGCGACAATAGCCGTCTGATGAGCAATGCAGGCACTACAACAGATGGAAGAGAGGTATTTTGCTAAAATACTGATCCACATAAAGAGATAATGCGCAATATTCCGTATACACATACATGCAGCACATATGTGTGTGTTAGCAGCGACCTGTCGGCTCCAGCGGGTTTGAATGAGAGTGTGTGATCAACAGGTAGAAAATGTAAGCAGGATGCGCTGATGATTTGTCCCTCGTAATAGTCCGGAATAGACATGCTCTCGGACTGTGGAGCAGCGAAATAAAAATACACCATCTAAGATGAGGAATGATCCGGATTGTCTGGACAGTCAGTGTACAGTTTGCACATGCAATCTTGTATGCAGGCAGCCGGGGAATAAATTCCTGCGTTCCCGACAACGCACCCAATGCCAAATACCTTTTACTGAGATGCATGTCAGTGGGCAGAAAAGTAAATTTGAGACTGATTCTAAATGGAAGGGTTTGCTGTTCCCTATATGGTTATGGCTCAGACGTGCTTCCCGGTGTTTAGAATTAATACGGTCAGTGAATAAAGAATAATAATAAATAATCCTTTTGATATGTTCCTTATAATGCAATGAAGCGATCCTGTACACGTTACTTTGTGCATTTTGTTATATTTTAGTGCATGTTTGCTAAGTAATCCTTCTGAGCATGAAAAAAAATGTTGAGGTTGTTTGGGCAATGTAGAGATTAGGGCTTTTGTCTCACAGAGGACATGGGTTTGAATCCCTGCTGTACAAGTTTTTATACAGCTGTAAGTAGCTTAATACAGAAACAGGGTAAGATGATTTGGCAAAAACATGAGCAAAGTAAGCAGTTGTACTGACCAGTTCAGCTGACAGTCGAATGAAGCCGTAACTGCAGCTTTGTGTTCTTCTTGCATGGGTGTTTATACCATACAGTCTGGGGTCAAAGGATAACCCAAGCAGAATACTGCAAGAAATTTAGTTTATCATGTTTATAATAAATCAATGGCCAGGGAATTAGCAAAAATGAAACAAACAGATAAAATAGCTTAGTATGCGGTAGTTCTTCCCTTCTAAAACTGAAGAAGCCTTGTGAGTAAATATGGAGACAGCTTTTCACACAAATACTCAATACTGTTTTTCGCCATCCTGACGGCTTCTAAAATAACTAAATAAAGACTTTTTTCAGATTAAAAAATCTCAGATAAGTTATTTTGAAAATGTTTGTATGTCCACATATGTGTTAGTCTGAATTTTACATTAAATATTTTAACTGTTACCATGATTTTACTTTTGTGCACAATAAAATAATATTATTATACAATTTCATTATATTATTATGTCCTTTTGGGAGCTTTTTTCGAAACTATTCACCGTAGCAGAAGTTTACCAGGAAATTATGGTACAGAGGCTCTCAGGAAGGTACAGTAAGATTATAGTGAGCATTAAGTCCTAACATTACACAGAGTGCACTGGTTGAGAGGACGTTTATGGAAAAGCTCCCAGGCCCATTTATTTGTAAGGTTGTTTGAAAAATGTGACAGAGCTCACCGCCTTTCAGGCTCAGACACATGATGTAAAGGAAAATCCCAGGAGGAGCGGAACCCCAGGTGCTGATATACCCGAGTGAGTCTGGACAAGAGGGCAGCGGTCTGCTCATGTTCTAAACTTGGCCGCGCAGGTCTCCGCTGCTCAGATACCTGCACCCCTGGGCAAGCAGGAAAGCAGCCAAGTGGGCACAGAAATAGGCTGGGAAAGCAGAGCGAAGCTATGTGGAAGGAGAGCAGCCGAGTGGCTGAGAGAGAGAGAGTTGAGGGAAAACAGCAAAGCAAAGGTGCACGGCGAAACCGTAGTCGGAAAGAAGGAAAACACTGCCACTCAAGATTTTATACTCATTTATCATGACTGCATTCCTGCTCAAATTGTTGTTTAGTTCTTTGCTTACTTTGTTATCAGCAATATTTAGCAAATTCCTTCTCTGAAACAATGCCAGAGCTGTGGACTAAGCTACTCAGAGTGATTTACCCACTTACACAGATGGGCAGTTTTTCTCCTGCAGTTACCTTGTTCGGGGTCTCTTCAGCAACAGCAGGCATTCGAATCCTGGACCTTCAGCTTGCCAGATGATGGCAGTAACCACCAAGCCACCTGCTGTTCTGTATGCTTATGTCCACAACCATAGAGTCAGTAAAAAATATAAAGATGTTCATCATACCAACCTCTACTTACCGCAGTCGCAGATGTTAGTTTACAAAAAATTAAGAAAATCTGCTATTGGGCTTCTTGTCTGCTACTTTTATATGGATGTAGGAGCCATTTTTGCAATGTATTTTTTTTTTCAAAACAGTGCTAAGGTGGTCAGATAGAGACTGACTTTTAAACATTCACTCCAATTCGCTCCATAATAACAAACCCTACTGCATACATGGGTAAATCGCTTGCAATGCCGATTATTAAACATTGTAAGCCATCTTTGGACAAAGGTATTGGACAAATAAGAGTAAATGATAAACACAAGGTGTTACAGGACACAGGTTGGTAGCTCAGCCCTGCTCCTGTTCTGGTTTTAACTGTGGTTGTGCAGCAGAATGTACAAAGCTGCCCTAGTAATAATGTGGTTTACATTAAAGCACTTTGAGAATCCGGAAGTTGTTCGGTGTCACTGCATTTTTAGACCCCCCTGAGCCAGTGGTGTCCATTACACCAGCAGATACACATTGTCATCAACACAGAAAGAAGATTAAAAGATTTAAAAAATACGCATACAAGCAGATTTTTTTTTCCCTGGGAATAGCGTGCTTATGCTTGCTTAGCATAATGGGCTTAAATAAACATAATCCACTGTTTTTGATCAACTAGTGCCTCTTACACTATGCGTCTCTGCCGCACCGCCATAAATCCCACAATTCCTGCTCGCGACTGCTTATACACATTACAGTAAATGCACGCTTTCAGGATGGGATTGGCCTGGTCTGAACAGTTCTGCCTTACACCAACAGACCAATAAAATGTTTACTGCAGCCGACTTGATTTTGCTTTTATGGTTAATTTTCGCAAGATGCTGGATGGAGTCCCGGCTTCACTGGCATTCCAGCCTCGCGGTGCCACTGGTTCCCAGTTTGGGGGCCAAGATGGAGGAGAGGCTGGTTCGATGGCACTTCCAGAAACACCTTCGGGGCTCTGGCGTCTGTCAATGCATGACAGGGGCTGCCATTGCTGTGCCAGGAATTTCCTGGCCAAACATAAACACACTTAATTCCTCTCCGCGCTTCCCACCTCCATTCGAAAGGCCCCCAGTCACACATATCAATGGCTCTCCGAGGGGAGTGGGAGAGAATGGAGCACCAGAGGGGTGTAAAGGAAGGTGGAGTCTACTGTGCCCCGGACCCCTACCCCAGACAAGAGTCGGAATCAATCAAGTCGGAGGGATTACTGCTCCGCTGATCTGGAATCAATGGATGCTGAGTACTCCCCCACGGTAGGAGTCCAAAAGGGTAAAAGAGTGTCCAGGACTCAGCAATGCTCCATCAGACCTCCTTTGGCCTTCTTCTGTGAACCATCAATCCCCCTCGCACATAAACGCGCAACCACACACACTCACAGACAAACACACACTGACAAGGGAGTGAAAGAGCTGGATGGAAAGATTTGATTCTGGTGAGTTGGGGGGAGGGGCAGAAGCCCGCTGTGCTTGAGGGGCTCTTAACAGTGCCGGAGGGGAGGTGCAAATTTACCCAGGAGCCAGGAGAATGTAGCCAGGGGGCTCAACAATGTTCTTCTGCTTCTGTTTCATCTGAAAAACTTCTTCTTTGTTTCGAAAACAAAAGAGAGGGTCAGTTAAGGTCAGTGTGAGAACCTCCATTCAGCAGCCCCCCCCAACCATGGTGGGGGCGCGAAGGGCACAGCCGAGTCCGGACATACAGAACCACAGGGTGTTGCCCGTACGAATGACATTTGTGATGCCATGCGGGGGTCCACCAGCTGGCAGGTGACACTGCTGTCAAGTCTATTGGTGCAGAAAAGAATGACATGGCACACGTTGTCGGCATCCCTTTTCCTGCTCCGCCTCCACTCCCTGTGTACCCCCTGTGTATGCCCTGTGTACCTCATTCTGTACGCCCTGTGTACACTCTGTGTGCCCCATGTACATCCCCTCCGTATCCCTTGTGTACCCCCTTAGTTATTCTTCCTGTCCATCTCTTTAGCTTCCTTTAAGCTTCTCTGTTAACTGAACGAAGTGGGAACTTTAAAACACAGCAAAGACAAACATATGAGCTGACATCCCTGTAAAGTAAATTTGTAAAGGACCAGCTTTACAGGTGTATGGTAACTCAACAGATGGATGTGGACTCAAATCCCACTTGGATTGTGCAAGTTCCCATGTTTTCCTCCTGTTTCTGTGCTTTTCCTCCAAAACACATATTTTAGATGAATTTGTGCCTCCAAATTGCCCGTATTATGCGTCTTACTGCCTATTGAGAGGCATTCCAGGATAGATGCCGGACCCCGGCAACCCTGCACTGGGCAAACTCACGATGGAAACAGGGGATTTGTTACAGGTGTGCAATACTGTATGTAGTTATCTCAGGTGCTTTCTTAATCTTATAATAACTTAATGAATTAGTAGTGAACGTAATCTAGATTAAACCGTCAAATCGTGGAAATCCTGGGACGGTTAAGTTTGCAGTCATTGTTTTTGTTTAAACCACAAAGACTATACTGATCGCTAAGAAGAATCAAAAATTCACATCAGAACTTCAGTTTAATTGTAGGAGTCCTCCGCAAAGCCAGTGTAATGTGATATGAAATGTCGATCAACAGCTCAAAAATGCACAACATATTTAACAATTGTCTGTGAAATGAATGAATGAATGAATGAATGAATGAATGAATGAATGAAAGCATCGTGAGGGTGTGAGAGCCAGGGTTCCACTGATTTACAGCCTTCTTGTTCGCAGTGATTCTGGTGCGTGGAGTGATGACTCGCCAAATTCCAGCTATGTTTTGCCAAAAATGAAAATGAATGAAATCATAAAAAAACTAATTTACAGTAAGATGGATGTAAATAAGCGCCCTCTTTTATGAGCACCTTTAAAAGGCAGTTTTAGAAATGAAACGCGCTCGTTGCCTGCATGTCATTTGGTCCCTTTCCTCTAGGTGGCAGTCTAGTAATCCAGTTGCTGCCATGCAGGGATGGGCTACAGTGCATGTGTGCCAAGTGCTGCAAGTTTAAATGTCTGTAAAGTAACCCAGTTGTCAGACCCCTGGCAAAAACAGCTGAGTGAGCAGCCTCTCCTACCAGTCGCAGCGCTCGCAGCTCAGGGCTTCGCCTGGCTCACACACACATTTCCCACTGCAGTAAAACACACAGCCCCACACACGGGCGCACACACACAGACACTGCTGCTTGCGTGCCTTAAGGTTAATAGACCCACATTTCAATAAATGACCCCGCAGCAGGTTTTTCATTTCACTCTCCTGTCAATGTCTTTCGTCGACCCTCCTGACGAAGGAGTGAAACTCGATAGACGGAAACGTTTTTTCTCTCCCCGCCCAAAATGCCGACAGCGAGTAACGGATTTCGCAGCACTTAGGGCTCCGAACTAAATTCCTCCATCCGACTCCTTCTCCTAGACGATAAACAAGCACGCAACTTCCTTGCAGATGCGGGGGCTGCACATGAAGAGCTGCCGTGGAAGGGGTCTCAATCCAGCGAGGTGCTCTTAACCTGGAGGTCGCAGCAGTACATCCCCCACTTACACAATTATTTTTGCATTAATGCACAAATCGGTGTAATCTGCTCAATTAGGAGACAGCCGGCCTCGGATTTATTGCGATGGCTCTCAGTGAATTCCCTCGCAGACTTTTGGGCAAACTGTTCCTTCCACAACACACTCAGCATCTTTTAATGTTTTCTTATTTTCCACTTAAGTTGGAGTTTAGTGTTTAGTTAACTTAGTGGACCCTTTGTCAAAGGGCTCAAAACCCCACGTGTTGCTGGATTGGAGCAGCGGTCAGCAAAGTTGATAGGGCTCTTGCCTTTAAGTCAACAGGCCCCAGGCTGGAATTCCGCCTCCTTCTGTAGTACCCCTGAGCGAGCGGTACAGTAAAATATCCCCAGCTAAACAGACTGGTAAATCAGTGTGTGCAGCTCAGTGTTTATCTGTACTTTGGAGAAGGAAGGTCAGATATGTGAGGAAATTATAATAAAATATTAGCTGCAACCAGCTTTTTCTTTGTACACTGTTCAAATCCTGCTCTTCTTTACCCAAATTGTCCTTGTGGTCATTTAAACCCCTGAGAACCGGAATAAAGTGCAGGTAAGTGCGCAGGTGCACACCTGGTGAGCCCTGTTAAAACATCCGGGAGGGATGTGACCCATCAGCAACAGCAGCAAAACTTCCGATGGCACACAACTGTCTGCTGCTGTATGCTGTGCACAATATCCGGGTATTGCACTGGCTGGGATGCTCTATGCTTTTTTTGTCAAAGTGCAAAAAAAAAAAAAAAAACAAATTAATAAGGATGATGTTTTTGGGCAAAGCAAAAGACTGCAACAGGAACACTTGGTAGAGTGACTTGGTAGAGTTTGCCCTGAGTAAAGAAGCCCCCGAATTAAGAGTAAAAAGAAATACCGTTTAAGGTTAAATTATGATAAATTCATTGAGGTGCTTTTCCCTGAGAGCATATTGCAACGTGAGGCTTGTGACCTAAACCACTTACAACTTAGCCATTTACACAGCTGCATAATTTTTACGGGAGTAATTCACGGTAAAGTACTACAATCGGGGTGCAAAGAGCAGGGGTTGGGAATCAAACCAGGTTGTTTAGATTGCAAAGTGGCAGCGCTGACCACCGTGCCAGCGGCCGTCCTCTCATAAAAGAGCAAATAATATGAAGTTTTTCCACAGGCCTGCGCATCTGAAATGAACAAACTGCAGTTGGATTTTAAGAAATCCAGTATGAAAATGTAGATTTAATCCACTAATAACGCTGGGAATATCCGGATGTGTCATAACCACACGTGCGCTCGGTACATAAATCCGGCACACGTAAAGTCCGATAGATCATCTGTGTCCCGGCAATGTTGCACTTTTCATTTGATATTATTGATCGGAGTCATGTATGTTGATGTGATTGCCTGCCTGGTTTTCATTGGCTTTCACCTCATCACCTTATTGAAGTTCTCTACTGACAGAAGGGATGCTGCTTTAATGTGACGTTCGGCAACATAAATCCATAAACACTCTTAAGTCAAAAAAAAAAAAGAAAAAAATAGATCAGGCTCTGCCTTGGCATTCGGGCTGTGATCTTTTAATTCCATCCTGCCCTTAAGAATAACTGGAGAGCCTTCGTGGATTAAACCGGCTCTGTTGCGGCAATTTCAAACAAACCCTAAATAATTAAAGCGCCCGTCTACACTTTAGTGCGCAAAGTTGTCTTTCCGTCTGCCCGTCTCGTGCACCCAGTGGTGGCTGTAAGAGGTGGACACCTTCCTGGCCCAACCTGTCTTTTTTGGCTGGGGGGGCTCAGCCCTGTCTCCATGGCATCCGTGCATCCCTCCTGCAGCACATGCTGCAATGTTAGACGGCACATTTTCCCGGACGCAACTTGCAAGCGAATTGAGAACGAAATAACTGCAACTTCTGAAAGAGCAGCTGTTTGTCTTGTTTGTGCTGTTTGCTGTGCATGGACATGCGTGCAAATACACTTCATTTTAATGACTAACATAATGATCCTCGCTGTGTGCGCTGTACGGTACCTTGAAGCATGCAACACAGACATCGGCATTACTGCGTTCCTCGTATTTGTTTGCAACTAAAGTAAAGATGACTATTAAGTGCAATGCAATGCCGTTTTATCTTTTCTGTCCACAGTCAGGTACTTGCACCGCAACAAACATCTATTTGAGAGCAATTGTACAAACATTTTACATAAAACAAAACACCTCTACATATGGCTTAACTATATATGACTCAACTAAATAAAAGCTGCCTTTCATTTTGTCCCCAGTCCTAACCATGGAGTTTAACACCGGAATTAGAGTTTATTAACGTATATTCACATTGTTTACTGAATTCCGCACTTCCTTTTTTCCGACACATCAAGGCACACCTGTGACAAACTTCCGCTGGGAATTTGAATTTGAATTATTTATTTTGTGGAACCACAAATTGCGTTGCCTCTTGTCTGCACTCCTTTTTCTGAATAATACCGCACCGTAATCCAATTTAAGATATGAAGTGCTCTCACATATGCTAAATTTAAGAGGGTAACGTGGCACACGGACCAGCAATGATGCTGCTATAATGCATTTGTATGGAGGGGGAAGAAAGGCGGCATGGAAATTTGCTGTCATGGTGGGCGGTGTTGGCTTCCTCTTCATGGGTCCTCGATGGGGCCTGGGCCGATTCTGTTTCAAACTGTGAAAATGTATGACATGTGGTGATGTTCTTCGAAGCGAAGGCGTGGACTGGTGGAGGTCAGAGGTGAGAAAAGGCCCATCTCAGACTGCTGGGGGCAGCAGCAGGTAGCCTTGTCCACGGAGCGGTGGCTACAAAATGGTGGCCCATGGCTAAAAGCGAAATAATGTAAAATACCAAACATGGCGATAAGGTGACATTTTATACACAGGTATTTTTCAGGCCATGTAAAACAAGAAAAGCTTTTTAAAAATTCAGTGTTTAAAGGCGAGCTGTAGGATGAGCGATACGTGCTGTAATGTGGGTCCTGCCACGGGCCGAACGATTTATTAAGCCGAATGTTGAAGAAACGGAGAATGTGGCTGCTGAGACGTGTGTCGCGTCCTCATCCGACTCACTAATTTCCATGAAAGCTCCCGGGTGACCCGCGGGTCAGGTTTCGTAAGGCGTGTCTGAGAGCCGATGTGCATTTCATGCATTATGTCTGTCAGGGAACGGCTTCGGCATCACAAATGGACGGCAGAGCAAACGCAGGGGTTACAGGGCGACGGAAACATTCGTCTGTGTCAACGGGGCTCCCAAATTATTTATTGGCTCCTTCAAGCAGATGAGCGCTGTTGTGTGTGTGTGTGTGTGTGTGTGTGTGTGTGTGTGTGTGTGTGTGTGTGTGTGTCTCTCTCTCTCTCTGTGTTTGTGTGTTTGCGAGACCACAGTTGCTCTGACTCTTATCTCCACGCAGTGTTAACCCATTCATCAGCGCTGACCTCACGCAGCGGCGGCAAGGTAGCCGGCAGTTGGACACAATCGCCCTCTTCCCATCCTGCAGCCTGCACGGTTTCAAAGAAGAAGGGTCTTAATGTTGGGGCTGCAGGCTCCTCCGGGTACTGTGAGAAGCTCAGGAGAAACCTCTGATTGAAACTGACAGCTATGCTGTGACTTCTTCATCCATCAGAGATGCTGTACTGGCTTCCGCCAAGGGTGGCACTGTGGTAGATGCAGGCTGTCCTGCGCGGGGCCCACGAGGAAAGACGGCCAAGACCTCTGGGTCTCCGTAGGGTGTGGGGTTGCTTTGCATCGGAACAGGTTGCAGATGGACTCTGGGAAGAAGTCCCAGCCGCCTCTCTCACGTGCTTTTGGGTTCCAATCAATAGCAGATCTCAGCGGTCCCCTGCAGCAAGCTGTCTGTGCAGTCAGAGTCGGACAAAATGGCCTTTATTAAGTTACCGAGACAGACACATTTGGCATGCGATTGCATTAAGGAAGCAACTCCACCAATTAGAAGCGTAGCCCATTAATAGTCTGCATGAAACCGCCATGGGAACACAGATCGGCCCACATGTGATCCACGGTCTGCTCTGTCCCCCCGCCGCAGCATAGCCGTTCAGAGGACTTCGGCAGCCATTATCGTATGATTGAAAGGATCTGCCTTCCATATGGCGAGAACCTGTTTTCCTCCTTCACACCTGAAGATAAACACACTCTTACAAGCCAAATATCAACAACATCTGTTTTGAGTCAGATTGGAAATCCGAGCAACAAAGCTCATCAGTATTCGCCAAGATGCGCTACGGATTCCCTTTACGCTCTGGACGTCTGCGAAGGGTTGGAGGCGATCGTACATCCAGCCTGCTTGGCCGACGCCATGGGAAGTTTTAAAAATATGTTAGAGGGAATGCTTCTTACTTACGAGTTTGAATGTACTACAAGTATTTGGGATATCTACAGCAGAACCCAGGCAATGAATCTTTTTGCATCCGATTACTTTTATGACAGACAGAGTTGTATGTCGCAGTAGTGTGTGTTTTATTCTATACTACAAGCGTTGTTCTGTTTAGCAGTGATCCATATTAAGTGCCATATGAGGGCTGCTCGTGTTATGAATTATTTACCTCTTGGACTCAGTGAGAGCGCTGCTTTTCTTCAACTGTACAGGCGGTCAGGACACGTTTCCGCCACTATTCAACCGGGTTGTGGGTGGTTGGGGTGAGATGGAGGAGAATTTAATGAAAATATTATCTGGTTCAGATTCCGTGCAACCCCCAGCCGCCACCCCCTCATTCCCTGTTTTGACAAGGTCTGCAGGAGGTGTTGTGGGTACAAGCTGGACCACACGCACATGCCAGAGAGGCGGCACCCGGCCGCAAATTATAGATGATTTCTTGTTTAGGGCGAGTGGACTCATGAGGCGGCCTTCAATGTTTCCTGCCAAGGGCCACGCCACGGGGTGGTTGCCCACCTCTCGCTGTCTATTGATGGTTCCCACTCCCATTTGTTCTGGCCAACAAATTCACCTGCAGGTAAAATGAAAGCCCATAATCTCCCAAAAAATCAATCTATACCTCCTCTCACTTCACAAACGTAAGCTCAGAAGACACCGTCAATCCTTCTGCCTTTGCGATCCGGAAACCCATGTTTGCGCTCATGCTGGTAGTCAGCACTGAGTTGTTTTTGGATTCGCCTCTTGCATGGGGTTGCTGCTGCATATGCATCTACCGTAGGCTGTAAGAACTTGCAGGTGAGCGCACACACGTCCGTATTCTGAGCCACGATTCAAAGATCATCTTTTTTTGTGGGAACAGAAGGGAGCAGATGGAATTTAAAAGATGTGCGGCAGTGTGTAGAACATGAGACAAATAGTGTATGAAGCAACAAAAACTGAACCCACTGGTACCAACCAAAACAAAAATACACTGCCGTCACAATGGTGCCGGAACAGCTGTGCACACTGCTAATGCTGTTTTCCACAAGTATATTTATATAATGTTTATTATACGGGTAATATATGTATTCATATGTAGATTATATCCTGATATCCTTCAGAAACAAACTCCAAAGACAGCAAACAACCCTTCAAAGAGACCATATTGTTCAATATTCGCAATTTGTTTATTTATACGTTGGAAAGCACAGAATGACACAAATTTTCCCTCTCGATCGGCAGCTCAAAAGACTTCAACCAAAAGCGGTCCTGTTTGTGTGGAGTTGTAGTATTTCTGATGCACACACTTCTTACTCAGCAAAAGCATTCTGTTGAGGAAAAAAACTCCATCCGACATCTTGACAGGTTTCCCTCTTTCATCTAAGAAAACTCTACCCTGGCTTTTTAGCTTTTAAGATGTGAGTAACTGGCACCCCACAAAACTCTCCATTCAGCATCTCCAACTCCACATACAGAGGAAAGAGGACCGCTGAGGTCACGTGCCGTGGAAATCCGACATAGCTCAGATAGAGGGGTGAGGAGGGTACTCCCGGTTTTGGCATCTGCTACAACTTACAGCCCAGCTTGCTGCGCCTGTCCACGATGATCAAGGGCATCAGAGCTTGAGGTTGTGACAAACACGGTAGAAGAGGGAAGCTTGATCAGGGCCAACTTGGAAAAATCTGCTAACACCATCCAACATCATCTCTTCAGAGCGTTGCACAGTGAACATACACTGGCCTGGAGGCTCCTGGCTGCCAGAAGCAGACCCTCCATCCTGGGTAACCACAACCCTAATGCTGCAAACCAAACATTATAAACAGCGCTGTAGGTCTCTGGGTTGAGCAAAAAGGTTTCCTCACTCTTCCACTTGAACCCCCCCACCAGAGCATATCATCCATGATTTCAGCCAAACCGTCAGCTGAAGTCAATCGGAAACACACAATATGAGAAAGAGGCAGAAGCTACAGGCAAACAGGTAGCATAGTTGTTAGGGCTGCCTCCTTAAACTCAAAGTAGCAAAATTCAGATAGCCCCCTTGAGCAAAAATACTTACTCTAACTATTGGCAATAAAAAAAACAAACATACCATATGAATGAATAAATCATCGCAAATACCTTAACACTCCAAGCTGCTTTGGAGGAAACTGTTACCTAAATGAATAAACAAGTAAAATGAGGACGCCGCTTGGCGTAGTATAGGACAGACTGGTTTAAAGATGCAGGAGAAAAGTTGTTAGACTGAAATGGGTTGAAATGTTTTCTCTGTCTTAAAAGGAACAAATGTTGACCCCTCCATTTTAAACCCCATGTAAAACAAAACCACAGTCCATATGCGAGTCTTCCCAGTCGTATTAGTCACGCCGCGTGTCAAGTATTGTGTGTCTGCGTGTGTTTTCAATTGCTTAACCACAAATGCAAACGTTGCTTTCGCGAAAAAGTGCTTGTTTTGTGCCACGGAAGGTGAAAGCAAATTGAATTTTCCTGCATGTCACTTTGTCATGTTTTACTAGCCAGGCTTGTTGTCCAAAATAAAACACAACATACGCTCGGTTTATTATTTTCCTGCCCCTTCACCAACAGCGTAAAAATTCCCAGAGCAAAGAAACTGTGAGAAAGGCGGCAGCCTGCCTGGAACAGATACTGTGAGAGCCACGGGCACAGTCGAAGAGGAATGGTGGGCGAGGGCGGGTGTGCTGTGGACAGGAGGCCGGGATGGGAGCCAGGGCGTGATCCAAGCATGCCTGGAGCTCCTCCAACACGCTGGCATGTTCTGCCAGACAGGGAGGGCAGGCAGAGAGGCATTTTCCTGCTCTGGATGACGAATACAGAACTGCCTCCCTGCGGCACGGAGGAAGGCATTAGACATCTGTGCTGTTGTCTTAGGACATCGGGGGCAGGACGACCACACGGTTGGCAGCTCCGCTGCCAGCTCCCATGGAGGACGTCCTCCCTCCACAACAGCCACCTCCGTGTCTCGCCGAGGACGTCTCCGCGTTCCGCGTAGCAGCTGAGTTTGGCGGTCAGGAAAACGCCGCTCCCCGCCCGTCACCGGGGCCGACGAACGTCACAAGTCGAAACGTTGGTTTCGCCGTCCGCAGCTTTACGATCGCAATCCTTCCCAGTTTTATTGAGTTGTTCTTGGATCTACTGCCACAAACGTCATGCTCGGTTTTACCCCAGTTGAGATTTTGAATAATTAACATCCCCGGTCCGATGATCAGTTACGCTTGGAGTGTAATTGGAGCCATAAACTGAGCGCGAGGTTATAAAAAAAAAACTGTTGCTTGTTGCAAAGAAAAGTCGCGAGCTAAAGCTTTCATTCCTTCATGCAGGGGTTTAAGAGCGCAGTCCCTCTCCTTTTTTATTACCTTGAACCAGCAGGAAATGAAAGGTTTTGGGGGTATAACGGTGCTGGGAATCACGGAGGGGTCAGTAATCTCCTTTCGGTGCCCGGAGAGGAGTGACGGAGCGCTGAGTTTGTGCGAGTCAAACCAAAAGGGTCTTTGGAAACGTTCAAATCCAAGTTAAACCAGGAGACCCAGCCGTAGAGGCGCGGATGTGGAGATGTAGGTGCCGCTGATCGGCAGTAAACACGGAATGCACTTATTTGGCTCACACCTTTTCCCAGTGTCACTTTATTAGCTACAGGAGGTGTACGAAACCGAGAATAATTATTTACACATTTTGACTTCTACTTGGGCCATTAAGGTACGTCACTCGAGGGTATTCCAGCAGGAGGGGGGATTCTAGTAAAAGGTGACAAGCTGCCACCCCAGATGCAATATAAGTTTTGGTTCCGTTAAATGTTCCTGTGAAAGCAGTAACTGTTGTTGACCGAGTGATTTATGGGAGAAAATGGAGGAATTAACATACATTTTACTACTGTTTGGTGCAAGGAGGACCAGGCTAAAGCAAGGCATTCTGTCTTAACTGTAAAATGCTAAACATACGCATGGACGTCCATTATTAATGCAGCTGCCTTTCAACTGGCACACCAAAGGCCCGGCAATAATTGATCCCCCCGGAGACCCTTGAGTAACTCTCTCCAGCTCGGCGCATCATGAATTTTAAAGTATTCAAACAAAAAGGGGACATCATTAAATGTAGTTTAAATGGGGAAAAAAAAGAGCAAGCATCAAAATTACTTTGGGTTCTGAAGTTTTAATTAAAACCACCGGCCTTGATCTCATCCGAGGTATTTATTTTGTTCGCCTGTCGAATCCGTAAAGATGCTAAATTGCTTTAGATAGGTCAAAGATTCATAGCACGCGAGACAAAATGCCTTTGTCACATCTCCAGATGATATCTGTCTTAATTAAATCCTTGACTCTTTACGCCATATAGGAGTTCTCATTAGTTAATGCAATAAACAAAATACGATGTTTTCCGCGCGCCAACGAAAGCATGACATATTCAACAATTATAAGCATCGGATTCATTTAAACTGCTTAAAGAGTCAAGGAAGTTGAAGATGAAGTGCGAGATAGCGTTTTCAGCAAAATGAAAAGATTATCAGCATTTTAAAAAGAAATGGAAGGGGTCAAACTTGTGTCAACAGCAATTAATTTATTGTACGCGTTGCACAAAAGCAAATGTGATGGTTCGAGGTAGCTGACCTTCCGGCTATGCGAAACGCCCAGGCTCCTTTATGTGTGAGCAAGGGACTGAGTGCCACAGAGCACTGTGGAAAGAGGACGTTGAAGGTATGAATGCGTTCAGAGATGCTGACCGCATTTCCCCTGCTCGGACCATCGGACTGTAATCGCATCGGATTTTACCACGTTTACCTGAATTGAGGAGGAGTGTCGTCCTCGCCTTCACCAGGATGGTGTGGCTGTGAAGCAACGGCCCCTTGTAGCTTCTTATTCGGCAGCCGAGGGTTATGGGAGGAAACGTGCAATTTTATTCTCGCGGTGCAGAGCACAAACCAAAACGCAAAACCGACAAGCAAAAGCACCCTGGGGACGGATGTGGTGTCAAGTCCACCGCCTCTGTCAAAAGTCCTAGCTGCGCGTGACAAGCAAATCCAACTGTAAAGCAAATGAAAGATATGCAGAATCTGTTTGTACACAGGAAAAATAAATCCTCCTTTTCTCATTCACTGCACGGGGTAATTATTCTAGAAGGCCGCCTCTTCTGTCAAAAGACAAATTATGTCCGCTTATATTTTTTCGGTTAAACACAAATTCTTCAGGGGCTCGGGTATAAATACGCACAGCTAAATACTAGAGAGTGCGAGAAGCACTAGCAGTTGCCCGAATTCCTCTGTGCGCGCAAATGTGGAGCGATGCGTCCACATCCCTTTTGCTAGCAGGGGTCAGAGCCCAGGCAGAGTATCCTGGCGACGGCCGGCAGTCCTGTCTCTCTCGCCATCAGTCTGGAGTCTGGGGAGCGACAGCACTAATGGAGCTCAGAGCCGCACTCGGCCGTTCTGCTGCTTGGCTCATTACCGTTGAGGTAATTTGCCTGCGCACACATGTGCTCGGCGAAATTTCGGAGCTCTTTCCCTCTTTGCACTTGACATTCTATTACTGTACGTGCCAAATATAAACAGCTTTTAGTCAATTCATACAAGCCGTGTGGTGGAATGCGAAATAATGGGGGCGATGAAAGTGATACAGCACGCTGCAGTTTTTTTTTTTTTTTTTATTTACCCTCGCTGCCTTGAAATCTGCAAGCACACCTTCGTTGTAAAAGTGGGCGAATTTGATTCAATCGCTCTTGCCTTTATTGGTCCCACATGGCTACGCTAACTCCTCTGCTTTTATTTTCAGCTATGCTGAGAATGTAAAAGTTCATTTTACAGGACAGGATGTGAGATAAAGGACACCCTTTAGATAGGGCTTCAAAAAAAGGTTGATTCAGCAAAAAGCGAGCTGGAAAATTTCACCTGAAAGTAACTGAAGAAATGGGATTTATATTGTCTTGCCTTGCTTGATACTCCATCACGGGCAGTGGCATAGGATATCAAAGAAGGCCGTCGGCACTGCTACCATGCTTTTAACGTGAGGAATGGTACATCTGGAAATGGGTGACATAATGGAGGACAGCTGGAAATAAACACTTTTGCTGACCGCAGATTCCGTTGGCTCCCTCCTCAAGCTCTAGCTTCGATCCCATTCCCCCTCCTTTGTTGCATCAATCATGAGTCCCTTTTGTGTATGTTCCTGTTACAGGACTAAGAAATCTAAGGTTTGTTTTTACTGTGTAAGCCAAGATGGATTGCTTCAGTGATTTTCCTGCTCACATGCACTGTCTGGATGATTCATTTTAAGGCTTTGCATGGAATTTTGAGATAGCAGTACAGGCCTGACATGACTTTAGGAGATGAATGCGAGTGGTAAGCACAGGCCGAGGGTTTTGATCATTATGTGAGGGCTTTTTCCATTGTATTTTTCATCACGTTACCTTTTCTGTGTTAATCCTAATTGTTTGCAAATGTGACAAACTGTAGTCCGTGCTGCAGGAGAGGTCTGTGAAACCAGAGCCTTGGGAGTGACAGAGTCACAACAGCCAGTTAAACACAATCACGTAGCATAACAAGTGCAGGCTTACTGACAATTAACATCCCAGCTGAGTCAAAGTGTTCAAAAACAGAAGAGGCACGAAGACTCACTGAAGCTGTGGGATATGCAAGGAAACAGCTTTATTGAACTTTCTGGAGTTTAGAGTTTTGAGTTCAATACTTAAACAAAAAGAAAAAAAAAACAATGTCATGTTTTTTTTTTAATGCTGAAACTTAGCTCAACTCAGATCAAAACAGCTCAACTCAACTTAACTCAGCTCACATCAACTCAACTCAACCCAACTCAACTCAACAACTGTTTGTGTCTTACATACAGGGTGTCAGAGCCGAATCATAAATTCACAACCACAATTAGGTACAAGGTGCAGAAACTCTGTCACTGGGTCCCTTTTACCTCGCTGGTTACACCAGAGACCAAAAACACGTGCAGCAGCTTTGAAATTCTGTGGTCAGTCCTGTCTCACCAAATCCTGAAATTTTAAGTGAGTGCAACCTGCTGAATAATCTTGCTGTTTCTGAAGGTGTTGCTGCACAATTTCATCAGCGCAGTGAGGTCTGGCTATCATTCTGTTCACAACCTCAGCAGTGGTTTTCTAGGATGGGGGAAAACTTTTTTTTTGCAGTCATAAAGAATCCAGAAAAGCAACAACAGCAGACAACCGGATGCTAGACATGCAATTAAATTATTATTATCTTCACAGCCATGCAGCAGACACAATATTACTAAGAAACATTGAGCAAAAATGTATAAAAAGATTTAATATTTAAGACCACTGACCCATTCAGAAGCTTAGATGAAGTAAACTTCATGAATGTATTTATTGCTCAGGCTCCAGACTGCTGCAACTTTGGCCAGAACAAAGTGTTCATGGACAATAGGTGGAAGGATGGAAGAATGTTTGCCCTGCAGCTTTTCTGAAAGAAGTGAAAGTGCTTCTTAGTAAGAATCCACCTCTTGCCTAACATGCATAAAAAAAAGTCCATTTTCATTGATAGCTGTTTTTTTCCATTATGATGGAAATGATAAACAATCTGTTCAGTTTTTTCTAATTTATTTTCTGAATGTCTTACAGCCGGATTCATAATGCAGTCAGCAGACAATCCATGGCAGTTTTTGAAAAAGTCGCAGCATTTCTGCAGCCGTGCTGTTTGAAATCTTTTTAACGTGTGGATTTGTGCCTTTAATGGTGCCACCAGTCCCCAGAGTGCCTGTTACCCGGCACCTCCTGCGGTGGTGTTGCCAGACTCCCTCAAAGCTGCCAGATCTCTCTTACTGGCTCATGCCTGTAAAATGCCATCATCATTATTTCCAAATAAGTGAGTAAAGTTTGAACTGCAGGTACTTCCATATAATAGTTTGAGCAAAATAAGCTAGAAATTAAAATAATTGCGCTGGATATTACTTGCATCATTTGCGATAATTGCTGTTTTCATGGCATGAAGGCAGGTGTGTCGATTCCAACTGCTATGCAGCATCTGTTTCTAGATTATGGACAATTTAATTATTTATCGTTCGTATCTTTTAATATTACACTAATATAACATTTTACAGTAAAGATATGCCTCAGCATACATGTACAAGAGAAATTGCTGAATACCCTTTACTGCGGTACTACCAAACATTTACAAGTAACAAGAGCCCAGCATGGGGAATTTTCAACATCTGAGCCGTTCTGATAATTGTGCCTCTGATTTATGAGATTTTACCTTATGAGCCAATTTACATGAACGCAGTGAAGTACGCAAGAAAATGCCTGTATCTTGATTTTGAGGCCTCCCTGGCCAAAGACTCATTTAATCTGACTCAGAAAAATGACATAGTAATATGGGATTATTATATGTATACCGATGGTTCCTGAGTTACGATGGTCCGACTTGTGATTTTTTGACTTTATGATGATACGATAGTGAAATGCGTTCAGTAGAAACCGTACTTCGAATTGAGATTTTTTTCCCAAGTGATAAGCTGTACAATACTCTCTCATGATGCTGGGCAGCGGCAGTGATCCACATCTCCCAGTCTTCCATTCAGTTGCTAGCGTACACAACCGATACTCTACAGTGTTCTGTGTCACCAGCGTTTTTTTGGAAACCCCCTTGTGTCTACGTTGTGCTTTGTGCATCCATCATGTGTACGAAATGCCCATTTGTGTCTTCTAAAAGCCACATGAAAGCGGCAAGCCTCTAATGACGTTTAAGGTAGGCTAGGCTAAGCTAGGCTATGACGGTTGCTAGGTGTTATGGCACGGGCTGGTGGAAGCAGTTGCAAGACACCATAGTAATAACTTGTAAGTTCCATTAAACTCTTCACCGAGTGTTTTTCCTGACAAACAGTGTAGCTGTTAGCCAGGAGCTAGCGCTAAACATCAGCGATCAGCAGTAAACAAAAAACGGAACATGCCACAGTTCAAAATAAAGAAAATGAAAGGACAGTGGTTGTCCAGACAGTGGTTGCAGGAGAGTTCACAAGGGGGACCGAGCACTGACAGGAAGTCCGGGTGGGAACTAAAGGCCGTCCACAATTGGTTCCTGCACCAATCACTCCACCAAGTCTAAAGATTGGGGGCGGAGAGGCCTCCTATATTTCATCACTGAAGCGGCCACAGGCGTGACAGTAGGATAGGTGCATCAAATGCATATTCGACTTACGATGTGTTTATCAGAACATAACCCCTGGTGGACCGTCTGTATTCAGATACAGAGGCCTGCGTTATTCTGCACTGCATTTGGAGAAACATGCGGATTACTAATATTAATAAATCTCAAGGGCATCATATTCAGAGATGCTAACAATTACTTATGGACAAATTACTGGAGCTTTATACAAACATGTCCGCCAATTTTATGTATACATGTGGATGCATATGTTAAAGAAGAACAGTTTAATATCTATTTCTTAAATTTTGAAAAAAAGCCTCTCAGTCTGAGTAGAGTTTTGTATCGGACACAGATTTTATTCCAACAACACAATGTTATAAATAGCCCAGGGATGTTTGGATGCATTATCCTGCACTAGAAACAATTGTAATGCATTGTACCACGGTGTTCAGATTTTGGAAGTGCAAATCTCCTCAGTCTCCAGACACTAATCCCTCGCTCAGTAAATTCCAAGTTGTCTCATCTTAACGCGTGAGCCCGGAGTTGTTTTCCCTTCAGTAATCTCATAGGCAACTATAACTTGGTTAGTCTCCAGAATTCAGAGATAAAAGTATCGATTGTGGCCAAATGGAATTAATCTAAAATACAATTATGCCAGCTGTCCTTTCTGGTATTTTTTTAACCGGACTCTAAGTCAGAAGCTAACATTTACAGAGACTTAAAGGCGCACAATCCAATTAAATAGATAAATAGGGCTAATCATGCAACAAAATTTGAAATGAGGTTTATGAGGTAGGTGATAAGCAGAGTAATTCACTAGGAAAAACGCAAAGTGTAATTTCAGATAATGTGGAATGGGGAAACGACACAAATTGTGGCGATAAATAGTCCAGCATTAGGCATTAACATATGGATTATGGCGGATCCCGATAAGAAAAACACATTTCATTAGCTGAAAGGACTACTTGATAAAAGCTCCTTTATTTACGGAATTTCCGTCATTCACGCTAAATCAGCGCCCCCCCCCCCCCAACCCGGTGTGATTTGTTGCGTTTGTGTCCCTGACGGACAGCTGGTTTTACCCTGGCTTTGGCGGGCTTGCGTTGTTCTAAAGTGCAAAAAATTCATAAACAGAATGAAACCCACTGCTGCTATTCTGTGATGGTAGGCTGGGCTCCCCATCACCTTTTATTTAGAATATATTTACTTTTTAAGTATATGATGCTTCATTACAGCCTAAATAAGCAGCGTGAAGGTCACCGCAGTTACCCCGGCTAAAAGGAAAACTCGAGAAGGATGCGAGGAGAAGTTTGAAGCAAATTAAAACAGTGCCGCGGAATTAGTCGAACCCGCGAACGCGCCTTAATCGCTCCCCTCGAGCTACCGCTCAACCAGCGCAACCCTGCTAAACTCGGCGGCGAGTGTGCCGGAGCACTTAGATCCCGCTTTTCATTGGAGCCTGATCTGCTCCGATCGATGGGAGCCGTGCGCTTGAAGGGCACGCATGTTGTTGGTCTCCTTTGCCTGATGACAACGTCCTCAATCGCGGCCCTTAATCTTGTGTGACAGGACTGGAGCAGCGCAGGCGATATGGGGGGTGGCGGCTGCTCTAGGCCTCGACGCCTCCGACAGTGGCCTGTCCTTCCTGAGCACAAGAACTCGTGTACCCCCCTAGCCTTTAATCTTCTTAGCATAGCCAGTTTTCACTCTCTGCACAGGACACGACACCCTTCTTCAGCTCATGCTTCTTCATGAAGTGGTTTGATGCCTTCGGTAGCTCAGAGTTAAAGCAACCGTTCAAGAAATTATGGATGCCTGTGAGGTCAGTTTCATGTTCTTCCATCTTCTTCCACATATGAATGCTCCTCCGCCATAGTTCTGGACCCGGCAGCTGAAAGAAGATTCAATAAGGATATTGAGGTCCAAGTTATACATACAGTAGCAAGCTGCTGGACCTGCTGCATCTGTACTGATATGAGGGCCAGGTTGCAGTACCATCGATCAAGGCTCTTGCACTGGATTATCTAGTTCTATAAATCATTATACATAAACGTAAGCAGAGAAGAAGACAGGGCCATCAGATGAGTAGCAGCTAACAACCTGTGAACTTGTGTAATTCTATTTAGTTGGCATTAAAGAGCCAACATCCATCAACTTTGCCTTGAGAGTGATGAGCGTGATCTTCAATTGGTCCAGCTGAAAACCAGCATTTCCCCCCGTGCACTTTCATACATTGCAGCGCTCAAATATTCTCATAACTCAAACCAAGAAGTAAGGAAATAAACAGTTAAATGATATAAAACCTGTTTTCCAGGGTAGCTCGAGATATCCATGCTGTCCACAGGGCACAAAGAGGAGTGTCATTTCTCTCCTGTTATTTTCCAGGGCTGAATGTTAATCGCTACAACATGCACGGGCATAAAGTTTCCTCTGATAAGTGGGCATAATAATATTCACGCGTCCTCTGAATAAAGGTGGGAAACACAGTTTTATCAGCGTTGCATGTCAGTCACGCAACCGCACAAAAAGATGAAAATAGCATTCAGGGATTAATTAAAACACACCAATGGAGCTGAACTACTGAAACGGAGATAAAAAGCCACATCTGCGGAGTTTATTTAAGTTTGGGTGTCGCACAAAAGAAAACATAATTTTGCTTATCTCGATATAAAATTTGGGAACGTCCTCCACTGCAGACAACAAGGGAGGCGGCGCAAACCTTTTCAAATTAATTGTTGGATGGAATTGTAATAACCACAATTTTCTCAGTGCAAAGTTAAACAAAAAGCAGTCATTGTTGTACAAAACGGCACATTAAGTAAAAATATGATGTTGACAATACTTTTAGGTCATAAAATATACACTGCCCGTTATGATGTGGGGTCGCTTCGGTTGGTCAGATCTAGGTTCAGCAATGTTATGTGCCCAAAAAAATGAGGTGAGCTGACTACCTGAACATACTGAATGACCAAGTTTTTCCATCAATGGATTTTTTCCTTCATATTCCAAGATGACAATGCCAGGATTCTTCGGGTTCAAATTGTGAAAGAGTGGTTCAGAGAGCATGAGAGAGACATCATTTTCACACTTGGATTGCCCACCACAGAGTCCAGACCTTAACCCCATTGAGAATCTTTGGGATGTGCCGGAGAAGACTTTACGCAGCAGTCCTATTCTCCCATCAATAGAAGATCTTGGCGAAAAATGAATGCAACTCTGGACGGAAATAAATGTTGTGACATTGCATAAGCTTATTGAAACAATGCCACGGCGAATCCGTGCCGCAGTCAAAGCTAAAGGCAGTCCAACAAAATATTAGAGTGTGTAACTTTTTTTGGCCAGGCAGTGTATTTTCCTACTGCAGTTTTAATGTCTCACCATCATAGAAAAGTAACTGCAAAATTTCTAAGTGGATTAGAGCACAAATCTGCTTATTTACCCATTAATGCAGCTGGGTTGTTTTTACTGCATCCGTTCATGGTCGGTACCTTGATCAAGGGTACAACATCAAGGATTGCTGAACCGAACCTCCTGCACTGCTGCTTTTCCATTTGCACTGAACTAATCGGCACCCTTTGAGCGATTAAACTGACACAAATATCTTTAAAAGAGAATAAAATAATTGTGAAAAAATCTGGAAGTGTTACAGAATATAAATGCAGTATATATTGTACATACGGGCACCTCCAAGGATATAGCTAAATTTCAGACTGAACGGCGCCCCAGGAGTCTTTTTGTTGAGCTTATGAATCTTTCAATAACAACAAGGCCTGAACTAACAGGTCTGTGTGTCAGCAAGGTTCTGCACTATGGCTGCCTTATTTTATTTTATTCACAAATAATCTAATCTTTTTAATTTGGGAGATAGGGAAAAACTCTGTGTAATTATGTGCTCCTGGGCTGCCGAGGAACTCATAAAAACAGACAAATACACCTCTGATTTGCAGTGGCAGAAGAAAAGCGACGGCTGCAATCCGAAAAATAATAAAAAAAAATAAAATCATTAAATTATTGCTTTCAGTGTCGCCACTTATCTGTCAGTCACCGGAAATAAAGAGGCAGTAATGAAATATTAATGAGTTCTTTAGTTTGAGATTTACATTAATCTTTCCTTGTTCGGCAGGATCCTTTTCTTTTCCCTGCAGAAACACCTTTGTGATTGAAAGCCGGGCTCGGTGTTTCACGCCAAGACTGACTTCCGCTGGAAATTTTCCTCTTTTCTCCGTGCTTGAAGATGCCTGGGAATCCAAACACTGCCGCTCGGTTGAAAGAAGGCATTTGATCGACGTGAGCAGCAGAAATGTCATGCCATGGGTTTTTTTTTTGTTTCTAACTGTTTGTAGGACTTCAGTCAAAAAAGGGGATGGTGATGGTGGTGGTGGTGGGGGGGTGGTGGTGGAAAAAAGAAACCAAACAAACTTGCAAGGTGGGAGGTTGACTAACATTGGAAATGTGTCAGGCAAATGCTGGAGATGTTTCCGCAGACTGGCTGAGCTGTCAAAACTGGCGTACGCTTTCGATTTTCGACACCTCAAATAATTGCCCGTGTGGGATGGGGGGGTCCACACTTACACTATCTGACCCAATTTAGGTTTGACTTCTCTTTAAACCCTATGCATCCGAGTGACTTCATAATGATCCAAATCGCTGCAAGTTCTCCTGCGACTCCGCTGTTTTCGCTACATTAAATGGGTGGCATGGGGGGTCGCGGGCAACGCTAGTGTTTCACAACTTCTGGCCCACCGTGTTTACATGCGGATTCAAATTCTGCTCAGTCTGTACTGAATTTGCATGGGCTTCCTCTGGTTGCTCTGGTTCCGTTCCACGATCCAAAGACGTGAAATTCACACGGGTCGCGGACCTACACTGCACATTGTGTGCAGGTATGTGCGAGTGAATGTGGGCTAAGATGCACTCCATCTGACCTAAGGTGCACCCCACCTGACATACGGCGCTGTCTTGAGATAGGTCGTGAACCACACTGGCCCAGCGCTGGACAAGTGGTTACTGACAGGAGAGATGGATTCCAGTTAGGCTGAGTAGCGTGCAGAAGATTAGACCAGCAGGCTCCCTCCTTGAAGTTTAATCACCAGCCCCTTGGTCTGATTCCTTAACTCCGGGCTGCCTGCTGTCCGCGTGAGCTGCCAGCGCAAAGGTCACGGTCCGATGTTTATAAGCTGCCTGTGGTCAGCAAAACCAGCGTGAAACCACCCCACCTCATATTCCAGCTTCACCTGTTTGCTTTGTTGAAGTTCATTGGCCAGTGATGAGAATGTTAATACTGTGGATGTTCTGGATGTTTTCCAGCTCTTTTCAAATCCATTATGGATCGAGGTGGTTTAATTTACCCTGCAGTGGAGAAAAACATCCCGGACTCATCCCTTGAAGGCCAGCGCAACCCCGCACGGCGAGCCCCCGAAGGCTGGACGTTTCCAGGTCGGTTGAGGTCGCCTGCGAAACAGCGTGGATGGCGCTCGTCCGAATGCTACGAGTCGCTGTCAACTTTCTGCCATTCGAGTCGTCCGTCCGCGGAAAGAAATGTTTAATTACGGATCTGTCACTTGGGGACTCTCCTCTCCACCCCGGACCAACCTCCGTCCAGACGGAAGAAACCCGTGCCTCTGAAGGAGGTTAATAAGGGGCCCTTCCTGCTCTTAAACTGGAGATTAGTGTAGTCTGCGTCTCGGTATTATTATTGTTGACCCCCGTGACATGCATACTTTATTAAACCCATACACAGTAAAGGCAGAGGGAATCTCATTAATAGAGGGCATGCTTTTCAAAGCATACCACTTTGCGAGGTTCACTGCTTGCCCCATGTTGGCGTTTAAAACGACCGGTTCTTCATTTCAGGCTAACCTCTGAGCAGAACTGATGATAAGATTCCTCAGGAATTCCTAGCCCAGCATACATCCCAGCGGACCACATGTTTTTGTTTTAGCAAAATATGAGCACGATGTGTGCTAACAAGGGTTCAAGTTCTCAGTCCTAGAGGAGAACCTTGTGACCTGGATATTGAAAGCTGTGTGGCACAAGAGACAAGATGGCGCACCATGGCACTTGTCGTAGCGACAGGGCCGATATTTGGTCTGGTGGATGACAATGGCAGGGCTCTACTACCATTTTGGCTGTGCTTTGAACAGCAACATTTGTATTTACAGTCCATCCTCGATTATACGAGGGGGCATGGAGTCTGGATATGATGAAGGTCCAGAAAATCGGAAATTTTGTTTAAAAATTTTTTACTCCATCGCTGTGTAGTAGTGCACTACGTATTACAGTAACACTTCAGTAAGCTAACATAATGTGTGTTGAACATGCAATGTGACTAATAAAATGAAACAGTTCTGCTACTGAAACATACATACATTCATACAGTAAATTGTGCACAAAAAAGCGGTGAAAAAGGTCATGTACGGTTTAATCAGAACGCTGGTAGCGGGGGACCTGCTGGTGGCCTTCATGTTGCCAGCGGTGGAAACAGCTGGGTGGTTCTTTTTTGAAGAATTGAAATTGTTTCTAATATTAACTTATGAATTAATTGTGCAGTTTTCTCAAAAAAAACAAAAAAAACACATAAACGTTTTTTCCTTATATTATGCCTAAATGTGGGTGTATTTATATTTTTTCTATAATGTTTCTGGGACCATCTGTGAAAAACAAAAACCATAAACTGGAGATCTGAGGACTGTACATACTTTTTGTTCCAGGCAGAAAACTTCAGCAATGTTTTACTCAGGAGATGCAAAAGCACATTGAACAAAGCAACAAATGAAGAGCATTTGAGGCAGACGCATAGTTTTCATAGCACATTGTCTTTTGCTGCTGCACACAGAGTCGGGAGATGGAGGAAAAATGCGTAGATGATGACAGCAGACGGTGCGATGAAAATTAATCCAGCTCTCAGGAGATCAGCAGAGAAGTGAATCTA
Source organism: Heterotis niloticus (assembly GCA_018136845.1). Taxonomy (NCBI): domain Eukaryota; kingdom Metazoa; phylum Chordata; class Actinopteri; order Osteoglossiformes; family Osteoglossidae; genus Heterotis; species Heterotis niloticus. Next base: position 12,698,125 of record CM030901.1, on the reverse strand, counting down.
GAGGAGGTTTTTTGAGAGCCTTCTTGAGTGCTGAAAGGGCTTCAGCAGCTCTGAGGGATAGAGGAAGCTCATTCCACCATATGGATGCCAGCGAATCCAAGAACCACTTGGCAAATTTGGAACTAGCGAGCTATAACAAGGCCTCAAACTGCAGAAAACTGCCGTACGTGTGAGTGAGGCAAAGGGAAAAGACAGCCTGCACGCTGTAAGACACCTGTAGGAATTGTAAGTCTATTTTTTTGCAGCAAGGCTGCGTGGGATATGCTGTCGCACTCGAGATAACTCTGCCCTTTCTGGGAACCTGACAAACAGACATCCTAGTCACAGTTACAGAAATCTCCCCGTATGGCCTGGCAGCTAATATTAGCTGAGGCTGCAGGAGTGACAGCGCATGTAACGGTTCAGCTGAAGCTGTGCAAAAAAGTACACATTTTGAAAGGAATAAATTATTCATGCATATCCAAAAAACATAAAAATGTTCTGTAACGTGCATGCCTCCAGGACATATTGTGAAAAAACAATTCCTTTTCACGACCGCTTTAGCATCGACGGTCCTTCGAAGATGTCCGTCGCACTACAGAAAAGGTCACGTTTTACTGGACTCTCAGCTCCATCAGCGCAAAAAAAAAAAAAATCCTTCCCGCTTCCAGGAAGCGGGGCGGTCGGCGCGCTAATACAAAAAAATGGAGACGGCCCTCTCCGGAGAAATTGATATTTACTTCGTTGCTCATTTCCTCAGTAAGTTTTATTGCGTAACCGACAATGAAGCACTAAAGCAATTTTATAAGGTTGCTGCATCAAGCGATATTCCACCGTTCGAAAGACTCCTTTATCACACTTTATTCAATACCCAGACATACATTGCACTGCGTCTGGAAAAGCTCGAGCGTATTAAAAATTAAACGGGCACAATTGTTTGTTTAATGCACAGTTGCATTTTTAATAGCTGTTATACTGGATTCATTATTTATATAAGTAAGTTACGAAATAAATTATTGCTTACTTTTTTGTTCCTGAAAATCACCGCACCATTAAAGATCGCATATACAACCTCCATGGCTTTTTTCAGATGTCGTAGGACTTTGTCTTTATGGAGATGCCAGCCGGTATCCGCAGGGCATTTCTGTGCCATGTAAACTACCATAGAGCAGCAGAGTGATGTGATTTCCTGTGGGTGATGGCGATGACTTGCGGGGAGGGGTGCGAGGCGAGAGATGAAACGGCACACGGCGTTGCTCGCCTAATGTTCTGTAAAACTACGCACTCAGAATAAAAAATAAATTAAACTTGCTTCGGGTCTTTCGCATCATGGTCACTGGGAGCGGGAAACTGCCCCCATGTGCCCTCAGGATCACAGCTGACCCAGTGAGTTGAAGTGATATCTCACACACCCACACACACACAAGGCCCAACAAGACTCATAAAGATGAACTCAATACCATGCTGCAGTGTCGTGCATCTAACTCACTACAGTGCCAGCCCGGTGCCAGACCACATTTTACTGCTGCTCATAAATACAAATATCTGAGAAAAAATTGCTCTATTGCCCTTGTGCATCTTCAGTAGTGTAAACATAACTAAAAACATCTCAAGACAGAATTCCCCTTTGTGGCAAATGTTTGAAATGAGATTCCCATATTTGCCCCTGCACAGGGTCAGCACTTGGCTTTGGTTCTGGGTAAGCACCCTGATGCATGGCACTACAGCAGGGCTGTGACCTGAAATTATTTCACCACTGGATGGACACATTGTGGCCACGGTCTGATCCCTCTGACAATCCTCCTACTCTCCCCAAGGTTTTTTAATGGTGCAGAAGCTCCTCAGATTGGCAGCTGCATCTTTTACAAAAATACTGACACACACCAACACACGCTGTTATCTTTGGGTGAAAAGTGTTCTATTTACTGTCAGCAGTTAATCTGCCCCCTTGTGCTGTTTCATGTCCAAAAGGGCCGACCACCCTAGTCAAAATCCTAACCATTCCGCAACTAAAATATTCTTTCTGGGGAGGTTTTATCATTTGCGTGGCAATCGAGCCAGAGTATTTTACCGTGCGTTGCCTTCCCCTGTCCTGTCACGAACAGATAAAAGTCACATTCTGGGCCCCATCCAGGGAAGGTGATTTTCTCCACGGAGCCTCTGAGGACAAGTAGGTAAAATCAATGTGAGATGCAGCGATGAGGGCGGCCCCTCCTGCACCGCCAAGACTCTCATTACACAGCCTGAGCTGCCGCGTGCTTTAATCCAGCCGCGCCATTGGTCAGACATTACATCAGGATGATGTAATACACCGAGGAAAAGCGGACCGGGGACGAGTTCCTGCGAGCAGGGTGGCGAGGACCGAGGTTTGCAGACTCCGGGTCCATCGACAGCCTGGGGCAAAGGCACAGCATCATCTCCTGAGCAGCGAAGGCATAAACATCTCTTAATTTGCATCCTCCGCAAAACCCGACTCAAGTGCAGATATCAGAATAGGATCATCGGTGGGCCACATCTATAAATCTTGAATCTGTTTAAATATTTGATGAACTGGGCTTCCTCGCTAGATGGGAAGTTGAGATCTACTTCTGTTAATAGACTTTTTTTTTTCCTTGTTATAAATCAGGTGTACATGCATGCATAATGTGTGCTGGAGAGCATAACACGTGTTAAACACGTTAAAAAGTGTCATATCCCGCAGCTCACTGTAGGGAAACATACATTACAGCGCACGTTCGGCGTCAAGGGTTTGAAAGATTAATGGCACATTTATATCGCTAATGCATAGGCATTATTTGAGCATTAGGTATGTTTCCCGTGCCACATTAAAAGCTCGCCGTAGTTAAGCAAAAAGTCATCACTGTGAATCACGTAATGACACCGGGAAGTCGGGCTTTAAAAGAGGCGAAGGCCGTCTCTGCCTAATAGTTATTGTTATTATTAGTATTTCTTTATCAGGATGAAGGGTGTCCTGTCAATTTTAAGAGGTATTTATAATATTCATGTACCCAGGTGCTGCATTCACAGGGTCTGAACAGAAACTCAAGTTAAGGTCAATGCGGTAAAAAGAATGCACGAATGACAAGTTAATCAAATAAAGCTTACAGGCGTTTCATAATTTTTGCCAAAGGATGAGAAGGGAAAGAAAAAAAAAAAAAAAAACAGTGATGCTCAAAATAAAGGTTTGAGAAAAATAAATGAGAAACAAATAAAATGGGAGAACCGCTACTGCGACGGTTCAGACAGATGTTTTTGAGAGCCTACCCGGCTTCCTATTGCCTGGGGAACTGTGTGTGGAAGCTGAGTGTGAGGCCGGCTGATATCCGCACTCCACGTGTGTGCAAGTAGGCCAGGCAGAGGTCACAGACTGTTGGGAGCTAGCATGGCGCAGTTACATCAGCGGCCCGGCCTATTTTTACCCACTCTTCAGGTTTCTCCGTCATCACCAAGGGCATTAGGAGACAGAGGTGGAAAATATGCGCTCCTCTCAGGGCTGCTGGGTGTACAGTTTCTCCCCTTCTTTAACATTGATTTTTCGGTGACATTTACTGTGAATGAGACACAGTGGCTCACAGTTTATCCCCCGTGGAGTCTGACTTGTGGCGTTTCCTTGTTGATACCGACGCCACCCTCGGTCGGCCGCTGTCAGTAACTTGGCAACGGCACTCTAAGCCAACAGGGCCCCCCCATTCGGTGAATTGGCGCTGCCGGTGATGTGACTGCGGATCACATTCATTTGCTGGCTGTGTGGATGACAGCCAAACAATGTCAATTCGCAGGCAGCAGCCATGTGTGCCTCTGGTGACGCTGCCGATGCTGCACTTCCTTCACCCATCAATCCGCTGATACAGTCTGGGGGGGACGTACGGTCCGAAGCCTTTCCTGGGAAGCAGAGGAGCCATTTCAGAAGGACCCGAAATCGTTTCGACCCAAACGTTTGTGTCTTTAGGCAACGGCAGGAAACCACGGAGCCCAGAGGAAACCAATCGGCTTCCAAAGATGACAAATTTGCCCAAAGACACCAAACCCCATCCACAAACATCCCTTTGGAAGCAGAAGAAAAAAAAAAAAAACCTTAATTTGAACTTAATTTGAACTCCACTGCATAGAAGAATCGGTTCTAGTTATGAGCCCATTAACATCCATAATTCCTATCTATAAATCTTACATTTATATTTAAACACTTCATCAGCTGGTATTTCTCGGGTGCAGGTCGATTATCTACAGGCTATCGCTTGCCCAACAGTACATAAACGGTTCTTGTTATCCTGTTTTTTAACTGCATTTAGATTTCAAGAATGATCAAGACGTTGTGCCCCAGATTGAATTTGCAAAAGAAAGAAAAAGGGTGGGGCGCATGCTTGGCAGTGTGCTGTACACCGCTGGCTATCTAACCAGCTGTTAGAGTCAGCTGCCATGTTCGTGCTCGGTGCGGCCGAGCAAATACGATGGCTTTTGTGCTTCGCTCCCCTACGTTCTCCGGCTTGCCGTCCAGCGATGTCAATTTTAAAACCAGCTTTCCTATGATGAGCACCGAAAGGCCAGCGGGGGGCTGACCTTGCCGGCAAAATGCTGAGTGACGCAAACGTTCCAGTAATGAACCTGCCAAGAGGTGTCGCCGATTCAGGAAAATCAATAAGGATGGCGGACCCTGATCAAAAGGGGGAAGGTGCGGAAAACAGTTTTGAAACTGTTAGCGTAAAACTGTCACTCACACCAGTACCTCACACATGCACAGGTCCATGTTAATCCGGACCACGACATGAATGTAAATCATATGCGCGTTCTCTGTCTGATAACCAAACTACTATTAATATTTTTTATTTATTAATTTCACTGATGCTTTTCCCCACCGCACAACCGTGTAACTGTATCACTTCATTTATGAAGAGTACAAGAGCAGAAACTGGAATTTGAGCTCACGTCCTTCAAGTGCAAACCAGTGGCTCTAGGCGCTACGCCACCTGCTGTCCACACAAGCTGGAAGCCAACAGCAAATTACTGCCGCTAATAAATCACCAAACACCGACATCAACTTTACAGATTTTACTGTCAAACACATACAGTAGTCTTGGTCTGGGTATGCTTGAACTTAAGTGCTGGTGACATGACTTCATGCAGGTGGCATAAATAACAACAAGCAACATATTTGGACGTTCATTGGTATTCTGTTGCTTCTAGCACTTTCCGGAAACAGGCCCGAGAGGCGGTGGCATCGCTAATGAAACGCCTACTGCCATCTCCAACAGCTCCATCGATACCGAAAGGGTACGTCCCTGCGAGCTCGCAGCTTGACATTTTAAAAAGAATGCCAGTCCATTCCGCCCCACTCCTTGCACATGGCTGCACAGCCCCGACCGTTCCGTGAGCATCACGGGTGATCCGCAACACTTGAGAGCACCCCGGTGGGGTTGGGGGAGCAATGGAAGGAGCAAGAACTTTGCACCACGCCACGTTCTCTTGACGCGAACCCCTGTTCAGCGGTAAATCGGTCCCAAACGGTGAGCAGAATTTGCATTCAAATGAGATTTTTTTTCCCCCTTTTGTGGGCGTTTTTTTCATACAATTAGTTTGGTGAATATGGGGTTAAATTGTCTGCAGCATTTCTCATTTAACGCTTGGCATCTCGCTGCCGGTTGATGAATCTGGCCTTCAGTCGAGGTACGAATGCATTTATAGTCATTTAAAAGGGAAAATAAATGGAATACCAATTTTCTTATTAAAAATAAAACCTCTTTTCCAAAAGCTGCTGCTCTGAAAAGTTTTCACGGCAAACTTGGATTCACCGTAGAACGAGGAACGGCGAACCGTGTCTCCCGTATGTCCCGCATTCGCGGTGCTCAATTGTTGCTAAGATTCGGTTGTTTTCCGATCGGATGCGCTTATCTGCTGCCAATAATAGAAACGATATTGGCTGAAAGGGAAACAGAGATTATTAAACTGGCGAAAAAGACACACACGGTCATAAATAGGCTTGCAGCCCACAGACACAATAAACTGATGAGCAAATTGATGGCCACATTGGTGACTGATAAACTGGTATCCTTTCTTCTGCTATCCTATCCTTAAAAGTGAGAGTGTAAAAGGGTGCAGCCAACGTCACCACCTCCTACACGCGTTCGTGTTCACCTGGACTCCCCGCCGCCTCGGTGCTCTTTCGCGACTGCGAACGATGACATCATCCGCCCTGATCTGCGTGTTGTCGCGTGAACATATGGCACGCGTGCATTAGTGCCCGGAATGACGGCAAGCACTGTTAACAACTATCGCCATGGTAAACTGGCTGATTTCCACTTAACAAATGCAAATGAAATGGGAGGAATTGCGCCGGTGACATATGCTTACCGGTTTCTCCATTTGCTGCCTCAAGCAGCCGGGCTCCTTATATTCTAATGGTAATTCTGCAATCTGTTCTGCGACGGCTCTGGTGAGGAACGCTGGCTGGGGAGGATGGGGGTGTAACCGGGAGAGATGGGCACCGGTGTGACAGCGACATCATTTCCACAAAACACTCGGTCCCCAGCACCTGAATGGCGGAATAATCGCGCCTGGGGTCGATGCACCATGAAATAGAGTGGAGGCATGGATCCGGGGGAGCGGGCGGAGGCGGGCAGCCTGCGGAAATGAGAGCCATTCCTTACCCCCAGACCGCTGTTGGAAAATATTATCAAAGGCATTGTGTTCTGTTGTCTTTGAAGGAATCCCAACATGTCCAGAACTCCCCCTCACAACTTTTTTTTATCTGAATTCCATCAATTAGACTTCTGCTGGTAATATTTTTCCTATAGTTTAATAAAAGACTAAAGCCATATCCTCAGATACAGATGTCAGATAAATACCCCTCCTAAGACTGAAACCAGCAACCGTGTGGTTGCAAATCCAAGGCATTGACTTCACCGCTACCTTCCGTCACACATCTCTGCACAGTGCTGTAAAGAAAGTATTAGCTCCTTGCCGAACGGTCTCTGTTTTTGTACTGCTTTAACATTAAAGTTGATCACATCTTTTTCTTGGTTCTGGTACTCCGTGAATGAGGCCTGAGAGAGAAAAGTGACCCTTTCGCTGTTCACTCATTTGCTTTCTGTGGACTGAAATGTCCAACCGTAGGTATGGAAACACCAATGCCCCCAAAGCCAACCCAGTTTCGGGGGTAAATGGGGTCACTGTTTTAAACACACTTAGGCCTATCCAGCAGAATCCAGCTGAATACTTTTCCACAGAACTGCATGCAGTTGTAGCGCTGAAAAGAAAAATGCAATAAAGACAAAAATAATTATGATTTGGATGCTGTAACAATGACCTCCTTTAATTAGATGAATGAAAAGAATAATAACAAATGTGCTTATTCATTCTCTGAATTGGACAAATAGAAATGTATGCTTGTGAATAAGCGATTAAAAACTTGAAACGCTATTCAGAATTTTGTTGCTGCTGTTGGCACGTGTCCGTTCTTCATCATTTTTCTTTCTTCGCAAAGAAACTGGCTCCGAAACCCCTTTTCCCCCGGAACTGCGCTCCAAGTCTTCCAGATATTCCCGAGGTCTCCAAGGTAAACTAGCTACTCATTGTTCTCGGTAACGGTGGAGGAAACGAGCAGCGGCAGCAGCCAATCCTGGCTCAGCATTTGCTCTTTCTCGTTTCTTGGCCCCGCCCACCCACGATCAGATGGGGTTCGAACCCTCTGGCCCCCACGCCAGTTTTGTCATGGGTCCAAAACGAACTGGGAGTTGAACACGCACGTCTGTCTAGGTTTGTGTGCTTTTATGCGACTCAAATCTCCATCCGCGACATCCGACTGCAAATCCTTCCTGTTGTAGGTAACAGTGTTACCGGGGGCTCAAAATTCGAACCAGGAAAGTGAAGAAGGGGTTAAATAGGGGCAAGGGAACGTAGCTCCTCTTGGCAGTTAAGTGAGACATCATTAAGTTAATCTCAGTATTAATTACAATACAAATCCATTACGCTGTTGCGAATCTAATGGTCTGTTTAAAGTATTCTGCATTTAACTCGACATTTGGAATGAAAAATAAAAATTCTAAATCAGAAAAATATTAAAAATGCAAAGCATCAAAGTTGGTTTCATAATGAAAATTATAATTTAATAGCATCAGTTGAGTCTTAATGTAATCTTTCCAGACAAGCATTTTTCTTGGCATGGGACGCTGGCACAAAATCCCGTGGTGCATTATAATGTTAATTTCGTGTCGATGTGCGAACGTCGAAGTGTTTACGTAACAGCCCAATCGGCAGAATACCAGGGGGGAGCCGACGCAAATCTCCGCACGGCAATTTCATCGCGTGCCCGTCGCTAAAGCTAAAGCCGACGACGACAATGAGCGGGCAGATTTGAAACGTAAATACAAGCGTCCACTGTTGCTCTACAACAGCAGGAAAAATGTCTCTTGTTGGCGTTCAAATGTTTAAACGTTCAGATGTGTTTGTTCGAACAAAAGGCACTTTCGCAGCCAGTCGGAGGCAAGGATGGACGGATAAAATCAGAGCGGTGCCTACGAAGGACAGGGGAACGGGAAAGAAGGGGAGTCAGATGGTCGTAGAGACATCCAAACAAAATCAAACACTGGCGGCCACCTTCTCCTTCAGCCAGTGTCTCCGAAGGCACTTGAACAGGTTGTGGCCCAGAGATCTCGCAACACCTGAAGGTCATTTATCAGAACTCCTGTAGTCTGTCAGATCTTCGGGGTATTCTTCTGGTTAATTCCAGCCGCGCGGACAGGTCTTCTAATGAATGCTGGGTAATTCTCTCGTGATGTCTGCTCACATGTCAGGGGTGACAGGTTGGGCGCCAATTAGTGTATAGATAGTGGATGTTTATTGGCCTCCAATTTTGGTAAAGTCTGGCACAGGAGGTCTTCACGATTCCCGTGCGTGACTACGCAGCCAATTAATTTTTGAGCTTAATAGGGCCCGGAGCCACCGTGGTTTTGAACCGCGTCCCCCGTTTCTCAGACAAACAAATGCTGAAACCTTAGGCAGGAACAGCAAAAGATCACAGAGCCGTTTTAAAACACTCTTGTGTCGCGCTGCTATTATTCCAGAGTAAAAAAAAAAAAAACCCTGTGCCATAAAATAACAATTAATGCGGGGAACAATGTTCCGGTGAGCAGGCCAAGCAAACCTGCTGCCATTGACTAAACGCCGGTGTTTGGGAAGTCAGAAATCTGAAAATCTGAAATCTTCAGCATCGTCAGGACCTCAGCAAATTTCCGATCTTTGTTACAAGAGAGCGATCGTATCTACTCCTTGACCGCTTTACAGATCACCGTTCACTGGCTCGTCGCGCTACAAACATCTGCATCTGCAAGTTACAATTTCTTTTGTGTGTGTGTGTGTGTGTGTGTGTGTGTGTGTACAGTATATATATATATATATATATATATATATATATATATATATATATAAAACCTTTATTTTCCTAAAATTTCCATGTGCAGCAGATTAAAGATGGCCTGTATTTATGCGGCTGTCTGATAAGCGTGAAGGGAAGGCGGGTGGCGTAGTGGTTAGAGTAAAACCATGGATTTGGATGACACTTTTTTGGCCCTTATGCTGCTCTAGTAAACATTTTACAGCTGTGTAAATGGGTCAATAATACCAAACATTTTAAGTTTACTTACTTTTTAAAATGTGAGCTAAATTAGTTCATAATAATGAAGTGTTCTCCCCAAACTAAACAGTTGTGCGAGACCACTTGAATTCAACTTGTTTCCATAGTGTTTACAGCTTGTGTCCGCCAATGGTGACCGATAACAGAATACCGAAAGGTACTCACCATTACGGGATGAATCGGTGAACCACTGGCACTCAGTAGTTTGCTGGCGTGAACAATTTTTATGTTCAGCCGTTTTAAATTTAACTTTGATGAACTTTAATGTAGCTCGGCGTTAGGAAAGAGCAACAAACATACACTACAGCTATTTCCAAGATTTTCACAAACATAAACATAGATAAATGTAGGAACGTCTGTGTTACTAAGATTTTAACAACTGTTTCTTAGTAGTAAAAGGAACTTTCAAGTTACAAACAAAGCAAAGTACAGGATTACTGCCCTTGAAGGAGAGGAGCAAGTGTGCATTGATTTTACCAGTTTATTCTATAAATGTCCTGATATTTTGCTCTCCTTCTTCTCTTTCCAGTCTTTGCAACTATTCTGCAATTTCAACCCCTGAAAAGGAAAGGGTTAAGAGCTGTGAAAAGAGTGCTGGGGGGGTGATTACTCAGCTCTGTCCCTTATGGCCACAAGTGCATGGACCAGTAAAAGGAAAACATTTATTTCACCCTCAGTGCCGCCTTCCTATTCAGTCCAGCCCACTGCTGCTCTTCTACATCAAAGTGCTGCATCTGTGGTCCATCCTGACCTCCAGTTTCAGTGGGGCTGTGGGACAGAGCACGCTCTATAGCGGCCCCCTGATTAACCCCCCCGGCAGCCAGACAGATCCCCTTTCTAGGGGCTTGGCCCTTGTAATGGGACCCCTCTGGGGCACCACGCTTCAAAGTGGCCGCAGAGGAGAGGAATGTCAGGTTCACGACAGCAGAGAGCGAAGGAGAGGGGGTAGGTGATGGGGGCGGTCCGGGGCACGGAGGTCTCAGCCTCTGGACAATAGGACCTCACTTCAGAATTGGCTCAACTTGCTCAGCTACTTCCTCTTCCCCCATTTGCCATAATTTACATCATATTAATTTAGTTTAACAGCAAAGCAGCTCCTCTGCATGGGGGCTGGGGGAATCACATTTATTATTTACTTGCCTCCAGGGTAAGTTGCAGTGTTGAGTTACAATTGTTTACTCATTTATACAGCTGTGTGAAGCACTTTGGGATGAGTACCTTGGTGAGGGGTACCGTAGCAACACGCAGGTTTCAAACCTGGATTCTTTAAGTCGAGTGAGAAAGAGGAGCTCTACCCAGTGCGCCACCTGCTTCCTGATCCTCTCTCAGCTTTTCCATTGTTGTGCAGCTTTGTAACTCGGCTCTGTAAAGTTTGAACGGTAGAAAGACTTCTTTAAAATACGACTTAAGTGTGACAGCTACGGTCTGAGGAATGCTAACGCAGCATGAAGCATGCAAATGTAGTCTAAGGCCAGCAGGTGGCGTAGCAATTGAGACTGTCCTGAACATTTATGATGTGAATTCCCACTCCTTCTGTTTTACCCTTGACCACAGTACCCACCAAAAATTGACAAGTTATTCTCCTACCAGAAACTGCAAGCCCCTTTTTCATGCTCGTGCTAAGAGACATTTTTGTTGTAACTTAGGTGCCGTTGGGTTAAGGGCCGCTGTGTCCATCCTGAGAGTCCAGGGTTACCAAAGCTAAAAACTGTTTTGGATGAAAACTAAATTCCTGTTGCTCAACGTGGGCTTCTGAGTCAAGCGGCAAGACAACTCAGGCTTGCTTGCGGACCCTGAAAGTGGCGCAGGAGAAACATTCTCAAAGGCTGCCGTCCCCCTTCTAGACCATTAAAGGCCAAGTTGCTCGATCTTCTACCACAGTCACAGATCTGCCCACACGCTCACATTACATCACAGCGCTGGGATGCCTCGGTCCCATAGCAACCCCAGGTACCAAACGCAAATCAGTCACATTGTAAACACCACGTTGAGATGCAAACCTGTGTATATTCACTCTGTATTGCTAAAAATTTTATTAGTATTTCTTAGTTATTTACTATTCCGCAGCAGCTTACAGAGTTAGGTTTGGACAGTGAGCTACTGGCATAGTTTTACCCATTTATGCAAACGGGTCCTGTGAGTTAAGCTCTAAGCACTTGGCCACCTGCTTGTGACCTGGGATATTTCCAAAAGGGGGAGTGGTCTTGAGGGCACTGTCAGCCCGGTCCAGTACCCCACAGACGGGCCCCCCTCTATCGCTACTGTCCGCCCCAAACCTAACTGTTACTCCTTCAAACCTATCCTGGTGGCAGGCACAACTTCACTTTGTAACGGTTACCTTAACCGCATTGCAACAAATTAATATCTTTTTTAAACCCTTCCCGAAGGCTATTGGGCTCAGATATTTTATTTGTAGACATGAATGCTGTTTTTTATGACTCAGGTGTTTGAAGTGTGGACACAAACAAAAGGTGACAACTATGAAAATGAAGGCGCTTCCATTGCCCATGATGAGAATCTGCAGTTTATTTATTCCGTATTAGCGGCTTTCTAAGAAAAAAAAAAGAAGAAGAAGAAGAAAAAAAAACTGGAACCGGACTAAGTTGGACATAAATTAAGCAATAATGGAAGCAGGAGGTTCATTTGCAGCATTCAGCAGGAAATTTACACTGTTTTCCGACAGCAACCCGGCAGATTAATTCCCCCCGACCTGCAGAGGGAAACAAAGATATTGAATTATGTATTCCTTGTATTCTGTGTATCTCTGTAGCGATAATCCCCAGGGTTTTCATGTGAGTTATGTGCTGTGGGAACGTAAACAGTCCAGCAGTCTAGTCAAAAGCAATAAATATACCCATAAAACAGGAGATAATGTTTCTTGTTCCGGTGGCTCCGTGTTATTTTGTACGGTCGGATTCCGGTTTGTGGCTTTAAAAAAAAAAAAAAAAAAAAGTGTATTTTAATATTTAATAAATGTAATCAGTGTTGTGCAGTTTTAATTACTGCATTGTGTTTTTTTCCAACACATTCATTTTTCCTTAAAGCGACATTCCAATCATTTTTTCTCAATTATCTTAACAAGTTTAATTGAATTAATTGAACATGCATTGCTTTCTTTGGACTGTAAGCCAGCAGTGTTAAATATTTAAAGGCTGTTTGAATGTATGTTGAGCGAGCGTGGTTCCATGTACTTGGCTGTACCACGGTTTGGCCCTCTGGGCACTTTCTTAGGGCCATAATCACACGGACGCATGTGCACGAAACCAGAAATGTTTCTTTGATTTATGTTGCGCCGAGCGGAGGGAGAAGGAGCAAAGGCGGAGTGTGACCCCACGCGGAAGACCGGCCGGGAGGGTGAGGCGCCGGGTCAAGCCACATATTACTGTGTGTCCAGCAGAGACAGATTAGAGAAGGGAAGAGTAATGCTGTGTTTCATGCTAAAGGTCATCTGTGCATATTAATGAAAGTCAACAGGGAAGTTCTGTGCGCTTCTTGGTGCCAGAGCATGGCAATGTGGCACAGACAAATGTATATATATTTATATACATGTGCACATGCATAAAATTATTATTATTATTATTATTATTATTATTATTATTATTATTGTTGTTGTTGTTGTTGTTGTTGTTGTTGTCTCCTTATATTTCTTGTGTGTATGTGTGTGAGCTGTAGCAACTCCAGGAGAGTAAAAAAAAAAGATTTTTTTTCACATTTGATTTGCTTTTCAGCTTTTCCACATACACAGTAAATTATTGAGCATATTAAGCATATTAAGAGCACTTTGTAAATAACTGGTGTGAAACATCACACATTAAGAAGTCAAACATCAAAGAGTTTTAACTCACACAAAGTATCTGTTAACTCTTATATGCTGAATAATAATAATAATAATAATAGTAGCGCAAAAGAATTTTGAATGAGAAACGTAGACTTAGAAAATGAGATACACGTAATCTTTGCAGAAGCAAGACAAAAATGACTTTCTGACAGAGCCCTTCTGCATTTAACAGAAACACACTTTACACTGAACACACTGTCTCCGTTGGGAATTTTGCACACTTATTTACGGCTCTGAGATTCCGCTGCAGGGGTAGCCTTGTGCTCAAAAACAAAACAGGTTAAAAAAAAAAAAAAACACATGAAAACAAAACAAAATTTCTCATCGGTTTCATTGACCTCTTGCGTAAACCAAACTTTGAGTCAACGAATAACTGATGAATTGATCCCAACCCGAAAGAAAGACATTAGCTGAAGTTGGACATCCTTTCCGATTTGTACCGCCGGACCACAGTTCCCTTCATCTATTTAGTTTCAGACTCCAAACAACACCTTCTGGGTCCCTTCAGTTTTATTGCTAGTTTAAAACATTTTCCGAATCCACCTTCTCTAAACTGCGCTCTAAACTGCGCTTTGAAGGTAAAGCTGCCTCCCTCCGACTTGTCTCTGCTCATTGCCCTATTCAACCTTTGTCTTTGCTAAGGGTAGGAGGAAGAGTAATGTATTTATATTCAATTTATAGCCCACACATTTATATTCATAGGAGGCTGATATAATGAAGAGGAATTCACAGCGGACAGCGTGTGCAGTGCATTACTCCGTATGGATTACCACTTTCCCAATAACCTGCCCTGTCAGCGCTGATGGATGAGCTCGGCCTCTGATTTTTAATCACTGATGGGTGCAGCTTGTCTGTCGGCTCCTCCGGCACTGCCCCCGTCTGCCCACAAGCACGCAGTCAACAAGGCGTTTCAGTTCCCGTGTTAGACGTCGCCGATACAAAGAACATAACGTAGACGCGAACTCATCGATTTTCCACTGAGCCACAATAACGGTGTTTTGAGTTTGTTGTTATTTCCTCATTCGGCAGACACTTTGCTGTTAAGCAGCTAACAAAGCACTTGCCCACTTACTTTTGCCCACTTTTGCTGCACCAGTGCAGGGTAAAGACCTCGCTCACAGGTACAGCTGGAGGAATGGGGATTAAGCCCTGCTCCTTTGGCGCTGGCCCCTGCGCCAGCTGCTGCTGTGCATTTGTAAGGGTTATACTGTTTAATGGAACTAATTTCAAAGAATTACTGCAGAGAGGCTCCTGACATCAGATCAAGGCATCCTTTTAATGCAGATGGGCTGTATTTCTGACAAATGGACAATGTTTAGTAAAATAATGTTTATGGCCTTTATTCAAAGGGAAAGTCAGCAGATGGAGACCTACACATTAGACTTACATTAAACTGTACATTTCTGTAGTTTTCTCTTGCACTGACTTTTTCCCAGTTTTCCAGTTCAAGTTGTCTTTTGGGCAAAGTTTCTCCGAGTGTTCCTGCTTTGGAAGCAGCACCCCAGTTGCTCGTGGGCGTTTCTGCTTTGGGACGGCTGCGCTACCCTTTCTGTGGTTGCATCCTGGGATTCTCTAAATCAGAATCTCCTAATGATGTCAGTGAAGCCCTAGCAGGTGTTGACTGGGGGTCTGGACCTCTGATCAGAAATGTTGAGAAAAGCCTAAGCCTGGGTGGATTATGGGCGAAGACATGTTTGTTTTTCTGCGCACTGCAAATGTGCTGAAAGCCTGGCCTCGCTGGTGTGGATCAGCACCACTTCCTCCAAATGAACCAGTCCAGCAGTGGACTTTGCCAGCTTTTCATGACTGCCTTGTGGTTTCTTTTGAGGACTTTTTCTTTTTCATTCATCATTTGCCATAAAATACAGATTTCTCTTTCTTTAGGGTCAAATCCCCCTGTGGGAGGCCTTTTAAAATCTCACAGAAAACAACTGATGGAATCCAGTTGTTATAAACACAAGCTTAACTATTTGATGCTTGCTGTTTACAAGTGTCTCATTCACATGAAATCTGCATCTCTACATGACCCGTCCATTCCTCGCCCAAAACTGCTATCGCAAAGTGGGATCATGGTGATCCGGAGAACATTCTGGAAACACAGGCGTGAAGCGGGGTACCCCCCACCCCTGTGGACGCCACACTGTAAATGTTACGTAATGTTTTCCAATGTGTTTGCAGTTTTACCTAAATAACTAAACTCGGACACACTGTACCGAATACCTAATGACACTGCACTAAGCTGGAGTCGGGAGAAAAATCGCCATTGATTTCATTCACAGAAAAAAACAGCATCACATTAGGACAAATATATGATTTAGATTTTAGAAGGTACATTTTAATATGTGAATTAGACAATTATTTCAGGCCACTCAGAGTTTTGCAAAAGAATATTTAATAACTTTCATAATTTCTTTTCACAGTCAAATTTTAGATGAAATGGACCCACAAGTAAACCTCCCCTTTTGGCCACGTCCTGTGAAACATCAAATGTTGCCAGAAAGGTCATCCCACCCACCACCCCACAAGTCTGGGTTTGTCTTTAAACCTCAGCAATGGCTCTGAGCCCAGAAGCTTCTTCAGAATGAAGGACCACCTGGTTGAGCTCACACCACACACCTGGGAAGGTTCACCGTATGGCCAAAAGTATGTGGCCACCTGAGCATCTCACCTACATGCGCTTGCTGAGATTTCCCATTCCAAACCCATGGGCATTCTTAGAGTTGCTCCCTCTTTGCTGCTATAACAGACAAGAGTATCAGTGAGGTCGGGCAAGAAGGCCTGGCTCGTGGTTGGCGTTCTAGCTCATGTCAAAGGTTTTCAGTGGGGTTGAGGTCAGAGCTCTGTACAGCCACTCAAGTTCTTCCAAACCAACCTGCACAAACCGTGTGTTTTTGGACCTTGCTTTGTACACAAGTGGGGCATAGTCAAGCTAGAGCAGGAAAGGAGCTTCTTCCCCAAACTGTGGCTACCAAGTTCGAAGTTCACAGTTGTCTAGAATGTGTTTGTCTGGTGCGTGTGTGCGGCTCAAACGGCTCAGCTCAATCGTTAGGAGGGGGGCGTCCACATACTTTCGGCCATACAGTTTATGATGCACAGCACACAGCTGGCGATGGAAGCGAGGAATTGGAGTCATTCTGAGGGGAAAAGTGTAAAGATGTTGTTCTTGTGACCTCAGCACCATTTGACATGGATCATATGCTGCTCTGTCTACGATCGCCTGTATTAAAGGCTTTAGTAAACATTCAGACTTTAAATAGAAAATGCATGCAGTGCAACTGGATGCCAAATTTCCAGCTTTCAAGCACCCCTGGATGCGCTGCTTCCTTGGTTTCCTTTTGCTTTGGTCTTTATTTCCTTAACTCATTGTTACTCAAACCATGTTATTTAATATTTAATTCTTTTACTGAGTCTGAACATTTGTTAAGCAGTTGAAAATGATCATTATACAGATTAAAAAAACGGATTAAGGATTGCCTGGCGGAGCCGGACGTTTTTGGCAACTTATTGCGTTTAAGACGGTGCAATAATTCTCTGCTTATTTAATGTGGATGCACAATAACGCCGATGTGGAAAAAAGCTGCATTGTGGGGAACGTATGCAGGTGGGCAAGAAGGGCTGCCAAGTTAATGTCGTCCTCGTGTTACCAGCAACGGCAGTCTGGGTAATGGTCGTATTGTGGTGGGTTTGATAGCGTGTGGAGCGCAGGGCTGACCTGCCTGGGGAGGGTTCACTGGAGAAATCTGACAGAGGTGCAGCCCAGTAATTAAAAAGTGTGTCATCTCCGGCCAGGTTGTCATGGCGAAGCGCTGGCATGGGTCCAGCGGCACTTTAATTCCTGCCCGCCGGTCGAGGGCATGGGGTCGAGGTGTCAGCGTTGGTCTTTGCCGGCACTCTTCACCCGGCCCCCTCCCCAGATGAAGGTGTCTCCGACTGTCCGCCGGACAGGCCTGCCATGGGTGACGGGGGAGTTATTGGACGGCATTGGGCCCACAGCTTTTTCTCATTAAAAAAGTGAAATCAAGGACAGATTTGTTCAACAAGGAATATTAAAGTAATTTCCCCAATTTGATGCAGCAAAGGTAAGCTGAAGTTCAGGAGTCGCTCATCGCCGTATCGCTCTCTTCAAAGGGGTCGCAGGTACCGCTCCCGACTTTTTCGGGGCCTGATTTATTTAATTGTTTTTCTTTTTAAGTCCTTCAAATGTCACATCTGTGCTGCCAGTAAGCAGGGTTTCACATTTGACAAATTTTAAAATATCTTTTTTTGTTCATTCGTTCATAGTCCGCAACCATTTTACCAATTTTGTGCTGTTCTCTAGGCCTTTTTTTGTTTACAGGCCTCATGTGCGTATTAGTTTGGGAAAAAGCCGCATGCATGCACTGCACTAATAATTCCTACCGGTGGGATTAGAAGGTTTGGGAACCCTGCAGAATTGTTAGAATTTCTAAATAAATTTCAACTAAAAAGTGATCAGCTCTTCATCTAAGGCCTAAAAAATAGAGAGAAACTAATAAATAAATAACGCGCAGCATATTGTACGATTTCATCCATTTATTGATCAAAATGATCTAGGGGTAAATTTCTTTGTCAAAAAAAGTGTGTGAACCGCTAGGATTATCAGTTTAGTCAAGGGGATCATCAATGTCAGCAGTGTCACTCAGTGGTGTGACAGTCAGGTGTGATTTTGGGTGGACCTGCCCTGTCACACCTAAAACACATAAGCCTGAGCCTTCACTACCACAGCCTGGCCTTCACCACACAGTCATGAGCTTACGCTGTCAAAGGACCTGGTAATTCTAAAGGGTTCGAAAAATTTCTTGCACCACCGTGTGATCAATAGCTGCACTGAGGAAATGCCTGTTTATTTAGTGAAAATATTCAAATAACTAATACAAAAATCTGTTACCGAAGGAAAATATACTTTTATTTAATGTGAAAAGGCCTTATTTGGACCAGACTGTTGACGTCACCTATGTGGCTGTATAAGAAGCGGTGGTCGCAGCCCTCCTTACATTGTGACTCATGTCTGATGCTCTGCGCTCCACGTTTTGAGTGTCTTCAAGACAGCAGCTTTATTTTTGTACCCTTGCGGTAATTTGCGGCCTCCTCACCTCTGCCGGACTCGGTGACGCTTCCCTCTCCTGCCCAACAAACACAGAGGAAATGAACAGTAAGCAAAGCCACACAGGCCTTTGACATTCAGCATTAAAAGAAGTGGTCCCAAAACACCGATGTAATAGCACAATTCAGTTGGTGGACATGCTGTTGGACATGTGGTTGCACAAGTGGTTGGATGTGCCTTCCAAAACCTAGAAAAAATAAAGATGAATCACCGCTGAAAATCCCTTAACATCCATTTTTCAACCACCATCTCCAAGCAAGCTGCCACATGCGTGATGGTCCACGAGACCTCTGAAGGAGGCTCTTTGAAGCGTCTTCAAGCTGAAGCTCATGGGACAGCTGAGGAAGTCTAAACTATTTATTATTGTTGTTACTTAGCAGAAGCGTTTATCCAAGGGGACGCGCACAGCACCACAAACACGAGATTAATTTGCCTGTCATTCTGAGTATCAAAGAGGCCTCTGGGTTGCAGTGAGGAGGATGTATTAAGTGTGTGAGGACTAAAGAGCTCCTCGGCGCATCTGACTTAAATTATTCCGCCTCTGCGATCACATCCTGCATTTCACCTCCTGTTATCTGATCGCAGACGTCCGTACGAAGGCTTTGCCACTGCAGCCACATTGCTGTACGTTCCTCCTTTTTTTTTTCCCTTCTCGAAATGCACGAACACAATCTTTTTCGGAACGCGGATTAGACATGAGCGGCTGTCAAGTGAACCTCTGCAATCAAGGCAGCTGGAAGAAGCGCAGGCAGCTGATCAAAGTCCCGTCGGTCCTCGGCGTCGCCGAATGCGGACGACCGCAATCCTCCGTACGGCCCGGGACCCCCCGAGCGCCTTTGCATCGATGCAGGCAGGGCGGGCAAAAAGGAGCCGGGCTCTGGGCAATGCGCAATCCGTCATGATGGCCTGCAATCTTCTCTTAATCCTACGGTCACAGTCCCTGCCTCTCACTGTCTAACAGTGCAGTGAAATCAAATATCAAAGCAAGATTTAAATACTTAAAAACAGTGCACCCAAGATCAATTCCCTCTGGCTGAGTAATTCTTCAGTGAGTGACACCATATGACAAATCTCAGCTGAGGCTCACTAAGTCACTGGTCACAAAACAAGCACCAACTGCTGCTGCTATTATTATTATTATTATTATTATTATTATTATTATTATTATTATTATTATTATTATTATTATTATTAATGGCTTAGTGCATAGGGGCACAGCAAGTAGTGCTGTTGCCTCACTGCACCCAGGCTGTTTGGGTGTTGAGTCTGAATGTTCCCCCTGCATCTTTGTATGTTTCTCCTGGCAACTCTGGTTTTCCCACAGTTCAAAGATGTGTTGGTCCAAAGATTAATTGGTCACTCTAAATTCTCCACTGTGTGTGTGTGTGTGTGTGTGTGTGTGTGTGTGTGTGTGGAGGACTGACATCCTATTCTGAATGTTATTTCATCACCTAGCACCCAATATGACACTGACCAGGACACATGGTTAAAGATAGTGGATGGATTATTATTATTATTATTATTATTATTATTATTATTATTATTATTATTAATCTTTATTTGTATTGTTATTAGTAGGAGAAAGAGTACTGTTACTTTGTTAAGCTAAATGTTAGATATAGAGCACTTGCAATGACAGTGCAGGTTTGTAGAAAGCTGAAAATCTGAAAGCACTGGCAAACATCAGCCCTATTACTCAACAGTTTTGTTGAAGTCATGTTCAATGTACAATTTGTGAGAGACTGCTTTCGCAGCCCTGGTTTTGCACAGCTCACCATAATCAGGCTGTAAGCAGAAACAAAGGTGCCCACAAAGAGTCCTGCTGGGAAGCCAGAGTCACCATCCCAGCATTACCTCATCGCACTGTGTCAGCTTTGCACACCGCCCTGAATTTACTGCATCATCGTACCCAAGTCATTCTGGTGCGGGGCTAAATTAACACAAAATAACAGAAACGCAGTTCTGCCTTTGTGGTAAAACAGTAAAGATTATGGCAGCAAATGGATTCCACCATTTTACTCATTGTGAATGCTTCACTGTTCATATAGATCACTATTAAAAAAAAAAAAAAATCTACATTTTTCAAAAATCTGCTGAGGTTTTTGATTGTTTCAGGAAGATCAGCAAACAGTACATTACAACTTCTTGTATCAATTGTATAAACCATTTAACCAATTTCCTTTAATAAGCAGCTTTTTAAGGGTATGCATGCATTTAACAATAAAAAGTCTGATTTGTGAATTCAGTATTGCTTGTAATGACACACTATACTAACATTATGGCCAACACATTTGTGGGGGAAACCTTAGGGGAAGCCAAACAATCCATTATACGCACATCCAAATAATTATAGTTATGGGAAAATAATTATTGAGGAAATGTCGGCGCTTTTGACCCAGCCACTCAGTTTCACAAAGGGAATCAGTCCTGCGGATCACATGTCAAAGTTTTTACTTTACAGAAGGTGTAAAATAGAGAACATTGCATTTTTCCCTCACAGAAAACAATGTTCATATAGGTCACTATTAAAAAAAAAAATTCTACATTTTTCAGAAATCTTTGAGAAATTGGGCCAAATTGCATATATGTATATTAACTGAATGTTAATAACCTTTATTATGTCCTTGCATTATTGTAGCAGAGGGGCAGATGCTTAAAGATGTCAAAATGAAAGACAGACTGGAAATTTATACCACTGTACAAAATTTTAAAAAAATGGTAAAATGAACACTGTATAATTTCTAAATTGCCAGGCGTAACACGTAGACACGAATGTGTATGTTTGTCGGATGCTATTTCAGTGTCCTTTTATGTCTACATTTTCAGCTGGGGAGGGGATGTCAGGAGGGATATTGCAGCGCTGAAAGGGTTTTCACAACCTGGTTCATCCCTGGTGCCCCCCCACCCACTTCCCCAAATCCCCACCCAAGTCCCAGTCATCCTGTGGTCATGGAAGATCCCAGTGGCGGTGAGATGGGTTCTGGAGATCAGGTTTCCCTGCACTTGCATGGTCATGTAATGAAGCAGGAAAATGCTGGAACCACACAGCCACACAGACACACGCGCGCGCACCATACACACAAACAATTATGGCTGAGGGGTAAGTGTGAAATAACGTTCCTGGAATGACAGCTCGTGGATACCCGTTCAAAACTGCGGTTCAAGACGGACGCGTGAACCAACCCACCAGATTTCCTTCCTGCATCCCTAAGCCAGCTGTTGTTGGGAACTGTAAGTAAAAAATGATCTGAGCGACGGCTTCGATGCATTCATATATCGACAGCTGTTATTGGGTTTATGCTGAGGACGAAATGAAGACCTCAGATTGGCTGTACTTACAAAACATGATTTAATAAACAGTCAAATTTTTGCCCATATGAGAGCTGTATTTCAGAACTTGAGGCTGCACACAGCTAAGTGGTGTTTAAATATTTTGCATAAAGTATTTTAAATGCCTAAGTTAGGCATGCAGTATAATGGTGAGTCATTATATCTGGAAACCACTGCAATCCATAAACATGATTTGCTGTAATCCAATTTTACTGATTTAGGAGGGAAAAAAGGCACCAGTCATGGTCTTAAAGGGGGTCATCGGTCACCGGTATTGATGATCCCCTCTCAGCAAAACAAACCTAAATCTGAACTCTGGCCTGCCCTAAATAGACAAACTCTGTGGCCTTTCCAGCAACAAGGAAACCAGTTTATTTGTTCTTCCCCTTATTTATTATCATTTTAGCAAGCAGCTTCCAATTCCCAGTGCTTTGGCCAAGAAAGCTTTTTTTTTTGTTGTTTTTTTTTTTTTAAATCGCTGGTCCGTATCCTAGCAACAGACTGGTCCGGTGTGACACAAAAAAAGGTTTTATTTACACTAAACAGGATCAGGGAAATACTTACACACACAGCTTATCATTACAGAACAAGAACATCTGGCTTATGGTGGGTCAAGAGTTTGGGAGAGAATGACATTTGTTGTGGAAATTTAACATTAAAGCAACAAACAAAACAATGAAGCTGTTAACTCTACTTGAAACCACTGCTGTTCCAAATGTCCATCGCTGCTTCCACGTTCAGCAACCGCTTGCCCTGTCTGGAGGCACAGCAGTCTAAAGGAGGACGCTGGGTGTGAGGAGGATGAGGTGTGAATGGGTCGCTGGTCCATTACCGGGCAGTCGGGCGCACAATAGGAAGGACATGCAACTTTACACGAAAGGAGGATTTCAGCTGTAAGGCATTACCATTACCCGAAAGCCATTGTAAAACTGGGTGGTTGAAATGATATTCAAATGCCTAGTAAGTGGCTGAAATTTAGTTATCCTGCTGCTAAGGCCAGGCACACACACATCCCGCATTAGCACTGATAATCTTTACCCATGGTTGTAAGTTTTCAGGAATTAACGGAAGTTCTATTCAAGCCTGTTCTACTAATGGGTTACAATGGGTCAGGTTGGCTGCTGTGTGGTTCTTTTTATCAACAATCTGTTAAATGAGTTTTTTTTTTTTTTTTTCCCTGCTCCATCTCCATTACTTTAACACCAGCCATGCATAAAGTCATTTTGGCAGTCGGCAAAAAAAAAAAAAAAAATCTGATAATTTTACATGACTGATGAATATGTGGAGACTAACCTTTTAGTTCAAGGTTCACATTACTGTCACCCTGCCTTATACAAATTTGTAATAGAGAATAGTTTCTCCCAGACTGGGTACAGTACCTTAAAGAGATGGAATGATGACCCAGGACAACACAGACAAATGGATTAGATGAGCAGGTGAAAAAAACTGAAATAAATGAGACAGTGTATTGATAAATAAAAAGATAAATAGTAAATAAAGCAAAAATAAAATTGCAAACAGTGCACATGATACAGTATGGAAGTGGTCAGTGGTGGTGGTACTGGTATGCCTGCTCAAGTTTGATAAATTATTTAATATAGACAATGGTGGCAGCTGTCAGGAGAAAAGGACCCTCTTCTAATATTCTTCTCATATGCACAGGTGTCTCTTGTGTGGTGTCAATAAACTGTCAATAAAATAGACAGCTGATGGTCTCCTCTTAGTTTCCTGAGTCCCATAAGCTTCTCAGTGGCCTGACCAGGTGATTATCATGGCCCCAAGGCACAGAAAGAACTTGTAAAACCCAGACTGCATTTTGCACCCTTTTAAACATGTGTGGTTCTATCACCCAGAACACATAATTTTGCCGGCACCTCTCAGTGAAGCAGGAAAATAATAGCTTTTTCCTAAACAACATTACATGCTGAATAACAACATTGTGTTATGATTTATGAGTAAAACTAGAAATATATAATTCATAGGTCTGAAATGATAGTGCTGTGTGGTGGAAGGCGCCTTGGAGATCCAGTACGTTTGACTTTTTTTAGAATTTCCCACAATGCTGTAGGACATTTATATATACTGAGATGATTTGGAAAGACACATATTTTCAACATTTGCTTTAAATATTTTGGGGGTTTTGCATGTTCAAATAGTTTATTGTATGGCACCAAGCAACCTTATTTTTAAATTTCTCTCACTGTTTCGGAGCATCGCACAAGATAGAGAAGAAAGCGCATGCACATTGCAAAACAAAGACTCTGAGCCACGCCTGTAAGGTAGCAACAGGTCAGATAGAAAGTAAGTGCAACGTGCAAACCATAAAACCTATTCCTTTCCATTGGTCTCAGCGTTAGTGAAGAAGCAAAGCACAGCAGATGGATTTCAGAAGAGGGAAAGCAATCGTGTATTTTTGGTGGAAAAAAGATGGAAGCCGTAGGACTCGAGGCAATAAAACAGAGCAATGTGTTTATGCTTTTAAAAAGAAATATTTTGATACGTTTTCTCCTCAGAACCTCTATGCAGTGTGTGGCATCCATAAGCAAAGCAAACATTTTCCTGTCCTTTCCAAACATTTCATTCAGGTTGGCCTCCAATGAGGCGCGCATGATTGAAAGAGTGGATAAAAAACAGGCTACAGAAAAATGTATTTGTTTGTAAGCGCTCCATGCTCTGCTGCTCTGGCGCATTGGGCCAAAGACGGGGTGAATTTCTTTTGCTTTCACCCAGCGAGTAAGCAGACCTGCAGTTGAGATCCATCAGACACATCGCAGAGGTTCAAGTTCAAGGGCCTTCTGGCAGCTCTTGTAAACAAGAGGTTCGCCTGCGACCAAGGGAGGCTCCGTCTGCCGCAGGGGCATCAGTCGCTCGAGGATCTCTCCTCCCGTTCCTACGGTGACCTGGTCAAGGGTGAGACGTCTTCAAAGGAGCCTGACCATCTACCAACAGCTGTGTTTGCTTTGATCTTGGCATGAACGGTGAAAATAATGACATGTTTCAGGGCGCCTTTATGCAATAAATTAAAGCACCGAAATTACATCTGAATCGCAAGGCGGTGAGCGGTGGTCTAGTGCAGGGTGATGGAAAGGTGCTGATTGATTCTGAATAAAATGAGAGCAGCCCATGAGCGCATCTCCTCTTCTCTTGAATGAACAAGCACAGCTCAAGTGTGGCGTTCATCAGATGTGGAATTCACCACATCACTCGCAACGCTTTGTGTACTTCCATTATTAAATTAATGGTTTGGTCGTCTTCGCTTTCAAGACCATTTCCAAAGGGCATTTCCCATAAGGCAGTGTTTCTGATCAATGCGGCGGTGTTCTGGATCTTTAGCGGCAGCACAGTGGCTCAGAAGGTTATGCCGATGCCTCACAGTTCCTGTGCTGTGAATATGAGTATAACTCAGTCCTGGAATTTGTATGTGTCACAGTCCAAAGACATGTGTTTCAGTTGAATCTGTAGCTCTAAATTTCCCTTCGGTGTGTGTGTTTGCGTGTGTCACAGTGAATGAGTGAATGTGGTTGCCTGTTAATAACCTGGCTTGAGATCAAAGGTTGTGATGTGCCCACCTGCCCTATGCTTCCAAGATAGACTCTGAGCCACTGCAAACCTATGCTGGTCAAGCTGTTATTGATCATCAGTCAGTGGTTCTGAAATTATATGGTTGGATAAAATGCTGAGTTACCATAATGAACTGGCATCTATTCATAGGTTGATCAATAACTCCCTGAACATCCATTCATACTGAGCCTGGAGAGAAAGGGAAAGAGGAAAACTAAGCAGTGAATTAAAAAGAAGACTAAAGGCCGCAAGAGGGAAAGAGCTGGAAGAGAAATGAGGAAGCAAAACTTCTTCAGAACACAAGGAGAACCATGATGGGGAAAATGGACACAAAGGCCTTGAAAGTAGATCTCAGTATCTTAGCATTGAGCTGCATGTCAATCTTCCAGCACATTCTACTGTAAATCTTAATATTTAGGATTCTCAAATATATTTTTTATATTCATTTCTCAAATGAATATCTCTTAAATTATTTTTAAACTCATCAAAGAAATTTGTAACTACAAGCTACTTAAATTATTCCTGATTTAATTTCACTTTATTTCAGCATTTTCCCTGTAAAAATATTATTCCAGCATTGTGTGATTGTTCCTCCCCTCCTCATTTGGTGCATAATATATTTGTAAGACAAGCATTACAGGTGTTCCAGATCCTCTTCAATAGGAAAACAGAACAAACACTTCCTCCATTGTGAAATATTACACAGCTAAATGATACAAATACTAATCTTGCAGTTGCATGTACACATGAAGCTTAATCGAAAAAAAAACATTTTTTCTTCATCGCCACACCATTATATATAGTTTTTTTTTTTTTTTTTTTTTGGCAACTATAGACTGCAGTGTTCTCTGGCACATAAAGAACACAGGTGTTTTTCAGATCTCTACTGAGAAATGCAGAGATGCTGTCTTTCAGCACAATGGTGTACTTGGTGTTCTTGGAAGATAAACATAACTGTTTGGGTGCTTCCAGCACTGCCCTTGGGAGAATCCTCACCTCTGCACTCCCAGTGTCTACAAGCAAATCCTGATCATCTGTGAACATCTGTGCTGAAATTAAATTTTTGCCGTCTGAGATTGACAACTTCAACAATGCGAGGCGACGCTCCTTAATTCATCTGAAGAAACGCATAAATCAAACTTTTAGTAGTCAGCAGTCCTGGATTTAACAGCACCAAGACTGCTGTCCCTCATGATGAAACTGAACCATACTGATGTCATAACACCCAACCAGTCTGGCTACAAATCTGTGGACAACCATTTTCCACCTTTTCAGAATTGGAAAATACCACTGAGTCATGCCTGACTGTTGGTGACAACTCTTATGGTTTTCAAAGCAAAAAGGAACAGAAGCGGGTTGCTTTATTCTGGCATATTTTTCCCACTTAGAGGGGGGCAAATACAGAGGAAAACATAAAAACTGCCCACAGAGGCATCCCTGCTGGACTTGAACCCCACATCAGTCAAGCAGCCCAAAAGCCATAAGATACCAGTTTACCCCACTATGCCACCACAGCACCAACTTCATCCCTTTGTCAATGGCATATTTTCATTTGCTAAATAGATTAAACTAAATTGAACTTGAAAAGTAAATTTCTTTTTCCATGAAATAGGCTGCAGTGTCAAGACAGAATCGTATTTTCCATAAAAAACAGGTATAAGCCTGCCTTGAGAGTCTTTGTTTGCAAGTCACAGGCTGACAGGCAAGAGAAAAGATGTAAATGGGGTGGCCTGGTGATCTGGTGCCAGACCCCCCACCCATACGTGTGCGTCAAAGTGGGCAACCCCGCTGGAGGTCTTCACCCAGGACGATGTCTCAAACGTGCTGAGAATAACCCCCAACCCAAGAGATAATGCAACCAGCAAAAGCCCGTGGTTGAGAAGAGAACTGCAATAACCTTCATATCAGTTCAAAGCAGTGAAAATCACGGTAGACAAAAGGATCGATATGAGCAGAGCAGAATTGAATCAGTGATGGTCAGACGGAGTGCAATGAGCGAGCAGGAAGAAATCCAGTAAATCCAGTGAACTGACCGCAGCTGAGCAACACAGATGTTCAGGATTATGCTCTAGAGTGATGTGTTGTGACTGCAATATAAGCAGAATATTGGAGCTGTGTGATTTACAGGTGGAGCACCAGGTGTGGTGACTTATTATTGAGATACCATAAGTACATCAATAAAGCAGTTAAAGCAAAACCCAGTGGACTCCATGGCTGTGGAGGATATGCTGAGTTTGAGCACATACACTCACCACAAAGTGGGTGTGTGTGTGTCCTCCCACCATGTAGCAGGATCATGGCATGGGCCTGCTTTTCTGGTCACAGAATTAGGGATGTCCATAGCCATCACCCAGTGCTTCACATGTGAGCCATCCCACCAGGGTCATGGCCCATGGGGCAGTCCTTCATTCTTCAACAACATAACGGCCTGAAAGCCACATTAATGTTGTGGAAAACTACCTTCCAACAAAATAAAATGGAAAACTCATGTTTGAAATGGCCTTTGGACAGGTGTGGCAAATAAAGAAAGTGTTACCTGTTTGTATCTACATGTGCAAAGATAGTATCATAGCAAAATAAAAACATAAAATAATTCCCTTTTTTCATTCTTCTTTCATTAACAGTTGTGAGACACATTGCTCAGTTATGACAGAGCAGACCGTTGTGTTGAAAACATGAAGCTGCAGCACGAATGTGACCAATTCTTAATCCAAGCAGCTTTAAAAACCTTGAATTTTTCCACCAAATGGAGCTAATGGGCAAAGCATTAAAGCTAAGATGTTAGCAAAAATGACATCAACGTGCAGCAAAATAGCAGCATCAAAACCTTGTGAAGAAGAAGAAGGGAAAAAAGGAGGTAAAAAAAGAGCATGCGGACCAACAGAAGGAAACTGAAGAAGCTAAGCTCTTCCTCTATGTACTTCTATGTCCCTGCATGAAATGGATGAGACAGGTTTATGTAAATTTTAGACACGTCAGGAAAAATATGTGTCATCAACCTGGAGCTCCACTGCTGGACCAGAATAATAGCTTTTGTAGCTCAGCTTGAGGAGATTTTTTTTCCTGGCTACTGATTCTTTGGAAAGTACATTAAGAAGAACCGAAGGAACTGGCATGGGAGGTTCAGATGTCACTGGAACGTTAAAAAAATAACATTTTTTTTCTTCCACCCTGCAATGGACTGGTTTCCTATCCAAGGGTTGTTTTATGTCCATGATTCCAGGAAGTGCCACGACCCTGGCAAGATAGAGGGGTTAAGAATAGTGACTGGATGGATAGAAGTTACAGGTTTCTGTGAATACTGACATTGAAGTGAACTTTGGGACTTTTGTTCATCGATCCACATGGGCATCAAATACTGGAAAATGAATCAATTTCTGTACTGTTATTCAAAATATTTTCATTTAATGAATTGCAGTTAAGCCAGTAAGTATGATAGTATTTATAACCGTCAACTTCCATTTGAATGAGCAGGGTTTGAATCCCGTACCTGTTAAACCCCAGATACGTAACTTAAAGCACTCCAGTAAACACCCCCCAGCTTTATGAATGAGTGAGCAGTTAGCAAAAATCACAAGCTAAATAGTAGTGGATCTTCTGACATCCTAAAACTGCTGTACTCTATCTCCTAAAAGTTATAAACTAGTCAATAAACATAAAAAGGAGCCTCTGAAACACAAGTTTCCACTAAAATTTCTCACTTTTTGCCAGTGGTTCCCCTTCAGGCACATAGCAACACTGAATCAATGCCAATTTTTGGGGATCATTTGTGAGAACCGGTGTGTTCATATGTGAACAGTGTCATACTGGACCAAAAGCTGCTAATTTATGCCCAGCGGGTTCGATAAGAAGCCCTGCGTGCTCGGTGCCGCCGCTGCAGTGATCAGAACCCCTAACTCATTCGAGGCACGAATGGGCCAGAACAAATCCCCTAGAAATACTGATGACGGACCATTGTATTCTTAATCCACTGAGACATTCATAATGTCAGTGTGGCCCTTCATCAGTTTAATAAATCGGCCCATCTTTATTAAAATCTTTTTTGTAACTTTGCATGAACAATGCGGCTGGGATTAACTATCTGGGAGCAAACCTAATAAAAAAATATTTTAAGGGATGGAGTTAGATTAATTTTACTGAGCAGATATCACAGCTGTGTAGTAATATAAAACTATAAAATGAGACTAAAATGTACTTGACAAGCAATATTTCAAGTGGTACTTAACTTGATATTTAATGTTTTTGTAGTCAATGGATGAGATATTTGACTTTTAATTTCTTAAGCCTTTTTTTCAAACACAGGATTTCAAGTCAGCAGCAAAACTGCCTTGAGTTTCGATCTAATTACGTCACACGACGGAAGAGAAGAGAGAAATAAGAAAAAGTAATTCTGCAATTTCACAATAGAGCAAAAAAGCACAAACAGGTCAGAACAATGCGAAGACAGAGTCAGAACAATGGGGAAATACAAATATATACAGAAACAAGTAAACACCCAAAGGGCGAAAGGTTAGGGTGCTTAGCAGTGTCAGCAGAAAGGTTAGAAAATCGTCCATAATTCATCGAAATTGTGATGTGAGTTAAATGTGTTTATTTTATCTGGAGGAACATCAGCAAATCTGTGTGAAATGAAATGTCACAAAGGACCGTTTGCTTTTTTGTCAGTAAATTCAGACGCGGTGAACGGCACAGCCAGGCGTCTCCCTGCGAATAACAGAAAAATTATCCGCAGCTGTATACTTCCAGGTAGCAGCGGAGCTCCATGTAAGGAACTGACTGTGAGATGAAACCTGCAGAGATGCAGGTGACACCCAAGTGCAAAGCCCTGTGGCTGAAAACCTGACCAAGGCCTGGACTTAAAGTGCTTTGCAGGGATACTGAGCTGCACAAATGAGTAAAATGCAAAGCTGTGTTACCAGCTTTGTTTAAAAAGCATTTGCTCTATAAATAATGTAAGAGTTTAATATTCATCCCGATTACGTGCAATTCAACCTTCTTCCAGGATAACCAGCGTCTCGCTGTCGAGTGCTGTCAAGTTGATGTCAACTCCCCCCGACCGTAGGCAGAGGCAGCTTCCAGAAGGTTCTGTCCTCCGCTTGTGCCCTCTGTGTTGAAAGGGGTGTGTACACTGCATCTGTTTTTCAAGTTTTCCCTGCATTAAAATCTCTTGTCCAGATAGCTTGTTGAAGGACCTCTGTAGAACCTGAAGAGTCTGCAGAAGAAGATCAGCAACCATAGGCAGGCAGATAAAGGTGCAGTGAACAACAATAATAAATGAATGTAAACAGACTTCCACATATTGCCCATGCAACAAATTATGTTAAAATATTAAAGTAATTTCTAAAATAGTGAAATGGATGAAAGGAGGGAGGATTGTGCCACACATGAGAATCTTTAAATCGTAGTGAGAATTGAGGTTGGAAGCCTCTGAAATAGGGAAGGTGAAGGTGAGATGAGATTCTTTTGGTTTGCTGGTGAATATGTACAAAAATTAAATTTTCAGTCAGCATTCAGGCCTGATTTGGCCCAACATCCATTTGCCTGTTTGCCTTTGCTGTCCACTGTATTCTGAGCTGCCTGTTTACCCCTTTTAGAAAATAGATATTGAGAACATGACATTAGTTTTTTGCACAAGGCATTAATCCAGCAATGTGATTTCTCCTTGTTTTTCCACCTGACAGCTTCAGTAAGAAGTTCAGCAGGTTGTTTTATGGGGTGGGGTGAAAGAGGGCATTATGGAGCACAAAGACAGGAGTCTCTGTCTCTGCTAATCCGTTTGATCTCAGACGTTTTCTTCTTCTGAAACAAGTTTCTTGTCAGCCCCCCCCCCCCTTCCAGAATCCATCCTCACTGCCCTCTGGTTACTATAATCCTTCGGCATATTAGAGGCATCTGTCTCATGGAATCAGGCTGCTTTTTAAGCCTTGCCAGTCACACAGAGTCTGAGTTTATTCAAGCCTGTGCCCTCTGCACTGCACTTTACTATAAGCCTCTTGTAGCTGCACTTACGGTTGCAGACATCTTTGTTTTTTTTTTTTTTTATTTTTGCTCATTTCTTGGTGTCATTTCACTTCTGTGAAACTGTTGTCTGTTTACAATCTGCATTTCTGTTCACCCTGAACATTCCCCAGATCACACAGTCTAAAGGATGACTTTAACCTTACCCATCTCAGGAAGTTTCAGCAAGTTCTGATCAGCTGTTACCAATGCAGGTAGGGTGAGGACGAGGTTGTTGCTGCAGAAAGAGGTTCAGCCCTTTAATAAATCTAAAGGCTCACGTACTTCTTCAGTCAAGTTTTGACAATAAGCAGCACAGTGTGTTTATCAGACAGTTTCGATCTGTTATTATCACCTCTGTAAAGATCAAATCCCATGTTGGAAGCCATTCATAAAAACAAAAGCAGGCAATTCAGATTGTTGTGTTGGTGGATCCCGCTTATATGTCCAACAGAAGATACTCACCTTAGTTCATTAACTTCTGGTTATTGCAGAATCTCCCCCATCCCCGACATTAGGTTACCCCTTTTCAAAAGGCTTTCTGTTGTTATGAAAGTTGCAGAGGCAACCAAGGTGCAGCTGAAGCAGGGCTTGCGATAACATTAAAGGTCAGGCCGTCTCTCTCTTAAATTCAGGAGATTTGCTTCTTCTGCCTTCCCTGGAGGCACTTCAGATCTCCACCGCTGCAAACTGGCATTTTGTCCCTGCTTTACACAGGGCACAAGATGTCTGACACACGAGGACAATGAACAAAGACACAGGACCTGGGTGAGTCTTTTAGATAATGGACCTAACACAGATGGATGCATTTTAAAATTATTTTCACTTATTCACATTTTTATTTATCTCATGTTTTTCCCTACAGCAGCTTACGATGTTATACATATTTACCCATTTAAACAGCTGGGTAACTTTTATTGGATCATCTCAGGATGAGTGTCTTGACCAAGGAAGGGTACAACAGCATGAGGTGGGATTCATATCTGGGTCCTTCAAATGCAAGGTGACATCTCTGAACATTACATGAGCTCTCTGCATTTTGGTGGCTGCGATCGTAAAAAGGTCCACAACGCTCGACACCTAGCTTAAGTCCGGTGGTTGTCAAGTGTGTCGGTGCTCCCCTTGTTGGCATGCTGGTGTGCGTCTTGGTCAGCAAACTGTTAAGTACAGCATTTGAATTTCTGCAGTGGATAGAAGATATTAAGAGACATTGCTAACGTTCACAATATGTATTTCTTTACTAAAAGGGACACAAACGTTGACTGAATGCTAGGAAAGCGGTTTGTGAGCTGATTTGCAGCGTAACTTAGTGCACCCTGGGTCATGAAATACAGCCACGAGGATGTTATGAAAAACGGCCATGAACTACAGGAGTGTTTTGCTGGGGGAGCTCAGCCGAAGACTGAGAAGTAGAAAAGAGTACCAATAGTTTATGAGAAGTGCTGAAATATCATGGTACTCCAGTGAATAAATATGACTGAGCACTGGCCGTGTCCATAATGTAGCCTAAAAAAAAAACATCTTAACAGGACAATAAATAAGATTCATCACCCCCAGCATCATCTGATATGGTGATCAGTTTGTGTGCTGCAAGACAGGGAGGTGGTGGGGGCAAAGGAAGCTCACATAAGGAGATGTAAGGCAATAATCCTGGGAGGAAGTCGATCAGCTGAAAGGGAGCAGGATGACCTATCGGGTGCCTCTGGGAGGGCAGGTCTGCTTCTGGTCCTGCTCAGTCAAAAGCAGACGCTGCCTCTGAACATCGCGCTCACCTCCCATCCCCCAATCCTAGATTAACTCCACTCCTTTTCGCAAGCCAAAGATGGATTCCCTAACAGAATGTCAGTCATGTCTTTTGGGGGAAAATGAAGCTCCCATGTAGACTGAACATTTGGAATTTACTCTTTTACCTAGCATGATTTTTTCCCCTTTTTGCCCTTTTCTCTTTTATTCAGGCAATTTTTACATTTTTTACATAAATCAATTTCCTGGGGAAAGGCAAGGAATGGAAGTCTTAACTATAAAAGGAGTTGGATGAATATACATAAAACTGATGCTACTGAAACTTTTTCATGTACCTCTTTATAAGTTTCTCCTGCACATTTTATATAAGAAGGTCACATCGGGTCAATTTTCAGACTCGTAGTAGAAAATGTCACCAAAATGTAACAGTGTTTTCTAAAATCATCTAAAATTTACTCATTTTTAATTTATGGCAACATAATTCAAACGAAATTGGACTACAAACACTCATGTCAGGTCTCAGAACATCTTGCACAGAACTATTTTTAGCCTGGAAGACCCAAATGAAAAGCCGGGCCTGATAAGTGACTTACATGGGCCCGCAGTTCCTTAACCCTGTAGCCGAGCTTAGCCAACTGCTGTACCTGCCATTAGTTGAAATGGATTGCAGCTTGCGGTGGACAAATTCCAGTGTCCTTCGATTTCCTTGCATCCGGAAATCATGAAAAAAAGAATCTGAAGAACACAAATTTTCCCTTGCAGCTGAAATTCTGCGAGATGAAAACCGTGCAGCTGAGTCACTTTCAAAGCTTTGACATTACCAAAAAATCCGGAAATGTACCAAAATGGTTATGTGTTTCTATTGACTACTTATAACCTGCACATTTAATTTAATTTACATTTAAGCAGCAAGAATTTATCATCATCGAAACCACAAGAGTGAAATTAAACATTTTGACGGCTTTTTTTCAGCCGTACCGAAGGGAGGAAGCAACATGGGAATAAAACATGCAGTGAAATCCCCAGCTTGGCTCGCAGTAATTTCTCATTAATGTTTTTGTTTACTCCCTGGACAGCATTGTTTATGTCAGACCCAAAACAGATAGCAGTTTGTAGTGACAGCAAAGTGAAACAGTTGTCCTAGGATGACTGGGCCAGTGGTCCGAAATAAATGTTTATTGTAGTCCCAATGCATTATGCAGGCCTGCACTGCACAAGCCTATGGTGGACCTAAGGACCGCATACGTAAAAAAACTGTGGTACCAAAGGAGCCCTGGAAAGTATCCCGGGTCAGATCATTCATTTTACACCATCATCAAAGATCCTCTCCTCATATATTTATTTTTCCTAACAGAAATCCTCCTGGCACAAGGGCAGCTATGATTTCTGCTGGGCCCCAGAACTGGTCTCTAGGGTTTGCCTGTTTCCATTTTCTCTGGACGATAAGATCGCATTCATTCTGTTTTTTTTTTTTATCCAAAAAAATCCTCTGTTGTTCCTTTGGCTTAGCCTCCTGTTTTATTAAGGACGCTTTTTCATTAGCCAGAAAGGTTACTGGCACTGATGAACCCCTGGGGTTCAAATCCTCACTCGCAAGGTGCGCCGACACTGTGCATGAGGACGGGGGGCCTGAGCTGTGTGGAGAAACATCCGCCCCGTAGCACTTGTCTAAGCCGCCAAACCCGCAGTTAATCATCTGGCGCTCACTCTCTGTGCATTGGCGACCAAATAAAAACCTCAGGTTCCTGTGAAAGGGGGGGGGGGGGTACGACGCGCGGCTCAGCCGAGTGGCTGCCGGCAACCATGCATGTGGTGGACGCAGATAAAGATGAGAGAGCATCCCGCCAGGGGCCGTTGATATCCAGTCTAGAAGGGGACGAGATTAACCAAATACCATGACGTCACTGGTGCAGCGATGGCAATGAATCATCCCTTCACAGCTCATGAATCATTCCCTTAAGCTCATATTTATACAAATTAGCTTAAGAAAAAAGCCTGTGCAATTCCCACCCAGAACATGAATATATGCAATCCTTAAACCAGTCAGTACCATAGAATAAACCTGATTTCTTCTTCTCTTTTTTGACAAATTATGGTAAATTACTCATTTAAGAGTTTGCGTATAACAGTGTAAATAGATTACACATAACTGGGATTCCCACGCCCTAGCTTATTCTTCAGTATCTTCTCTCAGGTTTATTGTGGCTTTTTGATTTTTATATGAGAAATATAACAATTTTAATTAAGGAAGTCTTGTTCACGAGAGCTGACGTTCTTGCCAGGATCTATGCTGCTCCTCAGGCCAAAAGTACCGTTTCCAGAAGGACTGTACAGTCGCCAGAGTCTGTCGTCACATCTAATCCTTGAATCGATGGCCTGAAGTGGCCCAGTTCCTCACTCGCTCCACCTGAGGAGGGCAGAGTGGGACAATTTTCCCTGTCGACAGAGCATCAGGGACACAATTTCCACCCGTGTTTTATAGGCTCGACACCTCTGACTGAGAGCGTTCACACAGCACCTCTCCTCCACACCTTTCTGACATGGGTGCCAGGGACTTCACCAATGCTACGCCCGTACTTCCACCCAAAAGATTCGGTGCAAAACTACAGATATTTTTGGTCTTTCTGACTGAAATTGTCCCGGCTCCTGCGTGGTCCTTGACAGAAAACACAGAATAAACCGACAATAACAAATGTGTCACATAATGTCCAAAATGTGAAGTTAACACTTTTTATTTCCTTTTATGTATTTACAGACACTTTCGCGCAAGGCAACTTTGAATGCAGAGCAAACTGAGGTTGAATTTTACATACAGACCAAACCATCATATTAACAGGAACAGCTGCCTGCGGGAGAGGTGATCATATAGCAGATGTGTAAAAAAGTAAATGTAAATAAACTATATGAATTATGTAATACTACATGAAACCAGAGCCGTGGACACTGCCCCTTTCAGTGTAACAACTCTGCTAAAATGTGGACCCAGAGGAGATAAACACACAAGCTCAATAGCTTGACCAGCTTAGTCCACAGGTGTGAGTGTCTCCCCTGGGTCCACATGCTGGTCATAGTCATGGCTCCTACCTCGATGCTTTACTGTCGAACAAGACAGATGTAAAACTCTTCACAAAAAATGTTCATATCTGCAGAAGTGCTCTGTCCTGACCTTATTGTTCTGCTGGTGTCCGGAGCCCCAAGAGACGAATCCCAGTTGACCCCTTGCCACATTATTTGAAGCTAAAAATGTTGAGCAGTACACCTGCAAAATTCATCTAGTCGACAACTTGAACCAAAGCAGCTCACGGTGTTGGGTTTGCACTCTGAGTTGCTTGCAATTGTTTATACCACTGTACGGCTACTTAATTTTTACCATATAGATTCCGCAAAGGTACTGTGGTCATGGGTACTACAACAGGAGCGGGACTTAAACACACAATATTCAGACTGTGGGGCAAATTAACAGATTCATTTTCCAATTTTTGTTGATCAAATGCACATGTCTGTCCAAAGCGAGTAGCATTCAGTTCAGTCTGTCTTTATTAATCTGTCTTCCAAATATGGCAGCATATTGTTATATAGTGATGAAACTAAAGGCAACACACTGACTGCCTTCAGACCCTGACAAAAGTTGCAGGCTGTGCATCTCTCACGGGGCGACATCCACAGCAAGCGTCTTTGAAAGGTTTTCGGGCAATTGATTTCATATGGAATGACCCAGAAGTAACTGACATAGGTGGAGATTATGGGGCTCTCAGCGACACCCTCATCATGGGGGCTCTTTGGTGACTTTCAGCAAATAAGCAGTTTTAAGAAATTGATTGGCCATTGATCACTCATCAGAAAGCTATCGACTGTGATAAATGACCCTGGTTTGCCATACAATGGCTTGCTTGCACACACACACACACACGCCTACACATGCAAACACACAGAGCTTCTGTATGTGCAACATCGATCGATACCCTCGGTAGCACAGGCCTGCTGATGTGAGCTGAGACTCCTCCCACCAGCTGAGGGTGGGTGCTGCCGATGTGCGCTGTGAACTGCAGATCTGCCTTGTTTTCTAAACTGGGACCCTATTTTTTTTGTATTCCACTCACCCCCCCCCATCCCCCGACCTCTGTTCTGCCCCCTTCCCTCTGCCCAGCCCCTCATTCGCCCCTGCAGGGCATCCCCTGTCTCCCATCTGCCGTCTGTCCCAGTGAGGAGCTGCACTGCTCCCTGAGTCACATTTACAATTCAATTAGAGGAGAAGAGCCCCTGGGCTGGTCCTGCGGGGCCGCCTGTTTGCCCCACCCGGCAGGGAGCACAGATCCCTGTGTGAGAGATGTGTGAGAGCCTGACATTCTGAAGCACTATTTCAGGAATTACTCTGCAGTCTGAATTTGTATAGCCACAGATGCTAGTGTGTGTATATAAATATATATTAACCTTTATTTTACTTTTATCCAAAGTATCTTGTGTATTTTCCTCCATTAAAAACTGGATATTTCATCAGGACAGAAAAGGTCAACAAAATTGCTCAAGGGTACAACAGCAGGGTTCCTCTTGGGGCAGGAATCAGCAAGCTTCAGGTTACAGGTCTTGCACCACTGCTGCACACTCAAACGTCCACACACACACACACACACACACACACACACACACACAAATGTGGACTTATGTTCTGACATCATATAAATCATGCGATATTCGCTGCAGTGATTTTACATTGTCTTCCACTTTTCTTTTGCATTTATTCATGCTTTTCTTCAAAGCAACAAACTCAAAGGAGTCTTAACACAATAAATGATTTTTGACCCCCCCAAACTCAACATGAAAGTTGACACAAAACACTGTTTTTACTGCTGTAAAAAACATTTCAGGTTGATACTGCTGCAAAAGCCTGCACTTTCCCAGCATTGACTTAATTTCCCTCCAACACGTCCCTATATGATAAGTAAACCAGGGATTCCCCCTCACACTCACAAATACACAGGCAAGGCCTCACACAGACTATCCCAATACTCAGTATAGCAGAAAACCTAAATTAAGGTACTGGTGAGTTTTTCTAGACAGAAATACAAAATGCCAGAATGTCTTCCCAAGACATTTGAGGGCCACTAGTAACTCAATAGCAGCAACTCCAACATCCAACTGTTATTGTTTTATTGTCCCTGTGTCTTTAGGAGTTATGGCGGGGATGCTGTCTGCCATCCCTGTGTTTCCACGGCGATCTGGTTACCGAGGTGGCAGCACGCATCACACGTACACCCAGCAACCTCTTGCAGCCGCACTTTATTTCATTCATAATTTCTCCTTTCAGTGGGTTATTTGGCATAAAAATGACACTGATATTCAAAAACCTGATTCTCATAAGAACAAACATGAAAGAAACTTGATGAATCCCAAAGGTAAAGTACATATTTAGGGTAGCAAGCTCAGGATTTGCTTGAGAAAGGCTGCAAAAATTAATGGCCCATTTATTTAAATGCTGCCTTTAGCGAACTGTGAAACAGAAAACACCTGATTTGTAATTATAAGTTATTACATTAAGACATTTCTGCAGGATCAGTAAAACCTTTGGCCAATGTAATAATAGAGCATTTAAACTAATAAAAAACTCACACTGCGCACAAATAATGAAACACAAAGTGACTCCAACCCCACCTTGTAGGTAAAAAGCTAATTTTGATTCTGGAAGGGTAAAAAATCTTGTTAGCTGTTTGACACACAGCAGAAAAGGGCATCTAAGGATCCCAGTCATGTTTCAACCTCATGCTGGTCCACGAGAGCAGATGTGAGATTTATGAGGCAAAGTAGTTGAGCGTTCCTTCTTCATGTGTCTTGGCTCTGGAGGATACAAGCGGAATGAAACGTCAGATGCGACTGTGGTGCTGCAGATTACAGAAATGTTATATCTGTCAACCCAAAAAGTGTGAAGGCTGCTAGGCCAGGATTATGGTCTTCTGTTGGCTGCGTTCCATTACCAAGTCAGTGCGTAGCAAAGTCAGCCTTTCGTCTCTTAATGGGTCAGATGCTGTCCCAGCAGAACATGGGGCAATCTGGATTCGGATTCAGTCTCCAAATCCCAGTCGTGGTGAGAAAGTAATCCACACAGCACAGGTGGCAAATATTGTTTCATAGTAAACAGGAGGTTGGTGACAAGCAGGAGATATCAGTGCAGCCTCCATGCCACACCTCCACGTCTTGTCTTCTGTGGTCTGTTAGTTGTGAACCCCCGCTTGTGTCCGTGTGTGCTCAGAACCTTATGGTGGCCGGGGTACAAAACGTCCGTTCTCCCCGATGTGGCCACGATGGCACCAGACTGCAATGCTGAAGGGAACTATTGACTGCATGTTGTGATGGATGAGATCAGCATCCCTGCATGTGGAACTTTCAAGCTTCTCAAACTTTGTCATAAACAGTTGCACAGTTGTCCCTTCTATCAGCTGCAGTGGCTGGTGCTCCATTTTCCACAGAGAACACTCAGGATGGGTGGGAAGGAATGGCACTTGGACCCCTAGAAGTTAATTTTTTCTCTCTGTGTAGCTGGGAGCTTTGTGTTTTCCTCTCCTCAGCTGCCAGCTGGCTCATCTTATACAGTAGATGCGGTATCTGCTTCTGCCATACCGCTGACCCTTTGTTCAGTGCTCTGTCACTGTGTGAGAGGAACAAAAACAAATCAAACTGAAATGAACTGAATTACAAGATGTCCGAAAGGAATTGAACATTATGATAATACAGAATGAAAAAGTAAACAAGTTAACATCTCCATTATGCTGGAGGCAGGTTGAAGACACTTTTGCCCAAGGCAGCTTGACATTAAGAAGCTACTTAAAGCTATTGAAGTGGAACTCATCCCTGAGTGCATAAAACCTAAATAAATGTTTAAAAAAAATCCACTAATCCACTGTGTCACCTACTGCCCTTAATGGCTTTTCCTATTAACCCTGATAAATTCGGTGAATGTGGCTTAGCTCATCCAGAAGATAAAGATGGCACCTTCAAAACATCATATTTAAAACATCGCCTTTAAAATCACTTTTGACGGTCACGCTTAAATTAGGATTTTTGCGACTTTAGTCTACTGAAATTCTAGGCCTTTAAATAGGCTCTGAATTTTATTTATGTCCTCCAAACACATAAGTTTCCAATTTATTAGGTACACCCCTGCTTTCACATAAATTGTACATTCAGAATCAGAATCAGATTTACTGCGCAGCAGTGGTGCAAGTGTAATCATACATACAGGGAATTTGGTTTACGTTTCCAGTGGCTCTCAGTATACATGAAACAAAACACAACACACACACACACACACACACACACACAC
The DNA here is from genome assembly GCA_018136845.1 of Heterotis niloticus. Lineage (NCBI taxonomy): Eukaryota > Metazoa > Chordata > Actinopteri > Osteoglossiformes > Osteoglossidae > Heterotis > Heterotis niloticus. The sequence continues at coordinate 12,657,615 of CM030901.1, read as the reverse complement.
ACACACGTGCAATAACATAAGAGTAAGAATATAAGAATAAGAATTAATATTACAAGGGAGTAATATATATTTTAAGGGGAACAATAAACAGACTAACTGAAAAATCAGTTGTTTGTGGATGTAACAGTATAGCGAAAGAAGACGTTCCTTTATCTGCTCATTTTGGTGCACAGTGATCTCTAGTGCTTGCCAGATGGGAGAAGTTAAAAAAGCTGTGGTCCGAGTGAAAGGGGTCTGTGATGATTTTCCCTGCCCGTTTCCTAATTTGGAAAGAGTATGGGTCCTGGAGGCAGGGCAGTCTGGCACCACTGATCTTTTTGGCAGACGTGACTATTTGATGGAGCCTGCTCTTTTCTTGTCTGGTGGCTCATCCACATCCACCTCCAATGGCATACATAACGTAACTGGGGTGTGTGTGGAATAAATCAGGTAGACAGTGCTTCTTGCATCCGATAGTGTTTGAGCGGGCAAAATGAGTGATCTTAGTGACTTTGAATGTGGTTTGATTATTTTTACAAATAACAGTTTAAAGGGTCTACAGAGCATGGTACAAAAAAAGCAAAAAAATTCTCAGTGATCAATGATCCTAGAGATGAAAACAGCTTGTGGACCACAGAGGTCAAAGGAGAACGATGAGGATCAGGTAGCAAACAGACAGACCACAACCAAGTAAGTTGCATCTGACTCCAACGTTGTTGTGCAAAACGTCATCTCAGAAAGTGCCACTCGCTGGACTTTTTCTCAAGTGGACTACAACAACTGAAGACTGAGTTGAGCACCGATGCTGTCAGAAATAAACAAAAAAGCGCATCTGCAATAGGCACAGGAGCATCAGAACTGGACCGATGATGAGGGAGTGGAAAAAGTTGCCTGGTCAGATGAATCCCGGTTCCTTTTGCTTCCTGCCGATGGAAGGATCAGAATTTGCTGAAAGCAGCGCAAGGAGGTGTCCTGTTTGGTGTGGCTGGTGGTGGCAGTTTTCCTAGGATCCCAGTACTCACTGAAGAACATCTAAATGAAACAGGATATCTGAACCTGGTTGCTAACCAAGTTCATCCCTTCATGGCTACAGTGTATGTATAGTCAAATGGACAATTCCAGAGTAATAATGGACCATGTCACACGGCTCATCGTCACCAAATGGTTCCAGGAAGGAGACAGCGAGTTTCCACTGCTTCAGTTGTCTCAGCAGGTTGTCAATCCTGTGCAGCATCTTTGGGGTGGGGGATGGGGGCAGCTGTTTTTCAAGCAAGATTGTGTAGCCACTCAGTTTGCAACAACTACACAACACACTCATTTCCACACAGTTCCACATTCCTGCACGATGTATCCAGCATCTTGTAGAATCCATGCCCAGACCAATAGTGCTGTTATGAGGGTCAAAGGAGGCGCAACGTGCTATTAGATTGATGTACCTAAAAAATGGAAACTTAAGGTGGAAATCTGCAAAATCATTTTAGTGTTTTCCCTCAGCACTTTCTCACACTACTAAACTATATCCCAGTTATCGCTTTAAAATAGAAGCATTCTTCAAAACATCTGTTGTCCATTTCTGACAATAGCAACTGACATCGCTCACAAACTCAGAGCTCCAGGCTATGCCTGAAATTGTTTCTGCTTTGCATGACTTGCACTGAAGCCTAAAAACATTCACCACTTTAAACATTTTGTTGGAATGATTTTGCATAAAGCACATCCAAAAAGGCAGCCAAAATGGAACACTTGCACAAGTTAAAAATTCATTGAGATCCTTGTGTTTACAGGAAAAATAGTAATGCTAAGCCAGAACAAGGACGGGTGGGAAGGGGAAGTCAGGTCACTGGACTGACAAAGCTGTGTTGTCAGGGTGGTAATAACAGCACAGATGAGGATGAATACTTAGTGCTATGCTATGCAGTATGCAGTATCATCATTTGAGGAATACAAGCAAAGAAAGTTATTTAAATAACCCTAAAACAGTAAGGTAGATGCTAGTCCGGCTCACTGGCTGTCACAGCTGGGCAGTGGATGGCCCCCTGATGATGACTTAGAAACCTTCTCAGTTTGTTTGATCTCATCACCCTGACTTGCTGAGCTGTCCTAAGGAGTAGCCCACAGGTACAGGAGCTGGGTAACTCTTGAGCAAACGGAAGAGACAACATTCTTGTACCAGAGTCTCCTCTACTTGCTGTTCCTGTTCTTTCCATGTTATAGAATCTCAATCTATTTAGGACACCAGGTCAGGACAGTGAGTTTGAAGACATCTTTGACTGGGGGGAAACTGGGGGGCATCCCCACTCCAGCCGTGGAAATGGAATGCTAAGACCAGAGTGTTTCAAGGTGTGTCTCCTGTCCTGCTGGCTGCCACTGATGAGTAGCTCTGACTAAAGACTAAGGAGATGTGTCTGAGTCACAGTATTCAAATTGTGCTTGTCCAGGTGCTGGTAGCACCTGGTCTGGGGAGGCAAGACGATACTGACTCACCATTTGTGGTTATGTGCCTTTATGTTCTTCATGCCTTCTGTATGTTGTTGTCTTGTTCATTCTCAAGCTTGGATGCTGGGGAGGATGTCATGGGAAAATGGATCAGGACGGCTTTATGGTTCTTTGTATTTCACTCCAGGGAAAGTTGTGTTACTGTGGTCAGAAAGGACTTTAACTGGGGAGACAGAGCATCTCAGACTTTGTTTGCTGTAAGTAGATTTATGCTGTACAGGCAAAAGTATGTGGACCCCCTTCCAATGAGCCAACCTGCTTTTATGCATCCACGCAGCATACAAACACATTCTAAACAATTGTATGCTTCCAGATTTGTAGCCACAGTTTGGGGAACCATTCCTGCTCTAGTATAACTTGTGTCCCCCCCCCTCCAGAAAGTGAGCCCAGGTTGGTATAGAAGAACTTAAGCAGTCTGCACAGGAACTGAACTGAACATCTTGAGAATGATTGAATTACTGAAGATCTTCAGAATGAACTGGAATGCCGACCGCAAGCCAGGCTTTCTCGCCTGACATTGGTGCCCAACCTCATTGATGCTCTTGTGGCTGAATGGGCACAAATTCCCAAAACCTGGTGGAAAGCCTTCCCAGAAGAGTGGGGACTGTTATAGCAGCAATGGGGGGGGGGGGGGGGCAACTCAATTTTAATGCCCATGGGTTTGGAATGGGAGGTTCAACAAGCGCAGATGGAGATGATTCTCAGGGGTCCACATACTGTACTCTTGACCATGTTGTGCATGTGTTGGGGACGGCGTGGTATCCAGTGGTATGCAGGTGCAGGCGTGTGTGAAACGTTCCATGTAAAATGTGAAGAGACCCAGCGCGTATGTGCGCGATCCTGTTTGCGTATATTTGTGAGCTGCACATACAATTGTTGTTTAACATTCATTCGGCGCTTCCGAAAGCCGATTAAATATTTTCAGTTCTCGAGCATGCACGATGGGGAAAAAAAAATGACATGATAAATTCTTCATCCAATATCCATGCTGTGACTGCCCGGCAAAAGCGCATCAGTTTTCATTGCAGCTCCTCACTTTCTCTGATCAAGCACTGCAGAAGCGAGAGTAAAAGAAGCAAAGACGTTTGAAAAATAGCAACCGTTTTCCGCAAAAGCACCCGTAATTACAGTTCTCCAAGCGCTGCTGCAGATGACAATGCCGAATTTGAGGGTAAATGAACTGAAATGAACTGAATTGCAAGATGAATTTGACTGTTGAGCTCCACGTATAATTCCATTTCTGATGCGTGTGCTTGGAAAACGCAGGCAGTTTTGGTAACCGTGTGTGGAATGCATCAGCAGCGAATTTGCTTCGGAAGGCTCAAACTTCCCTCTGCGTTTCTAAACGCCGTCCTCAGCAGTGAAACATTTCACAACCTTTAATTTAGTCCTCGTCGGTAGAATCCGTTCCCCAAAAAGTGAGAAATTGTTCAACAGAGCAGCGGAAAGAGTTCTGCTGGACGCGTGAAGCCAAACCAGGACCTCCTAGTGGAGGAGGTTAACACTCTTGTAGGGTCTACATCGGTTCCTGAAATCTGCTGCTTCTTTGTCAAAAGCTCGGGTTCTGTGTCTTGCGCCGCTTTGCACATACAGACCATCGAGAGGGAGGGAAACAGCATTGTTAACTACAAATAAAAATGTCAAGGCAGAGTAATTAACAAGGAGGCCACTACCACCAACAAAGTGCTGTGCAAGGTTTTTAAGAGGACACCAAAGCGGCTAAGAGATTCCCGCTCCTGCTTGGATCAATCAGAATGGATTTCTGCTTTTAGAGCACACCTCCTGAATTCCGTCAACTTGACAGCTCCCCAAGCGAAGGCGTTCTCTGCTTTCTTTACCAATACGTCACTCCGCTCTTCCTGCCATGTGATCTGCGCTCCGCCAGACAAAGCTCGCTGTTTGAAACGGGTGTCTAAGAACGTTTCTGCAAGGCACCTACAAGGGTTTTTCGAAACGGAGCTGCCGAAGCTTCATGGTTATCTGACACAACGCCTTCTCTACGAGGGAACCTTTTGCAGAAAATGTCTTTTTATTCAGACTTTTTCTGATGATTTTTATGGGCCGTACGCTGGCTCCGGGGGTAATGCTTTTGCCCCTGTGCCTGGGCTATATATCTGCGTTTGAGCCCAGCTTGATCTCTGTGGAGTTTGCATCTTGTCCCCATGTTTGCGAGTTTTCCGCTGCAGTGCAAATTATTTCAGGTGCATTGGAGGCTCTCTTGCCTTTAGTTTGGTAATGTGTGCTATATTGCTTTGGTGTATAAATGGGTGACTGACTTTGGAGCCGGGGTGCATGTAGGACTGTCCTGCCAGGATAAAACCACCAAGGGATACAGCGTTGTCACTGAACTGCTCCATGAGACCAGTCTGACTTTGAAAGCTGTTATTCATGATGGTTGCAGGGTGAACAAAATCGTGGCAGTTTAAATTTATTAGTTTTTTTTTTTCCCCATTGCAACTTGCAGAAAGTTGGAACCGGCATACAAAGGAGTGGAGGTCGGGAGTGGGCGGCAGTGTGGGATTGTGTCTGTACCAGAATACCACCTTCTTCCCGATAAGAGCCGAGTGACAAATTTATTTACGTCCCCCCACTGCTTCTGTCGCCACAGTCTGCACTGTTCTCCTCCCCCATTCAGCCTTGTTTACCTGACAAGCCAAGTGTGACTAAAGAAAATTCCCACAGCCTGAGGTGGGATTTGGAGGGGGGGGGGGTGTGGAGGGGACTCACAAACAGCATTACTTAAAGCTGTAAGCCACCTCATTCAGCCCCCAAGGTTTAATTATCATGTGCAGCCTGGTGTAGATGAAACAGCAGAGATTCTCACACCGACGCCCACGCGGGGCTGGGAACCACATCCTTCCTGAAACAGTGAGATTAAAAAAGGCACAATGTCTGCTTTTAATCCATGATACCCTGCAAATGACAGATTAGCACATTTTATCCATGATAATCACCAAATTACTCATTAATATGCTGGACTTTTGAAGTGTGTGTGTGTGTGTGTGTGTGCGTGCGTGTGTGAATATATGAACACATACACAGTACGTAAATGTTTGTAAATAAAAAGTGCAGCTCTAACAAAAAGGTAATGTTATGCAAGGACTTGCAGCTGAACAAGCTGGTAACTCCAAACCCTAACATCTTCAAAGCAAATATCATCGCAATGGAATCTGGTCATGAACCCAGCACACCTTTTCGTGATGAAATCTGAAAGCCTCCAGCGAGTCTTTCCAAGTAACTGCTGACTGCTTCTTTAACCGGGCCCATAAAAAACAAGCAAACAAAAATCTTCCACGGACCCAGTTTGGGATAGTTTGGACATGCACTGTACATGGCCTCACAAGGTTTGTAAAAAAGCAGCTCTTGAACCTACACGTACACAGCATACATATACAGAATTAAAATGAATTATTTATGCACTGCTATATGTATAAAAGTAGGGAACTGTTGCATGCGTGGCTGGTGTGGTGACTGGCGACCGAAAAACTCCTTTCCGGAAAAGGCACCGAGCGTACACCGAGGGTCCAACAGAGGAACAAGAATAACCGTGGTATCCCAGAAAAGGGATCGCAACAGCGGCACGTTCATCACCAGAATCACCATGTATAAAGCTGTTCAGACCCGATTGTTCCAGGTTACATTTTGGATCGCTGGACTACTGGATTGCTAAATGAATGAGTGGATGAACATCATTACCATCGGGTAGTGACATAGATCATTAAAGAAAAGAAATTTTGCCACCGACATTCCCATGGGCTAATTTCCCCAGGATCATGGTGGGGTGCTGGCTGACAGAAAAAAACTTCCTTCATTTCCTCTCGCTGTAGCGCTGTTTGAAGGGGAGGGCCTGATCGGGCACAGAAGGGCGGTGGAGCCGAAAGGTGACGGAGACAGTCCACTGATCTCCGGCACGAGATCAAACAGGGGACGTAAGTTGGGAGCCCGGGGGCGGTCATGCTCAGCCGCTGCAATGGCATGGAAACGGATGTGACCCGGAGGCCCTGGGAGCTCTCCAGGTGAACACGTGCTCCTTGACTCGAGTAACCACTCCAGCAGGCATTAGCCATGCCCTCTGGAGGACCACACAGCAAATGGCTGCATTTTGTAAGCCATGCGCCAGCCACAAAATCATACAAAAACCCTGAAGTTCCTTAATACTTGGAACGTGAGCAAAAAATAGAGATAAACAACTGCGGATCATAACCCGTGTGTGCCGAGGGCACCTACAAATGCAGATGACAAAAATAAAGCACAACATGTGTCTGGAAATGCAGCCGCCGGACTAACTAACCACAGCGCGCCAGCCAGTCCATGTTGCCGCAGCGATTCTAAAGCATCTTCCATGAGTTTAATGGCTTGTAATTAACTCGGGCCCAGTTAGAAGAGGTCGGGGTGTTTGAGTCGATAGCGGCGGACATGAGCGAGGCGCCTTTCCGGCGGCACCCGGCGAAATACAAGGAGCGCGGCGGTGCGATCGGTCTGAGCGGGGATGTTCATTAGCAAGAACACGGGGCATCCAGCTTCCCCTGGCATATCGAACTGCCCCCTTGACCTGCCCCCTTCGCTCACAGCCCACCATCGGGCCACACGGTGCAATTACGCCGCAGCCGTGGACCACGTAGTAACCCCATATGTCCAAGTGCGGCCCATATGTCAAAGCGAGTCAAGCACTTCCAGTCCCAGCCGTATAGATCATACGGAAAATGCACGTGGAAGGCGAAGATTTACGTCCATGGACGCCGGGCCATCACGAGTGACGGGCAGCATTATGATCCCTTCAACTTGTTGACTGACTGAAACGGAATAAGTGGTTGATTCAAGGACTGCTGTTTTGGGTGCTCAGCTGCATCGACAAATTCTGACATCAGCATGACAGCGGGTAAACCCGGGTTAGTCAGCTGACTACCTGGTTATCCTGTCTTACTCGCTCACTCTTCTTTTAAGAATAAAAACTGCGACGGACACTTCCTGTGAGAGGGAGAGGACACAGCAGATTAGTGGGAATGGAGGAGCTGCAGCTGGCACTGTGGAATTTCGTGAAAACAGCGTTGTTTTGGTAGTGTTTGTCAATGCTCCCTGAGCGCACGCCGCTGTGGCTGATGGATTTCAGAAAGTTGCCTGGCAGCACCCGAATTCACCCGCATTTGACGGCTGGGTCTGCGTTCATTTCCCACGCGGAGCACCGCTAATATAAACAGGCTGCGCTGCCCGAACCACTGAAAGTGGAGCAGGAGATACAGATGTTCACGCTGGAAAATAGCATTAGCGACAAGATCCTCTGTATCCCAGTGACACGAGGTTTCTAGGTCAAAATCGAGTGTGGCCTTTAGCACCAAGAGGGGGCTTCTCTACGCCATAAGAAAAATGTAATTACCCATGATTCTTTGAGAGCTCCGTGCAACAAATGCTGCATTGTTCCAGCGGAAAAAGTGTAGGCTATGGATGTCTTTCACACTTTTTTTGTGTCAGCTAGTGCATGAGTTTGTGGCAAGAGAGAATCCTCTTCTTCCAGACTGGTGGTATAATGCGATCATTATCTGTATGAATGTTCAGACGTGGGCTGGGTCTGTCTAAACATAAATTAGAGCAAAAATATTTGGACTCGGTTCTGCTATCCATAGTAAATTCATGAATAAGGAAGCAAAATAAGAAATGGGAGACACTTGTGTTCAGAACCCTCTCAGCAGATATTCTCATGTGACCTCATTTCTATCCCCATAAAACCTGCTATAAAATTCTCACAATGCCACCCACCACTGCCGAAAAAAGCACGCAAATGCATTTAAGGTAGCAAGAGGAGAATGTGCTTTACCAACATTTATTTGTCATATAGCCTGTATATTAAATGAATAGTTTACATAGCCAAAGCTTGGTAGCTGAAGAATTCTTGCAGAGCATTTTATCAATGCTGGCTTGGCAGAGTCAGTTAACAGAAATATGGTAAACATCCAGGACCCACAACAGTAAAGAGGTAACACACCCTGGCTGCTGGTTGAGGAACTATTAAAAGATCTTGTCGGAGATGACAGTCGTGCTTTTGCAGGGGCCGCTCACACAACAGTTAGGTGCATTTATTTGCACACACTGGCCTATTGTTTTACTCTTTGGAATGGCCAGCGATTGGCTGACCTTCCAACCCTCAGTGTGGAGGGACTTCAGAGCTATGCCCATCACCCGTCAGATAGTATCAGTCAGCGTACAGCAAAGCAGGAAATCTGCAAATAACCCCGCTTGACCTTTTCTCGTTCGAAGCGCGGCTCTCCTGTTGCTCGAGTCCTGTTGCTCGAGTCCAGTCCAGGGTCAGATGTTGCCCAGGTCCTCACAAAGGCCATCTAGAGGTTCAGCAGAATGCTGGATGTAGCTGTCGTTTCTTGAAGCTGCTGCTGAGAAAATGAATTTAATGGTACGAACCAAGCTGCCGTGTGGGTGGTGGGCTCGCATTCTTACAATTCTTGCCTTGTGTTTTAAAAGTCAGTTGTGAAACTGCGGGATTGGTGCAGCCTCGGTTGCAGAGCTCGCAGGGACGTTGCCGGGTTGCTGCAACGTTTCTGTGGAGCACTTGCGAAGGCCAACTGTCAAAATGTTACACCGATCCTCAAGCTTAGATGCAACACAACATCTTTTTACAGAAACTTGTGATCGCAATAGAAATTTACAACTATAAGGATGAATGCGAAGTTATATGGGCCCAGCTGGGCCTTCTGGGCCACAAAGGATGCGTTGTCACAGTCTTCAAAAGTCTTGGCTGGATACAGACACAATTTACGCTCCTGAAAATGAGCTACAGTTCCCTAAAAACAAATTCTTCTAAATCGACACAACTATAATCAGAATAGGTTACAATTGTGTCACTCTGGTGCGGGGTAATGACACGTTTTGACAGGGAAAATGAAAGAAGCGGCGACTCACGGTGGCAGTAGGAAGTGGCACGAGACGTCTGGACTTGATAGTTGGAAAGCTTCGAAGAAGGACACTTCAAACATTCGGAATGAAGAATGAATGTTTTGCTTATGCGCTACATGTGTGGGTTGCAGTTCTGCTTGTTTTTATGCTGCTGTTGTTGTTGTTGTTGTTTATTTCTTCCCTACCCTTTAAACCGCAGTAGTCGGTAGCCCATTTGGCATCTGTCGGCGAACAGCCGCTGCCAGGTTTGACAGTTTGACACCCAGGGAAGACTTGCACACCAAGTATGCGCTAATGGGAAGGAAGCTTTTTCTGGTTATGCCTGTGTAGCATGTATCTCCTTTTAAAACGTTCAGCCGTGTAGCCGCCGATACAACTGCCAGATTACAGGCCGCGAGCAACGGCGACAGCGGCAGCATTTAAGACTCGCATAATACATAATGCATACTGTTGTCTATCTGTACTCTTTCTCATGCTAATATGAACCTTTCGCTGCATTTCCCGGAGAAACGGAAAGTGTCCCTGACAATTCTAAATGCAGCTCAGAATAAACCTCCCTGCTTCTCCGCCTTGTGCCCTCTTAGATGGGACACAGTTTGCATGTTTACGCAGAACGCGGTACAGCGTGTAAACCGGCTCAAAGCGTCATGACTCCAGGTAAACACGTGCAAAGCCTGATAAAAATGACTAGAGTGGTAATGAAAGACGTAGGAGGAAAAAAGTCTGAATAAAAATGAGAAATTTAAGCGAAATTGTAGCTAATTCACACCTTATAGCCAAAGTCTCGACAGTTGCCATTGTAAATTTTCCTTCTTTAAGTTATACAAATTCTGCTGTGGAACAGCAACCAGAGGTCTCCAGAGCCTGAGTCAAAACAGGGCTAATTTCTGGCTTCAGTAGATTGTGAACTCTCCTTTATCCACAAACAGGCTAACACTTTTTCATTCTGTGGCGACTTTCATTTGTGTCACGCATTCCGCCATTTGTCTTGCCCCTCTCCGAACGGAGCAGCCTGTCTGTGGGGCGATCAGCCACCAAGCAACTCTGAAAAGAAACGGAGGGAAAAGGGAAAAGCAAGCGACGCTTTACATTGCGCCCCTGTCCCTGATAAAGGTCTATGGTGGATTCCCCCGGATTTGGTTACGCAGCTGTGGGCCCTATGAACAAAATGAGGCTGCGGCCGCCCTCCCGCTACTCCCTGTCCAGAATGCAGCTTCACAAAGGGTGCTGTCAGCCACTTCTGCGTAAGCAGGTTCTGTTTCATAACTTTTATCACTTACAGAGCACCGTGGTGTCTAAAGAAGACAACATTTTTGCTTATCAGTTCTTAGTACTGACACAAAAGAATTCACAATGCTTGTAATCTTCAGGTTGTGTTCTGATCAAATGTACAACTTTATCTATCTATCTATCTATCTATCTATCTATCTATCTATCTATCTATCTATCTATCTATCTATCTATCTATCTATCTATCTATCTAACATTGTTAATATTTTCAACTGGTAAAGCTTCATAATAAGCATCTGAACACATATTGTATAATTTTGTATATGAAGGGAAGACGGTTTTGTACGCTTTTTTGTGTCTGGTGAGGTCTTGCCTTCTGCAGGAAATGAATGGATGAGACTGGACTGAAGAACAAGAGGCATGAAATTGGGAGTTCATACATGTGTGGTATTTTTTTGTGTAAATGAGGTCTATAGACTATGAATTCTAAATGTGTAGAAGTTGGGATAATGACAGGAAAAGAGTTGGAAAGGCATAACTGAACATTATAATGAGCAACCGTATCTGGGAGTTGAACATCGAAAATAGAAATCTGTCTCAAACACAGTCCAGGGGTTAATTGTATATACAAAGGATGTATTTTTTGTAAGATTCATGCTGACTCCATCCAAAGGAACAGCAATAGGGTGTGCAGAGAGCACCTGGCAAAGGGCAGTTCAGAACCCTCCAGTCAAACACTTGGACATGGGCCATTCCCACCATTCCAGATACCTTCACAACAGAGGACTTGATTGAAACATCCCGTGTTTCCAAAGATCATCTTACAGACCCACAATTGCTGCACTTCATGTAAATGTTGGCAATTGTGCGAAAGGCCAAAAAGACCATTTTTCCCTCTCGAAAGTTCTGGGGCCTTTTGGAGCCAACCATGCCACACCCTCAAGAAGTAGCGTGTCAATGTAAAATGTTCTTTGCAGCCTGTCAAGTCTTAAATTTCAGTGAACATGTGTTAAAGGTTTCAGCGCTATTAGGTCTCCAGAAATGGGGACTTACGTGCAGCCACATATGGGTTTGCTTTTTAGGGGTCCTTTTGGGATCAGCGAGGAGTCCATTCCAACATCTCTGGCCACATTTGGCGGAAAACGCTGAACAGGGCGACGGGGCCCTCATCAATTCAACATTATTTGTTTCCTTATCTTTGGACAAACAGCTTTTCCATGAAATTTTTTTAATGAAACCGAGGAACAACAATCCATCATTCTTTTGCCCATTATTTCTGTCCGCTTTGCAATGATAAGACCGCAAATCCTGTACCCAAACTTCTCATAATCTGGTGTCCTCAGACAGTCCCACAGTAGAGCCACAAAATCAATGTAGTGGGAGGTGGGGAATTCTGTTTTATGTTTTATGATGATGTCAGATGAGGTCCTGTTCTGAGAAAAAAAAATCTAAAGAAATGTACATTTGCAGGACATTTATTCTCAGAAGAAAGCCTCTCCAAAATGAATTTCGGTGAACCAGAGATGTGATAAATAAAATTAAAAAACCCAGGCTGTGCTTAAAGGAGGGGATTGAGCTCAGTGGTATTTACAGCGTGTATCTGTGAGAAGCAACATGGCTTTAAAAAAAAAAAATCAGCTCTGCTTATGGTTTTGGAAGGAAAGTCGGATTCCCTTATTTTTCTGACAGATGGCCATTTGACCACAAAGTGCAGCGTGGAGACTTAGCTCGGATGCAGGAGAGCTTCGGTGACACAGTGAGGACCCGTGAAGCACAGGGGTGGCTGTGTCCTCCTGCGCTAAATGTTTGCTTAATTCTGGGGGAAGGAGCAGTGTAGCGTGCGCACACACACACAGAGAAAAGTCCAAGGAAATTTAAGCTGGGTCATAGTGCGGGTTTATTCTACTTAAAGCCTAAATGAATAAGTTTGCAGAAAGCTTTGTGTCGCTTTTGAATAAAACCTCTCTTTTTATGGTTAGATTTGGACTACTGGACTGAAAAGGCAGTGTCCTCATGAACGGTAGCAGACTTAGAGCTCAAACATTCAAACAAAAAGGACCAGCGGTGCTGTGGAACTAGTTGGTCAACATCTGACTCACAGGCAAACTGACTCATAACTTTAAAAAAAGAGACTCGGGGGAAGGGGGTCGGGGGTCGGGGTCTGCCTGACCTGATCTGACCCCAAGACACACAGGCAGAGAATTAATGGCAGCCTACTACGCCAGATCTATCCAGATATGAAAAAAATAAACGTCAGAAAACACCGACCCAAAAGGGAGCTGAGAACTTCACGCAGAACGCAGCAAGGGGTGAAACATATGTGAATGAAACAAAGCCACTGAACGTTTAAAGCTACCAGGGCCCAGAATGGAGGTGTGACAAGAGGCTCTGACAGTCAAATATTTGCCCACGATTACCCCAGCTTCTCCAAACCCCATGTCCCAGATGAAAATTCTGCCATTCTACTTGGACAGTTTTGCTTATGTTTCTCTTCAAACAAGTGTTCTCTAGACAACTTTTTGCTACCAGCTTTGTGGCCACAGTTTGGGGAAGAAGCTCCTTTCCTGCTCCAACATGACTGTGCCCCCCATGCACAAAGCGAGATCCACAAACACATGGTTTGCCCAGGTTGGTGTAGAAGAACTTGAATGGCTGCACAGAACCCTGACCTCAATCCAACTGAACATCTTTGGAATGAGTTGAAATGCCAACTCCAAGCCAGGCCTTCTTGTCTGACATCAATGCCCAACCTCACCGATACTCTTGTGGCCACATGGGCACAAATTCCCAAAATGCGGTGGAAAGCCTTCCCAGAAGAGTGGGGACTGTTATAGCAGCAAACTCCATAACTCCAACTTCATATGAATGCCCATGAGTTTGGCAGTGGATTCTCAACAAGCTCAGATGGGAGAGATGCTCAGGTGTCCACACAGTTTGTATGCTGGGATAGATACAGTACAGCAAGTTCCGTAAGGGTTAGGGTCGTTGCCTTGGAACTAAAGTTCCTGGGTTTTAATTCCTGCTTCTGCTAAAGTGCCCTTGGTGAAAGCACTTTAAAAAAAGAGTTAAAATTACCCAGCTACTGAATGAGTGCTAAGTAACTGTGCAAATGTACCACAGTATTGCAAGAGGCATTGGAAAAAGGTATCAGTAAAACCAAAACTAATGACATTTTCACACGTATGTTGGGATTGAAACAATAGAGATTGTGGAAATGAACATGCCCGGTTTTGGCCTGCACTGAGATTTCTTCAGTAAGTGATACTCGGCATCGGTGGCTGACATGGGGTGCGAGAGCAAGGATCGGTCTGACGCTGACGCTGCGCCGGCAGCTTCCGCGCCAAGGGGAACGCGAAATGTCACGACGGTGGGTAGTGACGTCACAGAATCAATCTGCTTTCGGTCGCATTTTAAAAAGACGCTATCGGTGCCGCTGGTGGAGCTCGTAAAGCGGAGATTAACCTTTAATTTCTCCACTGGCCGCAGAAAAGCAAAGGGCAAACTCTGTTGTTCAGTGGATTAAACCGAGAGGGTCTTCCACTCCGCGAGAGGTTAATCAAACCACATGAGATTGAATATTACACGACCGGGTGCTGGTACTCGAGGCGGACGGCATGTTTTGTTGATGAGAGATGAGGTGCTCAGCTCAGGGTGAGTAACAGGGGAGCGTATCAGACAGGCACCGACAGAAGGTTATTTAAAGACAGATGCGATTCTAGTAGTAAATTATGCAAAACTGGAGCTCGAGCCCGATTTTTCAATTTACGATCACCGGAGCTGCTGACAAACCAGGAGACGAGTGGGACGGAGATCCCATTTGTGGTCCTTTTCAAACCGCTGCGTTGTTTTTTTGAAATTATTATTCTTCCCTGATTTTCCTCCTCTGAATTGCGGTAACCTTTGTGACCCCCCTCCCCTTCTGTGGCCTGCAAGCTGTTCAGCATCATCTCCTCAGAGCCAACACACCAGCACCAAAGTCCTCTGGGCTGCTGAATGACCTCAAGCCAACACCACGGCATCCAGTTCACGTGTTCCCACATGGCTTAAATCAAGTCGTTGGTTTGGGGAGGGGGACAGAGAGCCATTGCGGATGGTTAGATCGTGTCTGAGAGTGACCGTGACCACATTATTGCTTGTGATGAGTCACTACAGCAAAAAGGAGATCACACATGTACAGTATCTCACACTTTTTATATATACAGTATATCTCTGATTTAGTTTGCAGAGGGGTTGAGTTCTGTTCTAATTTTCCACAGATCTTAAAAGGGGTGGGTTTATTCTGGCAGAAAAATAAATAATAATTTTTTGGTGCATAAAAATATTTAAACAACATTTAGATTAAAGACTAAAATAATTTCACAATTTTTTAATAGAAACAGGTACCTGAAACGTTCACAGTTCACACAACATCTTCTGCTACATTCCACAGAGCCATTTCAAAATATTTAGATATACAAGGTTTGATCAAGAAATACTAAGCCTGTTTTTGTTCTGAGAAGGGAATAAAATTCTTATGATTTTTATATTTATATTTGTACTGTATTACTAGTACTTTTGATCACCCCTCCTATCTTAGTGTTATCATATGAGGACGGTCTCACCTAAAACCTAAAAAAAAATATAAATCCAAGCGAGCAGAACATGGAGAATGTAACCATGAAAGAATCATAACAAAGTTGTTTTGTGTATTTTGATCATTTTTTAAGCTATAGATGTGAAGCAGGAAGGGATAGAGGGAGAGAGAGAGATGAGAGCTGAACATCTGCATGGGTCTCATAATGTGTGTAAGTGGTTGTACTATTTGTGTGTGCCTGTGTGTGCGCGGCCCTTATTATGCCTGGTGGGTGTGCTTGTGTGTGTGTGTGTGTGTGTGTGTGTGTGTGTATGTTTCTCTGTATGAGTGACTACAGTAGGCCTAAGGGGAAGGACCACCTTGCCGAGTCCACCCAGCTCCTGGCAGCTGTATGGTCCGTCCTGCAGCTGCTCCCCCATCATCGTCTCCCTCAGCAGCTGGCCAGAACCCCCCCCTCCCCCAAAAGCTACCCCCACAGACCTCTACCCCTTAGCTCAACCACCCCCTACCTCAAGTGCCCCACACACACCAAGAAGGCAGGTGGCACAGCTGCTGCCAGTAAGCGGCACCCGCCCGCTGCACCCACCCACCACCTCTCCCCCCTTGCCATGCCAGTGTCATTGCCACAGTCTCGCTTTAGCCTGCTCGTGTCCTCAGCGCTGTTATACCGCGGTACGTGCCTCGCACATACATGTAGTACTAATGGCTTCTGTGTTACAGGTAGATTAATCAGGGTGAGGAACAGCAAAGGTTTTGCTCGGTGAAAACCCCCTGACCTCTGACAGCGTGACTCGAGCGTTGTGCACAATGAGGGCGTCCTGAGCGTCGGGTCGGAGGAACGGAAAACAACAACAACAACAAAAACAACAACAACAAACAACCCCCTTAAAGATGTCCAATTAGGAAAATAAATAGCCGAGTTAACACAGGAGACCCCTCAGGCTGTCTGGGGCCAAAGCTGCACAACAGCTCCCGGTGTCAGTCATGCTGCAGGCAGGATCCACCATGCAAAAACACCCCGGGGGTCCTCAACCCCAACCCCCCCCCCACACACACACACAATAAAACTCGCCCATAGGCATACACAGGTTGAGGCTGGTCTGAGCTCTCTGATCATCACTTATTCCCAGCACCTTCTAACCCTCAGACACTACTAGACCCCCCCCCCCCCAGGAGGTGCCAGCTGTAGCACAAATGTGACAAAATCCTTTCAGGTCCAAATAAACGCTGAGGACAGCACTGGTGCCAGCGTAGCTATGGTATGTAGTTCTGATGCCAGCTGTTTTATGAACATGCTGGCTGAGCAATGAATATGACGCAATAAAACTGCGAGTCACCGACAGCGATGATCTGAGTGCCTATAGAAATACAGCTATTGTCTGTTTTATATGTTTCATACATCAACACAAGTCCCAAGGCAAGAACATATGTTTATCATCTCACAAATGAGACATATGCCACAGAAATACAGCACTGCTGTGTATCATAAAGCAACATTTTTCCAAAATAAACACAATGAATTATTTTTTTTTTTTTAAATGTCTTTTTGGAGTTCATATTATGGAGTAGCAAAACGCATGCAAATCCAAACGTACTGTATACTGACTCTTATACCGATGCTGTGAAATCCACAAAACAAACAAACAAACAAATGAATAAATACATATTTTCTTTTTGTCACTTTTTGGTTAACAGCAAGGCTAAAATGTTTAATGTGGCATGCGGCTTATTTTGTGATGTAACCAGCATAACTGTGTCACACCTATGCCGGTCAGTTCGGAAAAAGAAAGACCCAATGGCAGCATTTCTGTAGTCGATCAAATGATCATTTTCCTGAAACGGTGGTTTGCAAAACGCTGCGCGCTGCTGAAGCGGCAGTCGACGCGGAGGCTGCGCTCTCCAACATCTGCCCCGCGTCCCCGAGTGACTGCATGCGGCGCGCAGCGAAATGTGCTGACATCATCACTTGCGGTTTGCAGTCCTGCAGAGGGCAGTGCTAATACCCATAACGCATCTCTTCTGCTCCTCGCACGCTTCCTCCCTCTCCCTCCGGTCTCCCACGCAACTAGGATTTCTCGCATTCTTGGCCACCGCTCAGAGAGGTCACTCTTCAAATATTTGGGCCCTAAAACCTTCCATGAGACGTCGTTTTCCACTGACTTTCCTCCCCCCTTTCCCAAAGAAGGAGTGCACTTTTCCCTACCGAAGGTTTTTATGCGGTGACATTTCTTCAAGAAGTCCGTCTTGTCATCGAACACAATTATGCCTATTTTCTCATTAGTTTCTTTTATACCTTTCTGGAAGTTTCCGAATGTTCCTCTCCAGTGCTCACAAAAACTGGGCCCAGTGACCCCCTGAATGTGTAAAACAACCCCCGCTGCCTCATTCCACAGGTGTGCCGGGCACAGCGAGCCGCCCAGTGGCCAGAGCCATGGTCGGCGTGGTTTTGCGTTCAAGCTACGTAAGCGCAGATCAAACACCGCAGTTCAGTTTGTGCCAAGTTAATGCACTTTTATTGACAAAGTGGGGCAACACATTTTACCAGTTTTACAAATAACAATATTATGTAACAAAAATAAATACAGTGTATTTACTGTCCAGGATAGTGTTGGTGGTTTACACACATACGGTAAACCAAAGCCACTTAAATAAATAAGTATTTGTATGCAAATACAGTGTTTGTAAAGGTTATCAGTTCATCTGTTATTGATGTAGGAGGTTGTGCAAAGTAGATGGCAAACCCTGGATGGGACTCATGCACACACACAAGGCAAACTGGAGCCACCAGCTCACATAAATGTGTGTGTGGACTGTGGGAAGGAACCCACACACAGGGAGAACATGGAAACTCCATACAAGCTGCGCTGGATTCCAAACCACATCGAACACACAGCTGAGCAGATAAAAACCACTGTGCTATCCAAAAAAAACCCCAACCCTGATTATTGTAATAATTCATATATGCTTTTTTAAAATTTTTTTAAAAAATCTTTTAGTTGTAATAAATGATAAAAAACAAAGCAAGACATTGTGTCCCCGTTAAAGTGGCTTCACCATGGCTGCAGTTAATTAAAAACTGCGCCCCAGGAATCCCTGAGCGCTTCACATAGACCAAAAATGATTTGTGTTACTGGGGAAAGAGTAACCATGAATAACTGTTCTCTCTTCAGACATCAGTACACAAACTCTGAGAAGCGGAGAGACAAAAACCACACTTCCTTAATGCACGCTTTTTTTTCCGTTTGCAAAGCATGCGCACCAGAAACGTGGTTGAATACAGACGTCAAAGGGACGCGCACCTACACGCCGTTGTGCTCCTCCTAAGATAAGCGAGAGGAACAGCAGTTTAGCCGCACAGGGAAAGGCACTTTTTTTTTTACAAGAAAGAAGGTAATGCGTCAATCCAATGAGGATGCGTTTCGGCCGCGATAAGGAACCATGTTGTGTTCTCATGAAGACACCAAAGTACCTGAAATTAGCTCGAGCCACTGGCAAAGAAGTAAGAGATTTCTAGTTGGTGCAAAAAACACATAAATTACAGTGGCGCTAGAGCCCTCATTTGGGTGCGTGGGAAGCCGGTGTTTAGGCTGCTTCGAGACGGATCCAGAAGGCCCGGGTCCAAGGCGGTCGGAGAAACACACAGAGCTCTCCTCCGTCACCTCCCGCGACCTCTGCTTCTGCATTTTCTCGCAGTTCTGGCCAATTACTAGATCGCCGGACCCCCCTGGGTTCCATGTAAGACATGAAAGGCTCATGTGAGCAGCTTAAGCATCATTTGATTATGCAGAATACATTCTTGTTGCAAAGCTCCCTGACTGTGATAAACACCGTGAGGGAAACGCGCAAAATTTACAATGAAGAAAGCTAGCTTTACATAGCAGGAATTAATTGGCGCCGAAACGTTACAGAAATATCCTGCGGCACAGCGAGGTTTTGAATGAATGATGGACTTGCCGCATCTGTACAGCGAGACCATGAACTGCTCGGATTTTATGGCGGTGCGTTTTGAATAAATAAATAGAAAATACTGCAAATGCAGTATGTGTGAAAATGGCAGCATCATCAAGCTTTCATGTGGAACCAGGATTCTAAATTATTTTAAAACAACATAGCGAAGAAGTCAGTTAACATGGTTCGGTATGTAATAATATTAAAAGAATGTGAATGATAACCATTATATTTACTTCCCCTTTTTATGCGGTTATAAACGATAAAAAGTATGTGTAGACAAGCTGCATACCTATGATAAATAAACACTCTTTATTTATGATGTTCAAGCTGCAAATATAAACTAATAAAAAATTCCTTCTGTTTAAGGGAATTTACTGACACCTACAGGTTGGTTGCCCAAGCATGACTTGCATTTGCTCCGCTAGAACCACACATTTTAAAAAGATATGTACTGTATATAAAGAAAATATGGTTAAAATTTGTTACAGAAGGAATTGTTTGCATATTTAAAGAGTTTTGTAGCTTGGCGTTAATAAAAGGAACCAGTGCACAGGGTGGACATCCATAACCGAACGTACTCAACGCACAAGACGCGTAGATTTGAAAGCCGGCTTTATTTAACATGTTGGGAATTTCGGCCACACATTTCCAGAAATTTATCAGTCACTTCCTGAGATTGCAACTATGCGCTCAGTGTTGAAATGTCGCAGTTGCCATACCTTGGTTCCTCAGGCCGCTGCTGCACTCTGCCTTCTCTCCCTGCGCGTCCCTAATGTCGTGTAGCGCTTCCGGACTTACCTAGGCTCGGAGTCCCTAAAGAAAAAATGTGTGTGTTTTAAAAAACACCTTCCGGGGCTTTTGAGTGAGTTCAATTAACTCCAAGTGCAAGTGTGTGTATGTAGGGTAATTACTTTGCCAAGGACATGCGACATAAAACAACCAAGGACGCTAGTAGTAAACTGCAGCCAATTTGCAGCGACGTGATGGGTCATGGTCTCTGGCATGTTCGTGTTGTGTGTGAGGCTCACAGGTGTTTTGATGGTAGCTGCACTGATGTATCACTGATGGTTTTTATGTCTAAAATATGGTTTGACATTTCAGATGTGTTTTTGAAGACCAACAATGAGCTGTGACTGAATGCAGACCAGCAGATCCCAGAGTACAGAGAAAGTCCAGACTTTTCTTCTCAACGTTATCTATTGCTCTGGGAGCGGGTGGCCTGGTCTTCAGCCTGTCCCTCAGGGCTGCTCTGTCCTCTGTGATTATGAAGAGGACAGACATGGCTGGGTTCTTCAGTCACGCCGACGCCTTCCTTCGCCTCTCCTTCCTGCTCCTCGTAGCCTCTTGCATGCTGCACAACACTGAGCCACATCCAATCCTAACCCCCCCCCCCCACCAGCTGTCCTCTCTCAGGCCCACTCACTCACCCGCGCTTGGGATAGCTGAGACTGCCAGTCAGTGGTATGCATAACAGCCGTGCCTCCCCTTGTTCCTGCCAAAGGCTGCCCGAGTTTTGGGGGACAGAAGAATAGAGAAGATGCTGGATCTTCACCTGCTGTTCTTCTCCAAACCCACCAACTGATGGGCCTACAGGTGTTTCCAGGAAGGTATAATTTACTGATCCATCGAGTGGAGGAGGCGTACAGTATTTATCTTGGCCGTGGCCCCTTGTATGTCACAGCAGCGCCAGCGGCAATGTCAAGGTGAGGGAGAACCTTGCTAAAATAGCCAAACAGCATCGCAGATGGGCAAAAACAAATAAAGGTGGAAGCAGCAGGAACTATAACGCAGAGGGACATTTCTCAGCGTTCAGCTCTTCAGCTCTAAAGAGCTAAAGTTTTCTTTGTACTTCCTACTGCTGATTTGCTCAGATGGGAACAGCTATGCTGCAACAGGTTGCTGAGTGCATTTGCGCTCTTATCCCCCACGAAACTGAGCTGAAATGGGCCCGTGATCCTGTCTGATAGGGGGTTATATGAAACACTGCGAACGGGGGGCAAACACAGAAGGATTATGGTTTGAAACTTCTCGCAGAGATAAGGCGATACGGAAAGCCATAGATCTTACTGCTGAAGCCACAAAATTCAAACAGTTGGATGCATGTATTTTGAGGGGTTTTTTTTAATGCTGGGAAGATAAAGAAGCTAGGAGCCATGCTCAGTATCGCTTTTTGACAAGGGTATTTGAAATCCAGAAAACAAAAACACATTAGCCACATTAATCAGGAGATGAAAGGCATGCCGGACTCCGAAAACGATCCCTATGCAGTAACCCCTGACGGCGTTCTGCATTTAGAAGACCGGAGCAGACATTGATCAATAAGGAGCGCTAACCTGTTTCAGTGTCAAGCTGGGAGCTTCTTCCTCTGGAAACAGGCTTTGCCTGGGAGATGCAGGTGGGGGGTTATGGCGGGATGATGTGTGGGAGGGAGGAGGACATTTCAGATGGGCAGCCAAGGAGCACCCCGGCAGGGAGTCCGGAGAGGGTCGACACGTCCATTCCATAGCGGGCAGAGCTTTAGATGCTGAGGACGTCTCAGCATCTCCCCGAAGAAGCGGGAGGTTCTGCAGTTTTGCTCGCTTGAGTGGAGAGGAGCAGAACAGGGCCAATTATGGAGGACACAAATCCTAGAGATCCTTTTCTTTTGATATCCTACACGGCACACGTGAGATGAGAGTAGAGAACAATGGGGGCGGCAGCATCCGCAACACCACCTGATCATGGGGCAAAATTGAATTTCCGATCATGATTTTGTTCAAGGGTTGAGTAGATCTCACAAAGGCCTGATGGGTGTTCATTTCTCCCAACATCCGCTGGGCCGGCAGGGTTAAAGTTCACACATCGTGCGCGCTGACCTTCTGCAGAGCCCCGAGTGCTTTCGGCAAGCAGACTCCATTAGAGAGCCTCTGCTTCGATTGGGCTGCTTTATGATGCTGTGCATCCGAACGCGAAGCGAGCTGCCGTGTCAAGGGTCCAAGAAACACAAAAGCTGTTCACCAGATCAGGTCGTTTTAAATGCATTGCCTTTGCTTTGTTGTAATGCAAACATTGGTCACGTTCATCTGCTCGTTCTCTTTTCGCAAAAACGAATCCTCCGGGGCCACGAGGCCTGTCAGCAGTTCGCTCTTCAACACTCGTGCATCTTCCTACCTCCTGGCCCCCCCTGGGTTAAAACCCTACATCCTACTGAAGTCCCCTGCGTTGGACAGCGGGTGGCGTAATGGTTAGAGTTGACTTCTTGAAGATGTTAGATTTGATTCCGACCTCCTGCTGTAGTATCCTTAAGCAAGATGCTAACTCCAAATTATGCTTGTAAAAATTACCCAGCTGTATAAATAGATAAATCACTGTAAGCAGTTTAGCGGTATAAGTCATTTTGGAGCAGTGCATCAGCTAAATAAATAACTGTAAATATTTTCTTATGCTTATAACCATAATGCTGTTTTTTAATGGACGAGATGCTGCTGATTATTTATTTATCTATTTATTTAGCTTTAACTATTGCTGCTGTACAATTTTTATTGTTGGTGTCCTGGCCCTGACTGCAAGGTAAATGGTCCATGTGGGGACGTAAAGGTAATGACCAGCAAGTCCTTTGTTCGCATTGGTTCATATCCCCGACCATCATAAAGCCCCTCGCCTTTCTTCATGTCATTTTCACTGCAGACGTTTCTCCACACATTGTTCTTATCAAAGCCCAGCGCTGCAGGCCGAACTGGAAATGGACCATGTCTGTACATTGTCTCTTTTCGCCACACCTCCAGACCTCTGTTTTCCTCTAGGTTCCAGGCACGTTGCTGGTGACAAAGAAGCTCATTGCCTTCACCGTGTTATAAATCGTGGCTGCGTTCCACCACAGTGCCTAGCCTTTGTGGGAAGACGCCTGGGATTGCTGGGTCATTAGCGCCGGTGGCCCTGTGCGCCTTTTAATTGCATCTCCTGGATGCTGGCAAAGAACCTCCATGTTTGGCATGGTGGGCAGCTTGCGAACAACACTGCCTCTATATTTATTTATTTTGCTCATATTTCTGCAGCAATAAACTGCTTACAGTTATTTACCTTTTAATAATGCCGGGTAATTTTTACTCTGTCAGTTCAGTGCGAATACCTTGAGCAAGGGTACCACAGCAGGAGGTGGGATTCAGTCCTGGATCTAGAAGATGGAAGCTCCAGCACTTCAAAACCTGCTGTCAACTGTTTGAAGCCGTGCAGTAACTTTCATACAGAAAACAACTTCTTACAACTGCAGGTCTGGTGTTTTCTCTTTATGTCGGTAGAAGGATTTTTTTGATTTTTTGATTTTTTTAATTGTTTTTAAGAACTATAACGGGTGGTAATTTTGATCGAGTCCTAGTAGAAAGATTACGCTACATCACACTTTTCAGCTCCAGAAGCTTTGCTCAAAAAAAGCACGGATTAAGCCGTTGGAATCTCAGGGGTAGCAGCTAACATGCTATAGCCCTACAGCTAGGTTGCTGGTTCCAATCCCACTCCTGCTCTAGTACCCTTGACCAAGGTTCTTATCCTCTGAGTTGACACACGGTAACAACAGCCTGCTGTACAAATGGGAAAATAATGGTAAAGTTAATGACCTAACACTGTAAGTCACCTTGAACAGAGCAGTTTCCTAAATATAGGCTGACAATAATTTTACTGGGGTTTTCTGCTATAATTATGACATTTACTGAGGATACACATAGGCTGTAAGGCCATACCAGACTCACGTCTTGAAGGAAACGGACTTCGGGAGGTGTACTAGGTCAAACGCCTCGCGCACAACATAAACATAGAGACAGCCTATACAAATGCCCCCCCCCCTCAGGTGCGCTTCCTCTTGGCGCTGATAGCAGATGTGGCTGTTTGGACAGCGTGTTTTACTGGCTCAGATAAGAGGGTTAATGGGTAATCTTTTAGATGATACGCACTGGGGGTTTTGTATACCCTCTTTTTTTGGGGGAGGGACCACAGGGAGCTCCAGTAAAGCAGAGGGAGACAGCCTCATGAAGGGGTGAGTGTGTGTGTGTGTGTGTGTGTGTGTGTGTGTGTGTGTGGAGGTAAGTCAGGACCAGGCCACATCTGTCGGCCTCCCCCACACCCACATGGACGCGTGCGCACACACACACACAGAAACCCCTCCGGCTTTAACTCAGAGGCACGATTTCAACCTGCAAGTCTTCAGCCTTCTCTCCCACCTCCCCCATAAACACACCACCTCTCCTAAGTCAACTTTTAAAAAAAAAAAAAGGCTGCCAGAACCCCCTGCTGTTTTACGCGAGATGTCGAGCACCGCTAGTGCTACATCCTGAGTTCTGTGCTCAGTTCCAGGGAGCCACCGGTGTTTATCGCCTTCCTTTTGCTGCCACTCCTTGTGTTCTCATCGAACGTTCTGGCTGCGCTCCAGAGAGGCTCAGGCCAGCACCACCACTGCCACTGCCACCCCCCCACGCAGACACAATTTCCAACCACGGGTTCGCAACCTGCAGAGGAAGAAGATTGTCACCAGAAGTGAAGCTGGGTTGTGTTTTCAGGCATATCCAAAATAGCCTGTCTCAGAACGCTGATGTAATGTGGGGACCTCCAGATCAGGCTGAGCTGTGGGATGATCTGAAGTTCACTTGAGTCATGATGGCCACTTCCTCATAACTGTTGGATGGCTGCAGCGACATGAAACAAATTCTTGTGATCCAAAGATGAAAGCCCGTGTCTCCCTTTCTTGGTGCACCTGAATAGCCCCGACTTGTCCTGCTTTGATATCACCTGGGCTTGTGTCAAGGCACAAAGAAGCAGTAACTGTAAACTGACAGTGCAGACTTATGTCTCAGATTCTTCTGGCATTACAGGCACTCCCTGGTAAGCCATAACACAAAGCCTAAAGTCTCCCTCTCATTATGTATATTTTCTCCCCACATAAACTAATGTGATGACAGAAGGTGAAACAGCCAAACCGCTAAACACACAGTCACAAATAAGCTGTTTTGAGTTGCCTATGGAGTCGGTGACGTCGGTATGACAGTAGGATCACATGTGTGGAACGGACAGGCGACAGGAATGGAGTCAACAGAAAGTCTCACCTCAGGAGAACCATCCGTATTTTCCTTTTGCTTACGCAATGAAATGGTTCATAATTTTTTAAAAAAAAAATATATATATCATTTAGTTTTGCATCTATGGACTTCTATGCATCTATGATAAAATTTAATTTTCGCTGTGAGCTAAATACAGGTATTCACCCACTTAGGTTTTTTACCGTATTAATTCAGGGTAAGCACCCTAATGAAGAGAACTGCAGCAGGAGAAGGGCGCAAACCCAGAAGGTTTTGACTGCAAGGTAACAGCTCCGCTTAGGTTAAAACGTACTTTCGCAGATAAGTGCGATGGCCGCTAGTCCACCGCTTTGAAGCACTTTTAGGAAACCCGGCTTCGGTAACCTTACAGTAGAGCTTTCTGTTTTTGATGGCATGTTGCCAGTCCTGATTCCTGAGCGTCAGCATAAACCATCTTATTGGACCTGGCAACTTCTGCTGCACTGGTGCTCCTTCAGGGCTTCTTGGCCAGCCACCTGAATCACCGTCCCAACACTGTGTTGCTTGCTGAACAGCCAAATTGCATCTCGGATCCAGAAAAGTACTCTGGCCAAGAACGCGCTGCATTTGAAGCACAAAGGCTGACAAACCAATGGACTGTCCACTAAGGACTGTCAACAGCGCTCGAAGTGGAAAAAAAATGCGTGTTGGCTTGCTGGCATTCATAGCAGTCGGTAGCATTAAACATTACATTTGGAATTTGTGCAGTGAATAAAACATACTACGAGATACTGCTGATGCTCACAACATAAATTTCTTTAATAATGGGACACAACTTTCGAATGAGCGGTAGGAAAGCAGTGTATGAACTGCAGCGTAGCTCAGAAGTTGCAGCATAGCTTAGTGCACCCTGGGTAATGAAATGCAGCTATGAGGCTGGCATGAATAATGACCTGGTACAGCAGTGTTTTTTTGAGGGAGCAGCTCAGGTGGAGAATCTGGTCGACTGGGAGTGGAAAGAAGCACCAAGTGGTGGCAAACAAGAAAAAAGTCACAAAGAGCAAAATGTATAAGCGCAGGTGTTTTGGTGTGTTATTCTGTCATGGCCCACTGTGTACAGTATGGCCCACAGCACAGTGTAACCAAGACCGGTTTCCTGGACACTCCAACACATGACACAGACCTTACGAATAGGACGTCTGCTGTAACAGAAAGAAGGAGCAAGAAAAGATGACAACTATATGCATTTACAGTGTTTCCGGAGCTCCGAATTTAACATTTAGCGTTAATGTAAAACTTCGCTCGACTAACCTCGACTATGCTGGCCTGTAGGTTGCATCATTGTTGTGGACGAATGAAGCTCCTCCGCAACGCAGGTTTGTCAGTTTCTCTTCTTTTTCTAGAGCGCTCATCCCTGAGACAAAGCTCCGATTCGCACACCCGTGTGGCGTCATGTCACACGCGCTGCGACCCGTCCGCAAGAGCTGGCTTTTTAACCAGCAGGTGGACGCCGCACAGGGCCCGTGTTTATTTGAAAAAAGAGTGCGCGGGCAAAGCCTTGTGGAGTGGAAGGTGCCGGCACCCCGATTTAATTACAGAACCACGGGATAACCCCTGCGGCCCACGGAGCCTCCTGTTGAAGTGCCCCAGCCCGCCAAATTGCACAATTTGTTCACCTCCTGCCTTTGAAGCGCAGTTTTTCCCCATGTTTTGGCTTTCGTTCTGACAGCTCTTTCATGATGGCAGACGACCCCAACCTCGCCCAGAGATTTTCGAGTTAGCGATACAACACGCTTTTGAGGTTGTATTCAATAAATAATTATTTAAAAATAAGGTGTTTTTTAATGCTATTATAAAATCCAGGAAAAATATTGAAAAAAAAACTGTCCATCCATCCATCCATCCATCCATCTATCCATTATCCTCAACTGCTTGTCCTGGTCAGGGTTGCGACAATCTGGATTCCCATTCAGAAACTATGGACAGTTTACAGCATCCAATTACCCTGAAACACATATTGTTGGACTGTGGGTGGAAACCCATGAAGACATGGGGGAAACGTGGAAATTCCACACAGACTGCTCTAAATTTAAACTCATGGTGCAACCTCGAGGAAGTATCATTTTTAAAAATGGCTAAAAAATGTGTCCGCAGTGGCCATAAATAAATAAATTCCCCGTAATTTACAAAAAAAAAATTGCAGTTTGCCACCCTCTGCCTTTGCCTGAGCCATTTTTGTCTAAAT
Source organism: Heterotis niloticus (assembly GCA_018136845.1). Taxonomy (NCBI): domain Eukaryota; kingdom Metazoa; phylum Chordata; class Actinopteri; order Osteoglossiformes; family Osteoglossidae; genus Heterotis; species Heterotis niloticus. The sequence continues at coordinate 12,630,215 of CM030901.1, read as the reverse complement.
ACAGATGACTCCTGTATTCTGGACACCATTGCTCCTGCCTACTTTTGATATTCCTCAACACACTGTCTGCTCACCTACTCAAACTTTGAACAAATAAACCATCTCAGGGCTAAAATATCTACATGAAAAGGGCGCCATAAAAACAAATGCAGTCACATTTAAGAAGAAAAAGCAAACACACACAGGAGAGGCATGCAAAGCTGCGCAGTGCAGAGAGTGAAGCCCTCGGGGTGTACAATCAATATTACATTTTCCATTGCCACCTTCATAGCTATTGTAAATGGCTTGTGTCAAAAATAATAACAGGTTGAATCAGGAACCCTGGGTTTGCAATTTCATTCTGGGATCCCAGCCCCCGCACCTACACACTACAAACACCACCACCCCATCCCCCCCAACTCCGAAACTCAGCTTCCTGTGTGACCGCGTTAATGACACCACGGAGAGGTGCTTCTCAAAGGCACTCCTATCTCAGCTGTTTCTTACTTGAGTGTGTGTGTGTGTGTGTGTTTGCCTTTTTTTTCCCTGTGAGGTGAAAATTCCCATCAGCTGTTACTCCGAGAGGTTAGGAATCGGAAAAAACCGGCGTGTGTAAACACTTGTAGGTGAAAGAAGATGCCGAATAGCAGAGAGGCCCTGTTTTGGCCTCCCGCTCATCCAGCGGATTATTGGCGGATTTAGGGGAATAAAATTAATTCTCGCCCGCAGTATTTAGTACAAGTGGAAGCACTCGCAAGCAGCGTGACGCCACACCATCCAAAGCCAAGAAAAAGCGATAAGCTTTAATAATACTGGAACATGGAGGGCGTTTGCTTCTTAATGAAGGATCCACAGTTCAAAAACACAGGCTTATGTAGCCTCTGTGCAGCACCTCATGCTCTGAAAATAATTTTTTTTTGCCACATCCCTTCCTTCGGAATCCACCAGATGATGTTTGCTGACAGTTATCTGTTCATTCAAAATCCATACAAAGTGTTTCTATTCACTTCTATTCATATTGTTAAGGATATCTTCAAGATAACTTGCAATTGCAAGTTTGTATTCAAAGCCACTTGCAGTGATTTGTCCATTTGGGTATTTTTTCAGCAGGAGGAGTTTTATTGCATGCGAATGTTCACAGGTTCTTCAGCAGGGATTCAAGCCCGTGTTGTTTGACTGCAAGAGAGCAGCAGCTCTAGGTACTCTGCTGCTGCTCGCCTCCGCAAACTTTACCTTCAGTTATATTTGCTGCGTCCGGGTGCGACTGGTTTCCTTCAGGACACAAAATAGAAATAGAATGAGTGCGGTCTGCCTTCAGAAGTAATTAATAAATACAGCGGGCATCTCCTCGATAGTCTGGCAAGCATATGAAATGCGGGAGGAGCACGGCAGTGGAAATGAGGAGGTCCATCTGTAAAGATGACACACGTCGAGGCGCCAACAGCAGACAACAGTCCCATAGCAGTGTGTGAGGCATGTTTTAAACAGACAAGTCAGGCATCTTGCTTTGACAGGGACATTAATCATTTGTCACACGCGATATAAGCAAACATATTTTTCTCCCCTTTGCATGATTTTTCTGTCCACATATCCATAAAACATTTAGATTTACATTTTATTTACATTTATCTGATGCTGTTACCCTGGATGCAACCAGTATGGGCGAGTGTAAAATTCAGGACCGACGGCATCCCTCTCACACAGTGCAGAGGTCTCAGTTAACTTCAGACAGGGCCTATTGATGTTCTGGAATATTCCACTCTTTCGCCTTTGTGCAGCGGCACGGTGGTCAACCGTTCAGTAAAACTGACAGGGGTCATTGTGGAGGAATCAAGGTTGCCAGGGGTACTGAAGAGGTCTTAAGTAACCATTTGAATGACTGCTGCTGGTGGCATGATGGAGCAGCAAGTCCTCGTGCCTCTTATCTGTGTTCAGATGTCGGTTTTCTCCCCATGGGTGCACCGCTTCCCTCTCTGTGTTCTGGTTTCTTTGCACAGTCCAAAGACAGGTGTTTGGGGACTCAAAGTAACTTCCCTGTGACAGGTTAAAATCGTAGCCACCTGTGCTTACTGAGATAGGTTCTAGGATAGGTTCCAAAAACATGCAGATATTTCCAATTTTTGACTGATAGGCACTGTGGCTCCTGACTGTGGAGGAGTCAGCGGGGTGGATTGAAGGCCCTCTATAAGCACTTGGAGAAGAACTCCATGGGAGGGTAGAGAATGCTGGTGGTGATAGACAAGGTGCCAAATACTGGGAGACCTAGTCATGACAATAAAACTTGGCCAAAAGGCCCTGAAGTGGAAATGTGTGAAAAAAACAGTCATGGATTGCAGACTCTCGATTCACTTGCGTCCATTTGACTACAGCAGATTCTTTTTTTCACCCATCTTAACTGTTACTTTACAATCCATGATTATTATTTTGTCAGTCCTTAACTTCGGGCACAGTAAACTACAGTAATATCCAACCATACAACTGGAAATTTCACTACATAAGTCACTTTCTCAAGAAAAACACCTGTGGGCTCTCAAGGTCCTATGTGGTCCTGTAGAAAAGACCAGCACGTTCAGACCCCTGTCTTCCCCAGTTTTTTTCCAGGTCTTCATAACGCCAAGTTGCAGGACCAGAAGAACTGTCCCACTGAGCATCATAAGAAGATGATAAGAAGGTGCCCGACTTTCACTAAATGAAGACCCCTCTGATCTGTGGAGCAGAGCGCCGTCCAGCATGAACAGTGGCTGGGCTGACCGTCTGGCCTGCCTTCCTCCTCCGGTTCATCAGAATTTACACCTTTTTAATGGCGAGTGACCTCTTTCTCATGTAAATCAACTGAGAACTGAATTTATCCTGTAAGACCAAGCTCTTGAAGGTGAAGGCTTCACTACGTTCCACACTATGCCCTGGAACTAGCATGATATTAAAGCAGAAATGGGCCAAATTTAATGGCCTAATATGTCTTTCTGGATTATGGTCTATGGCCATATATCTCAGACATGTTTAGGCTGTTTCTAACAGAACTGCAAACAGGATCAAATAAAAGCTGACTGTGCACAAGCACACGAGTAGATAGACACACACTAAATAACATCTACGTGGTTGCATTACCTGCAGATGAGTGAACTGCGTGCGGACATCGCTTCTACAGATAAACGCAAGGTGAAAAAGATGCCCTCCCCATGCCCTGGGAGCCAGGGAGCGCCGCTGCTCCTTCCTGAAAGGCCTCAAAATTACCTCCGCTGGAATCGGGGGCTGCCAGATTATTTCTGCTTCATTGTCTAATGATTACCTGAATGGGATTGCTTGTGTAATCGGAGGCCGGCTTCACGAGACACCGGGGGGCCGACGTGTCAGTCATGGCGTTCCCATAAATCACAGCGTTTCCATGAAAATGTGCACAAGTAATTATAGCTGCAGTCCCAGCTATTGATACTCATCCTGAGATTGCAGACCGGATTTTCCACTCTTTGCTGGTACTTTCACCAAAGACCCAAGTCCACGTGAATTAAACTGGACTTCTTCCTTTCCCCTTTCATACAGGGAAACTTGTTTTATCATTGTTAATCCTAAATAATCCAGCAAGCCTTTTTACCTCTTGTTATTATTTTGTCCCATTTTAATATATATTTTGCTGGACGCTATTGCTAAAATGTCAGGCTGAAATAGAAATTGCTTAAGGTCCCGTGCCTCCTTGAAAAATGAAAAAAAAAAAATCCATATTGTTTCTTTAACTGCTAAGCTAAACTACATACTACACTGTACAGACCCTGGAGAGGTGCTTCTGAAAAACCAGTTGGCAGCATGAAGGTGTGAGACGATTACCGAATTATCATGTCTTACATGTTCAAACAAGGGCATGCAAGTGATAAACCTTTAAAAAAAAAAAAAAAAAAACATTTCCAGGCTTCTAAGATGACAGAAAAATGTTGTGATAAGCACAGCAGATTCACATAAAGTTAAAATATTGGTATTCTGGAGAACGTATAGACATTATTAATAACTGGAAGCTGTAATGCTGTGACATTTTTCAGCGACAGTCAATCTCAGTCATAAAGTGAGGAACTCACACCTTCGGTAGATGTCGTAAGCGCAGAGTGCGTGCGTATCGCTGTGGTTACACACAGCTTTGATGCGGTAAGATTTGTGCTGCGTTGCGGGAAAACAGTAGGAAGCTTATTTCTAAATATCCTTCATCTTATCACATTTCTGGGTTGTTTACGTCACTCCGTAGAAGTCCAACAAATGTATGATAGTACAGAAGCATGGCTGATGCTGCACTACAGCTTCAGCAGCAAAATGAAGACATAGATCATCAGGAAGGAATTATGTTCTTTATGTGAGGGAAGCCTGTATATAATGAGCAAAATGACCATTCAAGCGACCACATTACAGAGCTTGGACAAGCAGTTAAGGATAATGGATAGAGGGAAAATTAGGTAATGCATTACCATGCCTCGCTGTTTTTTTTTTTTCTTTTTCACAGAACATACAAAATCCCTGTGGCTTAACACACACAAACTGTCATTCAAAATCAGCTCCACAATATCCAACTCTGAATATCAGAACTGCTCTGGACACCTTCAAATGAAAACTCGAGGTGTACATACAGTATGCAAAATGTTCTGCACATTCCACCTCTTCAAATGCTCAGTTATGCATTTCACAATTGCGCACTTATTTATTTGTATATTATATTTATATTCTTTTGTATCCCCTAATTCATCTGTGGTAGAGATGGTGCCTGACAGCTCCAGCACTGTGATTTCAAAAATGACTTCAGATGAAATGGATGGTTATTGATAAGGCAGAGTTATTTTATTTAACTTCTTTAATACTAATTGTTAAAGTTTACAGCTGTTGACTACAATAATAATAATAATAATAATAATAATAATAATAATAATAATAATAATAATAATATAGGCAACAAATATCTTTAAACATGAGCTTCGTATAGAAAATGGCTACAAATTTAGCTGTACACCCTCAGTTACTCTAAAACTCACTCGCTGTCATGCATCACTGTTTGCTGACGCCTTGTCTATAGGAGCTTGGCACATCTCATGAATTATATGGTCCACTAATCAATCATTCTGATACCCCTGGCCTTATTGGCCTTTATTGTCCCTTGTTTTGCCATGCTGGCTCTCTTTGCGACCCTGTCTTTACAAGTGCTGAACAGGGTCTACGTTCTCATGTCAGCCCACCACCTGGTTCAGGAATTTTGGCCGTAATGGTTCACACTGCGGTAACATCATCTGCATTATGGATTCCAGCAAAAGTTCACAAAAAGAACATTTTAAGCAAGAAGATTCAGCGATCTCTAATCGCAAACCATGTCCACTATTTAAATACTACACGTGATTAAAAATAAAAAAAACCAGTAACGTGAGCATTTAGAAAAAACTTGGGCTTTGTTAAATGTGTGAATCACTGCTGCTGCACAGCGATCACTCTATTTTTTTTGACAGAAGCAACAGAACAATTTCATTTTAGTCATAGAAATGGAACTATTTAAGAACACCAGAACAGTGGAGGGAAACATAAAACCTGAATATAAAGAATAAACAAATGAAATACCATAGCAGTTAAAGTTATATGCAACCTAAAAAAAAAAGTCTGCAACTTGACTTGACTGAGTCAGCAGGTTTTAGAGCTGCATAGCTCACAAGCAACATTTTTGTACAAATGTATTACTGTTTGGCACAGAAGACACCCTCTTGCATTATGCACAATGCTCTTTTATACCTGTCTGTGTCATAATAGCTTTTTAAATTACTTGCATTGATGAAGAGTGCTCCAAAATATGCTGTTATTTCACCAGTCATAAAATACTCGTAGAATATCGTGTTTGCATTTTGCCAGAAACCAAGTCAATGTGGGAATACATTTTGTTGTCAGATGACCAAAATGGAGTTGAGGTGCTATGTGTGGCATAAACCTAACAGAGAACAGGGTTTCAAGGACAACAGTACTGCAGGGAAGTTGGTGGTGGCAGTGCCATGCAGTGGGGATGTTTTTCATTAGCAGGGAGGGGGCATCTTGTCAAAACTGAAATAAAATGGATAGAGCAAAAAACAGAGAAATGTTGCAGTTTGTTACATAACTGAAGCTTTGGAGAAAGCTTACCTTTCAGCAGAACAGTGATCTGAAGCACAAGGCCAAAGCAGCACTGGAGTGTCTCTGAAATAATAAAGGTAAATGTCCTGCAGTGACCTGACTTCAATCCCATTGAGAATCTGTGGCACTGTTTGAGAATTGTGGTCCACAAGTGTTCTCCAACCAACCTACTGCAGATCTGACAGGATGAACAGGACAAATAGCAACTGAAAGATGCTTGAAGCTGCTATTCACTGTACTTACCCACCAAAGACTTAAAGTTGATGGTACAGCAAAATGGGTCTGGTTTGAATACTTATGCAACCAGCATATTTCAGATTTCATTTTCTTTAAAAGTATCTGCAGACAAACAGCTTATCTTGACTTTTATGCTGGAGCTTATGTGTTCACAATAAAAAATACTGACTGGGAAAATATGTGTAATTGCAGTTTGTAATGCATGTGATGTTGATAAGCTGGGACTGAAATGTTTTTGCAAGGCACTCTTCACTCTAGCGCACCAGTTTAAATATATCATAAGTATTCTCAGCAATCGTCAAGTTTTAAAACAACCATCTGTGCACAGATAGATAGATAGATAGATAGATAGATAGATAGATAGATAGATAGATAGATAGATAGATAGATATTTTCTTTACAGAGCCAGGTATTAATAACAGTATAGTGCGGGCACCACACACCAGCTGACTGCTCTCTACATTTTGATAGTGAAGTTATGGACTGAGAAACAGTTCCCACGGATACCTTTGCATTCCTCAAGTAATTGCCCTATTTCAGGACAAAAAAAGTCAGTGAGGGGAAAAAATAAGTCAGTTTTATCGCAATGAAACCATACAAGTGAGCAGGTTCATGCAGAACACTGTCAAACGTGGCTGTTCAGAGCCCCGTATGCGGTGTAGGTTTTCGTCGTCATTAACTTTTCAGCGGCTGGCAAGTTTCTGTCGCCACTGCCCAAATTGCCCCAAATGCACAACAATTACAAAGTTAAGGCCAATTTTAGAAGGATGAGAAAAGCACAGTTTCGGTGCTAAAACTGCTTATAATAGGATTATTAGTGATCCATTCTGCAGACAGATTTTCAATACAAAAGTTTTAATTAGCTTGCAGCAGTTCTGCACACCTTGCCAGCCCTCTCAAGTGCTAAACTCTAAATGATCCTCTTTTCCTATTTACTGAAAAAACTGAAATTTCTTTTCAATCCCGACATTTATTTAAAACCATACTGTAGCTCCTCTTACTGTGGTACAATGCTCGTGCGATGCTTTTCTTCTGCTTCCAGAAGGCCCAGTACCTTCGTATGCAGAGGCACTGGCTTTATAAATAAAATGTTTCTGCTCATGGCTCAAATATAACTTTCAGATGTTTAGGCCCTGCAGAGTATCTCAGGTTGGGTATGTGGGTGGATTCCTTTGAAACACCCCAGTCGCACAAAGCACAGGTTTGGAAACCGGTGAGAGGGCCCGTTTGATCTCAGCGGTGTCCCGCGCCTGACGCTGTGCCAGAACCGGCGCGAAACAAGCCGCCCGGCACGCCAACAAGTGCCCAGTCCCTGTGTAGATGTGGACGGCTGAAACAAAGCAGATTCCGGGAAGGGGGCCGGCGAGTGATCACCTACCCGTGCTATTTTCACGATGAAAAAATAAACCTGGCCGCCTTGTGCCGTATTAGACTCTGCAGCCATTAGCTGTGTAGTAAAACCAAAGGGGCAATTATTTAAACAGAACGCTCTATAATTTAAGCTCATTTTGGTGCCTCGCTTTGAGAAATGGTTTCCATGTAAAAATCAATCCGGTGCAAGAAAACAGGCTGAATGCTCTGGCTAGTAAACTGCATAAGGAGAACAAGGAAAAAAGACATAAAGGGCTCATTGCAGAGATCTAAGGGGGAAAGATTTCCAATACCCGAGTCCCTCTAATGAAAGACATCCAAAACAGCGCTGCCACAGTACACATCTGTGCCATCAACTACAAACACGCCGCATGCACCCCTCCAGACTTGAAGGATTGCTGCCAGCCATCTATGCGGCCCGGCCGACCCTTCTTCGGCGTTGTGTTATTTTTGTCTGGCCTGTGAAGCTCGCAAACACACACTGTGGCAGTAACTCAGAAGCCAATGAAATTACTGCACAGATCCAGCGGAGAGGAGGAGACCGAGCCCCCCGACTGCGTGGTGACCTCCCGGCGATACCGACAAATTCGCTTATTTGTTTTATGGAGATATTAAATTTGTGGCTTATGGCGCTGTGTAAATTTCATATATTTCACATTTCAATATTGTGTTTTTCATAATGGTTATTATGAATTAAATGTCATGTGTCAGACTGTACTCTGGAGCCCCTCAGCATCACTGGTTCCCGTGTAAGCGCTCATTTCCCAGGTTTGTGGGGAACCATTAGGTAAAATCCAGAGTAACTGCGTAGTTTCCGCGAAATGACTGCAAATGACTGCAAGTGCTCTTGTGTCCCCAGTCCTGCCCTTGACTTTAAAATAGCAGATGCTGAGAGCTCGGCGCCCATTCAGATAGCAACAGGGACAATTTTGAGTGTTAAAGGAGAGCCTGCTTGCAGCCGGAGGCCAGCCTCAAATCTGACCTCTCCCGTCTGTGACCGGCATTCTGCACTGTTGATAAGGAAGTTTCCATTTGGTCTAAATTCACTTTGGGAGCTCCAGATTTGATGCACGAGGATGATGGCTTTTATTATTTAAAAAAAAAAAGTAATAAAAATAAGAAAAAACACCCTCCAAAATCAAGGGAAAGATAACCATTTTTGTTTTGAATGGAAACTATACACAGTACTCATTATTCCCTGTCAAGTTATATGATTTCTTCAGTCTTCAGCAGTGAAACCTATGCATCCCGAAATAAATCAAAATGGTTCCCAAAGTTCAAAATTAGTTCTGAGCTGCATACATTTCTCTTTTGTCCTCATTTTGGATTCAGTTAGGCGATGCTTTTCTCCAAAGCAGCTTACAAGGTTTGCTTTGTTTACTAACCCGATTGCATTGATTTGCCATTTAAAACAGCTGTGTAATATTTACTGTATCATTTCAGGGTAAAGTACCTTGGATGAGGCTACTGCAGCCAGGGATGCAGTTCAAATGCGGGATCTTTCGTAGGTGATGGGTATGGATGCCACATAAAAAAAGATTTGTCACAATTTCACATAGAAGACACTGAGCAAAACACGACAACCTACCTATTCAGTTTTTTTTTTTTTTTACCTTTTTAAATAAAATAAATATTTAACTTTGTATAACATACAGTGTATTAGAACACAACCTGCTCGACTTTAAGTTCTAATTAACCATAATCCCAGCACCAACAGTCAGCCTTTCTACTAAGACAGAGAATAGTTCTGCCCTCGGTGTCTAACCTCCTGTGTTCAAACATATATTCAGCTTTCAGTGTGAAAAGGGACATTGTTCACCGAGAGACATTCAGGGGAGTCTGCAGCGTTTCAAAAAAAGAGAAGAACTCCAAAGTATTGCATTCACTAAAAATTAACCCTTTTAATACCCGGGTTTCCTGCAAAGACCCCTGGGGGACTGTGGAGTCGTGAGCCCGGCAGAAATCAAATGGGAAGCAGCGCTGATCCAGTGGCGCAGGGTGCTGCTAATGGGGGGTAACCTGGGCAACATATGAATTGCAGGAGAAAGGAAGGAACATGCACGATTACAATGGAGCATTGGAGAGCGGCCCTGTGGTGAACAAGAGGGGGCGGGGCTAAAAAGCCAGTGGGGGTCCGTATTGGATTACAGATGAATATGAATGGGCAGCTGCGACTGTCGGCCGAATTGCAAACCCTTGAGCGATTGTTCCTGGCGGCCCAGAAGAGGACTGGGGGGAAGTGGGTCAGTGTGTCTTTTGGGCCAGAAAAAGGGGCTTCCACAGCAGTAAACCCAGGAGGAAATTACGCCGGAGAGGCTATTTCCACAAATAGTGTCTCCACGGGGTCCATATTACCTGTAGGATATCTATAAACAAGCCAATTCGTCTTCAAAACTGAGCTGTCCAGATTGGTTCAAAATCCTCTTCAAAGTGTGACAAAAGGAATGCAAAATATTGGGACTACGACCTCAGCTCACTTCAAGGATCCTCTGTGCTTGCGAAGGCATACGAACCAATATGCTCTGAAATACTATGAAATGTAGCAAAATATTGCTGCACACTACCTTCATGGCCTATGAAATTGTATTAAAAGATTTTTAAAAAATCCATTTAATTCGATTTTTAAAAATGATAGGAAAATTAATTTTTAATTACCGCATTGCACATATATGTGCGTATTATTTCTTAATGGTGATGCATGGATGTGTGAATATACAATCCAATTTTGGCGTTTGGACCTGCACTGATGAATAAGACCATATATGAATACATGTGCTCATATTAAACACCGTGTATATTATTGTATGTTCAAAGATTAACTTACGTACCTACAGCAGGTACCATAGCTCGTGTTCTGGAGAAGCTGTCGCTTTTTATGCTCAAATCTGCAACTCTTTCTGCACAGAGCCAATGCTAAGCACATGGTCCAAGCTGTGTTAGAACAGCATTCTGCATCTCCACTGGAGCTGACCAGCATTTATAAGGAGCATAATTAGTTTTTCACAGGGTGAGCCAAATGACTGCGATATCCAGAGGTAGAGATGCAGAGAGAGGGCGAAAGCTGAGAGAGTGCTTCACCACTGTGTCTATTACATTTTGCCCATAATGATCATATTCATCGGTACAACTGAATAAAAGGTTAAATTTGTCTTACAATGATCACGGTAAACAATGATACGGCTACGAGAAAACAGCTAAACAAATCCAGAAAGGGTTATATATTCACACAGGTTATGGGTTAGAGGTTTTATATGCGGTATATGTACAGGTTATACAATTTAAACCAGAATAACACATGCCATGAACAAAGTGTCATCATTTTTAGATGAGGTTCTTTCTAATGAACCCTGCTAGCCCTACCGATTGTGTGAAGCTCTAATAAAATGATATATTTCATGTGCAGCACCTATTGGTGCTGGTAGATCTTCCGCGTGGCCGAGCAGTGCTCACATGTTAAGGCCTGGACCCTGGAGCTCGATCACAGCTGCAGGCTGTCTTCTGAGTCCAGCAAGAGGCTCAAAATGTACTGTTTCGGCAAGAACCGAGGCTCCGCTTAAAAGAAAAACACCCTCCTTGCGTGGTGAGCTGAGTTTCTTTTTAATTATAGCAGGGATTGGGGGGAAAGCGGACGGTCGGTCTCCGTGTAATCTCCTGGCCCTCTCTACGGACATTTAAATGACTGCCTACTGCCATCAACAATAAAAGTGACCCTTGGCAATGCAATTGTTTCAAGCTGTCAACATGGATTCTTGGAACAGAGATTAAACTGCTACTGTAGTGCGGCGAATAACAATGGCCGGGCCGAAAGACGCGCTGTGCCGTGCCGCGCAGTTACAATGGCCAGATTTATCTTCCGCTCTCAAGACCTCTTTCACAGCCTGGCCCAGCAGCTGAGCTCAGAGACGCTGTTAGAAACTGGAGATGAAGTTGTAGACGGAGTGGCTGTGGGCGGTGGGTGTGCGTTCTCAGTCTGAAGGTTGCTGGTTCAAGTTCCTGGGATTGGGGCTAGCCCGGCTCTAACACCCTTAAGCAGGGCAATTCACCTTAAGAGCTCTTGTTAAAACGCCTGGCGGTATAAAGGGAGAACATCGTAAGCCAGGTTGAATAAAGGCGTCAGCTAAAGCAACAAAATAATAATTATAGGCAGTCTGTCGGTTCAAATCCAGCACAACCTGTGATTATTCTGGGAGCTCATCTGGGCCCGCGTGGCAGGATGCTGAAACCCGATGAGGGAATTAGGCCTGAGCTTTTTGTCTTTTTTTTTTCCTTCTAGCTCCCCACCCACACACACAACAGGAGAGGGGTGTTAATGCCCCCCGAGCAGATGGGGCTGGGGCTCTCTGGCCAGCGCACAGCAGGCACCACCTCGGCTCAGGACAGGAGGACATGAGGTCCGGGGAGGCGTCCACGGCTTCTTGGAGATCGGACACCAGCCACATGCCGGGCTGTTTGTATGCACAGCGTATGAACGCACGACACAGCCGTGTGCTGTGGAGGGAGGGGAAGCAGTGGGGCGCCAAACACTAACTGGTTGGTGGAACCAGGAGTGGCTTCTTCAGTCGACAGTTATGCAAGCATTGCAGTACCACAAAAGAAGGTAAAATCCATTAAACAAACCTTCACAATAAGTTAAAATCCCCTGAGACAAATCCTCTCCATTTTAAAGATGTACAAGCAAATATGTTGTGTAGGGAACACTGAATGGCGCAACTGGTTTTTCATCAGTCGGCCTTGTTTTTAAACAAGTTGGTGTTTAGTGGAACAAAAAGGTGTTTGCTGGAGAGGAGACATCAGGGGTCCCATAGCTCTGTTGCAGAGGTGGAGTCTCAGCGTTACAGCTGCATGAACATGTGATGCAACGTGATTTATTATACATTCGGTTAGCAGACACCTTTCTTCTAAGCGATTTACACTGTTAGGTTTGTACACTAAGCTACTTACACCGATTTACCCATTTTTGCAGCCACGAGATTTTCACCATATTGGTTCAGGGTAAGTATCTTGTTTGATGGTACGAGAACAGGAGATGGGATTTGAAACCCAGGTGTTCCCCTAACCTTTACGCCACTTGCTGCCCGTAACCGTCTGCGTGGGCTTTAAAAAAATGGGAAATAAAATGAACAAATCACTGCATTATTTAGTTTAACTGCACAGCCTGACCAACACCACACTGCAGGGCTGTGCCACTTTGTCTGTTTTCCAGGGAGATTTACATGCTTTAGAACTTAAAATAAATCAGAGTATCACTGTCAGCTGCTATGCAGCTGCTTCCACCCAATCTGTAGGCATTTCATGGAGCATTTCACTGTGCTCTTTTAGATGTTTATAAATGTTTTAAATGTCCAAGGAATTTTAAAAAATGCACAGCAAACATTTCTAGCCACTGGTCTCCTGCTCCATGGCGACTTTTTATTAATTTGTGTTAAAAAAGGAGGATACAGAGACCTTAACAGGTCAGTAATTTCATTTTATCATCTGCCAGCAGTACAACCAAGTCCAACCAGACATTTCAGAGGAACACAAAATCAATGCCCGGGGGGTGGAGGGGGTTCTGCTGGGAATTACCCAGAATCCATTAGCAACTTTGACCAATAGGTCAGGTAAAGTAATAGCCAGATAAATGTTTTATTACAGATTTGCTAAACTGACTTAATGGGAAAGCTAAGCCAATGCAATCATGCAGAGAAAATATCCAGCATTAAATTGTATTGCTTTTGCAGCACAGAGGTCACTTTAAAAAAGAAAATAGATTTGCAACATTTAACATTTTGAAGAGCTGTCATTTTCTGTCCCATCCCAGATGCCTATGCAGGAAAATGGAATAGATTCAGGCTCAGTGCGATATAGTTGTCATATCCACACTTGCGTGTACTGCCGGATTCCGGTTGCAGGCAGCAACATGCAGCCTTCATAGGAGCTTAAATGTGTGGCTTCAACAGGAAGTACAAGAACATAAGTATGTATCTTTTTTATATGCCCATGCATATCAGTAAAATGTATTACTTGCAAACACAATCAAAAACCAGTTAATTTCAATTTACAATTGGATGACATAATTTTAAAAAAATACGAGATCTTTAACCCACGTTTTGTTCTGGGTGACTTGAGGTCCCTGATGCTGGACAGGGTTTTATTCACTAGGGTGTCACTGCAAAAACACTGTAGATCAAAGATGTTCCACAAATTTAAAGTGAATGAGAAGTAAAACTCTATCACTGTGCTTTAAGCTAAGGTTTGGAAAATGAGGAATCAGTTATACTTCCCTCAAACACCAAACTCTCGCTGCTTTGTACGAGATCTATTGCAATTACCTGTCTGTGTTCTGGCACCAACTTCATAGTGCAGCCCCGATATTATTTATTTCTGCATAAAAAGGTGAGCTGTACTCGTGACCTTCCGTGTAACACCTGGAAAGGCAACTGGTTCTCTGGGACGATCCGAAGCGAAATGGTTAAAGGCAAGGCAGAGCCTTAGGGTGCGAGCACGCACTCACATACGTACCAAGGAAGCCGCTGTCCCCAGTCACATTACATCACAAACCAGGGCAGGATCACGTTTCCTAAAAGGCGCTATGTCAGCATGATGGTGGCTCGCAATCAGCCACAAAGGGTCGAGCTGGCAGGATGACATTAAAACAGAGATGAGGACGGCCACCCCCCTTTTAGCAGTGAAACAGCTGGCAGCTCATTGGCGTGGGAGAAATCAAACTTTAGACCCTTTCAAACTGCACCCCCCCCAGCCTGCAAGAGATGGAGCTCAAGCATTTGGTCCAAGTGAGGAACTGCTGAGTTTAACATGTGACTGAACACAAGTCCCCAAACCCCTGAACGCAAAGCGATGAGCACACAGAATAACATACCCCTGTGGAAGAAAAAATTAAATGCCAATCACGATTGTATTTATGAAAATTAATGCAAAACAAGGAGAGAATAATAGGAATACCGATAACTCACATTTGTCAGCAGTTAATAAATAAGCCCGAGCGATCTTCGCGCACACAAAGTGGAAGGACAGGCCACAGTGGTATGTAATAGTTTATTAAAAGATGAGTCAAAGAAATGCACAATTGGAATATGAAAACTGCACCTATCGTTTGCCGGCGAGGTCTTCGCTTTAGGTGTGGTCATATTCCAAATCATGTTTAAGATCAAACAGGACTTCATATTAAGGACCCACATAAAAATAAACAAAACTTTCATCTCTTAAGTGCAAGAAAGGAAACACAGATTTAAAAGCTGTCTTAGAAAAGGCATTCAGGCTTAAAATATTCATTTAATAAAAATGAGAGGATGTTCCATTTTATGAAACCAGAGTATGGAATGCTCACCCCCCACCCCAAAAAAAGAAAACATTATTTCCCAGATCAGCCACAACAACAGTCGCCTGTCCGAGGGCACAGAAAATACTTTTAAAACTGCAGGGTCAGTTAATTCAATTGAGTGTCAGGACTTCCAGGGCCCGGCCTTGCAAATCAGATAAAGAAACCAAAGTGGGTTTTATTCCCTTCCATTTCTCCTTCAGAAATGCATGACAACACACGGCCATATTTATTCATTTCGTATCAGTTCCAGCTGATTTATTTATTTCATTTTTGTCAAGATACAGACTTCAGCATCACGACAGGTAATGATGGGCGACATTGCACGAGTCCGCCCATCATTTGCTACAAAAATGCAGACGGTCTGTATTAAAAATGTAGATATTGCACAAAAAATGAGGGGAGGGGGGAAAAAAACAGTATGTGCCATAATAAAGATACAAAAAAGAAAGAATCCAGTTTCACACCTGCGATTTGGGACCCATCCACATATCACGAGTATGATATACATAAACTCCTAACTTTACTATATTACAGTACATATACAATCTTGAAACTATTACCAGCACTGAGATAGGCTGCCCCCTCTTCAACGCCAAGTCTCCTACAAATACTCAACAAATTTGATCTACAACTGTACAAAACCTAGCTTAAAAACCACAAGGCATTTCGATGCAAGTTTTTTAAAATTTTTAAATTAATCCTTAGTCCAGGATACCCTTGCATGCTAAAACAAAATGGAAAAAATAAGGGAATAAGTGCCTGAAACTCACTGAAAGCACAGTAAGAACATTCCCTTTGGACTGTACAAAAATATGCCTGAAAATATCTTTTCTTTTAAAAAGATGAGGTCTGTTATGTATCAAAATGTTTTCTCCCACACCTGTACTCTGGAGGGGTTTGTAGGCTGCTTGTTATTATTATTATTTTAATTATTAACACCATCTTTTCGGAAACCAGGAGGCGAACTGAACCGATCACCCCCCGCACACACAAAAGTCTGCAGAATGTAGAAATTCACAAAAAAACCCCATAAATGTCCTCAACAGTGTCAGTTCACAGATTTACAAACCAGTCCAGTTTTGTTTTCAGCTCCCTGCAGTTTTAAGAGGCTTAAGATGCATAGAAGTTTTCTTTGTGGTCCATTTCAGTTGAACAATTATTGTTGACCTACAGGAAAAAAAAAAAAAAAAAAAAAATCAAAATCCATAAACCCTGTCATGCTGCCAAAAAAACGTTTGCAGAATTTTTTATCATTTTTTTCTCCTATGGTACCAGTTTCATAAGCATCTTTAATTCCTCCAACCTCACTTCTCCCCACCATGACCCAGAAAAAGAGGCAGGGCCACAAACAACTTGGACAAGACATATAATTTAAAATCTCTTCCTCCCCTGTTATTTAGCTGGGATCTCTCTCTCTCTCTCTCTCTCTCCTCTTTTTTTTACACTAGTAAGTGAACACTAGGTCGGAGAAGTTGGCCTCCAGCCAGTCTCCTGCGATCATCTCGCTCAGTTCGGGGGTGCAGTAGTCCGGGAACTCGAAGTGGGAGCCCAGGCTGCCCTCGCTGCACGAGTCCAGGTCCTTGTCCACCAGCGACAGGCAGAGGTTCCCTGAATTCGGGTTTCCCAGCTCCGAGCCCGGGGCGCTCGGCGCGAAGTTGACGCTGAAATCGAGCAGCAGGTCGTCCGGGTCCTCACCGGAGCCGCAGGAGCCCGACGACGTGGACGCGGAGCGCGACGATGCGGGGGGTCCGGAGGCGGCGGCGGCGGCGCACGTGGCGCTCTGCTTCGCGATGCTCTTGAAGTTGTAGAGTCTGCTGGACGGCGACTCCCGCACCTCCTCGTACATGCTGGTGCCCTCCGACTCGGCCGAGGAGCTCAGGGTGGGACTGGCCGGCACTTTGGCCACGTTGTAGAGCGGCCGCCCCGCCGCCGCGTCCCCCTCCTTCACCCGGATGCCAAAGTCGTCCACGTACTCGTCGTCGCTCGCGTCCTCGTCGTCGGTCGCCTCGCTCTTGGGGGTCTTGCTCACCTTCTGCAGGTGACACTCGTCGCCGTGGTCGTGCGCCGCCTTGCTGCCCGCCTTGGAGCCCTTCAACTTGGGACACTTCTTCCCCTGCGTCTTGGCCGCCTTGCTGGCCGCCTTCTCCGGCGACTGCGCGGACGACTTGGCGGAACCGTCCAGCTTGGGCTTCTTCTTGGGCCGGTACTTGTAATCGGGGTAATCGGCCATGTGTTTGAGCCGCAGCCTCTCCGCCTCCCGGATGAAGGGGATCTTCTCGCTGTCCTTCAGCATCTTCCAGCGCTTGCCCAGGCGCTTGGAGATCTCCGCGTTGTGCATGTCGGGCGACTGCTCCATGATCTTCCGGCGCTCGATCTTGGACCAGACCATAAACGCGTTCATGGGTCTCTTGATGTGGCCGGTCGCCGTCTTGCACCAGTCCGGGTTCAGCTCCACCGGGCTGCACGCCATGAACTCGCTCTCCTCGCTGTCGGTGGCCTCCCGGGAAACGCCGCTGTCCGTCTCGCCGTTCTCCATCTGCTGAACCATGACCCCCTCTTTCTCAGCGTCGCTTCACTGTAACAATCCACAGCCCGACACCTCCAGCCTGTCTGCCCGGCTCTCCGACTCACCCGCCGGCCACAACCTCCCAGCGCCGCGCTCTTCCCACAGCCCGCACGCTCACTCCTTACCTACTTATCAGCTTTTCGGACGGGGTTACGTCACTCCTTCCGCACCCAATCCCGTAAACCCAACCCCGCCCCGAAGGCGCTAATCTCAGGCCTCCTCCTCTTTCATTGGTGAGATCGTCGTCCCGGTGGGCGGGGTCACGAAGGCGGGGCGTATCCGGACCCATGCGGCGCGCGACATGCATGTTAATAATAAACACGCGTTTAACAGAAGAGGCGGACGCGTCGTATCGCAAAACTCGGGAAGCGGGCAGAAAAGAAGCCGTTTACTTCTAATGACAGCATAAAAATACACATACCCCGAGCGGATGCGCTTCGTTTAGGGACTTAGCAGTCAGATATGATCTTTTTTTTTTTTTTCTTCTTCTTTCTTTTCCCTTTTTGCTATTTATGGAAAGCGGTCAGCTTTTTATGAAGGAAACTGAAGGTGGCGCTTGGGTACTGCAGCGGTGTGACGGGACAACGTAAAACATGTGGACGGAAATATTACTGTGCTGGTCTGTGCTTCCTTTTTGTTTCTACAACCTGTCAGTGTGTCTTTGTGTTGGGAGGAGAAGGATTTCTTAGGAATCTTGGGTTCTTTAACCGCCCCCATCTCCTACTAAGATGTTCTGCCCCCCAATGTTATATGTGGTGGAAAAGCAGCTTCCTTCCCAAAGAACACCTTCAGTTTAAGAGCCAGCAGCTTTGAAGCCCCCCCCCCCCCACAAATGGCCTTATCCCCCCCTCCGGGTTTCTCACTAGCCTACAGTGTCATTGCTGATACAGGAGGAATGTCCAGCCCTCACTCATCTCCAGGCCAGACTGGCAGTCTCGCCCGCACCGGCCTGAGATACCGCTGAAACCCTTTATCACCAGCAGCACTCAGAGCCAGAATAGCTTAATAAGATCTGCACTGCTTTTGCCTCCTTGTTTATCTGTCCCGAACATATGTACCGCCCCCCCCCAAGCTTTGCGGCCTCGTGATTTACTGTGAAAGTTGGGAGTGCGCAAATACGGCCTGTATTGCACAAAATTCCTGCCGAACGTGCTTACAAAGTAGAGCAACACACGCATGTTTAATCCCTGTGTAGTTCCAGGTGAAACGCCATTCAAAGAGCCCTTCTGTGGTTTTAATGACCACTTTCCGAAATATGGCCGCATATGGCCCAGTAATGACCTTACGCAGCAATAATGCACCAGCAGTCGGAGGAATTCCGGCTTTCTGGGCAGCTGTGCTCACTAGCATGACTCGTTTCTGCTGGCCAATGGGATGCAGGTGCCAGCCGCGGCCAAGATATGAATCACGCGAGGGCTTGTCCCTTGGCGCCGGGACGGACGCACAGAAGGGCGGCTGGGGACCGGGGTTACTCATCAACTCTTACGCACATCAGTGTTAATCTGCGTTAAAGCGCAATACGGGAATGTAATGGCTTTTACGCAGTAGCTTCTTTTATATCTCTTTCTCCAACCCCAAAAATGTCAGAATTAAAAAAAAAGTATGAAATGTAATGCCAAATAACACAGTACGTTTAGGACTTGCAGCATGCTGATTTTTGTGAAGCTTTTTTTCCCCTTTATGTGTCGAAGCATTGTGCTGAATGAATGTTGAACGTTTTCATCTTGTAAAAGAAAATAAAGGGATTTCACCCAAAAAGAAATAATCCCCGCAGCTGGCGCTGCTACCATGGGAGCGCTGAGGCGTTGGATCAATAGTGGTCCTGGCCAGGGGCTATCTGATCTTAGAAATGCAAAGATTTAGGCCCTTTCAATAGCCCCCAGACAGGTGTGTTTATTTGCAGTTTCCGTCTGATGGCTCCACAAAAGCAAGACAAAAGAATGAGTCATTTTGAGGCGCATGCAGTGGAAGAGGCCAATTGAGGGCTCATTTTCCAGACACATTCTTAAATATCCTTTTTTTCATCCCTACCACTCAATGGTTATTGCCGCTATTCATTGTGTGGCCTACACTCAAATCCCTCGATGGCGATCTGACGGTTAGGGTGTCTCCTCATGAAATAGAGCTTTGGGGGAAGAGAACATCCTGAATCAGTTTGTTCTGTATTGGCTGCAAGTGTGCTGAGACATAAACTAATTTCACTATTAAAATAATCCTTCTTTTGGTTAATGCTGGGTATATGGCAATGTCATAAATTATATTTATTGTATTTTTGGATTATACTCACACTCTGTCCCAACACTGCCTGTAACCTCTGCCATGTGCACACCCCTACTCAAACAAACCTCAGCGGAAAAGCATTTGTATGTTTAACTGATGATTTTCTGCAGTCGGACTTACGCTGTTAATGTATTTACACTGATTTATACAGGGGGCTCATTTTTACTGTATGGCTTCAGGTTAAATGTCTCAACCAATGATACTACAGCAGGAATGGGAACCTGGAATCCCAATTTTCTGTTTGCAAATTGATGGTATGCAGGAACTCTAACCACCACGCCACCTGCCTCTCCTACTTGGTTATTCTTTGCTAACGCTAATGGGAAACATACCTCTGGAGAGTTCGAGTCTTCAACCAGAACCTTCTCTAAAGAGGGTGTGGCCTCCCATTATTTATGCTTCAGTGTTTAAGGTTCACTTGGTTAGGTTCATGGTAGAGTAGAGGGGGAGGTGGTCAGTGGTGGTGCTGATTAGTCCCTATGCTTTCTGAAATTCTGCAGCCTGACAGCCTGTGGGAAGAAGCTGTTCCTGAGCCTGGTGGTGCATGCCCATAAGCTAGGATATCATTTTCCAGACAACAGGAATGAAAAGAGGGTGAGAGGGGTCTTCGGTGATTGCATGAGCTCTTCTGCCATGCTCCCCATTGTAGGCGGTCTGAACTGGATGGTGGGCAGTAAAGTCCTGCTGCAGGCATCCTCATCCCCTAATACTGCTATTATTGATTTTTTTATTTAATAATAAATAGGTGTGCTCATTGTCTTAGATGGTATCCCCAGACTCCCCTCCTCGTCCTGTCCAGCTCATTGCCCCTGGGATGGTGTTTTGTCGGACAAGAAATTCACCGCGTAGCTTTTTACTATTCACGCTTGTGTGTGAGAGTGTTTCGGAGGTGTGAGGGTTTTTCTTTTTTTGACGCCCTCGACATTAGCAGGCTTTTGAGGCCCGATGTTTACTGGATACTTGAGAACGGAGTGTCTTGTCATTAATATAAACATCTGGCAGTTGGTTTCTTGCTCCGACGGCCCCGTCCAGAAAGCCGGTGGGTCGAGACACCGTCGCGTTGTGCCCCTTGCACCCTGGGCCATTCAAAGTACTTTCAGGACCTCCTTTGTGGGCCATGTCAGCTCCCAGCTATGATGGCCCAGTCTGGTCTGAAAGCAAACTGCAATGTGTTTACACGTACATATTTAGAAGATGTGCAATACAGTGCAGGGTAAACAAAGTGCATCATGAAACGGATGTAGTTTTTTAGATGCAGATACCTGATGCCCAAAACACAACTTGTTTGATGCCAATATTTTGCGAATGCAAATCAGTTGAGTAATACAGGAACAGTAGGCGGCATAGCGGTTAGCGCTGTGCTTATCCATTCAAAGCATGCCGGTTCAAACCACACCTCTTGCTGCAGTACCCTTGAACAGGGCATGCAGCCTGAACCAATGTGCTAAAAATGATGCAGCTATAAATGTGTAAACAGTTGTAAGGAGCTTAACAGTGTAAGAAGCTTTGGGAAAAAGTGTCAGCTAAATGAATAAATAACTGCATAAATATGTAGCTGCCTGCTGAAGCGGCATTCAACTATGACAGACTGTGTTGGACATTTTTTATGTTGGTGCCATGGGGTAGAGAGAGAAATAGTTCCTGACCCTGGAAGGCTGGGAGTGCTTCAGCAGCTCCGAGGGACAGAGGGAGCTCATTCCAGCCCTTCTGGGCCATGATAATGAAAGCATCCGGACTTCACCTGACAGGAAATGATCAAATTTACCAAACTTTTCAGTCTACATCAAATGTATATTTCAGAAGTACTGATCCCATATATTGTTTTCTTGATTCATAACATTGCTACTAGAAAAAGTCCTTGAAAAGGCAACACATAAATGTTATAGCTTATTTAGATGACTTTACCTAACTTACATCTATAGGCTTTCGCTTGCTAAACACTTGGGATTTTTACTGAGGCTGCTAAGGGGTCCATCTACAAGAAGGCCTAATTCTAGGACCCACACCAGTAACCGTGCGGTGCAAAGACCAAGTCCTTAACTTCAGAGCCACCTCATGGTCTCCACCAGGGAAACAGGGTACCAGTGTTGCACTTTTTTCTACCAACATCCACAAATTATACAGTGGAATAAAATAATGATGTTTGCTGCGAGCTGCTTGACAGTGTTTGTTTACGTTCTGCCTTGTAATAGTAAACATGTATTCAGTGTCCCTGGGGGGACGTGACCCTCCGTAATGAGAGTGTGTTTAGTCTGGAGACAAATGCTGAGAATTGTGTGACTGGAGTTCACACACTTGCAAACAAAACCCAAGCATCACACAGACTCAAAGTAAACAAGATATTCCGATATGATCGTGCTTGGAAATGTGCTGCATTTTGCATCAAAAACCAAAACCGAATTCCAAGGAACTTGGCAGCGCCTCACCCCAGAATCAGTTCACGCTGTCTTGTGTCACATTTATTTACTTAATAAAAAGTTTGTTTGAGAAAGGTCAATTGCGTTTTTTGTATGTAAGGCTTACAAGGAACACAATTTTTCCCAAAAAAGGTTATCTTATGTATAACTAAACTAATAAAGGTGTTTTAACACTGTTAACAGTTAAGTTAATAAAGGATATGAAGAAGAGGCTTGGTTAAGAGGCTGACAGGATTTTCAACCTGGAGAAGCTGAAACCAAAGCTGAAATCTCTGGTCCCAAACATCAGAGTGTGCAGGTAGCCCAAATACCCAGGGAGTTTCATAACTGTGGGATTACAGAGCAGATGGACTGCATGAAGCAATAATTATTAATAATAATAATAATAATAATAATAATAATAATAATAATAATAATAATAATAATAATAATAATAATAATAATAATAATATCCCTTTGTTCCTACATCTATCACTCCATATATCATCAAGGACCGCTAAGAGATCCACAGTGGTTGAGAACCCAACCTAGAAACAACAAATAGACAGACATCCACAGACATATAGATAGATAGATAGATATATAGATAGATAGATAGATAGATAGATAGATAGATAGATAGATAGATAGATAGATAGATGGATAGATAGATGGATAAGAGTATCTGGCCGCAGAGAGCCAATACAGAGGGTGATAGTGTTCTCTTGAGTGGAAGACACCCGTGCGGTTTGCTGGTCCTACACCTATTCTGTGTTTCGGTGTCTTTATGGTTTGTGCTGTTTGCATGGAGGGCCCAGATTTGACAGTTCGAAGCCGCTCCTCCGACAGAAAATGTGACCTTAAAGCAAAGTTCGTGCCGCGCCAAACTCCTCCGCCACTGTAATTAGTGGCTGCAGACGACGCCAAAAGTAAATTTGAGATTTAGCACTATTATTCTTTTATGTTTCTTCCAGGGACGTGGATAATTGTGAGGCGTAGCCAGCAGTCTCCCCATCCTGCCCCCCGTTCTGGCCCATTTGCAGGATTCTCAGGGCACTTTTCTCGCCTTCGGTCGCCCTCTTGTTTTTGTTTGTCTTTGTGGGGTGTGTTGTGGCGTTGAACTTGAAACATGGACCTGCAGTCATGCAAAGCAGTGCAAAGTTTACCAGCCGGAACCTCACATGCACGAACCCAGACATAGGGGCACCGGGCATCGGAAACCTCCGTACGCACGCGTGTACGCACGCACGGACACGCACACGCACTGAAATTGCTGACCCTCCGCTCCGACCACCTTGACAGTCGGCTGTCTCCGAACCTAAGATGACCTCAGTTCCTCCAAGCATTAAATTCCCTCTCAGCACATACACACGTTATATTATGGAGATTTTATTTAAACCACGGCAGCCATAATGACAAAGATTTGCGTCTGAGTGCAGTTCCACAGCGACGTCAATGTCCTGTGGAGGTTTGTGGCAGTAAAAGGAATTGGATGGAGTTGGAAATGCAGCCGACTCAGCCTTGCAGCGCAGGATCTTTATAAAACAAGCAGCTTTTTATTTAGACTCAAACCAGGGTCACAGCTAATATTTTTAGACTGCGTTTCCTTCTACTGATGCCCTTGACCAAAGCAGCTGACAGCATTAGGGTCTGGACACTAAGCTTTTTTGTGAGATTTACATATTTATGCAGCTGGCTAATTTCTACCGGAAGTTTCTCCTGTGGCCCCCAACCCCAATGACTGTGTGGCAAAATTGTTTATAGCAATAACCATAAATAAATCTGGTAAGCTTTTTTCTTACATTGTGTTGTAATGAAAGAAAATTGACTTGGGATTGTGGACAGGCCCATGGAAAGAGGGAAGAGCCTGGATAATTAATCTGTTTTTCACTCGTTTTAGTTGCCCAAAAGTCTTCTCGTGCACATTTTATTCTTAAGTTCCTGGCAAACAATAATTTCCAGCCATGTCCCCCCATTATGACACTCATACTACAGCAGGAATGGGGTTTCAAGTCTAGGACCAGACCTAACCATCACACTTAACTGCTACCCCAATGACCACACATGAACATAACAGTGATGCAATAAAATTGAAAAAAATTATAAATGTCAGTGTAAAATTAAACAATTTCATTCATTCATTCATTCATTCATTCATTCAGTATCTCTGTAGCTGCTGGGACTGGTTCGGGCCACAGCAGCCTATGCCGAGTGCTGGAACTGACAACAAAATCCCAGCTGGGACACCAGTTCACTGCAGTATTTCCTCATCTGAGAGAGACTTAAAAATAAAAACAATGCTTTTTGTGAATTTTTTTTCTTGTGCTGAAAGCAAACTGAAATTTACTTTAAAATCGGTGCCACAGGTGTCCTTTATTTCCTTTGATTTCCTTTTCTAAAGGGCTTGCATCTCTATTCCAGGGGTTCTGTTGCCCAGCTTCTCCTCCGGGCAGGCTAGGTTCAGAATTAAGAAAAACTGGTTATAATTTATTATGACCAAATAAAGGAATTAAAGGTATTGAAATTTAAGAAATAAATGGCTCACCGTATAAAACACAAGGTGGTCATTAAACACAGTATTGTAAACAGTAATAAAACTGAAGAGGTGGAGGTAGAACAGGAGGGCAGCACTGCGGCTCCCCCTGTGGTGAAGGACTCTGTGGACATTGTGCCTATGGGGGCGGCTGTTTTATAGAGGCGACTACTGTGGGTTTGCTGGGAGGACGTTCATCCCGAGAGGATCTGGAAGAGGAAATTCTGTCGATACACAGCAGAAGGAAACCCAAAAACCGATGACCAACTTTCCGCAGTGTAATAAAGAATGGAAATCGTGTCCCTTCTCAAACTGGCTTCTGGGTATATGGAGAGACACAAAAATATGGGTAAAGGTGTAATAAAATGGGGCAGAGGCATTGTCATATTTTCTGGACTGCTTTGCCATGTCACTATTAAAACCGAACACTTTATTTCCACTTTGAAATAGTATCAGATAAAAAAAAAAGGGAAAAGGCTGTTTATGCCTGCTGCTGGAGGAATAAACAAACAGAAAAACATAAAGCTCTCCAGATTCGCTTGATACCGTCGGCGCAGGTCCCCGAGCTGCGTCTCACTTCTGTTCAAACAGAAACAACAAAACAAACAGTTTGTTTTTATCCGCTCCCAAGCAGAAACACTGATGTGGGATGAATGTGTTACTTCTAATCTCCGGTGAAACAGCACTTCTTTCCACCAGCCTTCCCAGTATGCACTGCACTGCAATGACTGATCTCTTTTTTTGCGATGTTCACATAAGTTTCGCAGTACCTGAAGGTAATAACTATTAACCACAATTGAGGCTTTGCTTTTGTTTAAATACAGCTTATAATGTCCGCTTTCAGTGGCATTTTCAATTATTTACCCATTTATACAAAAGGGTACTTCTTACTACACCAAAACAGGGCATGTACCTCACTCAGGGGCATTACAGCAGGAGTGGTAACTTGAACCCAGGACCTTACAATTGAAAGGTGACAGCACAAACCACTACACCACCTGCTGCCATGCTTAGGATTACACTCAATCTATAATGGTAAATTCTCTACTAACCAACTAATAGCTGTGCTTTGTGTGAGCACCCAAGTACTCAGTAGTCATCAGTTTCAACCCCTTAAAATCGGAATAAAATGATACAAAAAGGAAGAAATATTGTGTGGTGTCTGTGGATGAATATTTTTGCCATTTAACTTTCACCCCATTTTTATGACTCTTTCTGCAGTGTGCACCCCTTATACTAACACCACATTGTCCATTTGCCAGTTACTCTTATGATCACTGTAGTTTTAACATCAGTCCTTGTCTTTTTCAAAGGAGCCACTGTTGGATGCACCATAACACACAAGTTGTCACCAAGGGAACCCATGAAACATCAATGTATATTTAATTAACTCGCACATCTCAAGCAGAGCTCTAAAAAAAGCCGAGACTATAAGTTTGACCCTTTTTTAGTGCAAAAAAACATATTTCTGCCTGCTACCAGACTTTTAGACTTTTACTTTTTAGCTGGATCCAAATCTTTATGCCGTATCATTATACTCTTGTGAGGTCGCACAATAGCCCGCCTCACAGCCGGTTTCATCAGTTCGAATGCCACCTGGTCAGCTCCCAATCACCCACTTATTAACTAATAATTAATTAATAATTAATTAATAATTAATTAATTATTCAATCGCTCATTTTGCCCAGTCACTTCCCAGTACTATTTAAACCTCACTACTTGGGTCATGAAGCCTCACAAAACTGTCCTCGGGGCTTCTTGCAATTGATATTAGCCAATGAGCTAACGGTGCTTTTATTTCTCAAACCGGAACTACCTTTTGTCTTATTCTTTTCATATTTTGTTTGCTTAAACCAACTTAAACCATCCGGGATGCTCAGTTGTCATCTCATAGTGGAACACCACAGGGCCAGGCCTCAGCAGAAGCCAGCCACTTCATACTGAACTTGTGGACTCCCTTATAATTAATAAATAATTTGGTGTCCACGTGAATCCACCTCTGTGTCTACTTCACACCCATGTGACAACTATTAAAGAAATATGGAATTTATAAGACAACTTTACTGTATTTGTCAACTTTTGACGGCGGTTGGTTTCTGAATTCCCTCTGCTGGGGCTGTACCTACGTAAGTACTTACCCTCAGTTAACACAATACAAATATTCTGTTCAGTAAAAGGGTAAATCATTGTAAAAGGTTAATTTTTGCTCTAGTTTTATAGCACTTATATATAACAAGTTGCCTTAGACAAAAGCGTCAAATAAATATATACTTCATAATTTTCAATGAAAATACTAAATAGCCTCTGTTTTTCTGCCTTTATGCGTGAAATTTGCAGTTCTGAACAATGTAAGAGGCAGAGTTCGTTCTTTATCAATTTTCAGAGTTTAGATGGAGGAAGTTTATTCTGCCAAAATGGTTTCTCATTTTCTAGTTAAGGTTAGTGTACATTAATATTCTTTCATTTCTTAGAATTAGGTTAAATATTCCCTTAGCAACTTGAGCATAAATTCCATCCATCCATCTATCCATTCATTCTCAAAACCATTTGTGCAGGCCAAGGTTGCGGTGCTCCGCATCCTCTCCCAAAATCAGTGTACCCAAGGAAAGGAGGTCCATCACAAGATATAAACTACAGAAAATGCAAAGATGTCAGTTAACCTGAAACACGTCTTTGGACAGAAGGGGAGAAACCAGAGCACCTGATGGAAACCTATGTGGATACGAAGAGAACATGCAGACTCCATTCTAACTGAACCTGGTGCTGTGGGGCAACAGTGCTACCCACTGCAATGTTGTGCTTTGAACATCGCGGCAAAATTACAAGCTTTTCTTCCTGATCCTTCGATGAGTTGAATGTGAATGAAAATACCTCGGTATCGCATCTCCTACCTCAAGTGTCACTGGAAATGACAAATAACTGCAATATCAGTCAAGGGTTGTGTGAAGACAACGGTACAGCTGACCTCTATCTGACCTCTATCACTACTGATGAAGGATACCTGCAATTACCAGTAAGGATGAGAGTTCTATGAAACTGTAACACACAGAGACCAAAAAGTTTAGAAGCAAAATACCTGACATTTTGAGTCCAACGGCTTGTCAGATATTAGGGAACAAAAACATTAATAACTGTACTCAGCTGAGTAATTCACAGACATTAAGAGAAAGTCAGCAAGGTTTACATGAACACTGGAAAACATGACAAAATATCTAAAGGTTCTTGTGAAAATAAAATACTGAATCCCAACTATTTGGCAACAGAGCCCTAACTGTGCAACTGTCCAAAAAAAGCTTGGGACTGTTTTGACAGGAATATTAAAGATTACCAGACAATTGCTGTCAGCGAATTAGTGAGGGATTATAAAGTTTTGGAATAAAAGAGGTTGACAGAGACAGCCTTGCCACAAAAGCAAAAGAGGATTATCAATTGCTTCTTGTTTCAGACATTTTCCCCTTGATACTTCTGTACTTTTGTCACGAATCTGTCAAAGCAGAAATGAAAATTCATTTGAACAAGATAGCATCCGACTTCTGAGATTCTTTTTTTTTTCATATAAATGAAAACATTTCTGAGGTCTTGGTGGAGAAGACGGTTTTAACAAGCGAGAAGGGGAGCGTCCGCTTCAGTGCTTCCGATCATTAGCCGTCGGCTGGAATTGGTTGAAAGTGAGTTTTGGACAGAGTTTTTCTCATAACCATGAAGTGCCGTAATGAGGCCTTTTTCATTTTGAAAACAGGTATCTATGCATTTATTAAGGTGACCATTAAAAAAATGAGTTTAACTGATATTTGTAACTTCTGTCTAACAGTAGGTACAATTATAGATACTGAACCTTAAAGTCAGGTGGAACTGATAATAAAGTTTCTGATATTTGGCCCTTTAAGGGATGTACTGTATTTTCTTGGTACACCAAGGTGATTGGGAAGCAAGGAACCACACAAGGACTTGGGTGTCCTTTTCCTACGTACTTGACCCACAGGTCATTTGCTCCACTTCTTCAAGAGGAATTACGAGCAATGATTCTTCAAGAAGCAATTTTCACATATTCAAGGGTAATGAGTTCATATATCATTTTCCAACAATATTTAGAAAGATGATCATGAGCAGCTAATATAGTGTTGTCCTTACTTGTTCTTGGTTTGCGATTAGAGTTATTGGTTGTAAATTAAAACAATGCACAGTGAACGTGGCCTATGGTACGCTGCTCTGTAGTGCTCAGGCTGAATAATCCAATGACCAGTGGTCTTAAAATACTACTAATAACATTTTTTATTCAAGGGTGAAAAAACCTGAATCTTATAACATTTTAAATATTTTTTTCAGAATGTCTCCATTTCCTAAGGTTTCTGAGTGATGTGCAACTTCAACTTGAAAATATTGTATAGTCAGCCAGCAAACCGGGACTCTACTTGCCTTGGTAGTGCTTTTCCATGTTGGAAATGTCCTGATGAAGTTGTTCACTATGTTCATCCCCCATTGAGGTTTTCAGAGGAGTCCAAGAAAAGTCTCAAGGAGTCCAAGAAATTAATTTTCAATGACACAATGCACCCCATTGTTTTCTATGACTTGAGAAGTTCACTCACTATTTCAGGATAGTTTTCCGCCTTACAATTTCCTAAAAATTTTGTGCAGACACTATTGAAGCTTTGGCAAGCGGCTTTCTCGGCTTCATTCAACTCTTTTTCAAACCTCTCATCTTTTAACACTTTTCTCATTTGGGGACCTACAAAAATACATAAACGATCCAAACAGATGGTCAACTGACTTACGATGGGGTTCTGATCCAATAAACCCATCATAAGTCAAAAATGCATTTAATTCACCTAACCTACTGTCACGCCTGTGGTCGCTTCAGCAACGGAATGTAGGCAGTTTCTCCGCCCCCGTCTTCAGACTGAGCACTGATTGGCTGATTGATTGGCATAGGAACCAATCGTGGATGGGATTTAGCTCCTAACCGGACTTCTGTCAGTACTCAGTCTTTTCTTTTAAAACTTTATTAACAGTAACATCAAATACAAAGTATAACACTCTCCTCAGGTGTGGACAGGCCAACATGTTTCAACCTGCACAGTCTGATGCACTGATCAGTTTGTTCTATCCTCTATCTTTCTCTCAAGAGGATTCATGCTAAAATCTAATAGTGCTTAATATTTGAAAAATAAATATTTTCATTCTGCGATGACGCTAAATGATGATGACATGAAGGTGGTGTCACAAGAAAACCAGAGCCAGATAGAAAAAAGTCTGACTTCATATTTGGATTCAGCATTATAAGTTATGCTTAGAGCAGCCATCATCTTTGGACAAAATTGTTGTTGAGCAAGTGTAATGTATAATTTTTGATTTAAAGCTTTAAAAAAGATATTAGCAGTTTATATGCAAGCATCGTATGCAATTTATTCTTGTCAAGGTAATAGATATTTTATTAGGGTCAGATTATAAACATAAAAGTGGTAAGACACAACTGACTGAAGCCCTAGCCACACCTTCACCTTCCTGATTGACAGACGACCTGGAAAAAGTGAATCAAGATGGAAGAAGCACCAGGTGCAGCCAATAGAGCTCAACTGAATTTTGTTTAAATGGAGCCAAGAATTAATGTAGTACAAGAATCTGGGTGCGAGTGTTAATTCTACAGGTAGGAAGCTATAGGTGACACAAAGGTTGGCATGTAAATAGTTTTGAAAGTAACTTGTGGAAAATATTAAGTAACAATTGTGAAAAAGTAATGCTCATGGTCTGAGTTTTGGCTGATTATTTAGACAAGTTTCCCGGGTTTTGTGTTGTTCATTATATTGTTATTTTTTTTTTTTTATGTCCATCAGTTCTTGCTAGTTTTGCTTTTGTACTTTTCTACTGTAAGTCACATAAAAGTAATTTTTTCTCAAAGTCTACAGGAGGATGCAATTGTGAAAAGAAAAGCAAAAAAAAAATTCTTGACCCAAAGAATTTGAAACACTGAGGGCTAAAAGGAAAACAAGGCCTTCTGTATTTTATATTTTTAACAAAAAATATAGAGTGCGATAAGGGGCTCATAAAACTGATGAATAGTAAATGAAGGCACCAAAAAGTGACACCACACATAGAATGTGTCTTACATATTCATATTCAGACCAGTTTGCTTTTATAGATTAATGTTACCTTCACAGTTTATTCAGTAAATAATAAAGAAACTTTAAAGAAAGTTATTAGTTCTGTTTTCCAGTGAGTGCTTGGTCCTTTGCTGAGGTTTTGAACTCCTCAACCAAATGACCCTCAGGTTGTCATAAGTTTCATGGAGAATGGATGATGGATGGCTGGGTGACAAATGGTTCCATCCACTGTGAGTAGTCCTGTCGTTCAGTGACCCTTGGATCCGCTGTGATTTATCCCTTGGAGTCCGAGTATGCGGCTGCAGTGGCACCGAACCATCAGAGTGCTCATTTACTAGAGGAGGAATTAAAAACCGATTCCTGATGCTGCGCTGCCAAGTTAACAGGCGCACGGGCGTTTCAACAAAGCTTTTAACCCCACCACAAGGACATGGATCGTTCATGAAAAGTAGTCTGTGCCACGTTCACATGTTGTTCCTATGTTTCATCAGGAGGGAAGTGGCAGTAGAAACACGATTACGAATGGGCCAGACAACTCAATTCCTGGTTTCCTTCATTCCACATCCAGAGGGATGAGGGGGGCCCGTGGAGCCAGTTTGCTTTCTACAAACGTTTGCCGTCCCATCACTAGGATTGTCAGTTAAAATAACTAAAATACTTTGTTCCTCTTACCCCCGCTGGCATGTGAAGTTGAGAAGGTGAGTGCAGGGGTTGGTATTTGGGTGTACTGCCTAGGTCGGTACAAGTGACCTAAACCTCAGTCTTGATAGCAGAACGATAAAGCTTTGCTGTTATTCTACCCTTAGTCTTGGAATTTGAGTAAACAGCCCAAATAACAAATTCTACTGTTTGCATTTATTCAAGGTAAATTATAATTTTGCTGTTGCTGGATCCCCTTTGAATAATTATAGTACGTTCCTCCTGAAGTAAAAGTTCAGTTCAGTTATTTTTTCTTCATCCTCATTCCTCATCCACATAATGACAAACATTACAGGAAATAGAATGTAGACAAAACAGTGTATTCTTTACATTTCTGCATCAGTTTTAAAATGAACTTCAGTATTTGAATGGTATTTTTATTTGAACTATTTCTGCATTTTACTGTTTTAGTAGTGTTTACTGTTTAACTGTATACAACAACAAATCTATAACTGCACATCAGTAAAATTATAAAACTGAACTAATAGATTATAATGAAACAGAAATCTAGTTTTGCTTTCTGTTGTTATATTCAACTTTTGGTATTCATATCATTTCACACAAATGTAAATATTCAATGTCTTCATTATACAGTTTATATTTTCCTTCCTGTTGACCTCTTGCCTGACTGTTTTCTCTTAGGGCGACAGTGAAAGTACCCAGGGTGCACCTCACATCACAATTTTTTTCTTGGAAGATTTTGATGTCACTCGCCCTGAGTCATTGTGAAGTAGTTTTAACCATGGGAATGTGTACCCATGCCAGAAATGGCTTCCTCATCCGTCCGCTTACGTTTGGACGTTCAGTCTACCTGTCAAAATGTCAACAGGATAAATTCGCCATGAACTCAGGCCGGGGAATTGGTAAGGCCACCACAGGAACCCTGATCCATGGGCGGTCGGATCACTGCCCTCTGCGGCCACCTGAGAAAGAAGCATATAGACGTTAGTTGCTCAACTTTTTCAATCAGAAGAGTCAGAGCCATCAAGTCTGTCCTGCAGAGTCTAAAACACCATTTTGGGATTTTCAGTGCCTTATTGAAGTTTCTGATAGGAGCCACGAGGGATCAGTTGGTCAGAACCTAGGAACACCATGAATTTCCACAAATTCAAAATTATTGCATGTTAGTTGTACAATTACCAAAATTGGTAGCATAAGTAGTCAAACTGTTTACAAATCTTCAGTTCAGGATGTGAAATCTTAATATTTAAAAAAGCTATGTAAATTACACTTATTTTATTTTAATAGAGACAATGAAAAAAGAACTGTATATGGCTGTGTTACTGTGTGCGTGTATGTGTGTGTGGAAGAATACTGCAGCATATTTTGGTGCTGTGAGTGACGGCAGATGAAAAGTTGCCAGCTAAGCCCTCCATAGTAAAAATGTATGCATTGTTTTTTGAGAAAAGTATTTGCTAAACAAAAAATGGAAAATGGAAATGTACAGGACACCTATACAACGAAGACCTACAGCTTAGGGTTATACTAGCCTACAAGTAGCGCTGACAAGATGGCAGTGCCAACACCGAGAGCTTCTAGAATGTGGTTGTTTCAATAACCGAACACCGGTCAACTATTAATATCCAGAGTCTACAGATGAAAGGATTTGAGCACACTGGCTGGTGACGTTCATGTTAAGGGTCCCAGTCGCAGGAATGATTGCATAGCTGGACCGAGCCTTACTAGCTACTTCGTCATATCAGGAGGAGAAACAGGGATGCCAGATAGGAGAGGCGGTCCCAGAAAGCTCAGGATCTCTCTAAACACTTCCAAGAGGAAGTTTTTAATTACAACTAAGCCAAGGCATCCTAGCCCAGCTCAGTCTGTGCTACTTCTGAGGAGGACCTAAATGAGAACGGCAGTCAAGAGGACTCATGATCCTTCAACATCTTCACTTCCTTAGAGAAACCCTCCCGACACCGCTCACAAGTTTTTCTTTCATTATTCTGGTGCAGTCCAGGGATGAGCAGCAGAGCCTTTGGTTGAATCCTGCAAGGCGCTGTGGGTGAGTGCAGGGGTCGCCGTTCGAGATGCTCTAACCTTAATCCTGGAAACCTATCACCGTTGGAGCCAAACTGTTTTTTGTGTGTTTATTTTTACAGTTCCAAACATATTATTTACTAATATAATGTTCAAAAATGATAAATGTGAAGTTTGTTGGGGGTGATTTCTAATGGTAGTAGTGGCTATCCAGATGACTGACAGAGGGTCTCATTGCTATGAGGGAAATGTACCTCCTGTCTGAAGGTTGTGGTTTCCAGTCCCACTCCTCACTCTTGCTCTACTACGACTGAATAGGGTACTTCACCCAATGTACTGTGGTAACCCCAAAATATACCTGAGGAAATCTGCATCGCATGAATGATTACATAGGGGGATGGGAGTGCTGCTGACACATCTTTGGAATATGTAGGTGGTGAAATGTTTTTTTTTTTTTTCAAGAAACCCCTCAGAAGCCATGAGCATAGGAAATGTTCAGGCCCGTGTTGATAATCTTAGAGCAGCATAATACCAACAGCTTGGTCAGAAATATCATACAGTTCAGCTGTTTTGGCTTTTGTCTGCATTATAGGTTTTCTCAGTAGCTGCTCGTATCTTTGGAGACACAGATTGAAAACAGAGAAGAACTGCTGGAGAAAGATGGAATGAGCTCCTTATCAGGGCTAGGTCACAGTGTAAGGCAAATTATCATAAAAAGAAAACATTTTCTAAGCTCTAACCAAAGTTCACATTACAATATTTATGTAGGATAGTATACATAATAAATCAGCTGTCATTTTAATACCAATTTTGCAGTCTTCATTATTTTTATTCATTATCTATATTTATCTTGGACCTACCAAGGGATTATATATCTTATTTACTGGACAGGAGTGGTCTAAAAGCAAAAATTATTGCAACCATCAGATCAGATTTTTAAAGAAACCAGTGTACAGTAGCTTTCCCAAGGTATGTGCTGTAAAAATAACCATAATAATAGAAAAAAGAACATGTGGCTTTGCTTTATTCACCTAAAGAAAACAATCAGGAGTTAATAGCATTTTTTGCTTTCTTCACTGGACCCTAATAATAATATTAGACAATAATATTCAATAAATAATATTGAATGAGGCCTACATTCCCAACTGGGACCTCAAATAGACCAAATTAAAGTGGAAATGGGCTCTACAGGAATTATTCAGTTAGCATTTTTCTCCACTTCCAATAATATTTTTTTAATTATTATGTCTGCACAGTGATTTACTGGTTTTGACATCAGGGTTATTTTTACTCCATCAGTTAAGTGTAGGAAGATTTGTCATGCCTATTATAGTTGAGCCAGGGATTCTAACCTTGGTACATCTGACTTTAAGGCAATGGCTGTAGCCACTACAGTATCTCTGGGCTCCAAGTAAGTTACACCACATGGCCAAAAGTTCCAAACCCATGAGCATTAAAATGGTGTTGTCCCCCCTTTGCTGCTGTAACAGCCCCCACTTGTCTGGGAAGACTTTCCACCAGATTTTGGGAATTTATGTCACAAGAGTACAATGTCAGCAAAAAAGGCCACTTGCTGGGTTTTTTGTGTGTTTATCAGTGAGGTCGGGAACCAATGTTGGATGAAAAGGCCTGGCCCACAGTTGGCGTCCCAGTTCATCCCAAAGGTCTTCGTTGGGCTTGAGGTCAGGGTTGTGTGCTGGTCATTCAAGTTCTTCCACACCAACTCGAGCAAACCATGGATTTATGAAACTCGCTTTGTGCATGGGGGGGGGCAGTTATGCTGGAGCAGGAAAGGAGCTTCTTCCCCAAACTGTGGCCACCAAGCTGGAAGCACACAGTTGTCTCAATGTGTTTGTTGGCTGCAGGGGTGTGACTGAAACAGTTCAGCTCAGTCACTGGGGGGGGTTCCATAAACTTTTGGATGTATAGTGTTTATTTTACAGTGTGTTGCAAATTTTCTCATGAAGTTAACTGCACCTGAGGAGTTTTACATGGAGTACCATGCTATAGGACAGGGCAGTGTTTAGTATCCGGCCTGCACAGGTATGTCAAAGAGTCAAAAGAGTTTATTTGTCAAGCACATGGTTGTGTACCATGTGTTGAAATGTGCTCCGATCTGAACCAGGATGACTGTGCGAACAATCTATAATGGAAAATGAAGCAAACACATATCCAAACACTAAGAAGAATAGAAACAGAAACAAGCAGTAAATAGATAAATAAGTAAGTAAATAAGTAAATAAATAAATAAATAAATAAATAGGCAAAATGGTAACGGAACAGTTAAGGTGCCCTGGAAGGGCAGTGACAGTGGGGGGGGTTGGAGCGGAGTGGTCAGAGATTATGTGAGGGTAGTGATGTCATGTCCGGGTTCAGAAGTCTTATGGCCTGTGGGTAGAAGCTCCTCCTTAGCCTCTTCGTTCTGGCCATAATGCTTCTGTAGCGTTTGCCTGATTTCATCAAGATGAATAGATGGTTGCTGGGATGAGACAGGTCACCGACGATCCTAGTCGCTCTGGTCCTGCATCTCCTGGTATAGATGTCATGTAGGGACGGTAGATCAGATCTGGTGCAGCGTTTCGCTGCCCGGATCACTCTTTGCAGTGTCTTGATGTCCCGAGCACAGCTGTTCCCAAACCAGGAGATGATGTTCTGAGTCAGAACAGTTTGTACAGCACCAGAGTAAAAGGTCTTAAGGATAGCTGGAGAGACCTGTAGCTTCCTCAGCTGCCGGAGGTGGTAGAGCCGCTGCTTTGCTCTACTGGCTTGAGCTCGGATGTGTACAGTCCATGTCAAGTCCTCAGTGACATGAACGCCCAGGTATTTGTAACTGCTCACCCTCTCCACTGCAGTCCCGTTGATTTTAAGGGGGGTGTAGGACCGCTGCTGGCGCCTACCAAAGTCCACCACCATCTCTTTCGTTTTGCCGACATTCAGTTGGAGGCAGTTCTCCTGGCACCATGATGCCAAGTTTTCCACCTCCTCTAAGTATGCTGTCTCATCGTTGTTGGAGATGAGGCCCAGCACCACCGTGTCATCAGCAAATTTGATGATGGAGTTGGAGGCGTGCGTGGCCACACAGTCGTGAGTGTAGAGGGCATAGAGCAGAGGGCTAAGTACACAACCTTGCGGAGCTCCTGTGTTGAGTGTGATGATGCCGGAGGTGCAACTACCCACTCTCACCACCTGTGGTCTGCCTGTGAGGAAACTGAGAACCCAGGCACACAGGTGGCAGTTCAATCCCAAGTCATTCAGTTTAGTGAACAGTCTACGGGGGACAATGGTGTTGAAAGCTGAACTGTAATCGATGAACAGCAGTCGCACATAGTTCCCCTGTTTCCTGTCCACATGAGTGAGGGTGGTGTGCAGGACATGGGATATGGCATCGTCCGTGGATCTGTTGGGGCGGTAGGCAAACTGAAGTGGGTCTACAAAGTTGGAGATGGATGGTGTGATGATGGCTTTGATGAGTCTCTCAAAGACCTTCATGACTACCGAGGTCAGTGCAACGGGCCGGTAATCATTTGGGCATGAGGGCTTATTGTTCTTTGGTACCGGGACAATGGTGGATGTTTTAAAGCACCGAGGGACTGTGGACTGAGCCAGAGACTCGTTGAAGATGGCTGTGAGAACTCCGGTCAGCTGGTCGGCGCAGGTATGTAGGCATCCTAGAAAGCTCCATGGCCCTCTTCTTACTTAGGCCTCCATATCCTCTGTATAAAGTTTTCTTTAGATGTTAATTGTTCAAAGTTGCTGTATATAAAACAAATCATACTGACAACTTGGATTTGGTGATCCTGAGAAGACATCATCTACAAATTTATGGCTTGTTAGCTTTTATGGCGTTCGTGATTAATTCATCTGCGCAACACATGTATCTAAGGGTGCCAAGTTCCAGAAAACTCTTGCGCAAATTAATTTGAGAGAAAGGACAACCATACTGAGCCAACCTTTTCAAATCCGTGACACATATTCGAAAGACGTTGTTGAATTATGGGGGGGGGGTAAATAAACCTGTTAATACCCCCGGGTTCACAGAGGAAGTGGCTAAAAGAAAATCTGGTGCGAGATGCCAGTGATCTGATGTGATTCTTTTTCGTCTTAATCA
Organism: Heterotis niloticus; assembly: GCA_018136845.1. Taxonomy (NCBI): domain Eukaryota; kingdom Metazoa; phylum Chordata; class Actinopteri; order Osteoglossiformes; family Osteoglossidae; genus Heterotis; species Heterotis niloticus. Next base: position 12,592,527 of record CM030901.1, on the reverse strand, counting down.
ACTTTGCAATGCAAAATTAGAGAAAACTTACAATTGGGAACCTGCTCATCTGCCATCTGTGAGTTCCAACATTTTTTCCCTCAGATTTTGCTACAGTATTTGAGGGGGAGATGGCAGTGGCTTTTAAAGCTACCTCAGATGTTCCTGAACACAACTATCAAAAGAAACGCTCCCTGAGCCCAAACTACATCGCCTGCACCCCTCACCTTTCATCTGCCGCTTCGATTATTGCGCCAGTGTGGTATGGGTTTATAATGAAATACCCCAGACCTAATCTAAGGAGGACCTCAATTTCATCATGGGGGACGCTCTACTGCAAGTCCTGGATCAGAATGCATGCTTGTTGTATGGTCAAACTTGGAAAAAGCTGTGCAGAAGACCAGTTTCTTGTGCACTAAGGGGTATTATTGTGTATATATTAAATTATTGCTATATATTATTAAGCCTATATATTACATTATACAAAGGTAAGCTAGAAAACATAATAGGAAATGGCAAAGTAATGGGGTTAGGGACATGGCAACGTCTTGTAACTCCACACACATTTCAATGTTATGCAGACTGGTGTGTGCCATTCAAGACGCTAAGGTTTGTCCTATGCGGACCAAGGACAAATGTGAAGTCGAATGACCAGGGCCAGAATGTGCACTGGACCCACATCTGAGGATCAACGGTGGTCTTGCTGATCCTCTATACACTACAGCAACCCAGTGAAAGCCCTGATGTCAATGTCATTGAGAATTCGTGGTACTCTTTGAACACTGTGGTCCAAGTCGAAACACTTCGCACAGGTTTGCCCAAATAAACGGGAAAAAATAACTCCTGAACAGTATACAAAGCTGTTACACATTTACCCCAACAGGCCTAAAGTTGTTACTGCAGCAAAAGGTGGCTCTACTAAACATTAATGTGTGGGGTCTGAATACTTAGGTAAGCAGTAGATTTCAGTTTCTTTCATTTTCTTTAAAATATCAGCAAAATTATTTTGGTTCTCATTAGAGTGTCTGAGTTCACAACAAAAATGCTAGTTGGAAAAATATGTGCAAGTATAATTTGTAATCCAGGCAATGTTGATAACTTTTAAGGCGTTTGAATACTTTTGCAATGCACTGTCAAAAGTGAAATTTATGAATATATATGTAGAGCACTAGGCTAAAACACCCAGTACACAAAATGAGTACATATATATGAGGTTCTGTGATAGAACTGAAACTGATGGACAAAAATAGAGGAATGTTCTTATAAAGATGAATATAAAACAGTGAGTTTGATCTGCAGCAGATACATCCCCGGGTTCCAGCTGGGTTGAGCCCCACAAGCCCCGCAAGCTGTTTTTGGGGGCTCTGTGGCTGCTCTTGTTTGGAGCCCATGTCAGACTGTGGGTAAGGGCCCATCACCAGAAAGCCAATGTGGGGGTTGGACTGTGATGTCAAGAAATGTTACTCATCTGAAGCCATGAGCAGGATTTAAGGTCTTCACGCTATCCTAGAGGTCATGGCCGGCGTGAACAAACAGAGTAATTAATCATGGCTGAGCTTTCTGGACAAAAAAGGCGCACCTGTTGGAGACGTTGAAACTCTGAAGTTCCTGAGATACAACTTTGACTTGTTAGCGTCTTGCTGAAGTTAAAGCAAAGCTTTGATTTCACTCGGCTTTTGATTCGTAAGAAAATGTAAAATGATTGATGCACAGATTCTGATGAGGTAAAGCATGAGGCTTTAAAAATGGAATGAGTCCATCTTCTCAGAGGGAGTCAGAGAGGGGCAACAAAAGGATTTCTGAACCTACCAGAGGCATTTAAATCCTCTTTCATCTCCAGCCTGGAAAAATGAACACATTTCCCCCCGTAACTGGAGAGCGAGTGTTTGCAGACAGAAGGAGGACAGCGGGTTTCAAACCCAATGCACTCTTCTTGCAAAGCTCTTCCCTCATCTTCCTTAGCACAGAGTAGAAATCAGAGGCCAGGCATCCCGAGGAGAGCCAAAGTGTGATCGTGCTGATCTGTGAATGGTCTGGAAATGGTCGATCCAAACAGTGGAGGACCCCCCTCAGTGGAAATTTGTCCCTGGTGAACCTAGTACCATGTGCTGGTACCCTTCATACTGCAGGTCAGCTTTGAGCGAATCCAGCTGCCCATCTCACCTCTTCCTCCCCAGTGTTCTCATCAGTTGTTCTCAGCTAACCCCAACACCCCCCACCCCCACGTATATTCCCTTAACCTCTGTCCTCCTCAGTTTTATTTTCATCCCAGTCTGGAAGGATGTGGAAGATGATTTATAGAGCACGTCCAATGGGTGCTGTTTCTCTGTGTTTTTTTTTTTAATATTTCCACAGGGTCGCAGACGCTCAGTGGGTAGTAGGCCAACGAAAACACCTCGCAGCACAGCACACGTCTGCCAGAACCCGCCGGCAAGCTGAACCGTTCCCGAGCTCAGGGTGGCGTGTGTTGTGCTGGCATGGGATGCTCTCGTGGCAGTGGGGTGAACCCTTTCATCATGTCAGGAAATTAATAAATCAGTCAACGGGACCCAGCTAATGGAGCCAGGGCTGATGTGGACTGAACAAAAAGATAATGTTGGTAATGAAGCAGACAGTGTAATCGCTCGCAGTTGTGTTCCGTACAACTCGTACATGTAGCGGTATTTTTCACTACACGACTGCAAATTGTTCCTGAAAAATTATTTTTGATTTAATTGTATCCATGAAGCTTTTATGAACTTCTGTGTGTGTGTGTGTGTGTGTGTGTGTGTGTGTGTGTGTAGACATGTACTGTATATATATAAAAGGCTTAATAACCATCCTGTGAGTTTTCAGTGGAATTGAATAAAGAACTAAATGTAGAAATTGGGTGAAACTTTGTTGACTTTTTTTGTTGCCTCTTTTACTTGCTTTACTAACATTAAGGATCTTCAAAACGTTGAGTTCTGTGGTAATGGTGGGGGCGCTACTTTAGAGACTGTGATTCTGATTCAGATTTTTAATGGTTTTAAAGGGTGTTTGTGACTATTGTTTACCCCGACATAAAGCAGAACAGCTCCATAGCCACCAGCGTTGCTAATATACAATCATGGGTATAATTTTGGCTCTGCAGGTGAGATGCGCTGTCATGAAACAACACTGAATAGAACTGACCAGACACCAGTAAAGAATGGAAAAAAAAATATAAGTTAAAATCGAATGCTTAAGGTTATATTTCTTTATCCGGGTTGGGCTTCTTAAAACACTCTGGTTGCAAAGCCATAAAAATCAGGCAAAGTTTAGGCTAAAAGGAATAAGCATATCATTTGGCGCAATATGAAAGCGTGCAAACCAGGAAGCGGTTACATGAACTCCTCCTACAAATGAAGCGCGGTGAGAGGAGCTCAAGCAAACCGAAAGGGGTGCTCCTCTACGCGACAGCGACGGCACGAAAAACACAAGGGCTCTCAGAGGTGCTGCCAGCGTGGAGTGAAGTCGGGATGTTTGCGCGGCAAACAGAGATGCGAACGTTTCTTAAAGAAATTCTCAGTGAACAGCGCATTGGGATGTGGCCTGGAATTACACTCCAGCAGAGACAATCGTGCTGAGGTTGCTTGTAGAATAATGCGGGGTTTTTTTTTACATTTATTCATTTAAGAGACCCCTTTCTCCGAAGCAACTTGCAATTTTATTTTACCATTTTAACCAACACTGTCTTTTATTGGTAGCTAAAATGCGATACTTTTGTTCGCTTAGGTAACACCGTTGTTCAGAGCAGCTAAGGTTTAACAAATTTAGTTGCAATACCAATTATCAGTTGTACAGCAGCCATTTTTACTGTATGAATTTAAGGTGTGAACTTTTATCAAAAATATTACAGCAGGAAGGTGATTCAAACCCAGTTTCTTTGATTGTAATGTGTTAAAACCACACTACTTCATGACTTAAAGTAAAATCGTTTTACTTGTCCTTGGAAAGTGTGAATTTTTAAAGCGAAAAAGCAAAGCATGCCTTTTTGTTGCAGTATGAAGCAGGCGGTGTTCACTAGTTGTTGTATACTAGTCTGAACATAGTTAATCACAACTACCATCGTAATATGTAAGTGCTTACAATTTTTCCAGCATTTTTCAGACTGAAGCAGATGTGTTGATGCCAGTTAAGGCTGCACCTGCATCTTCAAGCAAAAGGCCTGTAAGGAGCCACACTGGAACTGAGTAGGATCTCAGTCCAATAGCGTGAAATGTGGAAAATGTTTCAACTCTAATGTTTATACACAGTTTTTGTTATGCTCAAATAATCATTTCCTGCATTAATGGAAGATAAACACAATTTTAAAAAGGTAATGGTCTACAAAAAATACTTTAATCTTTATATAATATCATCCCACACATTAAGAAAATTGTGAGCTGACGACAGGCCTGCAAGCAGTGGACTTCCTTTAAAAAAAAAAAAAGAAAAAAGAAAAATAAACTCCACAAACTGACAGCCCCGAGTGCCAAACCTGTTTGCGGTGAGGGGAGAGAAGTGCACATACCAAAGGTTAAAGGTCAGCTCTTTGGGGAATAGCAAAGCTTGGGAGAAATAAGCGCAGAACTAAACCATGGCACTGCTCTTCCAGCTGCACATGCCATTTTGATTAAACCGATGTCTTGGGTGAGCGTTTCCCTACATAAATAAACCACATGTGGATGTTAATTCCCTCTTTATGTTACGGGCTTAGATCAGCAAAACACAATTTCACAATATCTTGAATTCAGTAGGACATTCCGTGTTTTTACAGTTGACTCAAATTCATTGTGCTGTGTATTGAGGCTTTCATGTGGTTGCACAGCGTCACTCTTCCATAACCGTGTGCTTCGGCCTCACAGTCCACTGCTGAACAGTTTTAGGCAATGGTACTGTTTGGCTTTAAAAGATGCAACTCCCGTAACCCCAACAAATGAATAAGTTCATCCTGTCACCTAAAGAAAGATAAAAATGGTCCACCGAGCATTCACAGAGACTTCCCAGCATGCTATCAGTGTAGGGAGACTGAGACTGGATGTCTCCCCTTCAGAAAACCACCAAACCATATGTACCTTCTACATGAGCTCACTGCATTCTGAGAACATAATGTTATCTTATACAGGACATAACAGTACACACATAGAACGAATTATTAATTTCCCTGTAGGAATTAATAGTTATACCCCATCCCGTCCCATCCTATCCTGCCCTATCCTAACCCATGTTTCCACAGATGTTGTGCCCAGAAATGTAGAATTCTTATCTGTTGCTTTTACTCTTCTATTCAGTTCCTGCTGTACAGGTTTTGCCCAGGACGCCCAGGCAAAAACTCACACTTTTCACCGCTACTGAACATTTTATCCTCAGTTTGCCTCTTCCGAGACTGTCACAAATCTGCCGCTGTTTTTCTACCTGAATATGACAGGTTTATCATTTGCCTGTGGGCAGGTTAAACGCTCGCAAAACTACTGGGGAGCACATCAAACGGATGAGGGCACTGCCGACATAATTACACACATTTTACCAGCGAGCAGGTGACTTTGCACATTGCAGGCTACCTGTGATGCATAAGCAACTGTGGGCTTTCCAGTGAGAGGGAATGAAATATGAATGGGATTATGGATGTGAATACACAGGAGAAGTTTTAGGAGAGCCATCAAAGCTGCTCATGTATAGTGGGAGGTATTAAGGTGCAAAAATTTTGATGCTGTAGGAAGAGGTGCTAACTTCATCCCTGTGCTAAGATATTCATAGAAAAATAAAGCGATGTCGGAAAACCTGAAAAAAATTAACTTCACCTTGATTTACCCATTGATACTGCAGGGTATTCTTACAATATCTCTTCAAAGTACTAGAGCAGCTACAGAGATTCAGACCAACAACCTCCATTTCTAAGATAACCGTTCTAGCCACTAGACTACCTGTTGCCCGGTACTGTACATGTAAATGTATAGGTACATATAAGCATACAATAAATATGTACAGAGGCTTGTGAATGTTATTGCGAAAAGCAGCATATTAATACAGCTCATGGTTCTCCCTTTCTCTGCCCCAAACACGTCCATGGATTTTGAGAGCAATTTTGGCGGTAGTTGCTCAGAAGCAGTAGTTCGCTGGGCTCCTAGATTAGCTAACGTGTCCTGCATATGTGAGTCCCATGTGTTAGGAGCGAGCGGTCCGAGACAAAATGACCCCATCGATCCCGCCTCTCCCCGCATGCGGGGTTCTATCGATTTCTCAGTGCAGCCGCTTACATGTGGATTGCAGTGGGATCCATACAAATTAGGCCGATCACTAAGGTCCAACTTCCACCTGTAGTTCCAATGCACCGGATGGGGCGGGAGTCACTGTGCCAACCCTTCATGGACAAGTGAGGCGGGGAGGCAAGGGGGTGGTAAGTTGTAAAAGGTCAACTCCCTGCTCTACAGCCTCATTTACAAGCCAGTTGACATTTTTATCCAGGCTTCCTGAAGAAAGGCAAAAATTGTGAGCATCATTACTCCACAGAACACTTTGTATTAGATGTGCAACTGCTTTTGGTCCGCTCCTCAAAGTGGGAGTGGCTTCTAACCTCTGCTCGCCTGCTTGCCGCAAAAGATTGAATGACCCTTGTTGCTTTCAATTCCAAATTATAAATCGGAGGAAAGTGGGCTTTGAGATTAATTTAAGATTAATTTCGTCCCTGAAGGCTGAATGGCTGGGTGATGAGTGTAGGGGGCATAAAGCACCACCTGAAAAACAGAGCAGGATGGCAGCTAAAAACGCAGCACTCGGACATGCATCTTCACCCTTGTTGCATACTTTACCTTTTCTATAACTGGAGCCTAAAAGAGTTCCTTTAGTAGATCTGAAGTCAGTCTGTCTTTTGTGACTCCTACACCAGTGAAGACCCCCCCTCTGGCGGCATAAACACGCTAAGTTATAAGTTATAATGGCCTGGGTCTCCACCAAGTCTCCTCCATTTGTAGCCATTTTATTCCTGTATTTGTTGGTTGGGTATCGCTACAGTGCCACTTTTATTATCTTTATGGCTCATGGCAGCACGGCGGGTGGTCTAGGGTTGTTTATCTGAACGTGGGTTCAAATCGGAGCTTGCATGTTCTCTATGTGCTTTTGGGAGTTTGGTCCCACGGTCAGACCAAAGGCACTTCAGGTGAATGGGTGGCTTTAAATTGCCTATAGTGGGAGCTGGTGAGTGAGTGATGGCCCTGTGATTATCACAAATAAATAATGAGTTTCAATGAGCAAACCCAACTTCCTGCAGGAAGACCTATGACACACACATGCAGGATCACTTTTAGACTTTGAGAGCAGTAACCTCTGAACAGGTAGTAGAAGGTATTTGCTTGAATGTATCCTTGACAAGGATTTCAAGCTAGAAAGTCTGTGATTCATTACCCCACCCTGTCTGTTTTCTTTTTTACTTAACTTGCAGACATGGACTCCCTGGCAGAAGAGGTCACCCCTGACCTCCCTCCCACAACAGGCAATGCTCAGACCAAGCAGATGAAGATGGTGGGGTGACGCCATACGTCTGGTCAGTGGACAGCATGTGGTCCAACTGCTTCGATGGCCCAGTTCCAAGGCATAGAGCCTACACCCTTGCCTCTGTATATATTTCGTTTCAAATGCTGCTGGCGCTCCAGTTTTATATAAATAAATATTTCTGCACAACAGAGCAAAGGGACCGTTTAATTGACTGGCCTCTTTATTAGCTTTGAGCTGCTCAAATAGAAACCAAACACAGGGGCAAAGTTCTTGCACCAGCTGGACCCAAAAACAGAGCAAAGAAGTTAGAGCGAAGGGGTCTGTCTTCGTATAGCCAGAAAAAGCAGAAAGATATTGAGAAGCTGACGTTCTCAGCACATTCATGTTCCACCAACGCATGCGCCTCCGGTCAGTATTAAGCGTTCGATCCATCTTTCTTGTCTTTTTCAACTTCTAGTGTTACTTTTGTGCAATTTCTTTTGAGTGTGTAGTAAATGCAAGGAATATATAACATACATCTCAAAAAGCTTGTTTTAAGTGAGTTCATTTCATCACGCGACCTGACACTTTTGAATGTGAAGCACGTATGCATGCAAATATTCACTCCTCCAAATGGTTATGAACAGTCGACCGCGGCTCCCGGTAGCATTTGTGGCCCCACCCCTGCAAAGTGCCTTATATTTGCATTTGAATTGCCTCTTAAATAGATGTTCAATTAAAGCCACTGTTTACTCAAAACAAAGTGTTTCTAAACTGACAGTTAGCTGAGCAAAAAAAAAAAAAAAATTTATACCTACTGTATATTTCAGGAAATGAAATAATTGCTTGGAAATGGCTCCAGTTTTTGGCCCGGGTTGCATATTGTTTTTTTTTTTTTTTTTTTTTTTGCTGCTAGCCTCCTTCATTTTTACATTAATTGCAGAATCCCCGCATGCATCTGGGTCCAGTAGCTAAAGAGTACGAGAAACCGTTTAGTGATGTGCCAGATTTTTTGATAAGTGCAATCCTTTAGGGAATCACATCTGCGAGTCCCCCTGCTTGTCTAATAGCTTCATTTTCTGACTAGTTGGACCGTATCCACTTGTAGTGTCACTCAGGAAAACACTCAGTGTAAAACAGCTAATACCACCTCGCAATGTAAATCAGCATTCGAAAGCTTTCTGTGAGTTTGGTGACTACTTCAAAACACTCCTCATAATATGAACTCTTTGCCCCACTTGATAACTTTTCTCCATCCGAGTGGGTTTCGGGTTTATAACTCTCACAAACACGGAAGAGAAGCACGCGGCTATTAAAAATGCGCCCCCATCACTCAAACTAGTGCAAGTATGAGGATTTATTGACTGAGTTTTTTTAAAATTCTGTTTTACTTCTTCTGAAATTAGAACTTTGAAGCCTCAGCAACTTGTTTTTAACTCAAGGAATTCCAGCTATGTACAAAGTGTTTACATGCTGCCGTAAAACCCTCTTAAAAGCAATGAAATCTGTACATTGGTGACCCTTTGATGTTTCCATTGCTTATGTTTAAACCCCATTTGTTTGTGCTTCTTTTCATGCCATCACTTGTAAGGTTTCCACTACTTTAAAGCATATTTAGCGTTTTAAATAATGAAGACATGAATCGGTTAACTGGGCTGTAGAGACCAAATCTGCAATTGGAAATGGAAGGGAAACCAAGTGAACCTTCTGGGGTGTGACACTAAATTTGACAGCGTGTTTACTTTTATTCATTTAGGTGACACTTTTGTGTAAAACAGCTTGAATTGTTAACGTTGCTGACTAAGTCACAAAAATTAATAGCAAAACGCTGCTGGAGCAGCAGGTATTGCAGTGCTAAGTAGTGTACCCTTAAGCAAGGTAAACTGCTGTAGTAAAAGGCCATAGTTGTATAAATGATGGCTTGTTGTGAAATCCTCCCGTTTTAAATTGCCTTGGAGAAGAGTGTTGGTTAAATGTCTGATAAATATTTATTGCAATAAGCCTGGGTGGTTGTGTTTTTTTTTTTTTTGTGTCTATTTGGAATGAGGACTTTCGCACTGCAGGAGAGCAACTCTAACCGCTGCACCACCTGCTTGTAATTTTTTGTTTCTCACAGTCACACAACTGCTAACTTCACAATGAATTTGGAAAAATGTGGAGACTGCTGCGAACCAAATCATTATTTTCATTCAAAAATCAGATTTAAAAAAAAAAATATATATATATATATATATATATATCCTTATGGAAACATTTTTTTTCACACGAATGTGAGTTTACCTGAGGGTTACCTGAGGGTTAGCACACTTCCACTGTGTGCAGAACCGAGCATTTATTTTCAGTGTCCGCGATGCTTGAAGACAAATATGTAGAATTCCCACACTGCCTTGGATCAGATTCGAGTTAGTGCTGTATCACAAGCTGTCGCTCTGGGTGGCGACGATTGTACCACAGTACGGCTCGGTTTGTATGTCTAGGGAACCACAAAGGCCGGCGGCTGGCAGCCACCTAAACATTGCCTCTGTCCCACAGTTCCCACGACTCCCACCACTGCCGGCAGACAAATCGGGTCTTCCCTTCCCTTCACAGAAATCCACAGCTAAAGTGTGAACGGCGTAGACCACTGTGCCGGTGCCAAGAATGAATAAAGCTAATGCGACCGAAAAGAAAACGAATGAATGGCGTGAGTGTGTTCGCCGAGAAAGGATGCTGTGTCTGAACATCCCTATCACTCTGTCGCACAACAGGTCTGAAGGCCTTCACGTAGGAACGCTAACAGGTTGCACTTCACACTTGGATCTGTCACAAGCATGATAACATAAACCACCTGTCCAGCAATATTAGATAAACGTCTCATTAGCAAACGGTGCGACCTTTGACCCCTGATGATGACAGATATGTCACAGGCTGGCCAGATGCCAGGAGACTCCTGGGGATCAGCATCCATTAGTTGGGGGTGTGAAGGTGAAGCTGGTGTGGATAGGTGATGGGGGGGGGTGATGTCTCACTTGCTGGGACCTCACAGGTGAGCACACCTGAATCCTGCCATCTGTCACCAGGAGACGGAACGAAGCCTGATTTGTCTCAGTGCTCAGCCCCCAGCTGTCACTCCACTCACCTGTCGGTGTGACACAGCCGCAGTCCCAATTGGCACCCCCGTGGCCTTGTGTCACGCTTGCCGTCACCGGGGCAAAAAGGTTGCAGAGCAGCACTGGAAGCAGCCTTTCCAGGAGGGATACGCGGCTGTTTTGGCTGAAAAAAAATTGCGAGCCACATTTATGACACCAAAACTGACTGAAATGTTATGCCATCTGTCGGATAAAAGTGCCTGCGTGCCACACAAGCAGGTATCAAAGTACACAGCTTTCAGTTGAATTCCAATCTATTCATCTGCAAAATTAAGAAAGAATCTGTCAGCCACACCAGGGGCTGTGGCTCATATCAAAATGCAGAGAGGAGCGCCTGTCAGTCATCTCCCAGGAGGCAGGACATCAATGGATGTGGGAGAGGGAGGATGGCGCCCACCCAGAGTAATGGGTGGTGCTACACACCTGAACTTTAATAAGAAAGAAAGCATTTGTTAAAACTAATGAATATCCTTAAATTCAATAGATATACACAGTACAAGCAGTATGATAGTGTTAAAGAGTTCTAAAAATATTAGGTGCAAATATTATTATATCACATCCACTGAAATTCGGATTTCTGCACTTATTTGAACATTTTTATTCAATTTGGCATGTAGCACAAGAAACTGGTTGCAAATGCGATTTAAAAAATCAGGCTAATTTCCGTCTGCACCTTCTAAAAATTGAGTCCGTTTTACCGCAGTAAATTGGAACCCAGGCATTCCTGCTCGGCTAATAAGACCCGGATATAATTACATGTACGGCAGTGTTGCCGCACCAAATGATAAATTCTAAGTTGTTCATTTCTCAGCAATCTCTGGTGTGCTTTTTTCTATGCAATTATTATTTTTAATACCCATGATTACAGTGAAAAAAGGGGTGAAAAAATTGTCTTTATTTCTGCGCTATTCCCAGCAGAAACTGCACAGCTGATAATTACTGATGGAGAATAAATAGGTGTCCTTGTGTCTCCGCGTGAAAGGGGGAACTCTTGAGCTCTGTGGAGATAAAGTGCGAAACAAAAGCGCTCCGAAATGAACAGGGGTCGTCCTTAACACCGGTAATTACCGCCGGGGATAGCAGCCAGGCCCCGGGTGGGGGAAGGCAGGACAGAACATGTGCATCGGCCTCCCTTGGTGGTGGGCTGGTGGGCATTCATTTGTGACGCACACTGAGGACCCCACTTAGGTCTCCCCCATGCACAGCTTTAGAAGAACTGTGTGAAAAGTCTCAGCCAAGTCCCAATTATTATTACTGCTACTGCTACTGCTACTATTACTACAACAACAACGACAATAATAATAATAATAATAATAATAATAATAATAATAAATGTATCCCTTTCCTTAAAATGCTTGTTTTGTATACTTGGCCACTCATTAATTTAATTCAGAAGAGGTACCATGCACAGGGGAATAAGCGGAAGAGGTGAGACTTGAACTTAGGACCTTGCGGTTGCACAGTGGAAGCTGTTAATGCTGCACAGAAGGGAAAATTAAGTTTAGAATTGCCAAAAGTGGAAGTTCTTTTGCCTGTGGCCTAGCAGCCCTTTTAGGGCTCTGCTTTGCTTGAACTACGGGCTCCTGTTCCAACCGTCCCATAGTAAAAAGAGAAAATTGACAGAAGCAAATTGCATCACTTCTATAGACAACTGTAGAAAACATATTCATCCATCCATCCATCCATAGGAAATACCAATACATTTACTGTATCAGATGCTTTGCAACTCAGCTTAGACTGACTTGCCTATTTGTAGAATGATGGTCACTGGGCCTTCGGAAATTAAAGTACTCACTGTACCTGTCCAATAATGCATCACTACGCCAGGTGGTCAAGCAGAGGTATTAAGACAGCACTCACGGTTGTCACCGTATTTATTACAACCACATGTCACTTATGCTGAAATTCCATGCTGTATGGTGCCTGAGCAGGGCCACTCGGCAGGAGACGGGATTGGACCCTGTGTCTCTGAACAGCGAGACAGCGGCACTCACTGCTGCACTACCCGCTGCCTCTGTTTATTGCTATGTTCTGCATTGGTGACTGAATGCTAGGTAAAAAAGAAGAACAATAAAAACGGAGCCCTGGAGAGGAGCCACATGACATCTGCCCTGCTTTGCCTAGGCAAACGGAGCAGATAGCGGTACAACAGAGTAAAAAGAGTCCAACAGCATTCAGAGCTGTAGTACACGCTTTCTTAAAAAGGGAAATTCATTCCAAATTAGTTTAAGCCTAAGTGGGCCAAGATTCATTAAGCCTCGCTGCTGTAATACCTGTGAGGCAGCCGGTGGGGGGCATGTTAATGGAAAAGCCGGATGTGCGCAGGAGTCAAAAGCATACCAGCCGGTGCACCTGAACGCTCGGGGTACACGAGCCCGCGTGACCCGGCAGCAGCCGCTCGGCTTCCTGGGAGCCAGACGGATCAATTTGCAAGCGGGAAAGAAACACCCGGAGGAAATCAATTCCTGTTCTGCGAAATCCATTGCCATCTAATCCGTGTTTCAGTCAGATGTGCTAATATGTTAACCTAGCCTGCAGATGCCAGATAACAGCAAAAAAACACATTGAATATTTCTCTCATACGCCTCGCACATCATATTAGCCATAACACAACGACCTTTATTAATATTTATATAGTGTTTGCCACAAAACACCAAAGAGAATCAAATAACCCCTCCCAAATAAAAAAAAGAAATGAATTTACATATTCTAACAATACACTCCTGCATTTATTCCTGAAGCCAGTGGGTACAAGTCGCAAAACATATTTATTTCAAATGGCCATCACACCTGTGAATTTTGTAAGGAGTGAAGATGTTATTTTGGTCTTCCCAAAGAGTCTGCTGTTCCTGAATAGAAACATTTGGGATTAAATTAATAAACAATTATGTCCTCTGCAGGTAGCAAAAAAAAAGTTTCCAGCAGATGCAAAAATACAACCGCTAGTAAAAGTGGAAAATATTACAATTAAACAATTCACCAATTAAATAATGGAAAAAAAAAAAAATCAAACCAGGATGTTTTTGGCTTTAGCTATGTATTAATACAAATATTTTAAAATACCCACTCGCTGTTAAACACTTTCATTTCCTATTAATAATAAATCTGTTTTATATACAATATGTGTATGTACAGTATGTAGCTCATATCAGTTTTTCAACAGCAGAAATCAAAGGTTTGTCTCAGTTTGCCATTTAAATTTCATTATTTTATGACAGATTTATTAAAAAATTGTTTATGCTGGGACTGGCTGCGGCCTGTGATCAAAACTGATCTTGCAAGACAAGGTGTCTGTGTTGTAAATGTGCTGAATAAATACAACAAATTCATTAAAGCTGACTTTAAACTTTTACAGGCATGAAGGAGAGTTGAAACCCAAGCCAAAATGTCCTTGCAGTTTCCTGGGCTCCGCACTTTAAAGCGCAGTTTTCTAACCAATGTGTGTAAGTTGCCTGTGGCCACCATAATAAATGAATGACCTCAGAGGGTCATCACGGCTTCCCATCCCACAAAGGCCTCAAACACAGAACCACGTTGGTTCACAGCAAAGCTCCCCCTGAACCACAAGGTCCGCCGTGCATTGACTTATTTCATTTCGGAAATTTTTTCCACATCATGGGAACAAATTTAAAATTTTATTAATATGCAGTCAGTTCTGCTGTAAATGCTGTTTATCATGCAATTGTATGCACTGCAGTGAATGATCTCCATCACACATAGTTAAGCTGGGGAAGTTTGGGAATAATGCAGTACCACAGTGACAATTCACCTTTGCCCCCCTTTTTTTTTTTTTTACATTTTTGTCTAACTTTATTTACTTTATTACAGTTTAATGTTACTGGCCAAAGTGCTAAAGAATTCTGAAGGCCATTAAAGAAAGGCTTCAGTTCTGGAACAGAAACTGGATGCTACAAAGCATTTGGAAAGAATCAAAAGAACAAAGTCCATATTCTTTCATTATTTTCATATGCTTTATGATATAGTTGGAGCAGATTATGATTTTGGAAGGTTTTGCACTATCGTCTAATTTAATACTGAATGTGCTAACGGTTTTTAGTAAGTGATGATTGCTGTGTTTAATGTGCTCTTCCCAACTGTAGCCGCTACTTTTATTGCCAGTGCGGACATAACTTTATGCTTCATAAGAGCTCAGCTGTAGAGTTAGAGCAGAAATGACTATAACTGTGATTTAAATGTGTAGGGCATGCAGAATATTTTGCATGTCAGGTATAACGCTTTAATACTTACTTTATATGCCTGACCAGGGGTGTAGTGGAAACATTTCCCTCACCGGTAGGGCAAATCTCTGTGTGTGTGTGTGTGTGTGTGTGTGTGTGTGTGTGTGTGTGTGTGTGTAAGACAATCTCTTGCCATGACAACTACTCCAAAAGTCATCTTTCCTTTTGAAGGACCTGCTCATTAGAACCAACGTACTGAACCATGTGCTTCCACACAGAGCCGAGGGCAGCGCTGTCCCATCTGAACTGCTCCTGAACTGTGCCCATGTTCCCACCCTCGAAGCTGGGGGTATGTGGGGGGTGCTATACCTCCCAAGTTGTGCCAGCAGCTATCTGCTGAAAACACTTTGAAATTGAAACTGCTGGGCGTAGCCCCGTAAGGCCCCTGGTAGCCCCTTCTCTGGCTGTCATAAATCAGCATCCCTGGTTGCTCATTCACTTGGAAGATGCAGGATGTATCATCTATTCATTTGGGGCAATTAAGACCTGAATAAGTAACACCAAACTTCCTGACCTTCTCTGACCCTCTTCTCATCTCTCCGGGATCCTTATCTCAGTCTGGGCCATGTGCATTTTGGAGAGTTTACAGGAAACTGCTGTGGAAGTAAATAAGGGCTATAAGGAGAACATGCAAAATATAGATGTTTGCTACAAACTGGTTGCAAAAAAAATCACCCACAAACACTTCTAATAATTTCTGATAATAATGATTCAGAACTGACACAGAGAAAGTAGTCTAAAACAGATTGGATGCAATTTTCACAAAGGATTCTTGGAATGATGCATTCTGGGAAAGATGCAATCTCTTTGACGGTTTGTGCAGTTTATCTGGGTCATATTAAATCTGACATGTCATTTTATGGATGATCATCTTATAATCTAAGTAGTGGGTCAACTTGCAGAGCAGCATGGGCTCTTATTTAAGGTTCTGAAGGACAACCAGAGCAGATCATTAGAACATTTCTGCACTCCTTCAGGGCGGTCCAGCGATAACCCATACTTTGGAGTCCATTCCTGGCCAAGGGAAAGAGCCGAGTCCGACAGGGCTCCATAAAGTTACAGCTAAGGACACCAAACATTACCGGACCCTGGTTTAAATCGCTCCTCCTGTGGTAACACTTTTGCTTTCGTGGTACCTGCTTTGTTTTGGTAAAATAAAATGTATCCGGAGATATAAATGGGTAAACACACACAATAATAACAACAGTACAGCGGAAGAATTCCTGTCCACTTTTCTCCACTTTTGTAAAACTGGAACTGTATGATAATGTACAATTTCTTTTTTGAATGAAGAACATTCAAAGAATCCCACGTCTGCATGTTATTTAGACCAGAGCTTTACCCTTTTTGAGCCAAAGAGTCTCGGTTCAAAATGAAGGACCCCCACCGTTGAAAAATATTCAATAAATAAATTCAGAAAAAATATTGTACTCAGTTTATTGCACTAAATCTTGATCACCTGCACACAGAATTATTGCATAAATACAGTAGCAGAGGCAAAGCAACATTTCTGTTTTATTTTTGTTTGGTTATGGTTAGTTTCAGAGCAAGCAAGCACTTCATAGCCCTCGTGAAACCAGTCCATGGACCCCGAAAAACTCTTGGAAACACTTGGTTTCTGTCAAAATGAGGAACTTTTTAAATAATTTCTTAAATGAACTGCTTACAACCTATCCATTTTAATATCATTTTAACATTTTAACTTCAGCTTCAGTGCCTTGCAGTCAAGAGAGGACAAAACCAGTGAGCTGGTCTCAGTCTCGGCAGTTTAAACATAACCAACTGTCATTCATTCACCAGCACTGCTAACCAAACTGTTGCCGGTTCACCCCCCGCCGTCATGCCTTAGTTTTAGCAAACATGTTTGGGTGGGTAAAGTTAGAAAACACGAGCGGTGTAAGACGATCAGTAAAATTCCTGAGCCGCGGTGCAATGACTTGGATTCTGCGTCAGTTTATCTCATCCACATCCCCTACATACGTAGATGTTTACAAAATACACAGTGGACCAGGTCAGGCACCCTGGTATCTGGCGGGAAGCGCTTCTGATTTATAGGTCTGCTGACCATCCCTCACCCTGCGTCTGCCTCACGCTCCGGTGCTTATTTAAGACAAATATTTTTAATCACTGTTTTCCTTGCCAGCAGCCTGGATAATCGGTCCGTGGCAGCGCCGCTTCGCTCTTTAGGTGGGAACCTGACAAATGGGCCGCGGGAGGCCTCGCTTGTTTTAATCAGGGTGGCGGAGTGCTCGGCACTTTCAGAGCGGTCTTTTCACCTTCAGAGACCCCCATTAAACCAGCCGCCCCATTGCGGGCGTTGTGTACACAGCTGCGGTCAGGACAAACGCCGGCATTCAGGCGAAAGCGCAATAGATAATTTCAGTAACCCTGTTATAATAATGGATTCCAGAGGCTTCACTGCCGGTCACCTGCCAGATAGGTTGAGACGGCCGTGATGGACGCTCCGAAATGGGACCTGGCTCTTCATTGCGACTTCAACGACAGCGTGAACGCACATCATCCGTTGAACCCGACATCCCTTCCGCAGTCCATTAGGTAAATTCCCCCTGCCACTATGATCTCAAAATGCGAGTCAGTCAGACCAAGTTTAAATATTTTACTGGATTGAACAGCAGGTTCTCTATGCAAAGCATTTTGTTGGGCAGCAGGTAATGCGGAGCTTCCAGCTGCTTTCTGTGGATTCAGTGGTTGCAAGTTTGGATTCCACCTCATGCTGTACAACCCTGGAGCGAGGTGCTTACCCTGTAGTACTCCAGCTAAAGCTTTCCAGCCCTGTAAATGGGTAAATCACTGGCTTGTAATGGAAGTTTGAACAGAGTATTGAAACATACCAGTGAGCAACAGGTTTCTAGGGGAATAAAAATCACTTTTTTTTTACAAATATTGGATAAGATGGTCCTTGGCCTTAGAAAATAACAAACAAAGTCATCCTCTTATTAAAAATAACAGTCAAATGCAAAACACAAAACTCACTCTGAAATACCAGAATATTCAGGGCATAGAGATATTAAAACCAACAATCGCGGCATACGAAGTCACCAGATACATTGCAGCTTAAAAGCTCAAATTCAAATTCTCACTTTACATTTCTTAAAATCCCCTATTATTAAATTTAAAGACCACAAAAACACAATAATACATAACATAAAAGCACAAAAGCACCTCTGCCTAAAAGAGTTTCTAGAATAAAAAACAGCTCTTGAATGCTTTGAGTTTCTTCTGAGTCTAAACTGATTTTTATAAGTCGCTGATTTTTAACAGTAATTTTGGGATGTTGTGTGTCTTCAGCATTCTTGAGCTTTTTAATAATGTATTTAAGATGTTTTATTGTAATGATAGCGGTGCTTACATTTTTGTTATATATATATAGGTAATTTTATATAATGTCTAAGTCTATGTATTTTATAATTGTGAGAGTTTGTTAACTGTGTTAGTAGTTTAATTGTAATTTCTTGTAAACTGGTATTTGCTATGATTTAACTAAAGTTGCTTTTTTGAAGATGGTTTTTGACATCTGTTTGGTGTTTTCAATGCTTTTTTTGGCACCTAATAAAGTTGAGAGCAGAGTGGAGAGAACTGGTGTCACATCTGGCCAGGTGTAAGGTGAGATGTGATGATGCTTTTCTCCCATGTGCTTTTTTGTACACTGCACCCCATCCAGAACCTTCTTCAGTTAAAATATCTCAATTTCAAATTAAAACGTCCTCCCCATTGCCTGTGTCCACACTTAGCAGCTGCTGTGATTACAGATGCAGCAGCGCCGCTACAGGGTAACTCCCACAATGCCCAGGCGGTTGGCGTGGTGTGCGTTTTGGAGCAACAGGCAGAGGGCATTGAGGGCGACAGAGGCGAAAGGAACCCGGCTCTGGGTCGTGTGTTTGCAGGCAGCTGTGGCTTTCCTACTGGACAAAGAGCTCATTGTGTCAGAGGGCTTCAACCCCGGGGGCTTCCTGCCTTTAGACATTAACAAGCGGCTGCTGAATACAGGCGCAGCTCTCTCTCTCTCTCTCTCTCTCTCTCTCTCTCACACACACACACACACAAACACACACACACACGCACACGTTAGCTCAAGACACAACTGGTCATGTGATTGCCTTTTCTAACCTCTTTACAGGCCTCTGAATGCAGAACATTATTTCATCTAAAACATTTTCACATTTTCACAATGAGTTATCATGGTTTACGCAAAGTGTCAATGAAAACCTTCCCCATGTTGGATATATATATATATATATATATATATATATATATAAATTCATTCCACTTCTATTATATTAATTCATTCCACTTCTATTACCAACTTGGGGAAGGTGTATATATATATATATATATATATATAATTCATTAAAATGTAGCTCTGGTTGGAATGAGTTATTTTCAGAAACTTAGAAACATCAGATTCTTACCTTAAACTGGTCCAGTAAACAAAGAAACAAAACAAGCTGAATGAGTGAGAAATTTGTTGTAAGCAGCTTTGGGAAAGGAATGTAAACAGATATTTAAAAATGCCTTTGCAAGCGGGTCAGCAACAGACATAGAAAAGTTCTTATCAAAATGTTTTTGGGTTTTGTTTTGCTCTCATCCTTGTGCTGTAGAAATATTTACGGTGCATGGATCACACAAATGATGCCACAGCCTGTCAAGCCTCAGCATAGATTTTTCACCCCTATCAGTTGCACAGCAGGTCATGCAAATCACGCTGATATGTTCATTGTCTACCGAGGGGCATCGGTTGTCTGTTTCGGCCTCAAACCCTCCACGCTACTGTTATCGATAATGCTTTCTGTCCTTGATAAAAGTGACACTAAGCGTCAAGCCATCATCAAGCAGGTAATCCATTATCGAAGCGCCGTGCCAATTTAAATAAGCGGCCACCGGCTACCCAACCTTGACCTTGTAAACGGCGCCGACCCCGAGGCCCTCGATTTACACATTTCATATTTCATCATCAGGACAGTCGCAGCCACCACGCAGCCAAAGCCATATTTAAATAAATCTCGGCAAGCACCTGTCTGAATGCATTTTATAACGTCGATGGAGTTACAGATTCATTTTCTTCTGATCTTAATTCGAAAGGTCAATAAGAGCCGATCTCACCGAAACCTTTTCTTAACTGCGTGTGCAGAGCAAACTTGAGCCTCTGGTGTGAGAGGAAAGCCAAACACCTAAGGTACAAAGGAAGGTTCCAGAACAATGTCCTTGCGGAACAATGGCAGGAGGCGAGGAAAAGGGGCCTCTCCACAAGGAGCCTATTACTGCTAACTCGTTTTTTAAAGAACATCACTTTTTCATGTGTGACTCTAGGCTGGCTTTAAATGCAAAAAAGAAAAATGGAGAAAAAAAGACAGTATTACTCATTTTTAATGAATGCTGCAGAAACACATTTAGCCTTCAGTGTCTGTTGGTGTTTCAGCTGCTCACATTGTGGGAAATCCAGAAGTGATACAGCCCACAGTAAATGTCAATACTCAGGGATGGCATGATTTATGGAACATATGGGTTTGCTGCTTCAGTATTCACATCCAAGTTCCATTACTGGCGGACTGGGCCTTTATGGCCCGAACGGAACGTTGAGCGGCTCTCTGGGATCCTTCTCAGGCAGATTTCTCCTTATGTGGAAGTATGTTCTCCCTAACCAAGTTCTTACACGCTTCTTTATAGGTCTGTGTGGCTCAATTTTGAGCAGATATTCTCACTAAACAGAATACACCGTAGAGCCAATATAACATAGGCAATGTGCTTCACATTTCTGGCCCGCACGATAATTCAGTCTGGGTTTTATCGATTTCATATGCTTAAACATAAACTTGGCAATGTTTTGTGTCTGACAGTTAGAAACCACTGACCTATGGAACGTACCTACAGGTAATGATTGACTGAACAACAACTGAAAAGACGTACGTGACGTAATCATATACATATTTTATAGATGCAGGATATAAAGATTTCTGAACAGCTTAAGCAACTGTATAATAACATTCCAACATCATGCATCCTTTATGGTCATCAAAAATACCCCTTGGAAAAACAGAGAGAAATTTTAAACTGATTATGTTAGAAATGTATAAAAAGCAGGCAGTGCTATTCAGGTCCAGCTTTTGACCAAAGTAATTTTGCATTATGTCAGATCCACAGTGGAAAAAAGTTTGCTGAAAGATGAATTACAAAGCAACAGTTTTAGCACAAATTGGATTAAGAAGTCCTTGTTTCAACATAACAACATGAGATATGCATTTTGACAACTGAGGTTTGAGAAACCCTCAGATCAGTGGATTGAGGGCAGTTTGAGATTGGGGAAGCGGCGCGGACACGACGTTAAACCACAGCTTCCTGGATGCTGCCTGCTGACCGAAAAGGAGCGCAGTTAACAAGGCGAGATGCCAACCTTCGTCTTTGGGCCTTGATCTTATTGTGAGCTCATTAAAATCAAATTTGGAGCCATGAGCAGAACCCTGGTGAGATTCTTGAAAGCTCTTCTCTTGCATCTGCATCTGCACAAAGTGAAAGGGGAAGAGTTTACTTTAAAAGAAGCGACTGTCTTTTTTAAAAAAGCCTTCTTCACAATAGCATGTTTCTCTTTCTTCCTTTCTTTACGATACACACCTTTTCAAACGTTCACTTATGCTTGATGTATGCTTTTTTTAACCGCAGTTTAATAGCCTTAACAGCTAAATGTTATTAAAGTAACTGACTGATGCTTTCCTTTGCCCCTGCAGTCTATTTTTTTTTCTGAACGTATGTAAGATTTCAGCTTACGACCTATTGAGATGATAATTCATCCATAAGATCCCCAAAGAAAAATGTGTTGTTCTTCCCCAAAAAAACATAGCACTTTGTGAAATATTTATTTAAAACGTTAACTCAGCATGGTGTGCCAGTCTTTTCGCACAAGCATGGAAAAGCTAAAATATTGCATATCTGACATGAGCCATTGAGAGGGACTTGGCAAATATTTTCAATTCAAAATTATTCAGAATTAGTTCAAAACTGCTGAACTGAAAAAAGGTACAAACAAAAGGATATTCAGGCGGTGGCTTCCTGTGTGAGTCGATGCATGGTATCATTTTAACAATTCCTGTGGAAAAATAGTCGTTGTCCGTGTACTTGGGGAAAATGAAAAAGTGCCCCCTAAGATGCAACTGCCAGAGAGCATTGTTATCCTAAAGCAACTTCACAGAAATCATGCAGTCATTATATTAAACCAGCTGGTCAGTATTTCCCAACTTCAAGCAGTATTTATTAACTTGAACAGAACAACCAGTATCCATATGGAGTGTCAGCTTAATGAAGGGGTTCTGACTATTTAATGAAGGCCTGTTCTGACTATTGAATATTAACCAGACAATCGGACTCGGGATTTCATTTAAATTTTAATAGGTTTGCATACATGCGCTGAGACACACACAGAATCCCTCCAGTAAGGAAGTTTAAAAAGGAAGATGAGGAAAGGCAAGGGGTTTTAACAGACCTCTCGGTACGAATGCCTTTTCTTCTATCCCGGGTTTGAAATGACCGGAATGGGATGTAGGTAAAAGCAGGTGGTTGTCACAGAGGTGCTGATCTCCGGCGGGAATTGATTCTCATCAGTCTCGCCAGGCCACAACTCAGGCCACGATGCTGCCTGGGGAGAGGAGATAAGGGCAAATCGGGCGAAAGCAAGAAAGAGTTTTGTGCTCGCACGTGGAAAAAAAAAAGCTCACGACTTTGCTTGAAACACCCTTTCCAGCAGCTGTGTGTGTTGGCTCCTGTTTGTGTATGTGCCCTAGTCGGTTCGTCCGACAAGACGACGCACTTTGTCTTACTGTTTTCCCTCGCAGAGGCATTTCGTCTGATTATGAGCACTTTGCAGCTCGCGACAGCATGATTGATGCCCCACTTTCATGAGGGGAATTTTAACAGCACCTCTTCAAGCGCTCAATGCGCAACCAATTACGCGTCTGCGCCAGTAACCTTGAATTTATGTCACCATGGCAACAAAACTGGTCATGCATTATGGATTATCATTGAAATTCTACACCCCTACCTAACATAATGAGGGCCCGGGACTTAATCAAATCAGCCATTCTGTGTGACACAAAGTGAAGAACTGGCTGCCATTGTTTGGCGCCCGGCGAAGGCGGTGGGACTGATGGGCCGGCAGCTGCAGGCCCGCGGCCTGATAGATGGCTCCCGTATACATCGGCGGACGTATAGACAGATGGTCCTCAAAGCCGGCAGTCTCCAGCCTAGGAAGCAGCTGTTGGGGCCAACCTCAGCTGCCCGCTTCACCTTGTTGTTACGGGACACTGAGCAGAGAAGGAGAACATAGATGGGAAGGGGTTGGCAGGTGGGCTCTGTGTGTGTGTGTGTGTGTGTGTGTGTGTGTGTGTGTGTGTGTGTGTGTGTGTGTGTGTGTGTGTGTGTGTGTTGGGAAGGACAGCACATTGGAGCATTGAAGGAATTTACCCAGCATGATGCTTTTACTTTCTTTTTCCAGGTTTCACTCTCAGGCTGGGTGTCTCCACCCCCCACCCCCCAACACCCTACTTCAGGCCACAATCCCGTCATCACATAACTTCACGGTGCCAAGAAAATCCTCCTCTCTCTCCCTCTGTCTGCCTCTCCTCTGTTCACCCTCCGTGCCGCCCAAACACAGCCTCCCTGACAGATGACATAATTGTAGTAAATCACTGCCCTGGATTAATGCAATCTATTTTTCATCTCCTCCTCAGTCCTTCCCTTCAACGCAGACATGCTGTTGCAGCCCCATAAATAATACAGAGAAAAAAGGAACCTTTGACAAAAATACAACTGTAACAGAATATTACAGTAATTGATTTCAAGTCTTCGCAACATTGCGCCTATTTCTTCCTTCTTCTTTAAACGCTTACGTGTTCGTCAGGAGAGCACAGGTATAAAAAGATGACACATAATTTCGATTTCAATTTCTTCTTGGCTAGAGTGAGAAAACACAGGATGCTCAAAATAACCCCGTACCACTGTGAAGGCTGGGAAATATTCACCCATTATATGACACATTCTTCCACAAGTTGGTTGGTGGTTGTGGCATTCTGCATCGCGGTGGACGCTCCGCAAATACCTAATGAGGTACTGCACCGGTAAACACCGGGGAGACATTGCTTCCGTAAAAGGTGATGCTTGCAGACCGATTGAGGAGACAAAGTTGCACCCTGAAGGCATTCCAATCCCCAGAAGGGTCATGCTTTAGTACTCTTGGCTAAGGTATGTACACTTAACTACAGTCGTAAAGCTGACGAAATGGATAATACACTTAGTTTTTCAGATAAAATGGTGGACGACGCAACAGAAATATCATTGACAATAGCAATAACCTTATTGTGCATAGAAAGCACTCAGTGAACATTTCCAAAAAAGGGCAATCATAGGTTGCTTTATAGCTGGACCCTTGTATAAAAGGGTGCCTCAAACTATTTTTCAAGGCTCAGTTCTGCCACCGCTATTGTTTGCCTTGGTGTAATTTTACAACATATTAACTGAGCTCCTATTATTACATTTTACAGTGACCAGTTATAATTATGCATTTCCCAGGTTCATTTCCATACAGAAGCCCACTGGCAATAGAAAGGAAAGATGTTGAAGCGCGCACCTTGACTGAATTATCTCCTTCCCGGCTGCCGGCTATCAAAGCTGAAATTTATGACGGAGGTATGATTTCCTCGTCGGCAAGATTCGATCATCTCGAGAAACTATTGCTGCAGAAATGGAGGAAAAAATGCAACCTGGATGGCTGTCAGTACATGCAGGATATAGAGAAAAGATATTTCACATCAAATCGGAAAATTGTCCAGATACCTGCTTGAGAGCAGGAGTATATTTGATCTGTCTAGAACATCTGGTGTTCTTTTTTATTTCTGTCATGGGTGTGTCGGTATGGATGACGTGTGGACTGTAAGAAGGGCAAGACCATTCTGTTCTGTAGATATGGAAAAATTGAAAAGGACCAAAGGCCAAAATGGAAGGTACATTTGCGATTTCTAATTATATTAATGTACTTGTGAATTTATTCCATTGTGAGTGTGCAACCTGGCCAAGCAGAAAATTTATTCTTCCACGTTACAAGGCCAAACAACCGCCGTAAGTCAGCAACCGTGCTGAAATGGTCCTGTTTTTCAACCATAACGAATTCTGATGGTTCGAAAGACAGAGACAAAAAATGGGAGGTTGCAAATGGCACAGAAAATCCATTAAATAATTGTCAAATATTGTATTATTCTAATTATCTGCAAGCGCTTAAGGAACACCTTGACTTCAACACAACAGAGTTTGAAACACGTTTTCCTCCAAAACTGACATTGTGGCAGGACGTCCCTTCTTTTTTCAGTCCACGCAGATAGAAGACAGACGGCGTGTTTGAGGATCTGATATTTAATTCAAAATGCTCTTGTGTTGTTCTATTCAATTCACTATAAATATGCAGAGCATTTTTCAAGGGATTTATTGTATTTACTGCAGGAGACTCCAGTAGGTATGTCAACATATTTGGCACAAAGCTCCTTCACACAGTGCATGCATCAACCCACATCGGGATCACTGGCACTGAATGCAACTGCTGTGCATCTAGCATTTGATCTGCACTGCATCTCACTGCGCTTCCTGTCTTAAGAACTCAGAAAATACTTGGGTGCTCATTCTCTTAACAAAACAGATCTCCTCGTTCTGTATCGCTTTGCAGGTCTGTCGCTTCTCTCCCAGCTCTGCTCTATTTACTATACGGAAATGCAACTAGGATTCACAAGTTGAACTGATCTGAGCTTGACACCTTCTGCACAAGAGCCGTTCCTCCTGCCAGGATATTCCCATGCTTTTCAGTTTCTCAACCCTTTCCACTACCTTCCTGTTGCTGACCGTATCAAGTTCAGCACTTTGCAGCTTACAGCATTCAGTACCCAAGACCTGCAGGGCCTGATCACTCCCTACACCCGAGCAGTAGCGCTGCAGTTCACCACCTCTGGCTGCTTGGTGGCCCACAGCTGAAAGTCCATCCGTTCTTGGTTTTGCCCCAAAGGTGCTGAAAGTTTGTGACACAGCCCCTCCTGTGCAATACATCTAACAGCATCCAAATTGTCCACTACCAGTTTAGCACATGGGAAGAGCCTGAAAACAATGACAGGGACCTGAAAAAGCCTGGACCTGACTAGATTGCATGGCCTTCTGTGCAAAGACATCCATCTCCACCCCATCTTGATTCCAGTTTCACTCTAAAGATGTGCTAAGGTGTGCTGTTCTCTTCATTTTTTCTTTTCTGTGCTTTTTTTGAGCTTCCATCTTCTAAATTATCTCATGCCTGCTTACATTTTTAGCAGTCTTACAATTGTCTGACAGATCAGCAGGCAGTGGTGGCGGTTAAACCTGCCGCCTTCTACTTGAATGGCCCATGTTCAACCCCTGCTCTTCATATAGAACCAAAAGAATCAAAAGAATGTATTTGTCACATACATGGCTAGCAAGTATACCATGTAGTGAAATGTGCCCTAATTCAGGAGATTGTGTGTGGTTCCATTCCAACGAGTGAAACAAACGACAGCAAAAGCAACCAAACATCAAGAAGGCAACATAAATAAATAAATAAATAAATAAATAAATAAATAAATAGATAAATAAAATCTTAAGTTGCAGTATGGGGACAGTGACAGTGAGGGGAGCGGTCAGTAAATATTGTAGACCCTGGTTTGCGAGCACCCCTGACCAAGGAGCTTAGCCTGATTTGCGTCAGTAAAAATTGCCAAGATGTATAAACCGACAAATCATTTCAAGTAGCTGTAAGCACCGTAAGCCGCTTTTGAGAAAAGTGTCAGCTCAATAAATAAATGTAATTCCGCAT
This sequence comes from Heterotis niloticus, assembly GCA_018136845.1. Taxonomy (NCBI): domain Eukaryota; kingdom Metazoa; phylum Chordata; class Actinopteri; order Osteoglossiformes; family Osteoglossidae; genus Heterotis; species Heterotis niloticus. The sequence continues at coordinate 12,565,864 of CM030901.1, read as the reverse complement.
TTGCAGGTTGGTCATCAGGGCCTTTGCTCCACCTAAACCCTCACTCACATTTCCGGCCCACCCTATTAAAAGACATCACTGATTCCGATCGGTTACAGCATCCCCACAGATGGATGTGTCTGCAGCTCTCCTTGTTCAGGACCTCATTGCTGCAGAGATTCCCCTAATCTATTAATCAAAGCAGCGTCAGAGAATCATACACAAAAAGAAAAATGTTGCCCGAGTTGCTATGTTAATGAACCACATTTCCCTCCCCAATTTATGCAGTAGCATGTGTGTCTAAAGATAGTGGGGAACATCTGTCTTTCTATGGCAGAAAGCTATATGTCATTAGTCAAAGGGCATCATCTGCAACACGAGGGAACAGGCAATATTTTCTCAACATGCATCCCGGTATGAAGATACTGTATGTATATTCATATATTAAATGTCACAGACTTGTAATAAACGCAGCCATGCTGCAGAGTTTACCCTGGGCAATGAAGTAAAGAGGAAGCTCCCATGCCACAGTCTCTGAAGCTCATGCAAATTTCCATTTACAACTTCCCAGTACAGTAGAAAGAAACCATGTCCTCCTTCTGCGAAAGAAGACTCTCCATTTGAACTCAGCTGGATCACAAGTAGAACTTGCCAGTACGTGGCTGGATCACGGTGCCGAGGCAAACATTTAAAACGGGGTGCAAGTGGTAGTTACTCGGAGCTGATTTGGACCACTTTGTATGGTCTGTTGAGGACTGAGCAGAAGTTTGCAGGCAGGCTGTATGTGATCTCAGCGACTAGAGCATACAGCTCCCTTTTATGGTAATATCGGTGCGTTTTAATTTATTCTGTGTTAAAACAGTAATATAGAAATAAATTACTATGTTTAAATGTCAGTGAGACAAATGGAGAGCCAACAAGCATATCATTAATGTAAATTGCAATTCCAGTTATGAACCAGGAGCCCCTCTAATGGGTTTTTTACCCACTTCTGTGGTAGGAAGCTACAGTTTAGAGGCTGGATTAGGTGCGCTTAGAGTCATGCGTGTGACTCCCAACAACATCATTAGGTTTTTGGTGCAGATGCTTTGCTGAAGAAAAGAATAAACTTCTCTCACTGTACAACGAGGTACCCAGAGACAGGTTTAAAAGTGAAAATCAGACCCCTGGTCATTGCAGCGAAGGGGTCTAAGGCAGAGAGGTGGCTCACGCTTGATCAGAAGCACCGGGGCCACTTTGGGTGACGGCAGTGCCTCGCAGCTCACCTACATTGCATTTGGATCTATGTTTGGACCCAGTTCTGTTTGTGCATAGTTTAGTTCACATGGGTTTCCTCCCAATCCTTAGCTACACCAAAATCCACACAAGTGGTTGCCAAACTTCTGCCTCCACTTGACGAGACTTCACCATCCTTTCCTCCTTCCAGGGCTGCATCTCTGTTGAATGCAAGGAGCCAGAGGTCGACAAAGAGAGGGAACGTGGCAAAGTAGCCACCGATGCCAGAACAGGGTCTATCGATTGGGCCGACTCCTACTCTCCCGACACGGAGGCGGGCAATTGAAAGTGACACTGCATAAAGAGGTGCTGTCATATAATTAAACACTGTGAAATACCCAGATGAGCAAGTGATAAATTTGGCTGTCTGGAACGATTTTTACTCTGAAAGGGGAAAAAACTGAAAGGTGAGTTAGTCCACTTTGCGAAGGATTAGTGACACAGGTTCTGGAGCCAAAAATCCACAGCGTAGGGCATTGGTCTTGGCTGCTCTCGCACAGCACCATTTATAGCTGGCTTAAGGTTAAATGAGGTCCAGCAGTAGAAAAAATAGATATCCTGTGGCTCTGATACAGTAGATTCATGGCTCAGGTAAAAAATACACTTGTTACCAGAAGGTTGTGGGTACAACACTTTACAATAAACTCAGCTGCAGTTACCAGCTTTCTAACATACACTCCTTCCAGCAGAATGTAGTTGTAGCAAAATAACTAGTTTAAAAAAAAAATTACAGATTAATGATGAAAAACAATTGTTGATTATTACATATATGGTATATTAAAATAAAAGATTTTAGTCATATCTTGACAAAATTTAATATCTAATAGATAATGCAGCACTTTTTGCACCTTCTCTCATAGCTCATTTGTTTGCATTTCAGACATGACGAATGCATGTTCTTGGCATATTTAGTCTGAGCTATGACTACTATTAATAAGTACAATATTATAAATAATAATTTTAATATTAAGCGTTTCAGAATTGCTTAGCATTCTTCAGCAGAATCTGTTTATGTTCATGTGTCTCTGCTCCACCGTAGTCAAGTCACTGGGTTCATATTATTTGTATTTTCGAAGGAGTGACAAATGATTGTGCACCGACTCTATTATTCAGCTGTAAAGCTACAAAGGTCTCTGAAGCGGCCATCAAATGGACTGGAGAACATTTCTGCAATGTCAGAAGCAGCAACAGCAGCATCAAGCAGACAAAAAGTTGAAATTTAATAAGCGAATAAAAGATGTTCTTGTCACTCAGTTTTCAGCAGCATTTTATATTCAGAACATTTTATGAAGCATGTCATTCATATTTAAATGGAAAATAATTATTAAGAATACAAATCAAGGGATAATCTTTTCTTTTCTCCCAAATTTAAACGCAAAGTTTTTATGCCCAGGTGGAATTAGTTACTGGGTGAGGAAATTATACAATGATTATAAATATTAATGATCACCTGAGACAGTTAAGCACCATCTAAATTTGATATTTTTATAAATACCATAGTGTAACATAAACTCCAGTGCTACATGATGTCAAGAGTTCCTTTTCAGAACTTTGGTGGTTGAGCAATCGATGTCCCCGTTGAACTCCGTTAAAATGTTGCCGCTCATGCAACGAAATCCTGCAAATGTTTCCTGGAGTGAAACCACGCTCAGCTGTTGCTTCTGTCAGCGGGATCTCTGCCTGGCCTCCGTCCATCATCTTCACTGCACTCTCACGCAAAGGAGTCGAAACTCTTTACGACGGTGCCACCAGTCGGTGTTTGTCAGGCTCCAGTTAACAGTGCAAACTGTTTTCCCCCGAGCTTTTCCCACTATGTTCTAAAAACAGAGCTGTTTCCATGAGAAATCACAAATGCTGCTCTTGAGGTGCCAGTTTCTGTTTGAAGGTGTGTGATTCTGCATGACTGAAGTTCAGTGTGTGTATCGGGTTGCTGTTATGCAACATCTGAATATGAATATAAATATGGGCCCATACTGCTGTGCAGCATCCCCTGAATCTACTAAAAATTTATGTTTAAGTAATATTTAAAGGAGGGGCCGGGTTGTGAGTTCATATGAAGGTTGAAATCTAGACCAAGTCTGTGTGGATTTTGCATGCTCTCCCCCTGTTCATGCAGGCTTCCTCCAGGTGCTCTGGTTTCCTCCCACAGTCCAAAAACATGTGCTTGAGGTTAACTGACTATAAAACTGCAAAGCATGTGGGAAGTGATAGATTGTGTCGAAAACTGTGACAACGTACCCCTCTGCACTCCCTGTTTCCAGAACGCTGTGGATCACTTTAACCCTGCATTAAAACAAGCAGTTACTGACTGACTGACCGACTGACCGAATGAATGAATGAATGAATGAATGAATGAATGAATGAATGAATGAATTACATCTGAAGATGATGTCATGGTTATTTTTAGCCATGACTGTTGTATTTGACCATTCTTGCTCAGCTTTTCAGTAAGTAAAAATGAAGTCCTCAGGTGTGCCATCATGTAAGTTGTCTAAGGGTGGCCTATTCTTAGAAAACCTGTCTCCCAACAGGACTGTGGCTCGCCGTTTCCGAGAAAGCAGGATCGATGCCACGACTGATACGGCCCATAATCCTGGGGCTGAAGTTAGGTGATGTTTGCAGGGAAGGTCTGTGAGCTGGCAGCCATGGGAGCAGTTTCTTGACAGATATTTTGGTATTAAAAAGGTACTTCAGACAGGGATTATGTTCATCTCCCTACTGAGAAACAATCCCTTGTTTTACCCCGGTAATAAATGAAGGTCCGACATTCCTTTTAGTGTCTCCTGCCCATTAAATTGGAGGCTTATGACAAAGTCTACAGCATATGCTAATTCGAACCCAACAACAATGATTTAACATTGACATGGTGAAGGTAAATAAAAAAAAGTGGAGTTTTTCTCATCTACGTTTTGGAAATGTCATTATCAGTATTACAATTCCATTAAAGAGGACTTATCATTTAATGAAAGCGATTAAGCTCTGAATGAATGAAAGGCATTAAACAGGGATTTGTGTTTAACAACAAGACTTCTGCGGCCACAGAGATGAAACAGCTCTTTAAGACCTTTGCCTAAACTCTAGGCATCAGTAAAGCGCTGGGATGTAAGATTTATTTTTGTCAAGGCCTCTGTTGTTGTCCCTTTTAAAAAAAGAGAATTCTTGTTCTTTTTTTCTGCACAGATGTTTAAAGTCCTTAATTGTCTTTGAAGAAGGAACCAAGGAGAATGTTGCAGCATCACAATGTACGGCAAAAAGGAAGCTTAAATAGGAATACATCTGTTCTAGCAAAAGGTGCTCTTTAAATTAAATTCCTTACTTGCTCATTTAAATAAAGCAGAATGCAAGTACCATCAAGGGAAATGGGGTGTGATCTTGGATTTAACCTTCATTCTCTAAAAATTGGGGCTGAAGAGACCCACCAGGGGAATGTGCGAGAAGACAGAGGTTGGGCTGGAAAAGCAAATGAAAAAAGGAAATGACTCAGATCTACAAACACACAAAATTCCCGCAGTCGCTAAAGCACACAAACACATGGAGAGATGGAGTGTTTCTGGCCACTGTTACACACAGGGACATGTTTCTCTCAGATAAGACGAAATCCAGTAGATGCAGTGTCTGCAGTGATTGATGGACATTGGGGAAGGACACCAAGTGAGAGCTGAGGAGCTGAGTCTCCTCAAGAACATGTCTCATCAAAGGTTGGCCACAGACGCTTCTGCTCGGGCGTTTCCCATGATCCTTCTAGCCGCCAAGGATGAGATTGATGGGAGGTGTCCTACTCGTGCCAAACAAGTGAGTCCCCGCCGCTCCATTTTAAATGAGCTCGCAAAAGTAGCCCCTACACACACATCACGTACACAAACACACACATACACATCGGTCGTACTCTCAAGACAGGTCCTGTCAGGAACCAGTCCCATTAAGCTGGCTGGATGTAAGAATAGATCTACCTCTAACTCAGTTAATCCCAGCCCATCCATTCCAGTTGACATCGCTGCTGACAGATACAAAGGATTTCTGCCGCTTCAATCTCACGCTCCCATTGCCCGAGGAAGGAGAGGGGCCTCCATCGCGACGTGTCCCATGCTGTGACGCACCTGACCCAGGCCTCAGACAGCTTGGCTCTAAAGCGGCCAGGGAATATTTGCTCACTTTCCGTGCAGCCTGCTCTCTCCGAAGGGTTTTTCAAACAAAAGGTTTTTGATCTCGCCAAGAAATTCACTGTAGGTAAACTCGGGCTCGTAAAGTTGACAAACTGGTTGAGAGGGGTTTCTGCTGAACCAGACCGACCGTGAGCACAACTATTAACCAGCGTGTTGATACTGTTAAAGACGAAAGAGCTCCAAAAACACCAGCATGTGTTTGGTACTTTGGGGTGCCAATGGCCCTGTAAGTCGTCACAGGAGACTTCCAGATGTGGGCAGATGTTCTTTGAACGTAAGGGCCCACCGGGTGCTTTGAGTCAGTCACTCCAGGGATGAGAGGGGATAAAAGCCTGTCGCAGTGGGGTTCCTTTAGCCATCAGAGCAAGATGTTTGACTAAAAGTTTCATTTGTCTTCCTGTATACTTTGCTAACCCACAAACTAATTTGTGTTTTTGATGAAGTTATGGAACGCAGGTTGAGTACTCAAATGCATCTGGCAAAAGGAATCTGTTTTCCGGCAGTCCAAACCAGAAGCTTCCTCTGCAAATGTGTGGTTCACCCAGCTGTCTAGTTCTCCTTCTGCCGGACAAGTTGACATCTAATTTGCATAGCAACTCCAGTGAACTTTGGAGGATTTCATAACCTTTTTGGAACTCTTTGGATAGACAGCGCTATACGCCCATCCCTGCTAAACAGTGTGACCTTGTGCCTTTGTCCTGAAAAGTATAAAATTATTCAATATTTTGCTGCTGTAACCTGGCTCTGTTCTGTTGTTTTTTAATATTAAAAAGTGCAGTTCATCCTCAGCGTACCGGACTTTGGTTTAACGGATTTTTACGATTTTGGGGACTGTTGTGAAAATAGTGTTAAAATATTGTTCATATTGCATCTGAAAAAGCACCGTGAAACAGTGGCCTCTCAGTGCCTTGAAGGCAGTGCGGTGCCCCCTTAACCTCCCGTAGAGGTGTTCTGACTGAGCCAGACCTGTACCACCTTCACCGCTTTAGTTCACTCTGCTGTATGTATGCATGCTTCAGTTATGGTGCTGACTTTATTTCATTTCACCAGGGATATTACATGTTCACACCACATTACATCAGGGTATAAAAATGTTATTGTAACACAGAGTGCATTACTGTACAGCACCATAATAAAAAATGCTGAGCTTAAACTATGCTTTTGATTTTCTGGACCTTCACCAGATCCACCCCCCCCCCTCCCATTTAAAGACTAGAAAACTGAGGATCCCAGGTGAAAATTTATTTATAACTTCTGTAAAAAACAGCACAGTTTTATAAGTGTTAAAACAAATGTTCAGCAATGCTTGTTTTTATGAGTTCATTCTTGCAATTTAAGCAGTACGAGAAAACTTGTGTGGCCCCTGTGAATTGAAGAATTACAGTTCACATTGCGGCAGATTAAAATGAAAGTCTCTGAAGGCAACGCAAACAAGTGGCTCGCGTAGAAATAAGATAATTATGACCGAATTTGTGCGGCAGGCAACAGGTCCCCCCGAGGAAAGTACCGAGGTTGGAGGAGAAAGACTGCTGCAAGTCTTTGGTCTGTAGGCTGAAGCAAATACCTCACAACCAGGTGTGGTCGTAACCCGAGAGCAGGGTGGAGTCGCCATCAAACACACTGCTGTCACCTCGAGGGTGAGGCGTGAACCTTATATGGAGCAATAACTGTGCTGAGACCACGGTGTGCAACTTCTAAATGAAGAAATACAATTGCAGTGTAAGATCTCATCAATCTGACTTTCCAATACCTGTTAATGTCTTTTTTCGGAGTATAATTGCGCTTAACAAGACACCGCATTGGGCCAATTCATACACCTGGTGTATTTTTGCTAATACAGTTCAGATCGGCTCTTGTTCACAAGGAGGAGGTGGCGTCTGAACTGACAACCTTCCCATTTCAAATTTATACCCTTAACCTTTGTGCTGATATTTCCTGCCTACATGCAAAATATGGGATGTGGAGGTCAAGAAGCTGGACATCATTTTTCAAAAACCCTGTCCGCAAATTGCAAAAGTGGCCAAATTGCTCAGCTTTCCTGATTCATAAGCACATAAATTTCCTCCATGGCTGCAGTTGCTAAGCTAACTGGAAAAACGCAACTCTGGTACTTCTCAGTTTGTGGAACCCAAAGTTCGAGCAGCTGCTTTAGTCAGAATTAACATCAAATTAATGGCACTGTTAAGTTATGTCAAATCTAATAATATTTTGCAGTTGCACTGTGTTGCTGCCTTCTGTAAAATGAAGGAGGTAACACTGTATCTATGCCTAAAATTATATAAATGTTTGAGCATACAGATAAGTCTCACTGTAGAGCTTTGATGTCCCCAGTAGAGAAGGCTTCACACATGTATGCCGCACTCTGTTTATGACACTGACAACTGCAAGTACGCACTGCCCACCCTTGCTCCAAATTTTGTCTGCCCGCAGCAGATGGTAATGTGCTCTCGCCCATTAACACGCACATGGTTGAGATCCATCCCATTCTGGAAACTAAAACTGACACACTTTGCTGTTTTCTGCCAGTACCTGACGTGAGTCTGGCAAGAGGGAAGCACTCTTGGCGAGGAGCTGCGCGTCGGTGGCAGGTGTCCGTCCGAAGCCTGCGCCTTGCAGTCGGCTCCCGTTCGCCATCCTCTGTCCTCTCCGGGCAAATGAAGCCAGAGGACCCAACTGCAGAGCAGAAAATATTTCTGTGACCATGGACTGGTCAAGAAAATGCTGAAAATGTTCCAGTGTATGGACAGAGTGAAGACATGCCGAGTGCGGGGCGGTTTTTACAGGATGTCTGAAGAAAAGTGCATCATTATCACTAACATCTGTCTAATAGAAGGTAGTGAGGGTCCACAGTCTGTCCTACAAGCGCAGGTTGGGAGATGAGATGAACCCTGGATGGTACAGCAATCCACAGCCCCCGCCCCCCCACACACACAGTCATTAGTTCACATATATACTGCACATTGACTGACAGCTTAGAATCACTGGTGGAAAACATGTAGGCACCACAGAAAGTGAGTTAGATTCGAACCTGTGTCCTAATCTAAAGCTTGGCACCAGGGTTAAACACTGTGCTTCTGTCTCAACTAGTCAAGTCAAGTCAAAGATTTATTTGTCATGGGTGAACAACACAGCATAGCAGTGTTGTCACCATGAAAAGTTTTGTTTCCAGGCATCCTCAGTAATACAAATATGGACATAAATATGGAAAAGTATAAATAAATAAGGTACAGGATAGAAATAAGTACTATAATCGGGAAAAGAAAACAAATAAATAATAAATAAAGAGATTAAATAAATGGTAAATAAATAGGAATAGGTACGGCATGTGGGGAAAAAAAGATAAGACACAGCAGCCAAACCAACAGCACACAGCAACCAAACCTACAACAACAATAAGTTCCAGAACTGGGTGTGAAACAGACGGGTTTACACAATGGGGGGGACAGGCATACAGACAGACAGACAGACCCCGATCGACTGTTCCCAGTGCCCAGGGAGGGGTCAGTGGTTTAGCAGTCTTACCGTGTGGGGGAAAAAACTATCCCGGAACCTTTTCGTCCTTGTCCGAACACTTCTAAAGCGTCTTCCGGATGGGAGCAAGGAGAATAGTTTGTGGCTGGGGTGTCCCTCTGGATGTTAAGTGCCTTCTTCTAACTATGAATAAAAAAAAACAAAAAAACCTTGCTTAAGTCAGATTGTTCATGGGTTCTTTTTAAAGAAAATGTATAGTTTATGCAATTTAGCAGAAGTTGAAAGTTTTGGCTTTAACAGTTAATGTGTAAGGGTTCGGTGTAGCCGAAAATTTCTTTGGAATGAAAAGGGTGTCACAAATTTATTTTCATTATGAATATTTTTTAAATGCTACAGTTCATTAAAAATGCATTTGGGGGTGAAAAGGGGCAGGTAACCTCTGAAGGAAGATATGAGCAAAGTGCTGTTGAAAATAAAAAGGGGGAAGGATGAAAAGGAAGTAACCCCCTCCCCCCCCGACCAAACTGTGTCTGACATGGGACCCTTATTTAACTGTGGGGTTGCATTTTTTTTGGGGGGGGGTGGAGAAGAGCGAGCTGCAAAGTGTCTTTTATCTTCAGTTAATGGCCAAACACATAGCACTTCCTTGGGAGCCCTCGCCTTCGTGTGGGTGTGGTTATCCTGGGGGGTGGTTATACAGCAGAGCTCGAGCACACGGCCCCCCCTGGCTCAACCCTCACAATAGGCCCATATTTACTGGGGTTCGCTGTGGAGGCGGAGCCTGTCAGACAGCAGCGTGAGCAGATGGAGTCTGATAAACCCTGAACAGAAGGCATTACCTGCCCAAGTCACCAGGCAGGCACAATTATCACAGGGCTTTGGGTTCATTGTCAATTAGAGTGGCAGTTAAAGCAGGCGGCAGCTGGGGCAGATGGCTCGGGTCCAGGGGCCGAGGGAGGGTGGGGAGGGGATGCGAGGGGAGCGGGGGTTGAATAGCCCCTGGGCTTCTCCTCATCCTCTCTGCCTGATGGCTGTATTGCTGTCTCACCGGGTCTCCACAGTCACTACAGGCAGAAAGGCACTCCTCTCCAGATATCCCAGTTACTTTAAGGCATTGATAAATATTATTTTATTTATTTAGCAAACACTTATTTCCAGAGCACTGTGCAATGTATGGTTTTACACTGAGCTCCTTATGCCGATTTACATGGCAGGGCGCTATTACAGTATCAGTTTATTGTGAGTATGTTTATCAAGGGTATAGCAGGAGGTGGGATTCAAACCCAAGGGTTTGCAGTCCAGGGCAGCAGCACTAACCACTAAAAGCCCACCTGCTACCCCAGTTCTTTAGCTAGAAAGAAAACTCAGAAACCTCTGGCTGGCAAACTGTATTGACACCAGGCTGGTCCCCCCCCCCCCCCCCCGCCCACGACTCTTACTGTCAGTGACCCCAGCATCACCCTAAACTGCGACAGCATGACTGCAAGCGTGGAAAAGTGCGGATGAACACACTGTGAAGTGAGACCGCATCTGAGTGGGAGCTGGCGAAAGCCGAACCCCTCTCCAATGTAGTGTGGAAACACGGCGATGTGCAATTTTACACCATTCATCTCAAGAAGTGTTAATAACAGCATGAATTAAAAGTATGTATTATTTAGCCGCCACTTCTCTCCAATGCAGTGTGCAACATGTTTTTTAAAGATATTTACTTTTTTTCCTCTGTTATTTACACAGCTGGATACCTGGTTATTGTAACTGCTGTTATGTTTTTTAATCTCTAAGGCATGAATGAATACAGTCTCGAAGGTGAGATGTAAATATTGGATGCAAACAGAGTTTAAATAGGATCCAGGTAGCAGCTATGGTGTTTGGGCTGCAGAAGGAAGCCAAATACCAAGTCCGAATTCCTGTGTTCCGGAATGATCTGCAACAGATTATAAAGCACTTAGTGAGAGTCGGGTGTATTTTATCACATCACCTAGAGTCATAAAGTCTGCATAAATAATTCACCAAAGAGGCTGCCTCATAACCGTATCTTTCCTGCCTGTAGGTTAGTTTCTCCAAAACACCGTGCGGTGGGCGGGAAAATCCCCGGCGGGTGTTTTGCCTCCAACCAAATGGTGTTTTCCCGGTGTTGCCACTGGCCATTTTGCGGAGATGACATCATATTTCGGCAGCTTTTAGGCCTCCCACATGGCTGATGCTGGTCTGCGGGGTCCATCCATGGGCCCCGGCGCCGTGGCCAACCTCACTTTTCACAACTGCCGTCATTCATCATGAGCCAGAGTTATGGAGAATGGGTTTGGCGCAGTGGGATGGGCTGGGACGGGACTGGGGGATGGATTAGCTTTCTCCATCGCTTCCCCACTCTGCTGATGGGAGTCTTGGCTGCTGCTGTACTCGCCTCCCCCCCAACTTTACAACAGCTTTTCTTCAGGGGGGCCCCCACTGCCAAAGCTTTCCCCAGCCCCCCATCACCCCTCCCAGCCCAAAAAACCCACTTTGTTACGCCACTCTTGGACCCCGTGTCTGCGCACAGCTGATATGAGGGTCGACCCATCCATCTGCCGCTGGAGGGCCATCACGAGGAAAGGGGACCGCGGGTCCTTGTCTACAACAATGGCCATTAACAATGCGCAGTGCGGCGGCGTCACCGCGGAGCCGGTCGCCCTGTCGCCGGGCAGAGTGGAGGACCCCAAACTTCTGATAGGTTACCGGGATGCGGCGCTGACGTGTGTTGTTGCTGCCCCGTGGCGAACTGGGAAATATCAGCTTCCAGGAGGTGTGTGATCAATGTGTGTATCTGCCCCGTGTTGCCTTCCTGAGCTCTGGTGCGGGACCGAAATGTGTGAACAGCTGTATTCTTTTATGCAGAAAAAGAAGGAGAAAAAAAACCTGACATAACATTTTTTTCTACATTGATGGCTTAAAGGCTTGTCACACTGTTTTTCCTGTGTTTTCTGGGATTTCGATTATTCAGAAGGGACAAAAACAAGTGGTATCCCGAAGGGCCCAAACTCCTTGTTAGCAGAGGAATTTCTAGAGTGTTGAACATCTGCATGCCATTAATTTCCCTCACAAACGTCAGGGAAATTTCCTTAGTGCATTTCAAAGCTGCTCTCAGCAGTCCACATGCATTTCTTCTCCAGCGCTGTGTGTCTAAGCAGAGGTGCACAAGTGATTTATATCAGCATGTATGGCTATATTTTGGACTTGACAACAGAATATTATTACAGCCTTCAACTGAACAAGCAAAGGCCACCTTGAAAGGAACTCAGTGCTATAACAGTGGCCTAAAACAAAACGAGAGTTAAAGTCAATTTTATGCATGAAAAGACCAGGAACTGTTTTATTCCATTTAGTCTTAATAAGATTTGTAAGGATTTTGTTCATTTTCCAGGGAAAGCATCACCACAATGGGAGCAGCTCACTAGACGACCGTTAATCCGGCAGACGCTTACCGCGAGAAGCTCTACGTTCGTGCTGCACACGCTGAGGGACGAACAAAACTACAGCAATAGTGTCAGACTCATTTGACCAAGAAGTAGTAGAAACTGTAAACTGCAGAATGATGGAAAAAAGTATGGAGCTGCAGGTTACATAGCGGCTAGCATCATCACCTATCAATAAAAATAAGCAAATTCAAATTTATGCCCCTTCTGCAGTACCCTTGATTGAGGTATTTACCCTCAATTGATAGGGTAAAAATGACCCAACTGTAAAAATGGATCAATCGTTGTGAGTAACTCCGAGTACTCACTGACCATTGTGAGAAAATGCCACCTAAAAGTACAAAAACTATGACTATTCCCTGTGCACTCTGAATAATTGGTCAGTCACGTACAACCTGTTAGCTGAAGCCTCTGTAACCCGAGCTTGGCCTGAAGTCATTCACACACTTTGTGGCTCCGAAAAACCCCACATCACTTATTTGCACTGGTGTGCTAAAAGCCTAAATAGACCCGGCGTCCCCAGATGATCGGTTCTCGACTCAGATTGATGGTGTTTGCTGCGTTCTCACTGTGGCATTTAATAGCACACAGGATGAACTCAGGATGTTGATAATTGCTAACTGTTACAATGAGGGCAGAAAACCAGGCCAACCCTAGTTATGGAGTCCATTCATGAGCAGTCCAAAGATCTCCAAACTCACCAAAGAGGAAGGGTTTTCAAATAATATGTGTCTGCCTGAGATTTTTGATTACTTAGATACCATAGGATGGAAGTCATACAGTTATATTTGTATGACAAATGCGTTCAATTTATTATAACCTTGCAGAGTATTGAGCGATACATGCTGCTTGTTTTTGTAACCAAGTGCTGACTGACACTGCAGACAGCCAATCAGAGTGCAGCATGCTCTGAGCTCAAATGTAGTCACACCCTCCAGCCAGGAGGTGGCAGTGTGACAAACGCAAGACACCTCAAGCAATTAGTCGGCTGGATTTGTGTTGACAATACTTCCTTTCTCTTGGCAAAAACATTTCATTTTTGAGCGAAAATTATGAAATCATTAAGAAAAAATATACAGACATGTATATTGAAATAACAGTAATGATGATAACGGCACATTATTATTATTATTATTATTATTATTATTATTATTATTATTATTATTATTATTATTATTATTATTATTATTATCAGCATTGTTTCAGCACCAGATGGACCCGATACTGTGAATGACGTTTTACCGAACAGAAACCAAAAGCAACGATTACCATATCAACACGGGCGCTACAAGATAACAAAGGACTGCTAAGTCACTGCAGGCAAAGGGAAAATATTTAGGTTTGGAGCAAAAAAAAAAATCTTTTATTTCTTCTGATTATGAAATTTAGCATTTGAAGCAAATCTGTCTTCGCCTGAAAGGATTTGGATTTGGCGGCGGCGGCAGCACGCGGGGCCACGGCCGTGCATTTAGCGGGGGCCCCCGATAAGCCCCGGTCTGCTTTTTGGTTTCATTATCAGGAGCAAACACAGACTCGCGCTCGCACGCATACACACACACACACACACACACACACACACACACACACACACACACACGTACACACATACACGCACACACGCGCGCGTCCGCATTCATTAGAGGCCCACTGAGGCCGCAGATAAAGCGGCAGACGGCTGAGTCGCGAGGCTCTGGGCTCAGGGCCCGTGTGACAATTGCGCACATTTGCATGTGAAAGGCAGTCACCCAGTGTTTAAGGAGTAATTTAAAGCGTATGGATATTGACTTCAGCAGGAGAGCACTCCCCCCGTCCCTCTATCTTCCACTCCCTCGTTCATATTCCATCAGGAACAGCTACACCCTTTTCAACCGCTTGGCCCCCTCGCATGAAATATTCTCACACAAAACCCTCCCCTTATCGTAGTGTGAGTGCGCTTCCTAACTCCTACTGCTTGCCCGTCGCCGCGACGACGTGACAACACACTTACATGCGCGTGATCCATCTTCGAGTTTCGCCTCCGAGATTTTCTGGGGTAAATTAAAAGCTTCCAGATGCTGAGGGTTCAGGTTTGTTTTGGATTAATATTTCTGGGAAGGCTGCGGTGTTGCAAACTATACCGGGTTGCACAGTGGTGCAGCAGGGAGTGGTGGTGCCTCCTGTCCCTTGGGCTGTCATTTTGACCTGGGTTCAAATCCAGCTCATTTGCCTGAAGTGTGTGTGTGTGCGTTGCACTGGTGTGCTGTATAGATGGGGGAACAAAGGTTTCGGCTAAACTCTCATTTTAATCTTTCTACATTGCTGTTGGAGAAAAGCATCTGCTACATGAATAAGTGTAAATGCACTCATTTAAGAACTGATCACCCAGTATATCATTTGGCTCACATTAGTACGATGAAATGTAAAGCAGGAAACAGCCAAATTCTGTGGTTGTTCTTTCCCTTTTAAATAGTTTTCGTGTTTTGCTTCGGATTCACTGCAGCCAACTAAGCTGTAATTGTAATGAGCGTCATTAAAACAAACTCAGCAATGAATTAACACAAAAGGACAAAATTTATTCTATAATAAAAAGTATCTGCGGACACACCTTTCGGACGCGTCGTCCGATCCGCCGCCCATTTGCGATTTAAACGCTAACGCGTGCGTTTTGAAAGTAAGCGCAAGGTACTGTCCCGTGCCTGCACGGCAGACAAAGTTGGAGTTCTCCAGAAAAGCAAGACTTTTTTCTTTTTTTCTTTCCCGCAAACATGAGAGCAGCAGCCGTTTATGGATAAAGTAGGAAACAAAACACGTTTGCTCCCCAGCAAAACCCGAGAAGCCGGGAGACGCGCGCGAGCAGGAGAACCGGAATGAGCCGAGCGGCCGCCGCCTCCCCTCGTTCATTACCCACAATTATTCCCGTCATCGCGTTGTCTCCCGTAGATGGAAAGCAATATCGGTGTAACAAGATATAATGCATTAGTCGCGACTTAGAGCCGATTTCATAATTAATTATGTGACTCTTGGCGCGATCCGAAATGCGAGGCTAAACGTGCAAACCGAAAAGCCTGCGATCGGGAGTCAGGCTGCCTCCGAAAGCCGCTGTCAGGCCCGTAATTGACAGCCTAACTGGGTCAACGGCGAGGCCGCCCCCCGTTAATTTATTTTCCAAGACGCACCATCCATATTTATGAGCCCCTGCTGTTTCGTCTATCGCCGCGCATCAAACTTGCTGTGTAATTGTACTTATAATCACAAGCCCCGTCTGAGTGGTTAGGCCTCCCAAATTATTCTTTATTATTTCTTTAATAACCCAGCCCCAGAGATGGGAGGGTATCAAATAAAGAAGAAAACGGGGGCCTCGGTGGCGGAGGGGTTGTTGGGGGGCAGAAGAGGGAGTTCTCATCCAGTTGTCGACCTGGTTATCATGACAATGACCAGAGCGCTGACCCTGCGACTCGAGCACCCCGTCTTTTTAATCTCTCCAGCGCTCCGCCGCAGCTCTCCAAGGTAACCCGGGCTACGTGTGCCAAAAAGCTTGGCCCCCGCTGGAGGCAAGAGTGAGACACTTTTGTTCCCGCAAGGGTGATGCATGTGGGTGGGGGTGGGCTAGGGGGTGGAGGCTCCATCAACCTGGCCTTCTGTGCCCCAAAACATGGCCGCTCTCACACGATAATCCAACGCAGGACTCTTTATTCATCGTTAAATGTGTCCAGCCTTCTAAATGCTTAAAAGCCATATGAACGAGTAAGACTGTAGAATTTTACTGTGGTACAGAAGACTGAATGCATGTTGTGTTGTTGTGCGTTACTCCTATAAGTTCAATTTACACACCCAAAAAAATCAGACTGCTTTAATTTAAAAGCATAGATGTTTTAAAAAAACATTATGGATATACAGTATAGCTGTATTTTATAGAACATTAAAACTACGATAATATTGACTAACTTACTACTACTGCTACAATCATCATCATCATCATCATCATCATCAATTTTATTACATACATAAAACAATATATTAATAATTCATTTAAAAGTCAAACAATTTATTATTATTATTATTATTATTATTATTATTATTATTATTATTATTATTGACTTGGGAACTCAGTGAGGAACACTGGTGCCTCACAGGTTTTGGGTTTTGAGTCTATTTACAGCTTTTGCGTTTCTGTCAGTTTTTTCCAGGTGTTTTTGTTTTTTCCCACAGTCCAAAGACATATGTTTCAAGAGAACTGGTGACTCTAAGTTGCCCTTTGTGTGTGTGTGTGTGTGTGTGTGTGTGTGTGTGAGAGAGAGAGAGAGAGAGAGAGAGAGAGAGAGAGAGAGAGAGAGAGAAGGAGAGATGGAGAATAAATGTGTGTGAGACTGCTCTGTGATGGATGTGGCATCCTCTGCTGACTATAATCTTCCTGGATACGCTCTGGACCACCGTGATGCTGCACTGGACAAGCAGTTACTGACTAAACTTTTGTTCATTTTATCCTTTCTCATCTGACAAATCTTTGCCTGATTTCCCACTTTTCTGAATTATTAGTTCATTCTGCTGGTGGATCAGACCTCTATATGTTCTCCACTTCATTCATCAAGTTTGTCTGAAAAGCAGCAGGAAACTCAGTTTGTCGTTCAGTGTAAGAAAGGGAATCCTCAAAATATTGCCTAATGTTAAACTATTTTTTTAGCCCATATTGTGCTGCATAATACATTACAGTGGTTTTCTTGTGCTAGCTAGGCAGGGCTCTATATTTAAATTACTAAGAAGAAAAGTTTTAATTTTTAAAAGCCTTTCAGAACTCAAGCAGCATCAGACTTGGGTGCCTCCCCCCCAGTAGTAAGCCACTGAGGTTTGTGGAGATCAGGATTCATGGAGGACACAGCTTGAGCCCAAATATCCATGTGAAAAACATTCTGTGTTGTACAGTTAGTCAAGTCTGACAAACTGTCAGTATTCTGATTTTGTGAGCCTCAAACCCAATAGGTAAAAGAAGAGAAAAGATTTTTACTTTTTTTAATTTTCAAGAGCAGCTTGTTCAGTGCAGGATGCAGTTACACACTCACTGAAGGAAAGGCCTCAATTCAACTCAGTTCTGTAAAAATAGAAAACATTGATGTTTTTTACGTGATGCCACGGTGGTTTGTATCATGAGGCTTTTCTGTTGTAAAACAGAGGAGGCGAGCGGTGGCTCTGCAGGTAGCACTGGTGCCTTACATGCCTGGGTTGGGTAAATGGATGTAGCTTTAGCTCCATCTCAGTGTTTATGGAGTTTGCTGGTCCACACGTTTATGTGTGTTTCCTCCAGGTGCTCTGGTTTCCTCTCACAGTTCAGATATTACTTGCAGATAAATTGGTGACTCTGTGTGTGTGTGTGTGTGTGTGTGTGTGTGTGTGTGTGTGTGTGTGTGAGAGAGAGAGAGAGAGAGACAGTAAGTGAGTGAATTGTTCTGTTACATTGCTGCGGTCTGTAGGCAGGAGAGTTACCGCAGTGAGTGTATCTATCAATGTAGGTCACCTTGGATACCATGGTGTCAGATAAATAGTTTTTATGCCATTAAATGATCATATATGGTAATCATTGCATTTCTGCTTTTTCATAGATAAAATAAACAAAATATAATGTGTAAGAAATTCAAAAGAATGATTTTTTTCACACTGTATCATAGGATTTGCAGGTTTGCCCTAAAGCTGCTTTATATCCCAGCATACGACAGTCCAGATTGCAGCCTGCTCACAATTTTTTTGCTACATGGTGGTTGACAGGGGGAAACTGCAGGTAATTCTAGTGTCAACAATAATCTGCCCAAGTCCAGCAGCTGCTCAGTGTAACACGGTTATCCCGAAGATGGATCGTCTTCCACTTCGCTCAAATCCGATCACCAAAAAAGTCGCTTCTGTCTGAAACTAGAGCAAAATTTTGAGTTGTTAGCAACAAGGTTTCCTCTCCTGAGCTTCCAGAAGGTTCATGCACCCAAGCAATCTTACAGCCACCATTAGCACTGCCTTAAAAGGTACCGTGGTATAGTACAGTAAATTCTGGTATAACAGTTCAACTGTCAGTGAGAAGAAAAAGTTTTACATTCATATTGCTGAATAACATCTTCTGGATGTCGTCTCATCACGGATTCTTGGTGGAGCTGCTGGCTTTCACAGACTCTGTGTTTGTTTGCAGCAGTACCAAGACGCTGGCCTCTGGCAAGAAAATGTATGCTGCCCATTTCAATAAACTGAGTTTCAAGTTATACAAGCCTGGCCAAAGCAGGAGGCACATGTTCAGCCCTTGGAAGGACAGAAAACAGGCATCCCCGCAGTGTCATCTTTTCAGAGTAATCGCAATGTGCAGTTTTGCAGCATCAATTTGTTACTTTTTATTGGTACACTTTTAAACCGGCTTACAAATGAAGTTGCACTGAAATGGAGGAAATATGAATATTTTACATTGCATGCCGAATGTAAAACTGTGATTAAGCATTGTAAGAATGGCTGCAGTTTGAAGATTTGTAGTGAAATATGAAGGTAACAATTTTCTTGTTTCACTTATTAACAGTGTATACTACAGTTTTGTCTGTTTTGATCTTTAAACTGGGGGGGGTAGCATGTTTGAACATAAACATTTTTTTTTTATTACATAAAGAACCTGTGGGCTGTTAATAAAGCATCAGGGTAAAAAGAAAGGTCCAAAGCTGACATATATTTTTGGTTTTGACCTGAGTTTTGTTGAATGAGCTCCCTCTGTTCCTCAGCACTACTGAATGCCTTCCAGAGAGGAGGAGTTACATAAATTAGCATCAGACCATCAATAGTTATCACATTCTTATGGTCAAGCTCAGTTCTGCAAGCAGCTAAAACAACCATAAAGAAAATCTTCAATTTAATGAATCCCAGTTAAACATATTTTGGATTTATGAGTAACATACAAAAATGTGTAGTCTATGTATTGGTGTAGATAAGTCAGCATTTTGCCACTTCCCTGTAATAAGAAGTCCGACCGGTATGTTCAAAAACTACTTTGAATTATGTCATTAGTTATTTAATAAAGTTTTGGTTTCATATCGATTCATTTCCGGATGTTTGGATTTAATGGTCATTGTGGCAATGTCAAGTTTTTTTGAAGTTCAACATTATCACTGAATTATCCGTATCCTGCAGAAGACGTGGAAGAACCACATCCGTTGATGAATCCGGTGTCTTGTGTGGTCTCCATGCTTGACCTCCAGGCCAGCGTAATATTTCCCAGGAGCACACTGACTGAGTGATTGACACCAGGTTGACAGTAGAAGGTGAGCTCACCCCAGAGCCTCTGTCCCATCATCCTTCACAAGATCCCTCATCTGAGCACAGACTGGCAAATTTGAAAGAAAGGATTTGTTAGCTACAGGAGAGGTCAGTTCAACCTCTCTTCAGCACAGAACTGTCTTATATCACATCTAAAAAAACCGTGCAAAAGGTGAGCAATGTTGGCTGCACTGTACTCGGAAAGGTAACTCACACTGCTTCTTTTGACAGCGATATATTTGTTTGCAGCTTCTGTTTTTTGGTTCACTAGTGGGCCTACAGTATTGATCTGGCATCTGTCATCAATTTGGAGCATTGCTGTTATTGGTAAACTGTCCCACTAGCTTGACGGTAATCTTAAAACAAACTTTAACATAGAAAGATAATCCATCAGTCAAACAGTGACTCTCCTGGAAGTGCTTTCAGCTCTGATGTGCAGCTTTAATTTTGTCATCTTGATTTGATGCTTCTCGACTGTACAGAAATAAAAACAAAACCCTGGCAGAATTTTGCTTGCATGGCTGCCGGGAGCACTTACAGGCCTGAACCTTCATCTTCTTGAATCCTGTAATGTGTCTGGTAAGAGCATCTTCTAACATGAATACATTGAAACAATTTGTGTGTCTGTGTGCCGAGTCCGATGCAGCATGTACGGTAAATGGTTTGGGTTCTCCTTTCAAGTTCTGGTTAGAAAAGTCAAAACTTTCTTTCCAGTTACATGGCCTTCAGGTCACTGATTTGGCCACCTTTTATTTATCTGTTTAGAAGGACAGAATGGGAAGCCACACTTGTTTGGGGGACTGTGCATGTTAAAAGCTTCATTTAACCAAGCCACGATGAACTGACAAAACACTTTTTAAAAATTTCAAGCAGGCAACCCAAGGCATGTCTGACTTTTACCCTTTTACATAAGCAAAATCTACATTAATTCTGATGTTTGCTTATCCTGATATTTAGTACATTAACCCAAAGTTAACTGAAAGCAGAAGCTTTTCCTGTAGAAAAATGACAGAAATTACATTTCTTTAAGAGGAGAATTAATTTTGGAGCCAACACTCATATTTTTAATGATATATTAAATCTCCAGATTCATATGAAACACGTAATGCTAACAGAAAACCTGACACCATAAAGGGGATCCCGCTACCTACCTACAAACCTAATCTTCTTCCTAAGCACCGTTTTACCTCATACTAACCCTCAACCACCACGGCAACCCCAGTCAACCCATAGCAAGCCTATCTACCCACTATGCAATGGCTTGTATCTTCCTAATACCAATGCTAGCGAAGTACAAACCCAAACATGTCATAGCAAAGTGATGGTGCAGTGTCTCATTGGGGTTGTCAAGTGGGCACCTTCCTTCGTCGGTGTTTTGTCAAGTTGGGCGCATGACACCTCCAGAGGGCTCAACCGCAGCTCAGGCATCCCAGAACTGCTCCCCTCCACTACCGCGTGCGCCACTGTGCTACCCAGCAACACAACGCAAACACATGCTATTTGCCTTAGCACCCTCATGCTTACTGCCCATTCTGCTACTCATTACCCGCGAGGAAGAAACTCGTTTCCTCCTTTCTTTACCTCTACTTAAAGTACGCTTTGTATTAACCAAACACCTATAGAATTTAAGACACATCAATTTGCTTGAGTCACTGATCCTTCACTCCGCACACACACACAAAAAAAAAAAAAACAGGAGGGCCATAAACAGACAAAACATTTGGGTAACAACATCTCAATAGCTTGCATTTTATGCAAACTGCCATGATAGTCTGGACCAGTGTAGAAGCTCTAAGCTTGTTTATATTTTGCTGCATTTGAAAGGGATTAAACACGAATACAAAATAATAATGGACCTAATTTAAATTCATGTACTTTTGAGCCAAATTTCAAAGATCACATAGCAGTAACAGAACTAGAAAGGGCATACAAACTTAAGAAAGTAGATCACAAGCAAAATATTGTAACTTCATTATAAAAACCTTATAAATAAGACATATATGGGTAATCCTGCAATAATTACAATAACAGAAATAATGATAAAAATAAAGTCCACTTGAGTCCGTTGTAGTGTGTAGCTTTGGGATCTGAGTGACAGGAGCTATTTAAGTGGCCTATTTGCTTATTTGTAGTTGTGCTACACATGCTAAAAACTGTTAAAACAAAGAACACCACATGTACTGTACATACGACTATGTGGTGGGGTAAATTGCTATTTATCGTTGTACAGTACTCCATTATTTATGTACATGTACTAGTCTTCAAAGTGTTTACAGCTCCATGTTTCCTCACAAAGTAACACCATGTAGCCGTTTCTCCATCCGAGCTCTTTTGCTTTTTGAATAACCGACAAAGTCATCAGCTTTCTCGATGAAATGTTAGAGACACAACACAGAATTACCATTAGTTAGCAGGGATTCATGCGGTGTGAGTTACTACGCTGCTCACTGCTATAGCACGTGAACACTGAGCTATGGACACCAGCTGATGAAGAAGCCATAAACCAACTACCTGGAGCAAGAAATGGTGGCAGCTAATGGTGTGGGCTGCCAGAGATGTGGAACAGCCTCCATCTCCATCTGTGGATGGTGCAGCAGCAGACAGACTCTGCCTTCTGAAAAGTGATGAGTCATGCTGCCGGTGGATGTGCAGCAGTAACTGATTCACTATCACCAGAGGGACAAATAATGTTACTCCACTACACCAATGTTATGATCATAGGTATATGGGCTACAGCACTGGACAATTTTCACAAAAGTGAATTATCCACTATCATGTGTCCACTTATCGGAAAATGAAGTTGAAAGGATCAAAACAGTACCGTGTCAGGCAGCAGAGCGACCCTTGAGCCACGACTGCCGTCCTGAGTTTCTCAATGTCCGCTGGGTCCATGTTTTGGCGGGATCTTCTGTCAAGGCAGCAGACGGGGACGAGGTAAAGGACCCAAGTGCGAAAACAACACAAGGGACCGGAGTTCACAAGGTGGACAGGGTGGACAGGTTTAGTGAGACTCACCAGGAATCACAGGGACAACACACAGCCACCACTAGGTGCTACGGTTAAGGTCCCGTGCCGGTGCCATCCGTCCATGTGCCCTTTATCCCCACGTTGATGAGCTGATCTGGTGCACCTGCAGCAGGTGGGCGGGTTCCATCTGGCTGGGTCCTGACACCATGGATGCAGTATCCATTTAAGCATATTACCCTTTTGTCCACTTATGTGGGCTTGATTCTACTGCTTACTACTACTACCACCACCACAGTACTACAATAATAATAATAATAATAATAATAATAATAATAATAATAATAATAATAGAGAAAAGGAGTGCAAATGTCTTCTGAGTAGGGATGATGACCTCACAGATTACAGGCATGGTAGGAAAACCTACTTTTGCAGCTCCTGTCCGTCCAGGGAGGACTGACAGATTGGCGAGCTGGCAGGTTGTTCTTTTGGCGAGGTGGTATTTTGCCGGCCACCCCCTGTCCAGCAACAGCACACTGCAGAGCATGTGGTGCTAACTTCACAGAGCATCCAGAATAAATGATGCGCGAGCCGTCAGATGTGGGAGGGCTCCAGTCCCCTCTGCCAAACCCCCACAGCACCCTATGCCACCCTACCCCCTGGGATGCCAGCAAATGTGTCGCTAATCTGTCTAGGACACTGCAGATGCTCCCTACAGTCGCCAGCTTCACGGCCCATTATTGCCGGATCAAACCTGGAGATGAGTCCCAAAGACCAGGAAAAAATCAAACCCCAGAGGCTGAAGGAGGCAGTTTTCATGATGGAATTTCAAACACTTTCCAAATAACCTGTGACTTCCTGTAACATTTGGTGGAATTGAGCAGCTGTTAAAAATAAACAATAAAAAAAAATAAAAATAAAACATACATATGTATGCTTCAAAGAAAAATGATAATTTGACTAAATACTGGTTTAAAGAGTTTGGACTGAATTATGTGCCAATTTTTTGTTCCATAATGAAACACCACTGTAATCTATGAGTGAATATTTAGACGGGAAAGAGATGTTTATGTTAATCTCTGGCTGCCTGTGCAGTATTAGCCTCTGTGGACTGACAGAAGGCGACAGTTTACACCAAAGACTGTATAACATGCTTACAATTTCTTTCAGTCAGATCACAGAAATCATAGTAAAAGTTATAAAATTGCATATAAAAACCTTTTTCCACTTATAGGGTGGCATATGGTACTCAATATTCTAGCAGTTAAAGTGAATTTTTTTGTCAAGGGGACGTTTGATGCACCTTAAAGTCTATTTCAGAAACTATTATGCTTTTCGTCCTGTGTCCTGCAAATAAGCCCCACAGTTTTTCAGTGTTGAAACTGCAGGTCTAAGGAAATTCTAGACATAGGTTTTTTACTTACTATTTTTTACTGAACGGATACCCTAATGCAGTCCAACACAAGCACTCTTTGATCAGCTTTACATTTACCAACCCATTTATACAGTAGAATAGTTTTACTGTTTCACCTGGACCAAAGCTACTGAGGCAAGAGGGGGACTTAAACCAGGTACCTTCTATGGGGCAGTCAGTGACCCTGACTTTTACAATATCTCCATAGACGTACTGTATGTAGTTAAATACTCACTGTACACTTTATTAGGCACACCTGGCTGTTTACCCATAAAGTTTGACCCCCACCATAAGTGAATTACATGGCTATGAATCAGTATGTAAAGCATACAGACATGGCCAAAAAGCTCCTTCATGATACAAATGTGTAATTCAAAGTAGAGTCTGTTTGTCTAGTAAGAATGTTTTTACTGGAGCATACTGAACAAGTAGCTGCATACAGACTACCTGAAGGGTTCAGCAGTGTTGAGGGACAGAGGAAGCTTTGGACACTGGAGCCACAACTGAGAATCTTCATGTTTAGATTATACGCCGTGTGTTTGGAAACACCAAGCAGCCAAAGTTAGAGGCTACTATTTGAATCAGAGTTGCAATATGTAAAATGTGCTGCACATGGATTAGAGAATGGAATGACTATTGGGGGTGTGCTGGTTCCAGTAAGCTAGACATGTACACCTTTCTGGCATTTTGCGCACTGCACTGTGAAGAGATATACACCTTGTTAAGGAGAGAGGAGAGTGGAGGGTGGCCAGACTTGTTAACTAAACTAGCTAACAAGATTTTTTTGGTAGTTGTGGAAATGAGTAAAACGGAACAATTCTGAGACCGTTCAGTGTTATTCAATGTTTAAAATGCCCCAGAAAACATGTTGGGCAAGCAAAAAAATTATCGGTTAGGACAAATGTTGCCATTTTTTCTCCACAAGAACTACTCACTCACTCACTTCCTGTTGTCACCGTGACAGAGCATCAGACTCCATGAGCTCCAGGTAAGGACTGGCAACCCAATGGGCAAGATGTCAGTCTATCACACTAAGAGCAATTTATACTCACCTGTTCATTTAAAATACATATCTTTGGGCTGTAGATGAAAACATAGGGAGAGCATGCAAACGCTATGGAGACTGAGCTGGACCTGAACCTATACCCAAGAGACCATGCCACTTTGAAAAGGTACTTGACAATACAACTAAATCTAGACTTCTGTTGCCCATTGGTCATTCTCTAACATAATAGGTTTCTATTTTACGGGAAACTGGCAAATAATTGATAATGCGAATTAAATCTTAGAATTAAAAAAAATCCCCTCCTCCAACACTGATTAAAACCAAGAAGTTTCCCTGAATAATTTATCAAAATATGGAGGTTCAGTTTAGATCGGATCATATGAGTCAGTCTTTATATTTTCATTTTTAATGTACAATTAATATTAAAATAACAGGCCACAACGAATAGATTAAATGAGTATTAAACAAAAATTTGCAGTTCTTAAATTAAAAATTAAATTTGGTCTTTTAATTGGACCCCGTTTAAGTTGTTTTCTATAACATATATTTCATTATTCAGTGTTATTCAAAATGAAAATGTTCGCAAATTGTTCTTAACCATTTACTCTGTGGCCATTATTATTATTATTATTATTATTATTATTATTATTATTAAGAAGAAGAAGAAGAAGAAGGAGAGAAAAGAAGAAATGCTGCAGTGCAAAAGCAGAGCAGCAGAATGTGTCAGCAAGTTTCCTTTTCTTGGTACGAATGAGCTACAGCTGGGTGCTCAGGTTACGTTCCAGAGTACTTTGTTCGAGAAGGAGAGGATCCTGATAGAGTCGGCTCATCATGTTGCCTGGTAACAAGACTGAGATTGATAAAGAAGGACCACTTTGGCACTATTTTCCCAAGAAATCAATATGACAGGGCCTGTGATGATCTGATATCAGCAGAAAGAGCTGTGCACGGATCATTTCATAAAGCAGGTACAGAGAAATTAGATTTCTCTCCAGCCCAGACGCCTAAAAGCTCTCAAATGGGTGTCTTTTTCACCCGCCTCTCCTGGTTGTCTCCTGGAAGTCATTTTCCCCAAAATTCACTGAATGGGGAGGCAGCAAGGTTGTTTTTTTTTTTTTTTTTTTTTTAAATTTTGGTAGCGCTGCAAAAATGCACAACATTTTTTCTTTAATTATAGGACACGTTAAATAGCTCATAAGCATAAAAATTATGAATCTTTCAGAGATTTCACTCATCTTTGAAGGAATGCAACTGTTCCTCACACTGGTTGTATATTTTCAGTCATAACTGAAGTTCAGTGTGACAGGAACGTAAAAGAAATAATAAAAGAGTGAAGAATTATGATTTTGTGAAAGAGGTAAGAAATGTTGACTACTTTTGTTGTCTGTAACAGGAAAAGCACAGTTAAGGAAACACAGAAACCACAGTCTGGAATTCGCCAACGCGACTGGAATCAAAAAGCAAGAAGAAAAAATTGCAAAGCGAATGTGCAACTGGTTGAATAAAGATGGGCAGAATAAGGCTGAAATGAAGCGCGGTTCATGGCCTTCAGGGGGGAGAGTGAGTGCTGGAGTGACAATTCAGGAAGATGGAAGCGCTCCCATCTCATATAGGCCGTCCGGTAATCGGATTCTTGTGCAGCGGAGCGGGGGGTGGGATGGGGTGGGAGGTGTGTGCGAGAAAGTGGGGGGCAGGAGTGAGGTGGGGACGAATTCCCTGCTGGTGGAAACAGGTGGACCGCAATCATTGTCCAGTGGTGACACCTGCGTTACCACTTTTGTCACATCTCTGGGACAGAAGTGGGAGGATCCAAGCAGACAGACGGTTCTAGAAAACCATTAGATGTTATGCTCATCGATATAACACTGCTAAAAATACCTGCTATGTTTAGAATAACATTAATTTTGACCAATTTTCTGTTTTAGATCAGTTTTATGTTACCACAATAAACAGTGAGGAAACTTAGAAGGAATCAACCTCAGTGACAAAGCATTTTAGCTAATATATCAGTATTTCCAAGGTAAAACTGAAGCACCAATCGTGCTGGGCATTCTTATTTGAAAATAAATCGGCAGTAATCTGAAGGTCACGGGGGTTAAGTCCCACCTAGGTGCTTATGCTGATACGGTGAGATTTTCTATAAAAATGAGTGATACCATGCAAAGTTGATTTAGCAGCTCTGCACTGGACACAGAAAGCAGCTGAATTAATAATATTGAATGTTTATGTTAGTGACTATCAGTACTGACTGTTACAAGCTCACCGTCCTCTAAGGTGCACCAGTTTTTTTTGTATCCGCATTTGTATTTTAAAAAAAAAAAAAAGTTTCTGCTCAAAACTGTGAGAAAGTGGGGGCAGAGGAGCTGATGTGTGCTTCTGATTAGAAAAATACAGACGGTGATCGATTTTAAGCCACATCCAGTCCAAACAGGTCTGGCTTAAAATGTCTGTGGTCAGTGTTATTCCTCTCTTTTATGCGTTTTATCTTCTCAGAAGATGCTTTTACCCCACTTTCAAAGTCATATCTTCAACAGCTCTTTTCATTTCGATATTTATCCTTCAGTTGTGAGCTACAGTTGCTAGTTTTTTTTTACTATTGATTATTTATCTGACTGACAGCAAGAGCAAAATAATATAGAAAAACTAATGGATGGAATGAAACAAAATGGCCCACCAGTTTAGCTGCATCTAATGAATGGGAGAGAAGGGGGACAGTGTTTTGCCGGTGCCAATGAGGCAAGGATGCTGAAGCCCCACCCGGCAACTCCTGGCTTCCCTGGCGATCGGATCAAATGCACGATCCATTAATTGATTGGCCTTCTGCACGAGCAGCTCGGAGTCAGAATTGGAAATGAACTCCCGCGTCTGCATTTCGGCATAATGATGAGGTAATCGGGCTAATCCGATCACTGCGCTTATTTATCCCAGGCCCGGGCGATTGTTGCTGACATGTAATATCGCCTGTTAGTTTCAAATCGCGGGTCATTAGCTGTCCCCGGCCTCCGACGGTGATGCATTAGGCCAGAGCCGACGTGCCAGCATTTACCTCGGCGGTCAATAGACGCAGCCTTTCCCGTGGCCATTAACAGACACCAGGTGAGAGCGAGGTTGCTCAGGGTCGCTTTCATTAAATGCGCCGAGATGTGGAATTATACAGGTTATTAAATATGGACTCTGGTGTTGTAACAAAGACCGATAGGTGTAGCAAGGTGGAGGATTGGGGGGGGGGGATCTGTCACCCAGTGTTCAGGCAAGTCCAACATGTCCTCCCAGTACTCTACTGAGTTCTGAAATTGTTTATGTTCATGCAATGGGTGTAATGTACATATCATATACACACAGTTTATGCTGCTATAACTAAGAGCACAGCACTTCCCTCTGGGATTAATAAAGTTTCATTCATTCATTTGTTCGTTCATTCATTCAGTCATGTCCAACAGTATCCGGATGCTGAACTGGTAGGTTTGGCAGGTATCGCTTCCATCCAGCCAAAGTGGTCTCTTGGCAACCGCTCCTAAAAGGGATTATGGGAGTGGTTTACAGCTGCCGTGTTCAGCGCACGTTTTATATTTCATCCATCCTTTATGAATATCCATTCCATCCTGGTCAGCGCTGTGGTGGTGGAGAGCCTATCCCAGACTTGCCGGGTACCAGGCTGTGAATCTACATCCTGGATGGGACAGTCCATCACAGGGTGGCCGTACACAGTCACACATGCATACACACACCATGGGCAATCTCAAGTGACAAACTAAGCTGAAATGCATGTCTTTGGGCTGTGGGAGGAAACCAGAGCACCTGGACGGACACGAGAAGAACATCCAAAATCACATCCAGCCATCAAAGGTGCTGT
This sequence comes from Heterotis niloticus, assembly GCA_018136845.1. Classification (NCBI taxonomy): domain Eukaryota; kingdom Metazoa; phylum Chordata; class Actinopteri; order Osteoglossiformes; family Osteoglossidae; genus Heterotis; species Heterotis niloticus. The sequence continues at coordinate 12,537,039 of CM030901.1, read as the reverse complement.
AAGGCAGCAGCGGAACTTCTTGAGCCACTGTGTCATCCATTTTCTATTTCATCTAATACAAATGAACCTCCATTGTCTTCCTAATATTATCAGTTGGTATTCAGACTGTTTGTTTGATCAATTTTTGAATGTACTGATTTCTGAACTTCTGCTGATAGTGATAGTTAAGTTAGATGTGCCATTGGTTTTGATGTTTGGTCGAAGCCCAGTACTGAAGAATTACACAACTGTTATGTTTTTAAAATCCCCATTTTGTGATGTTTCTGCTCATTTGCCGAGCTGCTGTGACTAATGTGTTAAACCTTTCCCTGCAATACTTTGCACACCTGTTGCCTATCATCTCCTGCATCTGAATTATCGTCTCATTAAAGTCCCGTCCTCCCCCGTTTGTTATCTGCTCAGTCATTTCTCCACGCTTCGCTTTGGCAGAGAAATATGTTTGGAAGATAGCCGACCGACTGATGGACACCACCGGGCTTCACCCTGGGATCTCATCTTCATCGCTTCTCCCTGCGGTGTGGGACCACTGAGACATCTGTGGCAGAGCCTTCCAGCAACTCTTCCCCATGCAAGCATTAGCGTAAGGAACAAACCTCTCATGCAGATGGGTCACTGGACCTTTATACAACTTAACGCACATTAATCTAAACCTTTACCAAGATGTGAACTTGACAGGATCTTCTTCTGTGTTAGCTGAATAAGACCTCTGTGAGAACTTTTAAAGAGGGCCACATGCCGAGGTGGGGGTCAGCATTCTGGTCCATGCGGTGTTTTACAGAAGGTTTCTTGTGCCCTCTTCTCACTGGAACTCCGGGAACAGCTTTGGTCTGTAATACACCATTGGTCAACATCTCTAAAACGGTGAATTTAATAAAACTCATTTTTATCCAGCTGAAAACTTTATTATTTGACATGATTTAATTTTCCCTCAACAAACAGCACCAGCAATGTGTAAGAAACTCTGGAAAAAGTAAAGAAGAAAAATATACTCTACAGGGTGGCATCACAGTTAGAGCTGCTGCCTTGTCCTGCTGTATTACCCTTGACAAAGGCCCTTGCCCTGAACTCTATGGCATAAATTACCGTATTGAACACATTGGCAAATAATTTTAAGCAGTTTAGTGTACAGGCAAATATTGCAGGGCACTTTGAGCAAACAACATAGAAGAAGAGTGATAATGTGCAGTAGCCACAGCAAATAAAATCACTTCATCCTCTGGAGAATAATTTTTTTGTGTCCTCTATCAATTTGGTTGGAGAATCGCAGCTGTTTAGCGCACCTCTGGTTGAGGCGGTGTGCGGTCAGCGTCAGGAGCCGATTCTGCCTTCTCGAGCTGCAGACCAAAATCTTGTTTGTTCCTGCATTCCCAACACAATTTTAAGTGTTTTATTCATCCAAATAAATAAAGAAGTAAAGCTCTGTTTTAGCTATATGAGCAACGTGCACGATTTATGGACTTGGCTATTAAAAGGGGGGGGGGAGGGCACATAAATGTCACGTTTCTATGTGACAGCATACAGGGCCTGTATTTAAAAGCTGCCCTCCTCTTGATAGCCCCCATTATTCTGCGGGAAATTGCTTAATGCCGCTATTGACAGCGAGGCGACAAGGAGGGAGCAGACCATGAATCCTGCGCTTGTAGTCAAAGTGCTGTCCCCATCAAGGCGGGGGACAGAGTGAGCTCCGCCGTGTTCCCCAGGAACCATCACTGCTCCTTTTTTCACAAAGCAGCAGCAACAACACAAAGGGTAAAAGAGGCCTGACTAGGAGCCGTTGATGAACTTCTAGAATGGTCCTCTGTTGGTGGGCTGTGGACGGGATGTCCTTTGCCTGACCAGAAGCAGCTGATGCCTGGGGACAAAGTGCTACTTTAGCGCCTTTCCTTGCTGAGCTGTGGCATCTCACGCAAACACGGTGTAACATCTCCTGCATCTCCATCACGCGCTGCCGCTAATTTTGCAACCGCAGCTCATAAGTGCACTTCGCCACCATGCGTGCAGCCTCCATCGTTATTATTTCATCGTATCTGACTGATGATTTTCTCCGCTATGTTTTATTAAGCAGCTCTTATGAGGTGGATCTGGGTGTCTCTTTATATGTAATAGAAGGTGGTGAGTGAAACAGCAGTGAAGAACAGGGACATGCCAGAAGGTCACCATTTAGACTCCAGCTCCCTTCTCTTCTCAGACCTGAGTAAGGTTTTTACCCCAAGTTGGTCCACAAACCATTCCCTTCTGAATAAATGAGTCAAATACTTAATGTTAATTTTAATAAAAATGTTACTCACTAGCTACCGGACTACACGGGGTGCAGCCTGAATGGGATGTCAGCCCATCACTGGACAGTCTCTCTCTCTCTCTCTGTCTCTCTCTCTCTCTCTCTCTCTCTCTCACACACACACACACACACACACACACACACACACACACACACACACACACACACACAATATTATAAGGTAATAAATGACATTAAGGAGAGCAGAAGAGATGCAGAAGCCGAGCATGGGTTGAAATGTCAGATCAGCTCAGTACCTGTTTAAATGCACGAGCAATAAATCATTGTGGCATTTTTACATTTTTTAACCATTTACATATAAAATAAAAAATCTTTGTTAAAATGAATTCGTTTTAATCAATTTAAATCCTCTTTAATAGAACATTTAACCTTTATTTAGTGATACATTAGTTCAACCATTAATTGAATTCGCAGTGGGTTTTTTTGCTAAATTTAGCCTCAGTACGTTCACAGAACAAAAGTTTTTCTTGGGATAAAGACATCACGCGTTTCTATGAAACGCTGTTTGTTGCTTTTCCGGGCACAAAAAAGTTCACTGACCCTAATAATTCAATTTCAGAGAATAAGGGCTAAACAATTACTTATTCTATTTATGTTGCACTAGGAGTTCTTTTTTTTTAATAGCAAATTTCTTATTAGCATATTTTCATTACCCCCAGAAAATTAATAATTTACAGGTCCCTAATAGACATGAATTATTCTGTTTTTTGTGGTGATGGATATAAAGGGACGCTGCATTCAACTTGCCCATCTTTAGAGGTGACGTGAATAATTAGCAGCATCTCGACCGGCGTTCACTCAGCTGTCTGCTGTCTTAGATGACAAAACTGTCACATTTTGGTTGTATTAAATAAGGCCACATCCCTGCCTTATGCATTCAAGTGCTGCCTTGGTTGTTTTCAGCAGGCCAACCCACTGCAACCTGCAAACACACATTGTGCTGACATACACTGTGTGTCCAAAAGTATGTGGACTCCCCCTTCTAATGACTGAGCTGAGCCATTTCAGCTGCACCCATACACCATACAAACACATTCTAGACAACTGTGTGCTTCCAGCTTGGTAGCCACAGTCTGGGGAAGAAGTTCCATTCCTGCTCTAGTATGACTTGTGTCCTGTCTATGCACAAATTGAGCTCCATAAATACATGATTTGCCCAGGATGGTGTGGAAGAACTTGAGTGGCTGCACAGAGCCCTGACCTCAGCCCCACTCAACCCCTTTGGGATGAATTGGAACACCGACTGTGATCTAGGGCTTCTTTCCCGACCTGACTGATGCTCTTGTGGCCAAATGGGCACAAATTCCCAAAATGCGGTGGAAAGTCTTCCCAGAAGAGTGGGGGCTATTATAGCAGCAAAGCAGGGGCGGGGGAGCAACTCCATATTAATATCCATGAGTTTGGAATGAAAGCATTTAACAAACATATATGGGTGTGATGCTCAGGGCTTCACATACTTTTGACCATAAAGTGCATATCGATATAAAAAGAAGCTTCTGTTCTCTTTCAGTTGAGAAACTTTGCCTGGTGTTTTCAGAATAAGGATGAGTAAAACAATCCATTCATCCATTCTTGGTAACTGCTAATCCTGGGGGGGGGGGGGCAGGGTCATGGTGGTCTAAAGAATGAGCTAAATAATATATGGCATATATTTTTGAAAGTGTAAAGTTTGGGTTAAGCTTGCCTTCCAACAGTGTTGACAGTTACCAGTTCACTTACTATCTAAAAACATACTTTTGTTATTCAGTTCTGTGATTTCATACGACAGCTATTGGACAAAAGCACAAAATCGAGTTTACTGTTCAACCTGGTGTTTTTTTTTTTTTTTTTTTTACAGTTTATGTGCAGACATGCTGTGAACTGAAAGACTGAAATCAACATCTGAGAACATAGCATTTAAAAACAAATATGCCTTCATTTTATTTTAATTTGTGTGACCTCTACCTTTTCTGGATGTTCTCACTTTGCGACACTTTGGGACGGCACTTGAACAAATGCGTATATAAAATAAATGGTACGGAAAATCCCATAATGGGATTAATGAGAAATAGTGCTTAGCAGGACATTATGTATTTTTTATAACGTGAGGTCAAGATGCTTCATGCTTCTAAAAATAATGCTATGCTGTGTTACTGAGCTGTGGTGTTGCTGGAAAGGGTAATGAGAAGTGTCAGCTATTGCTGAATGACAGAATTTTAAAATGTGTGGGTGGCTGAATGATTGATTATGAAGGCGCTCACACCAGAGGTCACATTGATGATTTGTCAGAAAGACAGAACTCCCGATTTTAATGCAACAGACAGTCTGATGTGTCTTCCCCTGTATTTTACTCCTAGCAGCACTGATATTACAGAGCATTTTTGTTGCAGGTCGCTTGATCTTTGCACAAAAACTTCTAAGTAAAATGATGCGAAAAGGAATTTGCTCAGTTTTTGGGGTTTTACATCTAGTTACTTGGGCCTCCCCAAGTTCTAGCAGTGGCCAAAGGTACTCTCAGGTTGCACGTAATAGAGCTAAACAGTTCATTATTTATTCAGCCAAAAATATGGAGAAGCCAAAGCTACAGGTTTTATGTCAATGAAGAAGGCAGAAAGAATCTCAATGGGTCACAACTGCATCATAAAGTGTAAATTTGTTTTAGCTTTAAAGAAAAGTTTTATTTTTATTTTTTTTACTGTACTGGGACAGCAGGCTCCAGACCACCACAACCCTATGAGGATAAGCAGATACTACATTGATAGATGGATGGATGAAGAAGACAGTGTTCTGGATGGGGCTGTCATCTGAAGGTGCCGAGTTCTACTTCCTGTTGCCACTGTACCCGTGATGGAGGCACTACTCCCTGACCGACAGCCTAAAAATGTACTGCTGTTTAAAGGGGTCAAGTCACTTAGCACACCAACCCAACACTGCAAGTTGCCGCATACAAAGGTGCGAGATAATGGGGTGAATATTTGTCACATTCCTATACAACAGTAACAAACCTCCGGATGAAAATACGTTCATTATTGCGTCCGTAAACACCATTTAACATCGGCCTGCAGACAAAACCTGGCCTTCTTGCTGGGATCTGTTAAAACAGACTGTGTGTGAAAGTGTGGAAAAAAAATTATTGTGCCTCTTGTTTGTATTTGGTTTTCACAGCAGCACGGAAATGAATTACAGTCTCTCTTGTAATACTTTGAACAAACACGTTCATTCACCTTCAGCTACGACATGTACTGTATTTTTCATCCTGCTGATATATAGTACATTTGTAGGCTTTGCCATTTCTTCAAAAGTAAGGCACAAGGATCACAGAGCTGTTGTTATTATTGTTGTTTTCATATACCGTACGCATGTAGTATATAAAAATGGTAGATATTTGTATAAATACATATGTAACTACCGTTTTCAGATGCAAATCTCGGCATGCGGTTTGAGGCATTAGGCGAGCGGGTGTGCACTAGACCTCCCCTGTTGCTTCTAAGGAGGTTTTCTGCCCTGCAAGCGGAACAATTAGAAACAAAACAGGGAAGCACAGTGTGAGGAGCGCTATGGTGACAGTGGATCATTACCTTTAAGGGGGTCCAATCTCACTTAGAAAAGAAATCATTTAAACGCACGCAACGTACAGTGATTTCTATTTCAGAAGCTGAACATTTGAAGACCTCATCAACTGTAAAGGTACATTAATTCCTCAACTCCATATGGCCATTGGTAAATAAATAGCTGCGCTGAAAAAGCATTAAAAGAACAGAAATAAGCAAATGAGCTTTGCCAGGGTATAAGCCGTGCATTCGGCCACCTATTCGGCACAGCAGCGAGCGGTCCCATTAGCCTTGGAGCAGCACCTGGTTATTCATTACATACGAAACGCCAAACAAGGCTCTTAGAACCAGGATGCCATTAGCGGACTCATAATGAATCTGGCAGCAAAGGTCCGAAAGGTGAGCGGCTTTCGTCTGCGCGAACATGCAGTTGCGCAGCGCATCTCAACTCTGTTACTCATTAGCATCTGCGTCTTAGCTCACTGAAACTGCGCTCAAATCTGGCAGATGTTGTCCGCTCGGCTCCCAAAGCGTAGGCCGCCGCCGTACAGCAGCGCCTCCCGTAGTCCGCTGGCTGAAAAAGAGGTGGTTAGCAACTCGGCGAAACTTCCCGCAAATTTGAGCTCATCCGCAAGGGCTGAGGGAGGGCAACGTTTTAGCCCCCTCCCCTATTGTCATTATTAACTTCTCTGCACCATCGACTGTGACTACGAGACTGACTGCGGAGAATCCCAGAAGGCAAAGCGATCACACGCCAAGCGTAGTGTCTGCTAGGTTGGACCCACGAGTTACAAAGTATGTTTATGCGAATCCCTCGTGGCTGGTGCAGACACCCGGATACACGGCAGTGCGTTGCGGAGTCTGCAGTGTGAGCTTTATATGTAGGTCAAGAACTGTAGGAAATCATTGCAAATGAAGGAATTTACTTTCTCCGTGAATACACGATGTGCACGTTTGCGTGGTGCGGACAAAAATCGGTTGTCTTTATTGTTTGTTGCAGAATATTGTAGCAGGGCAGCACTAAAGGCCAAAAGCGCTTGAAGATCCAATGCACGATAACAAATTATATCACAAGCCTCAGTTTGGGAAACCACCTGACATTCCTTTGTCCCACGATGACATCACCTTGCTGTACACCTGGTCACCATCATCCAATTATCAGCTACCTGAAAAGAGAACCCAGCAGATGCAATCCATTAACTGAGTCTTATTTGTCTGTCTGTGCCAGCAGAGGTCCCAAATTCTGCTCCCGTTGCCCTGCACTGACCTCACCTCTTGGTTCACCGTCGTATTCCAGTATGAAGATGACACTTCAGTCACTGTAAATACACCTTAGTGTGTGCCTGGACTCTTCTTCAAACCCCTGCATCATTACCATAGAAATGTCCCCAAACACCAGGAGCTAGAGGAAAAGAAAATTGCATTACATGGTTCATTTTTGAAGGCCAATTCACAACGCCAGCACCTCCGTACTGTGTTTGGCCTGCATTTGTGTACTGTCTGTCACTGAGCTGGAAGTGAAATGAGAACCAAGCGAAAGAGACCTCCGTTCATCTTTGACTTATAATTGCACACGCAATAACCTGGTGCTTGAATGTGCATCAAAATATCTCCCACTGGCCTTTAACCTGCCGCTTATTGACGGTCAAACCCTCAAAAACATTGCTTATGTTCAGCCTAAAGATGGACGGGGACCCACAGCTTCCCCGTGGCTGCACCGGGCCGAATATGCAGCGTGGAGCTGACAGACATCCGAAAGACTTTGTCACCCATGGAAGTTTCCCGCTATCGAAACGCTGCTAAATCGGACAGAATTGAAACTGCGTGCCCGACTGCATTTTTTTGAAAATGCCACAAACGTGACATCCATCTTTGCAGTACATTTACACTTTTTTATTCAGCCAATGCTCTTCTCAAAAGCGACTCGTTGTGCTGACCTGCTTCTAGCGATTTACCTATTTTTACAGCTGGAGGAATGTAAGGTAAGTTGCTGGATTTAAGGTATTACAGCAGGAGGTGGAGCTTGAACTCGCAAACCTCCAAGTCCCGAGGCAGCAGCTGCGCATTTATTTTTTGTACACTTTACACTTTTCTGGAAAAAAAAAAAAAAAAAAAGACATCCTGCCCCAGCAAGCTGAACACAGATTTGTCACAGCGGGTCCTACTGGGCTCACTTACCGCACTTTTCCATTTTTACTCTTTCAATTTTGCTTTAGATATCTGTGACCCAGGAGACTGCAGTTTAGAATTCTAAATCCCAACTTGGAGTAGAAGCGCTGCAATTAATTTTGTCCTGAGAGGAAGAAACCGTTTATTATTTCCCAAGGCAAACAAAAGTCATACATTTGGCACAAACACAACATATCACACCTTTTCCTTAACCTCCGCAAAGTTCGGAAAGAACCGCCACCCCAGATGCAGTTGCTGGTTCTCACGTAACCGTGTCAACAGCTGTAAAGATTATGATCCGTGTCATACGTGAGTTTTAAAAATAAAACCGCATCTGCTCTTTACTTGAACTTTCAGCACCGTGCGTGTTGGGGAAGATGAGGCTTCATTTGCGCAGCGTTCCCTCGCCCCCATTATTAACTGCTTTTGATGTCCCGGTGTTGGGCATAAATGACATCTAACAGCTCTATAATTTGAAATAAGGTTGCCATTGCGTGGTTTGAAAAAACTTGTTGTGAACTAATGGATGTTCCTCAGGAGTGTAATGTAATAATTTTGCTGAAAGCCAGACTAAGGGAAAACGCGTACCGGAGGGTTGGGGTGGGGGCAGGGAAGGGTGCGGATTTAATCTCCTCGGCCACGTCCCTGGTCCCTCTTTTCGTCGAGTCCTGTCTGACGGAGAGACGGCAATCGGTAGATTAATCAAAATTAGATTTTCATACTCCAGTTCCTTCGCGCTGGCAGTCGGCTTGCATTCGGTTATCCGCGTACCTAAATGAAAGAATGGGGGGCATTAAAGTTGTCTGCATTCATAATGATCCTAGCGACCTAAAAAAAGGGAGCCCGCTTCTCAGTGTGTCTGCGCGTGCATACTTGCGCGAATGGAAGACGGAGACGAAAGTGGACCGTATTGTTCTTACAAAGTTATTCTCGATCTGCGTTTATCAAATTGGCGGAGGAAGGGGGTCCGTGTCGTCCTTGGGGACCTCGGCGATCACATCTGCTCACCTCATCGCGCTTGGGCAACACGGCCCGCTGACGTACGGGGACATCGTCGGCATCAAACGTTTAGTTCATATTCTTTACATGAGACTTTTTGTGTCATGGCCGCATTTCTCGACACTCTCTTTAAATTTCGCTCCTTTGATCTTTAAAATATTGCAACAAACCACAGCTCTTCAAAACTGTCGGACACCGCGAAGACTTCTCCATCCTCACTAGTGACTCAACCTGGCTTTCGCATTTATTTGTATAACATTTTCTTGATCCATGCAGCCCATGTTTACATTCTTTTTTTACGTCGCAAACTGGAAAAAGGCGTGCAGTGTAGAACATTACGCATCTCCTGCTGTTTGTTTTCTACATCTGCTTTGGAGATGTTTATGCTCCGTGGCTGGGGGAGTGCAGCAGAGTTTGGCCCTTTTCCCTTCAAGGCTCCCTCTCTTCGCAGAATTACTGTAAAAGCGAACGTATGCGTATTATTTTTTTTTCTTCTCCTCGGGGTTCACTGTGCCACGAGATTGCGGTCGCACCGCCACATGACTGCAGTCGCCTTTGAGCGAGCCTGTCGACGCTCGGATTTCGGAGCGCCGATCGCCGCGTTACTTCCCCGGCTGTTAAGTTGCTTTTTCTCCCTCCCCTAGCAAAGATGAAAACACAATTACTTTAAACGCCCGAGACGTGCACTTCCACGTGGTTGCGGTATCCATCTTTTACAGCTATCTCCTCGTAAGAGAGTAAACCCTTCGGGGACTGGAGAGTGCTGTCTTTGTCAAAGTGCTCACCGAAGGGGAAATCGCCGCGCGTTTCACACACACACACAAATTGACATAGATGTAAGGCCTGGGCTGCACCGCACACAAATGCACAACTGCTGCGAACAAGCGAAAAGCATGCGGCAGAGCGACACTTACGAGTCGGCTCGCCCGAGGGGCCGCGGGACTGTTAACCCCGCGCTTTAAGATGTAGGCTAATGCTATAACAGCAAAAGCTCTTTTTTGACAACTGCCACATCCACGAGCAAGACACGCTACTTTTTTCTTTCTTTTTTTTGAATACTAATCCCCTTGTTCCTTTTTTTTTCTTACAGAGAGCTCTGCGGACGCTCTTTCTTTAACGCACTGGTATAGGATTACATAAACAGCACTTACAAGGCCCGGCTCGCAAGGAGCATCTGCTTAGCTGGCAGTCGCTGCTGCAGAAGCCCTGTTCTGTCCGCGGCATTGATTCTGAGTAATGGATCTGGCGGAGCCCGATAATGCATGATGTAATTGTCAGAGGGGTTTAATTATTTGCTTATTACATGTGGGATTCGGCCTTACCGAAGGCTCCGATTTGCTCGGTCTAATTTCCACTCCGAGGACCTCGAGGGCCTACGGTCACATATATGTTTGTTGCGTTTCGCACGCGTGTGCATACGTACGCGCTTTGGCTCACGTCCGCCCCGTCGATCTGCCGGAATCCCCGTTCGCCGAAGGCCTTTCGGGCAAAGCGGCGACGCTTCAGGTGTTTCCAGGCTGAGCCCCGGACACCGGGAAGCGCGCGGAGTTACTCGATCAGACATTTTGGTCACGCGGCGCCGCCATCCCTTCGGGCCACGGAGGAAGGTAATGGTGGCCGCGTTGCACGTCTGAGTGCGTACGCTACACCGAGCAAAGCTTTTCAATTACCTGCAAAGTGTGGCTCAGACGAAAGAAAGAAAAACATCCACACCCCCTATTTCTTGTGCAAAATGCACAGGTCAGTCACACACAGTCGTAAAATATACTTTTTGTCAGTCACTTTGACTGCTGTCCTCTTAAGGTATTGACTGGAGGTTCTTACACACCCTGATCCTGAATTGCTTGTAGTAGCAAAAGTGTCGACTTGACATTTAATTGGTTTATTTTTCTATTTGCCGCCTTGAAAATACTTCAGAGTGTATTGCCTGCACGCTTTTTTTTTTCCAGAATGAAAGAGAAACATCCCACTTCTTCCCTGACATTTTTTTTTTTTTTCAAACTAGCTTTCAAAGCATGTTCTCCCCAAGACGCAAATCTATACGCCAGGCCTGCTATTGCCAGAAATCCAGAGAAATCGGTTCTCGGGAAGAAAAAAAGATATTCTTGGTCCGATCATGTTTCTTAACTGCGATGCACCGTTCCTAGCTTAGCTTTGATGGAGCACAGTAGCAATATTTAGGGTCTGTAGGGAATGTTATGTAATGTGTGTGGCTTTGCTGTTGACTGTGTGCAAATCTGCTGTGCTTCTTTTCTTCATTTCAAAAGCATCAGTAAGGGGTTTGATATTGCAAATTACACTGCGCTGTTTGCTGTAATATGCAATATCTATATCCATAAATCTCAATCTCTGTCTGTTTGTTCTTCATGCACAGCTGTCTTCTCCATTGAATTGAAATTTGGCGTACAGGTGTTTTTTACTCAGTCAACTTCATTAAACTGCAGAAAAGCTACTTACTATTTCCAGCATTAAAATTCCGTCTCCGACGAGGCCTGAAGAAGTAATAGTAAGGACCTCACGTGCTGCAAGTATTTCTAAAAATTAAGTATACATACATGATGCTGATTGTTTTTTTTTGGCTACACACACACAGACACACACACGCGCTCTGTTGCATTTTCCGACATATATACAAGTATGGCTGCATCGCATGTTCGACAAACACATGCTTTCTCACTTAAATCCACCAAAATTGGAAGATGTCAAAGTGTGGTGATGTATAATGCATTATTACTGTGTACATGGCACTATAGTCGGGGCTCAAGTTCCTGTCTGACCACAGAAGCCAGTAGCCATTATACAGTTTGTCAAGTAATTAAAATGTAAAAATAATTAAGAAATTATTTGTTGCACGTTCGCACGCACGCACACACACACACACGGTCCTATTTATGGCAATATTTATTTAGATTTTATCCCATTTCTATTGGACTATGACAACCGTGTTGTGTGGTGTTCACCTGTCTGGCAGTACTAAGAATACTTTTATACTAAATACAACCACTTTTACAGGTATAACAGTTTTGTGATATATGATATGTTATTACTTTTTACTTTTCCACCGCTACACCTTTTTGACAAGAGCAGCACCGGATAACTCAACCAGTACATTTCAAGATGTGGTGGAAATTATTGAAATTGTACTCGTGCACTTGTTTTCTGTTTTGGACACTGGATGCTGCCATCATATATACAGTATGCTTTTATACATTTGTGCGTGGGAAGTGCTGGTAATAGTACATACAAACGGATGTGTAAAAACACACTATTTTGAGGCTAACGCTTGTGTCTGGTCCCGTTCACATTCAGCCGGAGATCCCAGCAGACGGCACAACGGGATCCTTTAATTGGACAATTGCTTTTCGTATCATTTCATCTGAAAGCCCACATTAATGCACTTCGTCTATTGAGAACCCAGCAAGGACCTTGCAGATGCGTGCACGACCTGGTTTTTAGTCCTAATAAGGCACATTCATCACGTTTTTTCATTCAAGGATGGGGGGGGTTTTGGAAAGAGATGGAAATCTTGTGCTGTCCAACAGCACTGGGGGATGCATTAATTTGACACATGCAAGGCAGGTAGGCTAAAGGGGCCAGGAGAAGCAGGCTGTAATGGTGTCCTGCAGGAATTGGCGAGGTTGACTTTAACAAGCACACGAGGCACCCTGCTTTTCCAGGAGCAGCAGGAGGAGACGCATGGGTAATGCATTTGTGGCACTAGCACCTCGTGGCCCGGACGCAGCTGGGCAATACACACTATGCACTTAAAGCTGCTTAAACACGCAATTTAAATGCACGTTTGAGAGCAAATCGCAAAGTTCATAAAAGCCTCCCTCAGCTTCTCCTTGGAAAAAAGAGAAGAAATATTGGGTCCAATCTGAGAACAAAGGGAAACTGAAGCCAAAACCAAAAAAACTAAAAAAGCATATATCTGTATTGCCACACATCTGTGTCTGATGAACAGAAAAGACAAACCATGAGGTCGGATCTTATTTTGCGCTATGACAGTGACTTTTCAAAACGCTGCAATAATTTGTACTCAGTAAGTGATTTCCATGGTTGTACCATTAAGCATTTGTCATAATTCATGGCAAAAGATATCAAGGATTTAAAAGGAGCAGTTAACTCCTTTAAATTTCATGACTTTTTTTGTCAACACAAACTAGAATTTAATCTGTCCAAAAATATTAGTGATTTAAAGGTTGTGTGTATGGTAACACAGCAACATGAAACTCCACGCACAATGATAAAGACCAACTTCAAAGTTTACTCCATGTTGCTATTTGCCAAACAAACTCATTTTCTTTTAGCAGAAAACAGCTGCTGTCCCGATGAGAATTTGCTCTACACGGCCGATCCTTTACCAGCAAAATATGGCAATTTTTCCCTAAGAAAGATAAAATGTTTCAGATGAAGTTGAGTCACTATGCTGATTTTATGGCCTGTTTCAAACTGTGCTTCAAAGCTGTATTCATCTTCATCCAGGGTGACATGACCTCTGTTTTGCTGACAACACAGCTGTGACTGCACAGTGTCTCAGCCACTCTGTGCACACAAAACAGTGTGCATTCAGCATCAACGAAACAAGGCTGTAGCACCTTTAAAGTTGAGTGGAAATGCTTTGGAGGTTTCATAATAGGAGTGAAGATGTAGAGTGGAGGTAGACTGGATAGCTGGTGATGGAGCGTAAGGACAGTGGGGTTAAAAAGAAGACGTTTGCCTAAAGAAAGAGGAGGTCACGAGTCTTGACTGAGAAAACAGCAGGCATTTGAGATATGGGAGGTGATCATACAGGCGGAACCTTCTTGCTGCCTAGACTTGGAGAAGACTTGCTACTGAACTTCTAATCCCCACCCCCACTCCACAAACATCCTCATCTGCAAGAGAGCGCAAGGTGTGGAGAAACTGAGCTGGCATGTGTCTCAGCGTGGTGCGGTTCGCTTCCGATTAGGTACGCTCACTGGTGACGGAAGGGACTGAGCCCACAAAAGGCCACCGGGTGCACAGGAGTGCAAGCAGCACCATTCAAGCTCCTGCCTCTCACTGGGAGGGTCATTTGCCTATGAAGGTTTGACACAAGGCTTGTCCTCTGCTCTTCTCACACTCCTTTCGGAACGGATAAACCCAGAATGGAAGCACCACATGCATCCCAGCTCAACAGCGCAAAAGGCCAGGATGATAATGTCAGGACTTACAGACTTCTGCATGAGAACCAGGCAGTCCGTAAATAAATATAGGCTGGGTGATTATATGTGGACGACTCTCCGGGTGACATTTGTTGTGAGGCGGTTTGTTGTATTACCATCACTGAATCGATTGAAAATTTCTCTGAAAGGAAACTGATGTGCATTAAAGCTGAGTATAGTTCTGGATTTCAGCAGTGTTTGATAAAACTACAGAAAAACCCACTATTTTGTGTTTCATTACATCCATTCATCCATTAATAGCCTAGCAGGCGTCACAGTGATGTGCAGCTTATCTTCGAAACACAGGGTAACATCCCGGGAAGGAAAGCAGTCCACTGCAAGACAGTCTCACTACACACTGATTCACGCTCAGACACCATCCATCCATTCATTGACTGCCGTTCGCGGTCAGGGCTGCGGCAGGCCAGAGCCTAACCTGGAATCGCAAGGCCATAAGACAAGGACGGGTGGCAGCAAAGATCAGTTACACTAACAGAGAAGTGAAGAGTAGACACACTGGCACATAAGACAAAATAACACACTTTAAACATCACAACCTGATGCCTACAGATAGCGCAGAACAAAAAATAAAAATAAAACAAGATATGTGCCCGATTTACAGGTGCAGTATTACTACAAAAATGTAGAGATTTGTACCATAAACTACAATTTAAATCAGTTTTCCCACAACTGTTTCCTGTTACACAATGATGTTTTAAAGATGTTTTAATTTAAATTAAAATCTCTTTCTTCCAGTTTTCCTAAAGTAATGGATTTAAAAAAAAAAAAAGAAACACAACTGAGAACAAAATTATCTGTTCAACTCTTTTTGGCAGATGCCATCTAACAGGTGAAATTGTGGCTACTGAGCCCATCAGTGACCATGCAGTTTTACGCCACGTGCAATCCCACGGCACCGTCCACGAAAACACAAGCGCGTAGAAGCCGCGAGTCATGCACCTGCTGTATTGCTGGATCACAACATCAGAAAATGCTGCGACAAGAATATTAATAGGGCATAAATTAGCTATCGATTGGGGTGTGATGGAGAAGAAAAGGAGCGAAAGGAGACACAGGACCAGATGATGGTGTAGAGTAATGAGAAGGGTGTTTTTCATCAGGTTTTTGGACAGCATCACACAGAAGGTTCTTTGAGGCCAAGTGGAATTGTGCATGAAGAAGTTAATCCATCTATTTACTCCTAACAGCAAGGGACGAGGGCACTGGGCCCACCTTGGACACAGTGAAGAATTTAGCGTGCGTCCAAAGGGCAGATGATGTGAGAGACCTTGGGAATTGTATCAAGTTGCACACATGGGGGCAGCTCACTCATTCTGAGGTTTGCCTATTGTTATATAAATACAAAACATAACAATAATAGCAAATAGGAGCAGGGATAGAGCCGTCACTTCACAGTCAAAACCCCAAGTTTTAAACTCTGCTTCCTGCTATAAGAGGTGCTTGCCCTACATTAATGCAGTAAATATTACCCTGCTGCTTAAATGGGTAATTCATTCTAAGCAGTTCAGTTTACAAAAGTAAAACTGCAAGCTGCTTTGGAGCCAGGTTTTGGCCAAATGAATAAATAATGAAATGTGTCACACCAAACAGATTTGAACTGGGCTGGCAACAGCAGACTGGAGATGCAACCTCCTGAAATTCATGCAGAATGCAGGTGAACACTTGCGCAAGAGACACAATGGACCGAGCCAAAGGCGTCTGTTTCTCTATCCCAGCTCGGTGGTGTGTGCACAGATTAAGCAAAAAAAAAAAAAGGCCAAACTCGGTTTTCACAGAGTAGGTTTAATGGGCGTTTGAGGCACAAATGCAGGAAAGTTACAGTACAACACGTGGATGTTGGATGCCCTAAAAGAGTATGCTGGCAAGAGGAATGGAGCTCAACAGAATGCCAGCGACACATTTAATGAAAGCCAGACGGTGTGAAAGTGAGCTATGGGTAAAGAAGTTCTGCGGCGGAGTGAGGAGGAAGCCGAGGTCGGCTGAAATTGCTTGACCAGCTTAAACCCTGCCCCTGCGGCGGACAAATGCCAATTATGTGTTGACTTTAGAAGCCCGGGACTCAGCTAGAGGAAGACACGGTGCGCCTCAAACAGGAACGTCTGCAATAGGAGATACAGGGCCTGGCATGCGGGATTACTGGTCGAGTCACTCGAGGGCCCCGGTGCTGCCTAGCTTTACGAACCACAGCAATATTTATTTCCAGTAACCCATCACAAGAGAGACTAAAAAAGTTATTTAGCTGAACAAACAAAGAAGTATTCATGAAAATACAATTCACCGAGTGAAAACGTGCAAAGGGGGATATAATTGTGAGCCTTTCTTTTTACTTATTTATGCATTCAACTCCTTTAACAAGGAAAGAATGAGCTGGAAAATTTTCACCGGGCCTGTTTATGTTCCTTGTGTGATCTACGGTATTAGATGAGTCTGTGTGTTATTAAGTTGTGTTAACTGCTGTATTACAGAACAACTCTGTTTGAGGGACATATTTATTTTTAGCAATAACTTTTCCAGTCTTTTCTTTTTCTTGCAAGCAAAACTTTACTCTCAGCTCCACGGCAACGTTGTTCAACGTGTGAGGGCTGAGTAACGTTTTTTTCCTTCCCATGCGCTTTATGGCTGTTAACTGGCTGACACTTGAGAGAGGAGCAGGGGGTGGTGGTGGTGGTGGTGGTGGGGTTCGTGACTTTTTAAGCAGCTTGCAGTTGTATTTTCAAGATTTACGCTGTAGGTGCGGAATTCACACATGCGTTTGGGCTGAATGAGTGCGGCTAAGTGCAGCTTTTGCCATTTGTTAAGGAAGCCGAACGGGAACAAGGCTGCTCGGGCTGCAGTGACAGGTAGCTTTCAAGCGGCTCGACAACTGTTTATTTTGGTAAACAATCTCCAGTCCCTACAAACAAGGCCCATGAAGAACAACATACATTTGCATATAATTTTAGCTGAAAACAGCTGTGCCATTTCCTTCCCCTTTCAATATTAAAGCCCATGCGAGATGTACGCTACCTGTGCACGTACACCTTGAAATTCTACAAAACCATTCTGGGGCATCGATGTGCTAAAGATCCTGAAGATGGACAGTGCTTGCTTGTGGATTCCTAATGTGCTGCAACTCAGTCAGCAAGTCCTGGTGGAGTTCTGGGTATCAATCTTCAGCAGATCAGGGCAGAACATTTTCTTTCAGTCCCCCTAACGGATTGCGCTGCTCGAGTCCTCCACTCCCTCCCTCCCCTCAGCCTCTGTGACCTCACCCTTTGCATTAAATCTCTCCGCCGTCAAACCGAGCGGCAAGAATGTGGAAGTTGTGAACTTGTGGGAAGTGAGATCGATAAGCCAAGGACGAGGCAAGAAAACTGCCCGGAGACATCTGCACGCAGGGGCGAGGGCCATAAATCCCTTTCGGTGTCAAGTACACGGCCCAGGGATCCCCACATGCGAGAATGTAACCCCGCCATAGACAGGGCGGCACAAACAAACCACACAAATCCATACAAATAGGCTGATGAGATCCTCTGATAAAAGATCTTTTGCCTTCTTTCCAATACAAAGACCACCTGTCGCAAATATCGTGACAACGTTCATGTTCAAATATGGTCAGCTGCCATGTAAAAAGCAGGGTAAACCCCGCAAAGTAGCCCAGATGGATGATCAGTCCTCATCTCTCCACGGCCCAAAGCACCCACTGTTTGAGAAGAGGCGGGAGAATCCACGTGACAATCAAATAGAGTCCTGCCAAGGATGATATGCTTCTTAAATAAAATGCTGCAAAATTTTAATTCCAATGATAAATAAATATATACAGACACTCTTTGACACAAACACGTGCATGCAACGCACAGCCACACCGGTGAGATTCGCCACTGCATATATATTCCATACATAAATAACAGGGTGTTGAGTTCCATTTTCTCGGGCGTTATTTTCCCCTCCAGCATTATCAGACTTTATCATCGCGTACGGAGCGGGAAATAAATTACATTTTGGCAAGTGGCTCCTCGGGATAGCGGCAGCAGGATGGATTCGCCTATACAGAGTACGATAAAATGTCAGACAGAGGCCTCCTTTAGACATGGGCTTGGAATTAAACAGCTGCATGCGTGAGCAGGAAAATTCAAAGGAAAATCTGGATTGTAGCACAATTAAGAACCTGTTGGAACGGCTTGGAACCTGGAAACAGTTCATAAAAAGTTGAACATCATTTACTTGTCCTAACAAGTGGGGTTTTTGTGACAACAGATTCATTCTAAATGCTGTCGGAATTTAGACAACGGTCTGTCATGTTTTTCCTTAAAATCAAGTCCGCGTCAAATAAAAACTAGAGATTAATTGTATTGTTTTCCCCAGTTTTTATTTTATTATTTTTATTTATTTTATTTGCAGAAGAAGTTTAATTTCTGCTAATTTTAACTGAAAGTTTTTTTTTTCTCCTCTGTCATTGTTTTCCCTGGATAAAGAAGTGCCGAAACGCACAGAAATGTCGGAAAAAGTAATGGAAAGACAGCACGGTGCCAGTGTCTAGATCAGCCTTCGTTTTTCTTGACATCGGAAGGTCCTGGGGTTGAACCTCCTGCTGTAGCACCCTTTGTGAAGGAACAGGTACAGTAAGAGTACCCTGCTGCTAAATTTGGGTAAATCACTTTAAAGTTGAATATCTAGCACCATAGGGGAACTTAGACAAAGGTGTTGGTGAAATAAAGGTTGATGATGCTTAAGAGAAACTTTAAAAAACAAATACCTCATGCAGTTTTATGAAACAAACATAAAAGATGTGTTTCCACCCAGCTGTTGACCCAGGTAATAGTGCGGAAACAACAGCTTTGCGGATGCCCCTCTCAGCGGCCTGAAGCTTTCGTTCAGAACCGTCGTGCGCAGCCGCCATGTTAGGCAGGCGACTCGCGGCCCGCGACGACTGACGACCTCTGTGCTGTCCTCTGAGGTTTCGCCCGCGGCTTCAGAATAAATTATCCCTATCGTGACACCTGTGACTGTTCTGGGACTGGGCTGACAGTTCGAAAATGAGTTTCCCCAACGCGAGGAGACAAAATGTATAACCAAATTACCCGATAAAACCACGTTATTATCACACACAAAGCGGGAAAGTGTAAATGCGTCCGATTTAACGCGAGCACTTTTAAAATGCAAACCTCGCAGCAAAGAATTTTGCAGAAGTGCCAAATTTGTTTGATTTTGCTGCAAGTATAATGCTTGGCTTGAACGATGGAAAGCGTGGATTTGATTTAGTCAAATTTTTTACCTTCAGGAGGAACTGAAATGAACTGCAAAATGCAAATTTTTTTTTTGGTTCCGCACTACGCTTACATACGCTGCCTGCTTCGAACACACCCACATTTCCATCAGGTTTCGCGCTGTTAGAAGTGCGTACCGCTGGACGCGCGCTCTGTTTCCCCTACGATCGTATTGCCTGTCCTCATACTTTATAGGCCGGGTGGCAGCACATGTTAAATTACCTCTGAGACACCTGTGAGCCAGGCCGGCAGGTCAGCCTCTGTTCCATTTGTTGACAGTTGACTATGTACTTTCTCAATAACATTTGTCAATGATGTTTTTTTTTTTTCTTTCTATCTTTCCCCCTCTTTTCTGCACAGTTCTGCTGAGGCTGGTAGTTTTTGTTTTTCTCGCTCCCTCGACATCTCCTTTCTCCCGGTATTGAACGGTGACAAGAATGTATTGCGTTTCTCCAGCCCATATCCAGCACTTCCCCAGCAGCCCCCCGAGAGTATGGGGGTGGGGGGGGGTGATGTAAAAAGAGGAGTGGTAATGCTGATTTGCAGTGGGCCGCGCTAATACCTACAGCCTAATGTGTGTGATGTCATTTTCCATTGTGATTCATACACAATATATGGGCATGACTCATCCAATGGCAGAGCGCAGAGGAAGCACTAAAGACTTTAAGCAGATCAGCCTGTTTTTGGCTAAGCAACCATAATAAGATTCAACGGAATGAGAAGAATCCCTTTATTTTTTTTTTCTCAAACGTTGCATATGTACCACCGCATTTGCATACACTTAAAGAATGCCAAACCATAAACAACAGCAGTAATTGCTGTTATAGCTCATTGCTTACAATACCATGGGAAAAGTCATTTTTGCTACCAATGAGCATGAAAACTAGGAAAAGTGTGCTGTCATGCTCCTGACATCTGAGATAGTTGCGTGAATTAATGTTCGAGCAGCTTGTGCAGAAAATCAGAAAGTGACAGGAGAGAGGACTAACTACGCAAAAATGTACTTACCAGCGTTTTTTCAGACCGTTTTACTGGGGCGGCTAGATACGCAATGCCCAGAGAGGATGTAAAGCACAACCCCTCCACCCCCCACAGCCAGTTAGTTTTAAATACGACATTTCACAAGTTCAACCTGTTGAAGCTTCCAGATCTTATTATCATAATTTCAGAAATTAAAATATTTATCCCATTATTGTTGGCAGTGCACACATTGTTAGGAGTCTCTTGTGTTTCGTAACACCAGCATAGTATTTAGAGTAGGAAAAAGCATTCTGCATTCTGCATTCTGCAAGTCTTCTGCAATAAATTGCACTCATAGAACATCTGTGTGGCCTTTTTGTGTTTGTCATGCATAGTTAATAGCATTTTGGTTATTTCAGTGTATTCGGTTTACAGCTCAGTGTCTTTCTTAAAGCTGCTCCAGCAGACATCTCGGGCTTCAAGGCAAGAGAATGAGTTGACCTGAAAGATATTTAATCTGGCACTCGAAGATGTCCATGTGAGTCTTCACCAAAAGATTCGGGCAAACTGTTGTGCATGCTGAAGTAAACCACTGTACTTCTATGTACTTCCCTGGATAATAATACTGTACAGGTCATGATCACGCTTTTGCCATGCAGTTTCCATAAAGTATTATGGTTATCAGAATGATTTATTAGGTCTTTTTCATGCCTCTAATGTACAATAGAGTCCTGGCGAGGTGGTTAAGTGTGGGGGGGGGGTAATAAAAGTAAGGATTCTCTGTAAGATGTACATTTTTTTATCTGTCTCAAATGCACCAATGTCTGCCTATTTACACCACAAATCCCAGACTGCTTTAGTCTCAAAGACCTGACCAGATTTCAGTCAAAACTCTGTTTAAAATATAATCAGAATTGTCTTCCTTAACAACTCCAGCAGCTAGTGTTCCTCTGTACATATGCACATCTTTTGCACAGAAAAAGAAAGAGGGTTGGAGATACCACCAAGGCATCTAGCATGATGGTGATGCTAAGATGGGCAGTATCAATGCTAGGATGGTGTGAACTCAAACATTTAGGTGCCCTGTGATGATAAACCATGCTTTTAGCTTCCAGGTCTTCAAGGAATGATGTCTGTGCAAATCCCAGGTCACCCCGCTGCCAGTCTAGGTCTTGTTCCTCCTGGCTGAATGATGCTGAATGATGTTTCATCTTGATCCGCTTCATGGATGCCTACAGTGGGTCTGACAGAAATGGAGCATATGATCTGGCCGCGCATCAGAAGCACCTCATGGCCTAGTCTCCATCTCTCCAGATCTTCCACGCTGCTCATAACATCTGACACCAAACAAGGCTTGTGTCAATAACAAGTGCTCTGATTCTCAACAGAAAGTGGAATTTATGCTATAAATTAAAGAACAGAGGACAGTGAAAAAGAATCAGAAATCCTTCTCCCAGCCTGGAGATAAAAAAAAAAAAAAATGCTGTAAATGCTTAAACGAAAGGGTGCGGAAAATAAAGCATTACTGTCACAGTAGAGAAGCAGTGCTATTGTCACTGCAGTTCTTTGTGCAGTGTATTTCACCCTTCATCTTCTTTCCAGATTATAGATAGTGAGGTCTCCCAAGACGCATGAAAGTTTGTTTAATTCTTTGTGCAAAAACTTTTTTTTCATAACTAATCAAAATTGTAGGGCTTCAGAAAGAATGAATAACTTGTTCTTTTCCATCAAACAGTATATTTAGTTGTACATGTTCAGCATTTTACCTTCTCAAAAGTGAAATCCAGTTGCTCAAGGACAGGCGAGGACTGTTACCCTTGACGTGGGGTGCCAGGTTATTTGCACTCACCATTTCACCCTTTAAGGTTTAAAGCCACTAATACATTTTTCGTTGCAAACAGCGCACTTGGTGGGAAAGATGGAAAAAGTTGAGAACATGTGCCTATTGGGATGGATGAAGGAATATATGACAGAAAGGTCTGGAAGATGAGTACGAGATCAAAGCAGCAGATTTGTTGAAGCAACGCTATTTTCTTTAATACTGGATGACTGTGGAAGCTGGACACTGAAGTGGCAGGATAGGAAAAGCAAAGACTCTTTTGAGCTGTGGTTCTGCAAGGAACTTTTATGGACACCAGCGGGCAGCCAGTAAAACAAACATATGGGTATTGGATCAAATCAAGCCAGAAGGGTCACTGGAAGCAACAATTCTGAGAGTAAGGCTGTCATTCTTTGTACAGCTCATGCAAAGGCAGGATTAATTCATTTCGCTCATTCTTTCCTCAAAAGCATCTAATAGTTATAAGCTACTTAATATTTTCAAAGTGATGCTGCTGGGTAATTTTGCAGGGGCTGCTAAGAGTAAGCATCTTGCTTACAAGTAATGTTGTGGGAGCAGCCTTCTGAACTGGGCCTTTAAACTGGAACGTGATGCCTCCGATCACTATGCTGCCTGATGCCTCTTCTGGAAATTCTTGGATTTGCTGAAATATGTGGCCATGCTGGGGGAAGAAGACAAGGACAAGCAGCAAGCAGATAAATGGGCTGTTTCACTGCATCCCTGGACACACCGCTTCCCACACTGAGGACTTAAGTGGAAGGCAGAACATTGTTCAGGTTTGAGGTTCAAGGAGCTCCTCTTGTGTTTGGGAATCACGGTTTCCACTGGAAAACAACAATATTTCAAGAATACATCAGACAGTGTAAATTCATGGAGCGATGCTGTTTAGTGGGGTGGTAGCAAGATGCGCTCATTTGGGTTTTTTGGGGACTGTTTCTTTTTTTTGCTACTCAAGCTGAATGACAGCACCGAGTCAGAACGATATCCCTCAGTGATGTCTCATAACTGTTTTTTGGCTCAGAATGGTATACGGAAAAGATGTCTGTTTAAGCTGAAATACAAGTCCACCTGAGTCTGCTGACCATCCTGTTTAGTCCAGATTTACCTCTGCTTGCTGTAGTTGCAAAGCTTTAAACTCTCATGGCACCCATTAGCTGTAAATTTGAACTTGGCAGCACTGCAAAGGCATCATTATCAACATCTACTGCATTGAGCATCACTTCGAAGGAACAAATAAACAAGTGAACGAAGCAAACTGAAAGCGCCCGTTCCCTGTGTATCATGAAACACAGAAATATTAGAAATATTAGAAATATAAAACACAACTCCAGAGTGGCACAACTGAATCTGAATTCATATTTGAGTTGCAATCACAAAACAAGTGTTTTTTTTTAATGTTAGGACAGTCGTGGTGGTGCAGCAGAACCACTGGGTTGATTATCGGGATAAAACCTGAGGGGAAATCATAGAATAGCTGCCATGTTAGGGCTTTCATCGGGACAGCTAGCAAATTTTTGTGATTTTTGTGGCGTAAGCAGCTGCAAGTGATTAGGGGTTCCTTTTATCAGCAAATTGTCAGGCTTCTATTAATGTGAAATATGCAGTTCTTGATCCTAAATGATCACAACAGCAGAGCTTGCAATGCATACAGTAAGTAAATGTTTGTTTGTTTTTTATTTTTACTGCTTCACGAAAAACTTTGGCTCGGTTTTGATCCAGAGAAACAGTGTGGATATCGAAATGACATTCAGTTGCCAAATGCAGCTGAAGCCACCGAGGGAGACACGCGTTATCGGTCTCCATGGCGACTCACCGTGTCTGTGTTCTTCTTCTGCAGGTATGTGTACTGCATGTTCGAAACACTTCTCCAGGCAAAGCGCGCATTCAGTTTGACATATTTTTTGAACACGCACTCCTAAATAAAGCAGGTTAAATTATAAAAGCAGGAATCTGATGAAGAGGACAGAAAATGAGTTACCGCAGAAGATTCCCATATCATCATGTATAAATGTGCGCTTGGCAAATTCTCGGGAGGATGCTACATTTGTTCTCCGAAAACTCAGAGGAGAATTAAATGATTATTTAATATTCTTCTGGTATCGCACTATTTATATTTTCCCCAAGATTAAGTGAACGTGGAAATGATGATTCTGCTACTGATTGCGCTTTCCGTCTTTCTGAAGGCAACATAATTTGCGCATTCATTTCGCCTTGAAAGTTTACATTTATGAATTCTAGATATTAATTACGAGTTGAGAAAAATATGATAACACGCATGCATTTTCTTCTGCTGTCAACACCACGGCGTTGCCCGTGTTAAAGCATTTTGCATAATGAAATGCTCGGAATTACCCGTTCACTGTATTTAATATGTGGATGTGCAGCTAAGCTTTTTAATGAGGTCTAAAGGCAGTTTTACTGCTTTGAAGATTTTCATACCAAATTGGATTAATTTAGACTACTTTACGGAGGCCTTGTGCTGAACGCAGGAGAAGTATTCACATATGGGTTGTGTACACAGCAGACAGTCAGATGTGGGAAATGCCAAGCTGGAGCCCAGGACTGTAGTGGATCAATAGCCTGTGAATCAGAAGTTTGCGTTAGAGTTAGGTTGCACGGTCTGTGCAACAGTTCACTCTGACAACCACCGGGTCCAACTTGCTTCACTAAAGCTGCTTAAAATAAATGATCAGGGCCGAAATCAACTGAGTGTTACCTGTCGGACAGATCTTAGCAGTCGGTTGGTGTGGTCACCTGTCTCTCCTCAGTCTCTCTGGAACAGGTGTTCCACAGGGCTCGGTACTGGGACCCATCAAAATGTTGAATGCAACATCAAAGTTCGGGCAAAGCACTTTTTTTGGGCGCTCTTGTTGCATGGAGGTTCTGGAAACAGCTCTGTAAGTAGAGTAGGCAGTTTCATCCTATCCTGGGACAGGGCAGCAAGGTATGAACAGAGTACATTTGTACAAGGATAGATCATTTTTACCTATCCATGTAAATAATTTCAACATTGTTGAGCTGCTTTGCAGAAAAGCTTCAGAAAAATGGCAGTCAAGGGAATCAGAGGGCAGCAGATTTCTTACTGCTAAGAACTGTTTGATTGCCTCTGGACTTGGAGGTCTCAGCTTTGAAACCCATCTGCCATGGCACCCTTGAGCAAAGTGACCCTGCACCACACCAGTTAAAATTACCCAGCTGTAAAAATGCATATAATAATTATAAATTACTTTGGAGGAAATCACCAGCTAAGTTAATAAATGTGAATGTGCAGCTCTGTAAACTTGCACTGTACCATCAGCAAGAGCATCCTTTGTACATCTTGTCAGACTCGGTTCTGCAAGCAGCTCTCTGTGCAGCCATACGGAGTCATAAACTGAGCCCCTGGGTCAAGGCAATGAATATTTTTTTGCCAAAATAATGTGGTTACTCTTATTACCCTTAGTCATGCAGGTCCCACCACGCAGTGCCCAGAATCAGTCCAGCCTGTGCATATTTTAATTCCTTCATTTCTTATTACTCTTTATTTTCCTGATGCCTTTCTCCAAGGTGACTCAGAGTGTTTTACAAGCGTAATTCCAACAATTTCCTCATTTATTTTGGAAAACGTTCCTACAGGAGCTGGGCAAGCAGCTTGATCAAGGGCACTACAGCAGGAGCAGGGACTCAAACAGGGGATCTCTGGGTCCTGATGATGACGCCACCCCCCGGCGTTGTCTTTTTTGACACCAATAAGGTAAAGAAAGGTAGAGCAACACATTTCTTGTACAAACTGTAGAATCCTAGCAAGAAGCCAGCTATAAATTAAAATATTTATCTAAATGTCAATTTTCATTGCATCATTATTATGGGGTTTGTTTAATTGAATAAAGAGTCATTTAACACGGAGGATCCAAAGGAAGGCAATGTTTTAAAGCCACTTTAAATATTTGCCAAAATGTTAAAGGGGAGGGGTTAGTCGTTCAGATCCTTAGGCTAAATCATGTACAACAATTCAGTTTCTGATGAGGCATGAATACATCTGGCGAATTCTGTTCAGCAGCGATTTATTTTAATTGTCACACAGGGACCCACTATTACACTGCACTGAAATGGGTCACTGCGTTGGAAAATTAAAGCTGATGTCAGGCGTTCATTTTTATTCTATTTGTAAATTCAGGCCTGGGGATGGAGATGTGCTGAGTATGTAAATGGTTGGAAACACCCCCCCCTCACCATCACCCCCCCGTCACCACACCACACCACCAGTTCACACACTCACCCACACACACAGATGGAGGAAACGGCAAAACTTTCCTTACACAGAAAGCAGCCACTTTTTAATATGCTGGCTGATGCCTGATCGCAGAAGGTGAGCTTAGGCTGCAATTCGGGTGGAGAACGAGCAGGACTCTGCTTTATGTTGACCGGGTGTGTGTGCAGGTGTATGGTATGCTTAAGGAAGCAGTTTTCAGTTATTAATGTGTTCCTTTTTGACAGTTTGGTGATTACCTCCACTTGTCCTTTAAAAAATCCTTTTAGCCGTTTCCCCCCATATGACATCAAACCGTGAACAGTAGCTTCACTGAGTGGCGGACACTAAAGGATGGAATCCAGTTATAACCAAGACACTTCCCATTCCAGAGCTGTAAGTGAGTCCATGTAGGTACACCAGTCAAATAAAATTAAAATATTTTGTTACTGTTAACTGATAGAAGCGAGGTGCCGTCAAGGGGCGAGAGGACTGTGATGCCTTTGTGTGCACCTTCCTCGAGCCCCAGCGGAGGTGCATAACTCGGAGAGCGTCACTGCAGCTGAGACCGGTGCCAGAAAATCTCAAATCCGTTATGCCAGGCCTGCAGCCGACCTGTCACACATGCAAACACCCTCCACATGGGCAGAGTAAATGGAACCGACATGTTTGCTACCTGTTTTCCAGCCGTTTATTTTATCGTTGTTTATTTAGGGCAGCATGGTGGCACAGAGCCTGGGTTTAGCTGGATGCAGGTTCGAATTCGGCTCAGCCTGCGCGCACTGCACATGTTGTCCCCTCGCCTGCATGGGATTCCTCTGGGTACAATGACTTCCTACCACAGTCCAAAGACATGTGTTCCAGGCACACTATAAATTGAGTGCAGCCTGTGAGTGAGTGTGTGTGTGTGTGTGTGTGTGTGTGTTCACCCTGTAATGGACCAGCATCTCACCCTGGGTTCACCCCTCCTACCTTAGGTGTCCACTGATTCTGGACCACTGTGCTTCAGACCACTGCAGTGCTGACAAATGGATAAGGAAATTGGGAGATTGTTTCTCTAGAAAATGCTCTGATCTCCCTAAATCCACAGCAGTTTTGAAGAACCAACTGTCCAACTGGGTGAACAAACTGGTCTAGTAAGTAAAGGATTGCTGCAGATTGCCCGTGTTTTACCCTCCATCATGCTGCATGTGAACTGAGCACGATTAGCTTATCAGCCCTTTTTTACAACTGCGAACAGCATCAACAGCAGCCCAGGTTCGTGCTGGAGACACCGGTTGTGCTGCACTGTTAACATGTAGACACAAACCTCGTCTCACAAGTGGAATCTGGAAAGGTTTTGATCGGAGTTTTGCAGCTTTGCAGTTGATATAGAAAGCGTAGTTATGGGGGAAATGTGCTACAAATTTATTATTTATCTTTAGTTTATTTATTTTTAGTTTATCAATCATTTTGCCTCATCTCCGTTCTGCTTACAAACTCTTGTATTCCAGCTGCAGATTTCTCTGTAGATAACGGTTTACTTTTCGACTGCAGCTAAACAGTCTCAAATGATGGCATCTTGCTTCCCTTTAACAGTCTTGCTTGTGCAGGTTTAAGCAGAAGAACTGGCTGGAATGGCAAAGCAACGCTCATCGCTGCTCAGCTGTTCCACGAGCCTCAGTAAAAGTGCTGCGTAATGCGGGGTTTGAAATGTTAAGCCGCTCGGCGTCCTCGGGTACGGCAGTCAAGTGTAAACAAAGCAAAAACGAGATCATGACAATTGGAAAAATTCTCCAAAATGTCAGTCAAGGCTGAAAATGAGGAGCTGCTCTGTTCTCGGAACTTCGGGACCCGGACTTTGCAGGAGATGAAAAACCATGGCAACTTGGACAAACAGTACCACACTGAGATGATAACATCCATTTCCATCTCGGTGGCATTAAGTAACTACTCGTCGCTGTGCTTGTATTAATCTTAATCTAAGAATGGATGAACAAGTAAACCAGAAAAATGTTATCTATTTTTCCAATCCATATCAGCAATGTCATAAATTTAAACACCCGTTACATTTACGATTTCAGTCAGCTACTGTCGTCACAAAAGAATTTATGTTTTTATGAGCATACTGGCTAGTAAATATTATTGGCACATTTTAACATGACTCGAGTAACTTGGTCACTTCCACAAGGAAACAAACAAGCAAATAAATAATTTGCACATACCGATGAGTATCGTATTGCATACCTTTCAGATTTGCAGAAATGATAGTCACTGCGGCCTTTCCATTTTTTCAAACAGTGCCGTACCGATGCGGGCCGTTTCCTTTCACGCTTTACACCGGCACCCCACAAGGCCCATTGGGTGGAATCGAAATGTAAGGAAGTTTAAAACTTGAAACTGACAATTTCATTCATTGCTGCAATATTTCCATAATATTTCATTATTTGTGTTGTGTTAAAGCTTTGCTATTTATTTATTTATCTGCCCGCAGTCAGAGTCTTGCGCGACCACGGCTGACCCCGCTGAAATTGGTTTTGTTGTTGAACCCCTGGCTGGCGAGAGAAAAGGAAAAATTAATCTAAGATGGGCAGAAGATTAGAGGGAGCCGGACGGAGCGCAGAAAAAGCAGCGGCGCGCAGTGAGAAAACCGCCTCCAAGAGAGGGTTTGTAAGTTCACCGAGATAAATGGCTGCGATGACTTACTTTGATAGAACATCTGTAGAGGAGCAGGAGAGAATGACAGGGCGGGGGCCTGTGAAAAGCTGTAATTTAATAGCCTAATTTCCTGCCTGGCCCTGCAAAAATATCTGTCTGACGCTGACAGCTGATGAAAATGCATCAGGATTTGATTTGCTTCCTGAGAGAGGACAAGTTCAGGCCCATCTCCATCTCTCTCCAACCCTTAGGTCCCTGCAGCGGGCGAATGTGAGCCCGCCTGTGGGCCCTTAGTGCCGCTCTCACAGGCAGCCCTTGTTTTCCCCTTAAACTCTTCCTTTAATGAAGGCTCCCCAGAAATGTCATTCAGTGGCAGCTCCTTTCCTTTTAGTATCTTTTTGTTTTACTCTAAAACTGGTAGGAAAGCAAGCGCACCCATCTGACCCACAGTGAATTCTCTGAATTGTGTGTCCCTGTCCCTTATCGGGGCTTTAAAGCACGTAAATGGCAATATTTCATGAGGAGGTAATTCAGGGGCATCGTGTAAGAGTTCAGTGGTTCTGCAAAAAGTTCTTTTCCGCTGTCAGTGACACCATTTCTGCTCCAAGTTGCCCTTTTAAGTCGACTCTGTCACCATGAAATGTCTTTGTTGAGCGCTGGAGAGCAAATGGGAGACTGGGTTGAAGCATTTACAGATCCAGCAGGTTTTCAGCTGACACGATAATGACTGAGACTGCAGGAGGACGCAGTCCTAGAGCTCTTAAACGGGAAATGAAGATGTTGCTAAAATGGAGCTTTATTAAAATTGACATTTATTTCCGGATCATTAGCGAGCAACATTTTTTTTTTTTTATGTCTTTTACTTTAAAAGGCGATGACATAGGTAAGGGTTAACCCTGTCCAAAGCCTAAGCACATCCCTGGCCCTGACCCTGAGCAAACCGTTCACCTTCATTGCAGACTCATGAAAGGGAAACACCACACCTCTGGATCCAGGAGAGCCCCAGTTTATAACACGTCAAAGCCTCGTCTCTGTTCATCGGTGTCGGTTTCCAGCGTCTTTGCATTCATCACATAGCAAATAAAAGCAGTACTCAAGCACACCGCTGTTGCCACTGAATGCTGCACCTCAGCACACCTTGGGTTGCTCTGCACAGCCAACGTCACCTGTCACACTTGAGGGCATTTGTCATTTACGCTTCTGCTATTTGTATCCAATTTGATGGGATCGATAGTCACTCAGCCTTTGAGGATGAGACAAATGTGGGATGACTACTGCCAGCGTGACACAGGTCTAAGTGAGGTTTGCTCTCCAAAGAATCCAAAGAATTCTCATCGCTCATCCTCACAGTCCTCACAATCCACTCTTGTGCCCCCCACAGGTGATGGGCAGAGATTTGGCCACCTGTCTAGCAAAACGCGTCACAAATATTCACAAACATTTTGTTTGTATTCGTCTTGTAACTTTCGAGTTTCGGTCCAGACAAATGGGCAATCATCTTGCAATTTTAAAATGTTATTATCTCCTCATTTTGTCACAGCAACTAATATGGAATGAAATCAATAAGATATTCATGTCGCAAATTTTGCCCGCAGCTGTGCATTGCCATCGTGCAGTTTATATTATTTAATAATAGTTATCAATAATTTATTTTCAAACCAAGACATGGAGGGAATGAATGAATGTGATTAGATTAATACGGCTTGGCTGCCTTCCTCGCAACGGCTTTATACTCAATTACAGTTAGCAGACAAAGTATTTAGTGAAGATGCAAGCGAAAGAACTGATGCATTAATGGCATCCCTGAAAGACAGAACATGTGTGTTTCCAAAGCAAATCTGAATATTTTCGTTCATCCGGACAGCTTTTTGCTTTTGTAATGTGCAAAATGCAGCCACTTTTTTTTTTTTTTTTTTTTTTTTTGCCAATCCAGACTCTTTCTACATTTGTTAACATGATCCATTGTGATAATAGGATCTCCTTTACAATAAATAATAGATAGCTGATAATCGTCTATAGGTTCGCATGTTAAAGTTCAGTACCTCATAAATGCACACGTGTGAAAGCCGGCAGCCAAAGCCAAGCTGCAAAAAGTGTTCAAACTGTTTATAGCGGACAATAAAATGATCACACGTAGATTTTAAATCACAAAATTATTTTAATATATACACACATATAAATATACAGTATATACTGTATGTATATTTATATTTTTATTAAATGATTAAGAAGCTAAGAACATTTAATTTCTTAAATGACTTAGAATGTTGATTTTATTTCAACTGCAACATAATAATAATAATAATAATAATAATAATAATAATAATAATAATAATAGAAAACAAAAAATGATGATGATGAAGCTCTTGGGAGTTTTGCATAAAAACAGTTATTAGCATGTTTATTCCACATACATTGCATTAATTTCTTTTTCTTTTAGAGACAAAAAGGCACAAGGTACCTGGTTTTAGAGGAAATGACTCATACCCCCTTCAGGCCAACAATTCTGTCTGAGTCAATTAGTCAGTGTGTGATCATACAGGACATCTTCTCCTCGGATTCCTCCTCCAGCTCTCTCTCTTGCTTTTCTCTCTAAAGCCGCGAAGCCACAGACCGCCCTGAACTGCTGTTCCTGTTTACCCTGCCGGGCCGTGCCGTCATGCTGCTCCAAGGGGGGGGACCTGCGGGAAGAAGTGGATGAAATGAACCTCACTGCTATTTTTAGCCTCAGCTGGTGAATTGAAGGTGAGTCAGCTGCTGGCTGTGGACCACAGACCGAAAGGCCTGGACAGGTGAAGAAACAGAGAGGTTCTCTTTCTTTCTTCTCAAAGCCTCAGGGAATTTCCAAATTTACCAGCAAACAATTCGTGCAAAGAGAAACTGTACATTCTATTCATGGGAGATTCTTCTTCAGTCAGTTTTAAATTTATTTTCCTACTAACAGTTTGTGTCTTCGTTGATTTCTTGTAAATACTGTAGCTGCCCAATTGGTCCTATTGCTGCTGCCAGTGTGCTTGACCTTCTGATGATGACGCAACATCGCGAGAACGAAAGCTGCAAAACGCAGGGTTTTCCTGTTAAATCCATGAAAAATCTTTTACAATCATTTTGAATCTGTCATCAAAATGAGTTTTACCTGCCAGAGAAATACTGTACCAGTTGCCCATTATCATTATATTCTTCAAACTTCAAGTCAAACTTTGTTGACATCGTAAGACAGTTTTTAACCAACGTTACACCATAACACACAGTAATGTAGCTGTAGATAACATAGCTGTTATTATTATTCTGTGTTGCATTATTGTAAGCTACCACTCTTTCATACAGCTGGGCAATTTTGCTAAAGCAGTGTAGGGTCTTGACCAATGGTACTTCAGAGGTGAGATTCAAACCCACAAATCCTTCGGCTGCAAGGAGATAGCGCTCATTCTATGCTATCTGTGGCCCCGCACAGCATTATTTTTCCCTGTGTTTCAAGTCACGTTGTTGATTGTGATATTAGCAGGAGCCCCAGGTTTAAGACAACACTGAAGTTTCCAGAGTGGTGAAGAAACTCCTTGAGTCAAGGCAGCTGCAAGATCAACACAGCAAGTTAGGTCTGGACATCAGAGATATGAAACAAGGGCTCTTGTAGGCCACAGGGGGTGGAAGTGATAACATCACCTCAGTTTTTAAAATTTAAACATGAACAGTAAACATACATCCCCTTGCATTTTCATCAGCTGTCAGTACAACTTAAGTTGTGTTATTTTGGGACACTTTTTTAATACTAAATTATACTGAATTACTACTAATGAAATATAATCATACATTGAAAATATACTACAGTATACTATCCATATGTTATTTTGGCCATGGCTGAAATAGGTGTGTACTTAAGCATACTTTTTTCACAAGGGTCCGCATAGCCACAAAACCCCCTAATCTTCAGGAGTCTCTTGGCTCCATCTGTACATGGGTGTCTCCCACATTTTTCTTTGTGAAATCATAATTTAGTCACCTCACCACAAGGCCAGGAAGATAGGACAGGCAGTAACTCACTGCAAGACAGTGGCTCAGAAGAACATTTAGCAAATATTTGTTACCTTACTAGACATGTATTTACCAAATATAACTGTCTTTGTTTATATTATGCTCATCTACACTTATTTTACAGACATGAGTCACAGCACGGAACAAAGATTTCTTTTTATTAGTGAAATTCCCTGACATGACAGGGCCACTCCCACTCCATGCCAAAAATCCCAGTGCTGCTTAAATCATGTATGTACATGTGTGTAGCATAATAATAATAATAATAATAATAATAATAATAATAATAATAATAATAATAATAATAATAATAATACATGGTAAAAGGAGAATGCAGAGCTCCAAATTTCCATGTTGTTGCACAGCTTTTGGTGCAAATTGTTCTGTAAAAGATATTCTTCCAGTCCCCGCTGTTATGGATCCCTTGAATCCGAAACAAAAGTCATTAAAAGAGAGGAGGGATATTGCAGAGGACTTTCAAGACAATTGGCTTGCCAATAATGCGATTAAGTCATTGATCCTCCTGCAAAGCTGGGGGGCCTCAAAGTGCAAAATGACCGCTTAATCGAATTAGGGAAATCCTGTTATTGTCAAAATTACTGATCAAAGTTTAGGCCAGGTGAACATGGGAGTAACCTTCTCGCTCGTGTGGCAGCACAAAAACGTATTTATTTTAGCCTGTCTTCCGCTTAGTGCTGCTTAAGTGGGGTAATAGTTCGCAACCTCTCTGGAGACTCCTCACACCCAACACAGAGTCATGTGCCCCAGAATCAATAGAGTTACATTTTCAAAAAAGGTCAAAATACTATTGCGCGTCGTAAAATACAATAGAGTACACTTTAGGTACAGTTGCAGGCGCTCTGGCTAAAGGCTCGAATGCTCTGTTTCTGCTGAAGCAGCCACTATTACTCCTAGTAAAACAGCGATTTGAACGTAGGCAGCAGAAGCGTTCGCCTGAGTTTGAATCGTTTGTTGTCCACACGTATGAAATGAAGAGATTCCGCCCTTTCGGCGCTACTAAGATTGTGATGCAAAAATGAGGATTTCGCCCTCATGCAGAGCTTTTAATTTAGCCCTGGAAAGACACGCCAGGGAGCCGCATTCCTTCTTAACCCTGCTACTGCAGCAATGACTATAACCGTCTACTCATATTTCCTGAAATGAATTATTTTTCAGAGACCTTTTTAAATTAATGAGGCCAGATGAAATATCACTTAATTTCACATTTAATTACGGGCTATAATATTTCTTTCATCGCACCGCCCGCTAACACTATGTAATTTCATCGGTTGGTGAATGCGTCGTGTATGACAACATTTAACATTTGTAGGGGCCGGACCACCTGACAGCGTCCTGAGCCGAAATCCAGCCCGAAAACAAACACAGGCGTGAAACTGGCAGAACATGGGCGTCATATTTCACGGCCTGAACTGCTCAGCGGGAACAGTGGTCGCGTGCGCTGACTCCAGCTATGTTGTTCCATGCGCTTCCCATTGAAACTGGACCGTTGGATGAGTCTCTTCGCGCCGCACTTGAAATCATGTGCAAACTTTTGGTTTCCAGACAGTTCTGAACTGTAGTTTCTGAACTGACGCTCACTTCTCTCACTCACCACCGACCCAGGTGCAGAATGCTTCTCCGCTGTTATAGCCTAATTTGCACTTTTACCACTTGTGTTAACTTAAATAGAAGTGCCGAATGCACCGCAACCCCCCTTACTGTCAGGGTGTGTCTATTTGTGTATAGGTGTTTCCAAAAATGTTTCAGTTTCCCAAAAATGCTCTCTGACGGGCAGTAATATGGCCATACTCACCTCTGGGAGTTTTGCCAAATGCTTCCCAAAACTGCTGCTTTGCATTTTGTGTTTTTGTACCACTAGTTTTGTTGTTTCTGAAAGCACTCCGTAAGCCCACCCTGACCCGCCTGGCCTGACGCCTCCTCACCCTGAATGCCTGGCATATCACGGACTCCTTATAAACTTTCATCTTGTGGTGTCCCGGTGTAGCTCTTGCGTATGGTGTATTACTCTGGTGTAGATAGAAAGAATAAATGCTTAAGTGGAATGCCAACGGACTGCAGTTTCGGAAAAAGTAGCTCAGCAAATATTAGCCACAAAGAGAGCTGGTGTAGTCCTCAGGTTAGGTAATTCAAGCCGTGTTGTGATCATTTAAGTGCCACGGCTGCGGCTTAATTGTTGAATTTTCTCTCCGGTAAGAGGAGGGAAGTTTATGAGACGGCTGTGAATGAGGACGGTAGACTAAGCCCAATAGCTGATGTCATGTGGCTGGAATGACTCTGTGCATTGTCTGCCCACCTCTATGCATCCTTATTAATGATGTCATGGGGCACAGTTGACAGAAATACCTGTGGCTGTTATCATTCATTTGTTCAACCGACACCTTTGCCCACAGTGACTTACAATGTCAAGAATGTACATTAAGCAGCCCGCAGTTATTTACCCATTTACACAGCTGGGTAATTTTTACTCAGTGAATTCAAAGTGAGTACCCTGATGAAGGGAACTACCACAGAAATCTGAACCCTGCACCCTCTCACTGCTAGGTGAGCTCTGTAATCACATGCACCCCAGGTATAAATACTACAAAGTGCAAGAACAGTTTCGTACACGCCCTGCGGGAATCACATTAGAATTTATGCTTGTTTTGAAGACACTGTTTTCTAAATGTGTACCTCTGCTTTTTCACTGAGGTCACACAGTGCAAACTCGTGTACAGGGGCAGCCAGGCAATGTACAGTTGAAGAAGGTTTGGCATCGAGCAGCAGCCATTCTTGCGCAAGCTTGGCCCTAGTGACCCGCACACTGGAAGCTGCTGCCTCCTGGGCAAAGCCACCTCCTAATGAAGGAGAAGAAAGTAAGAGTGGGGCCGCCAGGTGGCATAGTGGCTAGGGTTAGCGTTAGGGTTGTGGGCTTGATGCACCCAACTGTTGTGTTTGGTTGCTCTGGAAGCACAGTGTTCTCCCCCAGTTTGTAAAATGCTCTTCCTTTGGTCTTTTGGGTTAACGCTACGACTAGGGTTAATTTGAAGGTTAAGGTTCCTGTTAGGGTTAGAGTTAGAATTAGGGTCAGGGTTACAGTTAGCGTTAGGGTTAGGATTGAAGTTAAGGTTAGGCTTAGAGTTAGGGTTAGGCTAAATCCTACACCCCTATGATTGCAAATTGACTTATGAATAAAAATAATATTAGGACTCGGGTCAGCCTATGAGCTTGTGATGCCCTGTTCTCTCCTACACCATCAGACTTGATGTTCAGCCATTATTTATTCATTCATCTGTTCATTTATTTGTTTGTTCATTCATTTATTGATTTTTTTGCTCCAGATTGGAGTAACCTAATGGCCAGAACAGTTGTTTTATTGATCCTGACACCACACTCTAGAAGACTTGCACTGTAAAGAACCAACAAATGCAAGCAAACGTAAACTAACAACCTGCATTAAGGTTTAAATCCGAGAGAGAAAGCACGTTATATCCGAGCTGCAAATTCCCATCTTGCTAAGAGTTGTAAATCTCATTCCGTTGTGCCTTCCCCCGGGACGCTGGAGCTCGGCTCAGAGCGCATACTGCCTAAGATTGTCAGTGGGTGAGTGGAGCCGCCATTTACGATAATACAGGCGTTTACCATCACTACCGAACAAAGTGGCACAACCTTCCCAGTGGAGTAAATAAGCCAGTACCCAGGCGGTAGATGCTGCGGAACGTGTGGAAATGGAAGCCGGCCTTTTGAAACGTGACTGGCACGCAGGAGAAATTGGACTAGGCCTTTTTTCAAGCTAGCTAAGTGCTAACTGCCATCCCAGCAAAGCACCTCAACACATTTTCTGCCCAGGACCGTCTCCTTTAAGTGGCCCAGGAAAAGCAGAGGTCTCCCTGCTCCCATCCCCATTCAGCCATCCCATAACAAAGGCTCAAGCCCAATTCAATGGAGAATGTTTGTTCTAGGCTTAATGCACAGTTCTCTCAATGTTTGTCTGAATTTCATGCTTCACACGGCTGTATTCCAGGAGGTTCAAGCACCGGCACGGCTTGTCCTGGTCTTCTCTGGGCATCTTAAAAATCCTTTTCAAGTAACTAATGGCATTAAGTGTGGGAGAATATGGTGCGGCCCCGCTGTCTGATAGCGGATTTCATGCACACGATAGTATAATCTGTTGGTTCAACAATAGCGCTACATGGCAGTCAGCCTGTATAAGATCATTATTATGTTCTTCGATGCAGCTGAAATAAAGATGGTCATTTTGCATCAAATCAGGCTCTATGCTGCACAACAGGGACCTGCTAATCCTGTTAGTCATGCATTTACACTGTAGAAGCCATGACTGTTTTTGTTTATTGACAACGTGTTTTCAAAGCTCTGGAGCTGTTTGGAACCAAGGTGAGCATTGTACATAACTGCTCAGGCCTGCATATGTACGTCTGTCTAGTTAACATTTGCCCATAAACCTACATACCAGTTATTAGTTTTATTCTCTTAGTTCACATTTTTTTCTGAGCTAAGGTTTGCACGCTAGATTAAATACAGTTGCATCCCATTCGCACCACTGGGTAATTTTTACTGTGTCGATTCAGGGTCAGAATCTTGATCAGCGGTACTACAGCAGGAGGCGGGATTTGAGCCCAGACTGATCTCAGGGCTTCCAAGCGGAAGATAATGGGGCTAACGAATCTATTACCTGCTGCACCCTTCTGAAAGCTAAAATCTATTCTCACATTTTTCTTACTCATTTTCACTTTAAGAAACATCTGTAAATGTGATTTTTATTCTTTACAAATTCAACATGCGACATGCGCAAACATATGAGAGCTCCACAGATTTTTCATCTCATGCATCTAAGGATGTTTGGCCTGTTGTTGCTGTGCACCATAAGCATAACAACCCTAACATCTTCTTCTCAGTGTTTGTGCATTGTGTAATATATCAGCAACAGTACTCAATGAAGTAATACACAAATATATTTTGGTCTCTCCAACACCTGACAAGCTGATATTCCCTTTCCGTGTGCAATAAATTTTACTGTGGACAAACACCAGAGTGGGCTCACTTCCATGGACTGGATCCTGAAGCCGCAACTTTGCCCTGACAGCTGCTCTAGTTTATATGATGACTGATGTGCACGCTGTTGACAAACAGCACCACCACGCCGTCCCGCCACCGCCCGCTCAGGGTCCAGTGATTTGCGCTTCCCCTGACAGCGATGCTCCATCTTTCATTGCTTGCTGCGGCATAAAAGTGCCGGGACACAGTACTACCTGTAGCCAGTAGGTTATCTGGGCACGTATCGCAATTTCTATGTAATGTAAGCAGCTGAAGGGAACTTGGGGGATGCGCTGACTGGTCGGTCTTCTGTAGTAGAAGTCGACCCTGACCAATGCAGCCAGGACGCACAGGGTAAACGGGCACAATGAAGCAAACCTCTGTGTCTCCAGGCTCCTTCAGAGATAACAACTTGGGCCAACTTCTTTCCTGACATTTAACTTCTTAACTGAAACTGGCAAATAATTAAAAAGTCCATAAATTGTTTAGCTACTGAATTACGTATTAAAGTTATATACTTGTCTTTTATATTATTATTATTATTATTATTATTATTATTATTATTATTATTATTATTATTATTATTAAAATCGCTTGTGCTTAGAATACATTCAGTTGACATGTTGGCTGTCCACCAGCACAGCACAGTACCTTTATTCTGACCGCTTCCTCCACAGGAAGAAAAAAATCACTGGCTATTTCCAAAAATAGCCAGTGATGTAATTCGACATGAACCGCGATGACATCATCCATTTGACTGAAGAGGCCAGAACATTACAATGATGTGCATCCTCAAGAGGAGACCAGCAGGACTTACACAGCATCACATTACCTTGGGCAGCCTGGGTAGCCGTGTGGAAACAGCAGGTGGCGTAGCTGTTAGAGCTGTCCCCTAATAATCAAAGGAAATGGGTTATAATTCTTGTTCCTGTTGTCATTCCCCTGATCAAGGAACCTAACCAGAATTTTAAGAAGTAAAAAATAGCCTGCTTCATGAATGGCTCAATAACTGTACTGCTAAGCATATAAATATTGCATTGTAAGCCGCATAAGAGACATCCTGGCTGATCGTGGAGGGAGTTCTAAAAAATGCAGAGCAGTGCAGAGAATAAATGACCCTCAGTCTTAACAGACAGAAGAAAATACATTTTTTGTTATCTGGGCAGTTCTTCTGAGAATTTAAATGGCAAAAGGACCGATCTTTAGGTGAAAAGTGCTGCCCTGTGAGGGGCAAGAGCCCAGCAACAAGGGCAGATTGGAGACTGTTAGCACCGTTTTAAATGCTCCTCTTAGTTCCCCTCTCTAATTAAATATGTATTAGGAAACTGATTCATTCTTCTTAGATTAATAAGTTCGGTAATAGAGCTCATTCATGTACACCGACGACACTCCCTGGAGAGAATTACAGGCATTACGGTCATTACGGTTTTCTGAAGTCGGGGACTTTTGGCACAGTGGGTTGAAAACATATGGTAAAGGATGGAGGGGCAGCCAGGTACCATGCTTGCGGAGCCCTCTCCTGTTCAGGCCTTGACCACTACGGTTACGCACACATGTTCTCCCAGGTTTTAAACCTGTAGGTGACCGTGTAATTTTGTGAGGGTTAGGGTGGTTAAAGTACATAATTATGTCTCAGACATTTTCTATTTTGCTTATTTTTTTCCTTTTTTTAAAATCGGTAAACCCCTGGCTTTACATGCACCCCTCCTTCAGAGTTCTTCTTCCCTTCCCTGGAGTTCAGAGTCCTTAAGCAGCGGTGCCCCTGCGACATCTGACCAGACCTCAGTTGGCGATAGAGGGTGACGAATGGCCAGGCGGAACACCTGTCAGGTGATGTCATCCTTATTAACCGCGCCGGCTCCTCCAGCTGCCGCACCGCCGTGCCGAAGAGGGGCTCCTCTGAAGGTCCTCCAATCTCGGCAGCTGCTGAAATGAGCTACTTTGCCTTGGGCCATCTGTGTCTGTGTGTGTCCTTTTTGCTCCTAAATAACTGTGTGTGGTAACATAGCAGCTCCATGCTACCAACCTGGAAAAGTTCAAGGACGGCTGTAGAATTCCAGTGTTGGACCCAATGGCCCCGATTCCCGTGAATCCAGCCATTGGAATTGTTACGACTTGCTGGAGTAAGAGCTTCCTCTTGGGAGTGAGATGGGTTTAGCTGCAGTGTGTCAGCGTTTATCTGCAGGAATGTCCCTCTGCCTGCAACGTGGCGTAGAACTTAACATAAGCACCACTAACATTTAGGGTTTAATGCATGCTATTGATAAACAGCACAGTAGGGTTTTTCTAAAGTCCATGAAGAGCCTACACCTTATACAGGTTTCAAGCCACAACAAATCTAGCAAAGGTTCAAATCTAGGTTATAAATCTAGCAAAGGTTCAAAGGGGTTCTGAAAAGGTAACAAACTAAGGACAACATTCATTTGTTCATTCATTGTCATTAAACCCTCGTCCAGTACCGAGGCGCAGGGGTCCAGAACCCAACCCAGAATCACAGGGCATGAGACAGGGTACAGCCAGTAGAGGACATCAATCTGCCGCAGGACACCCACACACAAATACACACGTAGATATCAAAGGCAGCTTAGATTGGTCCAGTCATGGGAAACACGTGTCTTCAGTGTGCGGGATGCAACCCACAGAAACCCGGGAAGAACATGCAAACCCCCTGAAAAGTCAGATCTGAACCGATGTCTGCACCCACATTTCCAGCAGTGGTGAGACTCCAGCACCATCTTCTAGGCTACCTTGCAGTCCTAGAGGACAACACATGAACATGCAGTGCCCCTCCGTACATTCACCCTGATAACGTCTGCGTACGCTGTCCTGTAATGAACGGCACGTCTTTGCTAAAAACGGAATGCGGAATCTGATTCCTCTCATTTAATCTCCAGCAGCATTGAGACAGTCAATTATTTGGTAGCACTTTGCGAGCATTTACGATGTACATCTGAAAAGACTTGATAAAATGATCTCGGCGTGTTGCCTCGCATCGCTTCCGTAATGGGTTCCACTTTTTTGGTGATAGAGTAGCTCTTGTGTAGATGGAAACCAATTTAAAAGTGGCTCAGACTCTATGTATGTATGTCTATATGATCACACGGAAAACAGAAAGGCAGGCCCGTCACATCTTAAATCAAAAGTAATTTTTTCCCTCGGATAGCTGTGCTTTGTAATAGCTATCGCGGTGGAATAACACAGATTTAATCCAGCCGGTGATCACTGTCTTTTGACTGGCGGGATTGATGAGCTCGGTGGAGGCCTCTCGGCTGAGGAGAAAAAGACCGCGTCGGAATATATTCGGGCCGACTTATTTAAATTAATAACATGAAACGAAATAAGCTGTCCAGCAATTCGCGCACACTGTGTCTCCAGGAACGGTGGGAACATTTCCTTAATGAATATGTGAATTACTCTGGTACAGATGGGCCCGTGTGTCAGAAAATGAGCAATGTGCGTAGCCGGGTCAGCGCAGCTGTGGAGACCTCGCCGGCGTTTCATTTTGCACGCGAACAATAGCACATGTGCTGAAACCAGCAGATTGCGTCCCGTGAACCTCGACTCAATCGAGGTCGGGGAACTGACCCTTTTAAACACTCGCCTGTCATACTTTTAATTGGGAATAATTTAAAACAGCTTCGCCGCATTTTTTATTGATCCTCACCGACTACCACTGAACCTTTGCTGCGTTGGCAAAATCTGATTTTGAGCCACTTCAAGCAATAGACCTGATTGCTATCGATGGTGTTTTACATCATTTGCATTAAAGTTGTTTGCATAGTCCTGCAAAATGGATATTTCAAAAAAAAAAAAAATCTACCTGGCTGCAGTCAAGACCATTAGAGGTTTAATTTTATGTTGAAAAATGCCAACCGTTATGAATTAAACCAATATTTGAGAGATGACGATAACAAGGATTACAAAAATGATGCAATACCCTCTTCGCTTTGGTCATCGGTGGAGAAGACCTACACGGAGCCCTGGCCTTACACTTGAAGATCCCGGGATTGAACCGCAGCTCCCGCTGTGGTGCCCTTGAGGAAATGTCGTTAAGTTGAATCCGACTCACAGCGGCCGCTAGAATGGCTTCCAAGGCAAGGGAAGGAATGGAAGTGTTTTGCCATTCTTCTGTGGGTGTTTGAAGGGTGCAAGCATGAGGGGATGCAAACCCAACGCTGCACAGGAAACCGAGGTTCAGCGAAGC
Source organism: Heterotis niloticus (assembly GCA_018136845.1). Taxonomy (NCBI): domain Eukaryota; kingdom Metazoa; phylum Chordata; class Actinopteri; order Osteoglossiformes; family Osteoglossidae; genus Heterotis; species Heterotis niloticus. The sequence continues at coordinate 12,494,636 of CM030901.1, read as the reverse complement.
ACCAGCTTAACCCACTGTGCCACCATAGCCCTTAACTGAGGTATTTACCCTGAACTGATATGGTGGCAACCCGCTAACCGTACTAACTGCTGTAGTCTAGCATGGCAACCTGATTCAGAGACAAATCTCTATAATAAAAAAAAAAATAAAAAAAAAAAATAAATAAATAAATAAATAATAATAATAATAATAATAATAAAGATGTTATGATGCAATATGGAAAACCTGCACGACAGCTTCTTTATCTAAGAGCTTGTCGAGTAGTTCCGTGTCCTGGCTGCTGGGACCAAGAAGCTGTAGGTATCGTAATTCAGCTGGGGTGCTGGTGCACAACCATTGGTAACGCCAACAGGGAATGGTGGTTAGAGGATAACTTATGCAAATTTAACCCAGAATAATTAGCTTTTTTGCATCCATTCACATTTTTTAAAGGACAACTTTTTACATAACCTCATGAGTCTGGAAAAGGACAGGTTGTCTCTTTGTATTTCACACCGTATCTGGATTAAAAATCTAATTACTGGCTGCACACAAAATGGACCAGCGATCCTGATTTTGTTTAAAGGTCCCAGATCTCCACGTGACAGGAAACAAACCCTCCAAAGTCAGGATTAATTTGCCAACACATAAGTTAAGCTCAGCTGCACGCATGTACAGCGGCCCTTGCGCACCCGGCTGCAACGATGGACTTTTCTTCCAGGAAAAAGGTAAGCGATGCTTGTAGATAACAAGCCTGTGCTTTAATTCCGGGCTGGCAAGCACACGAAGTAAGATGATGTATTATGTGGGAGATCAGTGCAATTGCCAGAGGGCCCTCCAGTGCCCAGATAGCACCACCTTGTGTCTGCTTGTGCAGACTGTGTATTAGTGTGCACGCGCGCGCACACACACACACACACGAGAACCCAACATGGAGCTCAGAAAGAGGGGCTTTGCGAGTGGAAAAACAGCTGAGTGTGTGTGTGCGTGCACACTGAACATTCTGTATTAATTTTCCCCTTCCCACCCCATCAAAATATTATTTTCATTTTGAATCAAATCCATGCTACATCCCATTACTGTTCCAACATCTATGATGGTTAATGCGCAGGCAGATTTTCATGAAATTTTGTCTTGTGTGGGCATCAAATTTGCACTCAGTATTCATCACATCAGCCCACAATAAGGTGTGCTGTCAGTACATTGGCATTTCATAAAAAATACATTTTCAGTCTGACAGCAAAAGCACATATTGATCGGCCCATATACAGTACCTGCTTACAATTATTACAGCGCTCCGGTTACATAACAATTGTGTGTGTAGATACGAGACACAAATTAATCAATAATGCAATATTTTTTTAAGAAAATGAACAAGAGTATAAAGTTCAGAGATTGGACCAACAGCGCTAGGACTGCAAAAACAGAAACATGGAAGATTTAGTTATTGTGGGTCCATAAGACAGACTACCTTGCACCGGCTCATCTTTTTAATGATCTCCCCTGCTTTCTCTGTTCTTTTAAAGCCTCTCTGGGGACCTCACTGAGGAGGGGTCTCCAAAATAAGGAGCCCCAGCAATGGAGAATGAACTTACCATCTGGAACCAGGAGTCATAGTGTGGAGGCCGGGCTAACCTGGGCCTCAGGGAGCGCCCCATTGGTTATAAAGTCCTAGGTGGTGCAAAGACCCCACACACCTGTTAGACTGCAAATTTTGTAGCAGAGTTAAGCCATCAGAATTAATACAGCTGTTGAGGAATTGCTGAATGCGCACACACACACACACACACACACACACATACAGCCCACTTGCTTTTCACTGCGTGCAATGAGATTCTCTGCACCTCTCCATGTTTTCCTCCACAGCACTAAGCAAGAAATTGGTTTGGCAGAAAGTGTATGGGAGGACTACAAAAATCTGCCTACGACAGTTTCATCCCTGCACTCTTCAGGCTGTCCAACATAGGGAGGGAAAAAGCCACAGTGTCACAGAACTGTATATTTCTATATAAAACCACTATGCTTAAATGTAAACTTACAGATGCATGCAGTTTCCATGGATTTCTCTTATGTGGTTATTTTTCTGTAAATGAGGTTCTTTGTTGCATTAGATGACTTCTACATTCTTATTCTGTTTTCTTCTGCAAACATGCATGCAGGAAAATACACAGGACATCTGTAATGTTCCCAAAACTGCAGCCAACCCTTGCGCAGTTTTTGCTCCTAGAATAACTTATCCCAGCTTTCTTGACGAAACAGTAGCTCCAATGCATGCAGTTTCTTGCTGTTAGCGGTTGCCTTTATAGAAGAAGTCTTTTATCCTGCGAGCCTCATCTGTGTGCAAACATACAAAGGATGAAGGGCTTCCCTTGGGCTAAAGCAGATCTTGGATTGGTATCAAATGACCCTGTCTGGACTTCTTAAGACAACCACAAGCGTGTGGCAAATTTTGCAGACTTAGATGCAGATGTCTGCTCAGTTGTGTCTCCGCTACTCATTAGCACAGTTTAAATGTAAAAGAAAATAAATACGCAGTATGTTTGGTGAATATGATACTTGCAGGACAAATAAAATTAGAACCAAACAATTGCAATGATTCTTTTTTCATATTTAAATGATAAGCTTCAACTTTAGAGACATTTTAGAAAATTTACTCTGTACATCCATAAGTATGAGTACGAGGTCAGCTGGAACACATGTCTTTGGACTGTGGGAGACAACCAGAGCACCTGGAGAAAAGCTACACAAACACACAAAAGAATGGGCAACCTCCACAGAGACTGAGCAAGATTTGAATCCAAGTCCAACCTAATGGCCTGTAAGTCACCAGCGCTTTGAGTAGAGCCCGCCACTAATGTTAATAAGATAAGCTTGCACATTACCTTGATGAGGTTTTTTCCTCAAGCACCTGTCAGCTGCTAAGCAGTTGGGATCTTAATGCAGCCAAATCTTCGATAAGAAGAATTGCTATTGACATGAGTGGCCCCCTGCGGCCAGTGAAGGGTCCTTCTCAGCATACCAGCAGGGTCCTGGCTGCTGTGTCTGGACCCGATTCTGTATGCCAGTGTGAAAGGAGATGGAATATGAGAAGCAGCACCACTGAAGACAGATCAATGGTACTCTGGCATGCAGGAGTGCGACCACATCCACCACCTGGATTATCTGCTGCACCCAGGTCATGAACGTCTGTAGTATTTAATGAACAAACAAGGGACAGGGAGCTTGCTGCGTTGTGGAGGTCAGACTGCCATGGCTGCGGTTGCTGCAAAAGCTCGCTTTCTGCTTTTGTTGTGTGTTTTTCATCATTGGTTGACTGCATACTATATCGTGCCTGGTCATCCCTCAAAAGAGGTACGCTGGGCCGGTCACGGATGAATGTGCTTCTGAATACGTAGACCCAGCTTGAGCTTCTTGGATCTGAATATCATGCTTGTACATCTGGCACGATACACCAAAAAGAAGGTGGACATTTTATAATTTTTCATTATAATTTACTTAATCTGTCTAATTGACACTTTTGTTTGAGGTGGCTTACAAGGTTAATTTTGTATTGTGCAAAACTGCTAATAATGTTACATCAAAGAAAAGATGACCATCCGGGGTGAAACATTGTGTCGCACAAGATCAATCCAGAATTGGACAACTGAGATATAGCCAAACTTCCATTAGGAATACAGTGGAGCTGTAAATTACATTATTATTATATTATGCATTATTTATATATCGTAGAGTATAATATAGAGATTCAGGATAATGATAAAAATTGTGAGAAAAATGGACGTTTAGTAACAAGAGAAATGAAAAGGTGGTTCTTCAAAGGGTGCCAGAAAATCAGAAAACTTCACTCATTGCAGCTGAATTGTCAACACGTCTTTGTGCGTCAAAAGATGGACACAGAAATATTTGACACTTTAACCACAGAGTACTGATGAAGACATCCTGTTTAGCTACAGCCTGTTTTTGTTGATGATCCCATGTGACAATATTAATACATACATTTGCATACAGGATACTGGAAACCACTATGTTTGTACAGGAGAAATATGAATCCACCTGAGATGGCTATTAAGTCTTCATTGTCACTGATAGAAATACTGTATCAAAAGCAGGGAGTCAGTTGAACGGTCACCTGTATGACGGCCATCCAGAGGAGCCGGGATCTCAGCGTGAAGCACCGTTTCGCGTGGAAACGGATCTGTAAACTCTGTAGACCTCCCCATGAGCAAAAATGTGACTGCTAGGCTGGGAATAGGAATTATTTGCTGCATTAAAGCTGGTGTCACTGGAATGTCACCACACTTGGAGGTAAACAAAGTGGTGTGTGTGTGTGTGTGTGTGTGTGTGTAAAAATCAGTCCAATAAATGCTCCAGCAGTAAGAATTCCCACTGGCCGTAGTCTAGACAACTTTCTTTCTGCAAACATTCTGTCAATGCCGTACAGCGGCAGCCGCTGCCCAAGGAAATGATTTCCAAAAGGTAGTTCTGAGTCTACTGCATCATATGTGGTTGCCAGGTTGACCTTGGCAACTAATGTGAAAGGCCTGTTTGCGGTGTGTGTGAGTGCTACACTCAGGGGTCAGCACACACCACACAGCCGCTGTACATGCTACCCCCACTGCTGTCTTTATGAAAAATATGCATATACAGCCAAGACAGCAACAAAAAACACACGGGCACAGATAAATAAGTATCCTTTCAGCCAATAACCTAGAAGGCTTCAGTGATAAAAAACAAACAAACAAACTAACTAACTAACTAACTAACTAACAAATAAATATAACGTTCGGGGTGCTGTATGTCAAGTAGTGGATGTACGATAGGTGCGCAAACTGCTTGCTGCAATATTGTGTTTTCTAGCCTTTTGTCGGAACATTTTCACGTAAGAGCGTTCTGTATAAACGTGAATTACGTTGCATTCAGCCGGATCTCATTGTGGTATAAGTCAATATGTCTACAAGGTCATATTTTAGAGGTGTGAACTTCAGCATGGTCATATCGGCCACTTTCGACAGGTAGTTCAAGTAGGTCGAAAAATATTTTGCAACTGTGATCCGAGTCCGTTTATACAATTGAGCGGGTTTTGTTCATTTGGGCACACGTTGAAATATTTAACGTGGTCGTACTGAAATTTATGGAGAAATCCGGGAAAAAGATTCAGGTATCAGCTACCTTAAAAACTACAATAAGCACATAAATAAATAAACAGAACCAATGATGCAGAATGGCTCCAATTTAGCGAGGAGAACAATCAATGAACTAACGTGGGACTCGATGCTAAACCACTTTGAGTCCACGGCGGCGCTTGTTCCCCTGGACTCCTGCACCGCCGCGTGTTCAGGCTTACAGCTCGCAATTGATAGTTGCCATTAGGAAATGATTAGGCAGGCAGCGATAAATTATTTCCCATCGATCGGGGCCTTGCTTACATTTCCGAGTTTTGGGAGAGAATGAATAAATTCGCCTTGAAATCTTTAAGAAAAACAGGACAAGCACTGAGGTCCTGCACGTGTAGGAGCAGAGAGTGAAGCCCTTGCTATTGGCATCGCATTGTAAACACAGCTGCCTCTCCCGTCTTTCTTCTGAACACGTAATAAAACCGATCACATTTTTTGACCGTTCAATGGCAGCAGACACCTATGTGTTCCTTTTTAGCTGCAGATGTGTTTGTGTTCTTCACCGGTCCCTTCTAAAGATGGTTGTAATCGTTTCAAAATAATGCACTCTCTAACTGTACAAGCACAAAAACAATGAAAACTTCAACTAGGCTTCCAGCCGGCTAAGCCCAGCATCTGTATGTCTGTAAAGCTCAGTCTCTGTTTGTCTGTCTGTTTGTTTGTACTTTATGCATAGCGTTGTTTTTGCAGCCACAGATTTGAAATTTGGCGCAGTGGTGCTTCTCACGGCAGGTAAGGTGTTTGCGTAGGACAGTTCATTAAACTCCAAAAAGGCTGCTTATTAATTTTAAAGTTAAAAATTTTGTCTCTGGCAAAGCTTAAAGGAGTAGTGACATCGCACGCAGCATGTAGTAATGTCAAGCTAAGTGACTCTGACGTACAAGATTCTGTCATATCCACAACACTGGCTTCGTTCGTGGGTCTGGAATTTAATACTCGACTATTTAGCTCTATCTCAAGAGGCAAGCCAGACACACAAGCCCGTAAGTGCAGCCACAGGTCCTTCAATCTCAGGACACCAGAATCGAATGCTCGGGAGGGTGGGCAGCCACTGGCACTTGGACCCCCCCCAAACGTTTATTTTTCTCCCCTTCTTCGGCATTGGGAGCTTTTTGTTTTCTTCTCACCCGTTGCCAGCTGGCTTATCTAAACAGCTAAGCATCTCTGTAGCCTCAACAAAGGAAAACTGCTTTATCGTTCACTTCTCTGTTGTAGCATCACTTGTTCGGCGCTCTGTGTCATCCTGCAGAAAAGTAAACCGAATTCACATTTATTCTTTGTTCAGCATAACTTACAATGTTGGGCTCATACACAAAAGCATGGACAAATTCGTTTGATACGGCTAGACAACTTTATCGTGACCAATTCAACATAAGCACCTTGATCGAGGGTAAAACCAGAGGGGCTTGTTTTACAACAAGCACTACAACTGTCCAGCCGCGGGTCCTTCAGTTGCCAAGTGACCACCTGCTTCCCCGTGTGACTTCTACACACAAACCAATGAAAGCAGATATGTCGGCGGTTTTCTACGGCGCTGCAATTTTGCCAATTCCATCCATCTAGGGTTCATATTTCATTTAAGCGGGGATCACCATGACCTAATGGGGGTCCAATAACAATTTACCTTGTAAAAATAAATCCCAGCAAGATGGTATCTCACCCTCTCTGCTCCTTTCTAAGGTAAATCCCTTTCGGTTCATTTTCTTGCCCAGTCCGCATTCGACTGTTTCTGCGTCACCAACAGATGAGCAATCCTCTGCTCATGCACTCGCTCTGTGTGTTTCTTTCGGTTAAATTAAAATAAGGTGGAACGAAAATGAGCCAATTTTTCACCCCCAGCACAAGGGTTGCCAGACTTTTTTGCCAGTTCATCACCTCCAGTAAATGCAGCGCAATAAATTAAACATATTAGTAGCAGCGCAAATGCCCAGCATGCACTTGGGTGAAATATTGTCTGTGGGGGGGCACAAAATACAGATGTAATGTATAATTAGCAAAAAGAACAAATGAATGAGCTAATTAAGTTCTTATTACTCAAGTTTGCGGTAAAAGCGCCCCGGTATCCTCCTCCTCCCAGCTTCCCCCAGGATATAAGTTTGACAGTGCTGTAGCAGATAAATGAGTACCTTCCCTACGTGATGGGATGGAGCAATATGTCTCAGCCACAGCCTTAAGCAAAGAAACCCAAGGAGGCGTGAATGCGGCACAGCACCTAATGCTGCAACGTGCAGAACTACGGGGTTGAATTAAAGAAGAATCCAAAAGGTTGGATGTCCATCCCTTCAGCATTAATGGACAAAGAATAAAGGGGAAGAGGATGTTTTCCTCTATTCAAAAGTCCTGAGATTTTTAATGAGCCTGCAGAAGACTGCTCATGCGAGGAGATCGGCAAAGGATCACAGTCCGCCTGCTTGTTATTTCGGAGACCCAGAATAGGGAGGAATTATTATTCGGGGCACCGATGCTGAGGGGAGGAGCTGAGAGGCATGGAGAGAGACGGGTCTTTGCGTCTGATGGACTCACAGGCCGTGAGGCACCAGCAGGGTTCGCATGGAGGTGGTGCCATGGTGCCCTGAGTTTCTCTAGCGGGGAGGGAAAGAGGAGCTCCCACTGCGCTTAAAGAAAGCACCTGTCATTCAGCTCTTCACTGCAGGAGAAAGCAGGACATCTTAAGAGCCATGCTGGCTCAAGGCCGGACTGGCTTATCGGGAGAAGGTGAGTCATGACAACGTATATCACGGTTTTACGGCAGGCTTTCTCCACACTTCCTCTGGTCCTCCCATGAATCCAGAGACGTGCCATCTGGAAAGCATTATGGCGTTTACGTGTCTCTCCTTTTATCGGTGCGATGTCAGAACTCCACCGATAACCGAGCGTGGCCTAGCGGTCTGCGTAACTTAGGGGACACACGGCTGTCTCGACACAACATGGAAGACATGCGTCCCGCTCGATTGGCGTTTGGCTTCGCTGCACTTCTGATTGCATCCTCACGTAAACCACAGCAGTTCAGCTGCAGGCTGCCTGGAGAGACCCATCCATGCACCCACCTATCCATTATCATTCACCACTTGATCCTGATGAGGGTCACAGCAGTCCGGAGGCTGACCTGCACTCGCTGGGCACCGGGCTGTGAAACTACCTGGACAGGACCCCAGTCCACCGTGGGGTGGTGGGAAACAGTTAATGTTGGTGAAAAAATAACCAGTGCTCATTCATATTTCCCAGTCCTCGCATCTTGGTTAGATATACACCTGCTGACGGGCACAAGCAGCACATAGTTCTGTTTGATTTGTTTTGCTTGCAAAAATCTATAAAAATTCAGCTGCTCATCCGGCCCTGTTTATGTGCTCTTTAGGAAGTACAGCTTAAATATGTAAAATAAATGTAACATGTTAATTTTTTTTCCTCTGCCTGAATAATGAAGAATGATTTCATGTACTTGCAATGTGAATACTTGTCAGTTATAGTCAACGTACACATATCCGCTATATTAAGTCAAGAGGACCCAGGCTGAAACCCCACCCCCAGCTGCCGAATCCTTGAGCAGTGTATTTACCCCGAATTCATACGGTAAAAATCCCCCACTTGTAAAGGGGTTATAAAGTGTAAGCAGCTTAGAGTATAAACTAATATTATACATAAGCAAGGTGAATAAACAGTAATTTTAAAATATACTGTACATTATACGGATAAGAAATAATACACCTCTCTGGATTTACATGAATGCATGCATACTGTATAGGCAGCGTTTCACCCTGTTTATTGTGGTGAAAATGAAGTAGCACCCCCTGTCTTCATGTCACCAGTACATGGTACAAATTAAACACCTCTCTCCTTCTCTCTCTCCTTCTCTTTCATTCCTCCTTTGTTCGGGGATACAGCTTGTCAATAGCAGCAGCGTGATCAAACATGTGGGGCAGGTGTCTGCTGGAGTGTCAAAGCAGGCCCAGCATGGTGCGCAGAGTGGCTTTCTGCAACCTTTAACCCACCCCCCCCCACACACACACACACACACACACACATGCACACACGCACGCACGCACACAAAGCCGGTTTTAACCCCACCGCTCCCATTCCCCACAGTGCTCTCCTCTCAGACCGTCTCCTCTTCACGCCTCCGGTGGTGCATAACACCCCTCACACGGCTCACGCCGCAGACCCTTCTCCTAACAGGTGTCGGCTGGGCGGGTGGGGGCCCGGGGGCCACTCGGGTTTCTGCTGCTTAAGTTGAGAGAGGTAATTGGGGACAGGCCTGGGACATAAACAAGGGGCTTTTAGCGAGAGGGCTGAGGACAATAATGAGGCCTCGTAGGTGGCGTCTGGGGATGCCCATGATAATTGCAGTATTTAATCTCCAGGTTTTCCCTGCAGCCACGTCTTGTTATACTTTACTGACCCACATTTACTCGCCGTGCTACTTTTTTAAATTTGGTTAGCTTTTCTCCCTCTTGGTTAGCAGACGGGTGCTGCCCAGCGAGGGCTGCCGTTGTTTATTATGATACGTCTGTATAATGAACAAATGATGTGCCACCTGGAGCCCTCGCAGGCTGCTCTTAAACTTCGGTTATAAAAACCCCTTCCAGTGCTATTGATTTACTGGCAGTGCGCGATTGCCCCCCAGGGCCTTCATCCTCGTAACACCCAGCAGTGCTCTTACTATTTTACAGTCCTTATTACACCAAACAAATAAATCTTCGGCGCATTAATTCGCACCCCCCCCCGCACACACAGTGGGTCACAGGGATGGACTTATGTCTGGAAACTAGGGTTCGAGAGGCCACTCTTTCTGGTCTTTCCCTGCCCCCCCCACACACGCAACAAAGCAAGCTGTTTTCCGAAAACTGCTATTGAAAACTCTAGCTGCTTTGCAGTTATTTGGAGCTGTGCAATAACTACTTTTAAACATTATTACTCAATTTTTAAAAATAGGGATATTCAGTATAACTTTGAAACTATTAATCTTAGTATTCTAAAATGAGTCAAGTATATTAAATGTTTTCATCTTAAATTATTATTGTACACTTAAGTGATGCCAGATTTTTCAGTTTAATATTCCAAATAGTGCAATAGTGACTGCTGAAAATGTAACAACACTTTTTAATAATGCTATTTAATATTAAAATTTTGTTTAAAGATTTCTCGTGAATTGTTATTAAGGAAATTGTAAAATTCTGCATCACTCTCTTAATGCTAGTAGCACAGGATAAACATATTTGTGTTTGTTAAATGCATGTAAAACTATAATAAAACACACTCAACACTGAGGGTTGAGCAACACAATCAAAAACAACTACAACGTACAGTGAGTCACTGTTTTTCATCCTTGCTGAAACAACATTAACACAAAGTGGAGTCTGCAATGTAAAAGTGCAGAATCTTGGTCACTGGTGGATTTAGCATACAGTTAGGACCATTCGATTCATTCCCACTGTGCTGGGTTTAAAAAAAAGAAATGAAAAACTTTCCATTTCAGTTCTGAGGTGAGAAAAGTCATTAAGTTTCCACACTTTCCACCCCAGACTAAAACATGCCGGCACGTATCTGTTATTGCCATGGCGATGGGATTTTTATAGACCCATAACAATTATATTCGAAACTCAGCTGAGTTTGCTCCTGCCAAGCACCAGAAGGCAGTGCCAGTACTTCCAAGGCCGATTAAGTCCAAGCTTGGTGTCATGTGGCCAAAGGTTTCCATGATCAGAAGCCCTTTGCCTGTCTCCCGGTAATCGCTGCCATTCACCCGCCCATGGCTCTCACCTCCTCACAAGTCCTGGGTTCCTCAGCCGCCCCCTTTCCCGATTCCCCGTGGGCTTTGTTGGCTTTGCTGCTGAGTTCACGCCTCATGTTTCTTCAGCTGCTTCCCCACCAGCCCCCTGCGTCAGAATTCTCGATGGCAAACTGGGCCTCGGAGACTCGACGGAACATAAGTTACAACTTGAGGCGGAAAACACAGCGCACAGGTTGATGAGAACAGTGCAGGGGAGGACGCCAGCTTCCTGCAGTTACAACAAGCACTACAACTGTCCCCTTCCCTTCAGAGAAAATATACACAGAACTTTTGGCAGGACTGTGCTCTTATTTTGTTGTTTTGCATGCAGTCATGTTTATATGTTCAGGACCATGCCTATAGCATGAATGCAATTGCTGCCGTCATCACCATCAACCTCAGCATCATCATCAGAGGAAGAATTGCCAAAGGTCTAAAGCGTAATGGGTGACTCGGGTTGGCCGACTTTGTGCCACTGGCCTCATAGTCAAAGCTGGGTCAGTGGATCCGTGTTTCCAAATGATGGGGTTTCAATAAACCTTCATTTTCCACCTACAAAAATACGAATCATTTTTGTCTCTTTGGTGTGCGTTGTTGGTGCCGTTTCCTCATTTAACAGTTATTCACAGTTCATAATTTAGATCTCCATGCTTTGTTAACAGCAGTGGCACGCAGTTCCCCTGCATCCCCTGTGTGGTTTTGCACTCAAAGATTTATTTTTAGATTTAATTTAATTTTATTTTATCACTTGAGTTACAGACTAACCTTCTTACAGACTAAGACTTTTGTGCATCGTGTCCTTGCCTGTGATCATGTGGTGAGCAGGTAAAGCCCATTTTCCATTCAGAAACCAGGCATCATGTAAGTCGCTCAGATTTATCGATTTTCACCAAGAAGATTTGCACTCTACCTCAGTTTGGCAGTTTTTCTCTACCCTGAAGCGCAGTTAAGGTTGTTGATTTATGACCTCATAATTATGCCAGGCCTCACCTCTGCTTGTTTGTTCTTATGCTGGCAGACAGTAGACGCAGTCTGGGAACTGGTGGACTCAAGCAGAGTCCCAGTCCTTTCCCAAGGTTATCCCTCAGATACGGAGTCAGAGGGCAGAGTATTTTTTGTGTGAGATTACCGGTGCCATCGCCTGTTTTATCTCGTCTGAGGGGATGAGACCAGAGGACTGTCTTTCTGTGGGGGTGGGGGTCTGGATGGGGGCACACTACCTGTCACACCTGCAAACGTGAGGCCTGCGCCAAGCAGATCCCGCCAGGCAGGTGACATCTGCTGTCTCCACGGTGGGCCTTTCACCTCACGGACCTCTGCCACGTCAAGCACCTGTGAGCTGGGTGCCAGCGAGCGGCGCGCGGGGCCCTGTAGCCGGCAGAGCACTGTTGGGAGCGGTAATGGACATGCACCCCCCGTGACTTTGACCCGAAAAGCACAAGCCGTCATCACGCTTGCCGAACAGAATTACCACCGGGAAGCCATGTTTGTGCTCCGCTCTGCTCCTTAACGCAAAACACATTCAAATGACCTTTCTTCTCACTGCTACTATCGCCATGAACTTGTCCCCACTTAACTTTAATAAGACATAAGAAAAGCTGAAGTTCAGAAATAAATAACCAGAGGCTGAAAAGTTTTTTTTTTTTTTTTTTTTTTTAAAGATTTGGAATGATACTGCATCTGGAATCACTGGCTATGAGTCATAGAAGCAAGGAGTCAATGTTCAATACTTGTTGCAGAGGTCAACCTTAGAATGATTCAATCGTCACACATAAATTTTACAGCAGAAACACGATCACTGAACATTTGGTACGCATTAAATCCTGCGGGCCTGCCGAACACGCGTAAACATCTCCGACATCTTTTTTATGGCTAAAGCACATGTGCAGCAGTCGGAGGCCGCGGACATCAGGTCAGCACCTGAAATCCGAATCACCTCGTACTTCTGCTTCTTCAAGCTATTTCCTTAGCTCAAGAAGCGATGTCACTTATTTTGCTGAGAAAGAAGTCACTGGAAGACAAACACGTTTCTGCATCTGTCAGGAAGCGGAAGACGCGATAAAATGAGGAAGCCATCGTGTAGTGAGCTGCAGAAATTTGTAGATGATAAAATATCTTCAGTTTGCAAAATCAAAATTGTGAACAGTTAAATTTCACATTTCCATTCCAGACTGCACACCTTCCTTCTCCCGTTTTCATCTCGCTGACGGAGAACCACATGACACCTTACTGCTTGAAGCCCCACTCCGCCCTAGAGAGACCCCTCTGGAGGGTCTGCAATACTAAAGACGTTTGCAACAACCATGGACCTTGCAGCTCAGTCCCAGTGCCTCCGCCTCGCTGAGGTGCATCCTGGGATCTGATCAGAGCCCATAGCCCACATACAGTTTCCAGCCGGGCCTAATCTGCGAAGCGGTTATAAGGCGGGGGTGCTGGAGTGGGCAGGGAGGGTTTACACACAGAGTGCTGCCTTCTTGCCCAAATTTGCATTCAAAGGCCCTCCAGTAATCTGCAGGCTTATTTGAATCCCAGCATGAGGCGCGGAAAGAGAAATTCCTCATACATCCCCGGTGCGTTCCGAGCTACACTGCCCGGCCGCTGCTAAGATCACATTGGCATTCGTGCCACCGCCTGTGTGCCATCAGTGCCATTTAATTGGCAGGCACTGATTTTCTTTCAGCACCCTGGACACAAAACAGCTACAACGCAGCTATCAGAGGAAATATGAAACACGTGCACAAGTTCAATATTAGCACATTATTTTTTCGGAGAGAATAAAAAAGTTGGGGACTATTCCAAAACGTTTATTGTCCCCCGATGTGCTGAGGGTGCACACATTGTCTTATGAATCATAATACAGTAAGAGATGAATCCATTCCATTTGCCTGGCAATAGCCCATCTTTCCAGCACACCACTTTATTTTGTCACTCTCTACTCTCAGTGAAACAACACAGGTGATGTTTCCCATTTCCAAAGCCACTGGAAAAGTAAAGTTTAGGCTAAGTACGACTGTTCACTGTCGTGCAGGTCGCACATTTCCAGAGGGCAGCTTACAGTGTGGATGCAGCACGGCCTAGAAAGGGTGAGCACTGTGCACAAGGCTACGACTGTGTAGTAGGAGCAAGGATTTGCATCCAGGCCCTTGGATATCAAGGTGATGCCTTTCACAAAAATAGCTGCTGCCCCCTGTATTTGTACCTGTGAGCTAGCTGAGCTGCGGCTGCATGATATTAATATAAAAGCATGTTTAGCGTCTAAGTTAGTGGAGGCCTCTTTCCTTTCAACTCCTTCACGTCCTTATTATCAGGTTTCTCTGTGAGGTTGCTATACAGTGTTTTCCATACATCAAATGGGGATTAATAATTTGTTCCTCTCCAGGTCGGATGTATGTAATTCCTTCTGACAAATAACATTTCTGCAGGGACACCCCCTTCATTAATTCTTGACAATGGATCTGATTTGGGATTCAGAGCGTTTCCGCGTGGACCGCGAGCAGGAGCCTGACCCAGATTCGCAATTCGCAGGCGATCTCGCATGCTTTTTAACTTGTGAGTTTCAGCTGTTTCGGGAGCCCACATGAGCTGCGCATCCCACTGCACGGCGGCGCTGTTAACCGCCTCTCAGCCGCATTAATTTCCCAGGTATTGTCAGTACAGGTCGGATGCTGTGGTGAGAAAAAAAGCTGTGTTTCCTTGAAAAGCATTGAGTTTGGAGGCAGCAAGTCACCGTACCCGAGGGCTAAAGTCACCAAATGTTCACAGGGTGCTTAACACTCGGAAAACTGCTGCAAAATCCCAAGCGACTTGTAGGAATTTTCACCAAGTGAGCAAAATCCTATTTGCCGATTAATTGTGATTTTAGCGGAAGCTTTGTTTTGCCGCGTATGCATTACTGTGTGAATGTATTTTGTTTGCTAAATTTGTCATTTAGATAGGCAGGAATTACAATGGAGAACATTGTTTTGTTTTCAGAATTCGTTTATATCCTAATCTGTGCATTGACTGAAAGTCCATAAAAACAGAATGCTGAAACAGTTCCATTTTCATACAACAGGGTAAAAAGTGATTACCCATATGTTAAATAAAGTATATGCTTTCTATGGAAACCAAAAAATAGCAAATGAAGAGTTTATCCAGATGCACAGCATCATGTGGTTTATAGCAGCGAGATATGAGTTCAAAACCCCATGCCTGCCCTGCTGCAGCACCATTGATCACCCTGATCAATGATCCTGAATTATAGTTATTATCTGTGTATAAAAATTAGGTAGCAGTATAAATCATTGGATTTCACTTAGAACACATACCACCTTGAACAAAGGCCCTGCTACTTACCTGAGGATTAACAACAACAACAATAATAATAAAAATAAAAATTACAATATGTTGGGTTAAATAAGGGCAAGATTCAACAGTGCCTTCAAGTTGACTTCCTCCAGGATGACAGATACTCTGCTCATGAAAAACTCTGGAAATATCCATAGTTCTTGCCCAGAATGATCTCCTTGTTGGTTATCAGTTTGCATTCGAGGTTGGCCATTCCACTGAGGCTGTTCTTTCCACCGTGCTTGTAGCTCGCCAGTTGGCTGGAGTGGGCTCTCTTTCCTCAGCACTCTCTTAGACCTGTTTGCAGCAGTTCACACTGCCAAACATCAGACCCTGCTTTCCTCCCTGGGAAAGCTTAGAAGCAGCACTGAAGAAGAGCACTGAAATAGTATGGCTCTAACGTGCCAGGTAGGCCATACCAGGTGGTCTGGTGTGGTTCCCTGTCTTCCCTTATGTCTTGGTGTTCCACATGGCTCAGTGCTGGGACACTTACTTCCCCCCATATACACCACTTCCCTTCTTTTTATCAATGCCTCTCAAGGGTTTTGGCATCACTGCTGTGCTAAAGATGCTAAGCTCTTCTTCTCTTTCTCCTGCAGATATTTCCTTTGGTACTGCAGCATAACTCTTGAACTCTTCCACCTGGAGGTATGGTCACCATCTGCAACTCAACCTTTCCAAGATGGAGATTCTTAGAGCATCCAGTCGGTCCATTTACCTGATGAGAACGTTGCACCAAACTGGACAATTCATTCACTTTCCTCATCTTTTCTGAGAATGGCAGTCACGGTCAACTGAAATCTCTGCTTCTCCCAACACTGCATCATTTCACTACATAATCTGTTTAAAAGATGAATAAAGCACTTAAAACGCAGTAATATAAGTCTGACTGACTGCACTTCCAAAATCACACGTCTGTGTCCATACGTCTCCCTCTGTTAATGAAATGTAATTTTAGGTCTTTGTGAGTTGAATGTTGCAGTGGAGAAAAGCATCTACTAAATGAATAAAGGTAAAGGTTCTAGAATATTTCAGGTTGTTACTGAGCTTAGGAGTGTTGTGACCAAGCATTCCTGTGTTACTCAGACACTCATTGCAGAGTTAAGACAGCCTGAGTGTGAACAGGCAGCCAAAATCCAATCATGTTTTGTAATGGAAAGAACATCAACCCTCAGTCAGTAACATATATGGAGGAGGTCAATACAAGCCTTGTTTCTGCTAGAAAATATTATGGTAAAGGTATGATGTTAATTTTAGAATACTGCTATTATTATTATTATTATTATTATTATTATTATTATTATTATTATTATTATTATTGTTGTTGTTGCTGTTGTTGTTGTTGTTGTTGTTGCTGTTGTTGTTGTTGTTGTTAACTGCATTTGGATTTTTTTCTTTTGTAAAATTTCCTAGAATATAATTTACGCTAAAATAATTTTAACAAATACCATCGTTTTGCTGTGATGATTTTTACCATCCCAGTGTGTAACTATTGGCAGCTGTGCCTTATCTGTTAAATGTTAAAATAAAGGTTTGCATTTTGATGTGATTTAGCCCCATGGGTGATGTTATCTGACTGCCCTTGACTGACTCAACTCCTGATTCAAATTTTGGCCGGACTGACCGGGAATAATCAGGGCCGATGTATTGAGCGGCTCCCTAACCTCTCACCTTTCCTTTCACCCTGTGCACATGCCGCCTCTGATTTTTCGGGGGCAGGTGCGTTCTCCGTCAACCTGGCAGAGTTCGCTCCCTGTTTCATGAGACGTTCTGACGTTATGGATCACACGGGTGCGCACGGGGCGGCGTGTAAATCGGGCTGCGTCAAAGTCAGTGACAAGCCGCGTAGTTCAAGAGCAACTGCTCACACTTTCTTTCGAGTCCATGAAGCAGTTATTTGTTATGTGCATGGAAATGTACGGTGGTCTCATCATACTCATAGGTAAAAAATAGTGAATGATTAGTTGGAATTCTATTTCATGCACTGACAAGTGTTTCACCAAAACAATTGACTAACATTTATATTTACTGAATAACATTTATGTATAATTCAGCTTTAGAGGACACCAGCTAACTTTAAAAGTAGAGCTGTATGTTTGGGGCAACACGCTGTAGTGGCGGGGTGGGCCAAGATTTTGCTGCACCCAGCGTGTTCCTGGGTCACTGCGTCAAAAGCGGTCAGGTTTGTCACGCAGGTGAATGTAAAGGCACCGAGGTGGGTCGTTTGGCAAATTTTGGCTATATTTTGCTACCCACTGATAAAGGCTGTGTTCCCCCAGTCCCCATTTCCTTCTGCATCTTTCCTCAGACTGTGACTGTGGTGTTACTTGCAAACGTGTTTTTCTCTTGCATTCACCTTAATGAAGAAAAAAGGCAGTTGCATAAAACTTAAAACCTGACAGCCACTCACGTGGTGATGTTGGCAAGGGAGCGCATGGACATGCATTATACGACCTTCTGCCAGGAAAGTCTTCGGACCCTGTGAGAAAACCCAATGCAAACTCATACATGCAGCACCCACATCGGAAGCTGTGAGGCACCACTGTTACCTGCTGTACCACGGTAAATGGCTGGAACTGCTGATGGTGGCTTGATCAAGCAAAAGAAGGGAAACAGGCCTTAAAGACAACTCAACAGAATGGAAAAAGAATGATTTGGTCAAAACAAGAAGATCAGGACCAATTACCAACCCGTCTCCGCTAGGCACCAGGGAAACTAAGACAGCACTTACATGAAGCACATTCCATGCGCAGAGCCAAGCGGCACGACTATGTGACCTCCGCGGGATGAAGCGGGTTGGGCTTTCGTTCAGCCTGAGCTTGAGGACCTTGACAGCTGAAGAGAAACCACTGCCCTGCCATGTGTCACATTTGTCTCTCCCTTAGAAAGAATCCTCCTGGCGGTACATTTCAGAGACTGATGACAGGTCACACAAACACCCGGAAAACATTCCAGCAGCGAAGTAGAGAGTGTCCGCTTCTCGGAAGGTTGTTGCAGCATGAATATATGAATGAATGAATAAATAAATCTCACAGTGCCACATGCAGATCTGTGTTGATGAAAACTGTAAATCAGACAAGAGCCACCGTGTCTCCTCATCTGCCTGCGGTTTCCTATCACCACTTAGCCAGGACCTGCTCAGTCGTCCGTGCCGCACACCCCCATCCCCCCAGCCCTTCGGTAACAGGACTCGTAATGGCTGACTGGTTGACATAACCCTGTCAGTCAGCCGGCAGATGGCTGACACCTGAAAGGGGTGTAATTGCTGGAAGAGTACACCAGCGGACACGGAGGATGATCCTGAAGGGTCAGGGCGGTTCAAGGCGTCGAGGAGCAGAAGCTCTTGAGGAGGACTGTCGGCCTTAGGTAAACCTGGCCAGTGAATCATGTAGGAGTTTGCTCGCTTTGAAGGCTTTTAAGAGTTTAATTGTTGGACTAATCCACTTAAATCTGGGTCCCAGCCATCCTGCAATGGAAAAACCCATTGATATATATTAGGATCAAACATTGCATGCTTGAAATAACTTTGCATTTCTATGCTTGTCCAAGTCTCCTCAGATTCTCTCTGCAGTTTGAAATCTCAGCACCTGATTCTTATTTCACCAGAATGATGGACAGAAAGCAGTTTATTTTAAACTGCACAAATTCTCAGAGTACAGAGTTCTACTTCTAGCTTCTCAAGAAATGGCCAGGATGCATTCTGAAACGTTCAATTGTTGAGTGGAGGCCAGATCCCAAACACTGGCTGCTGCTGATGGCAAAAGTAAGTGAAAAGGGATTCCGACCAAAGATCGGAAGTTGCCGGGCAGCTGTACAGCATCGTTCTCCACACCACCTGTTTCATCGGCCACACGCTCTCCATCGAGGGAACACCCTTAAAAAATTTGCCACGCCCCCAGCTTTGTGATCTGTGCCAGGATGCCCAGGGGGCTACAGCTCTATGCAAACACTCCTCCAGTGTGACGGGTGACACCACGTGCTGCGCCACCCACCCTGCCAGTCAACCCCCCCACACACGCACAAGGACGGGGGAGGTTTCCCAGTCAGGACAGGTTGGATTACCCGGGCCTTTTTTTCAGTTGTGCGCCTTATCATATGGCTGCCCTCCTCAAGGTCACATCAGGTGATCAAGCAAAAACTAAGAATGGACACTGAGTGCTTTACATCTCTCATGTCCTCTTGAGACATGGGATGTGCTGGCAGCGCACAGGAGATGTTCGCTGTGTGTGTTTGATGCACCGCTGGGTGATACTGTTCCTAAAAATTGCACAAGAATGTCTACAATAAACAACGCTGACCCATTTTGTCTCTACAGGAATTAGTAGCATAGTACAATCTGTAGAGGACAGAAGATAAGCGTTCATCCATTATCAAAAACCACTTTTTCAACAGGGAATCGCAGGGCACCGGAAACTCTCCTGGAGACACGGGGCGTGAAGTCGGGTAACGTCACCGTGCAGCTCCATGTTAACAAACTCAACAAAGCACACTGTTTGCCGTCCCGCTTCCAGCACCTTCCTCCAAGCAGCATCACAGAGATCACAGCCACCGTACAGGGGTGTAGCTGTTCCACAGCAACACTGGTTGTGATGGTGGTGGCGGCGGTGGCGGCAGCGGCGGCGGAGGGGGTGGTATTTTTGCTTGTAATTGGGCTACCTTTCATCTCGTCTGACAGGAGGAGCGGGCGAGAATGGAACCAAGAGGGAATGATCGCTCTCCCTCATACGCACACACACCCCACTCCATTTCCTGGCCCAGACAAAGCCAAAGCAGCCTGCTGGAGATGCCGCATCCCTGATCAAAGAGCCAAGAGTCGGCAGCGGAGCCCGGCTAGCTCAGCAACCTGATTGCTCCTGGATAGATGCGTCCCTTTGATCCGGGTGCTCTCCCGCGGCATGCCGAGCTGTTTATGCAAAGGAAGGCCATGCATTTGAGGAAACGGGCTCACGGCGCACTGGAGGAAACGTCGGCCGGCGGCGACTTACGCTGGGAGACAGGAGGATATTTGCCGTAATTACATTGTGTTTGATGATGTTGCTTAAACACCCCTGACTCTTTGCATTGCAAGGCAGCACAACCTTCAGCACTGATGTCCTCATCGTGCTCCTTTTCATATGAAAAAGTCCATCAGTCCCAAATGTGAAGGAAGCTGGCCCGAGCATTTTTTCAGACACCTTTAAATCCACACAAAATCCCCGTAAATAAAGGCACAGGAGATTTACCGAGTGGTTTTATTCTGTTCCACATTTTCTTCCTTAAAAGAATGAGTATTAGAACTGTAAAAAAAAAAAAAAAACTGCATGTCAAGAAGTGATAGGGTTTCATTCAAATTATACAGAACAACTTTGAAGAGGAGGAGCGTCCGGAATACGGAGCATTTTGCAGATGCGGTGTAAAGGAGACAAGGCAGTTAAAGATGTGGAGAGAGCGATAGCATGCAGGGTATTTTACGCAGAATACATTTTGGGAGGCAGAGTGTGTAGAAGGTGTGGTATAGACCAAGGATGGTGGAACATTTGTTGCAGTAGAATCCAAAAGAGGTACAAATTTCAAAAAGATGCCGTATAAAGCAAAGGATGCGCTCAGAAAATATAATCAAATGCAGGTGGAGCATTTTGAAGCTATAGTTTAAAGCGTAAAAGATGTGTAAGGCGCTGTATGAGCTCAGAGACGGAGCATTTATAACAAAAGCCAAAAGAGGCGGAGCATCCAGAAACCCCAAGAGTACAAATGTCATTCAACTCAATAAGGTTCAGGTTAGCCGAGTGGACAACGTTGCCACCGTCCATCAGCACAGGATGACAAGAACACGCGAGCCTCTGCCCCCTTCAAGGGCACCTCTGTCTTGGCGAGTCCTTGCAGATGGCAGGCCTGCATCTTGCCAACAGATGTTCAGAGGCCCTGCTGCTTGGAGACACAGTCAACACGGCGGCGAAGCCCAGAACTAGCAAGAGGTGCCAACAACAACTCATCTCCTGCAGGCTTCGCCCCAGTCACAGGGCTGCTCGCCCGTACATTTCCTTGCGGGAATGTGCAGAGCGCAGGAAAAAAATGCAACAAGGAAGAAGGAAGACAGTTTGGAAAAGAATTCACAGCAAAAATAAAACATGTCTGTTCCTCTGGCACTTTTATGGTCACAGTAAAGTTTAAAACATGTCCTCCGTATATAATAATACATTAATAACCATGATTATTGGCATTATATTAGACTTTTTACTGAAGCGTATTCTTGACATCAAGCACATCCAGCAATAATTCAGTTCATCGTGGTCTCCTGCTGCCGTTTTATTTTATTATTGAGCAAATCATGCATACGATTCATACTTTAATTGAGTTTAAATTATTACTTATTCCCAAAGCCATACTTCAGGTGAGTGTATTAAATAAACTGAATCTTTTCAGCATCATATTTTTTAGCTGGTTCTTACTAATGACACCTATTAAACAGAATGCTGTGGAAATCACTAAAATAGAACCACAGAGAATGATTTCATTACTTTCAGAATTTGTATAATTGCTATATATATATATATATATATATATATATATATATATATATTTAAGAATTTGCTGAAGAAAGATCTCCGTAAACGTTTGCATTCAGTCACTTACAAATGTCTTTCTCACTAAGGCACCAAGAATGATAGAGGCCAGAGGATCAGATGACCAGCTTTTGTCAGGTGAGTTCAGATATAACATTTTTAACCTTGAGTAGATGCTAATGGCATAATGTGGAACTGCCCAGATGGTCAGATTCAGCGCACTTTGGTTCCATGTGTTTCTGCTGCTTCTGATTCTGTATAAGTTCAGTTTCAGATGTGTTTGACCATATCTGAGACCTGAAAGTGAAGTTTAGCAGGCGATGAAAAGGGAAGTGCTGCGGTAGTGACTCCCTGTCTCTCACGCATGCACGCACGCGCACACGGGTCCATATAATGAAATAAATAGCAGGAAGCATGCTGGTATGGTGCACGACCTACACAGAGTGTGTAGATACAGGACTGCAGTGACAGCGTGGGATCCACCTGTGTGGTTTCTCTCACAGTTCTTTGCTTCCTGTCAACTTATGTATTTTACCTGTTTTCATCCAGGTGGCTCCTTCTGCTGCGCATCTTAGAATGCAGCCGGACGTTGAATGGCTCACAATTAAGGTAAAGCTGTGTGAAAATACCCCAGACGGCGTGTAGTGCTGCGTATTTGCGATGCTGAAAATCAATAGCAAAGGTGTGTAGACATACAGTGTGTGTTCAACAGATAACAAATAAATAAATAAATAAATAAATAAATAAATGTCCACAGCTTGTTGTATTTGTTTTAAACAGATAGCGGCCAGGACTCTTTTTCCCTGAAAATGACTTTGCCAATAAAATAATCCGACAATGTGTTAGCCATGCCAACATGCTTAGACAGAATGACATTTTGTTAGAGCGCAGCCTGTTTCAGAACCTCAGAACCATATTGATTTTTTCCAGCATTATGACTTCACAAAATATATTCATGCCATTTAGAAAGTAAAAGCTTTTGCTCAAATGCCTCGGCAGCGCCAATAAAACCCCGCTGAGCCGAATGCGCAATGGTTTTATTGTTTTCATAAACTGATGTGTTGCTATTGGAAGAGAGTCATTAAAACGAAGCGTGTATCTTGGAAGTTGCTGAGCGTAAAGTGAAAACAGTCCTCGCGCTACGTCTCCAAGTTGTTTATTTATTGACGAATCACGCTCGCCTTTGCGACCAGTGAAACCCGTTTTAATGTGCGCCTCTCTTCTAATGTTCGCCGCGCACTGATCTCGCCACCTTCTGGGGCATTATATGAATAATGAAAATATTTATTCTTTTTTTACAACATTTTTCTCCATTCAGACTGGCTGTTATGGGATCGTGAACGTCCAGGGAGATGCTGCAGCAGCCACGGGTTCACAGCAGCCATACGGTCGTATTGTTCGTTTCATACGCGCTCTTGCGTTGCTTTTTATGCGAGGCGAGTTCCGCAGTGTCGGAATGTCCGAGAAGTCAGACGTAACATCGATCGCTTTTGGTTATTAGTCATATTTTTACCTGGGAACGATCTGCTCGATGGCCTTCATATTCAGGGTAGCAACAGGGTGGATCCACATAAAAGCCACTGTTTCTCACATTAGCAGCAGACAGTCGGGTCTCTGATGTCATTACAAATGCAGTATAGTTATGTTTAAATGAAAACTTAAACCAGACTTCAAAAGCTGTTAATTCTTTTTTTAATTGTCAGTGTTGGCATGAGTTCCCTATAGCAGCCCGACTTTACAGTGAATATTTAATTAAGAAAGGATCTCGCTTCAGCACAGCATACCCAGCAGGCACTTTTGATTGGATAGAATTAATATATTTATTAAAAGACTGACCAACCTCATTAATCTAATTATTGTTATATTAATATCTTTGATGATTTTTTTTTTTTTTTTTTAAACGAAACATCTGTTTAGCAGCAACACTGGACTTGGGCCTTTGCAAGGATATGAGGTGTGTGTGTGTGTGTGTGTGTGTGTGTGTGTGTGTGTGTGTGCGCGCGTGCGCTCCGCCTGCACATCTTCTTTGATTGACTAACCGCAGCACCCCCACCCCGCCGCTCATCACGCTCTCCTCTGCCACAGAGACCCCCGGATTGTGTGCTCCTGTAAATGAGAAATCCCCGGCGCGATAGCGGGAGAGCCACTGCCGAAGGAGAGCGCCGCCTCTTATCTCGGGCGAGATCAGCTCCCTGTTGAATAAGCAACGGCGGCGTCCGAGAAGCCCACTCCATTTCCCTCCCCCATAAGACGCAGGGGCCTCCCCCTTTCGATATTCATTATCAACCGGGCCCTGCTGGTTTAGTGGCGCGGTGATGGATGCATTTTCACGGAGGGCCTGTTATCTTGCAGGAACAGCTCTGAGGCCTCTCCACATCTCCATTCTTTCCAGCCTTACACGATTTTCTTTGTACCTTTTCATTCCTCACCAACAACTCCCCCAACCATCACCACCACCACATCACCAATTTTCTAAAGGTCACTCATTAATAAACCAGGGCTTTAAGGGTGACCCCATGACCCTCGCCTTGAAAGGTCTGGTCTCCAGCCCCCAGGTACCTGCTTACCAAGGTCAAGGACTTTGGAACACAGGACACCTCCGCAAACACGCAAGCTCGTGTCATTTCAGATTGATGGGCTCCGCTGTGGCGTCAGCTCGATCAATTCGTACCAATCAAAGCGAAAAGCCCCACGATGACAAGTGAGCGCCTTTACCCCCCGTTTTTTTGAAAACTGTACTCTGAAGACGGGACCTGACCGGGAAGGGCATTGTTGGTGTCAGACACAAGCATTGCTGTTCTGGCCGTGAACTTTGCAGAGCATTGCTAAACACGCGACTTGCTGTAAACAAACACCAGGTCAAAAAATAAGCCAAATCGCTTTGCTTGAACTGCTTTTACGGAAAAATTATTCTAAATACAAAGATGTGCGATTCTACAGTAGAAAGAAAAATCCATCAAATTATTTCCACCCATAAGTGCTTTTTTCATCCTTGAAAAGAACAAAAGGTATTATTTTGATGAAGATAATACGCAGTTCTGATCATGGTTTGGTAATAATTCGCTTGAGTATCACTAGTACAGCAAATTTTTACTATGAATTTCTTGTTTTTTTTTTTTTTGTCCAGATAAATAAAACGCACTTCAGTATTAAATGCTTTCTGGAGTTTATTCACCTGCGACAGACAAAATGAGTAAATTTATTGTATTTTGTGAATATAAGTAAGCACTCGTACACACACCATACATGTAGCCAGAATGTTAAAAAAGACCATACAATAACCTCCTTGATCCCTGGCCAGGCTGTGTTACTAGCCCACCCCCCTCAGCAGGGACTTGATGTATCGCATATCTTTTAGTTTTTCCTGTGTGGTTCCTTTTAAGGTCGGGGTCAGGGGGGCAAAGTGAGGCAGACCCCCCATTTAAACGCTGACAGAGGCCTTCGGAGGCCTGAAGCTGCTGCCATCCCTGCAGCTCGGGGCAGAGGAAACCACCATTGAACAAAGGTGCAGTTTGTTGCCTTTGCTTTTCGGGAGGGGGTTGGGGGAGCGACCGAGGGGCATATTGTACGTTCAATTAACCTTCAGAGCAGCCGAGTTGAAGAGAGTTTTTATAAACGGGGAAGATGAGGCAGGCGGCTGCTGCACAGGAAACACACACATTGCTGTCGTTTCAGGTCTGGTCCATCTGCGATACTCATGTCCGAGCTAAATGTGGAGGGAAAAGTATCTTCAGAACTCCAACTTAACAGCAGGCCTTGAGATACAGCATGTGGTAATAAGAGAACTAAGCTATTTGGAAAATAAAGGTGAAAAAGTGTGCTCATGTCTAGAAGCAGCCTTAAAATAAATCTCAAAACTTAGAGTCGGCTTACACTTAAACTGCAAATGCCTTAATACTTTACCCAATTATGAAGCAAGGTATTCTTACCAGAACAATTCAGGGTAAATATTTCGATCAGGGGCATTGCACAAGCAGTAGGATTCAAGTCAGAAACCTTTCATCTAGGACCTGCTCTAACAAGGTGCAGCCCACTAGGGCCAGTAGGTGGTGCAGTGGTTAGAGATGCCACCTTGCAGGTGAAAGGACCTGAGTTTAAATACTACCTCTTGCTGCAGGACCCTTTATCATGGCATTGACCCTGAATCAATAAGGTAAAAATTAACCTGCTGTACGAATGGCTAAATAACTGTGAGCAGCTTAACATTTAAAGCTGCTTGGAGGGAAAAATGTCAGCTAAATGAATAAATGCAAACATGGACGCGGCAGCTCACTTATAGCATTTTGCAAAGGGCCTCTGTCCATTCCTTTTGTCAGTCACAAAAAGCCACAACAAGTTTATCCGAAAGCGCCTACATGCAACCCAGAAAGGTACAAACGGCAAATGAAATTCCACGGCCCTGCCATCTTAAATCATGAAAAAAGTGAAACGTCGATTCTGCGCCGTCGCTTCCATAGGCAATTTGTCTTGGGAACGCACCGGTCCTTTACAACATGCACACTTTTCCTTTTTGACGTGCGCCAAATATTTTATCAAATTTATATAGCCTGCTTAATATTTAAAATCTCGCTCCTAATCTCGTGGTCTGGGAGGCAAATAAACCACACGAGGTCAGAGAAGATAGATGGCAGGAAATCAGATGTGCGAAGTTTATGTTACAGATTAGTTTGAACAGGCCTATCAATAACTCTCGGATGATTAAATACGGTAATTATTTATAATTCCCAATACGTTCATGTATGAAAACGCAAGGCATTCAACCCTTCTGGAATGTATTGCCCTTATCACACAGTGCCTGACACCAGTACTGCAAAATTTACTACGGTCAGACTATGGTAAACAAACTATTCCCTTAAGGAAAACAAATTACGTTTTACCCTGACTTATTACTTTAATGGGACAAAATGCTAATGTGTTTGAGAGACTTGCGGGCCAAGGGTTTGCATTATTATTTGTAAGTTGGCTAAAGTATGACTGCATCAGCATTTTCACCCTGACTGGCTCGTGAGCGCTTTTCCACCGAAGGTCATAAATGACCCAGACCTCGTGTGGCTTCTATGGCAAATGGCGGTTGCCGAAGATGAAGACAAAAGTGCATATCATTTTGTGAGTAATGCTTTCTTCCCGTGTGTTTTGCGTGCATGAACCACCAGGTGGTACAGCGCTTGCAGCCGCCGCCTTGCCATCGGAGAGCTGGGTTGAATCCCTGCTCCTGCCGGTTTAGTGGTGCCATCTTGGTTTTCACCCTGAATTGGTACAGTAAAAATCACCCAGACCTCTAAACAAATCTTACATTTTACGTGGCCTCGGACAAGTCAGTTAAATAATAATTAACGTCCTTGCTGTGGTTATGGGTATTAAGGAAGTGCCGTGCTGAAAGCTGTGCACAAAAGGCAACCGATACAGATTATATGTGTGGGTCACTTTAACACCGGCATCCCCTCATTGTGGATGGATTAATAAACCAGTTTTGCCAGTAGGTAAAATCGGCCATGATAGCATAACCAGCAAACTGCTGCACGGTCGCTAACCTGGTCTGAACTCCATATGGATGCGGACACGTGGAGATGCGAGACATCCGTCCTCGGCAGCCCTCTGTGGGTCTGTGCATTTGCAGAGAAAGACAGTAAAAGTAAATCTGTAAACCCCTGATCCTTAAGTTGAAAAGAGAACGCCCCAGATTCGCTTCCATCCTCCAAAATCTGCTCTAAGTGCTCCAAACCAGAAAGCTCCTTAAGCTCTTAAAAATTTGCTAAAATGCTTAAAAATGGCACACGGGAGGGGGCTGGGGACGCCGGTGGCTCTGGCTAACGGTACGACACCTCGTATTTTTCTACGCCATGGAATATAAGTGATTTCCCAACTTTTGAATGCAGTTCCTCTTCGGCCCGAGCGCCAGGCTGACAAGAAATTGACAGCGTCTGGTGGAAGATGACTTGATTAAGCGATGTCTCAGGACGAGTATCCAGATGGTCATCTTCCATGGGTCAATGTTCTCCCAAATTGACACGGAGGGAGATGGTGTCCTTTGAACCCGAGCGTTCAAAACAAGCATTGATCTGAGTTTCCTCTCTCTCAGACATCTCGGTGGCTATTAACCCCTGATCACTCTTGCAAAAATTACTCTCTCTGTCATTCTCGCTCCTATTCGTACCCACGAAGCACCTCCGCGTTTGACGAAAAGCTGCAGATGTCAGATGTCTTGACCAAACTGCGGGAAACACAATGACAGAGTTCTGCAGATGCTACATGTTTGATTCATGTAGGGTGTTTTGCTGGAAATGCGGTTATTTCTTCTCCCTGTACGAAAAGACCCCCGGCAACATGTTGCAATGCGATATTTAATATTTGATGTTTATGATGAGCCATGTGGCAACCGTATAAAAAGTCTTATTCTTCAACAGCGGGACCTTTTGCTTTCTGCTCATAGCAATAAAAGGGGATCATTTGGAAGACATTTGTGCTCCTTTTGAATGCCAGCGAGGGCAGTAATAAGGGGGAGATCTAAGGGCCCCAAAGCATATGCCAAAATGTAGAGCTTTCAGCTGACTTTTTAACACCCCTTTGAATGGAATGCATTTATACTGAACACAACGGCAGCTTCTCAGAGGTTTTGTTTACTGCGCATATACTGTTGATAAAGGGAAGGGTCACTGGGGGATACAGCTGAAGGGAAACCACAAAATATTAATTCTTTTCCCGATATGATTAATACGAAGACTGAATTCCAACAAAGAGCCTTTGATATTTATTGTGTCGCAGCTTGTTTATTGCATGAGTCATTTTACAATGGCTGCCCTCGATGTCTCACTCAGGCCGTCACGGACGCTTTAGCGGCTGTGGCCATCGATTCGGTGAAATTTGCCAGTAAGTCTTTTGACTTGTTCAGCCGCGCAGCGGTTAATAAATAACGACACGCCTCGACCATTGATCCGATACCTCAACCATTCTGCCACCGATACTCCAACATGCACTTTTAAGTGCGGGGACTTTGAAGCTGCGGGTTCTGCGAGTGTGGACACGTGAACAAGTGTAGCTACGAGATGATGGTTTGGCTGTTAAGCGAGAAACCTTTTATGTTCCTGACCCGTGGACACATGCGTCTTCAAAAAGGACACCTCAGTTCCCAGGTGATGCTGTGCGTTACGGAGCCAAGTTGTTTCCAAGAGGGAGGAAACCTCAGGTGAATCTTCTGCTTCTTGTTGAGTTCAGCTGCCAGGTTCTGCCTCTCCTTATATGGACTTAACCTGTTACTTTGTGAAAGCAGGTAAAGGTTAACCAGGACACCACTGACTTAACCAAGTCAGAATTCTTTCAGAATGTCCCGTTTTCAATCCATTTTAAATATGTTTCTTCAAAATAACTTTGTATATTATTCCATTACATTATTTTACCTCTGTACAGCAGGTTAATTCTAAATGTGGAAATTCAGAGTGCATTCCTTACTGAATGATAGAGCAGGGGATGGGATTCTTACCTGGGTCCTACTGCTATATAGCTTACTACTGCCTTGCAAACCTCAGTTAGGAATATAGCAAAAAATATTAATATCTGAAAACAGCCAAGCAGTACATCTGGATTAATAATGGAAAAAAACAGTAACTAGAGGGAATGCGGTTGCAGATAAAGCGAAGATGGTGCCTTACAGCTCTTTTGCTGCTTGGTTGGTGTGGGGTTAGGATCCAGCTCTGTCTGTGGGTGTGTGTGTGAGAACTCTGCAAACAAAAGAAGGCCCTGGCAAGTGACTTCCATTCCCTCCTTTGCCTTGGTAATAAGTCGTTGCTCTCAGTTGGATTGCACTTCCATCCAAACTGCAGCTGATGTCAGAAATGGGCCATCCACATGTTTAAGCAAAACAGAATTCTCTGATAAGTACTCAGAATTCTCCATTGCATCTGTACAAAACTTTTGCTTATGCTGGACTGCATCTGATGCACTCTGGAAGTAGCACAGGCATTCCAAAGAGACTCTTGAGTGGTCTGCTTTTGGATCTGCCTGAAGGACAGACAGAAGCAGTTCTCTGTCACATTTGGGCTTCTGTTTAAGGTTCACTGTCCCACATCTGACACACCCAGCCTCCTCCCAACCCACAGTGTCTGGGAGGGATCGAAGCGGCAAACACCTCCCTGCACCGCCAGGCTATCTTTTCTCACATGGACTGCTGGGAAGAAGAACATGACTGGAGCCTCTAAACATCAAGTTAAGTCAAGTCAAGTCAAGTCAGGAGTTTATTGTCGTTTCATCCATCTACACAGTACATGGCGAAACGAGACAGTGTTCCTCCAGGACTAAGGTGCAACACAACAACGCAAGTACAGCAGGAGAATACAGTGCGAATTTATCAAATAAATATAATAAGTAATTGTAATAAATAAGCAGCATAAATTACAGAAGGGTAGCAGCAACAGCGGAGGGCGGTGTTAGAGTGATTGGGTTTGTCATTTTTTTCTGGTTTAGCAGTCTGATGGCTACGGGGAAGAAACTGTTTCTCATCCTGGTGGTGGAGGCCCGTATGCTGTGGAACCGTTTTCCGGATGGCAGGAGGGAGAAGATTAGGCGGGAGGGGTGTGTGGGATCATCCTTAATGCTGGTAGCTTTGCGGATGCGGCGTGTGGTATGAATGTCCGTGCTCTCCGTTCACGTGTGGCCTCAAAGTAAGGACTGATGGACGTCACTAAATGCTGTTTATTATCACGATTCCTCCAACCACATTTGCTGATGAAGCTACACTCTTATCTTGGTACCATATATCCAACATCATTTAAATAAATACATGGCTACATATATGTTTATTAACCACAGATGTCAGCAGTAATGGCTACGTTCACCTGGCCAGAATTTTTCAGCACCCCGTCGCTTTGCTGGCCCCCCCACACCATTGTGGTGGGATATTTGAAGAGCCTCTCAGACGCACAGGGACTTAGGCAAGTGCTTAATTTGCAGAATTTATATTTCAAAGGGCTGCTTTAAAACCATTTGAACCCCCAAAACGTCTCAGTGAAGCTTCACGCCTCATCAGGCCCCCAAAAGTGTCTCCGACAGAGTCTTTGCCGAGCAGCAAGGGACCACCGATGCCCACTAAGGAGGCTGAATCACATAATTAAGGCCATATGCAACTTTCAGTCTCTCGTTCGCTCTCTCGCTGGCTCGCGCTCCCTCCCTCCTTGCCTCGATCATGGGCCAGACAACTTTAGATAAATCGGACTGTTGGCCTTTAAATTAGAGACCAAAAACACAGCCCCTGCTTACAGAGAGGGAGTATTACTGAACCAGATCATTGACGAAGATTTCAAGCACTTAACCAAGTGGAGGAAGCAGCCAGCCGTCAGCACCTGACTGAGAGCAGCCGAGCCCCAGAGGAGCTTCCCGACACAACCACCGGCCCAAAGCCCAAGGGTTGCATCTCTCTAGACATGATGTGTCCAACCAAACCGGGTTTTTGGCACAAGGAGGCCAGAGTCACAGTGTTGGGATTAAAAGGAAAAATTATTTTTTACAGATACGGGATCTAGATTTTAAATAAGTTAAAATATGGAGTGTCTGCAGTACAGGTCTGGAAGGCGGTATGTCAGCAGTTGAAGCAGAGATGTACCAACACATTGTTTATATGCAGAGGGGTGATGGACACCGTGAGATTGCAAAATTTAAGGTGCATATTGTTTTAGTATTGTTTTCATTTAGTATTTTAGTATCAAGGCACATATCGATTTCCAGTGTAAGGTGGAACAGACTGACACATCAAAGAAAGACCAATTCTCATCCTTCTGCGAAGCATCTCTTCACTTTCTGCATGTCTGTCCGTTCATCCATCCGCATGTCCATCCATCTGTCTCTACACTTTGCTTGAGCAGTTTAAGCTCCCTTCACACAAAGTGGCCTGGCTGAATTATGAATACATTTTTGGCTTAAATGTGCATTAAATGTGAAAAACCGTATGTCAGTACATGAGGGTGAAGTCCACAGGAAGCTGCAGTTTTGTTGGCACCGCAAAACCTACGCTGACATGTTTGGGCGGAACTGCCTTGGACTGCTGGGAAAACCATTTAAACATCCTTGATTTTATGCATTATCAAGCAGTGTATTTAAGAAATTAATTCACACTAAATGGGCTGGCGGTTCGTGGTGCACAGATGCTACAGGCGTACTGTACACCTATAGCAGGTTGCACATGGGCTCTAAGGAGACACCATGAAGATGCATGTCTGTATAAAAAAAGATCTTCCAAGATTTGTGCTGTCCCTTCTGTTCACTGCTTAGTTGCTGTGCAAAAAAAAAAAAAAAAAATCATTCTTTTGTTTTCTTTGACGGGGTCTCAGTCATTATCAGCAACTCGTCCAGCAAACCAGATGAACATCATGAAGGCAATGCTACCTGCACTGACATCTACTGGTGAGCTCTTGAAACTACAGCTGCAACTCCCCAAGGCTCACTAACAGGAATTTGGCGCAGAACAGGGAACAAAACAGAAAAAATGGCATGAGGAATCATCAGCAAAGGAAAAAATGCACAATATTTAATAACCTCTATGTATGTCAAACAAATGGTCTTGGGTTTGAATCCCCACTTCTGCTGTACAACCCTAGATCAAGGTGCTTGCCCTGACTTAACATGGTATAAAGGAGTAAATCACAGTAAGCAGCTAAGTATTACAAATTTAACATTGTGAAGAACTTTGGATGGTGTCACTGAAATAAATGCACAAAAACAACCTGAAAATGGCATAAAATCTGCATAATGACGCCTGGTCCGAAATCCTCAGTATATTCCTGAAACCCTTTATCCTAATAAGGAAAACATACAAAAATGAACTTAAATTGGTTGTTAAAGATGACGGTCATCCTTTGCTTACAGCTTACTGTAATCCCCTGTGGCTCGGTGCAAGTTCCCCCCATGTCCCTCTCCCCATGTTTCATGTGCCGTATCTCCTACGCACCAGATGTTTTGCTTGGCAGTGACGGAGCGCGTGGCTTTAGCAGGGGTAAACAAACTGTCAGCAGAGTTCCTGCCGCAAACCGCAGTGTCTTCCGCAAGCGGTCGGGGGAGAATAGGGCCCGTCGGAGGTTTCGAGTGGCGTGGAAATGCAGACTGGTCTCCCAGTAAAGGAAGAGGGAGGGATGAGCTTTGTGCTTTCAGAATGGCAAAGCCAGGCCTCTGCTCCTCCCCCAGACTGGGATCAGGACTAATGCACAAACAGGCGGTGCTTTCTGGCTCAGCCCTGACCTGGACGCCTTCCCCCACAGAAACACCGCACAAACACACATCTGCCCACACCCACCCCCCATCCAGTCTCCCGCACGGCGCCTCCGATAAACCTGGGCAAATGTTTGCTGACGCTCACTATCCGACACCACATCGCTCAATAACGCCGGTGGCATCTGCTGCTCTGCATAGCAATTCAGGCACATTTTAATAAGTGTTTACATACTGGGCGTCACAACAGAGCAACAGGGGGGTTTGGGGGGAATGGGGAGGTTCAGATTTGCTCAGGACTCTGTCGGTCAAACTGGTCTTTTCCCTTCC
Organism: Heterotis niloticus; assembly: GCA_018136845.1. Classification (NCBI taxonomy): domain Eukaryota; kingdom Metazoa; phylum Chordata; class Actinopteri; order Osteoglossiformes; family Osteoglossidae; genus Heterotis; species Heterotis niloticus. Next base: position 12,461,328 of record CM030901.1, on the reverse strand, counting down.
TTCTCCACAGTGTGGTCTCTGTAACCGTGTGTAAGTGGGCTGTCATAGCAGATCAGTGGGTAGCACTGGTGTCACAGTCCTGTGATGTGTTCCTGGACATGGGTTCATATTTGATTCATATTTGATGTCCCAATGTCTCTGTGGATTTTTAGCTTCTGTCAGCAATCCACAAATGTGTGTCAGGTCAAATTGTGACTCCAAGTAGCCCTTTGCTGACAGTGGTGTGTGTGTGCAAGTGTGTTATACGCTCCTTTATAAAGTACAGCAGGTGAAGGACTATTAAGGACTTTAATGCAGAGGATCCAATACTCTAAGTCGCCTTGAACAAAGATGTCAGCAGAATACAAATTAATGATGATAATAAAGGCGGGAAGGACAAGAGAGGCTCATAAATAAGTGTGACCATGAAGAAGGAGTGTTCGCCTTGTGTGTCGATGCTAAAAGGGAATTTTCCAATCGGGGGTCAATAGCTGTAACTCACACCTCGTTTTTTCCCCAAATCGACAGCCGTTACACTGAGCTGAACTGCCGGTAAAGAGGAAGCCGATTGATTTTAATCTTTTGTTAATTTAATGATGGATGCGGGCTGAGTTGGAAGAAAGGTTTTAGTCAAATATTTGCCAAAACGTATTAATTTTCCTGAATGTGAAAGAGTTTTGCTCAGAAAAGGAAAATGTCAAGGTTTGCAAGAACACCAGTAAATATCTAGGCTGAACCCAGTGACACTAGGCATGTCGTTTTGTCTGTGAGTTTCACCGCATTTTACACTTCGTGTTCACGTGGCCCAGCAACTCAGAACAAGGTGACTTCCTCTTGCCTGAGCCAGTAGGTGGCGTAGTAGTTTGATCCGCTGCCTCGCAATGGGAAGTGCTATTCAGAGGTGAAGGTCTATTCGAATCCTCACTCCTGCTGTAGGGCCCATGGTCAAGGTTCTGACCCTTGGATTGATGCAGTAAAAATTACCCAGTTGAATAAATGAATAAATCACTGAAAGAACTTTACTGTACAACCCTCACAGTGTAGGCCACCTTGAAGAAAGGAGTCAGATAAATAAATGTAGACTTTGTTCAGTCAATGTCAAGCATCCTGAAAAACCCACCAGATGTGGTGTTTTCAACAGAACGGGAGGCAAACTGAGTTAAACTGGCAAAATAAAACGAGAAAATTATTTTTCACCCATCAGCCCTGAAGGTTTTTGGGGTGATTTTCAGAAAGATTACAGCTGCTTCTCCGAACTGGTGCAAGATTATATATTTATTCGGAGTCTAGTAAATGTCAGTGTTTTGTTTCCTTATTACTGGCATTACTGCCTAATGCCACATCTTTTATTACTTCCTGTGTTGCTTGCTGTTGCTGAGACCTGGTAGCAAATCAGCCTAAAACCACACTTAAATTGGCATGTTGGGTGCATGTCGGTCAATATCCTCAAATTAGCCATCCATCCATCCATCCATCCATCCCTTCCTCTTTGTTAGCTGCTAATTCTGGACTGGACCCTGCCCTGGACTCAGAGGGCACTAAACTATGAAACTGCCCCTGTATGCAACATCAGTCCATTGTAAAGTGCATGTCCTAGGAGAGAATGCTGATGGTCAGTAAATATATTTTTTAATAAACATGAACGAATTGTAAGCAAACCACTGGAAAGCAGCTTGAGCTGACTTGCAGCGTAACATGGTGCACCCTGGGTAATAAAATGCAGCCGCCGTATGAGGCTGGAATGAACGATGACCATGTAGTGCAGCAGTGTTTTGCTGGGGGGTTATGAGAAGCGGAGGTACGTAAGAAAAAGCCCCGGTTCCCCAAACAGCAACACGCAGAAGTGGCCGTACCGAGCACCGCTAATACCGGCCACTTGAAGCTCTGGCTGGAACTCACAAAATGTCCATGATGTGAAGCAGGGCAGCCTGTAGGGCAGTTTTACTTCATTACTGTGGCTATAATAAAAAATGCAAGGCAAGGTGTCGCACTTAAGGGCAGCGGCAATCAAACACTAAAGCGCGGCCTCAAAAGTCTCACGGCTTCATTCGCACGCCACTGTGTGTTAATAATTCAGCACGTTGCTGGGTTCTTACCCATCTCATTACCTGCGTCCCAGCACTCGGGCTTAGCCTGCCTGTGGTTCGAAATGACAGACAAGGCAAACAGAATGATATTTCAAAAATGAAGTGCATGCAAGACGTCCAATTAAAAGCAAGTCGTCTTTAGAAACGCCGTGGTTACTCAGGGCAGGGGGTTCAAACGTACTAAAAGGACGGATGCAGTGCATGAATTAGTCAGCGTGGCTGTATGGTGCCGGTCGTGCTGAGTTGACAGACCGCTCAAGTTCTTGATGCTTTGCCATTTAACTCGAAGAGATGGAGGTCAACAGTGCAGGAAACGTAGGTGCTTCTCAGATCTCAGCCGTCCATCCATCTGAGGCAACTGGTCCAATGCAGGGCCATGGAGGTTCAGAGCCTATCGTGGAAGCACAGGGCTGTCACACATACTCATTCCTTCTTACATACACACACAGGGAATGTAGACTCGCCAGTGTGTCTGAAACACATACCCTTGGACTGTGAAAGGAAACCCACGTGAGGAGGACGTCGACCTCGCAGTCTAACCCACAAATGCTCATGACCAGCCTGACCTGCTGCAACTCCTGCTGTTTATTTATTAATTCTTTAATTCTGTATTTACCTGCATTTGCCGTTTAACTTTCATTATTACTACTCTCGGCGGCCACTTTATTAGGAACCCCTGTCCAATAGGCTCCTCCTTTGACCGTACAGCAGCACAGATTGAGCAAAAAGGTTTTGTTTCCACAGGGTTTTTCACCCTGGTGGTTTGTCAGATTTGATGTCTGCAGTCATTTTGGTGATGCAGTCATTTTGTCAACATCACATTCCACCTCATCCCAAAAGATGCCCTGTTGACTTGAGGGGTGAGACAGTACAGGATACCGTGGTAAAAAAAAAGGCCACTGCCATGTTTGTGAAGCTCAAGATCCTGAAGGTCTGGCTGTTTCCGAAACACCCGAACCAGTGCGATCAACACCAAGGATCAAACCCTTAGACCAGATGTCTGGTCCATTTTAATGTTCTTTGAAGCAGTAACTGGACCTCTAGACCTGTCTGTGCGCTTTATAACCTCAGTCACCACCATGTGCAGAGCCACTGTGTAGGGTGAGCTGTGTGCGCAAGCAGCCGCGTGTACCTAATAAAACGGCCGGTAAGTATGTATTAATTTCAGCTGTTAGACTGCACTGTCACTCTCCTGCCTTGCTAATAAAGTTCACGCTGAGTTCCTTTCTGATGGCCCACTGCTGTTTCCATTCACTCACAGTGACCACAGACAACAGAACCGACTCCTCAGAACCACGACCACAACAAAAGACATCAGCAGAGCGTCAGCTACTCGACATTCAAGAAAAAAGGATTTTCCCAAGAAGCCCTTAAGCGACTCTGAGCTCTGAGGACAACTTACGCTGTTCAAATATAAGCTGAGAAAAACGAAACTTCAATGGAAAACAGACCTTCTGCTACTGCTTGGCTATTGTGCCTCAACATGATTTCATTCAGCAATATTTTGCTTAAGCTTTTCAGCAATTCTCTGTGGTTATTTTCAGAGTTCAAATATTTGCCACGCTTTTAAAAAGGTGCTATTTTGCATTCTGTTCAGAAGAGCTTTAAACAAATAAACAGTGATGATGTTGTGCTTAATGCAGTGTTTCCGCACAGGCACAAATGGGTATTTGGTGACGGTGTCCTTTTAAGAAGCGGATTCTCTAAATGCCAGCGCACTAAGGTTCCCTTGACTTTGATTTTTAACAAGTCTGACTGTTGGAAATGTAAATACTGTAAATGTGTGTAATGTTTATCTTTTACCACGGAATGGAGGGTGCATGCCCCAGGGTTTTTTACAGCGATGAAGCGTTGGAAGTGAGAATAAGTTGCGCTTCCGGAAAGTTCAGCTTTAGTTCATGAGTAAAGAGGGGGCAGGAGACGACACACCTGCGCAGTATCACTGTGCAGACTCCTCACACTTCCAGACGTCGCTCCTTCGAGTCTAAATCACACACACATCAGACTGGTGTGTTTCAGTGGTTAGAGCTGCTACCCAGCACCCAAAAGGCCCTTGGTGTGAACCCCACCTCCTGTCCTCATGCCCCTGGTCAAGATATTTACCTTGAATTGATACAGTAAAAATGGCTCAAGTGTACAAATGAGTAAATCACTGTAAACTACACTGGAGATGTCAAATAAATGTATTTTTTTCTTTTTTTTAAAAAAAGGATTATAAAATTTGAAACAGGGCCTCAGACATAGGCCCTAAATTGGGGGAGAGAAAGCAGTCAGGCAGGTGCGAGCGGCGCTCATACGAGGTGGTGGCTGGAGGCGGGGGTATTCCATTGTGAACCAAGGGTAACATCTGTGCCTATTGCGGTGTGCACAAAGGCTGGAGGGGGGGTCCACCCTCAAGTGTGAGTCGTGGCCCCCGGAGCCCCGGGAGCCGAATTTTGTGCTTTAATTTAAGGCTTTCACTGCCACTCGCCATTAGCATTTCAAAACCTGTGGCGAGAGAAAGAGCGAGAGAGAGCGAGAGAGCACTGAGCAGAGAGGACCGGGTAGTAATTTGGATTGGAGGCCAAAGCTCCCGGCCACAAAGAGCGATGCCTTACTGCAGTGCGGAGATTTTCTTTCTTTTCGCTTTTTTTTCTGAGATTTTTTTTTTTTTGCTCCTTGGCTAGAAGTATGGGAAGGCTTTTGGGGTGAGGGGGGGGGGGTAAACTAGTACATGATGCATGCATGGAGTTGCTCAAATGATCAAGGGACTGGGAGTGGAGAGAGAGTGGTGCTACCAGGTCAGCACACCACCTTGTCAGTGTTTAGAACACACAAGCATACATCAGCTTGCAGCATCTCCACTACTGACTGACTCCCCTGGTTCCATGATAGAGGCAAGTTTAAAATTTACAGCATATATTTGCAATTTCTGTGAAATAGAAGCATAACCATCAACTGAGAAGCATCAGAAATCACTTTTTGTTTTCTTATTATACATAGATGGTACTTCTGTACTATTTAGAAAGTTGCAGTAATAGGAAGAATTGGGCAGAAGATGCTGAACCCACAACTCCCAGAGGTTTACAAGTCCCACTTGTTAACCAAACGCCTCATAAATAAACATTTACAGTATTTGGCAGTACTATTGTACACTGGATTAAATACACATACATGAACCACACCCTGAATGGGATGCCAGTCCATTGAAGTGCGAACATTTCTACAAACAAAAGTCAAAACTATGTCTCCAATTCACTTCCATGCTGGGTAGTCTGTGGATCAGGGAACAGTAAAAGATTTCATCCACCTCAAACTGTTTGAAGAGCAGAACCTTTAAGGACATCAGGATGGTTCATAAAGCCGCAGATGGTTGGTGAGACCTGAGAAGTGAAATACGCACCAGCACCAAGCGGTATGCAGGATGTAAGGCCCGTATGCTGAACATCCCTCCTGAAAGGGGGTCCCCAGGGACCCTCCTATTACTTATTTAAATGCCACAGGCGCATGTATCTGTTTTGCTAAAATATTCCAATTCACTTGGAGACAGTAAGTGCCTTGCTGAAGTGAATTATACATGATAAATCTCTGAGCTGACATATTAGTTGAGACATCACGAAGATCTTTTTTCGCCCTTTTTTCATTATTAAAAATAAGTCATATTTGGGAAATAAAAAAGGATAAATCACACTGAGTTATTATTAATGCTGTGACAGAATATTCCCCAGGTAATGAGATTTTTGCTGTCAACTTCTTCGTCAAATATATGCTGAGTGTTGACCATCCTCCACGTTTATGAAGCTTAATGCATTTCTTTAGCACCGCCACTCTACAGTAATACTGTGTCTTTGGTGTCATTTGGTGAACAATCTTTCTTAAGTGAAATGCCGTAGCAAAGTTCATCATTTTATTATTCAATCACAGTATTTACAGTATCTGCTAAGCTTATGGACAAATTTGAACAATTCAGTAATAAAAAAATACATTCTTCAGCAACATCGAGTCCATATTACTACACCTTACAACTCTGTCATTAGCTGTATTATCTATTTATTTATTTGTTCTCTAAATTTGTTTTTCCTCTATTCTGTGCACTGGACCTGAGGAACTTCATTTTGTGTTCCTTTGTATAGTTGCTGCATATCTTGACTCTATATTCCATGTCTCTCTTTCTCACACACGCACGCACGCACGCGCACACACACAGTTGCCGAACTGAGTAAAACTAAGCCTTGCAGAGCATTTTTATAATTTATTGTAATTTTACCTGATTTTTACAGAACCTAACCACTGAATAAACTGATGTTTGTGAATTATTATCATGTGTTACCTACTGATGAAAGTGAATTAGGACTTACAGACTCAGTTTGTCCAGTGAGAAGCCAGTGGACACCACACCAGGAGGATGGATTCAAACACATGTTCATGTGGGAAGTCTGTGGTTCTAACCACTAGGCAACCAGGTGTGTGTCCACTAACTGCTGACATTATGAAAACCACAAAGGAACTAGACCATAAAACTCTATATTAAAAGTAGGTAATGGAAATTTAAAAAAAAATCCTTTATTACATTTTATCATCGATGCTCTTTAAGCTACCACAACAAGGCCACCAAGTGCAAAACAGGACATTGTTCCTAGCTGACAGTTTATTAACAAAATCCACACCTACACCCCCTGGGGTATTAGTGAAGGTGAGGAACACAATAGATCTGATCTGACCTCTACAGACAAGGGAGGAACAGACTATGACATCAGAAACACAGACGGAGAAATACAACAGGAAAAAAAAAATCATGAACTCTCCAGAGATTATTTATTTGCAGGATAACAGTGAATATGAAATGTCTGACCTCCTTTTCTACAGGCATACACATTTTCTTGATCTTGAGGAAGATATAGAAAGACATGGCCATACATTATGCATGTCGCTAAAACAATCGCGCCACACCAGAGTTCAGCATACAGTAATGTATACAAGTTCAAAGGCAGCGCTCTATAAACATCTCACCGTATGATCCCCCCTCCAGTACGGTTTCCTCTGCTTATTCTATATTGTTATTTATTTTTCTTTACACTGCACAATACATTTGTACGAGCACTGGGGAAATAAATATGTATACTAATATTTGGAAACAATTTGGAAAGTTTTTAAATAGCAAACATTTCATACTTGTGCAGATGAGTTGTCATCAAACTGTGCAACCGGTTGTTTTCTGGTAGTCTGCTCTGTTCTGCGCTGAGAGGGTCATGCATTTCAAATGGATTACCAAGAGGAAAAAAAAAAAAGATGCGTAGACTATTAAAAGAAATGGCTGCTCCGTTCCTTTTGAATTATTCTTTCAGGAGGTGAACGGGAAAAGGGGAGAGATATGGATAATGACAGCAACATGGTAAATAACAGCTTGCAAATAATGACAGCGCGGCATCTCAGAGTGCGGGACATCATTTGGTCTTTGCATGCTTGGAGTCACCGAGCGCAAACTGTCACAACAGCAGCTCTCCGTTTGGCGGAGTCTGATTGAATGCTTCTCATCTGGCGTTCACCCGGAGACCTGACTGCGCCCGTCTCGCCCAGGGAATCCATTACACATCAACTCAAGGCAGAGCCCATGTTTATCCCCTCGCGGTGCTCCTTGAGGCCTTTGATGCAATTTACCATCTCCACAAAACCAAAATGGAGGGCATTGGCAGAGCCGCTGTGGCTCCACATAAACCCAATTCTTGGCAGTCCAGTCTCACCTGGCTGTCCAATTTAGAACCACGTGCTCGAAGGTGCGCCAAGGGGTTTCTTCACCCACACAGTCACCTTCCTGCCCTCAAAATGGGTGTTTACAGGTTTTTCCCTGAAAAATGAATTACCTGGCCGACAATGATGTACTTTCATTTTGGCATTTTAAATATTTGTTTAATTTGATGCTTTGCTCCTGCACTTTGGTTTCAGACCTGGGTTCAGTGTGTTCTCCTTTTCATGTTTTTCCTGGGTGTTTCCAGGTGCTGTGGAGTCCTCCCACAGTCCCAAGACATGTGCTTCAGGTGAACTGGTGACATGAGATTGCACTTGGTGTGAGTGACTGAATGAGAATGTGATTGTCCTGCTATAGACAGGTGTCCTGTACAGGGGGCATTTGGGACAGGCCGCTATGATCCTGCAGTGGAGAAGCAGTTACTCATGGACGGATGGAAGCATTTATCCGCTGCATAGTCAGTCTCACACTCTGGTTAGAAGTCCAGTTCTGAAGGGAATATATTTATCACAAATTTCTTTGCTTCACTATGGGCTGCTTCAGAGACGCTAAACTGATGTAAGGTTTCTTATCCTGTATGAGGGTTGACCAAAAACACAAAGATTTTATTCCCTTCTCAGAACTGGTTAAGTTCTTGGGATTGTTCGACCCCCCCCCCCATATAATAGTTACATCATTACAATAATACAGCAATGTGGCATTCAGGAGCCAGCAGGAGCAACAGTGACTGATTCTTAGTTTTAGTTCTTGCATCCGCTACTGTTAGACTATAATGCAGAAGCAGAAAGGACATGAATGTTATGAAAGCATTAAGCAGTAAGAAACTATGAGACAGACATAGAACGTGGACATAACAGTATAAGGCGGTGCTTGGGAGAAAAACATAGCTAATAGCTAAAGTGTAAATATAAATGGCACTATGGTGGATAGAACATAAAATAATAATGTAAAGTTTGATGGAATAGCTGGTGCCTACATGCTGATGGCCAAATTAAACAAATAGCACCTGCAACCATTTACAAAAAATAGGTTTGATGTTGGTCTGCTAAAAAAAAAAGACAAACCTTATCTGTGTGCCAAGACAAGCCTTACCTGTCATCACCATGGCGGCTGAGAGGGGATGCTGGGAATTTGAGTCCTCAATATATCACTATGATGAATCCATTTGGGGTGTTGGGAGCAATGACCAAGCGATCCTATGTTTATACCGTTAAGCGACAGGAAATAGAAGCATAAAATACCTGCGAGGAATATTAACATTAGTAATTTTGGCATTTTGTTTCACTTCATAAACAATTCATGAAAATTAACTGTTAAATTCCTTGCAGAATGTACCAACTGAGTCTCTTGTGTTCCAGAAAAGAGAGGAGCAGCAACTGATGAAAGGGCTCTTAGTGTTTTTTGTTAATTCTACTCAAAAGTGAAAGTTTTCTATATATAACAGGGGATGTGGTGGTGCAATGGGTTAAGTTGGTAGCTTATGGGGTTCAAACTCAGTGTGTGTGTGTGTGTGTGTGTGTGTGTGGAGTTTGCATGTTCTCCTCTGTGTCTGCACTCATCTGAGGGTGAAAATATGCTAGAAGACAGCAATGGCAAACCATTTCCCTTCTTCTTTACCTTAAAAGCCCTGCCAGTGATCACTTTGGAGTCAGACCTGATTCACTGGCACCTTCCAATTTATATACATAAAGTTGGAGTCATTAAGATTTATAAATAATGCACTTGTAGAAGTGTCTCAGCAGCAGGTACTTCTAGCTGCCCCTTCAAAAAGGGGTTATTTGCCAGCCACACACCTCCTATGTTAACAAAAGGCCGTCAAACTGATTTGTGCCCACGGCTTCACTTAAAGATTGAGCACCAGTCTAACCTTAATATGTGCTTTTCAGATCGATTAAGCAGACAAAGATGCCCTTACGCGTCAGGTGTCATGTCCCGCTGTAGTGAAGCCTGGGGCTCTACTGGTGATCTGACTTCACCGGAGCTCACAAGGTCATGTGTGGTGCGATGAATTATGGAAACAATATTTTAAACTTTATTTTGTCCACGCAGCTGCCAAACAGTTGTTGTGCTCAAGAATGTTTATAAGTAAACAGGCGCTAAAGCCTGTGCTTCATGCCAATCGACGCAATGGCAGTACAAGAAAAATGGCTAAAACATGCATCATGCTTTTCTGTACTGAATGCAGAGGAGATTTATAGGCGCATCCTACATCAATGAGAATTACTACCTTTTGGTGATCAGTCACCCTAAATCACAAATAACCATAGAGTGCTGCTTCCTCTGTCATTACAAGCAAGATCTATGGCTTCATATTTTGTGATGTGCAGATTCCTTTTTTTATTACAGTTCTATAGTGTAAACTTTCGCTAGACCCCAGTGTGTCATGCAGCTTCAGACAGAGAAAGGGGAAAAACAAATTGAATATTGTAAGTATTTTAGTCCCGAGCTCAATAACAGACTGGCAAGGCAAATTTGAATCAACATCAAATAAGGCTGCTTTACCTTGAGGTTGCTGCCGTGGCTTACAAGTCCTGGATAAACACATCTCAGATCGACCTGCAGCAGCAGTGCTGCAGACGGGTATCTTTCACGCAACCTTGACGCAGTTCTAATTTTTGAAATGGAGTCTCTTTTCTGAACAAACAATCAATTTCATCTTTGAACAACCCCGGGATTTTTCCTGTATTATTACGAACCTTTTTATAACTGTCACTCCTATCCACCATGGCTTACAGTGTAAAAAAGATTTACCCATTTGTACAGCGGTGTATTCTAAGCTTGCTACAGCAGGATGAGTATTCAAACTGACAACCCTCACAATGCAAGGCAATGGATGTACCTGCCGCACATCCTGCTCACAATAAAATAAAAAAGCCGTAAAAAGAACAAAAGCTGCATGAATCTTTACCCCATGGAGAGCCCGTGAAAGCGGTCATACCTTTCATGAAATCTGACTGTTTGTGATGCCATTTATGTAAAATTTGATAAAGGCGTTGTTTTACATAATTGTGAACAAATGACAGAGACAGCAAAATCTTATTACTAAATGGAAGAGATGTAGATATTGAAATTCACTCTTCAAGTTGAATAGAATAATTTGATAATTTGAATTGATAAAGCTGAAACCCAGGGGGGTTGCCAGAGAATGACTGATTTGTTTGGCGCTCGTCACTTTGGTTTCTGGTGGTTTGTTCCACGCTCCAGAGGAGCCGTGACTGCAGACCCGGACAGGCGATGACAGCAAGTCCGGGCTGAGGTGACAGCGGAGTGACCCCCCGCCAACACAGACGTGTAGACACACTCGCACCTGACAGGGATCTAACCTCTCACATGAGCGCACACTAGTAACACATTTTTGACCCGTCTCTTCTTCCTTGTTCTTATTTTGGAACTAAGTGCGATTATTTCCCGGGATCTGTCAGAAGCCTTTATTTTTAGAGAACAGGGTGACACGTCACCGTGCGGAATAAAGCGCTATGGACGAGTGGCATACATTCGGACAGACGTATGACAGCATTTGACACTCGGATGCATGTCCGGCTCCAGACGCTCTCAGTGCCCGCGACGGGGCCTGGTCTGTCAGTCGCAGGGCATTTTTCATCCTTATGACTTTCCACAGGACCCGACAATTGTCGAACTATTAGTGCTCTAGATCAATGTGTTTCTTCTCTTCGGGAGACGGGCTGGATATTAGAAAACCTGAATTATAGGGACTCCCAGGCCTGCTCGCGGGAACTTGATTTGTAACGGCCGATTACATCTCCTTATCCCTCATCGTTGTACGGCTGCCCTGGCGGGTCGGATCCGAGGGACTTGGTGCGGTGGCCTACATCTCACAAATAGCAGGGGAAAGAAAAAAATATGTCCCATCAACCTGACAGAAAATGACATGGATTCAAGCCCCAGACATGAGGGTGAAGTAAATATTTTTTGACCCCCTATCCTACCTTATCCCAAACACACACCTTATCTCTTGTCCCTACATCCATTTATCAGAGTGTAAACACAGCCTGTCAGCTTCATCCCCGACTATGGCCCACCCTCTTCTTTTTCACATTCACTGTCAGAAGCGGTTAAATCATTAAAAAAACATCTTCTCGGACTGAAGGTCGCAGAGGACTTTCATTAGGAGACGGCAACGTGGCGAATGGAAGCAAACTAGGTTTTCTGTTGACTCGGCCACCAACCGGGCAAAGGCCCCCCATTATGGCTGTGTGTGGGGGCTACAGTCGTCCCAGATTTTCAGCACAAATTTTCCCATGAGCGCCTCCTCCGCCGGGAGCCTTTGCGCCATTTCTGGGCGCCGTTACATCTCCCTGTTTATAAGCAGACCGACCGATTATTCACGTCCTTTTCGCAAACACACACGGCGCCATGCCTGTATTCACATGGTGACAGCACGATGTGTCGGAACGGGGAGTAAATGACAGTAAAAAGACGGCGTTTAAAAGCCGTTACACCCCCCTGGATGTGCCCTGTGAGGGTGTAAGTAAATGTCATTTGAGACATGAAACTCAATAGCCTGTCAGGAGGAAGTGCTGTGTGACTTAGATCTTGGGCTTTTTCCAGCACCATGAGTCACAGCCAAGTGTGAGGTGTGCTGCATAAAGGCTTAAAGGGAACCTTGAACAACTGACTTTGACTTTATGATATAAATTAATTAGTTATTATTAATTTATTCTTCTCATCCTGCCTTATATTCAGAAATGGGTCAGTGCTGAATGCACCACCTTCTCGATGTGAGTGACAGCAAGGAAATCCAGCAGTACCGTGTGCAAGTGTGTCGGACCCATGCTCAGGACACGACTTCTGAAACTCCTCTGCATGTCAACAGAAAGGAGGAGATGACAGGGCTGTGAAGGATAGAGAGTTTGCGGTGTTAGAGGAAACACCTCCAGGGTTTGGACTTCTGCTGCACTTTTGTCAAAGTCACGAGGAAATGTCAGAATTGGGTTTCCATGGTGAAACGGAGAGGTAGGTCGCCACCTGTTTCCGGACCACCATCCACACTCCATTTGCTTCATTATGAATTCCGGTGTGGAAAAATACAGAGCAAATTGCACGGTCTGGACGCGGACCAATAAATATTGCCTGGTTTTCGCAGGACATTTGTTTCCCGGGCGCCTCGGGAGCTCCTCGTATGTGAACCTGCAGCCTCGCTGGCCACACGTCCAGGTCTCGCCAAAGTTCGCCTGAGCAGAAGGAGGAATCGCGCGGGACTGCTGCCTCCATTTGACTAAACTCGCCCTGAATTCAGATCCAGAGGAACTCCATTACTGTCAGGGCACCTTCGGACTCCTTTAACTTCAGCCGCGAGGTTTCCAACACAAGGTGTTAGAGCTAAATAATGTTTGACTTTCCTTCTTTGGAAACTTTTAATAGAGTTCATTCCACAATCAACCTTAGAGGGTGGCGGCATGAGCTCTGACCCCATTGTATTGATCCTCGTGCTTGTGCACCGGCCGGGGTCACGAGAATCCTTTTTCTGCCCCTCGAAAGGTCAATAATGTCAATACGGAAAATGAGGTAATTTTGTTGGAGAACATCCAGCAACGGCCTCTTCCCATTTTCCTAAACTTCATATGCATGCTGGACAAACACAGCTGCGCATCAAGCTGCCACCTTCCGCGGCGGCAAAAGAAAGCGACTGCGTTTCATCTGAGCAATTACATTTATTAAAAAAGGCAGGAGAGCAAATGAACAAAATCTGCGCCGTTGAAGCTCACGACAAATCCCTCCCTCACCCGACCCACAGCGCCAGCCGCTTTTATTCCTCGTAGGTGGCGGCTTCCTTATGGATGCGGGTGCGACGCCTCGCCCCGGCCCGCCTTTTTCGGAGATGTTATTAGTATCACTGGGGGTAATGATACAACAAACCACAACAGAGAGATAAATGCCAATACTTATGTTAATGCCCACCTGGCTGCATAAAATTTTTAGCATAAAAAAGTCAAAAACTCGCATGAATAAATTCCCTCTCCCTAACACTCTAATAGCACTGGAATTAAGGAGAACCGGTTTTATATGATAATGTAGTGATGGCGAGTAAAGCGCTCAATTTTTTTTTTTTTTTGCTGCTGCTTTTTAGTCCGCTGCACCCCAGAGAGCAGTGGAATTAAAGATTTGCATGTGCATGTGCTTCTCAGTGAGTTGTGGGAAGGGAGACCAAAGGATCGAGATGTAGATGAGTAAATGTGTAAGTGGAGAACGTACGCCTACCTCCTGTAGCCTGAAGGCTGTTGGGTCGATTTCTTAGCGGGAGCCTGCTGTTGTACCTATGAGGGCTGTACTTTGCCTGTAGCGCACGGGTAAAATATGAAGCTGCTTCACGGTAAAATTATAATAACCTTTCATTTTGTGTCCTGCGAGGATTTTAAGACTTAATAGCCGATTTATGTTTAGACTTTTAAAAAAGAAGTGAATCCGTTGGATTCGATGCCACAAAACAGGAGAAAAATAGTTCAACTTTGAACCTCTTTGGGAAAAGCACAGGGTCGCCCATCCAGACGTCTAGGTGCGATGTGAGAGGACTGATGGGCCAGACTGAGCCAAACCATCATGGACGGGACTGAGCAGCTGGCAAAACAGTGTCCGGCAAGTCTATCGCTTGACAACAGCTAGGGAAATAAATAATGGAGCAGGAAGTGGATTTTATTGGAGAATTAATCAGCGGGAGGAGTTCTAGTCCTGCTTAATCCAGATTGAGCCTGGAACCTTCCTGACAGTGAGGGTTATCAATGCGAGCCATATGAAGGAGTGTAATGGGATCTATAATGTCTGCACGCACACTTTCCACACTCCTGGCACGTCAAGGTTCGCTGGGGGGAGGGAGGGGCTGTCAAAGTGGGACAAGCTGATCCCGCGTCGTGCATGGTTTTAGTCACGGCCAGCAGCTTCCTTCTTCCGTCGTTTCGGCTCGGTTGCATTTATCCGCCCTTACCGTGCTAGTCAAAAGTCTGAGTGCGCCTGGACACCCTGGGCAGCACCTGTTTGGGGTAACTTGGAGGGACTAGAGCAAGTAACGCGACCCCACAAGCTTCTGTGGAAGTTGGTGCACCGAGAGTCATAGCAGCTCATTTCTTCATCAAAAGTGTTAACTGACCACCTTGCAAACAAAAATAGAAATTTCTGAAACGCAACATCCAGCCATTTTAGAGTTAGTAGAACTGTAAATGGAGAAGTAGTGGTGTTTGCACACCAGTGGGTGCAAAGTGGGATGACTGACTGGGAATTCAGACGTTGGTAATGAAGACGACTGAGCTGCCGTAACACAATTATTGCATTCTGTAATTGTAAATCATGAGGAGATTTGGGGGGATTAAGACAGTTTCAATCCAAATCACAAGGTAGTTCGTAAAAAGAAACCACCGATCCCTCAGAATCCCTCACCGGTGCCTTCCAGACTTTAAAACCGATATCGAAACTCGTCTTGCTCGCACCCATTTTCTTTGCAAAACTCTGGAAACCTTTGCCAACCATTCCTTCACCCCTGATTATTTTTAATCCATATTCCTTATTTCTGCGTCACTTCCACCAAGCAATGGACAAGCAAGCTTTGCTTCAACGATCGCACGTCAGTTTCTAAGACCCAGCGCTTTCCTTTACTCCGAGCCATACATCCCTTTAAGGCAAAGCCTCTGCAAAAGGCACAAACGTAGTGCAGATGTGAACGTTTTAGGCAAACTGAGACACCAACGTAAATGAAGTCAATAACTAATGCAAGGTAACGCAAAGCGGCGTACATAAAAACGTGTAGGGTGAAATGTAGCCTGCATTTGCTTTAATAAAATGAAGACTTGTAGCTGCGAGGGGTCCTCTGCTCGCCGCACTAAATTCTGCGAAAGCGTACGGTATTTGTACCATAATATTAGCTGCATGCTACAGTGTAAAAGTGCCACTTTTCTTGTGTGCATCTGACCTTCTCCACAAGTCGCCCGGTCGAACAACCTTTTCAGTCCTCAGTTATACATTAAAGCACACTGCTCATTTCCAGCTGCCTGTGAAGGGCACGCGCATTAAACCAGTTCGATACTGGATCCAAATAACAGCAAGTGGCATTTTTATGATGTGCAATAAATTGTAACTGGATACCCGAGAAGTGTTTGTGTTGTTTTGTTATTTAATTGCTGTTTTCCCCTCAATTGCTTGTAAGCTCCTACAATCAAGAATAATGAAAGGCTTTTATTGAATTTAGCATCTGGCCTGCTGGCCGCTGATATCTGATACCAATTTGGCCTCTTATGATGTATAGTCAGGTAAATTTATGGCACCATCCAAGAATAAAGATGGATCAGGACCACAACTGTAAAATTTTTATTTATTTAATATTTTAAATGTAGAAACTAATTGGACATGAAAATTGATGACTGCAGAATATTGGACAAATCGACACAGCTGGCTTCGGTTCGGAGGACATGGTACATTTTATATTCAAGACTGCATATTTAAAAACCGAGGGGGGGGGGGGGTTGGTACTGCTTTACTACTGTCTGCTTATTGATTTTCCATCCATGCATTTCTTGTCAAAAAGCAGCAACCGTTCCAATTTCGTTTTGCCCCTTCCAAGAAACGCCTGTGCCAAACACCATCAAAAACCATCTTTGATGGAAATGCCAAGGCACTAAGCATTGCTGAAATGTTGCTCGGGATTATGTGCCAGGTGTATATCACCTAATAATTAGGTCAGTGCTGAATCAAAGCTGGATATAAAATACACTGTCACATACAGTATAAAGCCCATATATTTTCCCACACCAATATCCCCAAATTATAATACCTGCCAAATGGCTGGGTGTAAATCATACTTCACTGTTTACTTCTGACATCAAAGATCTGGGAGGATATGCCATAGCTCTCCCTTCAAGTAGAAATGCACTTTTATTATGTACATATGTTCAGAGGTGGCAAAATTTATTGGCACTTGTTGTTTACCGCAGAATTAAGCAGTTTTTAGCTGGGTAGGGATAGTATCAACAGCTCCGCTAAGCTGCCTTTGGGCTGTGTGTGTGTATTTTCGATTCATTTCGTTTTTTTTTCAGGATTTCACAACTGAACTCGAGTATGAGCTCACTCCAGTTTACATTTATGGATGGTGATGTCATTGGTGGTGATGTCAGCAGCAGCCAATCAGTGAGCTCCCAGCAATAACCCAGGCTCGGTTAAAAAAAAAAAAAAAAAAAAAAAAAAGCAGATGATCGTGATCGTTCCTGCAGAGACGTTCCAACATCATTTCACCAACACTTGTTGCAATAAGTATTGAAGAAGAAGAATTGAGATGTAAATGACCATAAATGCTCTGGACCAGCAAAGTCCAATGATCTAGCCAGGCCTCTATTAATTAGACCAACTAAAATCAATTTTTATCAGTAAATGCAAAAACAATGCTATAAAGCTCTTAAGTGATTTCAGATTGGAGTGGACGGATTCGTGATGTTAGCAAGTGACAGTGAGCCTTTCTCAAATTTCTTTGCTTGATCACCTTGCTAATGCATGTAGGGGCGAACCTGGATAAATATGGAATATTGGGAACAATAATAGTTGGGGGCAGTGTGGTAAACATCTGTTATTCCAGCGATCCCAAAAATCATTCGATTCATCTCTAACGCACAGCCGTGATCGTGATCCCAGATTGCCAGGTCATGTGAGCAGAGCAGGCAAAACAGTCCCACCTCATGCTGTGTGAGCTGTCTGTCCTCCACTCTGACTTCCAGAGTGCCACAAAGCATCGCATCCCCTCACTCAAAGATTCGACGGCAGAGCCTCGCTTTCCGAAGAGCTCCGCAGGGGAACAGCGGCTCACGCCCTCGAATCACTGCCGCGTGGGAAGATAACAGAGCCTATTTGTAATGCAGACTTCCCAACCTGCAATCTGATGTATGACACATAAAAGGGGATAAGAGTACTGAATGATAAGAGCAATAATTCATTTTTGCCCCCCTTTTGCATTATTAAAAATGAGAAAGATTGAAAATTCATGCACCATTTTAATATTCATAGAAATGAACTTTATATTAACGAAACATATCTTGTTCATATGTGCTAGATTGAGGGCCAATGAGCGCTGATTAAATTTCATCGCTTGCTCAAAGCTCGGAGATGGGTGGGCTTTAGTAACTGGGAATGAAATGCTAGCTGTTCAGCACAATTATCACTGTTTCCAGGAACAAGAGTGATCGTATTTTATATTTTACCTTTCAGCTGATGCTCTGCTCTGGAGTCACTTTCCTGACTGCAAAGGGATCAGAAAACGTATTTTAGTAACAGAACAGCAGCCAAAACTTTCTAGGCAGATTTCAGTTTTTTTAAGCAAACTGGTTCAAGAACAATCACATGTGTTGCGAGGTTCTAGTGTCCCATCCATCAAATCAGCTCTAATATAGGAATGTTAGATTCACATACGTTACACATTCACATAAACTGTGTGGCTAAAAGTATGTAGACCCCCACCCTCCAATGATTGAACTGAGCTGTTTGAGCCACATCCACACAGCTTACAAATGCATTCTAGACAACTCTGTGCTTCCAACTTTGTGGCCACAGTTTGGGGAAGAAGTTCCTTTCTTGCTCCAGCATGACTGGCTGCCCTCAGTGCACAAAATGAGCTCCATAAACACACGGTTTGCCCAGATTGCCGTGGAAGAACTTGAGTGGCCACACAGAGCCCTGACCTCAACCCCACCAAGCACCTTTGGGATGAATTGGAATGATGACTGCAAGCCGAGGCCTCTTGCCCAACCTTACTGATGCCCTTCTGGGCAAATGGACACAAACTGCCAAAATTCGGTGGAAAGCCTTCCCAGAAAGGAGGGAGCTGTTACAGCAGGAAAGGGGGTGATAACTCCATATGAATGCCCATGGGTTTGGAATGAGGAATCTCAACAAATACATGTGAGTGTGATGCTATATAAATATAAAGTATAAATACATAAAAGTATAATAATGTCCCTCCTGGTGACCATTCTGAGATTTTGCTATAACAAAAAGTAAAAATACTTGTAATGGTCTTAATGAGGTTCATTAAAAACACAGCAAGTCCCCAAATGACTGAGTGGTGCAGACCTTAATGCTTTTGCACTTACTTTGAGATCATTGTTGCCTGCTGGGATTTTTCATTGAGACTACATTGTTTTTGATCAGGAACAAATTTACATTTTATCTGGCATTTTCATTAAAACAGTTCACTAAACATAAAGCATGCCGTGCTAAAATGCATTGGTTGAATTTGAAATGTGGAAGAAAAAATATTCATGAAAAAAAGCTAAAAGTGAAAATGGGTCAATTTGTTTCAGCTAGTTGGTTAATTTCATTCTGGCTAGGAGGGGGGGTTGGTTACTTTCATTATTTTCTAGTTAAGAGATCAGTCCCTGGGGTGACGGGAGATGGCTTTTCAGTTCCAGCAACTTCCTTTGTTGTTAGGGTTATGGCAAGGCAGGAGCAGGCCTCTTTCTCACAGGCCAACAGACATGATTGGCCACACATTGCCCCTAAAGCACCCCTTGATGATCAGGTGTTGGATACAAAGCTTCTTGCTATGAGACATGGGGGGCAGAGGCACGTACGTGTAATTCGCGTTTCTATTCGTTTCCTTGATGCTTTACTTAAAACAATTTGCTGATTTAAACTTGCATCTGTTTTACTGAATTCATTCAGTGTACAGACATCGATCAAAGGTATTGCAGCAGAACACGGGATCTGTGCCTAGGTCCAAATGCAAGGTGACAGCACCAACCACATTGCTACGTGTTACCTACTGTACATACAGTAGATGTCTTATTGTCATCACCCCCTACCTTCCTCGTGGCTACGCAAGAGTATGAAAAGAAGGATTATTACTTTGTATTCGCTGTTTATTACTTGTTAAATTAGCACCCAAGAAATCAGGGTTTGTATGCTAAGTTCTTCATGTTACGCAGATGGAATGATTTTAATGTATGAATTTGGGGTAAATTCTGTACTTTGATCAAGGGCTCTACAGCTCAAAACAAAGCCGTTCGATTGAAAGATAATGTTAATAACCACTGTGCCGCCTCATTTCCGAATGCAAGTATTCCTCAACTTGCGATAAATACAAGTCATGGCAACCTGGATTACAACAGCTGTATTATTAAACTTATTATACAGTTTTTTCTTCTGACATTTGGTCATAACTTCTAATGGCAACTGCTCCAATTGCTGTACGATCAGCTAGACAAACATATTTATTATTCTTTGGGTCGCGATTGCTTTTTTGCTGTCTACCAGCTACTGAGTTTTCCTTAAAACTCATTAAAAAAATCATTTATAGAAATGCTTATTTGTGAATCCCTTCATTTTTTTAGTCGCTAGCAAGCAAAAAGGTATGTTCTGGTGGTGCAGAAAAGAAAAAGGGAAAAATGTAATTGAATTAAGAAAGGACATTTTTATTAGATGTAGAAAATAAGGTGAGAATAATAGCGCAACATTAAAAAGTGAGTCTAATTATGTGCTTTTTATCCTTATTATTCTGTGTTAGTACTATTTTATCATGAACAATGTGTGAAGTTTGGGTACAAAATTTACAAGTTGTGCCTTGCGAACCAGTCCTTGCTTTTGTTTGTTTCACCCTGGCTCATGCAACCCAACTAGTAATGAAAATCACACTGGCTGTTTGTTTTCAGAGATTGTTGATACTTCTATTAACGGAAAAATCACATTTCTGTAGTTTAATACAATCTTCTTTTATATTAAAAAGATGTATATGCTCCCTCTGCAATAGGTCTTTCACAGAGCTGATAAATATTTAGGATTAAGTAATTTTCGTTTGGAGGCCATGGCAGAGTTTAAGTAATATTTTGTGGACATATCAATCAAATGTGTTTAAATTCATTTACTGGCAATAATCTGTATTTTAAGCCACCCTTCCTGCAGTTACAAGCATCTAATAGATGACCCTCATAGCGTGTAACTGAAAATTGAGACAAATCAGCTAGATGCAACCTCATAAAAGCAGCTCTGTTACACAAACAAACTTTAATTGCTGTTACATGAAATGTTTGTGTTTTTAATGCTAGATTTACATTCTGTTTACAACCCCCTGCTGCAGTGCTTTTCCTCAGCTGAAGGTCAATGAAACAAACACGTTGCATCTCGTGGCCAGATGCCGTTCTTCCATTAAAGCGCGTTTGCAATGTTAATCTCAGATTTTGGCCCTGGAAGTTGGTGCAGTGTTTCTAAAATAACATGGAAAGTAGGATTACTATTCAGAGTGAGGGCTAAGGTCCATTTGGCCAGCGCAGTGAAGAAGAACGCTGTAGGAGCTGGCAGAGAGAGGCTCCTTTTCGGATTCCTTTTCTGACCAATTAATACAAGGTCAGGTATCGGGCTCAGTTTGAAGGAAAAAGGAGACCTCACTTAAGTCGTCTAAATTCTCCTCATTATCCAAACACTGCTCTCATCTTCTTCAAACACCCCCTCCCTGAACCCTGTTCCCCAGGGTGACCTGAGGAGTTAATAAGTCCTACCTGGAACGAGGCCTCCCTGGTAAAGACAGCGAGCAAAGGGCATCTCAGAAAGAGTCATCTGGCTTAACAGTTCATAGGTGCGTGGGATCGCGTTCTGCATTCTCAGGTGGTGTCACCAGACCTGAGTAGGTAGATAGGTAGGTAGGCATGGAGGTAGGAAGGGAGGGAAGGAAAAAGGCAGGTGGGTACTGGAGGCCGGTAAGGAAGTAGGAAGATGGGTAGGTAGATAGGGAGAGAGGGATGTAAGAAGACAGGAAGGAAGAGAGGGAGGTAAATGGAGTGGTAAGTAGGTAGCTAGATAGATAGATAGATAGATAGATAGATAGAGCAGCCGTGATACAGTATGCATTGCTGGATTACCGCACTTTCGGCGTAAAAGAGGACAGGAACAAGACCGAGTGAGTGAGTGACATTTCTGATGTATTGGGAGAGGCAGCCATTATTGGTGGTTTTAAGTTACACAGTAAAGGTGATTTATAAGGGGCGACTCAACGGGACATGGATGGACTGTAAGATTAATGCGGTACAACAGACTACAGATGATGTCACTGTGCACAAGAAGCCTGAGAGAACCTCTCCGCTGAGTGGAAATTAAATGATGGCACCCTCCTGTTTTATGTGGAAACCTCAATCTTTGCCAATGAAAAACTGCTTGTAACAGTCGCCCACACTAATGAGTTTGAGGTCATTTACAAAAAGCACAACTCTTTTTGCGTTGAGTTGCTCGATCAGCAATGTATCTCAACACGACACCAAAAGGACCATGAAATACTGAGGCTGTAAACAGAAACCTCAAATGGTACAAATGAGGGCCGCAACACTGCAGACTTTTATTTTAAATCTAAATCAATTCAGGTGGGGTGGCTGCCATTGCTTCTTCAGTCATTCTTCTTTCACACCTACAGCAGTGCTCAGAGTTACCTGTGTTAAAGTGAACTGATGTACCTGTACATGAGCACTCTGCACTGCTATATACATTTTCAGCACACAAACTTTTTCCAGAAACTTTCTTTCTAGGTTATGCATTTCTTCTCTTCATGTGTACTGTTCTTTTTTGTCTATTCCTATTGTAACTGTTTGTATATTTTAGCACAAAATACCACAGAGAATATTTATTTAGCCAGTAGGTTATACAGTTCGTGAAACAATAAAATAAAAATTTAAATAAAATAAAATAAAATCTTGAGCTTAATTTACTCATTCTCCCCAGATAATCCTGGGTTTTGTTTACTTTTACTTTCAGCTGTTTCTTTTATTGTTGTGAACCTTTACACTTACTTTTTCATCCCAGAAGAGCTTAAACTTTTGTGAATCACCCTGTTATCCGGTGATAAAGCGAATTTCGTCTCCAGCTGCATCCAGATTTAATCAACATGCAATTTGCTAAGTGCACAAAACTATCATTTTTGTTAACATTGCATATTTGCAGGAGAAATATTGCGCAGCACGTCAGACCCCCCAGTACATCTTTGCATCAGACCTGCGAGATCTTTGTCACCAGCATCCGCTTAATCTATTTACCCCTATTTACATGCCCTGAAATCAGAGATGTGGCCCAGAATGGCGAATGGTGCTGTGATTATTTAGCCGGTGCGCTTCTACATCCACATTCAGCCTCTGAGGTAGGGAGGTAGTAAATGGTATCTATTCCCGCCTTGGCAGAAAGATGAATCAACACAAATACAGAGCTTTGCAAAAGTATTCATAGCCCTTGAAAGTTATCAACATCACCTGGTTTGCAAATTATACCCCCACACACACAATTCCAAACAGTATTTTTATTTTGTTGTGAATTTATATGCTCTGATGCTAGATTATAACAGCCAAAATTAGATATTTGTTTGGAGGTAATTTAAAGGGAAAGAAAAACTGAAACATGCTGTTTGCATAAATGTTCAAACCCCACACGTTCATGTTTGGTAGAGCCACCTTTTGTCAGCTTTAACCCTGTTGTGGTAAATTTGTACTGACTCTGTACACCGTTCAGGAATTATTTCTTTTTATTCATCTTGGCAAACCTGTGCTCGGTTGTTCAAGTTGATCAGATGAACCTCCACAGCTCTTTATATGCACTGATTCCACAGCTTAAAAACTTAAATGAAAGCTAAACTCAACTGTTTGCAAGTCGACAGTCTCTTCTAAAACAAAGTCACAGTCAATAAAAGATTAGCAATACTCTTTAGGTTCTGTTACGAAAACAAATATACCTTTTTTCCACATAATATTTTGAAGACCTTTGAGCTGAATTAAAATGAAAACTAAAGTGACTGAAAATTAAAGTAGTTGTTACCCCAAAGTCCTATTCAAACCACATTGTTGACCAATTCATCTGCTAAACGTGCAACATTTCTCACCTTGTTATTGATCTCCGCCACCAGACAAGTAAACACCATGGAAGGGAGTTAACCTGAGTGAACCCTAAGGACTGTGTACTGCGCTTCTGTTCTGGAGCTCAACTGCTTCCATGCATTTGACTGCCTCGCATTTACCGGGCAACAACACAAAAAATAGAATGAAGAAAATACAGTTTAAAAATAAATAAGATACGTATAGCTAAGTGAATTAATAACCAGTGTAACAGGAGGCACCAAAGTACTGAGAGACAAGCGACGATCCTAATGGAGCCCCTGCATGCCTTCCCAATTAAGTGTCCAGGATGAGACACCGGGACGGAACCGCAAACCTTGGCCGAAACGATTTTTTTGACTAACTCCACTCCAGGCTGTCTGACATATAGTTCCATATTCAGTAAAGCTAATAAAGCAGTGGTTTAGCCATTAACCTCATGGACAGGAGAGAAAGGGGCTTGATTTCAGCCAAGCGATGGACAATATTTTTACCACGACAGAGAAAGCCAATGAATAATTAAGTGTTGAATATAATGTTCTCGGGAATGAGAAGCTGGGGGGAGGCTGAGAAAATGATATTTCTGCAATTGATTGCACCTTAAAAACCGCCGTGGCCTTATTAGCAAGCAATACATAGGAAAGCTCCTTCAGTGAGACAAACGGGATTTTGATGGCTTGGCCACTGCAGTCACAGTTAGTGGGCTGGAGGGCTGTGTCGGGGTGGAGGTGGCACACCTGAAGGAGACTGCAGAACGGGCAGTTGGAGGCACGTCCAGGATCACGTGTGTGTCGCCGGGTGGGGAAGTTTCGCAATAGATGAATAGTTCAGAAGCCGAAGGTGCTCCTGTCACATCGCTTGTGGGGGCGGACGGCACCGGGTCCGTGATACGGAGCATCTGACCGCGCCGTGTTTGTCTGCACATTCATTATTGTTTTTTTTTTTTTTTTTTTTTTTAACCCCTTTTCTCAGAGATACTTTTAGATATTCTTGTTAGAATGGTATTCAGTAGACAAAAGCTGGAGTCTGTCATTTAAGTAAGCGTAGACGCTAACCGAGAGATTGTGCCCAGCCAAAAGCTCCCTTAAGAAAGTAGAAAAATGTATGCTCACTGTGATAATTTGCTGTTTCTGCAACCCCTGCCCAAGGTTTCCTTTCTGCTCTGCAACTGTTCTCAAATGCAGATGTGGAAAGATTCATCTCTGAGCACGCCATTGTCAGGTTTCTCAAGGGAGCGGACCCAAGTGCGGAGACCGCACAATGAGCTAAGGTTCAGTCAGGTAAACAAGGCTTATTTGGTAGAACACAAAGGATCGCAACGCAGTCACAACGGGATGCTTCCGTCAAGATCCCGTGCCGGTGCCGTCCGACCCTGTGCCTCTCATCTCCGTGTTAATGAGCTGATCCGGTGCACCTGTAACGGGTAGGCGGGCTCTGCCTAGCCGGTTGCTGACAGTCGTGCTATTTCTTTATTGTTTAAAGGTGTGCTGCTTGTTTCCTAGTACAGGGATAAGGAGAGGAAATGGTAAAAATGCTGACAAAAACAGGTGCGTTATCGCTGATGTACCTGTACCGTCGCTAAGATGGTGAACACTTGCGCGTACGATTATGCTGTGTTTTATATGTGTAATTAATCTCAAACGGATTTGTATCAACGTGTTTTCAACACTCGGTTCATCGATGTGAAAAAGGCGAAATTAACCGCGTTACAGGTAAGCGATGTAAAAAAATAAAAGGGGGAAAAGCCCGAGGGGGCGAAAAGTATGTGATGGCACTGTATGTGTTCTTCTGCTGCTACATTTGAGCTTCCCTCTGGTCCTGGAGTGGAAGGACCAACACTGAGGTGTCCACCCTCTGATCCATGAACCTCACTGATTTTCATTTGTGAATAAACTGACACAGACGATAAAAATGTCCTCCGCGCTCTTCCATCACTTGGGACTGCATTTTCATGCTGGGCCTCCACAGAGTGGAGCTTGCTTTTATTTATTGGATTAAAAATTAAAAAAATAAGAGCGTGACCTCGGATGTGTTTAATATCCATGCATTCATCACCCTTAACTGTTTTTTCAGGTCAGGATCAGTGGTCTGGGGCCTTGAGGTCCAAATTAGTTATGCAGAACTTCATTGCAAAATACAAAATTGTATTAAAGGAAATTAACTCTCCACTTAACAAAACCCTGAAACCTGGCATCCACTGACAGAACACTAATGGGGTGAAAACCATAAAACACTTAAAGTGGTTCAAGAATTATGACCATTTAATTTAACTCAGAAGTGTGAAGCAGCAATTAGTAAGATTCTCATTACCTCATGCAATTTTTCTTCTCGCCCGGCGAAAGCCCTACCTTACGACCTTGGCTTCATCCCGACACCTAAACTCCCGGATTACCCGGGTGCCGATCGGCGGGCAATCCCATGACGTTAATGCCGCCTTCCTTGCGTTTCGCTGTCAACGGTCGAGTAATACTTATGCATCATTTTTGTTATCCCCGTAAACAGCGCCAAAATGACACATTACAGCTAATGACCTTATACTTCATCTGACATCAACCCTTTTCACACTTTCGTACGTCTTAATACGGTGTGTCAGTGTAACTTACGCAGATGTAAGGTAATTTACCTCCTCAAATGAGCGGCCTGTGGTTCCTTGTGTGTTTCTTGTCGGCGCGTGTAACAGATTTCCATGCATATTCATACCCACATATGGCCACCCAGTGAGAGCCCTGTCTCATTTCATTGCAAAGTCTCTCCTTTACGCAGCCACTACCAAATGTGAAAATGAATAAAGTCAGAGCATCACTTGAAGCAAGCAATCGCTGCGACCGACCAGATTTCTCCATGTGCACGTGTGTTTGTGCGTGTTTGCGGCTCCCACGGCATTCTTCTGCCTCCAAACTGCGCCGTCGGCCGGTTTTGCTCTCGGGCCGCCGCAGATTGAAAGGCCGTGCCGCGTCTGCCGCGGACTGCCGTGTTGTTTATGAAAAATTAAACACACTCCGTTTTGTCTGGTGACTTTTAGCAAAAATCCCTTTTCAGCCACGGTGATGGAGCCGTACCCCGTACCCCTGCGGACAAGTTGAAGACCGAGTCAAATGGACGGTGTCTCCAGCAAACATGAAAAAGAAGAATACGAATCCATGCGTCCAAGGAACGGAAAGCTCGAGATCCTCCCTGACGTTGCATTACTGCTGACTGAATAAATATATATTAAAACGTATATTTTATTTCCTTGCTTTACCGATCCTTTTATTAGAAGAAACGTGCAATTTCGCTCAGTTATGGAGCCTGATCTCGTACCGGAGTCCATAATTAGAGAAAAGCCCCTCCAGGAACTTGAAATGAAAACCTTCAGGTCACAAGTACACGTCCTCAACCACACAATGTGCTTATTTGCTTTTTTTCTGTGTATTGGACCTTTCTCCACCTTGTTCTGGAGTGGAACCAGACTAATAATATTTTAATGGCGAAATTTACAGGACCTCATTTATATTGAAACCATTCATAATGATAATTGTATCTCAAACAAAAGAGTATAAAT
The DNA here is from genome assembly GCA_018136845.1 of Heterotis niloticus. Classification (NCBI taxonomy): domain Eukaryota; kingdom Metazoa; phylum Chordata; class Actinopteri; order Osteoglossiformes; family Osteoglossidae; genus Heterotis; species Heterotis niloticus. Next base: position 12,434,172 of record CM030901.1, on the reverse strand, counting down.
CACCGGCGCCCGCGCGTCTTTGGGCCGAGCGTTGGCCCTATACCTCTCATTCAAAATAATCAATTTCCCTGCTGACAAATGGCCGATGCTGTTAGGGTATTGTTAATGCGCTTAACATATTAATTGACAGCGCATTCTAAAAATCAAACAGTAAATTGTTCCCGGGCCGTGGCTGACACCTGACCTGTCGTAAATTTGGCGCTGTGCTTATAAGTCCATTTGTCTGTGTGATGTCCCCATGAATATTTCAGACGGCCAATTAAACCCTGGCTGACCTGTGAGCGGGAAGGGGGCCGGGCAGGGCCTACGTGCCGGGGCCCGCTAGCCGGATCTCCCCTCCGCGACGACCGGAGTGTTTCACGTGCACCCTTCTGGTCAGTGTGTGTGTGTGTGTGTGCACACGCGCGCAAATGAACATCTTATTTGGAGAGCAAATTCTGTGAGGATGCTTAAAAATGGGTTTCATTCACTTGCAATGGAGACAGAACTCCAGGAACTAAGATGAACCTGAAGGTGTGTGGAGCCCTATTTCTGGGCAGCATTTTCTAACCATGCACCCCTCCTTTTCTTGCCCAGTTCCCCTTTTCCATAATTTACTATGAGAAAATTAAGAGTTTTGCTTCATAGACATCTGTTGGAAAGAAACGTTAAAGTAGTCGACAGGTGCTGCCGTAGTTAGAGCTTGCGCCTGCACGGAAGGCCCTGGGTTTAAGTCTCGCTCCTGCTTCACTACCTGTGATCGAACACAAAGTAACGCAGTAAAAATAAAAAGCGGTATAAATGAGCAAATTGTTTTAGCTCCATGTATACAATCGGTCTGAAACAAAGCAAAATTCATAGTAACATGTTCACGACTGGTACAGTAATGTAACACTCTTTTTGTTCACCTATGTATTAAACAGTTCAGTCGGATTTTAACCGTACATTAACAAAAACATTTCAATTTAGTATCAATTGGTTACACGCGCAAAATTTCAGCGCAGAATTTTGTTTTATTTTAAAAATTGCATTGTTCGGTTGTCTAAGCACTGCAAAGCCACAGCAGGACGCATATTCAGGGCTTTTTTGTTTTTTTTTTTTTTTTTTGAGAATCATTTTCAACAAATTGGACAGAAGATGATATGCGGTTTCTGTCAGGTTTCAAATCAGAATAGGATCCAAAGCTCAAAGTTGTGGAAAATATCTGGTTAGGGATCTGTTATTACCCGTCAGGTCTATAGGTTGAATCTATTTGTTTCAAATGCACCTCCCCGAATGCTATCATTTAGCTCCGACTGCGACTGCGTGCGTCCGGATACACACGTTTTCTCGAGGAATTGAAACCAAACTCTCGTCACTCCGCGACTTCTGCCATCTTCCGATTAAGCCGTGGATATAGACTTTGGTGGACACAGAACATTTATGCTGAAAGAGTATGAAGGCAAATAACAATATAATGCCAGGTAAAAGGAAAGCCTAAAAACCCTCACACCCACCAGTCCTGTCCTCCTTATTCCTATCATTGGAAACAGAAAGCATGCACTAACTACAGGGGACCGCTCTGTGAGATGATACCTTTTACACATGCAGTGTCATTTTTTTATATGACACAGACACAGCTTTTTAGATCTGGATGCTTTCCTAGTTCCTCGTTTATCTTTTGGCATTAAAAGCACATCCGAGAGCCTGCTGGCTTCTTAAATACCCATTACCTTTAGCACTTTTGGGCAGTGGGGGAATAGCAGAAGTCATGCCAACATTCTCTTCTCTGAAAGTACCTGCTGAATAATATTGCACACAAACTATGTACATTCAGAGCAGTTAAACACCTATACAATGTGTCCCTACAGTAAAAAAATTCAGTAATGAGTTTTACTTATTATCAACTGAATTTTCTTCATGCCTGTTTTCTAAAATTTCTACTTTGCTACAGAGCAAAATGTTCTGTACTTACCCTCCCAACCAATAGATGGCGATAAAATGCCCCCAATAGAGTAGAAACGTCAGATGTCTTAAAAAGCAATTTCTACAGTGTTTCCAGCCTGTGTCCGGTGTTCCAGCACTTAGTAGAAGTTTCTGAGAGCAACATGTTTCTAATTTAGCTACAGCTATTTTAGATTAGTTTTCCTGTAGCTCTGTGTTTTGAAATTTTAAATTGCAATGTAACAAAATGTCACAGCTCTATCAGAGATTTTTACAGAACCGGAGCCTAACCAGCAAATCTTCAAAGGATTAAAGACCTCTGTATTATCAACCTTCTATTCATTGCGACTGAGTAACAAAATTGACTTTGGATTTCCAAAAAGAGTTACGAATGGATTTCCAGTCCAAACAGTGTTTATAAGCTAAGGATCCCACGTCCTGAATGTTTCGTTTCAAACCTGTTTAGTTCAGCTTAAGTATCTAAAAGTATTTCGGCACACCAGCCAGGATAATGTGGTTGATGAACGTGTTTTGTGAGTAAAGCGACTTCACTGACAAACAATGAGCCATGAACTGAATATAATTATCTTTCCAGTGAAAATCGCTTGACACGGACTCACCGGTGCTTAAAATATTTCTTCTTTTTCAGACGAAAAATTGTTTCATTAATTCGCAAAGTTGTCCCCGAGGGGCTGGGGTGGTGTTGGGTGGGGTGGGACGGGCAGCCTGCCACACAGCTCTCATATCACATTTCATTCATCCACGGTTTACAGGAAAAGATAGCGGCCATCTGGGCCCGTTTCACAGGCTGTCGTTCAGAGGTAAGGTATACCTGCTCGCTTTACCCTGTTTCCGAGGGCAAATGGAATGCGTTAGCTAGCGGCCGTCCCAGAGCTCCGCTTTGGAGAACACACATCCGCAGAGAAGTTCAGTCGCCCTCCATCAGCTAATACTCTGTTAATTGCGCTATGCGTTGTTCCGGATCTCCGGAGACCGCAGCCTGTCGGCGAAGCTCCGGCAAGGCCACGGATCTTGTGAGCAAACCATTTCTCAGCAGCGTCGCGGCTGCACCTCTCGAAAGTCAAAAGACTGAAGTGAATGACGCGGGCCAATATTGCAGGACATGTGTGCTTTGTCCCACAAAATCCCTCTTACTTTCATCAGACCGCTATTACATATAAAGGGATAAAAATCATTCACATCACCTAGTCAATTACGGTCGGGGGGGCCGGCAAGTGAGGATCCAGGTATATATGTTTCAAGTGCTGCTTTCAATTACTCTCCAATACTGTACCGTGTTCCCATTTCTGTAAAAATCTGATTAGCCAATCTGGCAATTTAGTGAGCGAGATGAGAGAGCACTTGTTCCCCTCTTCAGAGCAACCTTGCTGTATTTGAGTAATGCGAACCTTTGATCAGGATCCTTATTACCTATAAAAAGCTATTACACCAAGCTCCGCTTCTTCCATCTGCACAGCTTTTCGGTCCCCATCTGCATCAGACACAGCCAACTCTCAAGGAAGCGCAGAAAAATCCAGAATATCATCATAATCACCAAGCATTATCGTTCATCATGAAGAAGCGAAATGAACGATAGTGCATTCTGGCCCCTATTGTGCTTCATCCCGCTGGTTTAGGACGGTCCCATAATCGGGGAATATCGCCCTCTCGTGGCCGCCGGAGTAAAAGTGCTGAACTGATCGATCGCTAGCTAACGCGTTTTCGCGCTTTTATTACGCGGCGTTGCGTTGCCCGGAAAACACTGGCGTTTAATGCCGTGTGCTGCCCAAGGTGAAGAGGTGCGTTGCAGACCGAACATCGCGAGGTCTTCCTTTTTCTTTTCGCAGGTTTAGCACTCGGCACCCCGGGGCTCAACCTCCACGATTAACATATAGAGGGTTTATTCAAATCCTTAGAAACAGGGGTGCAGCCAGGCAGGAAGAACAGCGTAGCAGCGCGGCGTGTGGCCTGATTGAGCTCCGATTTGATCATTTTCTCCAGCTGTGGGGTAAACAGCTTGGTGACGAATAAGCCCCGTCGCAATGGGAAGACGGGACTTTAACTTCCTGCACGTGTTCCATCTTTATTAACGTTGGCGGCGTCGGTGGCGGCGGGTCGCTCCTTCCGTTGGGACTTCGGTCGCTCGCCGGGCAACCCAAGAGGTGAGGAGCAGGTCTGCTAACTGTTGAACGTAGCAGCGGGTAGCCTTTTGCGACAAAGCTGAAAGGGCTGCTAAAACCTCCAAAGTGAGAAAACCGTCCTAAAACGCACGAGCCCTGGCGCGTACGGCAAATTCCAGGACGGACCTCTGAAATTAAATCTGAGTTCTGTAACCGCATGAGATAAACTTCAGACCATTACCTTCCAAAATCTGCAACTTGAAAATTTCCTCGCTGGGAGATAAAAGATGTTCATTGTCAAAGTTTATCTCTTAAATAACACTTCAAACACAGGCCGGTACTACACTTATGAGACATAAGGTATTTGAACGCAGACTGCCATCAAGACATCATCCCGGTATCCTATGATTTCGAGGCCTGCGGCGGGCTGTGATGCCAAAAAGGAGTCTGTCAGCCTTCGCCACCTCACTCCCACAGCCAGCGACTGTCGCTTCTTCCCTTACGGATTCCACTCACGCTTCTGACTCCCGTGACACAATTCCCCTCAGACAAGCATGGAAACATCACACTGTTAGTCCCATTTATTGCCTTAACTGACTTTAATGTCCCGCTGTCTCGTGTCATTGCCGTGACATATGGGTTTCATTTGCAAAAAGGCCTAATTTTCTCTTGTTTTTCCGTTTTATTTTTCCACTTCTGACTTTCACAGAGGAGCAAATGGAAAGGAAAGCGACTCCGGTCATGCTCTCCGTATACTGGCGGCAGCTTTATGTACCGTTGCTGCTTGCGATGCGAGGCCAGAAGCGCGAGGGAGCTGTGCCAGGAGTGTATGATTATTACCGTGCTGAATTTATATTGATTGCTGTAGCTTAAGAGCGAGAGCACAGTTATTCCCAGAATGCCGGCATAATATATGGTCCGCTGCGGTCTGGGAGTTTGACAGCATGTGCAATGAATTGCAATAAGAATGGAGCACACGGCACTGCCAGTGGGCAAATTTCTCTTCCCTTCAAGCTGTGTTTGGATCGGTTATTTGCAGCGCCGTGCGGTTCCGCACGCCGACACAAATCAGAGAGCGAAGTCGGCAGAAGCGGAGTCCCAGTCGAGGGGCCTAACGCTGGCGTCTCGGCAGTCCTCACGTTCATTAATGTCCGAGCTTGGTCATATTAACAGATTCATTCCTTTACTTCCTTTACAGGTGCATTCGGGTAGCACGGTGGCTGGAGGTGCTGGCCTCCCGTTTGAGGAACCCAGGTTTAAACCTCACATCCTGCTGTTGTACCCTTGACCAGAGAACTTGCCCCAGATTTTAAGGTTAGTCAGCGCTAAGAATGGATAAATCATCGCAGGCCACTGTGGAACAAATGTGTCGCCTAAGCGAGTAGCTGTTTAGTTCCATCAGATTTATTTTTTTTTCTACACAATAAACTTGCGCCCAAATGATATAAGCTGGGAGGGGGAGGCTTGCGCCGCACTCTTGGTTCAGCGTCTGCATAATTTGACAGAAGTGCAGACACTGTAAGGCGGGTTGGATCCCTCTGATCTTGCACTGAAAATTTGTTATTCACAGAATTGATTTTTGAAACTGGTGCTACCAACATGTGTTTTGTTGTGTTCGCCAACTCCGTGCATGGCCTCAGATCTCTTTAGGAATATAAAAAAAAGAGCATTTCATTGAAAATAAGCATAGAGAATCCTTTTAAGGATTCTTTCAAGGAGTCCTTTGATGGTTAAGGGGGTATTTACATTAAACGTGCGATACAAATTCGGATGCATTCGGGTGTATATGGAGATGGATTATAGGCTCCGGTTTTGAAGCAAGTGTTGCATCCAAGGATGACTTTAAGATGACAGTTATTGAATATGTGCTCAATGAGCGGGCGGCTTTCAAAGAGCTGCCCCCAGAGAGCCCATGAAAGAATCAAACATAGATCTTAGTTAAAAGACCAACTTTGTGGAGTCTCACTGGAGCCGCCAGACTGTGACACATGATTTGTTTAAGAGCAGGCAAGGAAATAAAAGAAAATTCCCTTCTTCTCTCTTTAAGGTGCTTGGATGAGGAAACATGGGAAAGCTTGTCGTACATTGTATGTGTAATTCGCTGCTGCATTAAGTGAGTTCGGTGACATTTTCACTGCGTGCATTTGTAAATACAGGAATTCTTTCTCATGGATCTTGCCAACGTGTTTGGTGCTACTACAAGCTTGTCCAGAATGCCAAGAAGGGGATAGCGCTGCGTACTTAGAGTTAATAATAGTAACTGCACGGAAAAACAATATTACCGTAACTGCATACCTTCTTCAGATGAAATGCTATCATTGTAAAGTGTGTGAGAATTTAACATCATTGTCCTAAATTAATGTCTGCATAGAGTTGCTCCCGGGGGGTCGGAGAAGCTGCATTCATGTTCGGGGAAACGTTCTATGACAGAGAAACGGTTCACTGACAGCTGTTGTAAAGCAGTTATGAACTCTTTTGGAGGTGCGGGTGACGTAAGCGTGCATGCTCTGTCAAAGAGACGTTCGGATGAAGTTACTCCACCATAAATGGAGCCCAGGGGGCTGTGCCCTGTACGATGGCATAACCTGCCAGCACACAAGAGGCTGCACATGCTGTACGGAGGTCCACTAAACGCGGTGCGAGTTTTTGAGAAAGATTTCATTATTACATTAACTGCGAGATCCATTTTCATGCCGCGACCCCTCCGGGCTCCGACTGGCCCGGCGTCTTTCAAAAAGTGAACGGTTTGCATTTCTGTACACAGCTCACCTAACTTCTAAGGAAATACCGCATCTTTCCTGCAGTTCAATGGGTCAGACGAAAACCGCTGCCGTGCAACGCCCCCCCCGGCAGCCGCATCAGCAGCTCATCGTTCCTGACATTTACCGCCACATCGGGCGCTTTTCATGCACAGAAAAACACCTGCCTCGATTCATATCCGTTAGATAAGCAAGAGCGCAGACTTTGCTTTTTTAGGAGAACGTTAGGATTCTCAAGGCTGAAAAAAGTCAAGCTGAAGTGGGGTGGGGGTGGGGGGAGAAGAGGAGACCGAGCTCTGTGCTGGCGGAGCCGTCTAACAAGGGTATTAGAGAGTAATCTCAGAGGAGGCCGGCCAAGTCCTTACACAAAACTGTCTGAAACACAGCGGCAAATGCTCCCTAACACCCACATGAATATGCAGGGCTGGGCTAATAGCTGCTGCTAAAGCCGAGCTCAGTCCCCCTTATCTTTACATCCACTGGGACTCCCGTATAAAGGCTACTAGGTGATAAGTAAATCTGTACATTTTCCCTTTGTACTGTCCTTAAAGTAATCTCTTAGAGTGTGCAGAAATTGAGCTGAAATGCACTGGCAACTTGTGGTGCGTTATTGCACTTCTCCATGCGTGTTGTTGTATATTTGAAGAAATTGTTCCACAAGGTCTGCGTGCAAGCTTTAAATATATTTCTTCATGAGACGACGCAAGTTTTTCTTTTGCAAAAGGTGCTTTACACGTTTACAGCAAACCGTTTTGAAAAGCTTCGACGCACCTCGTGGTAAACGGAGCTACAGCAGCAAACTCAATGACAAGGAAATGGGTTTGAATCCCCTCGCCTGGTGCAGCACCGCTGATCAAACTGCTTATGTTGCACCGAAGCAGGAAAAAGTCCAGATGAGTCCATCCTTTATGCAGTTTAATGTACAAACGTCATGGATGTTTATATAAACATTGTACAAACATTACTCGTATAAACATTATAGAACATTTTGACCAAGAAAGGTGTTAGCAAAATGAAAAAATAATAATAAACGGTTTAAAACGGTGTGCGTCTCGTAGGGAATGGTCAGCTCCACGACGTTCAGGATCACGACGCCGGTGTCCCGTAGGAGACGTATGTCTCCGAAACCTGTTTTGTCAACACAATAATGCATGAAAATGAAGTCACGGCCACACGGGCAACTTTCACAGCAAGTAAAGAAGTGAATTCATCAGCTGAATGCACACAGAGATTAAAAAGAGAAGAAGAAAAAAAAACCCAAATTTTCCCCGATAAACGTGGCAGCTCAGCATTGTAAGCATTTGCCCGCAAAGCTTGGTGATGGGGGAGAGAAGGCCATTGTGGTGCGAGGGGAGAGATGAACAACGTGGCGACATCAAGGGGTCCGAATGGGTGACTAATTGGCCGCGGCTGGAGACCACCAGGAGAGCAGAGTAATGGCCAGGGTTCATGACTGGAATTATTAAATAACCAATTAGCAACGCGACGGAGGCCAGGCTGGGCTAAAACCGGTGCTCCAAGGGAGGCCTTGAAGGCAAGTGTAAGGTAGAAAGATAAGTGAGTGCAGGGCGAGACTTCATTTTCCTCAGGAGATGGCTTCAAGAGAAGGAGCTCAAAGGGACGGGGCCGTATGAACCCAGACAAACACACTGACCTTGGACTTCATTATTTCAGCCTATTTATTTCTTACACCCATAAAAGACGACAGGGCAGAGGGACAGGAATTTTCCATTAAAATCCATCCCGCTGCCATCCCACAGTTTAAGCAATTTTTGCAGCCTGGAGATCCGCAAAAAAATGTTAAGAAAGATACTTTGCGTAATAAATGTGCATTAACGCAAATGTTAAAACAACAAATAAAAAATATATACTGCACACATCCTGTTAATGGTTTGGACAAGGCATGTAATGCAATATTGCGATATTTTTTGCAAAACACCAGTTAAAATTAATTCTTTAATGTTAGCAACCCACACTGCACTGAAACTTGAGCATAAAACAAGATGTCTGCTATGTGTCCACACGCCAAGGCTGAAATATTGCTTTCCGGTAACTGCACACGAATACAATTTATCATATTACGAACAAAAATTGCGTTGCCAGATTAATGTGCCATTAAAGTGCCGTTAAAATAAGGCACGATGCTGATAAAACATTTAACGTAATTGCTGCGTTTTCTAAACATTTATTTCAGCAGTGCTTGTAAGGCCACATCGCCATCATATTGACCAGCACGTGTGGTTTTGCACCAATGCAGCGAGCGACATCAATTTTCCAGGCACATATATGCACAGATGGGAGGACCGCGGTACGGCGAGGGCCGACACCGCATCTGAGGGACCGGCCTTATCGGTGAGTTAAGCCCATCAGAGTCGTTGTATTTCTCCATAAACCCAGAGCCTCGCGTACAATGAGAACTGGCTAGATAAGGTGCGGAGGACCATTTCTCTTGACATTCACGATGGCAAACTCATCAGTCATGCTGTCAGAGGCCATGGGCCTGCCTGCCTTAGGATTTATGAGGAATGATGATGGATTGAAAATTGCTGTAAGCTCTGGCCGGCCCTCCCTCCGCTGTGTGTGGAGCTGCGTGCTGCGCTAGGATCTCCTTTCTCCTGCCTTTGGTGCACACGCATTCCAGCCACTTGTGGGACAGAATTGTGCTGAGTCTCTTGTGTTATTTCAAGCAATTAGTTAAGATGATTTTTCACAGGCCTTTTATGAACGCAATTGCTCTTACTTACTTGTGCCGGTCTTCACCCCAGCATCGAGGGGTCATTTTCACAGCAAATTGAATTGTTTGCCGGTATCTAAGTTCCAATTGTCAGTTATGTCTTTATGTGCAGTAACTGAAATGTGTGCAGACTATCTAACAATAAGAATATAAAAAATAGGCTCAGTGTTACATTTTAGCCAACATTTTAACTATAAATGAATGTGGTACCATCATAAGTGCGCTTATTCCATTGTTATTTCTTCCTCAGTACGTTAATGTGCAGAAGAATAAGAAGCTGTTAGCAGCTATTAGTTGCGATGCTTGTTTGCCTGACTTCTGAGACAACGGGACAAAAATGATGCTGAGCGCTAATAACCGTTATTTTCTTTGCTGATACCAAACGTCCAGATTTTTAAATAAACAGAAAACAGAATTGTCTTGAAGAATAAATAAAGGCACACATTCTGAAATTCAGCAAGCAGTGTGAAAGGAGCCTAAACCGCGGTGTTATATGTTAGATGTGCTTACTTGAACCTCAGCGACACTTTTCCTTGGTTCTGTTTAATCTGCCCCGAGCCCAAATTCATGTTACAGAAATGTGCTGCTGTCTGTGCATTTAAACCACAATTTTGAAAGTGCTGATGTGTGACACAATGGATCAACAGGAATGGGTTTGGCTCTGTAGCTTCTGGGACCTTCTGGAACCTTCACCCCTGGGCCAAGAAAGGCAGAACAACAGCTTAAACAGCAACTCAGCTGTAAGGAAGTGAAAAAGGATGATTTTCGCTCACCAGCTACATTAAACACAGCTCCCCAAATGAGTCCCACCAAATTCGGAACACACATCGGTGCCGTAGAGAAGCATAGAGCAGTCCATATTATTTTCACAGAGCAGTGCAGTAAACTAAATAATAGCTTACAATTGTAATAATAACAATGGCTTATTGCTATATATACTCTATCACTGTATGTGAACATGCCATTGTGGGCAGAAAACATCACCTCTTCGTCTTGTTTTGCTGTCCGCGTTTGTTATTTTTATTTGCAAGGGTCACGGCAATCCCGAGCCCATCCTTGAATCACAGGGCGTCGGGCGATGATGTGACCCCCGGATGGGACGCGGGTCCATTCCATAGAGACTGCAGTTTTAGTGACCCGCTAACCTGAAACAAATGTCCTTGGACTGTGTGAGAAAGCCCACACGGGACAAACGTGCCAGCTGCACCCAGACTGAACCGGGTTCGAACCTGTCGATGCGATAATCGCCATACTATGGAACCCGCTGAGCGCCTAACCACATTTTGGAATTCGGATGTGTGGGCAAATGTGAACTGAGGAGTGAAATGTTTTTCAATGCATTTAGATGAGACCTTTACTAAAGGTCCCTGATGCAGATATCAACGATTCCTCCGAGAGATGCTACCAGAAAGAAATTGGCCGAGGGGGAAATGTCATCATGTGGTAAAAAAAAAAAAAAGTACAGATTGAAATTGTTATTTCCATATTCCTCATTCCTTATTCAAGACTTGTAAGGCTTGTACGGGCTTTTTTTATTAAACACGTAATTATTAGTTGTCAAAGGGCTTCTGGCAGATCTGATTCCTGGCCCATGTGCCCAGATGTGGGCTTTGTTCGCTGTGCTCAGGTTTCCTCCCACACCCCAAAGACATGAGCTTCAGGTGAATTAACTCGTGACATTGCCCTTAGCGTGTGAGTACCTGTGACAGATGGGTGTACCCTGCTTCATACCCTGTGCTTCTGGAAGATGCTTTGGACCTTCACGATCCTGCCCTAGACAAGCAGCTATTGAAAGATGACTTCTCGGTCAAGGTTTTACCCTCGTTCTTCCCGAGCAGCATGTGTGCGATGTGGTGAAATTAACCAGCGAGTGCTGTGGGTTCAGCCGACGGTTGGTTGTCACAGAGCCTCCGGTCTTGTTGTTCCTAGATAAGCGAGGCCACATGGATGAGCCTTTTCTTCACAGCTTGCTTTCTACCATCTAGCTGGTCTATCAGGATTTGGATGAGAAAGGGCCTTCTCAATATACCCTTCTGTATCAAAGACGGGAAGGTGGGTGGGAAAGTTATACTCATTACGGCATCCCAGGACATCCCACACGTGCCACACCGCACACACGGGCACTGACATCATCGGAGACTTTTCATTTATTTTCAGAACGTTTGCCTTAGGCGACGTAATCAGCATGTGAACCCCAGCGCTATCGACATCCACGGTTTTATCTGTCGCCTTTGGGTTGGCTTTAGTCATTCTGGGAATCTGCTGTAGGATAGAGCTGCTGCACTGTAACACCCGGGCTTTTGTGTCCATGGGAAAAAAGCACGCTGGAGTAAATATTGTTTCTTATTTGGGATGGTTTCTCCTTCCAGCCTGAGCACTTGATATGATTCAGAATCCAACAAAGGGTGGAAAAATGTCCTTCAAGAACCTTGAGCTTCTGCGGTACAATTAATCACCAGCAAGTTCATTTCTGAATAACAGCACAGGGCCTCGGCCTGGGTGAAGGAGTGTCGGGGGAGTCCTCTTTGTTATCGTACGCTGATGTGCTGTCACATTCCAGATGCTGTTTACCGCTCCCTTTAAACGCTTCAGACACCGATGGAATGCGTCCGATTCTTATCTAAGAGTCCTGTTGAAAGGATGAGTCAGGTCGCTTGCTGGTGATCGGTGGGCGTTTATACAGAGGACGAGTGCAGAGGACAGTGCCTGAAGGTCCTGCAGTGCAGAGATACCTGCCATTGTAAAGCTAGTAATGTAAACGTTCGCCCTGTCTGTAAACTAGTTTTGTCAATCATTTCTGAATGAAACCCGTTTGACCTTGCCGTGTTTATCCATGCCAAATAAACTTCTGATTTTGCCAGAAGTCTTGTTTCTTCCATCCCTGTAGGTGTACAACCCTATAAGGATCCCCGAAGAGTTCAGCTTTTATTCTATTGTTCAGTTGACTGTACATTGAGTATAGTCATTGTATGTCTGTCATTGACCGTTCGGAACCCAGAAACTGCTACCAAACATAATCTGATGCCACACAGGAGAAGTGACTCGCTATGGATTCGGCCGCACAGAACTGAGCACAGCCTCCGGGCCTGCTGTGGTTCCAGGTCAAACTCCGCTAATGTGACAGCTAGCTAATAGGCTGGCAAGTGGAATACATCATTAGATTGAACCCATCGATACTGCATCGGTACAATCGATCTTCATCTCACGGGACCCTCATTAGCAGAACGGTCCTGCTGAGGTCCTGGAACAGCTGACCATCTTGCTATCTCTTGTGACCGAGTGAATACCCATCTCTTCAGGCAGCGCTGATGTTCTGCTTTGAAATGATCTCTTGGTTTTTTAAGCACGCGTTCAATAAATCCGGAGTCCGACCCTGTTTTTTTAATAAAATAATTTCTAAAGCCATGTCTCTTTCTATAGATTTTTGTACTGCCGATTTCTCCCAGGTGCATTAATACGAGAATAATGCATACATGCATAACAATGTAGGATTAATGCTATAGTTAACAGCACTCAAGTCATATGTCTTAATATCTTTTTTAATATTAATGTTTCAGAATACATTTTTTACTATGGAATAATTTTTTACTCAACCCAGCCCTGTGCATGTTTTTTTTTTTTTTTTTTTTTTTTTTTTTAATAAAACTCCATAATTTCAAGGCTATTTCTATTGTACTGTATTCTCTTTGGGTTGATCTCTGCACTGACAAAAGTCGGTCATGTGTATTAATATGAATATAACAGATGCATGCACGATAATGTCAACGTCAACCCTCAACATATATGTCTTAATATTAAAACAAGAATTAATTTTAACAGTAGGGAGTACATTTTTTTACTATAGAATTAATACTGTTTTTGAGTTTTGTCTAAAATTAACTTGCTACAGTAAGACTGTTTCCAGCAAGTGCACATTATTATTTAACCACGATTAGAATGGGAACAGAGGAATCTAAATGAAGACAAATGTTTATTCACTGGACACACAAACCATGGCCGTATATTCACTTAATGATCTGATTGGGCAGCAAATTAGCTGTCGCTAGAAGAAGGCAGCGGCGGCGGCCTTGATGCCCGAAGGAACTGCTTACAGACGCGTTTCTCTAGCGTCCGGACTCCTCCTCCACCTTTTTATCACCCTTGTTTTCTGTCATCTGTGGGCGCTGCCACTTTAATAAGCCCCCTCAGGACTTTGCATGGGAATTGACTTAAGTGCAACGTAGAAGTTCAGAAGATCCCCACGGAGCTGGTCTAGCCATTGGAGGTCAGCATGTGTATCTGCGCATTAAAATTATTACTATTTTAGGTCACTTTCATTGAGCCAAAGCAACTGCAAGTCTGCACTTGTTAATGAGGTCATTACAGCTGCGAGGCAAGAAATACGGATATTTGAACACTTCGGAACGGATAAATTCTCATCACAGCAGTTCAGGCCAGGAGCGCGGCGACGTTTGTGGGGGGTTGAACACATGCAGTGTGCAAGAGCAGCAAATGAATGGGCTCCGTGTAGACGTAAAGCAACCTGCAATGGCTGCTTCATAAACCCTGTTGTCTTGCAGGAATGTGACACAGATTTGCAGTTCTGCATTCCTTGTGATCATGAGCTTTCAAGAAACAGGCCTTCATATTAATATCAATGAATTCCCGATGAATTTCCACCATTGCATCCTTTTATCCAAAACAGCCTTCTTCATTTAGACCTCAATGGACACGGAGAGAAAGCTTGTGAAACACCAAGCCTGCATTACCTACAGCCAGCCTTTAAGATAGCGGTAAGAGCTTTTATTTTACACATCATCTCCACTTGGGTGTTAATGTCCATGGCACATACAGTACGCATATATACATATGTACAGTCTTCTTTTTCATCTTTCGGCTGCTCCCGTTAGGGATCGCCACAGCGGATCAGTTGTTTCCACTTCTTCCTGTCCCCTGCATCTTTCTCCGTCGCACCCACCACCTGCATATCCTCCTTCACCACATCCATAAGTCTCCTCTTGGGCCTTCCTCTCTTCCTCTTGCCTGGCAGCTCCATCCCTAGCATCCTTCTCCCGATATAATGTACACATGTACAGTATAGAATATATATGTATATTGCTGCATTGCAATATCATTATGTGAACAGAATACCAGCGGTTTTCATGAGAGCAATTTGTCTCCCGAGACAGTGAGCTTCTCTCAAGCACAAACGCCCTGCATGCTGGGCTTTGCCGATTAGGCAGAACCCTCAATAATAATTAATTGGGAAATTACAAAAAATAATCTATCAACAGTTTTACTTTGATATCCACTCCGGACCTTTGCTTCTTAATAATTAATCCTGACAGTTACCCTACTTACCCTATATACAGCGTAAGAGTCCATGTAATATTTATACGGATGCATAATTATGCCACATATTTCTGACACAAAGAAGATAAAAATCCACAATAGGGGTACAATATTCAGACAGTTTTATTCTGGGTTCTAGCACATTTTGTTTTATCGAGAATAGACTCTTGGCAGGGAAAGGCTAATTCCTTCAGCAATCTATTCACTGCGATTTTAGAATTTATTCATTGATACTGTGGGAGAGGAAGAAGCCCAGACACCATAGGTGTGTTCAGACCCAGAAGGCTGCACACCTCAAAGGGTTGGGATCTCAGCAGAGGCTGTCGCTGGAAAACAGCTCCGGTGTTGAATTCATCCTCTGAACAACTAAACAACATCAAGAAGAAGCATCACAAGTGTGCAGTCTGTTTTATCCTGATGTTTAGTTTTCTACCACCGTGAGATGAAGAACGTGGTGAGATTTGGTTTACGTTGGGGTCACTTAGGTGTGGTGCAAGTTGCAAAGTCCTCAACAGGCCTCTGGAATGAATTAAGGAGCTTGAATCATAAGACACACACACACACACACACACACACACACACACACACACACATACACAATTGATAAAGCAGATGTGGCCAACAAACCTGATGTGTGGCTGAGAAAAAGAGGACCTTGCAGGGCTACTGAGGACCTACAGTTCACATCACACTCTTTCCACAACACACACCCTTAAAGTAGCCACAAAATGGTTAACTGAAAATGTGGCTGCATAAAATTTCCCCAACGATAGTTTTCTCTTGTACTGGATAATTTAGACCCAGTTTGTCATGTATACAGGTTATTATGACTCTACAGTGCATGATCTTCACACAGATTAATGTGTTTTAGCTGGGCTTCAGCAAAGTTGCAGTAAACATTTATTTATAAATAAGAACACTATCAACACATTCCTAAAACAAAAAACTGTTTTTGCCACCTGGGATTGTGGCCATACCCACCTCTTCGATTTTCGGCTGCACATAAGTCAAAGATGAGGGCCGGATGCAGCTGTAATATTTCTACGGTCTTAAAGCAGAGGTGCTCATTGGGCAGTGGACCCATGCCCCTTGTAGATGTGCCTGCAGACAAAACATTTTTTCATTGTGTATTGGTTGCGCTGCTTGTTTTAATTTGGTTTTTTTGGAAATTTTTGAGCAGCATTAGGCCATTAGCAATATTTCAGTTTAAGTTAAACAGTCCAAAAAGCTTGGTCACACCCCAGGCCCTGAACGCATGGGAGGCCATGTGGTGTTATTAAGCCACCTTTCAACTGCCGCTTAACTGGTCACTTTTTTTACTTTTATGAGGAACAAATAAGACAAAGACATTATAGGAAAAAGAAAACCTTGTTTTTAGTGTAAAAAGGAAGTCTGTAAAAGGTCAGTTACATAACGAAAAAAAATTCTTTTATTATTTATTATTTATTTATTTATGTTTAGCATTTAGTTGAATGAAATAGAGCATGGCACGTAAATCAGTTTGTCTTAAATATCCTTCCACTATTTATACAAAAAATCCAGAAATTTCCTTACTGTAACAACATGCGAAACAGTTAAAGTTTGTTTCCAAAGTTCCCAAAAACCCCATTGTGACGTGAACTTTGCTGCCGCTATTTTCAGCAGCCAAATTATCATAACTAATGAAAATAATTTGCTCACTGTTCCAACTTCCTTGCTGTAACAAATAATGGCACTGATACCTGTACTGATACCGTGGCCCACGGAATATTTAAGGAACACCTCAACGCAAACTATTTACACCGGGACTTCCGCTATTAAGAAAATGTGCCACTACAAAGCCTAAATTAACACGAGCAATTTTTTTCCACCTTTTATTTATAACTTCGCAAGCTGGAGGAAAACAAAGGGCTCGAAGTACACAGTAAAATCAATGCCTGTCTCACACATATTTGTGGACACAGCAAAAACATTGTTCTCCTGTTTAGCCTTTTATGAAAAGACCTTTTTGTGTCCGTCTAATATTTTGTATTTATCGATGTCACACCCATGACACACGCATGTAAAATTAAAATGGACGTAAAGGTCATCATTCAGGAATAATCATCCCTGGTAGTAAATTTGATATACAATACATTCATTTGACACGTGGAATAGTTTAAGCGTGACACATTAAGCTGCACAAGGGCACGCAGAATATGCATGTGAGGGGGCAAGACAGCATGACTGAACACATCTTTTATCCCCAGTCAATCACACTTCTTTACTACCAATATCAGCAGAGCCTAGCAGTGGACATAAATTACAGCCACTGTTCACATTGCCAATAACTTTTGAAGGAGAGGAGCCCACAGTCTGGTACAAGACCAAGAACATAAGTGTCTACAAGCAGAGCATCAGTCTAGTCATCACAGTCTGAGGGAAGTCCTTCGGGATAATGTTTTCTGCACAGTGGGAAACTAACATCATGTTCAGCAGGTTTGTCTGCTATTATTCATGAATCCGCTTTCAGTAACCGCTGGTCCAGCATGGGGTTCTGATGGTTTGGACCCTGTCCCAGCAGCACAGGGTAAGAGGCAGGGTACACCCTGAACGGGACACCAGCCCACCCCGGGTATTCATACACATATACACATTAAGGGCCATTTGGAGTTATCGCTTCACATGAAGCACGTGTCTTTGGACTGTGGGTAGAAAATGGAGCACCCAGAGCAAAGTCTATTTATTACTATTTGTTTGTTCCTATTGTTAACATGAAAAATAATTAACGCTTTTATCTCCAATGACTTTATATGTTAAACAAGCAACTTTACTATAACTGTGGTGCAACTATAGTTGAGGCCTCTTTGAAAAAAGTCTGCGTTACACCAATAAAGGTGTTCCTTTTAGCACCCTTGCATTTGCTGTCTAGATAAAATTATTAAATACCATATATAACTATTATTTGGAGTGATTATATTATTGCTAGAACTATTACTATTATTATGATCATTACTATATGTTTTGTTCTAAAACAACTGGTTAATGAGTGGGTGAGTTACTTCTGCTTTCTTTCCACTGTCCTTCCACATGTAGAAATAATATACAGATGGTCCCTGACTTACAATGGGGTTCAATTTTGATAAACCCATCGTAAGCTGAAAATAAATTTAATACAACTGACTTGCCCTCACGCCTGTGGCCGCTTCAGCAATGGAACGTAGGCAGTCTCTCTGCCCCCATCTTCAGACTGAGCACTGATTGGAGTAGGAACAAATCGTGGATGGGATTTAATTCCTTCCTGGACCTCCTGTCAATGCTCAGTTTCCGCTGCCCCTTGTGAACTCTCCTGTTACCACTGTCTTGCTATTTTATTTATTTTGTTTATTTTGAACTGCAGCAATTGTATTCCATTTTTATTTACTACCAACCGCTAATGTTTAGCGCTAGCTCCTGGCTAACGGCAATGCTCTTCGTTGGAAACAACACTCTGTAACTTTAATGAGTGAGTTAAACGGAATTTAAACTTATCATCATGGTGTCTCGCGATTGCTTCCACCAGCTCATGCCATAACACCTACTGAATATCAAAGCCAAGCCTAGTCTAGCTTGTTGCATTCATATACTTTTCAGAAGACACAGATGGGTGTTTCGTAGACATGATGGATGCACAAAACACAACGCAGATACGGGGGTAATCAAAAAAGAATGCTGGCAACACAGAACACTGTAAAGTATCGGTTGCGTACATTAGTGACTGCATGGCAGACTGGGAGATGTGGAGCGCTGCCGCTGCCCAGCACCATGATGAGATGTGTATCGCTTGCCTAAGAAAAAATCAAAATTTGAAGTACAGTTTCTACTGAATGCATTTTGCTATCGTGCAATTGTAAATTTGAAAAATTGTAAGTCGGACCATTTGTACTCATATACGTACTTACTGTTACAATGGAATGATGGCAATAACTGTTTCAGGCAATAGACTACAGCAGATATTTCAGTTCAAAATCTGTATAAAGCTACAGCTAAACTCAAATATAATAGCTGATAACTGACAGATTTCTAGGCCTAAAGGGATCAAATTCAGCAGGAATTCAAGGCCCGTCTACACCGCCACCATTCTCAAAAAATTATTCCAAATTAGGACTGGTTTTATTCATCTGGGCAGTTTTGAGACAACAGGGTAAACCTTTAAATCTACTTAACGCTGCGGCTCAAGTGTGGGGGCTGCATTCAGCAACAAGGTTGTATGCAGCTTTGCTGCATCTTTTCTGCGGGATGCGTGCATAACCGCTAATATGTTTAACCGCAAAATCACTCCAACTGATTTAGACAAAGTCACACACGAAGGCAAAGAACAATTAAAAGCTTACATTCAGTGAGGCGTTCCAAAGCGCCCGATTTCATCCATCTCGGCATGTGAAACAGACATCAGCAGTTTATATTATTCGAGTGATTCGATAGTCCTGCAAGCATAACGGAGGATATCACTCTGATCACTGTTCATTAGGCAGTGAACGGTCATTAAACTAATGGTAGATCACAGAGGAATATTTATTTGCAGAGCCAGCAATCGCCCCTGAGGTTGATAGTTCACCTTGTGAGTCATAATCTGCCTTAGAAGAAGGCTTGGAAAGTGCATAATTTGGGCTGGGAAACATCAACAGAAAACTGCAGGACATAGGAGGGGTGGGGTGGGGGGTTAGTAGCAATTTAATGTATTTTTTTAATAATCTGTTGATGAGGAAGGCAACCAAGCAGATATTAAATAAAAGACGCTTGATCAAATTAATAATTGCATTCATTTCTTTTATTTGGAAAATATCTTCTAATAAAACTACCCAATATCATTAAATGAGTAAAAGAGTTGGGCAAGATGGATAGTTACACAACTGCGTGTACATTATTGGTTTTAGTATTTCAGTGTAATGAGTTTGCTGGTAAAGGGGGGGAACATCATTAGGACACAGAAAAACATGCAGCACCACAGCGCTAACACCCTAAATCCAGGTTTATTCAAGTTTAATAGCTGCAATAAATAGCACCTCAGCCTGCAGCAGAAAAGATAAAATAATGTAATGATTAAATTTGAGCCATATCTTAATTTCACCGCTGTGCTGTCTTACATCAAAATACAGCATGAAGACATTTTGTTAACGTATGTCCCCATATTCCATCCAGCCGGCGAGCGATGCCTCCAGACCTTCGCATAAACAGCAACACAGCACTGGCAGCCAATGGAGATTTCACAGAGGAACACTGAAACAACTGAGATTAAAAAAGCATTGGTTATTATCAATATTATTAATAATAAGCACGAACAGCCTTAATTTGAAATTCCATTCCAAGTAAAGTGAAAAATTAATACTGGTAAAGCAGACTGATACTGATGTGCATAAAAGCTTGTTTCTAAAGAATTTTTTAAAAATTCTCTCAGACATAAAAATCATAACATGTGGATGGAAAAGTGTGGCAGCTAGTTAGGCAGATGTATGTATCGTTCACACATTTGCTTACAAGTTTGAGTTTTGCTAGGTATGGTGATAGAATAAACCCCATTATCCATCTTAAGTGCTAAACACCATCCAGCAATTAGAAATTTCCCTCCCGTGTTCATCACCTTTTTATGTTCTTCTTTCAAAGTTTTATTTTGTTATTAGCACATCATGTCTGTATGCAGTTACTTGAAAACGTGAGCTACATTAATGGCATCATCAGGTGGCAAAATCAAATTCCACCTCCTACTGCAGCACCCTTGAACCTAGTACCGACCCTGAATTGCTCCAGTAAAAATGCCAAGCTGTATAAATGGGCAAATCCTTATAAGCAGACAGTTTTACATCAACAGTCAGCTCTGGAGAAAAACATTGGCTAAATTTAACATTGGTGTCCAGAACGTCATCTCAGTAAGCACCACTATTTGGCTTTTGTCTCAGCTGGATTACAACAACTGAAGACTGAGGTGGGTGCTAATCTTGTCAGCAAAGAACTAGAAAGCGCATTTCCAGCGCGCATAGGACCATCAGAACTGCACCGATGAGGAGGAAGTGGGGAAAAAAGTTGCCTGGTCAGATGAATCCCAGTTCCTTTTGGTTCCTGCTGATGAGAATTTGGCAAAAGCAGCACATGTCCATGGAGGCGTCTTGGTGTGGTTGGTGGTGGCAGTGTGATGGTGTGGGAAACATTTTCCTAGGGTCCCAGTATCCACTGAAGAACATCTGAATGACACAGGATATCTGAACATGGTTGCTCACCAAGTTCATCCCTTCATGGCTACAGTGTACGTACAGTCAGATGGACAATTCCAGCGTAATAATGGACTGTGTCACACGGTTCATCATCACCAAATGGTTTCAGGAAGGAGATAGCAAGTTTCCACTGCTTCAGTTGTCTCAGCAGGTTGTCAATCCTGTGCAACATCTTTGGGGTGGGGGGTGGGGGTCTGTTTTTACAGCAAGATTGTGTAGCCACTCAGTTTGCAACAACTACACAGCAAACTCATTTCCACACAGTCCAATATTCCTGCACGATGCATCCAGCATCTTGTAGAATCCATGCACAGACTAATAGATGCTGCTCTGAGGCCCAAAGGAGGTGGAGCAACTGTAATAGATAGGTGTACCTAATAAACTGGCAACTCAGTGTATTGCGATGCAGTTGTTTACTCTGTTGCATCTCACTTTGGAGAAAAGACTCTGTCCATTGTGTAAATGTACATTCAGTTGTGTATGTAGATCAAGCACACCGCGGTCTGCTATGGCGGTCCTATAAATATTACATGGACTTACACTGTGTACAGGGTACCATGCTAATTGTCAGGATTAATGAAAATGCAGTATACTTATTCAGAGGATTTTTAAATACTTATTGTAATGTCTGATAGCCTAATTATATGGAAATAAGTATATACTGTAGATTCCATACACCGACAGCAATGCAAGACTAAAGCTGTGTTTTGTTGTGGCATTGCTTTAAGGAAACCCAAAGTATTTATTAATCATTTAGCTTTGTCCAAGGCACCTTCGATATGAAGACTGTACAGTAAGCTACTGTTCAATGAATTAATTATTATAATCGTACAGTAGGGTCAAGGGTGCTGCCACAGGAGCAAGGATTTGAACTCAGGGCCTCCAGAGTGCCATGAAGGTATTTTAAGCACCGGCCTTTCTGCTGCCCCTGAGCAGCAAAATGGTGGCAGTCACTCATCTTCAGTAAAACAAAGAAAACAATTAAAATCTGTTATTTCAACTACTAAATGATTTGTGAATTTAACTCCATAATGCAAGCGAGAGAGCTGCATGAGCAAAGCAGAATCCTACAATACACGATTATGAATGGAAATTACTCCCCTTTAACCCCCTACGGTGCCAGGCCTCGGTGCTGTGAAAAAGCTCCCTCTCAAGTAGAAGATAAACACGAGTCTTTGCACCGAAACAGCGAACGAAACAAAAGGCGAGCAGTAACTGTTTAATCCGCTCGTAATTATTCTGTCAATTGGTCCAGCCGGGGCTGAGGACGATGATCTCGCAGCCGCCTTTATGTCCCGGCTATTCGGCCGATCTGTTTCACATCTGATTCAGCAATGCTCCAATCGGAGGAGAAGGCCGTGATTAATAACATTATTTATGTGGCCTTTCCAGAGGTAATAACTGGTCCCTAATGTCAATAATTACTTTCGATCTTAATCGCAAAGGAGCACAAGACAGCATCATCATCACCGTCATCATCATCATCATACAAAAGTCCCTTAGATGCAATTGCCTTGACTGTAAATTACAGTTTCCATTAAACAAAACAGTGAATTGACTATTGTTTAATAAGGCTTCATATTTCAAAACGGAATGAAATTGCATTGTATGATAACGCATGGTTTTATTATGTGCGTTCGCACCTTTGCACTGCTATACGTTTGTGGTTATTAGAGAATATATTAACTGCAGGGAAATGCAATCTGCCTGCACTTTAAAAATTCATAAAATGTTAGGTAATTATACTACATTTTAAATGTGTTCACTTAAAATCAAACTGTTATTTAGAAAGAAATCTAGCTGGGAAATATGAAGGAGAAACAAGGACGCTGGGCGCTAAGCTGGGTTCACAAAGGTAAGGTTTGGTATTTCACACCATTTGTTCCCCCTCACACGGCAAGTTTTTTTTTTTTT
The DNA here is from genome assembly GCA_018136845.1 of Heterotis niloticus. Classification (NCBI taxonomy): domain Eukaryota; kingdom Metazoa; phylum Chordata; class Actinopteri; order Osteoglossiformes; family Osteoglossidae; genus Heterotis; species Heterotis niloticus. The sequence goes on along the minus strand of CM030901.1, from coordinate 12,411,206 downwards.
TTGCAATATTTCACTGTTATGTCATGTAAATTTATTACAGGTGAACACACACCTGCTCTGGTGTTCTGTAGGTGTTTGCCACCGGGAAGACTGGCCCGGTTCCCCTCGGCCCGATTCCCCCAAAGAGGTGGCGGCTGAGCCCTGGCAAGGACATTTGCTCCAGTTAATCGGCACATCAGGTAGGGGGCGTCACGCCACCCAGGTGCGCAACTGCAGAAGTCAGACCTACCGTGAGACTCAGGCCCACCTTCACGGCCCTTCCCTTGAGGCTGTCAGCTCCTGACCCGGCACGGGTGACCTCCAGCTGCTCATCGTCAACCACCCTGGCCTCCATCTAGAAGTACGGATATCGAATAACTCGCACTGTATGCAGGGAGCCAAACGCTGTGTGAAATTTAATATTCAAACAGGCTATTATTCCAGAACACAAAGTCTGTGCAATCTGTGATCTATATTTAAACAGGAAGCGTTTTTTTTTTTTTTTTTAAATTTATACACTCAAAAATATACAGCAGGTGTAGGCTATTGTGACCTGCACTGTGTCCCAGAAACACTATCGATTAATTAAAATTATTATTTGGACAGGAAATAACATCCCCAGATGTGACTAAGTTACTTATTAGCCCACTTTCCCATTAGTAATTTGCTTTTACCTGCAAAAGCCAGCTGAAGTCACTTTATATTCAAGCAATAAGTTGAATTAATCGGTTACATTCAAGGGCAACACAAAAACCTGCAGCCCTATTGGCCCAGGCAAGGCCTCCCCTACAGTACAAAGAAAAGATATAATTATGGATATGAATAGAACTACTCTAAGTTTATTTATTTTATAGAGCATTTACCCATGCTGTTTGGTGTTGTGTTCAAGGTGCAATTTTATTTAAATGTTAAAAAAAAAATAATTGTTTAACCTTGAGGTGCCGAAAATATATCTTAACTGTGTTTCATTAGCATCACAGCATTCTTTTAAGTTATTTTTTTAAACTTGCTTTTCAGTGCTTGTCTTCCACCGGACAGTACGTGACAGACAGATCAAACAACAAAGTGATCAACATTTTCCCCCATTTAGGCATCTGTTTTAAGGACAGGACCTTCACCTTTACCTGATCTACGGGAAGGTCCACCTTCGTTCGGCCATCTTCCCGCACCTCCCTCGCACCCATGGTTTCCTTTCTTCTGTCTTTTGCCACAAATACGCTGCCCTCTGCAGAAAGTGATTAATCACAATAACTGTGACACCTGGCAGTCCTTTAGGTGGCGGCACTGTTTTCATCCTTTCTATTTCTCTAATGCAGCTGCAAAGGTAATCAATCCACCGCATCGATCAATATACTGTATATCTGCACAAAGAGGCCCGATGTAGTAATACTGCACAGATTAGGTGGCCAGTGGTAAAAAAAAGACAGGGGCACTTTATGCAAAGGGATCCTGCTACCTTTTGGTACAGGTCAGAGGTTTTGATCAGGTGAAATGTAAAGCAGAACTAATATGAATATCTATATGAAACAATGGTCATATACAAGGAGGAGAGAAGAAGAATGTTGCAAGGAGCTCTGTGTGAGCACCGCTCATTAAATATGGATTTTTAATAGCAACAAGAATGTGTCATTCAGGCAGAACATCACAAGGTCTCACATCAATTCATGGGACATAGGGACTGTATCAATAACTGATGGAGAAAGAGGACAGAATAAATTGAAATTACCTTCAATAAATAAGCAAAACCTGCAGTCTAGCAAGATGTTAGACATCTACACATCTTTGCTTCACTGTTATTCGACCCTTTCTGTTGGCTCCCACATCCCACGTGTTAAATGATCCGGGTTGTAATGTATGGCACTTGAAAATACATACCATCCTCTCGCTGTAAAACGCTGACGTGCACAAACCTCCCAGACTTTGCTCATGAGGAGCGGTGAGAAGCTAAGCTAGTTTAGCAGCGAAGAACCCTTAAACCCCCTTTAACAAGCATTCTGTACTGCTCTGGGCTCATAAAGTTTAATAACAGGAGATTTAACCAGACTCACATTCGGGACGGTCTGACAGTGGACCCCCACCCCTGCCGCCACCAGCTCATCCAACTGTCACCAGTTGGTGTATTAAAAAGCGCAGCCTATGCATTGGTATTTCAGCCATTAGCAATGACTTTTATGGGGAGGCCTTTGCCGCATGGGATGATCGAGTGTCCAGAGTCGGCCTGCAGACGACCCACTCGGCGTTAACGTGGACCGGACGCGGCAGGAGGAAATTCAACTCCGCCTCAGGACTATTGGCTCGGCACTGTGTGAAGTAATGGCACCTCTTAAATGCCGCAGCATTAGTCATGCTATGATCTCACAGCATCTTTAGGCAGGATCGTTTCTGAACTCGATATGCTGGTGTCACCGGGCAGCCATTGTTAAAAAAAAAAGAAAATCTCTCTCTCTCTCTCACACACACATTAAAGTGACACGTGTCCAAGAATTAGAAAAACCCTTCCTCTGCAGCAGTGTGTCTTCATTCTTCATTCCTTATCATCCATGAACTGATTAAACTGTTCTACCCTCATGCTCACAAGCGTCCCAGCATCCCATTCCACAGCGTAGGGCCTAATGGAATTTATTTATGATTTAGAGAGTTTTATTCAGTTTCAAACCTTGTTTCGTTAAATATTCACCTCTTAGGGAAGAATTTGCTGTACAACGTATTTCCCCAATGTAGGGTGTCCCCGGGAGAGCATCTTGCAAATTACAACTAACCTAAAGTAATCCCAGAACCGCGCATACCCGCATGCATGTGCACGCACACACACACACACACACACACACACACACTCAGGATGGAACATCCCCATAAAACTATTTTACATAGGTTACATTTGGAATAAATGTTCTACAAAGTACTGTACAGTGTATAAAGGGGTATAAACAAACAAACAAATGCCCACCACCGCTACAGCAGGTCCAGGTTCTGCCCCTTAAGACATGAAGGATTTCAAACCTGTTTTCAACAGTTAGGGGTCAGTCTGAGAGGGTTGCTGCACTTACCTCCTGTTGATAGGACGTTTGAAAATTTGGAGATGTGCTTCTGAGCTTTCTCTCGCTTCGGAATGGTGTAGAAGGAAGAACCCAAAGTTTTTTGCGGTGGCGGCAGTGGCTCACCATCTTCCGGATCTTCCGCGAAAAAAGGGGCCCTTTGATCTGAAAGCTTCACAGAGCAAAGCCAATGTGAACGAGGGAGCTGACTCCAGAGCTGCAGAGTTCCATTTCCTCCACTCCGTTCTGACAAAAATACTGTATTACATAAACACATATCTATGCAGTTTCACTAGGTACATAAGAATACAAACTTGTTTCCCCCCTTTTTTCCTTCGCTACACATTTTTTTGCTTCATTCTACATTGACCTCAATTTTTCATGAGCCGATGTGTTTTGCAGGCCTCCCGCGACTCCCAAAGTATTGAATTCATCTGGTTCCAATACATCCCATGTACAGCCTATCAATCACCAGAGAGCACAGCGAACTAATCATTTATTGATGAAATAGGGCAGCCATGAATTTCTAACTGCATTCGTCTTATTTATCAAGATCAAACAATGAAAATCCAAACAAGCTAAAAGGGAAAAGAGTTCTAGGGAATAACTTATTCTTGGGCAGCCTGCAGACGGGTATTGATGAGAAGGAGCTGGGAACCAGACACAAGGAGAGAAAGGCAAAGCAAACAGCAGGGAAGGAGACGACGACTTCGGCGCACGGCTTGGGCTATGAGGCAGGCGTCCATATTAGCGCTTCCCCGCAAACTAATTTTCCCTTCACATGATCTGTGCAGTCACTCCTAGGTAGGGAAATGCATGATCTTAATGTTCTTTTTTTATGTTTGCTTCCACTGCTTAAAGGTTGTTAACTGATCCACGCCTCCCACAAGAACACCCTTCGGGCAATGGTGTTTGTTAGCTCGCCAACACTGCGCCAGGGGGAATGGTGGAACAGTTATTTTGTTTGTTAGCACTAAGGCAAACTTTGTTTGCACCTTTGAATATTAGGAACTGACACCAGGTACAAAAAGCAAAGGGCTGGAGTTGCCTGGGATTTTAACTTGGGAAAGGTTAGTTTAGCGGACACCGCTGACCAGCTTGTCGGTTAGAAATACATAAAATGCAAATTAATGCTTTTTTAAATGTAATACTTAGTGCGACACCTCTGTTGGGGCCGGGTTGTGCTTTCAGACACACCAGTCTCTTCCTTATTAATATGGCTAGCGCGACTGCTATGACCCCAAGGCTGTCTAGGCGTACAGGGGGCTGTGCCATACACTGTAAAAGTTATTTTTGAATGAAGTGACAGGACAGGTGGGTGTAATAAACAAATACACGTATTTAACTGTAATGGTGCAACACAAATACAAAATCAAAGCACCGATTTAAACCAAACAAATAATCTAAATAATTTAAATCTTTTATATACGACTTGTTAACTGCAAAAATGAAAAACAAAAAGTGGTGCAAAACCCAAGATAAAGTCTCATAGAGTCGCCGGCCTCACTACATTGCTCTATACTGGCCGCGTAAAACAAACAAACAAACAAGCAAATGGAACTTCCAACAACCACCAAAATAAGGATCACCAGAGTAAGGCAGAAAGGGCAACGGTAAAGTCTCTGGCACAGGACGGTCTTGCTCAGCTTCACCTGAGAAGCGCTTTTATCTCCAGAAAATGAACAGTCTTAAAAAAATTCCCTGGACATCTTTTGCAAAAAAACAAACAAAAAAAAAATCTATGCAATACAGTGAAAGATTGTGGGTCCTGCATCTGTTATAGATGCAATGTGAGAAATTAAATGAATAAAATGTGTTCATCATATATTAACTATTAACATTTTTTAAAATGCCATTTTCAGTAAAATTTTTGGTGTTTAGACAATCAAAATAATTAAGAACGAGGACTCCAGATCACTTTGATACTAAAATCGGTGGTCTTCTGTACCGTGTTTAACAGCACAGGGCAGAAGAGGCAGTGGGTGTAGTCGGTGTGTGAAGCCTCAGACAGTGGCTGTGTATGGCTTTTCAAGTCCGGAAGACACTGATATGATAGCAGGAGCCAGACAATGCACTGGTGTCCAGATCAAACAACCACCCCTGGTGTGGGGGGGCAGAGCGACTGAATGGGGGTTACATGTAGCGAGAGACCGGTTCACACCCCTTATACACCCATCACCGCCACCACCAGACATGTTGAGATCACTTTGGAACTGGTCTTACCCAACCCAGTGGGTTCACACAAAGAAAATGGGCCACTTTCCACATAGTCAGTATCATGACCGGGTCTAGTCCAGAAAAGGGATCGCAGTCCACCACAGCTGCTGCTCCAGGTGCCTCTTCCATGGCCATTCCAGCTCCAACCCTACTGTGGTGGTCAATCCAGGCCAGCGCACAGTACAGTAACACTAATTGTTCAGCATTAAAACAACCACACAGAGCTTCTCTGTTGATCCTATCTGGGGCCAAACGCTGTTCACAACCACATTTAGGGTAGAAAATGTATACATCATTGTACGTTATAATCCGAGGTTAAAATCCCATTTTGGAAGCGAGGGGTGGGCTATGAAATGAAATGAATGACTGTGCTGAGAAGAGCCACTAATACTGTCAGCGTGATGTCAGTTTTCCACACCACTAGACCCCCAGTGATGTGAGGGTCTTAGGACTCCTAAGACAACATCGCCCTCTAAAGGTAAATATGAGGTAAGAAATGTGGCCCATGTTCAGTATTTGGGCTGCCTTACTGTAAATACAGTATGTAACATTGTACGGATTATTTTCTGTAAGGTTATTATAACAGAAACCCTGTAGACAACACTTATTGGCATTCATATTTTATACCCAGAGGCTGCACAATTTATGTGTGCATTATTTTAATGTGCTCACATTTTGGCAAATCTTAACTCAGACTTTGATCCACTTAGAACTGTACTTAATAACGTAATACATTAGCAGCCAAAGAAATGATATTTTTTTAAATATCTCAGTACTGAGAATAATTATTTATGAACACTGGTTTCTGAACCAATACAAACTTTTAAATAACCAAACACACCCTGGAATCACCAGCTGCACTTTCTGCCTACCAGAAACAGCTCAAGCAAGTGCTGCTCCCCCTGGATAAATAACCCCACATTTCTGCATATTTTGGCGAGAAATAACTGATCCACAAAGGAAAATCATTCATCTACAATTTAAATCGGCACCGACAAGGGTGAAGCTATCATTTTTCTTGTTTATAATAAACAGGCGTAACTTATTTCTCTGTTGATCCTATCTGGGGCCCAAAGTGCTGAGCTTGCAGGTCCTTTCCTGAGCTCCGTTCCGTCTCCTCATCCCTGCTGCTCCCCAGTAGCTGTGATGTGTGGCCACCCCCCTTCCGGCACCATCTACTTAATCACAATACAGGTTGTCTCATTCAGCAGGAGTGATTTTTTTTTATTTTATTTTATTTTTTCCCACCCCGCTAGATCAACCCACACCAAAGCCACCATCTTGGGGATTCTTATCTAAGTGGAAGAGAGGGTAACGCCGTGCCTCACGAAGACAGTGATGGATGATGGAGGGGTGTCCCACGCAGCATCAGACACTGAGGCCGTTCCACACATTATCACGAACCGCGGCGCAGCGAGACAACACAGGGTACAGTGAAGGCCTGGATTCTGCAACTGCATCTGCAGGGAGAATTCTAGCAGGCAGGAGCAGGAGCAAGACACGCGCTCGCCGCTTGGCCTGCCACATAACACAATTAAAAAGAAACAGCTTCTGCTATGTCTAAAAGGTGCATAGTTGTCACACAGATAAGAGCACTTGGCGCTGACTGCACGAGGCCTTCATCTCTGCTGTAAAACCATAGCTCGGTATGCCTGACTGCATTCTTGCGCAATCTTTGTGGTCACTTGTTGGCGGTTAGATTTCCTTTCCATCTGTTCACAATTATAAAGACAACTGTATGTGCAAGTGTATAAGAGGCGACGGCAAACACGTTTTCACATCCTTACATGGATTGTCAAGGATGAACCGGCACATTCACGCTTCCACGGGAAAATTGTGGCAGACGTAAGCCGCACTTGACAGGGATTTGTGTTTCCAATGTTTTTGAACAGCTAAAAAATATATCACCCCGTCAGCAGGAAATGGTGTTCAAATATAACAAATAACCTTTGACAGGTAATACTGTTTCTTTATAAGTTAAGGATTCACTTTAGATACTTTTACTCCACAGCATCTTACACTGTTAAGCTATTTATGATGTTTCACTCATTACAGCAGCAAAAGGAAATCTCTACTCCGTTATTTTTGGGGATTACAGTAGGTGATGGGACTCAAACGTGGGACCTTTGCATGGAGGGAAGAAGCTCAAACTACTATTTCACCTGCTGTTTTAAGAAGAGTAATGCTGTAGCTAAAACGTGAGTGATTTAAAAACTAGCATTAGCATCGTCTCCATTGGCATCCACTGTAGTCGAAAAGGACCTACAGACCAGGACTTCACCATTCCCTGCGCTCCTGTATGAATGCGTCCATGTGGGGTCAAAAGTCGAAAATCTTTTTTTTTTTTTTGCTTCATTGTGGTGCCATGAGCTCGTTGTCCCTTTCAAAGCTGCTGACTCCCTTCTAGCATTTAAGAAGGGTCTCAAAGCCCATTTATGTCCCGATCTTCTGAAAACGTTGTGATTTAATCCACCACCATATGGTACCACTGTGAATGTATTTGCTGTTTGCCTGTCACTTCTCCAGGCAGCTGTGTGACTGATGTGCACTAGTAAAGTACAGGTGTCAGACAAGCAAGCTGTACTTTGAAAGTTCTGCGTCTGAAAAGTTCTTGTATTCCTGTCGAATGTAACTTACATCCTCAGAGATTCATACCATTTTAGAAAAGTGTGCTTAATGGACAAACTGAGGCCACAAGGGGTGTAGCGGTTGGCATTGCCACCATTGCATTTGAAGGGCATTACTTTGAATCCCACCCTTGGGCAAGGTGCACCCATAAAAAAATTACCCACCTCTAGCTTACAAGAGTTCACTTCACAGGAAACTGACAGCTAAATTAATAAAAAAAAAGATATAAATGTAGTAGTGGCCATTCGTCGGAAAAAGTGTTAGGTCCCCTGTATATTTGAGCCGTGCAAAAATGTTAGCGATCGCAGTTGAAGCATCCCTACTTACTGCATCTTTTGTGTGTTTCAGTTTTCCTGCAGCTGGAAGTCCACGATGGACCCTGGTTTGGAAAACAGAACAGGTGAAAGGAGAATGAGGGTATGGGGCTGTCATGCACTGCTAAAAGCAGAGTGCAGCCTTTACCCTTTCTCTTTGTCCCAGGTGGACCCTCTCTTCGGAATACACTGGAAGTATGGAAGGAACCGGAATTTCTCTGCTCCCACTGCAACGTAGTACTGGTAGTTTTCCAGCTCGATGGAGCCAAGTAGAGGAGTCCCATCTAGAGTGCACAGTCTGGACAACAGCCGTAAAACAGAAAGACTGTGGGTGTTAAAGTGAGTAGGCACAGTTTAAATAAATAAATACATTTTATAAAACACATTTATGGCCATTAACCTTGACCATGATGTGGGAGTCTTTACATTAATAAAAAATTATAAATAGCATACACAGCACTGGTATCAGATTGATGTAGAATAGCATTTCAAAATATCTCAAAATATTTTTTTTTATACATAGGTTTGTGCAAAGCAGATTGCAGTACACACCTGCATCGTCGTACACCAGTGTAAATGATTCTTAGAAATCGCTCCATTGCCACAAATTTGGGCGGTGGGAAGCCATGTCTGTTATTTATTGCGAATTATAGAATATTTCTTGCGGTTTTCTTCCTGGTTCATGTGAGAAACCCCAGTTACCCCTTGCACTGTGAAGTAGCTATTTCAGCGAGATCAAGACGCATTAAACGCCAATTACCTAATAATAGTTAATGAGGTCATTAATATGCATTTGTGTGATTATACGCAGGTAGATTTTATTTTGTGCCATAAATGATTATGTTTCGCCCTTACAAGGAGTAATAGCAAGGAACGTTTAATAGTCACATTCATGTAAAAATTAAATAAAAACAATAGAAAATAGAAAAAACAATTAAATGTAACCACAGTAATGGGCTGTTAGTGTAATGAACTGTTACTGAGGGGCTGGCCCACTGAACAGAAGTGAGCAAAATGACAACGTGCGCCTGGCATTCGAACCCAGGCCACACGAGGCAAAGACAGAGTGCAGATGCTGGGCACAGTGACGCCACCTAGTGTCGCATTTGTACTCTGGACCGCTTAGACTATTTGATGTGCTTTGGCTTTACTCAAACGGCACTCAATATGCTGGGATTTTGCAAAACAAATACCAAGATGGGTATTAAATGTTAATTAATAGCAATATCAGGAACTCAAATACCAGGGTATTGGTGTAGCTAATGATCAATTTTACAGTGATTCAGTGACGTAAAGACCTGGATCATTTCTGTTGCATTGATAAACCCCTTGATGGCATGCAGTAAGTAGAAATGGGGAATTTCTCCAGGGATGCTTGTATTACAGGGTGGCAGCCCTAACAGCCACACCGCCCGCTGTCCTCACCTGAGATACAAATGCTTGCTTTATAGAACCTTGAGTATGACAGTTTGTACACAAATAAATTTCTTTTCACCAACTGATTTTTCCAGTAAAACATACCATTCTTATTTATACTTAGGTCAAAACACATAAACTCTCACCTGTGAACAGCTCCTGTGCGCAGATGGACCTTCTGTGTTACTAAGGCCAGAACGTTGTCCCACTTTTTAAGAGTGTACTTTGGTATTAGTACACGAGCTGGAGGAACCAAGATATCTCCATTGGTAAAGACACTACAAAACACAACAGCATCAGTGCATGTTTTCATTCAGCAAGTTTTTATGCAGAGACTGAAACATTTGGGCTCACGTTGGTCGGTACAAACACCAAAGAGAAGATCCAATGAACAAGCAGATATTTCATGCAGCACAAAAGTTATTAAACCAATTCAAAACATATTCAATCTGGTGATAAAATCCTCCAAATTAATCATCTGTTAAATAGTGTGCCTGAAACCCATCCATCTACAGGCTCCAGCATATTTTAGAAAACCCACCCACGTGAAGTTTTTGCCAACATGGCAATTCATCAAAGCAGCTTGGAGGCAGACTCACTTGATGGTGCAGGATTCGTTCACCACTTTTCTCCAGCGTGAGGAAGCCACTATTCTACTGTGAACAACAGGTTGTATCTGCACACAATAAAAGGTGAAAATGTGGCCTGAATGAACAGCAGGAGTTGCACAAATCACACAGCAGTCAATCCAGCAGCACACAAAGTTTTAGCAACTCAACACCGAAGGTGAAGCTCGCAGCCCAGGACGACGCCGTAAAGCCAATGCGTTCCTCTAACAGTCTTCTTGGTGCTCCCAGTTTATTCAGTACAGGTCTTTGCCAACAATTCTGCTGCTTCTGTAATCCATGGGTAGTGTTCTGGCCATTTTTCGGTGTTCGGTGTGTGTGTGTGTGTGTGTGTGAGACACCACATTCATGTGCAAATCTTGAATTATGCAATTGTCCTGTTTATTATTGTCTCACCTATCCATTTGCTGTGGCTCGGCAGATCTGCCGGACATAGCACAGATGTACAAAGTAAATTGAATTTGGAATAAATTTATTCTGAGTAAAATTTAAACTCGTCAGTCGCATGCATTCAAAGGCCAAGGATGTCAAGCCTTGAGGGAACCAGATGACTGTACTTATGAGAGATGAAAATTATTTTGACCAGACCACAACCCAAGGATTAAAAGTGTTTCAATGATGCGCACGTTTGTTAGCCAGGATGTTTCATAAACTTGGGACAAATCGCAGACAGGTATACATGACGGGACTCGAACATTAACTCCAGCACTGGAAACATTAAAATCGAGAAGAGCAAGCAAGATTTTTTTTCAATGTGATTTATCAGCGTTTCCAGAAATATTCACACTTAATTTCATTTCAATTTGCTATAAATACAAGGCAAGTCAAAAAGGATGGAACATTTCCATAAACGTATTCCTCGGCAACTAAGTTACCATAGCAGAAATCCTTACAGCTTGCAAGTGGCAGAATGTGGACATAGTTAAAGGGTGACTACAAACTGGTTTGAATCAAATGTTCATATAGATTTATGAATAATGCATTTACGAAATTTTTTGACTCATTCACTGCTAGAACAGCTCATGTTTTGCAGAAGTCAACAAGTTTAACATCCAGCTGATGTTTTTAATTTTCCTGCGTGAATGACAAAGCCGAAGCTGGAAACAAAGCGGTGAATTAAACTTTCAATCTTACCGGCTCCCTTGTTTTCCTCTGTGGCTTCATGACTGTTATTTTACAGTAGCTAAAAATAAACCAAGACACTGGGTCACTGGATGTGTACTGGCAGAACAGGAAGACAAAACAGCATGAATCGGGATGTGCAGAATAACGTTAGCAAAACACAGGTAAATCAGTAAGTCTGCACTTGTTAAATATGTAGCAGTGAGAAAATGCTGTAAAAATAACATGAATAACATTACAAAGAACACAGTACAGGTGTATCACAGAGCAGGTAAGTTAGTGCAGGTGTGTCACATGTAAGTTTGTAAACCTGAATTTGTCAGTAAAATCTTCCAGACATTACATGAGAAATGAAAGAAGAGTACAAGCACATCGAGGTCCAGGTAGGTGACAACAGGTGAGTCAACAAAGGCAAATAAGCAACAGGTAAGCTGTGTTTGTCAGTAAAATCCACAAGATGGTACTGAATGAATAAAGGATGCTAAATAATACAAGACGAGAAAAAGAGTACACAAGTCCCAGTGCAGGTAAAGAAGTGACAGCAAAGGTGAATAAATGCAGGGAATGAATAGTACAGGTAAATAAGCATCAGGTAAGAGCAGATTTGTTAGTAAAATCTGTAACACAGTACTGTATGGACAGAGGACAACATATGAAAAAGCACAGATGAGTTCCGCTGCAGGTAAGGAAGTGAGAACACAGCGAATGAACAGCACAGGTAATTAAGCAACAGGTAAAGGACACGTTTGTGCCGTAGGCGCACAGAAAGCACCGAGAGGACCACGTACTCAAGGTGTTTGAAGCGCTCCATCCCGGCCGCCACATATCCCTCTCCGTGCTGCAGCTGCTCCAGGGCCGCAACCCGGTGTCCTTGCCGTGGGGTGTAAACGTTCCTCACGGCCCCAAACGGAGCCTCGATGACCCGAGTTGCTGTGCTCAGGAAGCTGTCAAAGGTGGCCATGTGGCGCAGGTTCACTACCACCTTCCGGGGTGGGAAGAAGTTGTCCCCGTTGCGGTACATCATCACGGTCTTTGTAGGCGGAGGCTGGGGACCAGCCGCGCTGCCAGAGACCCCGGACATGCTTACCTGGGTCAAGCTTTTTCACCGGCAGCGCTGGCCGTCAAAGCTCAGGGGTCAAGCGGCAAAAGTTATTGAAACAGCGGAGATGCGAAACCTGAGCTGGCCAGGTGTGTGTCTCGCTCAGGTGCGCGGCCTCCGATCAGGTGTCTTTCCACTGGGGACCGGGACCGGGCCCGACACCCACCCTTGTTCATCCGTGTGGGTTCTGTGAGTCCGGCATCGTTTGCATTTTTTATATTTCCATGGATACCAGAACACAATCAAACGAGTCCTTGACAACAAACGCTCGGGGTTTTTCCTTTGGCCAACCTGGGTTTTACTACAGTTGTAAACAAAATAAATCGATAAACCTCAATAGATACAGCACAGGTGTTGGGGATAAACACACGTGCGTGTTCTGTATAATAAAAAGGTGGCAAATGAGTCACCTCCCCCCCCTCCCGCCCACAGGTTGAACATGTAAACCGATCAGCCCCGCCATTCACCGTCTGACTTGTGGCTTTGAAACCGTCACCTTCTACATGAACACCGAAGTAACCAGACGCCACCCTTTACAGTCATTTTTTTCGCTCCACAAACTATTCCTTGTCAGCAGTTTATTATTATTATTATTATTATTTTTTTTTTTTTTTTTTTTTTTTATTATTCCTTACTTATTGGCTTAGTCGACACAGTTTGTTCAAGAATCACGTACTGTTGCATGATAAGTTTCTGCTCTGATTTACTTGTTTGCGCAGCCCCGTATTTGCTGTTGGATTCTACGGTCAGCGAAGGACTGCAGCAAAGGGATTCAAACCAACAACGATCAGGTATAAACTGGAGCGCAGCGCCACCTGCTGTCAGAGGTGTACTTAAATAGAGGGGTTTTTTTTAGAGTTTATTTGTCACGTACATGGTTACTGAGTATACCATGTAGTGAAATGTGCTCTGATTCAGGATAGGAGACTGCGCAGAAAAAAATTTACGAGTAAAACTAACAAACAACCAAACATCAAGAAGACAAGAAACAAACTGCAAGTAAATAGTTGACGGTTGCTTGTATGCTAAGGGCCCCTTAAGACAGAATCGGTCATTTATTCACGTACGCAGTTTTTATTATTTGCATTTTTTGTGAATTCAGACAAAATGACTAAGTGGGGAGCGGGGGGGTACTCTAGACGCAGGACTCCTGCCCACCAAAAAGACTCACTGCCCCGTGTGAGGATCGAACTCACGACCTTCAGATTATGAGACTGACGCGCTACCTACTGCGCTAACGAGGCTCTTGTTTAAGTTTCGTAACACTGAAGTAAAGTTTCTTTAAGCCAGAGACGAACTAGCTGTAGCTTTTAACCATGTAACTTATCTGTGTCATTTTTATTTTTATTTTAACTGTTAGTTGTTTAATACGATAAAAAGTACCGGTGGGCCACTGTGTGTTTCTCTGTAAATGGCCCAGCGTTATTAAATAATCTGTTCGGCGTTACACCGTTTAAAGGAAAACGATCGATTTTACAGAAGCAGTTTTTGTGGATTTTTAAACCTGACCGCCGATGTTTGTCAAAGTTCTTGAACCATTTAAGCTGGACTCAATGTCTAATAAAAGTTGAAGAAACCGACTTGTCCCCACGTAAGCGATGGAAAAAACGATGTCTGCTATGCTAACAAAAATAAATGTAATACATTTTTCTTGTTCCCAGAGAAGCAGCATTGAACCGAGTGAATTAAATCGAGGCAAGAACTCGGATGACTGTGAACTGACGAGATTTAAGTTTAAGATTTAAATCTGTTTCAAAATCAGCAAAACAATGGATATAAATGCAAAGTTTCTGTTAAACAAACAAACAAACGCTGACTCCAGGGCCTTGTTTATTTGCAAAGACTAAATGCTTGTACATTAATATACTGTAGTAATAAATAAGTCGATTATATACTTTTATTGAAGGTTCTTTCCACTGATAGCCACAACCTGTTTTATTCTCTGTATCATTTCAGAATAATCTAGTTACGTTTAAAGATAAAAGGATTTATGCGTGAGATTATTTGTTGCAGGTTTAGACCAACAAAAGGTCCAACAAAAGGTGCGCCAGTACAGATTCGGCTCCTCTCCGGAATGCTTTTCTACTGTGAATGTGAAGCGGTGGCTTCCCGCACCCGCTCATCGGGCGTGTTGTTTCGAAAGGAAAACGGGCAGAACCTCCTTCCCGGTCGCCGGTTCGAGCGACTCAGGCGCCGTCTTTCTCAAACTCGCAGACGAAGTACATGGTGAGATGACAGGCCACGTCATTCCAGCCGCCCGCAGCCACCATCTCGGCACAGTCCTCGTCCTCGTAGGCATTGTTGGGCTCTCCTTCCCTCCACCTGCTGAAGGTGCTCATGGGGGATCGGTCCACGTAGGAGAAGTGACCCTCGCGATCCATGTCGTTGATGCCGATGAAGACCCTGGTGAGGCCGGCCTGGGTGACATAGGAGGCGATGGCCCCATTGGCGGCGTCATCTTTGGGCATGGCCAGGTGCCCCCCCCTGCCCTGGCAGTACACCTCAGCATCCACATAGCGCTTCTCCTCCTTGACCAGCAGGTACACCTTGCTGTCCGTCTCCTTGACGCCAGCGACAGCTGCGGGGGAGGGCAGTGCTGAAAAATGAGCACCTGTATGTCTATGGTCACGCCCCACGTCAGCACAACAGCGAGGAAAAGGCAGCAAATTCAGGTGACAGCGGCAAACTCACCATTTTTAATGAACTTGAGCTCATTGCTGAGCTGCGACACGAGGATGTCCATTTCGCCGATCATCTTCCTGAGGGGGGCGCACTCGCAGGGAACCCCTGTGGGAAACATAATGTTGGTTGAGCAGAGCAGGCCCGTCTCACATTTTAACAGCCTGCATCACGGGTCGAGCATCCGGGCAACACGGAAGATATGTGTTACAAATACGGCAAAGTGCACAATTCAACGTGTTACACAAACTCAAAATATAAATGAATGTTGATAAACTTTGGATCGACTTTCTTTGTTTTGCCGAGATGATGTGTCCGTCCGTCATTTATGTTTAAGAGCAACAGCCGGACAAATGGGGGCTGCAGGTGATGCTATGCACCCCAGATTCAACCCCAACACTTGCTGGACTACCATTGCTCAAACTACTTACCCTGAGGTGATGCAGGAAAAATTGCGCTAAGGAATCAGATAAAAGATGGTTAATAATAAATATGTTCAGAGGGTGTAGAGCTCAATCGTACCCGGTGCTCCATTTGGTCCTCTGGGCCCAGGATCTCCTGTATCGCCCTTTAATCCTATTAGAAAAAATGGGGAATGAGGCTCTGAGACGTAGCCCTTCTGACCACTGCTGTGTGTTATCAAAACACAGCAATAAGCAAAACAAAATAAAATAGTTTTCGTTAAAATTATTTTCTGCTTTACCTTTGGTGCCAGCTGGGCCCACTTTCCCATGGTGCCCCATGAGGCCTTTCTGTCCCTTTAGTCCAGGATGCCCTTCAGGATGAAAATACATGACAATTATTTCCCTTCAAAAATAATTTATCATTAAATATTGACATTACTTTTAGATGCGGTGGATGGTGCTGGTACTTCACAGCTACTGGGCTGTGAGTTCAAATCCGCTTCAGTCTGCATGCAGCTTGCAGGTTCTCCATGTGTCAGCGTTCAACCGGGTGTCCTCCCATGGTCCAAAGACATGTGTTTCAGATGAAGTTGTAAATCTAAATTGCTCATGTTGTGTGTGTGTGAGAGAGAGAGCCTGGCCTTCTATCCAGGGTGTAGTTTCGCAGCCTGGTGCCTAGCGGCCCAGAATAGGCACCCAAGGTCAAGCAGTTAAGGGTAAGGAATTTGGAGAAATTGATGCCTCTGAATATTTGCTAGTTGTATTCTCTGTTTGCATTTCTATAAGGATCTTCTCAGATAAACACGCAGCTCCGGGGGTGTCATTACATCAGCGTTTATACTGTAGTGCTCTCCAGGGTCCAATACTGTACCTGGATGTGCACACGTGTCTGAAATCAGTGCTGACCGGTAGTGCAGTAAGGGTTGGAAACACCGCCACTTTCTGATTTGAGTTACGAAATTCAGTAAGGCACAGACTAATATAAACTGTGGTTTGCTAAGCACATTGGCGGGTGTGTTGTCTCACATTATGATTTCCGCATTAATATTTCTGTCATTAATGCTCCTCATTGCACTTTAAATACTTCGTCTTAGGGGGGTTACTGTATACAAATAATACACAGTGGACAGAGGGGCAGGGAGTGGACGGGCGGTGGGCGGAAGACATCCGTTCTTTAGGAAACGTATGTTTAGCAAGAGCAGCACAGGCTTATATATAACCTGCAGCCTTCCTCCCACCTCCAAATTCAGTCCTGCTAAATCACACCTTGACATTATTTGAGGGGAGGGCTTCTTCAAGCTCATGTTTTTCATTAGATGTTTGTAGTAAAGCAAAGTAGTGTGTGATGGTGGCACAGCGGGTAGCACTGGTGCCTTACAGCTACTGAGCTGTGGGTTCTTGCATGTTCTTCTCCTGTGTATGCAATTTCCTCCCACAGTCCAAAGACGTGTGTTTCAGGAGGACTGGCAGCTTCAAATCATTCATAATGTGTGACTGTGAGGGTGAGTCTGTGTGTGCTGCTGCCCTGCAACGGACTCAGACTAACCTTGCCTGACACCCTCTATTTCTGAGACAGGCTGAGGACCCTGCGCTGGACTAGTGGTTGTTCATTATGAATAAACGTAGAATTGCTCATAAAGCCCCGGTTTAAAAAGCCGCTTTGAGTGAATTTAAGAAATGATTCCAGGTTAAACACCCACCATCACCGTATTGCTTTCTGGTGACTTTAGTTAGAGAATCTGAGCAGGTGGACAGAGTCACGGACTTTTGCTCTCCTCAGGTAGGAACGGTGTCATGCCCCCTGTGCCCAAGGGGTTTGTAATACATACCCATCTCTCCTGGGGGTCCAACTCTTCCTGGCCTTCCAGGGGCTCCCTTCTCTCCTTTATCTCCTGCCTCTCCTTGTTGGTGCGGCAAGAAAAGTTGTGTAGCCCATTAGACTGTAGCCTGAATGACAGCTTGAGGAACTACAGACACATTTCCATTTCAGAACAGACAAACAAGATTTAAACATGCAGACGGGTAACTGCAGAGGTGTAGGCAGCTTGTTCAGTGCTACTGTCATTTTTGGCCAAAATGAAATTATCAGGTGGTCATGGCAGATCAGGTGATGCAAATTTATTCAGGCGCTGGGGGTCAGGAGACAAGTGGGTGTGTGAGAGCCATCTTCAATGTTGAAAGGGATTCACCAGCTATGAGGGACACACATACTATAGCTCCTTCCATCAACATAGGAGCCAAATCTGAGAAGCTGCATTCTTACCTTTGAGTCCAGGGACAAGTATTTGGATGGAGCAGGGCTCCTCGGTCACGTGCTGACAGCAGGCAAACCTGAGAAGGGCAAGGAGGCCGAGCAGGAGCAGCGCTTCTGTCCTCATGCTGGAGCCTGCGGTGAAAAAATTCTTACTCGTTCCTGTATGATACACTAACGTCTTAGCCCAACACTGTGTGTGCGTTTACAACTTATGGCCATTCGGAAATTTACTAATTTACACCTAAGCGACAGGCAACTCCTTTCTCCATTACGTAGAGAAGAACATACGAGGAGGCTGCGTGCGTCTGTGTGTTGCAGAGCCTCGGAGTCTCCTTAGACAGCAAAGAATGCAACAAGTGTTGTAAATCCATATAACTGGAAAAAAGGCCGAAATGTATTTACGTGCTTTTTACGCAGCACATTATTTAAGCTGTCAGCATGGGTGGCTTTCGGGCAGCAAGAAACGCAGGTGGCGCCATTATCATGGGGCAGGAGGCCATGTGTCTGAGCAGTTCTGACCCCACGGTGATGGATAAGGTGCTGGGAATCTACAACAGCGATGAACCAAAGATGTGAACTGAGGGAGAAGATCATCACGGAGCCAGAGCACATAAGCTGGCATGGGGTGTGGTAAAGCGTGGTGAAAATCCAAACACCTCTGGTGTGAGTAACTTTATTGCCACCGTCTCTTTTTCCTTCTGTTTTCCTTACTAGCTGCAAATGGAGGTCATAGTTTATTCTAGCAGTTTCTACTTAAAAGAGAGCAGCGACATCTCATTATGAAAAGATTATGGGTTCAAATCCCGCTCCCACACAATAACCTTAATTGAAGTACTCAGCCTCAGTTAATCTGGTAAAATTGACACAGTTGTACAAGTAGAAAAATCCCTGCAAAAAGCTGTAGTTTATAAACCCTAACATTGTAGGATACTTTGGAGAAAGGCATAAGCTAGAAATAAATGTAAATACATAATACAAATAAGTTTTAGTATTTAGTATTGTATCATAAATTAGTGTGTATACCCCTGCGAAAAAGGCCAAAAACATAGCAAATGGCCAAAAGAGCTTTCAAAAACCTCCAGCAACTAAGTGAGCCCTTCTGTGTTCAATCTTCTACAGGCAGCTAGAAGTGAATATAAACTTGAATTTTGAAAAATATTTCATAAAATGTATGTTTGATTATAAACGACTCCAATAAGGCGCCATTTCTGCATTCTTTTATTTTGAATGCTGACTTTTAACCCAGGATTTTAAAGCAGCACAGCAGTTGGTATCTTTTTCTCATAGCCACATCATTCAGGTTCTTTCTTGGCTGCAGGGAGTCGCCTTATGAAGTTCTGCTTCGCTCTGGAGCACAGCATCACCAGAAACATGCAAACCTCACGCTGTGAGAAAACAAGGAACACGAAGAGATCTGAAAACACACTTACCTTTTCTTAAGACGTTTCGAGACCCCCGGACAGACCGTGCACTCAGCTGGAGGTTTGACATAAATGAACCTCATGACTGTTTACAGAGGGCCTTGTGCTGGGGTTCTGTCACAGAGAGCTCACAGCCTCCCCATCTCCCTGCGGGCCCAGCAGCCAGCCGGAGGCATCCGAAAGCATCCGTAAACACAGCAGAGGGATCTGGGCAGCGCACTGATAACAGCGCGTGGGAAAGAATAACCACTTGCAAGTCCCTGATAACACACACAGACTCGTCCTTACAAGTGACTGCTTCAGGACCCATCTCTAATTAGCCGACACAAGACTCCCTCCTGTCCCTCTTTTTCACTTTAGCGCCACAGCATTTTAAACCCCAAAAAAATGAAAATTACAAAAAGTATTCACCCCCCACCCCGAGCTTTTTTTAATGTGTGCCATACTAAAGCAATGAATATTATATTATATTATATTATATTATATTATATTATATTATATATTTTTTGTTCTGCTGTTTATTTTATTCTGTTGATCAGTACATTTTATAGGTAATTCAGGTTATTAAGATAATAGGTAATTTTACTATATTTCAGCTATGCCTTTGCGAAAACTTAACACAGTCATCGTCATCGAATACAATTTCTGAAGCCAACATCACTGCCTTGGACCCACTGCCTTGCTCCACTGCATCATGAATTAGTTTTGTACATTTTAATGGCTGCGTACTTGGCCAGTCAGTATCATGATATTTCAGAGCAATGTTGCAGATGCACTTTTCAAGCTTGACAGCAGTCTCCGATAAAGGACAGTTCCTTAGAAACTAGCAACTGTTACATGAAAAAGTCACATAACTTAATTTCTTGAATTTTAAAGTTTGGTTGCAATGAGGAAAGGAAAATTACTGTTTTATCACGGATACAATAAGCATGAAATACTTACATTTAAATACTAATCACTAGGATTCCTCTTCCGCTGCCAAGGTAAGACAGACTTGAATATCTGCTATTTGTGAAAAGGTCATTTATAGCATAAATGCAGAAAGCACACCAACATCATAAGAAGCAGCTTTCCACGTTTTGAGAAGACCGGGAAAATCACCGTATATCTTACCCTGTTTTACAAGGAACACGCGATAAGAGATATTGTGGTTTTCACTGCTTCTTAATTATCAAGAATTTAAGACTGAATCCAGATTTCCTGCATTGTTTACAGATATTGGAGTCACAATTCTTCTGTGTACTGTGTTCCCCAGGCAAATAAAAAACACACTTATTACACCAAAGGAGAGCCATTTATTTCAATTAAAAATAAATTAAAATAGCCCATTTTCTCCTCCTACACAACTAAAACTGGATAGTAACTGTCATTATAAACTGGAAAAACAGGCTCTATGTATTTCCTCTAGTGGTGATATTTTGATATTGCAAAGAACAAAACGACCTTTTTTAGTTTATACTTACTGTAGAAGTAAAATAAAAAAAATACACCGAGTATAGACTGATCCAAGGTTTAATATTACTCTAATGTACAAAATAAACTGTAGATTAAAGTAGTCAGTTCTGCTTTGGCTGTAGATTATTTTTGTGAAATGTTTAAGATCAGAAAGACCAGTAGATGGCGCTGTCCTGCTGCTGACACCTGGTGTCTGTGTTTACAGTCAGGTCCATAAGTATTTGGACAATGACACAATTTTCAGTATTTTGCCTTTGTACACCACCACGGTGGATTTGGAACAAAGCAATAAAGATGTGATTGAAGTATAGACATTCGGTTTTAATTTAAGGGGTTTAACCATTTAGGAATTACAACCATTCATATAGATTGTCCCCCATTTTTAGAGGCTCAAAAGTAATTGGACAAACTAAAATAATAATAAATATAAGGATTATTTTTAATACTTAGATGCTTATCCTTTTCAGTCAATGACTGCCTGAAGTCTGGAACCCATGGACATCAAATGCTGAGTTTCCTCCCTTCAGATGTTTTGCCTTTGCCGCAACAGTCTACAGTTTTTGCTTGACCGTCTGTCTTTCTGCCTTCAGTTTTGTCTTCAGTAAGTGAAAAGCATGTTCAGTTTGGTTGAGGTCAGGTGACTGACTTGTTCATTGAAGAATATTGCCTTTCTTAGCCTTGAAAAGCTCTTGAATTGCTTTTTCTGTATGTTTTGGGTCATTATCCATCTGTAGTGTGAAGCGCCTTTCTGTTCTTGAGTGTTACCAGTGGTTTGCACCTTGTGATAAATCCTCTGTATTTACATTCATGAAGGCACCTCTTGATTGCACACTTTGACAATGATGTGCCAACCTCCTCGAGAGTGTTCTTGACTTGGCTAGATGTTGTGAAGGGGAATTCTCCAATCCAGCCACAAGGGGATGCACAAACCAGTGTATTTCTTCGTGCTGGTCCCAAGCCCGGATAAATGGGGAGGGTTGCGTCAGGAAGGGCATCCGGTGTAAAAATTTGCCAAACCTAATATGCGGACAAAAATACAATACAAGAAGAAGAAGAAGAAGAAGAAGAAGAAGAAGAAGAAGGAAAGAATTCTTCAATCATCCACTTTAGTTGTCTTTGGTGGTCTCCCAGGCCTTTTGGTGTTGCTGAGTTTGCCGGTGCATTCCTTCTTTTTAGGAATGTACCAAACTGTTGATTTGGTCACTCCTAAAGTTTTTGCTGTTTCTCTGATAGGTCTGTTTTGTTTTTTATGTTTAATGGTGGCCTCCGTCACGTGCATCAATATTTCTTTGGGCCACATATTCCCATGGACTGTGTAGTTCCCATGGACAGCTACCAAATTCAAATTCAACACCTGGAATCAACTGCAGACCCTTTTACTAGCTGCAAATGGAGGTCATAGTTTATCTGCTTAATTTGTCATCAAATAATGAGGGAAGAGGCCATTTCTGGCCAAAAAACTGCTTGTCAGTCAATTGTCCAATTACTTTTGAGCCTCTGAAAATGGCAGTCAATATATATGAATGGCTGTAATTCCTAAATGGTTAATCGATATTTTGTTAAACCCCTTAAATTAAAGCTGAAAATCTACACCTCAATCACATTTTGATTGCTTTGTTCCAAATCCACCGTGGTGGTGTACAAAGGCAAAATACTGAAAATTGTGTCATTGTCCAAATACTTATGGACCTTACTGTAATTACTTTGCACACCTGTGCATCCGCTTTCCAGCATGACTCTCATAAGGCCTGAGTGCTGTTACAGGTGTTAAACTGACTTTTCACTTAAATCTGTTAAGCATCAGTAACATGCCTGCAGAGTTTGTACATCTCCGTGAAGCTGACAAGCTGGTTTCCATAGCAACGGACAAAGACAAATTAGTGGGGAGATTAAGGGGCTCATTCTCAAAATCCGATATCAGGACCACCCTTGAAACCTGCTGCTCTATTCACACACACACACACACACACACACACACACACACACACACACACACACACACACACACACACAAGTGATCGTGTTACACTGGAACTAGTTCTTTATTTTTGTGCAGCATGTCTAACTTCCCTAAACTTTTTACTCTTAACATTAATTTAATGAGTCCATGGACACTAAAATTTATCTGTCCTTTGGTTATGCTTAACTGGTTACTCCTGATCAGGATTGCCAGAGTCAAGAGCCTATGCTGGAATTACTAGACACTAGGCTATGAAACCACACCAGTCCATCACAGGGTGGCCACACACAGTCACATGCTTTGTGCAGTTTAGAGAGCCCAGTTCACCTAAATACCTGTCTCTGGACTGTGGGAGGAAACCAGAGCAACTAGAGGAAACCCAGACAGTCCTAGGGAGAACATGTTAACTCCACATAGACTGAGACGTATTGGAATCTACACCCCAACAGCCCAGACACTGTAACAGGGCAGGGCTACTTGCTGGCCACTAGTATTCATAAAACTGTAAATACACTTTGGGTTTCTTGTGATCTTTATTACTGCACAACTCATCTTAGGTAAACTGTCTTAGGCTCATCCTAGGATTTTTGTTTAATTGTATGGTACATTCAGTGAAGGGAACTACACCATTTAATTCAAAATTCGCTGCTTAAAAATTGATAGGATGGCAATCTAAAACGTGCATATTTAAAGGGGCTTTCATGAGATGTTTTTTGCAGGATTTTTTGCACTTTCATGTTGGTATAATACAAAATTTTCTGCTGACCTTGGCCTACTCTTCTAAAAAAAAATGGAAAAATACTATTATGAGCAAAAACACCCTGAATGCTGTGGTTTCCTTCCACAGTACAAGGATCTGTTGCACATGCATTTCTCCCTTTAATTGTCTTTAGCCTGTGTGTACATGAGTGTGTGTGTGTAGGGGGGGTTGCACTATTACAGACTGCCCTTCTGTTCAAGGAGCACCAAGCCCCACATCCTCCAGACTGCTAGAACCCTGCACTGGACAAGTGGACACTGAGAGTGGACAGCAGTGGATATTATGGTAAACAGAGGGTGGGAGAAAGAGGCTAATTTCACCCCCATTTCCATTTTAACTGCTGTACGAGGTCCTGATAGGCAGGTGAATGTGTGATGGAGCACGAATCCTTGCTCCTTCAGACCGGCAAATAAATGGTTGTGGCCTGCGGGCCACCTCGGTTCCTGTCCAGAAAGGTGATCGTTTCGGCTGTTTGGTGTCCCTCTAATTTAATGCGCCCATCCCGTATCAGGTGACAGCCTCGGGTGCCGTGTCCTGCAGAAGCTGAGCTTCAGGTTACCGGCTTCTGAAACATTGATGAGTCACGCATGTGGAAAAAAACGCACGGTGCCATTTGAGGTCAGCGGGCAACTGGGCCGCCTTTGCTGTTGCTGAAGGGCCTGCAGTGCATCTATGTCATGAAAAACATCTTCAAGGAATACTAGGAACTTCAGACTTTTTTAATCATTTTTAATTTTTTTTTTTTTTTAAATCGAGCAGTGCTTTCCATTAATTACAAAACTATCCAGCTATTTAAATTCATACTTAACAGTCTATGAGAAAGCAGTATAAAACCCTTCAATACAACATTTCCATTATCTGTAATTTTTTTTTTTACATTTTACAGTATTATTATGGTATAGTTACACTATGCACTGTTTTTGTATTGCAACAGTTTCTTACAGTGTTGTAACAGTGTTGTTAATATTTGCAGTAGTGTATAATCTGTTCAAAAGAAAGAAATCGATTTTGCAGGGTTGTGTAAATTGAAAGTAGCTTCACACTGTAAGCCTTTCTGGAGAAATACAGTGATAAATACTTCTAGTGTGGTACAGCAGTTCCACTTTTTGCTCTCCGCGCCCCCTACAGACACAATGCCGCTACTGCAGCTCGCCCCTCTGACGTCAGCGGCCCGTTTCCCGACTTCATTCTCAGGCTGCGTGCGGCAGGACTGGGAAGCGGGACTCGGGCTCCGGATTTTTCGGGACCGTTTGACCTAGTTTTGCAAAGAAAGCTGGAATAAAGGAGAAATTCTCGGAATAGAAACCACGAAGGAAGCTCGGAGTGAGTATAAACCGCGCGGCGAAACAGCCATCGCACCAGGGGTGTGTATAATGTGTAGAGTATAGATTATTGTGTATTGTATATTGTGTGTGTATGTGTGTGTGTGTGTGTGTGTGTACTACAAGCCGGGGGTGCCGAGGCGCCAGTGGGTTGTAGGATCTAGCGGAACTGACCCGCAAAGCGCCTAAGTTCCGAAAAATGGAAGAACCCCCCCAGGAAAAGACTGACTTGATCGGCGGTGTGTGTGTGTGTGTGTGTGTGTGTGTGTGTCTCATACACTCTGTTACAGTTTATTAATATAACATCATTGAGGTTGAGGCGGCCGAGGGGGATTCAGCGTTACCACAACGAGAGAATCTTGGAACTGGGAAGAACTTCAGTTAGGCGCGATGTTACTGTAACTATAAGTAAGTTTTTATGGAGAGACTATTGTTATTATTAGCTTTCATTGAACTGACTGCTCTGTCCAGTGTCATTTCATTTATCTTTAGTTCTATTTGTTGAGCATCATCTTTACAGTTATTTATACATTAATACAGCAGAGTATTTTTTACAGTGGAAGTTCAGGGTGCAGTACGGTGGTCTGAACAGGGGTTCCACAGTAGGAGGAGGGATTCAAGCCTGAAACCCTCAGACTACAAGGCAACAGCTTTAACCAGGACTCTACCTGTTATTCTGCTTCATAATTTCAGAATTTTTGAGTGTGCTCCGAAGCCCATTTTTGGAAAAAAGTGAAATAATAAGTGACTTGTTATAAAGCAGTAAAGCAATAATGTAGTGTATGGAAGTAATGGTACCTATGGCAGATTTGCATAGTGGGGATGACAGTAACAGTAGTGGTTTATACCTGACCTGGTGTGGGCTGTTTTTGAAAACCACCATCTTGAGGTCAACCCTTGGAGGAGAACATATTGCAGTGCTTCTCCAGCATCACGGGTCCTACCCTAGGACATCAGGAGTTCCACCAAAGTGCTTTAAACAGCTGTTAATGTATATCAACCTTCAGACTGTTGAGTTGTTACAGCCTTACTGGCAACTGGGGTTGTCCCCCTCAGTGGTCAATAAACTTACATTTTCTCCAACTGCACGATTTTTCCATCAGCTGCAGTTTGGCTCCGTGCTAATGCAGATTGTCAGGTTCTCACACTATTTACACTCCAAAGATCTCTCTTTTTAGGTGTCATCACCTTCATTTCATATTATAATGCGCAGGACACCTGATCATTTGCAGAACTGCCTAATATAGGTGAAATGTTATGTACACTTTTCATTTTTTGAAAGTTTAAATTCACTTTGTCACACTTAGTAAAAGTTAAATAATAAAGGCTTTTCTGAGCTCATTTAAAGGTTAAGTTCTACAAAAGTCACATATATGGACTGAATTAAAATGAATGAGATTTGTGTTTAGCACCATTTTTATTTACCTCAAGCTAATTGAAAATCTGACCTTTTGAAAAGACTGAAAATGTTGCTTCTACAAACTTCTATTCGTTTCTGTCCAGGTGCGTTTTACTGACACCTATAGGCTGGGTGTAGAAACACAGGTGAAATCCGTGATGCTGTAGGTAGAAATTTAGCAAAAACAGATTAGTGGGGAAATTGCATTTAACACTAAATAGAATAAAATGGGAACTGGTTGTATCTTTGAAATGTTAATATTTGAGATTTAGTAATGTGATGAAGAACCTTGTTACAGTCTGTACTGGGTCTGTTTTCATGGCAGTACATCTAAGTTCTCATTTTGTCAACAGGTTTTATTCTATCTTCTCTGTTGCTCCATGGTTCCTTGCTATCAGGTCACGTGTCCGCTGCTTCATGATACCCCCATTTGACTTATCCTCTCCTTTATCCCTTCTAATTACTGCCTGGTGTCTTGCATTGCAAGGGGAACCTTTGTGATGCTAATTTCCATGACGGCTCAATCCCTGGTTAAGACGGCTTGTCAAACCCGCTGCCGTCTGGCGGCCCTGCACTCCTTCCTGCTTCCTGCCCGCTCTTGCATTTTCCATTTCCTCTCTTTCCACTTTGAGAGTAGAAAGAGAGAGGGGGCTCTGTGCAGACACCAGGAAACCCCTCTAAACCCATTGCCTCCTCCCCTTGACCCTGATCCCCTGTCCCCAGTTGTGGGCCATGTAGTTGCTGCCACCCACGTCACCCACTGAGGCTTTCTTTTCCATTCATCTGGAGTCCAAGGAAACAGGACAGGATGGGCAGAAAGGGGAGGGTATCACCGTTAGTCTGTAATTGAACCCCAGCAACCAGGAGATCCATCTCACATGTTTAGCTCCAGTCACTGTGACCGTGTGAGGTTGAAGTCTGGGCTCCATTGTGGACACCTGGGGTACTCTGGTTTCTAGAATGTCATCCACTGTAAAATAGTGACTTGCGTCCTGAAATCCTGCCACTGTACTCTGTTGTCAACCTCCAAGGCCCTTTTTTACACTCTTTGAGGTCCTAGGTTCCAGCTTTTCACCCTTTCATGTTCATGCTGTTATAACCCATGCTCTTCAATAGCTGGGGTCAAAATGACTTGCAGATGAGGTTTGCTATGTTCATCACTTTACATAAAACTACTGCTACTACTACTACTACTACTACTACTACTACTACTACTACTAATAATAATAATAATAATAATGTTTATATTTTGCTCCACTCACAAATGGTTTAATGATTATGAACGCTCCCCAGATCAAAATTCCATTGTTATCATTTAATATTACAATCTCAACTGATACTTCTTAGCAGGACTATGTGTTTTGCAACTGAAGATACTAATGAATGGTCCCAAAATGTTTGCTTTTCTGTCCACTTTTATGTGAATGTTTCTGCTGTTCACGTACTCTTTCAGAAGTCATAAATGAAGCTGAATGGCCCTCCCAGCTTACTATATTTTGTGTGATGCAAATATTAGATGTAATTCCTGCTGAGCAGTACCACAGTGTAGGCAAAAGTCAGAAAACAGGAACCTGAACATGCAAACTAATGCTTTAAAATCCCAGGAGAGGAAGCACTGCTTGAACCTCGATATAGGTGTTCTTCGTCAACCGCTTCAGGAAATCCTGCTGTGCGGGTCCAACTTCAGAGTTTTTGTGCTTCAAGGTCCCTATGGCTCTGAAGTATAAGGGTATAAGGCAGTGTACACCCTAGGTAGGGGACAAGTTCATCACATACATACAGTTTCATTCATTCATTCATTCATTCATTCATTGACAAATAATACACAGACTACAGGCAATTAAGAGTCACCAGTTCACTGGGGATCTCTGGGGGACACTCTTTGGACTGTAGGAGGAAACCAGAATACCTCGAAGAAACCCACACCAACACAATGAAAAAATGGAACTAGCAGACAGATTCAAAGCCATGTCTGAATGCACTGGCCAAGTGATGTGAGGCATCAGCGCTACTTTCTGTGCCACCATCCATCTTTGATATACAGTATAATCAAAAATCGCACCTTTTTTGCTGTTTCCAACTAAAACAAATCACACGATATTTTGGTATAATCGTGTTTGAATGCAGCGGTAAAAAGAGCAGGATGGGGCCTTGGTGATGAAGGTTGCCTGTCACCTTCAACATTTGTACCCATTAGCCTGCTTTAGTCAACACGGTAGCAGCAATCGGACTTCTGCTGAGCCACTCAGCTGTCGCCTGCGGCCCATCGGAAATCTCTTATTAAGTCTAAAGAACTCTAATTTAGTGAGTCTGGCATGTGTAATAGCCATCCCGACAACCCAACATTGTGAGCTTCCAGTGCATCTTTGCCCTTTTTATGTTGGGACACAGCAAATATAGATGATATAGAAAAATAACAAAATTTGTGACTTTGGGCTGCCTTTCAAAATAAAGGTTTACAGTAACTTCAAATGGTTGGTTCATATCCCATGTCTGACACGGGTGCTAAGGTTATGTTTTATACTGTTCTAAACTATTGATAGATTTCTGTTACACACTGCTGTGTGTAACAGGTGGCCTATTGCCCTGCAGTCCACCAAACCCATTCACTTCCACTCATTATGTGCTCACTGTTATTTATTAACATACTCCTGTTTTTCTTTTAAAATTAGATATAAATA
Organism: Heterotis niloticus; assembly: GCA_018136845.1. Taxonomy (NCBI): domain Eukaryota; kingdom Metazoa; phylum Chordata; class Actinopteri; order Osteoglossiformes; family Osteoglossidae; genus Heterotis; species Heterotis niloticus. The sequence goes on along the minus strand of CM030901.1, from coordinate 12,382,435 downwards.
TTATACAGGGTGCTGTGTGTCTTCAGCATACTCATTTAGTGGAGAGTATTTAATTTTTTTTTTTTTTCACAGTCTTGAGCCAGTAGACATGGGTTTCAGTCGAGGTTCACGGTCCACTTTATTGTCATTCTGCCTGATACAGCTGGATGAAAGAGAGAATGAAATGTAGCTTATTTTGCACCATGGTGCCAAATACTCTAAACAGACAGACTTAACAGATGAGTAGATGAATAAAAATAAATAGTAACATAAAATGGTATACAGGTAAATGCATAAATAATGGATAGGGAAGGAATGAAAGGATCAGGGCGCACATTGCTGATGTTATAGTGGGTGTCAGTTGGCGCTGGTAGAGTGTCAATCTGCTGCTCTTACTGCAGTACCTCTGAGCAAGCTAAATAAGCGGGTAAATAATGCTCAGTAACTTAGTATTTAGATCCCAGCCTTATAAGATGCTTTGGAGAAAAGCTTCAGCTACATGCATAAATAATAGTAAATCATATTAAATCCACAGGGCTAACCTTTTATGTGTATTTACTTTGTCAGTGACTGCCAGCTTTATCAAAATAAAATGCAAATGAATCCATTTGTGTTCAAGGTTCAATTTAATGTCATTCTGCATTCTGCAGGCTTTGAAAGCGCTGACCAGGGATGCTGAAAGTAGGGCAGGTCTATCACCACTCAGCATTTCTTGAAGACTCTCCCTTGAGAGCTATTACATACAGGCAAGCGCATGAGTTTGCTTTGAATCTAGTGGCTGTTACACAGCAAAGGCACAGGGGACTTCTTAACCCGTGGGATCATTCAAGGTTCAGGCCTTGCTTGGCAGTCTGCTGTTGATGCCTACTTTCAAGGTCCCCCTACGCTTCCCTACAACTTGTTATCATGTTGTTTTTTGATATTGCTTGCATCAGCTGGCACTCTTCAGAAAACAGATAACAGGAGACATATTTCTGTCAGTGACACTCCTTTTGTCCCTAAAACCACGCCAAGTGTATGCAAATCTGGGTCTTTGGCTCCTGACAGCACAATAGTTGACTTGTAATAGCATTCAAACATGTTTCCCAATTTGAATGGAACCCCCATAGTGTCTGCCAATTCAATTGGCTGTCCCTTGGAGCTCTTTTGCCTACACAAAGCTTTCTGTGCATAGATGACCCTGATGGTGTCAATGACAGGTCAAAGCTCTTCTCAAGATGGTGGTGTTTCCCCTCACCCTGCGGTTCATGTGTTGCATCTGCTCACGCATCACTGGCCCTGTGGTCAACGCGGATCTGTCCATATATCAATAACTATTTCCATATCTCTATCTATATCTATATCTGCATTTGCATAGATAGGTTAGTCCTTTTTAGCTAGTGCAGGGAAAGTGTATGTGTTTGTGTTTGTGCTGTTGGCCATGTTGCTAGTGGGGTCATCGGTTTTTGTCACAGTCCGACAAACCCAACCGTGCAGTGTGTTCAATTAATGCAATTACTGCTGTGTTGTGACTGAGCTCAGCCCGCATGAACGTTTCCTAACAAACAAGACAGATGATGAATAAAGTCATTCCAATGACACAAATAAGTGCAGCTTTGGTGGTAAGAACAAGTAGGTTGATCTACTGTAAAAGTGGGGTTTATTGGGTTGAGTATAAATTAATGGACTGAATTTGGAAAAAATGGATGACCTTGGGCTGCTTTAAGTTTGACATACAACTCTTCTTATGATAATTTAAGGTAGTGTATGTACTGTATAATATAAGGTGTGACAGAGTTCCAAAAATATTTCCAGGTCTTTAATGTGTTTTGCTCTGGGGAAACAAATGAAAAAGATCATTTGCATGGGAGAGCTATGGTGGAACGTGAATGCATTTGGACACGGTATTCTTCTTGGGTTCCTCAGAACAGAAATTGATCAGTTCGTATTTATGATGTGTTGTTGTGTGGAAAGCAGGCGAGGATCACCAGAGCCACCGATGTTGGGAAGTTCCCAGTCGGTTTGCCACTCTGTGGAGGGCGTGCTTCCCAGTGGAATCCTGGGTAAAATCTTCTTCTGCTTAACTCCATGGAGTTTGAGGAAGTGCAGACAGTGTGTAAATATGGCATAACGCCTTCTAGCTTCACACGCCTTGAAACAGCTGCTCATCCAGCCTTTTGTGGTTACAGCTGTATTTTAGTCCACTGACAGTTTTAAAATAGTTCACCACCACAGGTCCACAGAGTAAAATTTTTAATAAGCCCGATCCCGGACTGGTGCAAAAACGGCAGCTGTACTTATTCTACAGCAATACTCTGTGCTCACAAAGGAGAGACAATCAATGTTAAATTGTGGGGCTGATACGCAGTTAGTAACATTTCCTCCAAGTCCAAATGCCATATACGCGGAATTGTCAGAAGATGCAAATCATAATAAAATCTAAAAACATAGCCCTAAGTTGATTTGTTTACACTTTGACTGCTTGTGACTCTGCATGGTCACTTTGAATATGCTTTGGCTAGTTCTTTTCAGTTGGTTGTATGTTCCAAATGTTTAAAAAAAAAAAAAAAAAAAAAAAAAACCTTTTTATCTTTTATTTTGTCATTTGGATTTAAAAGTTACAGATTTAGAGTTTGTGCCAGAGAGAATGAAAACTCAGCATGTTTTAACTGAACCCTACTACTGTAAGTGTATGTTGTCCTTTGCTGACTCCTTTATAAAGCTGGCCTGATGCTGTCCATGGCACTTGCGCTTGCATGACATTTTGCCTTCGTTCTCAAGAGAAAGTGACTGCATGACAGCAAACCTCTTAGCAGTTATGTGTTTGTAATAAACAGTTCGGTCAAGGCTTGACATTCTGTCTCGACTCCTCAGGTCCCTTTAGGCAGAAATAAACAATACAGCAATAAACAGTAATGTGAATTAAATATAGTTGAAAGCGTTCCTAAATGTTAACTTCTGGTGTTGAAAGGTTTGTGTATACATCGTTTCTTCTCTGTGATAGACTCTTTTCCCATCCAGTTTGTACCCTGCCTACACTCTGTGCTCCAAACCACCTTGGTCAAGTGGTTATAGGTAATGGACGGCCGCAGGAACAAACGTACTACCTAGTGAGTCACACACAGTGCAGATACATTAAGGCAAGGCAGGTGTGTGTGATGTGTTACCAAAGCAGAGTATGACAAGCAGCACACATTTACATTCTGTGTTGTCCAGCATTTTGCCCAGAGTGATCCATAAATGTGTCAGTCCTGTATGCAGAGGCCTGGGTCACCAGTAGGTTACCAGTTTCACAAAGGAAAAAAAAAGATTTCCTTGGGCTTCTGGAGGCAATGTTCTACAGAAAGCAGGTAATTAAGAGACCAGGTTTAGTGGATCTTTTGACTTGGAGGACCTGGAGCTGATCTGCAGTAGTGCCCTAGATCAAGGTACTTACCCTCAAGTGATACAGGAAAAAACTGCCCAGCTGTACAAATCAGTAAATTATTGTAAGCAGCAATATGTACAGCCATAACACTGTAAGACACCCTGAATAAAGGTGACAAATAAATATATACAGTAAGCAATAATGTGAATAATGCAGTTGCAGTACAGGTTATTTAATTTTATTTCCGTTTTGGTGTGAAGCAACAGACATTTGCAGCTCCATGTAAATACTCTGCTGAATGTGAGCTTAGCTTGACAACTTGAGTGTTGTTTTTATGTGCTTGTGGCTTAAGATGAGTAATGTTTTCACTAGTTTATTTTTTAAAGAGGATAGGAGCAGAATTCATTGCTGTTGGTAAGATTTTTACCTCCATCCAAAAAAAATAAGGCAACCTTTGCTCTTGACTACAGCTAAATAAAAAGAAGAGAAATCATTCAGGAATTCTTCAGCCAGTTGCCAAACGTGCCTTCTCTTATGCTTTTTGAATACCCGACTCAGCTCCCAGGAGTAAACTTGCCCGTAATCTTCTGTTATAGACCAAGTCTAGTTTCAAAAGGTACCTAACCAGTGATGGCCCACATTTCAGGGAGATTAATACGGGTCGGGTTTGGCAGGTTAAATGCCACACAGCCCATTACCATGGCCACCTCCTCATCTCAGTCACCACCACTACATCTTTTTTCTGCAGCTGCTGAGTGCAATGGAGGATGGGAAACCAGTGTGGGCACCTCACCCGACTGACGGGTTCCAGCTGGGCACCATCGTGGACATCGGAGCCGACACCTTGACCATAGAGCCACTCAGTCAAAAGGGAAAGGTGAGCAGCATTGGGATTCAACTGCCTGCTTGTTTATTTATTTGTTTCTTTGTTCATTTTTCTTGCTTGACTATTTTGCTGTCTTGCGATCTGATAACGCCAGGTTACCAAACCTCTTAATGCTTAATAATGAATGTTTTCCAGCCTCCCTGCATCGTGTCTGCTGGGACTCGCTGACTCATTTGCTCTTTATAAGCAGGAGCCATTCGGGAAATCCAGTTCCCACCCAGCGTGTTGCTTACCTAGCATCTGCAGAGATGAAGTTATTCAGGCTTGTACAACAGATTCACGATCCAGCGTGGTGTAGCTGGGTAATGGGCGAGGGACAATTGCCGAGTCAGGCCTAATTGGGTTTGACAGAACAAACGGCACATCTTCAAAGAGCAGCCTGACTGAATGAAAGGGTCCCTGGAGGAGGTGGAGTGTTTGTGTTTATGAACGTACTCCTCGGTTTTTGCAATGTGGAGGGGGCACACAAAGCTTGGCCTGTTTGTCAGCAGGCCGTCCATGCCAGCTCATCACTTCAGGCCAGTCTACTCCGCATATGGCCCCCTTTGGCGGCAGACAGAAACGCTGCCTGAGAAGGGATCCGACACAACGCCCCTTTGTTCACTGGACTCTCAGTCTTGCCAGGCTCATTGGTGTAATTATGAGGAGAATATGATGGAATGTTTTGGCACTGGAAAGCTTGGGGACCCCCAGTCCATTTCACGTGATCCTTAGCCATTCCATGCAAAAATCCTACAAGACCTCGTTGGGTTTGCAAGAAGCGTTGATTCCTAAAGCATTAAACCATTTCCCTTATGCAGTTAGAAGCATACAAATATAAGTGGAAACTCTTGTATTTGACACTTTTAACACAGCTATATCAAATTATATAAGCAAAATCTTGTTATATGAGGATTTTCATAATCCCTTTACAACACGTGCAAGAATTTGTATCGTGAAACTGAAATAATGAGCTATAAAATCACACTTTTGGGAAATGGCTTATAGTAGCAGAAATTTCAGTTCAAAATACATGACCTGTTGCTTCATAGCCAAGTTCAGGGATCCAAGCAACTCAGAAATCTCATGACATTTTGTTATATGCAATAATAATGAGCCCTAAAATAAATCTGTGAAGTGGCACTTATTAGTTTAAAACTTGGTACAATAAAAAGCATAGAATTCTCATGAAAGGCAGTATCATTAGGAGTAACTTTCTGTGACAATTTATTATTCATTTGTCACAAATTACACTTTATAAATACGTTTAAAAAGGCAAAAAAAGATCAAAATACAAGAAAATAATAGTAAGATAAATGATGTGAGAGAAAGGGGGAAACAACTGCAAAAATGTGCTATATATAAGTAATTTCCATAGACTTTTATTCTGGATTTTTCAATTAGACTTTCTCTATGCCCAAAAGGGAGGAACTGACTATAGTTTGGTGACAACCATAGGTGAACCTTATTGTGATTCACATATAAATTATTTTTCCCATTTGATCTATTCTTAAAGCAGAGTTCTTTTTACAAGATTTCTCTTTGTAGTTGGGTCTCAAGGAATGGCTTATTCTCATAATGTAAGGGAAGTGAGTAATAGCTTTGTTATGATGAAGTAAAATAGTGGTAAAACACTTTTTAAATTAATTTTGTATATACTGTGTTATCCCTTGTATTTCCAACATAATCATGCATATTTCGTGAACAAGCCTAACGTCTGTCAGCCAGGAGATCCATGGCCTCCATCACACTGTCCTTGTTCAAGTCTTATACACACACCAGGAGATCCTGTTTCGCCTACCAAATAATTCATATGCCTGCAGCATTTCAGCTGTGCTGTATTGCGCCAGCGCCTGTTCGCCTGAAGCCGGTTTAGTTGTTTACTGAAATATAAGGCTGTCCATGAGAGAGAATGGCCTGTTCACACCTGGGCGCCTTGAGCCCTGCAGGCCCGCGCAGCGTCTACAGCTGGCCAACCCCTTGGTGGCCATGAATGGTTTAATATCAGGGATTACAGAAGAGATGAGCGGCACCTGGTCAAGAAAGTCAAAAACAATTTTATTGACACCCGTGTTTGTTCTTTTTTGTAACACAGACTATTTTAGCTCCCATAAGCCAAGTGTATCCCGCTGAGGACGATGTCAACAAACATGTGGAAGACAACTGTGAGTCTGAAAATATTTTTCTTTATTTTCAAAATAAAATGATGTTGCATGTAATGCCTCTGTTTTTGAAGGGATGAATAAAACTGCCCTCAAAACTACAGAATAAAAGTGCTTTTAATTCAAGTAATTGCTATAATACTTAATATTTAGTTTGATTTATTTTGCCTTTCCCTTACTTGTTACTGTTTGTTTGTCGCAGGTTCCCTGATGTACTTGAATGAAGCAACACTTCTAAACAATATCCGTGTTCGGTACAGTAAAGACAAAATATATGTAAGTAATTACTTTTACGTGGATCTAATATGGATGGTAGCACTACAGCCTCACAACATCTAATCTGCTCTTGTGTAGGATTCCTGGTTACCTCCCACAATCCAAAGACATGTGCTTCATGTCAACTGGTCACTCTAAACTGCCCATGGTGTGTGGATGTGTATGCAGTTGTGTGTGGCCACCCTGTGATACACTGGCATCCAAGGTTGTAATTTGATAGCTTTGTGCCCAGTGTTTCCAGGATAGGCAGCAGACCCCTGCAGGCCTGTCCAGGATGAAGTGGTTAATGGAACTCGATGAATGGCTCTAAGGGCATTGGGTGGTGCAGTAGCTAGGGCTATGACCTTCTGGTTGAAGGTCTCTGGCTTGAATCCCCTTTGCTGATATAGTGCCCTTGAACAAGGTACCCTGAATTGACACTGTAAAAAACAGTGCTGTGTAAATGGGTCAATAATTGACCAACTTGGCATTGTAAGTCAGTTTGCAGAAAAAAATGTCAACACAGTGGATTATTTTCCAGTTCCCTCCCTAAATCTGTGTTGCTCATCTCTATATTCAGTGCTTGTCAGGTCATGGGGTCAGGATAAGGTCCTGGTGCTACAACTTTAGCAGCTGTAATCCAGTATGTCAGAGAGAGAACAACAATGGCACCATTGTCCTTCTGGGTCTTCTGAGAACCACCTCTGTGGCCCACTATATTTTCCACTCATGTCTTGCTCAAATCTCCTGTCTTCTCTCTCTCTCTCTCTCTCTCTCTCTCTCTCTCTCTCTCACACACACACACACACACACACACACACACACACACACACACACACACACACCACCACCCTCTCTCCTTCCCATGCACCCATAGCAGATCTTATATGACCCTCCTAGTGTCTCCTGCCCTGTGATCTCATTGCACCAGTGAAGATCATTAGGTCCATTGAAGTATCAGAGGGTGGTGACAGCCATTTGCCCCCAAGCGTTGAAAAAACCCTAATAAAATGCTTGTTTTACTCCACAAGGATCACAAAGTGAGGAGCGTTGAGGTGGTCCAATGAGGAATAGAACTATATCTTCTCATTATTTGCTTTGATCTACTCCCACAAAGCTCTGCAGGTGTTGATGCTGTTTCTGTTCTGTCCATCAGACATTTGTGGCCAACATCCTGATAGCGGTGAACCCTTATTACGACATCCCCAGCCTGTACTCACCTGACACCGTGAAGCAGTACCAGGGGAAGTCTCTGGGCACCCTGCCTCCCCATGTCTATGCAGTTGGTGAGAATCTCTCCATTTTATGGCTGTATTTATGTAGCAGAAGCTCTGAAAACCAGGGTAATTGCACAGGTGAGAAAGACACACAAAAGGCACAATTGAAAACAAGCTAAAAATGTACATTAATGAACTGTACTACAATACAGGGTTTGTACTGTGTGCTCATGATGATATGATGTTTAATACATGTAGTCCTCCTGTACAGTATTGCGTAGAACCAGTGTACAGCTTATGCTGCATTTACAGAATTATTAATATTTTTATCAATAGATTCTGTATCAAAAATGCTGGGATGAGTGAGGAGTTTCAAGTGATCCCCACTGTGTGGTGCTTGAAGTGGCAGATTTAAGTTGAAATGTTTTCCATCCCTAGCGGACAAGGCCTACCGCGATATGAAGGTGCTTAAAATGAGCCAGGCAATCATCGTGTCAGGAGAGTCTGGTGCTGGAAAGACAGAAAACACAAAGTTTGTCCTCAGGTCTCATTTTATTTGTTTATATTGAAGCCTGTTCAAAATGTTCATATTTTAAGAAGTCTTCATATTTTATTTTCAAAAGTATCAATCCCCCCTTCAAATTTGTGCAGATGCATTTAGACATTGACATTTTTTAATATACTCTCTCACTTTTGTTAACAACCAAGAAATCCAACTCATAGCTGTTAGCATTATAAATAAATCTGTTAATGCTTTCATCAATAGGTATTTAACAACATCATATGGAACTGGCCAAGATATTGAGGAGAGAATTGTTGAAGGTATGAATTATGCCCGAATTTTCTGCTCAAGGCTTCATTATAATAAACAGCACAGACTTGCTTCTGCCAAACACTATGGAAGTCTAACATTATGTTTAAGGAATTGAATAGTTTCCTGCTTTTGTGTTTTCTGAATTGTGTGTCCCTCTGGTATCTTCTGAATGAATAGATGTGCATTTGTCTTGTCATCTTGCAGCGAACCCCCTGTTGGAAGCATTTGGAAACGCGAAAACCGTCAGAAATAACAACAGCAGCCGCTTCGGCAAGTTTGTAGAAATTCATTTTAATGAAAAGGTATGGTGTCTCTCTTTCTTTCATTATTTGAAAACATGCTTTCATCTATTCTTGGGGGAAAAAAAAGCTTGATATGCATAGCTACAAACTATGAAGACAAATAGTTTACTTACGAGCAAAATGTGAGCCTGAAAAATGGATCTTAATGGGGAATCTTATAAGTTGGAGGCATAATTACTATTAAATTCAATGGGAAAATTTGTGTTCTTGGACCTACAAAGTAATCCTCATGTTTGCTCATGTAATATGAACAAAATGGAGATAACATTCATATTGAAATACAGACATTTCCTATAATTAATAATATACTGTATAATAACAATTTATCATTATTGTTGTTGTTGTGAATAATATTATTATTATTATTATTATTATTATTATTATTATTATTATTATTATTGAGGCACAAGATAAATTGAGTTGAGGCCACCCACAAGTGGAAACGAAGGTTTGGAGACAGTATCTGCCAAGAAAAACAGCGTGACAGTGTTGTCATCAGGAAACTGGCTGTGGCTCTTGTGTCCTTGTGGGTCCTTCACAAAAAATAATAAAAAGGGGTCAGAGAGTTGGGCAGCACATTTTCACAATGTTTATTGAACTCAGAACACTTGCACTTGCACTACTCTCATAGTATTACTCTCTCTCTCTGTGTGTGTGTGTGTGTGTGTGTGTGTGTGTGTGTGTGTGTGTGTGTACACACATGAGGTTAGTGCAGTGGGATAAGCTGCTGCCTCACAGCTCCTGGACTGGTTGCCTAATGGGGGGTTCAAGTTCAACTCAGGGGTGTTTGTAGCGTTTCCATGTTTTCTTCTGTGTTTGCACCCCTCTAAGGAAAAAAATGTGGCAGAAGAAGGTAATGGCAAACCACTTCCCTCCCTCTGTGCCTGGAAAACCTTGTCAGTGCTTTCCCAGGAGTCAGTAATGACTTGACATCACTTTCCACTTCCTATACACATATCACAGCACAGATGCACACTCACTGGTGTACCAGCATGAACTTTAAAAATCCCCCCACGCTGAACTAGTGTTATTCATAAATGCAAAAAATCTGCCTTGTATTTGGTTGTAAGTTGGTAAAGGGTATTAATTAGTCATTCATAATTTCACTTGTATAGGCAAAGATGGGTAATTCAAAGACTTCTATGGCAGGGGATCAGAGTCATTTTCTCCACCATTTGCACTCAACATTTGCAATTGTGTTGCAGAACATAGTGGTGGGCGGTTTTGTGTCCCACTACCTGCTGGAAAAGTCCCGCATCTGCGTACAGAGCAAGGAGGAGAGGAATTACCATATTTTTTACCGTCTGTGTGCCGGGGCCTCGGAAGACATCCAGCAGAAGCTGCACCTCAGCGCGCCAGACAACTTCAGGGTGAGCAGAACAGCCCAGGGTGGCTAGGAGAGGTGACATCTATTACACATTTTCACTGCTTTCTTCCAGACTTAATTGTGGGTTTTATTAACCTTTAAGAATTATAAATTCATATTTAAAATGAACACCTTAAATGGAATAAAAATGTTGTTATCAACATGGCCACTAGATGTCAGAATGTAAATGAGCATCAAAAATATTAGCTGGAAGAGTCAAAACAAAGTCCTTTTGCATCTGTGCTTTCAGTTTAGTTTTTCTCATAAAGCACGCAACTGTCTTTGGTTATGTTTGGGTCTGGATGTTTAACTTTGTATCTTTCATAAAAGTACCAGTCTTTTGTCATTTTTAAATTTGTTCAGTGAAAATTGTTTTACTGTAATACAAATAAATCTGTTTTCTTTTTGTGATCTATCCTAAATCTATATACTTTCTGGAGGAGTTAAACTGTCGGTGTTGTCTTATAGTTTTGGCTCCCATCATCGGGTCTGATCCCCTTTTATAATTGCTGATTTCATGGTAGCACAGTGATATTTATTTTTATGGCAGCTTCTTGTGGACAGTTTATTTAATTTCTGTAATGTGTGTTGTTATTAATACAACTTGTAAAGTTATTAATAACTTTACTCAGCATTTTGGAACCAATACCTATTAGGTATGAGGCTGCTATATTTTTGTATAAGAACAGCATTATAACTACAGTTTAAATTGGAGCAGACTTTATTATTTTTAAGTGGTTTGCAAATTGCTCTTTGTTCCTTATTAAATGAAACGCTTATTAAATCGGCTACTTCAGTCCTGTGCTTGGTCTGTCCATTGTGAGTAAACAGCCCCTGTTTTTCTGTGTTTCCCTCCCAGTATCTGAATCGAGGCTGCACACAGTTCTTCGCAAACAAGAACGGGGAAAAAGGGATTCCCCAGAACCGCAAGAGTGCCGAGGTACAGTATGTTTTGCGATTGAGACCCGGGTCTCACACCTGGCGCACAAATATTCCATTGACCTATAGCCTTAGAAGGACCCCACCTTGGGAGTTTAGTGTGGCTTCACAGGGGATGCATCTGAATAAATGTAGACATTAGCCGTGTTTCTTTTTTATTTTTAATACTTAGTTGACATTTGCGCTATTTCCTTTGAGTGCATAAGCAGAATTCCTTCTCTTGCCACTACTAGGCATGTAATAAATTCGGTACTTTATAAATATACAGACTGTTTATCAAAAAAACTGATTTTGTTTTAAGTCATACATTAGACAGGAATCCATTACTGTTGTTTTCTTCTGGCCTTCTCGCAAAATGTTGTGAATGCTGTAATGCATATTGTTTGCATTGTCACTTAGTCCCACCATCAGTAAAAATGTGGTAACTGAGCAGACAGCTGTCCATTTATTTACAAGACAGGTTTTACGAAAATACTGGATGTACTGTTGCATTAATAAATAAAAAATACTTCATAAAGTTTTACAAATATTTTCACTGACTTCAGAGTACATTCAAATTAAAATTATTTAAATGTAGTGGTCCTCACGAACATGTGCATCAATTGTCAGCCGTGTATTAATAACTGATATTCGGGAACAGTGCACCTCAAGCTGAAAACACTGTGGAAGAGAGTTAAGTTAAAGCAGTCCCACCCATCTGTACTCTGTGGATGTGATTTGCTGCTGTCTACAGACTCACTGTGTAAACACAGATCTGAAATGTTATAAAATAAGTTAAGAAAATAACACAAAAAATTAAATAAATTAAAAGGAAAAACAAAAAAATGACTTTGAAAATTAGTGTCATAACCATTTGTTCCTTGAGATGTCAATTTACTTTTCCTGAATTTACAAATGCTAATTTTATATTAATACTTGGTTCAGTTTTGTGAAAATAAAATGTTCTTTTTGCGAACTCCCGCCTCCAAATTGGACAAACAAAATATATTTGCACATGATTAAATATTATATTGTAAAATATTAGTTGCACAATTATTGTATAAATAATTTTTTTTCACAATCAGTTTTCTGGTTAACACCAAATTACACCTTGCTTACCTCAGTTACTCTTAATGTCTCATTCAGTGTTTTTCCATTAATAATCTTTTAATATAATAGGGGTGCAAGGCATAAGGCATGTTGACAGGAATAATTGATTAATAACTATCTGCTCATTTGGACATAATTTGTGCTGTTTAATAGGCCACCTGAAACAGTGCAGGGACACGATTTTCTGCCTAATTTTTGCAAGTATTTCCGAAGATCAAACCAAAGGAAGAGTTGTACAAGTGTGTACTGAAGAAAGAGCTTTTGAGCACTTTTTAACTTGTATCCATCACACTTTACCTCCCGATGTATTTGGGCATTTAAACATTTTGTACAAAAAAAAATGATACTGTATTACAGTGTTTGCACTGACTGTTTGGACGTTTCTCTGTTATGATGGACTGTTGCACAGTTCATGTTCTTTGCTTTTCTATCTTTCTCTTATCCCATCTATCTCTTCACTTCTCTATTAATGTATCCCAATCGTTTTATTTGTTCCTATGTATCTGTTCCTATTTTCTTATTTTTTGTCTATTAGTTGTATGGTACATCACGGAATAGGAGGAACTTAACTTGGTTCTTTCTTGTACACCTGTTGTACAAGGCAGTGTGGTAATAATCTGTTCTTGAGCATTTTGAGTAAATAATAATGGTGTAAAGGGGCAGTGTGTGTTTTTCACCGTGTTGACCTGTCCTCTGTGTCTCTTCTCATGGCCGTTTCTCTGTCCAACACAGGATGATCAGGTGATGGTCTTTTGTTTTGCTCGTGTGATGTTCATGCTCTGATTTGCCTGTGTCAGAAGCGGGTCTGGGATGTGTCGACGTGACTGTGCTTTTTCACCCGGGCCAGAATGCCACAGTGCAATATCTAAGTACGCGTAAAAAAATCTTATAAATCACCGCTTTAAAACTTCAACTGCACATAAATCGTCACGTATTTTTAGCAGCTCTGGTACTTGTCTCATCTGAGATGGTGTTGCTCTGTGACATTTTGCAGAATGAATTTTTCACTGAAAAGTCAAAGGTTGTGAGTGATGTGTGCTGTTTGCATTTTTTAAATATAATAGGGCTCTAATTGTTGACCTTTGTTTAGCAGATTCTTTTTCCAACAGTTAGACAATGAGCTTAACTGTTATTTACCCATTTATGCAGCAGGGTATTCCTACTGTCAGTTCAGGGTAAGTGTGTTGATCAAGGGTACTACAGCAGGATGGGGATTCAAACCAACAACCTTCAACTTACAAGGTGACACCGCTAATTGCTACAGTGCATTTGACGTTGATGTTGTACTACTTTACATTCCCAGTCCGACCACCAGCGAGGAACTGTTGATACTGCAGGAATAAAGATGTCATGCTGAAAGGTTCTGTCATAATTCACCTGCTAAAAGAAGGACTTAGGTGTGTGTTGTGTGTACATGAACCCCTCCGTAGATGGTTGGTTCTAACAGTTTCTTGACTCCACAGCACCTGAAACTTGGTGGCCTGAAAGACCCTTTGCTGGACGACCAGGGCGACTTCAACCGCATGTGCATGGCCATGAAGAAGATCGGCCTGGGCGACACCGAAAAGCTGAACCTCTTCCAGGTGGTGGCGGGAGTCCTGCACCTGGGCAACATCGACTTTGAGGACATGGGGAGCAGCTCAGGTAAATAAGCCCTGGACACACACTCATACATACAGAAGACTTTCTCTGTCGTATCTGCTGCCAGACTTTCCATTTAATGTCCTGCCAGCTTCATGTCAGTGAGTTTCCCTGCGGGGACCGTGTTTGTCTGCTGCTCACTTTGAGCCCTGAAGACCTCCAAAGTCATCCTTTGATCTGGAAAGAGTTAAACAAAGAAGTTGTAGAAGAGCTTTAGGAAGCGCTTTTGTTCAAAGGCTAGACCACCTTTTCCTTATTCAGTATGATGGTGTAGCGGATATACTGAACTTTCTAGAAAGAAACATGGTGGAAGAGCTCTGAAAGTGAACCATAATGTTGGAACTACTGACCACAATCTGGGCAGACAGGTAGTAAACATCTGAAAGGAGGCAAGATCTCTCCACAGGTGACCCCCTTACTCTGTTCTTAATGTAGACCGAAATTGTATTCTGTCCTCAACACAGATGTGAACACAATAATACCACCAGTTATCGTTCTGTTATTGAAGGGTCCAGTAGACTCTAATGACCAGCTTGGTTGTACTGGTTCAAGGCCCAACCCTTTGTTCCTGTAAAGGTTTCTCATTCCACAGTGTGGTTTTAACACTGCTAAATAAAGGCAAATTATAAGCTCTGACCCTCAGATTCTTTTCTGGTCAGGTTTGACCCATTTACCTCTTTTATGAATATGGTTTCTTTGTTCTGGTTGTCCTCCACAACAATCAAATACATCAGAATTACTGCCAGTTTCACTGTATTTTACCTATTTTATTTTATGCAATAGTCATGACCATGATGTAATTTGATAATTACCTTACCTTTTTTCCCCTCAGGGACTGAATGAGTATGACAATAATAAAGAGCAGAAAGCATCAGATTCCAAATTCAAGAGTCACACACACACACTCAAAAGTGTGTCATCATTTCATGCAAATCAAGTGTATAGATCCTAAAACACCAAAAAGAAGTGTAAAACCTGTGATACTGAGTGGGATAAAATTGGTTTTACGGTTGTAAAATGACAACAGGTGATTATCTTATGTTTTATGGTTTCTTTGTAAACAGTTATTATGGGAAATTCGGTAGGAACACTAAACATAGACAGGGCTGACAAGGCTCTCAAGCGCCACAAAGGTGTAAGAACCGTTTGATGCATGCTGGGAATGCTTGGGTTTCAGTTTTCTATACTCATTTTATCCCTTTCTGTATTTCTCTCTTTTCCCTTTCATATTTGAACCCGCGGTCCCTGTGTGTGTCTCTAGGCGGCTGCACCCTGAAGAAGGGATCCGGCCCCACACTGCAGTACTGCGCCGAGCTCCTAGGTCTCGACCAGGAGGACTTGAGGGTCAGCCTCACCACCAGGGTCATGCTTACCACGGCAGGGGGCGTCAAAGGGACTGTGATCAAGTAAGGGGCTGTGTGCAGAAAAAAGGTGTATAGTGTAACACGGCGGCGTGGGTCCAGAAGGAGCCGGGAAAACCTCTTAGTGGCAGTTTAGTGAAGGAACAGATATATAATTAGTTTGAGGCAGCAGGTGGTGTATTGGTTAGTCATGCCACCTTGTGATCAATGGACCAATAGTTTGAATCCCCACTCCTGGTATAGTATATACCTTTGCCCCAGGCACCTACCCTAAATTAAAACAGTAAAATTAATTTCAGTGGGGAAAATCTATAAGCATTCCCTGGCCAAGAAATCACCTTCATGTTTGTTCAAGTGGGAAAAATAACTCTTTGTGAATTAATATAAACAGATCTTTCCTTTCATTAATAATATACAGCAATATAATAATAATAATGCCATAGATGCAGGAGATAAACTGAAATGAGATCACAAGACTGTAACCGAGGCTCAGCGAGTAAAATTTGAAACAAAGGTGTAGAGACAGTAAGTGCCGATGAAAACACATGGCAGTGTCACCAGCGAATTGGGTGTGGCTGTCGTGTCCTTGTACGCCCCTCACAACAATTAATAAAAAGCACAGAACATTTTCAAAACCTTTACTTAACTCTGCAATCGCAAGCACTCGCATCGCTCTCATCCTGTCGCTTACATACATTTCTTCACACACGTGAGTATGTACCTGATCTGTCACAGATGCTTGTCCACTACAGCAGCTGCCGGCACAACTTGCAAAATTCCCCCTTGCTTGACTCCTGTCTCTCGCAATTGCAAAAATTCAGCATCACATTTAGTTGTAACAGTAGAGGATATTAACTAATTTAATTTGTATACTTGAATACTCATGAGTCAAACACTCATATCTTGGGGGATAACTGTAGTTTAAATTAGCTTGAACAAAAGGATCAGCCTAAATAACAAATGGTAATAATGGAAAGCATCAGAGATATTTTTACAACCAAAAAAAGATTCAGTGGCCTGGTATCCAGTTACATTTTTATTTCCATTGTAAGTGATTTTTTTCTGTTAAGAATATTAAAGATATACATATACATGAGTATTATTGCAGATATTCATTTGGAAGTATATCTGCATGATGTCCTACAGTAATATATTTATGATGGCAGTATTTAGAGCAACCTGGTTTATGCATCCTGTCTTCTGAAGCAAATTAATGCCATCCACTGGATGACATATTTACACCGATGAGCCACAACATTAAAACCAGCTGCCTAATATTGTGTAGGTTCCCTTCATACTGCCAAAACAGCTCTGACCCATTAAGGCATGGACCCTACAAGACGTCTGAAGGTGTCCTTGTGGTATCTGGCACCAAGACGCTAGCAGCAGATCCTTTAAGTCCTGTAAGTTACTAGGTGGGGCCTCCGTGGATCAGACTTGTTTTTCTAGCAAATTCCACAGATGCTTAATTGGATGGAGATCTGGGGTATTTGGAGGCCAAGACAACACCCTTAACTCTTTGTCATGTTTAATGTTATGGCTGATTGGTGTATACAGTATTTGGCATATTTATGTAGTCTGACAAACAGACCACACAGAAAAAAACACATCAAGCATATTGTGTCTTGTATCATTTGTATGAGAGAAAGATCATTTTGCAGTCAGTTTTAATGGTGGAGTAAAAGTGTGTTGAAGAAGACCTGCAGAAGGCACAGAACTTTCCAGGTCCCATGTAAATACTATCTCTCAGCTTTTACTGACCAAATATTCTAATACGAATTAAGCTTCCAAGGGTTGTGAAAGAAACCGGGGGTTCTTAGGGGAATAGAAATGGCAACCTACCCCACCACGCTCCACCCCTTTTAGTTTTTTGTTGTTCCTGCAAGTGTTTGAAATGCCAAGCAGATTAATATTTCAGGACACGCAGATGCTGGCCTTAGAGTATTTTGGTTGTTGAATAATTCAACCTTGCCTGTGGAGAGCATCCTAGTGTCTTAAAAGGGGCATTATAGGGATTGTATCATAGCCCCTCCCTATGGCCGGGGGAGTCTGGTGTCCTGGAAAGTCAGAAGTGTAATGCTGGTTGTGCTACGGTGTGGGCAGGGAGGTTGTAACCTGAGGTGGAGAGAGCAGGACACACAGGAAGGATAATTCTTTTATGTGTTAGATGTATGCCAGTCTGGTATGGAAACAGCACTACCTCTGACCAGGGAATTCTACAGTGGGTACTGAAAACTGCCCAGTCTGTCGCCAGGACTTTACTGTCCACCATCCAGACCACCTACAGCAAGTGGTGTGTGAGTAAAGTTTTTACAGTCACTGAGGACAGTTCTCACCCTCTCCACAATTGGTTTTCACCACTTCCGTCTGGAAGTTGCTATTGCGGGCTACCACCAGGCTCAGGAACAGCTTTTCCCCGCAGGCTGTCGCTGTCAGATTGCTGAATGCCAGAAAGCAAAGGAATTCTGACCAAACTCCCACTGTGCTATCACTACTGACTACACTGATCCTTTCATTCTTACCTTGTTTACTATTTGCCTTTTTAATTATCTGTCATCTTATTTATGTATTATTTATCAATTTCTCTTTAGCTATTTATCTGTTCAACCAGTCTGTGCTGTCTTGTGTCCTTGTGCTGTCTGCTTAGTGTATCTGGCACCAGAGTGCAAGAGAAACTACATTTTGTTCTGTCTTGTATGAGGCAGAATGACAAAGGGGACCTTGAACTTTGTAGTGGGGCAGCCCTGTGCCCTTGCATAACCCCAGTACACAGGAATTTTGTAGCCGCAATCTGGTCATACAATGTACACCAACAGTTTTCATTATTTGAAATCCATTAGAATTTACAGTTTGTGGGAAGACAGTTTGCATTATTTATCTGTTTATACACTGGAATGGTGGGATAGTGCTGGCACCTCATAGCTCCTGGGCTATAGGTTTAGATGCAAGTTATATTTGTATGGATTTCCTTCAGATGCTCTGGTTTCCTCACACAGTCCAAAGTCATGTGTTGCAGGTGTACTGTTGACTCTAAATTGCCAGCAGTATGTGTGATTGTATTGAAATGGACTGAAGTACTCTCCATGTTACCCTTCTTCACACCCTGTACTTCCACAATAAACGCCAGACCATCATGGCCCTGCTTAGACACAGTTATTTAGAGGGAATGAATGAAGGGATGAAAAGCTGCTTATTGAGTTACTGTTGGGTTGTTTGGGTTGTTTCTTTGAGTGTTGAAATTGAAATGTCCACTTTTGGGAGGACCTGGCTGTGGTTTTGACTGCTGTTTACCCTATATTCCCCTCCCTCTTCCAGAGTACCGCTGAAGGTAGAGCAAGCGAACAACGCCCGTGATGCACTGGCCAAGGCGATCTATAGCCGCCTCTTCGACCACGTGGTCAGGCGGGTCAACCAGTGCTTCCCGTTTGAGACCTCCTCCAACTTCATAGGTGTCTTGGACATCGCTGGTTTCGGTCAGTAGCGAAGCTCCTTACGACTCTTCAAGCTTAATTCTTAGAAATTTTTCTGTTTTTACCCACAAAACCAACTATATATTTGCTTGGGGAAAATAATTGACAGAGGCATTTTTGGGCTGAGTGACCACAATTAATTAAATTTTTATTTTGTTTTCCCCAAGAATACTTTGAGCACAACAGCTTCGAGCAGTTCTGCATCAACTATTGTAATGAGAAGCTGCAGCAGTTCTTCAACGAGCGCATTCTCAAGGAGGTAAGGGTGCTCCAGGTGGCGATGGGCTCTGAATTCTGATCGGCTTTCTGGTCAAGATAGGTTGGTGACATAAATCCGGGCCCCTCAGGGATTCACTCGAGGTGCGTGTCATCGGTTCTATGACTGAAGCAGATAAGAGAAATTTCTTACTAGGATACAGTGAGCAGAGTAAAATGGCACTGTTTGTTTTGTTTTATTCATTTATTTGTGGCCTTGGAGGTAAAAATATGCATGGCTGTTGGAAGGAAAGTCAGATCATGGAGCTGAAGGCCACTTAATTTTTGAAGTTGGATTTTTTATTAATATTTGTCTTCTCCTGTCAACCCAGATGTCACCGGAGACCTCACTTTGCTGAATATTGTTTAAAGATGTATAAGGAAATAAAACTTCTATTAAAGAGTAATTATATTCTGCTTACAGGAGCAAGAGTTGTACCAGAAGGAAGGCCTCGGAGTGAACGAAGTCCACTATGTGGACAACCAGGACTGCATAGGTCAGTCTTTTTTCTGCTCATCACTCTGCATATGAGCTATGTGTTAATGAAGTCTTGCATGCAGCATCACAGCTTCCGTGTAGCTCTCGGCTTGTCTCCTTGTGTCACATAATAAATCTCACCTCGCAGATGTGTGCGTGTGCTCATTGCAAGAGCCGTGTTTGACAACTTCCTAGCATGCGCCCGTCTACTCATGTGCCATAGGGAAAGGCAGGCACCAAACAGTGAGGAAAGGCGATAGGCAATAGTCAAGATCAAAGCGGAACACAGCCTTACAAAGAGCCACACGTCCAGCCAGGAGTTGTCCACTGTTGTTATGGAAACCAGGATCGCTCCCATCTTGCTTCACACATCTTATTCATTAACGGCATATTAGACATTCCTGTATTGTTTTCATTTAAGAAAGACCAGTAGAGGTAATGAATCACATATATATTTTATTTTTAGCTGTTATTGCAATAAACACCATGCTTTCAAAATGTGTATACAAATTTGTTACAACTCTGTTTTTTGTATGCTTTAGCATTATTACATTTAACTGTAGAAACTAGATATGTATGTCTAAGAATTGAGACAAAAAAATTGTACATTTTAAATGTGTCTGTACAAAGCATCTGCTTTTTGCCATAAGAAGAATTCCTTTTGGAGAACAGATGCTTAATATTATGTATAACTACATGTTTTCCATTCACAGACCTGGTGGAGGTCAAGGTCATTGGCATCCTGGACATCCTGGACGAAGAGAACCGCCTGCCGCAGCCCAGTGACCAGCATTTTGCTGAAGCTGTGCACAGCAAGCACAAGGACCACTTCCGCTTGATCGTGAGATGTTCTTCTCTCAGCACTCTGTCCTTCTGAAAGGCCTTCACTTTCATTAAATAATATAAATAAATAAAGAGTGAGCACTGAGATTTGACCGCTTCTCTCAAATACTTTCCTCTCAGAAAGGATATTTTCCATCCTTTCATTTGCTGTTCTGCGTTATTGAATTCATATAAAAAAGTCTTGTTACAATGCATTTTTAATTTTTTTTAATTCTGATCATATTCCACAACAGCAGACAGAACTAGTCTTGATCTCATACAAGTGTCTTGATTCAGTTCTGCCACAGTACTCATTATTTTCAAAATAAACATTGGCAATTAACACGTTGCATGGTCCAGTGGAAACAGAATAAGCCTTGGTTTATTTACCCTTGGAGATTAAAAACACCTCCACCTTCTCCTTAGGTCCCCAGGAAGTCCAAGCTGACAGTGCACAGGAACTTGAGAGACGATGAAGGCTTCATCATCCGACACTTTGCGGGGGCCGTCTGTTATGAAACGGTACATCCACGTTTCACTCGTGCTCATTTGACCCTTAAAAACCTTTGCACTTTGCATCAGTTATGGTGATTAATATTTTGTGGTGAATTATACAGTGCAGTAAAATCTCAGTTACAGCTGTGGATGGAGAAATGGAGCTTATAAGAGGTCATTAGTAGAGGCTGAAAACTGCACAACATAATGCAAAATAGAGTTAGTAGTGAGTTTAGTAATAGCAAATAAAAAGTAAATTTTTTAGATAACAAACATAAAATTGCGAAGAAATTGTTTTAAATTTTTTTAATGTTGTTAAATATGGTAAATTGGTACACTGAGGTATTGCTGTACCGATAAAAGGTATTTTTTAAGATTATTTTTCTATTCATTTGTGTCAAAAGTCTAATGAAAACCATTGTGATTCAAAAATGTAAAAGGGTGAAATATAAAAAATCTAAAGGAGAGAATACCTTTTGTTCATACTGTATGTATATATTTGTATTCGATCTGCGATGCGACTTTGTATTAGCTTTCAGTGACTCGGTTTCAATCCATGTTTGTGGGCTCTGTGTCGTGTCTGCAGGCCCAGTTTGTGGAGAAGAATAATGATGCCCTCCACATGTCCCTGGAGAGCCTCGTATGCGAGTCCAGCGATGCGTTTGTGCGGCAGCTTTTCGAAAACTCCAACAACTCCAAGGACTCAAAGCAGAAAGCCGGCAAGCTGAGCTTCATCAGTGTTGGCAATAATTTCAAGGTGGGGAAGTGTTTCTGAACATTGTGCTTAAATATCTTATTCTTGTAACAATCATCACATTGTAAACTCCATCAAACAAAGGTGTCAACCAAGAATAAAAATAGTAATAATTTTAATAATCAAATACTTATAAGTAAAAGCCTTCAACAAAGTATATGCAGTACAGCACAGATCCCTTTCTTAACAGTGACCCATAAAATTAAAAAGACGTGTTATTGACCCAGCATGTTGTTTAGTTTACGGTAGGGGGGATGGTTTAGCAGTTAACAATCTGTGAGAGGCTATAAAATACTTTTTTCTCTGTTGTTTGCAGCTGTGTGTTTTGGAATCTAATGGCTCTCCTTCCTACTCTTTCCCTGTCTTTATTCCACATCCCTTTCCACTCGTGGACCTCCTTCTGCCTCGTGAAACCTTCGCTAAGAGTGCTGTGATTTTTAAGGTGGATAAAGTAAACCTGAGATGTCTAGAGAGAGAGGGGGAAAGAAAGAACAGGAAAAAGCAGTGAGGGTAAAGCCAGTCTTACCCCAGTGAGGGGTAACTTGTCTTGTGTCTCAAACCTGCACCGCATCTTCACAGCGAATGTGAGCAGCGCATTTCTGTCTTGCTATCTGCCAACAGCTTCTTGCCAACCACGTGTGCTCTCCGAGCTCAGCAAAAGATTATTCAGCAGTTTTCAAAAACTCAACATGGAATTTGGGCAGTGAGCTACACTTTACCAGTGATCATAAATCTGTATTTTCTTGACATAATTTATGGGTGCGGGTCTCAAAATACCATTTGCACACTACTTCTCATACTGCACCACACCCGTAAAATATATTGCTTATACAAGTTGTCTTGTCTCAGTTTAAATTACAAATACAGCAGGTAATACAGTGGTTACAATTGTCAGTCTACTGTCTCACTCTTAAACAAGGTACTTACCATGAATTGATAAGGTATAAATTGTATAAATTTGTGAATAATTGTAAGTACTTTAATATAAAAACCTAATATTTTAAGCAGTTTTGGAGGAAAGTATCAGCATATAAAAATACAATTAATAAAGAATAAATAAAAATAATGAAAGTAGAAATAAAGTAAAATGCTTCTCATTTCAGAATTTATATCATGCAGAACTGAACACATCTCTTTAGAAATTAAGGTTCCATGTTGGCAGCTTTCACAATAAAGTATTGATGCAATGCAGGATTGTGCTGAAAGCGTGTTGTTTGGCCTGGTGGGTAATTATGTGAGGAAGTCCTGCCTCCCTTTGTCAGAGTAAAAAGGTTGCACATGCCTCACACATACGTTTCCAGTCAGTTTTAGAACAAACCCACTGAGACCCAGTACTCAAAATCAGTCGGAGAGAAGCTACCTGTCTTACATCCCATAATGCACCTGTGCTGTCCGGTCGTGCTGTCCAGGCTTCATTTGTTTGCATGCAGAGTTTTGGCTGTTTGATCTAAGATCACTGGCATCAGTCACCGCCCGCTGTCGTGTCAAGTGTGTTTGAATTTCAGGAGCACTTATGATAATCAATGATAATGGATAATCAATAAAGAAATCTTGCATGATTGGTGTCTGAATCCAATCTTGCATCCGCTAATGGGCACCAATCTCACGTTTTCCTTCCCAGACGCAGCTGAACCTTCTGCTTGAAAAGCTTCACAGCACAGCTGAGTATCAAAACATTTCATGAACGCATGTGGATTTGACCGTGTGGGAATCCCGTGGTGTCTGTTAGCAGTGAAATAATGCTGGGTGTTTCTTTCCTCCTCCAAAAGGGCTCTAGTTTTATCCGTTGTGTGAAACCCAATCTGAAGATGGTGAGCCACCAGTTTGAAGGAGCTCAGATCCTCTCTCAGCTGCAGTGCTCAGGTGATCCACTATCAGGCTACTTTTTCTTAGCGCTCGTGCAGATTTCTTGGATTTCTGTGAATTCATTTTAGGGGTGGTAGGTGGGGTATTGGTTAGCACCGCAGAGAGACTGATGGAAAGAAACAGACTCAAAAACCACCTGCTGCTGTGGTACAGTAATAGCTCAATTGGTGCTTTAGATGTGTTTTTGAGGCCTAATGTAACAGTGTCATTAATACAGTAAATGGCATAAATGGAGCTTGAAATCTGTGTATGAGCTGTATATAAAAAAAATGTTATTCATTTGATAATAAATAAACACCAAAAACACTCTATTTTATGCATAACAGATATGAAATGCAAACAAAAGTAAAAAAAAATCGATTTGCTTAAAAATATGGCCAATTATTATGATAAGCCATTTTAAGGGCTAAAATAAATTAGCTTTATGGTGAAATAGTGGTATTGGGGTTGGCGCTATTTGAGATATTGTTCTACCTACCCTGAACTGATCCTTTGCTTTTGGGAGAAGTATGAAATAAAGGAGCACATTCTCTAGCAAAAGCTGAATTTGTACATTTTATTAAATCCATTCTAACATACAACATATATTTGGATCGTTTCTCATCTTTTGTGAAGAAGACTGATTTGAGTAGGAGAATGAAAGTGGCAAATAAGGAAATGTGTGTAAAATAGCAGCAGCTGGTGCAAATTTGTGTGGCACCGAAGGTCAAAGTAAATACTGATTCTCATACAAGCAACTGCTAGCATTCATGACCGTGCATCATAATGGTCACCGGCACCAGCTTTGGAAAAATGCATCAGCTAAATTAATAATCAATAATCATTTTATTTCCTCTGCTTTATCACCACTACTGCTGTGTGTACTGTAGTTTTCATGATTATATTGGAAAAACAGTTGCGAAAGTATTGTTTGTTTTCCTCTCGGCCTCTATCAGGAATGGTCTCTGTGCTGGACCTCATGCAGGGTGGCTTCCCATCCAGAGCTCCCTTCCACGAGCTCTACAACATGTACAAGCAGTATATGCCATCCAAGCTGACCCGTCTCGACCCCCGACTCTTCTGCAAGGTCTCTGCAGTCACAAACATGGCTCCTTGTGTGGTACAGTGCCCTGCATTTCTACCTTCTTGATCATTTCCCTCTTCTTCACTTGTAGGCTCTGTTCAAAGCTTTAGGTCTGAATGAGAACGACTACAAATTCGGCTTGACCAGGGTATTTTTTCGACCTGGAAAGGTTAGTAATTCTCCTTATTGGTTTGCTTGTTTGGAAACAAAAAAAAATGGGGTTTGAGCTACAGCCGGTTCGGTTTATTTACTGTTACGGATACGGTTGCGTCTTTTTCATGGTGGTGTTTGCCCCCACTCCTGATCATGACCCCCTAGCTCCTGTCCATCTGCCCAGTTTGCAGAGTTTGATCAGATCATGAAGTCGGACCCCGACCACCTGGCCGACCTTCTCAAGCGTGTTAACAAGTGGCTGGTGCGCAGTCGCTGGAAGAAGGTCCAGTGGTGCGCGCTGTCCAGTATCAAATGTACGTAACCTTAAGTGAATCCCATCTTGAGTTTGTTAACACGCTTAACCACTTGGCGTTCCCTGAAACCATTAACAGCTTTGTACGATAACATTTAGCTTCATTGTGGTATGTTGCATTACCTCTCTGCCTCAGAACTACTGAATTCCCATCAGCATTGACAAAGGGTCCCAAAACCCATCTCTTCTATGCCCATTTTCCCCTAACCTCTAACAGACCTCTCATAACTGTTCTGCAAGCTTTCTCACTTAATGTGCTCAAAGTATCTGTGCTGCTACAATTCTTCATCTGCTGTGAAAATGTATGTTTGTTTGCTCTTAGTTGTACATTGTTTTGGAGAAAATCATATGCCAAATGAATAAATGTGAATGTAAATCACAACAAGTTTCTGTGACTTTTTGCGTGCAGTGAACAACAAGATGAAGTACCGCGCCTACGCTTGCGTTAAGATTCAGAAGGCCGTTCGAATGTGGCTGTGCAGGAGGAAACAAAAGCCCAGGTTGGTCCCTCCTACAATGTACCCCAACGCATGTCATTGGTTGATTGGCACATCACTCATTCCCTAAGCATAAGTGTTGAATTTGAAAGGAGGGCTGGTGCAGCCAAATCTGGTTTGTTCGATCCAATGATTGACCCATTGACTGGTCAGCTACTCTCCCGTCACAGGATTGATGGCCTTGTGAAGGTCAGGAACCTTAAGAAACAGATGGAAAAGTTCAATGAGGTGGTCAACGGACTGAAGGAGGGCAAGCAGGACATGAGCAAGCAGATCAATGAACTGGACACCTCCATAAGTGCTCTTATGGCCAAAATCAAGGTACCAACATTGAGACACTTGTCAGATGTTTTTCTCCCTATGACTCTAACCATATTTTACTGTTTGGAATGTTCAATTGTACTCTATCACGATCTAAACATCCATTTCGTGTTATTTCTACAGTTTTACATCATCAAAAACATTCTTAGTGAGATGCCAACACCTCTTACTTGTTATTTCAGCTCTATCATCACACCGTCTTTCTGCCAAGGTTTCTTTTTGTCATGTCATAAAGGTTTTGACAACACAAGTTCTGCTTCAATATTAATCATCTGGGCCCTTTCTTTTCTCTTCTTGGTCCGCAAGGTAATAACTTGCAGTAGGGCTGTGTATTTTTCGGATGACTGACTTTCTAATTCTTACCCCAAAGGAACAGAGCAATTTAGCAGTTTAATCTGTTTCAGGGCTCCGTTCCCACTCAAGATTAGTATTTTGTTTCTGAGCACGAGCATCTGGTCACCTCATTCTTACTCAGGGTTGAACGCTGTCCTCTGAATAATGCAGGGGCTCTGCAAGGGCCTTGTTTTGCAGACCCTGCTAGCACCTGTGATTGTCATTTTCCTGATTGTGTTTAGTGAGTCATGGGATATGATCCACATCAAACATCACACAATGGTCACCTTTTTCCCGTCCTTCTGAGACCCCCTTTTTTCATGCATACGTGACAGAAGAATTTATGCTTTTATTGAACATCTCCTTCACTGCTGGATGTCTGCAAATGCTTTCCAAATTGGAAAAGTATGGTAGATGAGTCCAAAAATGATGCTTTCCATGGCTGCTTTTCAAGTGCCAGTTGTCTGAGAAGTTTATTATGCAGGTTGGATCTTGGTTGGACTTCAGGTTTCAGTGTGGGCTGGACTATAATATGTGGTTTGGAGTTCATATACAGTATGATATTTGTGTTGAATCTCAAACTTCAAGTGTTTGGGGACTATGCCTAGGAACAAGAGAGGAAAGGTGGTGAGAAGATGTGAGATGTGGTAGTTGCAGAAGATGAAGAATTTATTCACGTTGCCAGCCATCAATGAACCAGGAGCTTAAATACTGAAGAGTAAGTCTCAGAATTCTGATGGCTACCCTGGATGTCTTACTTTACATTCCAGACAAACTGAACCACAATGACAAAAGCCTACAACTCTTATTATCATTGTTATGAACTGGCTATTAACCATGTATAGAATGCCCAGGAAGGGTGAGCTTCCACTGGCACACGGACCCCCACAGGTTTATTTTTCTCCTATTCTCTATTGGAAAGGAGTTTTTTGTTTTCCTCTCCTGTGTGGCCAGATACCAACTGTACATGTATACTACCCTTGTCAAGTCTGTTCAGTTTATTTTTATATAGGAAGTGCGCTATATAAAAATAAAATTGAATTGAATTGAATTGAACCATAGCAGTTTCAGAGTGGGATTGTAATCAACTTGATTGTAAGTGCAGTTAAGGGTCGATGTTCAAGATTTTGTAAAACTCAAAGAGATTAAAATGCACATATGTCCCTCCATATATGGATGAGTTCCAAAAACTTGCAGGTGTGGTCCTGTAGGTCATGAGTAGCTCAGCAACGGAGCAGACTTCTCATTGGCCATCACAGTAACTGCTATCACCGTGGCTACATTTGGCCGATGTATCTGACCCATGTTCACCGAAAACTGACCAACCAGGCCGCAGTCATGACCCGCGAGGAGATTGACCGCGAGTACCAGGTTCTGGTGCGGCGTACCGAGCAGGTGCTGGACTCAATGCAGAAAAAGAAGCAAGAGGAGGAGGAGCGGGAGCGCCTGAGGCGGATCCAAGAGGAAATGGACCAGGAAAGGAGGAGGCAGGAGGAAGAGGAGCAGCGCCGCAGGCAGGAGGAAGAGGAGCGACAGCTGTGAGTGGGGAGGGGGTCTCAGTAGCCCTTTCACTTTCTTTACCCACAGTTGTATTTCAACACTTTGGCAGCCTTTAATCATGTGCATCCAAATTTGGGAAAGACGACGGGCCAGATTGTGCAGAAAGTCATTACACAGCCTCTCCACGCTCACCCACTGAGCTGGTGAAGGGCACGGCTGCATTTTAAAACAAAAGCACGCAAGTATGACAGCGCCACACCAACTTCATAGGATCGCTGTAAATCACAATATGCTAATTTTGTCTGGTTTAATATGGCAAAGAGTGCGGGGTGTCGTACGCTGAAAATGAACCATCTGAAGGAGTCTGAGTATCAGTCTCCAGCTTTTAATATCTCTCTGTTCTGCATGTGGCTGAAACAGTGAGTTGTATGCTTATGATTAATCAGTGAGGTTTAAGGAAACTTTTAAATGAATTTGATGCCCTCATTTTACTTTAAGATGTTCGGGTCAAGTATGGACAGATTTTCAAGGAATTAACTTTTCTAATTCAGGGCCTGCTTAAGTACCGATGTAAGTACGTTGTACATAATTTAATCGGCAACCTGCTTATGGGATGAATAATGCGGCTGTCGAAGTTTCCGAGCGGGTTGGTGACCTTATTAAGGTAATTGAGAGCAGCTTATCTTTCCGTTTGTACCTCAGCCCAAATGGATGTTTTTACCAGCTTGTTGCCTCTCATCCTCCCCCAGGAAAGCCGAAATGGAGCTGAAGAGAAAGCAAGAGGAAGAGGAGCAGAAGAAGAGAGAGGAGGAAGAGAGGAGATTGCAGGTGGGACTTGGGGTGGCATGCGTAGCTCAGGGGACCCCCCAAAGGGTTGTTCATTGTGTCCAGCCCATGTGGTCTTAGAGACTGTGGGAAGCTCAGCAAACAGGTGTTTCTGATGAGTGGAGGATTATGCTGCCCACAGGGCAGATTTCTCTTCCGTCATCCCCCTGCCGTCCCATCTCTTCCCTCTGGTGGGGAGATTTATATTCTGCCTGTGTTTTCTGTCTCCAGCATTCAACTTCTCGTGTCTGTGCTCGTCCTGGAAGAGAATAGATTACGCAAATACCTGCTGGTCGCTTAGCCTGAGAACTGATGTTTTTGCTTTGGTTGGGCCACAATGAAGCCCTTGTGCTGACATAAATTGGGAGAACATTAATTACGCAGTGGTGTTGGTCAGCTGAAGGTACATAGTTGGCGCCTTGCAGGAGGACATTGAGCGGCAGCTGGCTGCAGAGCGGGAAGAGGAGGCACAGCAGCAGACAATATTGGAGCAGGAGCGTCGTGACCGGGAGCTGGCCATGCGCATCGCCCAGAATGAAGCCGAGCTTATCACTGAGGAGCAGGCGGACGCTGCACTGCGCAGGTAGTGCAGATGGCAGCATATACACACACACACACTTTCTCCTTCATGAGTGTTAAACGTCTTTATTTCCCTCTTCCCTCAGTAATGACACTTCAGGTGGCACGTCGCCCCCAGAGAGCTCTGAGTAAGATTCAATCCCCACCACCACCACCAATTTTTCCTCTTTAGAACCTCTCAGCCAAAACCTGTCAACCTAAATGGTGGTTCAGATTAGATCATCGTGTTTTAAATCACTAACAGTGCAATTCCTTCCTGAAATTAACCTAACTTCAGCCATGCCTAACTAACTTATGAGTCCTGCTCCTTACAAACCAGTCCTGAAGCAGCTGCTACCATATACGCAAGTAATGTGTCAGGAACCGGCCAGGCAGGTCCTGCCTACCTGTAGCAGCTGCACCGGAACAACCCCTAAACGCAGAGATAAAAGGCACCGGGCCGGACAGCTCCGGCACAGGATCTCAACCATAGCTACCCATGCTTACCGAGCGTTATCCCTGCATTTCGAGGTGTTACTCAATAAACGTCCCTATCCTCGTGAAGCCTAAACCCCTTGTGTCATGTCCGTACTTAGGTCCCTTACCCCGTCCCCGTCGGATCCTTGACATAATGTTTTAATTTGGCCAAACAGAAGATCACACTAAAAATAAAATGGCGCCACTGATAGAGAATCTGCAGTGTTTGCTTTCTGTGGCAGAATTTCCTGCGACTGCGGCGCACGTTGGTAAATTCAGACGTTTGTAGTTGGATTGGTCATTGCATTTTCTTTAAAAGATCTCCTCCCATCCAATTTTATATATATGTTAAATTTTTCAGTCTTTTATTTGTTAAGTTTTTCTTAGCATTACGATTTATGATTAATATAGAAGGAATCAGATATGTGCGTAGGATCCGAGTTTGAGCACTCTTGGTACTTACCCTGAAATCGTACAGTAAAAATTACCCAGTTGTGTAAATGGTTAAATAACTGCAAGTGGCTTGGTGCACAAACTTAAAGTTGAAGTGGACTAAATGTAAAATATTATAATCACAATTTCTCCATAAAAAATGTGATGAAAGCCTCTCATAAGCAAATGAATAAATGAAGGTAACATTTGGCATCTGTTCTCTTTTTAAACTGAATATAATTAGTTTATTTCTACTTCCCCATGTTCTAACCTGTGCCCATCATTTAGAAAAGATGACAGCTTCAGGTTTTTTGCTTAAATGCAGTTTAAAAATTGATTCAGACACAGAGACACTAGCTTTCAATGACTAATTTATCAAACCGAGAGCTACAGTACATCTAGAAACAGAACTGCAGCTTTTAGTCCAAACTTCTCCCCTGGGTACTAATGGCAGGCCATGTTCTCTGTGCTATGGTAAAATGATATCTTTTCAGACTGATTTTTGATGCAAAAATGTGTTCTTACTATTACTCTCTGTAGGGAAGTTTGTGAATCCAATGTGTTCACCTGTCTTTCCAGCATGTTGATTTAAATTCACTGTTCAACACTGCTGTTAAAAGTATAAAAACACACTGTGTTAAAACTTTAAAACGCAGAAAATTCCAGCCCTCTTCAGTGGTATCAGAGTAGTACGACAGGGCACTGCAGATTTAGAAGGAACCGAGGGCCTTCTGCCAGTCTTATGGTTACAAATGAGAATTTAATGAAACGTAATGTAATTTAGCCCCACAAGGCTATGTGTTAAATTTATTCACCTGCAATTTGCACCCCTTATTATCCTAAAGGAAAGCCATTAATTTTATAGCATGACAGCAGACAGTTCCATTCCTTCACGTTAAAAGAAGTTGAAGCTTGGTGGAAAAAGGATATCTACACATTTTTCCACATTTACTTATTTGCTCTTATCCATTTAGAGTGTCTGACTTCTATTTGTTCTGCTTTCGTCTTGCTGTTCCAGGGGTGCACAGGTACAGGCCACCAAAGTGGCCGCCGGCACCAAGAAGTACGACCTGAGCAAGTGGAAGTATGCCGAGCTGCGGGATGCCATCAACACGTCCTGTGGTGAGAATCCGATGTAGCAATATTGCTGGCTTTATTTTAGGAACGATATAGACTTAAAAGGTGATATTTTATGAGTATAAACTGAGTACATTCATCACGACTGTAGTAGCTAAGAACCTTCTACTTAAGGTTTAGATATACGGTAGATAACTCCAAATTTCTCAACCAACGTGATGATCACCATCCTTACTGTATAGCCCTCCACAGACCAATGAGTGCAGTAGTGGTGGATCAGCATGGGTGGGTGATGTTTTTCCGCTACTGGCTGGTGCTAAGACCCCTTTCTGCCCCCCCCGCTGTAGACATCGAGCTTCTGGCAGCCTGCAGGGAGGAGTTCCACAGACGTTTGAAGGTCTACCACTCCTGGAAGTCGAAGAACAAGAAGCGCAACACAGACAGCGAACAGAGAGCTCCCAAATCAGTTACTGATTATGGTAGGAGATTAGTTCAGTTCTTGGAAACTCCACGGCCAGACCAGGCAGTCCTGTTTCTTGATCTAACTCCAGCCTCTGACCAACACTTTGGTCTTTTCCATCTTGTAGAAGTTCATCTTGTGGATCGAGCAGAGACAGTTCTGCTTCTTAGCCTCCCACGTCATAGCTGACAGTGAGGGACTGTGAGGGATTAGTCCTCCTCTCCTACATCCTCCTGTCAGAAAGCGTTAAGTCAAATTTACAGATCAGAATAACAGCAGCTGGTGTCCCGGTGCAGGAATTAGTCCCTGACATTCGAGGTTGAACTTTCAAATGTGTTCTTTGGTAAATACCCAACTATGAAGATGTTCTAAATACTATAATTTCTTACCTGTGTAGCTCAACTGCTATGAAGCCACCATGTTCTGCATATAAATTAGTAAAGATGTAGAATGAAAGACAGATTTTTCCAGAAGCAAGTTGGCTTGTTGTGATGGACTGGCATCCTATCAAGGGTCTTCTCTTCTTCACCATGCACCCTCAGTTTCCTAACCTCTACAACCACGGTTTGACCAAACAGCTCAGCTAGTTAGTTAACTTTATGTGAATACGTGCATGATAGGATTACTTGCAATCACTTTATTACTTTCTTGAAGTCGTAGCCTCACGACTTCTCCAGCTTAAGGAGTTTTGAGCTTCACTGTGAAATAGCAGCACAACAGCTTCATTGAAACTCGGGCCTTTTTTTATTTCCGTTTGTCAAGCGGCAGAGACACCAAGAGACCGCAGCAGTTGATCCCCAGTGGGTTAGGGCCTTCAGTGTATTTGTCTTTCATGGACATGCAGAGCTTTTCTGTGCATCTTTTTGTACCACACCTCAGTGCCTGGTTGTGTTCAAGGGAAAGTTTCAAGAGTTTACTTCAACATCGCCCAAACTTTCAGAAATTCGTCTGACATGTCTGACTACTTCTGTCTGGATAAATAAAATGCATGCAGGTAATGTTATAGCATTAATGCTTCTTGCTCAAAGGCAATGCTGTAAATTTGCATGAACCTTGACTCGATCGTTCATGCCATTGTCAGGTAAAGTGTTTTTAAAGTTACTTTGGTGTCTGCTCTCCGACTGATGTTGCCAAGGATAAATGACATCACCTGAATATTTTGCCATACATATTAAGATAACATCCTTGTTGCAAATATTTAGCAAGAGTATTACATGAAGCTGACCAAACCTGATACATTAAACATTGCTCTGCTGTATAAACTGTTTAATCATTCTAAGTAGCTTAGTGCATAAACCTAACATTGCAAATTGCTTTGGAGAAAAGGATGAATAAATGAAAAACCGCATTTCAACCATATTTAGTTTTCTGCAACTCCAACTATTATTTAATGAGTTATCTTAGCATTTTAATCATAAAAGGACATAGTTTCTCTTACAGTGTAGGCTGAGTATGCAGTGAATGCTTAATTTTTATTTTGACAGTATTTCAGTCCTGTTCTTTTTCAAGTCTTGCCTAGCGATCAGATGCATAAACCAGCAGCAATGTGTTTTTATATCACACAGAACTTTCTGTCCAGACATAATTCCTCCAAAAAGTCACAAGTAGTTACAAAGCAATGCACAATATTAGCACGGGGATTATGAATATGAAGAATTTAGCTGCAGATTTAATATTCTTTGTGATTTTTGCCAAATGAAATGCATAAGACTTTTCTTTGAAAGCAGCTCCTTAACTGATCTCTGCTCAATCGAAGGCAACGAATGCTGCAAAACTGGGCTTTTCTGTTTGGTTGTCCTCTCATTTAAGTTTGTCATTGTGGTCGGTCGAGCTGTCTGTGGCACCTCAGCTGCTTCCTCACAGCCTCCCGAGTTTGTTGTGGGATAAACAGGTGAATTAGAAAGTCGGGGCGAAAGATTAGACTTGGTAGAGTAATAAAGACTTGCTCAGCACCTCAAAACATTTGTGCAAATTCAGTTTCTCTGCCAATGGTGGCCTCAATGGAGTTTAATGGCAAAAAGGGGTTTCACCTCAAAAGCAACATGCTTTGTGGTGACGTGCGGCCCGTACGAAAACCATTTGGGTAAAACATCTGTATAGCATAGCTGCTCTCTGCAGCTGGCACAATGAGCAGGGTGACGTGTTAAAGTGGCACCCGCTGCAACGATCCCTTGTGTTTTTCTTTATGTTGGAAAAGCTCCCGCTGCAATTACACAAACCCAGATATAAGCTTCCTGTTCAGGAAAACTCATCTCCTGTTGCACTAAAAGGATACAAATAATCTGTACGTGGCTCTTCTAGCCGGATTGTAAGCAGCTTATTTGTAGGATTTTGCTAATTGTTTTTCATTGGTGGATGAAGGTGCCTCAGGATTATTTGAAATTAGTTTTCTGTTTTTGTTGACCGAAATTCAAAATATATAAATGTTCATATTTATACAGTACAGAAGGGTGTAAAAACTCATAAAAACACTGTTTCTTATTTGTATGTTTCTTTAATTATTTGGTGTGCGGCCAGCTGCCATAGATATATTTTTTAAAAATTATTTTAAAAAGTATTAAAAACATGTTAAAGCTATAGTGTCATCTCAAGAAGCGCGCCACCCTGCTGGTTCCTTGTCATCAGATATAGTAGAGAAGGTAGCTAAACATCCCACTTTCTTAGCTGATGGCCCTTCTGTACCCCCGATAGCCCAGCAGAATCCTGCCCCAGCCACGGCCTCCCACCAACAGGAGGTCGCAGGAAACCGGCAACAACGCTACTTCCGCATCCCCTTCATCCGGCCGGCCGACCAGTACAAGGACCCACAGAACAAGAAGAAGGGTTGGTGGTATGCCCACTTCGACGGGCCCTGGATCGCCCGCCAGATGGAGCTGCACCCCGACAAGCAGCCCATCCTTTTGGTTGCAGGTAAATATCCACATTAAAAAACTTAATGGCTGTGGTACTTACCTTAACATTCTGTATAAATAAAATATTTGATTAGAACCTAGATTTTTCACATAATAATAATAATAATAATAATAATAATAATAATAATAATGTAGTTATTTGTTCTTTTAAATGGATAATTTAAAATGGGTTTGAAAAAAGTCTCAGATGGATGAATAATTACAGTAATTCTCTTTGTTTGTATGTAATCTTTGGAGAATGGAACTGCCTTGATTCATGAACTGCAGGTGTTTCACTTGGCCTCAATGACTCTGAAACATCTAAGAACCTTTACAACCCCCCCCCAACCCTTGCAGGAAAGGATGACATGGAGATGTGCGAGCTGAGCCTCGAAGAGACGGGCCTGACCCGGAAGAGGGGTGCTGAGATTCTGCCCCGGCAGTTTGAGGAAATCTGGGAGCGCTGTGGCGGGCTGCAGTACATGCGGAGCGCCATCGAAAAGAAACAAGCCCGCTCCACTTACGCCACTTTTGCCGTGCTGCAGAGTCCACTCAAGTAGTGCGCCACCCTGGGGGCTCAAAGTCAGAAGGGAGAGGAGGAAAACTCCAGTGGCGTAAAGGGAGGAGCACATTCCTTCACATATAGGGCGCCGGTCTGAAAGGGAGTGGGGCATCCATTTTAACGGAGCTGGTTTTTGTTAATTTTGGTCTTTTTAGGGACAGTGTCTCCATTATTTTAATTGTTTATTTTGCAGTGAACCTCTTTGTAAAAGTATAGACTGGCATGTGCTATTTTGTTTTGTTTATTTCGTACAAATTTGACCTGTGCTTTCGTTGTGCAGACATGGAAACTTGAGGCCTTACGAGAAACTTTGTTTGAAATTTACCGAAGAAAAGTAGCAGCAGTTTCACAGCTTCAAAATAAACGCAGCGTCCATAGAAGTAGGATTTTTTAAAATAAATTAATATTAGCAGAACATTTTTGTTTGTGAGTTTAACATTTGTTGATGCAATCGTTTCTTTTTTATTACTTTAAACCGATCTACAAACTGTTGTCTTGAAGTGAGTAATAGTATGCATTTTACGTTGCCCACGGAATGCATTTGATGGTGTATTGTTAAATTTTGGGCATAAAACTTAAACAGAATAGTATTTTTATTTAAGTTCATGTACACACAAATGAAAAACAACAGGGTACTGACAGCTCTTTTACATATTTAGGTATGTTTCTCTACATCGTCCATGTCAAAAACCCTTGTCAATGAGCCACTGATGGACAATCTCAAACCTGTCTTAAAATGACAAATTTGATTTAAATAGATTTAAAACTCTGTACTGTATAATTTGGCATATAACTTTTGTAGCACTCCATTTTACAGTCCAGCTTATTTCTACATTGTTCAAATTGAAAACAATACCTTTTTCATTTTTATAATTGGTTATGATCCAAAAAAATGTTTAAATTAATGTTTTCACTGCATTTTGAGTAATTTAAAAATTATCCGGTTTAAATTACAAAGAAATAGGGTTTAAAACAATTGGTTCAGCAAATACCAGAGCCATTTACTTTTCTGCATATTTGTATCTTGGGTGTTTTTTTTTTAAATACATTTAATTTACTACAACTTACAAAAAAATGAAGATTTGGTGCTTCAAAAAAAAAATGAAAAAAAGAGTTACAAAACACTTTAGCTCAATACTGTTTGAATTAATGCAATTTAAAATACTCTAGAGTATTCCCTTAATCTCAGACAAACCTACAGACAGCAAAATAAAGGATATAGAAATATATTTTAGGGTGAAATGACTGCAGCTTCAAGCTCCAAAAGGACTGAAATCTGTAGGACTGCAAGCTGCAGCTCAGGGGTAGCAGATGCTCAACATCCCAACTTCAAGAAAGCTGCCTTTCAGCTGTTCTTTCTGGTTTTTTTTTTTTTGTCCTGATTATTGCAAAAAGTGCTTTAATTTTTGTAACTTCTTGTTTTTAGCGATAAGAACAGATTCTTTGGAATGTGAAGAGCTGTGTGTTTTGGTGGTGAAACACCACTATGAGCCTCTAGGCTTGCAATGAAGTTCATGTGGAGTCAGGCTGCATCACCCGAAACAGAGATCTGCACTTTGTTTAAAACAGCAGTATTTTGTCCTCATGAAAGGGGGAACAACTGCAGTGTGACAATCAAGTCTGCGGCTGGGCGTTCTTTCTCTCTGAACCTGTTTATCTCCTTCGCCACATGACATATGCCGATGCTTATGTGTGCCCATTCGCCTCCATTTTTCTTTCATACAGGAGGTTCTCAAGTTAAATTATTTATGACTCAACAACAATATTGATGACAACTACGCATGTCCTCAGGCAGGTTTTTGCCGCACAAGAAGTGCTACTGATGTGACTCGTGGCTCCTTTACTGTGGCTCTTCATTTCATCCTCTGTTTTATCGCTCTGTGATGACTTACAGCTCTTGTACCACGGTGCAGTAAATAAAGGCTATCCTATTCCTGCGTGTTTTTCCCAGTTTCTTCACTGCAGTGCAATTAAATATTTCCCACGCAGCAGTTTTTGTCGATAACTACCACTGCAAAAAATGTCTATTTAATATTCATTAAACTACAAAATAGTGCTAGTAATAATGCCTAACATTTATTACCATTTGCTAAATTTGTCATGTTCTCAGCGGATGCCTTTGAATCTTTAAACTTGTGACTAAACTCATTAAACATGGATTATTAGACAATAATTCAAATAAATTAAATAATAAAGTAAATTAAGACGAAAAAGATTAAGAGTAAAAACAATCTGAAAGTCACATCATTGTCTTGCCAGGTCCTTGTCACCAAATGCAAGGATGGTTCTTATTTTCAGTGTTCACCCTCATAAATAAATGTCTCTCCAGTGTTAGTTTTGTGAAATCTGTTACTTGTCAGGTTCTTATTCTGAACAGCAAAGCCTTTATATAGATGTGTGGTCTTGTGAGCTCAGGTAAAAATATCCTATGCTGATGAGTTGGACGAAAATGTGCAATATTATATCCAATAACTGGAAATGCATTTTGTTATTCAGTCAATTCGTAAAAAATTAAAAATCAAGTTGTGTGCACCAGCAGCCAGATGAATATACTGTACATATAGCGTATTCAAGAGGTCTCCTTGGTAGAAATACTGTAGTTTAATTCAATGTTAAATTAATGTAAAAAAAATCCCACATTCTACAATATATTTTAATCCATACATAATTACAATTAGGCTTTAACAATTCCTAGATTTATGTCTTTAAACACTTTATAACCTTTGTCATAGACATACTAACCCCACATGGAGAATGACCATTTCATTATTGTGCAGTCATTTAGCATTGAAACATAAAAGTATTCATCCGTCAATTTTTAGCATAGAGACATAAAATGAATCACTAAATAATTTAATTTGATTTCTGACAGTTATAAATACACAACTGCAGTGGAACAATGTAAGAACAGTCCCATTGCTCTGCTGATTTATGATACAGCGGTCTCTCATTGCGTAAGTAAAGCCTCACTGTGAGGGAAGAATGAACCTTTGACAAGGCCGTAGTTGGGGAGAAGGTGTCCGTACAGCAGAGTCCCACGACACTGGCGGTCGTCCTTCACTCCGCCAAGTGCCACTGTATTACATGGCTGGTGACTTTTAATGCCTCTGGGTGGAAAGTGCTCAGAGGGTCCAGAAGAAAGCAAGAACCTTGAGAGCTGCGGCGCTGGTGACTTTGAGCGAAGGCTGCTGACAGCAGAGTACCGCTTTGCTCAGCTCCTCTCATCATAAAACAGTGACCTCTGAGCATTCATTGTCTGCTGTCCTCAGCAGGCAACATGAAGTCCTGTATTCCCTCGGTAATCTCCACTGTTAGATGCAATATAAGACATACAAGACGTGCATTACTGACAATTTCACACACGGCAGAAATGCGTTCAGGAACTCTTGATGCTCCCTTTCAAGTGCACTGTCCTGGAGTGGGCAATAACAAATTACTGAAGACCTATCATTCACCATATACTGTATACTTAACAATAATAACAATAAGGCATCTAACAATTTAAATGATATAATAATCAAAAAATTTTAATACAACTTTGAATTTGGGTTTAATTTTAATTATTATAAATCCATTCTGTTACACTACTGCTCCCAACTATAATACAAATAACTGCATTCTTGTCTTTAAATGGTAAAAGTTTAGGCCTTGGGAGTATATTTACTCTGTAACTATTTTTCATTATTGCTGTTTTTCTTCAAAAATGGTTGGAAATGTGGGCACTGTGTAGTCTTTGTTAGTTGGAGGAAGTCAAAGCTCTATGTATCAATATTATATAAAGTCAGTTTTGATTTTTAGAATAGCAGCCAGAAGTTACACCGTATTAATATATTAGTAGCTTTTCAAAATCAGTGTTATTCATTGTACCCACTGATTTGGATTTGAAGCCTTACATGAGATCCTGCTACACAACTTTACCTTTTGTTAGTCAACCAACAAGCTTCATGCCTACAAAGGGTTTGACACAACATGCATGTTCACACGAGGGTCACAGTCAAAAGTTCCACTTAAAAAAGTGTGACAGAATTATATTCAGTTGTCCCTTTAACACAAATAATAAAACCATAAAGCTGAAAATATTAACTTTTTAACCACATATTTTCAAAAAAGTTTACATATAATGTTCAAACAAACCGTAAGGAGTGTAGTTATTAATTTCTACAAAATGCATGATGGAATCGCAAGCCCTTTATCCTTTGTGTGCCACGCTAAGCATGATCATCTTAAGGCTTATCTGAACTTTTTTGAAAAGTATAAAAGCAAGATTATAATTCACTATCGGCCTCCTTCCTGTTGAGGATGAAAATATCAGTACAGTTTGAAAAGGAATTTAAGAATATTTCAATCATACTATTTCAAACTTTTTCAACCAGTTAGCAGGAGACTGGGGGCCTTTGGCATTAAAAGAAGCTCAGCTGCTTTCATCTCGGTTTTTTAAGTCCCTTGTAGAAACTCTGAGCCAGCATCCGGTAATGAATACTTCCACGAACAAATAAAAAAAAAACATTTATTTTGTCCTTCGGAGACAACAAGAAGCATGAATATTTCTACAGCCCCGATATGTTATTTTTGTAGTTTTCCCCATGTTAAAAAGTCATATGGTACGTGGCGTTTCATAATAAATCTTTGTTGAGTCTCTTGTGGATCTATCATCCCGTTTGATGAGTCCGGCTGCGGGAGGTGGCATCCATTGCATTCGGTGAAATAATCTGTCAGTAATGAAATAAGCCGCTTTGATGCACTTTAGCATCAGCAACAGGAGTGTCCTGCCAGGGTGAAATGTGCCATTCAGAAACTGCAGATAATTTATTGCTGACCCCCTTCGTATTTACTGGACTTCAACAAGGACAAGAATGAAGCAAAGTAAAGTGAAGCACGTAAGTTACCGCATTCAACCTTACCTTATGGTAGGGGATACAGTGATGGAAGTCGATCATTTCTGAAACTAACTTGTCCGGCCTTGTGGTGTACAGCTGTCTCGGTATCTGCAGAACAGTGGACAAATACAGCACCTTTAAGAAGAATATTTTTTTAAAGGGGGGGGGGGCACTTTCTTACATATATAAAAACTCATTTTAACATTTAAGTTGCATTATAATTTCAGTGATTTTTGAAACCTGGTCATCATTTTGAATTCTTCTGAGACTCTTTTGGATCACCTGCCAAAAAAGTGTAGCGTTTCACCCTGTGTTGTGTTATGCACATGAATTTGCTTTTACTGGTACCATCTAATGTTTCTGTCTCTTTGCTGCTATGATGTTCTACTGTTTTGATGTCAGAA
The DNA here is from genome assembly GCA_018136845.1 of Heterotis niloticus. Classification (NCBI taxonomy): domain Eukaryota; kingdom Metazoa; phylum Chordata; class Actinopteri; order Osteoglossiformes; family Osteoglossidae; genus Heterotis; species Heterotis niloticus. The sequence continues at coordinate 12,342,216 of CM030901.1, read as the reverse complement.
AATTTATTCAAAAAAAGCATATATATTGCCTAAACTGACACTAAAAATGATGTTGCCTTTATACACTAAAATGTACAAAATATTACTTTCTTTAACTCTATTTGTACTCTGCTGTAGAAGTGGCTACTGGTCATGGTCATTTTGTTTTGACTATGGCAGGGAAAGCCGGTACAGGTTGACACAGTAAAACAGAGATTCTCCAGTAGCGGTTCACACTGTGTAGGTTTACATACTGTATATGCAGTATACAGTAACACAAAAATGACAGAATACCAGATAGCTCAGGAATACAGGTAGCAGAACTCAATTTGGCCCTATTTTGCTTCCCTGCCATTTTTTCACAACGTAAGTCTGCCCATGATTTGCTAATAAATTTTGCTTGGTATAAATTTACAGTGCGATTCACGTGTGCAGTTTTATAATCTCACGTTACCAGCAAGATGTAGAATTACTTTCCAATTTATTACTAATATATTACTAACCAATGTACACTGTCTGGGCAAAAAAAAGTCCCACACTCTAATGTTTCGTTGGACCACCTTTAGCTTTGATTCGCCGTGGCATCATTTCGATAAGCTTATGCAATGTCACAACATTTATTTCCATCCAGAGTTGCATTCATTTTTCGCCAAGATCTTGTATTGATGATGGGAGAGTCGGACCGCTGCGTAAAGTCTTCTCCAGTTGAGGTCTGGACTCTGTGGTGGCCAATCCATGTGTGAAAATGATGTCTCGTGCTCCCCGAACCACTCTTTCACAGTTTGAGCCCAATGAATCCTGGCATTGTCATCTTGGAATATGCCCGTGCCATCAGGGAAGAAAGAATTCATTGATGGAAAAACCTGCTCATTCAGTATATTCAGGTACTCAGCTCACCTCATTTTTTGGGCACAGAACATTGCTGAACCTAGACCCGACCAACTGGAGCAAGTTAAATTCAGGTGTTGACTTTTTTTTTTGGCCAGGCAATGTATTTATCTGTTTTGATTCTGTCTGCATTGTTTAGAGAAAGTGAGTCCATGAGCTACTGCACTATTCAAGTGCATCCATTATGCCTCCAGCTTGCATGCCAGTATTATGAACACCAAAATATGACTGACATAAAAGATAAACATTAATATTTCAAAAGTGAAATGAATTTGAACTGCTATTTGAGCACATACTTAGATGTGGTGTGGAGGTGAGGATTTGAAGGCCTAATTTATTAGCAGTGAATAAAATTACAGTAGAAGTAAAGGTTTCTGAACATGATGCAAATTAGGAAAGTGCAAGTCTCTCCATTCAGCACCGCATGGTGATTTTCAGCCAGCTGTCAGTTACACGAGAACTGAGTTTTGCCACAGAGGTACTAAGGGGCACTTAAGCTGACAAATAAATAAAGACCTGCTTACCTCGATACTGAGGTGCGCATTTTCAATAGAGTCCAGCGTGTCCCGCTCAGAGAAGCGACAAGAACTGGTTCCCAAACTGGAGCTGTAATTCAGACTGGAGACGTGGGTCAATGTGCTGTCATCACTCTCAAACACCGGGTTCACTCTCATGGTGTTTCCAAAGGAGAAAGGACTGCGAGCGTGCCTGTAACATGCAGACATTAACATGCATTTCAGAAAAAAAAAACCCTGCAGACCCATTAAAATGACTGCTGAACTTGAGAAGATGCTGCGGCGAAATTTCACAGATGTCTACTTTGTTAGCATCTTCTCAGGCCTCTGGTTGTCGGGCTTACAGCCTCCTTCCCTTTCCTGGTCCACAGCCCAGTACCATTCACTTGTTTTTTTAATTAAATATTCCTTTTCGTAGCGGTACCTGACCTAAAAACACTCTGTCTTGACACCTGTGGCCAGGTGTTCGCCTCCACACTTTTTTGCAGGCATGTCTTACCTTTAATACTATTCACATGGCCCAGAGTGGTCTTAACCTCTCCTGTTGGGCGCTTTCATACCTGCACTGACCTGAATTAGCAGGGATGTTCCTTTTGAGTTGTGTTCTCTGTCTGTTGGACTTTGTTTATGGTTTCATGCTTTCCTACTGGCTGATCACAGAGACCATGTTGTCTATATTCTATCCCTCCGTGGTGGCGTCATCTTTTACACGATGGTGTGCTGGGGCAGCAGGGTGAGGGCAGCTGAGACCAGTAAACTGGAGAAGCTGATTGAGAGGGCCGGTTCAGTTCTAGGAGTCCAACTCGAGACTCTGGTGGACGTGTCAGAGAGGAGGATGCTGAGGAAATCGTTCTGCATTTTAAACAATCCCTCTCACTCTCTGCATGCCCTTCTGGTCCAACATCAGAGCTCACGCAGCAAAAGACTTCTTGCCCCCAAGTGCAGGACTGAACGCCACAGGAGATCCTTTCTTCCTGTGACCATTGCACCTAGGCACCTACTTCCAGATTAACTTTTCCTCCGACTTGTATCCCTGAACTTACTTATTTAATTTTATGAATAATTTATTGACTATCTTTTTCCATTTTTTTCCTTGTGGCACTGAGAATGCTGTAGGCATAAGAATTTCCCTAAGGATCAAAAAAGTTTTATCTTATTTTCTACATGATAGAGGACATTGGTTTTAAGGCGTGCAGTCCTTCTTCCACAATGCCCTCCACAAGGAGCGCTAGAGAGAGAAAAGGCCCGAAACAAACTTACACCAAAGTCACCGTCTTCCTTGTCCGTATGCATTTCCTGTTAATGAGCAGCAGGAGGCCGATCACAGCCAAAACAAAGAGGAGGAAGCCCACAAAGCAGATCACAAACAGGAAGGGGTCCACAGGCATGGACACGAGCTCGGTGCAGCGCTCCCCGTGAAAGTGCCAATATTTCCCTACCGGGCACCTGAAAAGAATGGGAAGAGAGCTGGAGCTGGAATAAAAGGCTCTTATTTCAAAAAAGTGACAAATGCAAGAAGAGGAAACATTTTAGAGTTCAAAAAAGTTCATGCAAGTAGTACTCAGTCAACAAAAGCGACCCGAAAATCTGTTTTTAAAACAGAAAAAGAGAAACTGGGCTGGAAGTTTAGGAACACCGTGCTTCTGTTCAGCATGCAAATGAAAGCGATGAAGGGCAGTACTGGGGGAAAATAAGCCACCAGCATCACACATGCATCTAAAATGTATTTTTAATTTTCTAATTTGTGTGGGACAGAATGGATCGATGGGTATCAGACTGCTGTATTAGAGTAAGCGAAACAGCCTCTTTTTCATCTTTGTACTGCATTTTTAATTCTGCGCAAAGTACAAACAGTACTTAAAACTGAGTTAAAGTAAATCCCAAAGAAGGGGGGGTTTTATAAATGATATCTTGCTTTTCAAAAACTTTTGTCATCGATGAAGGAGGCTGATTGCTAGGGGGTAACTGGGTGTTTGAGGCCTCCCGTGCCCTCACCCACCTGCACGCGGCTCCATGGCCGGGGACGATCTCACACTGCCCCCCGTTGAGGCAGTAGCCCGGCTCCAGGGCGCACACGCTCTGGCACGGCAGGCCATTCACCGTGATGTAGCCGGGGTCGCACAGGCACTCCGGCTCTTGGCTCCATCTGTTGACCACGCAGCGGGAAAACTCATTGCAGTCCGTGAAGCGGCAGGGATCCGCCTGGTCAGCTGCAGGGACATTAACGTTAACTCATGGAGTTCTCCCCACCTGTCTCCAGCTCTCTTACCTGCAGCGAAGCTCATCCTCATGTGCCTGCCAGGATGTAAAGGGCACACGACTCATTTTTAGTTGGGCAATATGTACTGTGTAATACGGATGTTATGAAAAGGTTTAATCCCGTGCCGTGAAGAAAGCATTCGTGCTCCTTTTAACCAGGATAGCAATCGGCTGCACCAAGAGCGCCTGTGTCTATTATATTAACTTGTTTGTCACTTTGTTCCATGTTTGGAATCATTTCAAACTAAATTCTTTTTTCCACACTGGAGGGAACCTAAATACGCCAAGCTCTTAGCATTTAACATTTCTAAAGGCAGCATTTTATTGATTTATTTTTACCAGCCTCATGGTATTACTGATGTTATGCATCTGTTTCCTTTTATTTGTTTGCTGTAGAGCAAATGCAAACTGCTTTTCCTTGCCAGACCAATAGACATCAGTAAAATACACTTTTATTCGATGAATCTGTTAACAGCAGTCATTGAACAAGAGTTTGCAGAGACATTTTTTATTATTTTAATTTACTTTTAATGTAGTTTGAAGATATTGGAACCTTAAAGTCTTACCAAGTTCTTTATCAATTTCAGCTACAGCTGTGATTTTTTGCATGGCCTAACTTGGAAATAAACTGAGTTCTGTACTTGTAACCTTTTGGTGACTGTGACCTAAGAGTAAAAGTGATTTTGGAGCTGGAAGCTAAAGAAATCCACAGCAGACTTCTACTGAGGGCGTACAGGAGCCAGCTTGCACTTGTTCCCTCCCCAAAGTGGGACGATCCAATTCTTCACACCACCTTCTCAACAGCCAAGATATTTATAAGGTGTGGCGCTCTTACCGGGCTCTATGTCCAGAGATCGGCTGTCAATCTCAATCTCAAATCGCTTGGAAGCAGCATTGCAGAAGTCTTGCAGGACACAGTGAACGGCCTCAGTGATGTTGTAGGGCACAGAGTCAGCAAACTTCATCTTGCTATTTACTACGATGCTGCCGTTCCTGAAGTTGAGAATCTCTAACTCTTTGAACCCAGTCAAATTAGACTGCAGATATGGAAGAAGCTGGGGGGGTGAAGCAAAAATTTTATTCACGGAGCAGCTTCCGATCCTGGAAAGAAATCTGCCTCATTTGTAGTATTTTTTCAGTGCCAAAAACTACTTATACATTCACAGGTATTTGCATAGTTTTCAGTATGCATAAACTATTTATTATTCTCATGCCGAAAGCTCGACTTTGCATCTCAGTGCTGAAATCATATTGCCTACAGTTCTTGTTTCCACAAAAAGTGTACTTGAGAAGAAGAAAAAGCACTTACCTCACAATTATTTTCTAAAGGGTACGTTGCCATTATTTGTAAAAAAAAAAAAAAAAAAAACAGCAACTCATTTAGCCAGACTTTTTGCAGGGATACTTGTTAGTACAGACGGGATTAGAAAAACAGAAGGGGCAACGGTTAGCTTTAAATTTGTTGAGAATGCATTAAAGAGGGATGAGTTTGGGGAGGTTGAATGGGGATAGCAAAGCTCTCGGTGATCTGATGGCTCAATACTGGGGGATAAACAGTATTAGGCATTGTGCCTGATCTTATTATTTCTCCTGTCCACCTCAGCCAGACGACCCGATCGACAAAGCCATTAACCCTCGCCAAATGCCATTTGACTTACAAAAACAAATGCTGACGCCGGGACGGAAGAAATTTGCCCAGCTTCTCATTTTCGGCAGAGTTCCTTTAGTGACAGAACTCTTGTTTGAATTGTCTTTCCCTGGTCTGCTGTTAAAGGACGCAGCAGGTGCTGTATTCTAATATTTATGATTCCATTTGTATTGTCATCTAGTCAGTGGTGACAAAAAACAGTCCTTTGTCCTTTTTACACTTCAGCAGATTCTGTCCGTTTTCAACTTGCAAATACAAGGTCTCAACATTTGTTTAAAGAAGCTGAAGATATCAAGAAATAAAGCATATCCTCTGTGTGCCTCAGTTTGTCCTCCTTCCTCGCCTCTGTGTTCTCAATACATGTTTAAGCAGGGATATTAGACTGTAATTGGCACTGTTGTATATTTGCACGTTTTTTGTTTGTATGTGTGTTGTACGTGCTGCTTCCGCAAACAAAACCAAAGGTTATGATTCAAAATCTAAACACAGCAAGAGTTTCTACAGAACCACATGACAGCTGTCAGTACCATCGATGCTGGGATTGTTTTCAGCGTTCTTACATACAGAGGTCTTGTTCATTCAGAACATCGCGGGTCTTTGACCTGACCTCATTCCAGTTGCGAAAGGGTAAATCCGCATTAATGTCTCCTTCGGAATTCAGGCCGGTTCCACAAGCAAGGCTGGAGACCTGCGCGCCGCACTTTCAAAACAGTAAACAAACCTTACTGCATTTAAAACCGCAAAATATATTCCACTCACAAAGCTCAGAAGACCAACTTTCCCGGCCTGCAAACAGAGCAGGAGCTAAAGTGGAGGAACAGAGCTGCACAGCCACGTTTCTCTTAAACCTGCATCACACACAGTGCAGCCAGTTTTCAGCAGCCTGTGCCGCCACAGAGATTTCTGGAAAAATATCATTTTGACCATTTCAATGTGTTTACACCATCATTAGAGATAAGGTGAGAGAACCCCTGCCGTTTTCAGGGCTTAATATCCTTTCATGATTATTAAATCTTTTTATCTCCTAGCATGTTGAAAATTAACCAGTCTGTTCTCTGGAACAATCTCTGTGTTGGCAGTTGCATGGATCACAGTTTTATTGGTTGCTCCATGCTTAGACAGTATTTTATATTGCAGTCAGGCTAAATACTTATATAGTAAAAAGGATACATGCGCTTGTTTGGTTGCACAGCAGACACTTTTCATGAAACAAAATTATGCTGACTATCATTTCACACTTTTTTTTGTTTTACACCTACAGTATAAGGCAAATTTTTACGGATAAGAGCTACAATAACAATTGCCATGGACAGGTGTGTATGTTCTAAAACTTACGCAGATCACTTTGCACACAGGCTTCAAAAAGTGATCCATTAATGCACCGTAGCCGAGTTAGGTTTATGGTACAGGGGTAAATACTTGTGCGCTCAGTGAGTTTGTGCTTTGAATTTGGAACCAGCTAAAATGGACTTGTAAAAATTTATTTTCGACTTTGACGTCAAACAGCAGTTTTCTGCTGTTCGTTGTCAAAAAGCCTCAATAATTCATTGTTGCGAAACTACAGCACATGAAAGACACCAGCGGGGTGAATACTTCTGCAGGGACCGTATAAAATTAAGTTGTTCAGGTTAAGTACTTTGATCCAGTTTAGAAATGTGGATCCTTTCCTCAGTTTGTTTCAGCAAACACCCTTATGTTAGCGAACACACTTCCCAGGACTCCAAGCGGCCTGCGCTAGACTGACAAACTGATGTGGACTGTTGTAAGCAATCTTACAGAATGACCGGTTTCTTCTCCAAGTCGCCGCTTAATTTGACTTTCTATTTGTTGTAAATAATAACCGCAGGCCATCGTATCTTTTCAAAGATCTCATTCGTATTCAGTCAAAAAACTGTGTTCTGTTGAAACCTCAAAAACACAGGAAAGCCAAATGCATAAAGATTTGCCTGCTAGGCATCCTGCATATTTTTTTTCCAACCATGAAATCAATTCTGCGTAAAATATTGAGTGGTGCTGGATGTTTATGAGTGTTTCTGTATGCGCGGTATATTTTCAACAACACAGGCATTGCACACCCATTGTGAAGGGGAGCACCTGCATACCTCAGACTCGGAGAAATAAGTGGATTTGTACAATTACAAGTGTTCACGCAAAGTGCATTTAACCAGCATTACATAAAGCCTCTTACTCGTCCCCAATCTGTGCTCAAGTACAGTATAGTTTGGTCAGGACTGTGCACTTCCACACCACATGACCAGCGGCACTGCACTCTGTGCGCACAAAGTCAGATCACAGGAGCCAAAGCTCACCGGGGCTCTTAAGAGCCTGGCCACTGCTTTATGTATATATTCCTATCGTGCACAACATTCACGAGTCCTTCATCTGTTTCGTCCGAGATCTTTGAAGCTATGTGTACTGTATATCGATGCTCATTGTTATTAATTCTTTTACTTATATCTTTCTCCAAGGCACCTTACATTGTTGCTTTTCAGCGAAATTCCTTAATATTATTCATTTGTAGAGCAGAGATGTTTTTTACTGGAGCATTTCGGGGTAAAAACTTTGACTGTCAGTGGTTTGTAACCACCCGCAAAACTTTCAAAATGTACAGCGCCAATAAAATCAGTAACTCCTTCAAAAATGTGTTGTCATATGCACAGCAACACCGAATTTACCACTACGAGTGAGAAGGAAGGCATATTAAATGCAGCCAAGTTTTTTTCTGCCCTCTTTTTTTCACAAATCTTTAAATGTAAAGCCTTGCGGGAAAGAAGAATACACCATGTAAGGGGCAGCTGGGTGCTGACTTGGCTGTAAGATACAGTAGAATCAAAACTCTAACTCTTTTGGCCTTTTGTGCATTCTGAACAAAATACATTAAAAAAGAGGGTGTATAGACGATGGATTTTAGCGTAGTTAATGGGTGGATAAAACAGAGCAAGATTCTTGTTAAGAAGGTAAAGCTTACTGTAAATAGAAAGATAAGTATTAAAAAAATGATCATTTTTGCAGAGAAAGGTGTTAATTCTGGTTATGTCTAATGTACAGCATACTGTACAGTCTGCTATTGGCCGAAATATAAGCCAGGGCAACAGAGGAAATGGGGAAACTTTAAAAGCACGATTTTATTACAGATAAAGAGCAATGTTATTCAAAGCATATTAAGTTCAGGTTGCTTTCTTTTTTGAAGGATGTAAGTAGTTAAGGTTTAATGTAAAGGTACCGGAATGGATGCTAAAGTCCTCTGTCTCCCAATTTGAGATTTACTGGAGGCTCCTGGGTTCGGCGAGTCTTTAGGCTCAGAGATCTGTGTCTAAGTGAGAGAGAATGTGAACCCCCCCCCCACGGTGAGGAATCTTGCCATAATTAATTATTAATCACTTATTTTCCAAAATGCCAAAAAAGATCATCTTAACAAGGAAATGCTCATAAAAGAACGGGTAAAAAAACTCCTTGATACTGAGACAACGTAGTGTGTTGAACAAATAAACAAATAAATAAGCACTTTCCAAATTCACCAAATTTTCCCAAATTCAGCTGCTAATGAAGAAGAAGAAGAAGAAGAAGAAGAAGAAGAAGAAGAAGAAGAATAGGAAATTGCTAATGGAAAGGCAAAAAAAACCTGCCGACTTACCACCTCAAGGAAGGTGTTCTTCAGGGATCGGTACTCGGGGGAGCTCTTGTTGAAAAGGTCACTGGTAAACATCATGTTGGTGACCCTCAGGCTGAAGAACACCACCAGCTCTTTGTCTTGCCTGGCTGTAGTGAAGGGGGAATCATGTGTGAACACATCACCTTCCATAGGTTGGTCTGTCTCAGCAGGATACTTCCTCTGGAAGCCCATGGTGTCTCCATCCTTTGGCAGATGAGGCAGGGTTTGGGTTGGTGGCCCCTCTGTGTGAGTTTCCTTTCCATGTGCCTCAGTGGGAGAAGGTGCTGGGGTCACATCCTTCACCTCTGATGGGAACTTAGTTGCATTACCAGGGACCTCCACCGCTTCTTTCAAAAGCGCAGTGATAGCGCTGTCTTGTGTGGTGAAAGAGCCGTGATTTGCAGCCGGTTCTGAAACATTCAGAATTATTTGTTTATTTCTGTGTGGGATGTTTTTGTATCCAGATTGAAAAAATGTGTCATTCTAGGATTTTCAGCAACATCAGGACAACCAAAGTCAATTGCTCTGCTGCTTCTAAACTCAGGACCCTTAAAACCTGTGATTTGCTACAAAGCAGATTCTCTACATGTAAAGTAGAAAGATATTTAGTTTATCCGATATGATTCATAATGTCACAGCACAAGTTGTGTTTAACCTGCCAAAGCGCCCCCATGTGTCCCGTCTGTGACTCTCCGCATTGGCTCCCAGTAGCTGCCATTATCAAGTTCTGGGCTGCTTACAGCATGCAACACCATTCCTGTAGATCCTGACCTCTTGCTATGCACCAGCCAGCCAGCTACACTCCTCCACCTCTGTCCACTTGGTGATCCGACACAAAAGAAAAGGAAAATAAAAGCCTCTACATTTCCTGGTTCTGGTTCTGTTGGAATGGGCTCCCTCTCTCACTCAGAACTACAGAATCCCTCTCACCATTGAACAAGGGTCTCAAAACACATCTCTTTCAGACCAGCTTCTCTCCTGATCTATCTGATCCATAAGCTTTCACTACATTGTCAGCCTTCAAAAAATTCCTTCTCCCTATCAATTCTATATGCAGCTCCTGATGTGGGCATGTAAAACTGCAGCACTGGACTAACTAAGAATGGGGTGTCTGCATCTGTATCGCTGTACCCACTGCAGAAACATATGTTTCTTTACTCTGAAATATATATTTGGAGAAACTGCTTTCCTGCTCCAACATGACTGTGCCCCTCTGTGCACAAAGGAAGCTCCATAAACAGATGGTTTGCCCAGGTTGGTGTGGGAGAACTTGAATGGCTGCACAGAACCCAGATCTCAACCCCACTGAACATCTTTGGGATGAATTGGAATGCCAACCATCATCCAGGCCTTCTCACCTGACATCGATACCCAACCTCACTGATACTCTTTGTGGCTGAATGGGCACAAATTCCCAAAATGTGGTGGAAAGCCTTCCCAGAAGAGTGGGTGCTGTTATAGCAGCAAACTCCATAACTCCAGCTCCATATTATTGCCCATGGGTTTGGAATCGGATTCTTAACAAGCAAACATGGATGTGATGCTCAGGTGGCCGCATACTTTTGGCCGCATAGTGTGCGAGATTGCGTTGGTTTGGACATGTACAGAGGAGAGATCCTGGATATATCGGGAGAAGGATGCTAGGGATGGAGCTGCCAGGCAAGAGGAAGAGAGGAAGGCCTAAGAGGAGATTTATGGATGTGGTGAAGGAGGACATGCAAGTGGTGGGGGTGACGGAGAGAGATGCAGAGGACAGGAGGAAGTGGAAGCTTTTGATCCGCTGTGGCGACCCCTAACGGGAGTGGCCAAAAGAAGAAGAGTGTGCATCCAGAGAAGGGATAACGTTAACAGTGTTATGGATCACAAGTGTCATTCATTTTCTCCTGGTGTGATTTTCACATCATGATTTCATTAAAATAATCATTTTCTCATGATAAGTGGCTACAGTTAAATACCAGGTGCATCATACTGCCATTCTCACCTGTGGTAGCAAATGGCGTGAGAATAATTTCTCTTGTGGTTTCCTCTACCTGTGGAAGCGCTGGCTTGTTCGGAATGCCCTTGTCCATGCTGTCCATAGCTTGCTGCTCTGTGGTCACTCCAGATGATGACCACGTAGAAGTTGTTGATGAGGTCAGAGGGACCCTGGAGTTCGAGGCTTTGGTAGCATCACTAGCAGTGAATGCTTCTAAAGAGGGAGCTGTACTTAGGAAAATGTCACTGTTGGTTACAGACACTGGAACTTTTTCATAAAGACCTGGCCAAACGTCCCTTGAGGGAGATGTTGAGAGACCTTGGTGGAAAACATCATGATCAGGCCTGTGGTCATAGTCATTGTTGTTGCTTCCAGGCTGAACCAGCTTGGTGTGCTGTATTTTAGGTGTGGTTGTGGTTTCTAAACCTTTCTGCTCCACGTCATCTTCTTTGATCATGGTTGCATCCAGAAAGGACTCCAAATCATTCTCCCTCTCAACTAAGGGAGGTAAAATATTGGTTTGTTGTTCTTCTGAAGAAGCTGCTGGCTTCTCTGTTGTTAGGCCCCATTCACTGTGCTCGTTGGGAATTGGCAGCTGGGCAAAGAAAGAAATTCTTAACAAATCTCACAGACTTACTTAACCATGCACATTTCAGCCACTGTTTGAGTCCACTGAAGTTTTGGCAGGATACTGACTTACATCATTTGATATTTTTGGGGTTACTGTTGGTGCTGATTCTGACACGCTCTCTTTGAGAGAAAAGTAAAAGCAAAATATTAATTTGCATAGTTCTAGAAACATAACTCTGCTGCAAATGAGTACTGTACATGTGTAACTTTATTTTTGATCTATACCCTTTGGTCAAAGAAATACACCTTTGGCTACCCTATGAGGTTTAGCCTAACCAGGGTGAAAGCAGATGGAGTCTACGTCCACAGGGAGAGTCTTCTCTTCACTCAGGGCTTTGGTAACTATTTGCTTCAGATGGGAGGTGACCATGTCCCCACTGTCAGGCTCTCCTCTTTCTTCAGCTGTCTCAGCACTTCCATCACCAGCTTCTCCAGCATCTACTGTGCCCGTCTCAAAGACTATAGCATATCGCACAGAAATGCCTCCAGCTCTGTGAAAGAAAGTGGCAAGTAGAGTGTAAAGGGTTGGCAGTCTAGAACTAAAACAATATAGATACTTATATTGGGATATCAAATGCAGAGTATTTTCTTTCATTTGATTTCAAAACATCGATAACATTTCAGTCCAAGCTACTTCAGTTCAGTTTTGTAGTGGCGGCAGGTGGAGCTGTGCTTTTCCCTTCATGCATTGCTGCCGTATGTGTGTAAACAGTTGTTTGTCTGCTGTGGGGAGTTGCAGGGGAGATGCTGGCCCTGGTGGTGCTTAGTGTGCTTGTGACCTTTTGGGGTTGGTGAGTCATGATATTCCATGGCTGCTTATATATTAGCAGGCCTCATAAAAATAAGGTTTGTGTTTCACCTCCAACAGCATAGCCAGGGTAGTTATCACAATATGTAGGTGTCCTAAATTTTACCCACCTAAATCCTAAAACTCTGAACTCTTTAAATCCTGGTAGTTTATCAAAAACATGCAGCATCTGTGAAAAGAAATATGAAAAAAATTAGATCTGAAGACAGTTTTACTATCTTGGTACTTTATAACTTTGTATTGATTTGCATGCCCTTCACCTTCCTTGTGCATCTAGAAAGGTTCTAGTTAACTGGGATCTCCTTGCCACTGTCAGACTATTCAATTGGTAAACCATACTGACCTCTTAAGTTTCCTTTCCAAGGGAATGCGGTAATTCAGGTTACAGCTGGCTGGCCATAACTGCATATCAGCCCCAGACTAGGAGATGTATAGCAGACAAAAGCCTCACACCTGTTACCTTCCTTCTCAGCTAAGCTACAGATGTGCGGCTGTTCAGAATCTAAAGAGGTTAACATGTGATTAAGGGGAAGGGCCAGGAGAAGTTCTCAGCTCTGACTGCAAAGTCCATCTGCTCAAAGAGCCGGAAGGCAATCCATGCCCTGGCCTGAAGACCGCTGATCCAAAACCTAAAAACGATGTAGTTGTACGAATGATGCTTCTCAAAAACTCTCACCTTGCTGTGCAGACTATGAGTAAAGTCAGAGTACTGGGGGTTGTTGGTGTCATTCAGAAGCTCGCTGAAGCCTGGATCCACTACTGTGACACTGAACTCCACCACCTCTTCTATTGCTTGGTCAGGCAGAGTGTGGAGAAAAGTTGATTCCTGAGAGGGAGGAAGCTTTCAATGAAGCCAAGCATGCAGATCCACCCAGAAGCTGGAGAAGAAATGCTTTGCAGCTTTAGAACTCGCCCGCTGGCACAAAGTCCTCACCTCTCCTAACGCCTGACCACTAATGACAGCACTACAGGGGTCGACAGTGAGCTTTTCTGTAAGAACAAAGATTGCGACAGAAGCAATGTTAAGACAATAAAAGCAAATGCAAAAACTGCTATAAGCTGGAAAAAAAGCTTTGGCAACGGCAAACTCTCACCATTTGCAGCAGCATCATTTTCTTTTTCTGCATCAAGTTCATTTGACCTGAGAGGAGAGGTTTGGTAAAAAGGGAGAACATACATTTTGAACTAAAATGAAAAGTCTGAGTAATTTTTTGCAACCACTCTATAATTTCAACCCAAACCATCATCTGCTTGGAAGCCTCATTTTCATTGCAGTTAAGCAATTAAATCAGAAGCTGGAATACTTAGTGGCTTAGCCATTTGGGAGTTAAAATTACATTAATTTGCTGTTCACTTGTTTCGGTAGCCATTTCCTTCTATTGGTAAAGTTTGTTTTCAGCCTTATCAGTTTCTTCCCAGGCCTTTATTTTTACTTAAGGCTTCATTTCACTTCTTTCCTGCTCTTTATAGTGCTCCATTGTTCTATCATGCACAATGATCCGCAACCCATATCCTTCAAATTAAACTCTAATTGTATTTTCCTCCTCCGCTTTGCACTAACTCGTGTCTATCAAGCCTAACTGCGTATTTTGCATGGGTCCCCAGTGGACGGCGCTCGGAACATCAGTGCCGCTTCCGCTTCGCTATCCACATGAGCGCTGCTTCAGAGTTTTTTGGGGATGAATGCGTAACCAGATGGAAGGAATGCAGCACAAGATGTCTGTGAAAATCTTCTGCCTTTCAAGAAACACTGAAATGACGCTAATATCTACAAATGGGACAAGGTCATCCATCTGCCTACCTTTCCTGCTCAATCTCATCCAACACATTCAGTCTCTGAAAAAAAATGTAATATTTGATTAAAAGATTGTATAGTAATACAACAATGATTATGTTTAGGAAGTGGTGTACACCTGCAGTTAATGTCTCCTATTCAGATGGAAGCTCTGTGTTGTGCAGGGTGGACCAAAGCAGTGTGAACATCTGTTCTACTGTTAGAGAGCTCACCTTTCTAACCACATCCATGTGCTCCTGGGAGGCAGAGAAGCTCCTCAGCAGGTCAGTCATGCAGAGTGATTCCCGCTGACAGGTGGAGACCCAGGTGTCATACTCCGTGCTGCTGGGCACCCGGTCCAGGAAAACGCGGAAGGCTTCCCACACTGACACCTGGCAAACTGAAAATACACGCAGGTGTGTAAACACAAAAGCACACACACAAACACAAACATGCTTCTGGACAAAAAATACACATAAAACTCTTGGTTGATCTTCAAAGGGAAGCATGACATTTATAAAATAATGATAAGACTCTTCCAGCACTGCTCTCATCCATCACACATGTTGCCCAACAGAACGACAGATGAAGACTCTGTTAGTCTTTTGACCAGGAAAAATCACAGCTTGAATGTGAATGTTGCACAGATCTCAAAGGGAACTTAGGGACAAAAGACAGGAGAAGATGAAGGGGGGGGGTTCCTCATTGCCTCCACCAGTTTAATGACCACCATCAGGTTACGTTTACATCTCATCGCAGAGGCAGCAGGAAAAACTGAGATGGGCTCCTCACCTCGCAGCTTGAAATACGCTTGGTGGCCGGCGAGGACTTCACCGGCACTTTCTTCAGAACAGACCTTGACTCCTGTGTCGGAGACAGTGGACCTCTTTGTCCTCGGTCTTCCCAAGTCAAACGTCTTCTCGACATTCACTGTCTGTTTGGACATTCTTTGGAACCCATTTACGTGCGTACGGCTGACTCTTGACAGGACATCATGATTATCCACGCCTAAAAAAAAAAGAAGTCTTAAAGAGTTGCAAAGTTTTTAACTTTTTCACATTTTTCAATGACATATAGTAGGTATGGATAGGAAAAAATATTACATCAAATATGACTTTAGTATAGTCGTAAAAATTTATGATGAAAAGTCTATGATTCCCAGGCATACATTCTGTTTTCAATGCAGATTTTCTTTTGTTAGTTATTTCTGTGGAAGAATAGAAACTGCTTCACCTATGGCTTCTTGTTCGGCAAAGCAAAATCAACAAATGGTGCTTTTGGCAACAAATCAAAGCACAGCAAACAGCTCTGTTGGTAGAGGATCATTTTTATGAGCAGATGTTTGGCTCATTACGGATGCCTCTTGAAAATAATACTGTGTACACAGTTGTGCGTGTTTTTAATCACTTTAACTGTATTGTACTGAAGTGGGTACCATCGAGTAACCCCAGGAAAGAGCTGAGGCTCAAGAGTCCCCAACCAGGAGATAAAAGACTGTAAATCTGGCTGCTTCTTCCATTTCCAGTGAAGACTCGCATCAGCCCGAGGGATGTCCATGCCACAGCATCTGCCGTGTTTCCCTCGATATTTCTTTCTCACCACTTCACTGCACAAAGCAAGCCTTAGAGTTTTGTAAGATTTGACGTTCAAAATGATATCCGATTTCACTGCGAAAGGTGACTATTGGCAAGGCGACAGAGCTGGGAATATGCACACACTTAGCAGTGCCTTTTCTAATTCTATTTATCCTCTATTAATTTGATTTCAGTTTGAACTTCTTATCATCTCAGCAAATGACTTTTTCAGTTTTTGCATTTTTATTGGCTGTTTTTCCACAAAGATGCATTCCGTAGGTGACGTGTTATAATTTCATTTTTGAAAATCAAAATGCTTTATGCAATACTATGCTGAAACTGTTTAAAAGCAATGGCTAGAAGTGTTAGGAAATTGAAAAAAATTAAATTTAATTTAGTTTTCGTTTGGAAAAAAAAGATGCCACAAAACCTGGTGAATTTCTGCATTTAGAGAGCAACAACCGCAAAGCGGCCAGATAACGTTTTGCACAAAGAGAAAAAAAACGCAAACTCTTTGGCCAGCGGAAAGCTTATTATGTCATGCTGTGGGGGTGCCAGCTTGTTATTTAATATCATGAGCCTTGTGACTGGACCCCCAGAGGTTTATTTTTCTCCTATTCTCTAGTAGAAAGGAGTTTTTTGTTTTCTTCTCCTGCGTGGCCAGATACCAACTGTACATGTATACTACCCTTGTCATGTCTTTTCAGTGCTCTGTGTCACTGCAGTGAGAGGAGTGCTATGTAAAAATAAAATTGAATTGAAATTGAATTGAATTTAGCATTTTTTAAGAATAAACCAAATGAAAAATCATAACAGCCTTTTGCCGTGCAAAATAAATCGATCAAGTTTAAAAACTTATTCAGATCGCAGTCATAGCTTGAGAAAGAGAATATGGCTGAGGCCGACATATAAATACAGAGGAAATTCTTCTTTTTCCCATTTAATTTTACCCTCTCAATCAAAGGAGGGCATAGGTCAGTAAAGGGACGTGGGCTGCAGTACAGTTATATACATTGTTTTATTATGTAATCTCCATCCCTTCAGCCTAATGTTTTGAGGGGCTTAACTCGTTGTAATGCTCACAACAGCTAGCTTAATAAAGACGTAATTCTCTTAAGTGCTTAAAAATAATCAGTTAGTTATTTGATGCATGCCGTGTTGACCTAATGGGTCGAGATCTTTTCTGTGCTGAGAAATGGTCTGTGTAAGGGGTAACCAAGGAATGTGTTTGAGCTTTGGGTTTGACACCGAATGGTCAGTGGTCTAACTGAAGAACGTGCACAGGACTGAGGCAACAACTCCAGCAACTGCAGAATATTGGTCAGCACCTACAAAACCCCACCTCCTCAGCCTGTTGCAGGTACAGCTTGACCATCTAGTTATACCTTGTTGCAGCAGCATTTTCCACCATGCTTTAAAAGCCTGTGACCTTTCTTGAAGGCCTACAATTGATGGTAGGTTGCTCACAAAGCTATGAACACAATCACAACCACTCATAGACAACCACCCCACCGCAATATTGACCGTGCTAGAACATAATTGAGATATACTGTACAGCTGAAAGATTTGTCTAGACACTGTTCACAAGAGAATTGTGGACCCATTGCCAGTAGTCATCTGAGGTTACCAAGTCAAGGTAAGAATTTGTCGACGGTTCCTTGAAGAGGAACCTTCTCTTTGATGGAGGAAGCAAACTGCAATAAATTTCATGGCAGAGAAGTTGCTACATAAAGCTTGATGAGATCCCCCACTTAGTGGCACATGATCTTAGCTCACACAGAGGTATGGAAGAAGATTCTCAACAAGTTGGTGCAAATCGCAGGGACAGAAATCCTAGAATTCATACCCACACCATGGACTGCCAGTGTCTTTCGTGATGTGAAGAGACAAACAAAAATACAGGAAAGTATACTGACAAACTGCCAGCAGAAGTGTTGAAGGTTAGAATGCGGTTGGCTTTGTGTCTTGTGGGTTTTCAGCAAGTAACTCTTAATGTAGATCCTCTTAACTCAAAACTATACCTGCTCCTCACAGCCAGAATTGAAACAACAGCAGAAAAGCAGGCACCAGCCAATGTGTCAGTGGTCCTGCGTTTCTTTACTGGCAGGATCCCATGTGACAAAGAGGAAATGGCGCATTTCCCTGTCCTGCAGCTCCCTGGTGGTAAGAAAACCTAGAAGAGGGGCTTAAAAAGATGAAACCACAGTGGTAAAATACAATGACAAATATTTTTTGTACTTCTTCCAGGCTCATATTATTCCTACTGTGGTTGTAGCCTTGAACAATAAAGAAACTCCAAGATTGGAAATGATTGAAAGAACTGGGCGATCTAATACGGCCGCAAAAAACAAACGCATCTCCAACGTAAAGATTAAAATGCTGGATGGTGTATTCAGCATCACATTAAATAGTAGGCCTCTGGTATAGAACACCTGCGCAGAATAAACCAGACCTTCTACCAGCAGGGAAATATTCCCAGAACTCCTGTATTTCCCCCTCAAAGAGACACTCAAATGAAACTTTAAAAAGAGGCATTTTGATAGTGGTATGGAACAGCAACTGTGGAAATTCAAGTTTACACTCAATAAATGCGCTCAGTGTCAACAAAAACTTTCACTTTGCATTGAGCGTTTACTGGCGCAAGCAATAAAAAATCAACAGGGATCAAATCATGAACGTGGGTCATGGAGCAGGAGAGGCAGGAAGGCGGGAAAAGCAACTGGGAGATTCAAGCTGTTTCAACGTAGACGCCTCAGCGTGGCCTACGAGACTCGGGCGTTATTTATTTCCTCATTTTGACAAAACCTTAAACTTAAAAGGTCAAAATATCACAGACAGTGGGGAGTTATGCTGTGACTGATTTGCAGGTGCATTAACTGAAGGAACCTCAGTTAACCCACAGGACCACTTGGGACCGTGAGGACAGAAGTAACGCCACTCCACAGCAGGAACGTTTAAGTCGGCCGCTCCCCGAAACCCACGGCTCAGAAGGACGTCTCTCGTGTGAGACAGCACGGAACGTAGCCATGGGTGTCCCTGATGCCACACGATGACTGACTGCCCGACTGTGACAAATAACCGGAAAATGCGAACGCGCTCCTGTGAGCTTCCACGCGGTACACGTGTGCAGAAACGAGAAGGTGCACGTTGGCACGTTGTGACGATTCAAGCCCACGGTGACTGGACAATGGGGTCCCGGAGGTGGGGGCTTTGGGGCAGTCAGATGAGATTAGGGTTCTGCATGGTGAGGAACAGAACGCTTTTGTTCGCATCTGTAATGAACGGTGTTCCAAAAACATGGAAGACAAATCCAAACCTCATTCACGGAAGACATTTCCCTCTTCTTACCAGGGTGCCCGACTAAACGTTGAGAATGTTTTTCTGAACCAAAGGTTAAATAAGTTTAAATATATCATCATTAAAAATCTGAGAACAGAGAGAAGAGCAGAGTGTGTCTGTCTAAAGTGTCCAACTGAGCCCTCAATAGACGCAGAGAAAAGTAAGCGCGCTTATAGAACAAAGGCAGAAATTAACATTAAAGTCTATTATTCAGCACATTCATTTTCAGCTGAAAGTATCAAAAAGAAGGTTTTATTAGTCATAACCATTAAGGTAGTAACTCAACTCCTGTGTCACTTGCTTTAGTGAATTGCATTTGACATTTCACTCTGCTCACAGATCCATGGTACAGTTTTATTGAGCTTATTATGACCTCCTGTAAAACCTTGCGCGCTTAGGAAGTCCTGCTTGGGAAAATACAGAAGCTCTTTCATGCAAATGAAATGTAAGTTACCTAAAGATGTGGTCATTTCTCTTTAGGCAAATGTAGAATTATGAAAACCCATCAGCACGATGGTGAATTTGTACGACAGAATAATACGTCTGAATATGAGTAGTTTAATTTGCGACAAAGTCAGACATAAATATTTTCAGAAAATTTCAGGAATGCTGTGGATGTATAAAATATATGTTAAATAACCATATACCCATATGTTTGACTTACCTTTGATCCTGGAGGCCTGGAGAGCAAACAGGAAAAGGAAAAGAAGATAAGTTTTCAATGGCATGATGGGAGGTGCTCCTTTCAGCCTATCTTGCGCACATCAGAAGGAAGAAGATGCTTTGGAGCAATGAGATTTCCAGGTTCCTTTCAGCATCCAAAGCGGAAGCACAGGTACTGACTTGTGGGTGACAGATCAATCAAGAGAGATGGTGGCAGATCTAGGCTGGAAGACACCTGCATTCCCAGAAGACTTGCGGGAGAGTGAGAGAAGCCAGGCTGCTCATTGCAGAAGAAGCAAAGTGGGGCTGAGGCTGGGGGGGCGATATGGGATCTGTTTGGCCGTAATCCGTTTATCTTCTGCTCAGACTTAATCCTGCTTGGCCTGCGTTGTGGGCCTTCTTCATCCTGTTAGTGGACCTTCTAGAGAAGCAGCATCTGCCAGCCTGTGGATCCTGGAAGCAGGAGACTGAGGACCACCTAATAGATTATCCCTCCAAGCGCTGCCAAGTCCCCCCTCTGCCCCCCATTCCTCCACCCCCAGCAGATCTCCCCAGGGAACTCAGCGTCCTTTACTACTGAGCCGAGGGCGTGGCCGACCACCGATGGCCGCCCTCAGAGGGCCACACTACACATCGGTACGCTGGTCTGCTCCTGACGCTCTTAAAACCCTTCGCTGGGAAGAGGATTACAGGCCGGCTGCTCTCATTAACGTCTTACTGCCAACAGCCGTCTCAGCATGAACACGCTGGCCCTGCGTCAGTTCTGCACAATGATCTCCACAAGCACGGGCAGCTAACGGGACTGTGTTTCAGCCTTTTTGTAACTTCATATCAAAGAGCCAAGGAGCAACTACAGGTTCAGCCGAAATATCCAACACATTTACTTTTTACCCGAGCTAATTTCTGGCAAAACTATTCAATAATAATAATAATAATAATAATAATAATAATAATAATAATAATAATAATAATAATAATAATTCATCCACCTGTTGATCCATCCATTTTTGCTAACCACTTTTCCTGAGCAGGGTCATGGTGGTCCAGTGTCCATCTTGGAAGCAATAGGTGGTAAACTGTGAAACTGCCCTTGTACAGAATGCCAGATACAGGATTATTATTATTATTATTATTATTATTATTATTGTTGTTGTTGTTGTTGTTGTTGTTGTTGTTGTTGTTGTTAATTTTCCAAAAGTCACTTATGATTTATAAAAGATATTTGGCACAAATTCTTTATTATTTATTTCTGTCCATGAACCCATCCATTCATTCATGCATCAAATTTTCATCAATAATAAGCACTTGTGCACTGCAGGGTTACAGTGGTCCAGTAGCACAGGGCATGAGGCAGAGTACTTCCTGGACATTTATGTGTTTGTTTGTTTGTCTGCTTATTACTATTATGGACATATAACTGTGGATGTTCTTATTAACGTACACTGATCTGGTAATCTAATGTAATCTGACCAGTTTGCTGGCTGGATGTGTGCTGTACGGACTGAGCGCACTGTTGCCTGCCTCTCACCTCCAGCCTCTGTAGACCCTGGGTGGTGGCAGGGCACGATGGGAAATCAGAATGCTTCACCGGGAGTCGGTCAGCAAGCAGAAATGAACGGACCCAAACCCTGGTCAGATGAGGACCATTTGCTTGGCAAATCGGTTCTCTTAGAAGTGAGGTTGAACAAATTGATTGGTCCAGCACAGGCTGAAGCGAGACCTCGAATCACCTTTCCGGGATTAACGGTCGTTGTTTGCCGGCATATAGAGAGATTATATAATCCAGTTGACGCCCTGTTATAGTTACACTAAACCAAAGAATATGATGGATGTCCTTGAGCAAAACCATGATCTCTGCTCTGGCTTGATGTCTTCTTTTAGACAATGTTCTCAACATCTCTCACCAGGAAAGTCCAAGTGCTCAGCTATTAGAAGGTGTAGGGCACGGTTTTTTCCGTCCCGGACAAACAGCACTTGTCGAAGGTCATTAAATCTCCATAAAGGAACACAGCTTTCTTTTGTTTGCCTCCAGGAGACTGTGAAACGGGATTTGGGGGTGAAACGGTGACCATAGGCGTTAACCCTTTCACTGGTCCCATTGCTCAGGACTTGTGTGAGCAATCAAAGTGGGTTAGCAAATTCAGCTAAAGTGAGCCAAGCTTTGCTCCATGGCAGAGAGCTGCTGTTGTACCCTCAAGAAAGGCCCTCATCTTACACTGGTTTAGTAGCCAGTATTAGTAATTGAATAAAATGTCAGCAGGGGATGTTGACACGTAAATCATACAGTCCTGAGGGTCCTTTATCTTAAGATTGCTGCAAACTAGCAGTTTGTCCCAAATCTTTCTTTAATATAAATCTTATTTTTTTATTCAAGCAGTGTCCCATGTTCCCTTTCCATAAGTAATTCAAGTGCGCTACAAAGCCTCTAAGGCTTTGCAAGCACGTCTGTCCTCATGCTATGAACATTTAAGTTTGTGATTTCAAAGACACAAACATGTTCCAGTTCACATCTCTTTACCAGGTGAAAAGAACCTGGGGCACCCATTGGTACTTGGACCACCAGTGGTTTATTTTTCTGTCCTTCTTTTCCATTGGGAATTTTTTGCTTTCTTTTGTTTTCCTCTCCTCATTTGTGAGCTGGCTCATCTACACAGTTAACTATGTATAATGATGGAAAGTCTGTATTGTACCATTAACTTGTGTGTTGGAACCTCTCTGGTACCTTTGACACCCTGCTGAGATCAGAGCTAAAAAATAAATTGAACCATACTGAACTGTTTCATTCCATTTCCTTGCTCATCGGTTTTCTAAAATCTCCGTTTGTTGCACAGTGAACGCAAGCGGTGTTTCTTTTACAAACAAAGTGCGTCCAAGCAGAAATGCAGAGTGGAGCTGCAGTGGTTCCTTTCGCTTCCACAGAGATTACAGGTGTGGTCTGCTGTACCTGAGGGTTCCAGGTGAGATGTTTTATGGGATGAATCAACCAACAATTGGCAGGAACAAGATTTTGTGAAGACACCATGTTTACATTTTTTTTTTTTTTTGGTAAAAATATGTTAGATATTTTAAAATAGATTTTACAGATTTTTCTGGAGGCTTTCTCAATTGATAAATTACAAAATGCTTTCACTGATTGTGACTTAATGGTTAAAGTGAGTTTGCAGTTTGGATTTACGGACAAATCCAGTGGCCAACAGACTTCCACCTCAAATGTGCACTTCAGCTGAGGCGCTGGTGTACAGAATGATAAATTCCTGCTCGCTCTGTAAAGAGGTGACAGGCAATGTGGATAGCTGCAGGTGAAAGACATCGCTTGGCCAAGTTTGGAGCCCAAATGCAGTTTTTCCTCAACGCAGGGAATGGGGTGCCATGTCCGCAGATTTTCCCCAGAGATCCTCAGAATGACTAAACTTTCAAGTTTCCAGGAGACAGAAAGAAGGATGGAAGGAAGGGAGAAAGGCATCTTGAGATGGATTCCACTACTTCAACTCAATTTCTTCATTAACAGTGCCAAACGTACAGGTTGTGTTGTGTAAGGTCTCCTTTCATTTGATCACATGTGGTCATTTGTCTGTTCTGTTCATGTGTGCCTATGGAAATATTATAAATTCTTACTATTTGTTTTCATCTTTCTTGTTTTTTTAATTGCTGTCGCTATTTTGTTTTTCACACTTTAATAATTTCTTCACTGAGTCACTTATTTACGTGTTTCTGGAATCCTTCCATTTACGCACTTTCAGTCGTGTGCTATTGCGTGGTTGTGGACCAATAATAATGAAGAATAATGAAAATTGTGTTAACACATGAAATGTTTTTGTTCTTTTTTGTTTTGACATCTTTATGTACGATGGCTGAAGATGTTAACCAGTCAACAATTTAAACATTTAAACAGAAGAATATTCTTGCCATAACAATTCAGGACAAAGACAACTGCTTAATGGTACTAAAGCAGGAGCAAGGATTCAATCCTAGAATGAAACCCTACAATGGAATAACTCTGAAAGATATTTATGGTTAGGGTTAGGGTTAGGGAAGGTCAGCCTAACCTGTAACCCCTGACCCCTGACCCTAACACTCCACTGCCTGCTGTTCTCCAGATTAATGTTAAAACATTGCTGAAAATCCAAACACTCAACAATTTTTTACTGACTTCTTACTTTGGTCATTGCGCACATGGGGCAAAGACCATAATTAGTGCATAAAGGCAGGGTCATTGAAGCTATGCCCCTTTTTGGCCAGCAGAGGGCAGAACTTCTAAGGAATTCCAATGCAGTATTTGTTTACTAAAAAGAGAAAATGCTTCATTTTTCCATGAAATTCCCACTTCCACAACTGGAGGAATAGTCGTAAATGTACAGAAGGACCTGGCTTGCTGATAATGAAGGTAAACGAATTCCTGTTTGTGTCTATGATGATTTTCTACCTCTCACAACTTTGCTGTTGCTCAAAGATGCCGGTTCATTGCTGACTCGTGACTTTTCCTGCAATTGAAGATCCCTGCGACATAATGAGGAACGTTTAGTTAGCGCACTTAAAATGACACGTAGTGGGGATCTGTTTTCATCCGGTTCAGGACCAGCGGCACTAATAATGTTCACTTCACCTTTTCACACACCTCGCCCATCTACCCAGATGGACCGATACTTTCCTCACGGATACGGCAGCAGAGCATCCACTGAGAGCTTAACTGTGGACATAAGTAACTTCATGTTAGCATATTAATATGTAACGTTAACAGGAACATCAACATATTCCTCCTCAAGCCATTAAATTCCATCCACAAAGTGATCTAACAGGCTTTGGGTGAAACATTTAAATCTGAGCAAATATTCTTACAAAAACACAGCTGTGTTACGTAAGAAAGCAGAAATAAATCAGTGTGCTGGGATTAAACAGCTCTTTTTCAACGCACACTGCAGACAACTGGATTATTCACAAACTCCTAGTCCATGAGTGGCGTGCGGTTTTGGCCGCCCGTGTAAAGGCCGTGAATAAAGATCAAAGCACCTTTTGTGGGATGAATCAAGCGGCGCTGCCCACGTGCAGTTCAGCATGTCACCGTTTATTATTTCTTACCATGCAGGTGAGCTCATGTACCAAAGAGTTACTGAACAATTTCATTACTCACGCTCTCGTCCGTCTTGACTGTTTACCGTAGTATGTACTGCGCAGTAAGAAGCATGAAGCATGAGCAAAACTATGCACACATGTGCAAATATATTTACATTGCTGAGCTGTACAGAGATAATGGGTCGCATGTGTCAGCGCGCATTTATTTCTCTCTTTTCGGAATATGTTTCTCTGTAGCACAATACTTGGATTCCTAGCACGGTGCTGTGTGGTAACAGGTAGAGGATGAAGTGTCACCAGTTTCAAAGCAGCTGTGTGTTTAGGTTCCCTTAACAAAGCCTCCATCATGACACGCACATATGTTTCAGAACCGTCAAAAATACACCTTTAAATAATTTAAAAGTTGAGAGTTTTTCCTGGGAAGTTTCACTAACTGTAATCCTCTTTGTACAGGCCGAAATTATTTCGATTTTCTCAGTAAAATAAATGATAATTTTTTTCTATAAATTATATATTTTAATACAAATTATCTGAATATACTCTGATCATTTATGCACATTACTTATGCAGTTATTTGCTCGCCCACTGATTTTCTCCATAGCAGATTATTGCAATGTTATTAATCCTTTAAGTCTGCCCGAGATACAGAACATTTTAATAAAAAGACAACCACCTGAGGAACTTTTGTGAGTGAATTCAGTTCACTCAGTACAGCAGAGACAGAAAAATCAATATCATTAATAACGTAAGCAACCGACTTGGTCTACATTCACATAAGCATTACAATTAGCACAGTATGAGGAATCCCCTTTAATAAAATTACATTAAAATAAATATTTAAAAAATAAACAGCTAACAGTTTGTGGATAATATAACATGTATGGCTAAATGCATTTTTCCTTGAACTCAAAGTCTTGCAAATCAATGAACAATGGCAGTAAACACTAAACCTCATTTTTGTGGTGCTCACTGCAAGATTTCATTATGAAACAAACACTGTTTTTACTCTGCTATGTACCGTGTGTCTGATTTCAAAAACCTGGACATTAGCTGACCACAGCTGAACCTCCTCACCCTCACCTGGGTCTGTGTTAGCCCGTTGCAGATGAGAAAACGTGTTGAGAAGGTCTGCACTGTCATGTTCCATGACAGCAAACAATCCCACTTCCTCAGATTACCCCGGTAAAGGGTGCCCCACCCCATCCCAATACTGAGAGGCTAAATAATTGAATCCGTGCAGTTATTTAACTCACTTATTGTCAGTACTGTAAATGCAAGGTTTTCTTGGTCCAGATACTATTCCAGAGGCTACATCTTTGATTTCCAACACACACACACACACACAGCTTCAGTCACTCACAGAGTGGGCAGTTTAGACTCACCAATGGTCCTGAAGCACATGTCTTTAGACCGTGAGAGGAGACAGGCACCTGAAGGAAACCAACAAGAAGACGTGAACTTCATGCAAACTACACACAGAATGAGTCAGATTCAAACCCACATCCAAACACGCAGCCCAGGAGACCTGAGGAGCCTCTGCCCACTGTGTAAACGGTTGTTTTTATTTCCTCTTTGGTCTGAAGCCACGTTTACCCAAAGGGCCTTATACACCATCTCATTTCACACCTTTATATGTGCACGCAGCTGGATGTTTACCGTGGTAATTTCCGATTAAGCACCTGCATCATGGGGAAAAGAGCAATTTCCCTCCTGGGATACGAATCTGCAATCTTTTGGTTCCGGGGAGCCAGACTGCACCACCTGCTGCCCTGTCCTGCCGTGTTCTCCCCAGATTAATGAGAAAAGCCCACAGTGTAATTGTTTTGTTTTCCCTCCAGGAGGAGCTGAATTTATTAATCATCCGGCCACATTTATTTCGGTAACAACGGTGGAAACTGACGCGTGGGTGTCATAAACCCAGAATAGTAAAGACATAAGTGATTTTCCAAACAAACACTTTTTTTCTTCTGCAACCGCGACGCAAACCACTTCCTTTGTCTCACATGCAAACATTTGAAATTCTGTCGCTTCTTTATTTTAAAATGTTTAGCAAATGGTTTTTCTTACATGTCATTTTATATGGTTTTTTTTTTTTTCTCAAAAGCAGCTTACAAAATGTTTGTGTGTTTACCTGCTTGCTGTTATTTGCCCATTTAAACAGGACATTTTTCATATTTTTCAAGAGATCATGGTAAGATACTGCAGCAGAAGTGGGGATTCAACCCCAGCTCCTTCAGGCTCAAGGCAGCAGCTCTAACCACTACCCCCCGCTACTCTAGAGGGATCGCTTATGTACTGGAAAAACATGTACATTTGCCCTGAACTATTTCCAAGGTTTATGACTTTTTTAAGAAAACATCTCAGACTTTTGGATCAAGATTTCAACCCGTCTCCTGGGAACCTTGGAGCTTTCCGGCTATAAATCACACATCATTAATTCAGCCCTGCATCACTCAACGTGAACCAGTCAACTCGTCTGTCATCACAAATGGAGTTTTTCAGCCTTTAATTTTGCAGGTCCATGAAGTAGTTCTGTTAGCTCAGATCCGACACACTCATTCATTACGCAGAAACAGTAAATCAATGACACAGATACATAAATATGAAATATGAAATGCAGGCTACCTATATGTGGAATTTAGCACAATATAGAATAGAGAATAGAATAGAATAAACCTTTATTATGCCCATTGTCGACGCTTTTGAGAAATTTAGGTGTTACAGAGCTCTTATCACAAAGGGAATATAGGAGAAAAACAAATAAGTTAGTAAGAAGGACAAGGACAAAGTTAGTAATCTATATACACAAAATAACCCTAGATACATAAATAAGTTATAAATAAATTAACCAATGTAGACTGCGTTGTGCAGTCTGACAGCTGCTGGTAGGAATGACAAGAATGAAATAATTAGGTTCATTTTTCATTTCAAAATTATCTCTGTTTTCAGTTCCCTCTTTTTACTTATTAGCGTATTTACACAAACAGATTTCCTCATTTGTTCTACAAATGCTGCTGAAAAATTTGCTGTGCGATGTCAAGATTCAACACACCTTCGTACATTGACGCTCCGTTCGATGGCAGCAGGTGGCTTAACGCTGGCGCTGCTGCTGTCCACTCACAGGACCTGGGTTTGAATCCCACTTCCCTTCATAAGATTGAGGTTCATCCTCCCCACTAAAAGTTATCCAACCATAATGTGAAGACATGGTAAACTGCTGTGGTGAAAACTGATTACTTATGAGCATCAACATATTGTATCTCACATCAAGGTTTAAAGCCACTTCAGACAGATTTGATGTCTGAAGTTGTTTTGGTGATGATTTACAGCATCACATTCTACCTCATCCCAAAAGATGCCCTGTTGGCTTAAGAGGTGAGACAGTACTGGATACCGTGGTAAAATAAGGCCACCGCCATGTTTGTGGAACTCGAGATCCTGAAGGTCTGGCTGTTTCCGAAACACCTGAACGAGTAAAACTGACACCAAGGATCAATCTCTCAGACTAGATATCTGGCTCATTTTAATGTTCTTTCAAGTAGTAACTGGACCTTGAGACCTGTATGTGTGCTTTATAACCTCAGTCACCATCTTGCGTAGAGCCACTGTGCAGGGCGGGCTGTGTGCACAAGCAGCCGTGTGTACCTAATAAAATGGCCAATGAGTGCAACTTACCATTATAAAGTTATTTTGAAATGATAACTTTTTTTACATAATGCCTGGCTATTGTGCTGATCTATCACTACAGAATAGAGCAGCAGAAAAAACGGGAATAATTCTCACTCAAGTGAAGCTTCTCGGCAGCTGCATTTGACTGCTTCTGCCCCTGGACCGTTGCTGTCAGTAACTCCCACTTACAGCTCTGCTCACTCCACTGCAGGTCCCTGCCACCACATACTGGTGTTCTGATAATAAATTAATATTCCTCTGTAGAACATTTTATCATACAACTGGCATTGTACTGCACCTGGTTCATGCCGCGGTCCTTTTTAAAGTTTTATCCCCCTTTCATCCAATATGGGTTGCCAGCTGCCTAAATGTAAAATCCCAGGGCTGTCGCAACACCCCAGACGAGAAAGTAAGTTTAAAATATAACATCAATCTGCCAACACTGTCTTCCACTGTCAGCAATGCAGCAGAATGGCAACCTGACAACAGCTTTGTTCTTTAAAAGAGAAAGACTCAGCTCTCTGCTTCTCCCAGCACACTGAAGGCATAACCGAGTCTTGCAGATGCCTCCTGTTTAACACTGGCAGGATGTGTCCATGTCTCAGACCACCTTCTACACAGCTCATGGTCCAGGCAAACCTGGACTGCTGCAGCTCCCTCCTATTTGGTTATCAAGCAGCTCCAGTTGATCCAGAGGGCTGCTGTATGAGATGGGTTTGACCTGCTCACTCAGGACAGCTGAATCCCTTTCCACCCTAAAAACAGGTCTCAGAACACATCTCTTCCAGATACATTTATTTCCAGATCTCCTAACAACTCAGTTGTTCAGCTACGGATTAACAGTCAGAATCTGTCCATTTGTTTATTCTGAGTTGTTGGCTGGAGAAGAAGCTGGCAAACATATATACATGTGAATAAACATGCGTGTAAAAAAGTTCTTATATTCTACTATTCTGTGTATTAGGGATATAATATTGGGTAAAAATGAATCTTTCATACGACATTCATGATGCTGCACTGACATTAAAGCTGAAGGTTCACAGAATACAAATCTCACACTTGAATTAGACATGCACAACACAGAGCTACAGTGGGAATGTAAAACTTTATGTAAAAATGCATTCCAGGCATCCACTGTTTTGTCCATTTTGTTTTCTTTTTCCTCTGCCTCATTCCCCCTTTCCCCAGACACCTCTCTGTCATCACAGATCCAGGCAGCTGCACACAACTGGCTGCACTACTACAGCAGGTTGGATCCTGGGTGAAGGTTCACAGGAATGTCTTGCACTACAGACTTTATTTCTCTGTCCTTTTGTCTTCCTTTGTTTTACTTTGCTTTGGAGGTATTTGGCACCCTGTTTGTCTGTCTGTTTATGAATCTTAATAAAGCAGATCAAAGAGTGAGGCTGCAGAAGACTTTATTTTGAGTTGTGCACCCTTTGCTGTTTTCCAGTTTTGAAGTTGGGAGCTGTGTAGGGTCAGCTTAAGTTTTTTTTTTATTTATTTTTTTTTTAAATTGTCACTTTGCGTTTTGTATTTGCGTTGCACCATCGCTGTTAAACACACATACTGGTTTGGTGCACGCAACTGTCTGGTCACTTCATTCACAGATAATTTGACTCAGTTGATGTTCACTCCACTAAATCCCTAGTCGGCCTTGGGTCATAACAGGTGGAGTTTCACAGTAACTTCCATTCTGTTTCATTTAAATTTTACTTGCATTCGTATTTCCTTTTTCTTTCTGGTTCTTCATTTTGGTGGTGCTTATCACCACTGTCCTTGCTTTCCCGAGGCCCAGGCTACAGCTGCTAAACTTGCTGGACTGCTGCTCCTTTTCTCCTGTAAGCGCAGTCTTGATTTTTGTACAGTCACCTTAAGCTCCCTTGTGCCAGGACTCTTACCCACTGAATTCTCCCTGTTTGGCAAAGGCAGGTTCTCTCAAACAGCCACGGGCTTTTTGGGTTCAGGGTTCGCCTGCACAAATGTAGTGCTGGTGCATTATTAATGTTCTGAAACCAGAGCTCAAGAGAGAAGGACAGGACCGCCTTGTGTAGCAGAGACATCTCTAGCGTTTGCGCCGCTTCAACTTGTGGCGCCCGGGTGTGAAGTTGGTACATCTATTATTATTTTGGACCAGAACATAGAGCAATTAAGCACTGTTATGCAAACAGGTGAAGAAGAACATGACGCTAAGCGCAGCGTGACTCAGCACGTCTGGAGTGGGAGTGAGTCTGTTATGAGCTGCAGAGCATCATCCAGGGGTCATGCGCGTTCCCTTCAGCTGTGGCACCTGCTGTTTCACCTCCCTTCCCATAAAGTAGCACCTCAGGTGAAGCTCGTGTTGAAAAAAGCTGAAATGCTCAAGAGCATAACATTTTCTTTATTTCTCTAATGCATGGAATGTACAAGAAAACTGGAATTATTCTTCGTGTCTGTACTTTGGATGGAAGATATTTTAGAAAAAAATCATTTTTCTACATTTACTGGTGTTTTAGGGTGGATTTTGCATGTTTAAAATCTCTTTCACGCTTTTGTGGAATATCAGACAGAGATTGTGCAGTGGGTCAAAGAAAAGCCTTTAGCTGCATGAGCACAGTCCCATGAAAAAGTCAAAACCACTTTTGTTAGCTTTTCCTGTTGCCCTTTACAGTAAATAAATAAATGTCAAAGAGTCAAAAGAGAGTCAAAAGAGTTTATTTGTCAAGTACATGGTTGTGTACCATGTGTTGAAATGTGCTCTGATCTGATCCAGGACAACTGTGCAAAAAATCCATAATGGAAAATAAAGCAAACACACATCCAAACACCAAGAAGAATAGAAACAGAAACAAGCAGCAAATAAATAAATAAATAAATAAATAAATAAATAGGCAAAATGGTAAAGAAACTGTTAAGGTGCCCTGGAAGGGCAGTGACAGTGGGGGGGGGGAGTGGTCAGAGATTATTGAGGACCCTGGTCTGTGAGGGTTGTGATATCATGTCCGGGTTCAGAAGTCTTATGGCATGTGGGTAGAAGCTCCTCCTTAGCCTCTCTGTTCTGGCCATAATGCTTCTGAAGCGTTTGCCTGATTTCAGCAAGATGAATAGATGGTTGCTGGGATGAGACAGGTCACCGACGATCCTAGTCGCTCTGGTCCTGCATCTCCTGGTGTAGATGTCCTGTAGGGATGGCAAATCAGATCTGGTGCAGTGTTCTGCTGCCCGGATCACTCTCTGCAGTGTCTTGATGTCCCGAGCACAGCTGTTCCCAAACCAGGAGATGATGTTCTGAGTCAGAACAGTTTGTACAGCACCAGAGTAAAAGGTTTTAAGGATAGCTGGAGAGACCTGTAGCTTCCTCAGCTGCCGGAGGTGGTAGAGCCGCTGCTTTGCTCTACTGGCTTGAGCTCGGATGTGTACAGTCCATGTCAAGTCCTCAGTGACATGAACGCCCAGGTATTTGTAACTGCTCACCCTCTCCACTGCAGTCCCGTTGATTTTAAGGGGGGGTGTAGGACCGCTGCTGGCGCCTACCGCAGTCCACCACCATCTCTTTAGTTTTGCCGACATTCAGTTGGAGGCAGTTCTCCTGGCACCATGATGCCAAGTTTTCCACCTCCTCTAAGTATGCTGTCTCATCGTTGTTGGAGATGAGGCCCAGCACCACCGTGTCGTCAGCAAATTTGATGATGGAGTTGGAGGCGTGCGTGGCCACACAGTCGTGAGTGTAGAGGGCATAGAGCAGAGGGCTAAGTACACAACCTTGCGGAGCTCCTGTGTTGAGTGTGATGATGCCGGAGGTGCAACTACCCACTCTCACCACCTGTGGTCTGCCTGTGAGGAAACTGAGAACCCAGGCACACAGGTGGCGGTTCAATCCCAAGTCATTCAGTTTAGTGAACAGTCTACGGGGGACAATGGTGTTGAAAGCTGAACTATAATCAATGAACAGCAGTCTCACATAGTTCCCCTGTTTCCTGTCCACATGACTGAGGGTGGTGTGCAGGACGTGGGATATGGCATCGTCCGTGGATCTGTTGGGGCGGTAGGCGAACTTAAGTGGGTCTACAAGGCTGGAGATGGATGCTGTGATGATGGCTTTGATGAGTCTCTCAAAGACCTTCATGACTACCGAGGTCAGTGCAACGGGCCGGTAGTCATTTGGGCATGAGGGCTTATTGTTCTTTGGTACCGGGACAATGGTGGATGTTTTAAAGCACCGAGGGACTGTGGACTGAGCCAGAGACTCGTTGAAGATGGCTGTGAGAACTCCGGTCAGCTGGTCGGCGCAGCAGCGCAACAGGCGCCCGGAGATGCCGTCCGGCCCCGGCGCTTTCCTGATGTTGACGCGCTTCAGCTCCCTCCGCACATCGGACTCAGCGACGGTGATGACGTCACCACATTCCGTCGACCGGCTGCGGATCTCGCTGCTGTCGCGGGTGACTTTAGCGCAGTCGGACTCGAAGCGGGCATAGAATGCGTTGAGTTCGTTAGCGAAACCAGAATCGGCACTCATAGCCACGCTAGATTTCCTTCCGAAATCTGTGATGGTGCGCAGTCCTTGCCACAATTTGCGCGCGTCACCCTGGAGGAAAAGCGACTCGACCCGCTCCCGGTATCGGCGCTTCGCGTCCTTCACTGCACGCCGTACGCCGTATTTAGCCGCTCTGTAAGCGCTCATGTCGCCAGTGGCGAGACCTGCGTTGTACGCAGCAGTGCGCGCATTCACAGCTTTCCGGACCGTTCCATCGACCCACGGTTTTTGGTTCGCAAATGTAAATACATTCCTACTGCAAGTCATGTTTAGCTTAATGCTGAACTCATGACTGTTTAAGAAATAAATTAAAACTTCTCAGGTGAATTTACACAGATGAGCCACAACCTTAAAACCACTGACAGGTGAAGTAAATAACATTGATCATCTGGTCACAATGGTACCTTTTCAGGGGTGGGTGGGGTGGGGTGGGGGGATATATTGGGCAGCAAGTGAACAGTTAGTTGTTGAAGCTGATGTATTGAAAGCAGGAGAAATGGGCAATCGTAAGGATCTGAGCAACTTTGAGAAGGGCCAAATTGTGATGGCTTGACGACTGGGTCAGGACATCTTCAAAACTCCAGGTCTTGTGAGGGGTTCCCGGTATGCAGTGGTTAGTACCTACCAAAAGCGGTTCAAGGAAGGACAACCGGTGAACTGGCAACAGGGTGACTAGCCCGTCTGGTCCGATCCTACAGAAAAGCAACTGTAGCACAGATTACTGAAAACATTACTACTGGCCATGATAGAAAGGTGTCAGAACATACAGTGCATGGCAGTGGGACTGCGTATGGGGCTGCGTTGCCACAGACCAACCGGTCACAGTGTCCATGGTTACTCCTGTCCGCATCCAAAAGCATCGACAATGGACATGTGAACATCAGAACTGGACCGTGGAGCAATGGAAGCATGGTGGCCTGATCTGATGAATTGCGTTTTCTTTTAAATCATGTGGACAGCCGGGTGCAAAGAAAATGAAGACGGCAAGCCAACGGAGGCAGTGTGATGCTCTAGGCAATGTTCTGCTGGAAACATGGGGTCCTGGCATTCAGGTGGATGTTACTTTAACTCGTACCAATCGCCTAAACATTGTTGCAGATCACGTGCACGCCTTCATGGCAATGGTATTTCCTGATGGCCCTGCCAGACTGCAAAAATTGGTCAGGAATGATTTTAGGAACACGACAAATTCAAGGTGTTGTCTTGGCCTCCAAATTCCTCAGATCAGCGATGCGCTGGAGAAACATGTCTGATCCATTGAGGTCCCACCTCACAACCTTCAGGACTTAAAGGACCTGCTGCTAGCGTCTTGGTGCCAGATACCACGGGACACCTTCAGACGTCTCGTGGAGTCCATGCCTCGATGGGTCAGAGCTGTTTTGGTGACACGAGGGGCACCCACGCAATATTAGGCAGGTCATGTTAATGTTGTGGCCGATCGGTGTATTCCCTTCTTACGTTCTGTTCTGCGCCACATTAATTGATCATTCAGTTCATTCAAGGCCATTTTCTTAATTTCTCGAACAGTATAACTACTATGACTTTGCAGTCCAAGTGCTTTTCTGAAAAGCACACCGGTGATCTGCTTCCGCACTGGTCTGTATTAGCGATGCCGTCAACCATTTTCATTTCAGCTCTCTTTAATATCCCCCCTCGTCTGTAGCCGTCACTCACCCGGCTCACCACAGCGAGCATGAAAAGTGACATTAACGTGGACCAGGCCATCGAGGCCAGAAGCTCCCCATCCACACACTCAAGGTGCAACAAGCGCCATTGTTAGCTCCCTTATTTCATTTATTTATCTACTCTTGAGGGCGCAATTATGAAAGAATTTGTCAGTTCCCTCGAAGCATTTACATTAATATGCATTGTGGTTGAGACCCAGTGTTCTCATCATTGTTGAGCTCACTTGGCTGAAAAAGAACGGAGGTCGTGAGCGGTGTTCTCAAACACACCACAAAAAAACACTAACAAGTCACTACATATTCATTTGCCCACATTGTTTCGCAGAGTGTTTTGTGGGGACGAGGGGATTTAGGGCCGATGGAGAGGGTCCTCGGAGTGTTCAGATCCTGTGCGCTTATTGTTATATTCATATCCATATTTATATGGCCTCCACAAACATATTCGCATCGAGGTACGGATTCGATCCAGCGGCTTCGCTGGTTTAAG
The DNA here is from genome assembly GCA_018136845.1 of Heterotis niloticus. NCBI lineage: Eukaryota > Metazoa > Chordata > Actinopteri > Osteoglossiformes > Osteoglossidae > Heterotis > Heterotis niloticus. The sequence continues at coordinate 12,307,088 of CM030901.1, read as the reverse complement.
GTGCGTTTGCATTTCAGATTCGCCCGGCGATACTTGCGGCTACAGCAACACGATCGGGAGAATAAAGCATAAATTAGCACAAAAAAAAGGAGGAACTCAAGAGTTGCACCTTTCTGAATGTGGCACGAAGCCTTTGAAGTGAGGTGCTCAGAAATTAGCAGAATTTAGCAGTTAAGGGTATTGCACTGCATCCCCCTTATCCTTTCATTATGCTCCCACATGGAAAAACACTGCTATTGTTGTCCAAAGCAACACTCGAGCTTAGGTTTGTATGCTAGCATAAAATTATGTACATGTTTAAACAGATTTGTCATTTTTAACCTATGGGTTGAGGGTAAATATCATGATGAAGGTTGGGCCGTGAAGTGCTTTGCCCAATATGTTAAAAATTTTAAATAGGCCTGGACCTTACAGGTACTACCAGGTCAGACAGTGCAGTGGCACAGAGGAAGCAGGTGAGTCGGTGTGCTTTTGTACGGCACACATCGGTACTGAACACCTCCGAGGTAAACCCCACTTGGCGCGATTATTACACTTAAAAAGAATGCGTTTTTATTTCTGGGGAGATCAGGGGAGACTCAAATGTCTGGAACAACTTGTGGAGCTCAAAGGAATGCACTGACGCTGAGTTGCAAACCCTGTGTTTGTCATCTTCTGCAGATGCTGACAGTGAGATAAGTCCGTTATGGCTGAGAACGTGACATTCGTTGCCTGGAACTGTTAGCGCTGAAGGTGAAAAATAAGAGGCTATCGCAGCTTGCAGGCCAGCAGCATCAGGCTGAGGAACAGCCTTTTCCCTCAGGCTATCAAGTTGCTGAATTGTAGGCAGCATCACCCCCTCCACCACTGATCACCTCCCACCATTGCTGCTGACTTTTCCCTATTCCTCTTCTTTATCTGTTCAACATCTTATTTATTGAATTATTTATGTCTGCCCATTTATTTAGCTACTTATCTATTTCTGATTCAACTGGTCCGTACTGTCCTGTGCCATTTTAATGTCTGTCAATACCGTGGGCCGCGGTCAAGGAGAAACTACATTTTGGTTTCTCCTACACATCTGTGTAACCGCAGAGTGACAAAGTGAACCTTGAAATATTCCAAGAAAAGCAAATTTCCCACATATATGGACATATTTAACCACATAATAACCACGCCTGAGCTCGCCAGTGTTTCACCAGCATGGGTCTTCCAGTTTATTTACATTTTTATTCATTTAACGCACTTAACATACTGTAGTTCATGTCAAATTTGCAATACATTTAAGACAAAGAAGCAGCTTTGATCTTTTTCACAGTGAACGGACCCTGTTTGCTTGTTATCGTCACCATTCGCTTGCGTAGTGGGCACATTGATGCAAAGCAACTTACAGTTTTATGCATGAACGCAGAAGGAAACGGTTTACAGAGGCAAGTCAAACTACAGAGCTTGCATAACAATCCTGATGAGGATCCTTTCCTGAGACTTAAACCAGCAACCTTCGGGTTTCGAGGTCTTTAAGAACAAGAACATTCCCTCTAAAATATTTTGAATATTTACTCTTAGCTTGCTTTCCTTTAACAATCAGTTGGACTTTGAAACTCTGTTGGCTATAAGTAGACTTATGGATGACATTTGTGTATATATACTGTGTGTGTGTGTGTGTGTGTATTGCTATAGTGGTTCTCACAACTGAATTGTTTTTTAAAAGGCCTTTAAATATGCAGATGATAGCATATTGTTTTACTGCAGGAACGATATTGAGATGCACAGGTCACGAGACTGCAGCCTGAGATGCATACAGAAAAATCATGACAGCACTGAAATAAGTCTGTATAGAAGGTGCTGGTGGTTACAGTCGATTTTAAACAACTGGACTTCTTTTGAGCCAAAGGATGCTACACAAGCCCTACAAATAGGAAGGCCTGTTACACCCTTGATGATGGTACGGGGAATTCACAGTGAACGGCTGCTGCAACATCCGGCTGTGACCTCTCTGCGCAGCTTTGGTTAAAGTCCTCTGCGCACTAAATAATGTAATGCAGCACGCCAGCATGACTGAGAATCCCCAGGATCAAAGCAGAGATTAATCCACAAACTATTGATCTCCTCTCAATACCGTATTAAATATAAATACTTAATGTTGCAAAGATATCTGTTCCAACCAGCGTTTTCATTCAAATCACCGCAAATGTAAGAAATGAAGGCGCGAGTCAAAATTCAGTGAAAAGCTGCATGCGTCAAAGCATTACTCAAATACAACTTAATTTAGAAATGGTCGCCAAAACGGCAGTCTTGGCAAATAAATTGGGGCAAGAATCTTTACAGCATTTCAGGAAAATAAATAAAAAAGTAACTTGACTGACTCCATCACTGCCATAGCGGTTACCATGGCAGTGCCTTTCACTCAGTCTAATTCTAGGATACATAAATAACTGGAGTGCCTTAAATAATTTCTGCTCATTTATAAGTAATTTATTCATCAGTTATCAATACCATTTGTCCAGGCAGCGTGGTAGTGAGGCAGGGTTCACCCTGGATGAGATGCCAGTCTTTAACAGCATACGAACGACCCTAAACACAAAGAGAATATGCCGTTTTTTTTTTTGTTACCGTTTGCCGGTCACCTCACAGAAAAGCAGTCGTTCAAAATATTCATCCACTTTCATTGATCGTATTTCTTTCAGTTGGTTCAGTATTTTGTAGAAAATAAACTGGAGAATATTTCCCAAAAAAACTAAAATGTGTGGGTTTTTTTTCCTGTTGCACTTAAAGACTGTTCTTGTCATGTCAGCAGAAGCCACGGCTTGTTCAGAGTTACAGCGGCGGCTGCTGAGGTTTATACCTTCTTCCTAAATCGGTCTAGCAGTTGCGTTGTCACAACAGCACAGGAGCTGTGCCAGTCTGACCCACAGGACAGTAACTCAGGTCGCAGCCTGCAACTGTGCACTTCATATTTTCTGGATTTCCCCCCTTGACTCCACTACACGGCTTTAAGTGATGAAACAAAGCTCTCTTCTGTGGGGACCTGAAATCTGACCAAATGCACAATAAAGATTGAGATCAATACAGAGGGGGAAAGCCAGCTGATAAGTGAAGCACATAAACAGGGGTTACAGCAATAGACACAGACCCGGTGCTTAGATACACATTACAGTACGGCCACAGGTCAGTGGGCTTTACCCCGCAGGAAGGACAGAGCTTCACAGGCATGTGAAAGTGACAAAATGTCAAAATAAAACAGCACAACTAGAGGAGCAGAAGGCGGACCTGCGACAGGGTCCTTATTATACAGTTAAGATGCGACTTTAAAAAGTAAGACATTTATCTTTCATTTGGGACAAAGGACATGCACAGTGGATTTGCCAGATCACTACGTGGTACAACCATGGTTTCCCACCGAACAAAATAATATGCAAAATCCTTTTATGTTATCATAAAAGAAGAAAAGGTAACTTTGTAACTTCTGTAACTTCGCTGCTCGGTTTTTGGCTGGAAGGTTTCAGCTCTTCAGCACTTTTATTATAAAGTTCTTTTTTTTTTTTTACTGGAAAAAAAAACGATCCACGTTTTATATTCTGTGCTATTTTTCCTTCTCCTTGGTGCTTCGGAGTTATTTAACATGAACCTCCGCGGCCACTTCCAGCCGCTCTGCTTCGGAGTTTGAGTTCAAAAAAGCGGAAAAGTCCGTCCGTTTCGCAAACGTGCGCTTGTAACGAACTTCGCGCAGACGCCGCAGATGCGCGCCGTGAAGGCGGTCCGCGGCTCAGCTTGTGCAGCACTTGAACCGCACCAGCTTGTGGAAAGCTTGCTTGAAGTCGTCGTTGGACATGGTGTAGATGATGGGGTTGATCAAGGAGTTGAGGTAGCCGAGCCAGGTGAAGAAGTCGAAGAGCTCGGGGTGGAAGGTGCACGCCCCGCACATGGGCACCATGAGCGTGTAGATGAAGAAGGGCAGCCAGCAAACGATGTAGGCGCCCAGGATTATCCCCAGAGTTTTGGTTGCCTTCCTCTCCCGGGCGGCCGAGATCTTCTTCTTGTCCAGCAGGGAGTCGGACACGGCCACCTTGACCTGCCACGCGTGCGCTGGAGAGCCGCTGTCCCCCGCGGGGCCTTCGTGCGCCCTGCAGTTGGCGGGCCCGGTCGAGGACTCGGACCCGGGGGAGTTCGTGATGAGGTGCGCGGAGGTGAGTCTCTTGCCCGCCTTTCCGGGCGACTTCTTCAGGATCCTCTTCCGCGCCTCCACGTAGATCTTCCCGTAGAGGGCGATCAGCAGCAGCGTGGGGATGTAGAAGGCGCCGAACGTGGAGTAGATGGTGTAGAAGATGTGGTCCGTGTTCACGCTGCACGTGGTCACCTCGTCCGCCGCCTTGACCTGGCGCCAGAACAAGGGCGGCAGGGAGATGGACACGGCGATGACCCACGCCGTGCAGATCATGGCGGCGGCGCGCCTCTTGGTGCGCTTCTTGGCGTAGCCCACGGCGTCCGTGATGGCCCAGTAGCGGTCGAGCGCGATCACGCACAGGTGCAGGATGGACGCCGTGCAGCAGGTGATGTCGGACGACAGCCAGATGTCGCACAGCGCCTGGCCCAGGGTCCACGTGCGGCTCACCGTGTACAGCACCCACACCGGCATCACCAGCACGGACACGAGCAGGTCCGTCACGGCCAGGGAGGCGATGAGCAGGTTGGCCGGAGTGTGGAGCTTCCGGGACTGGGAGATGGTGGCCACCACGAACGCGTTGGACAGGATGGTGGCCAGAGTGAAGATGGACAGGGTGACGGCCAGAGACGTCTGCAGGACGAGGCTCGGCTGCCCGTCGCCGCTGCTCGCCTTCTCCTCCTCGGTGCGGTTGGACGAGCAGTTGAGCGCGTCCCCGCGGGCGGGTGCTGCGGCTTCCAGCAGGTCGGCACACTCCATCCTTCATGTTCCATAGTCAATCAGTCAGTGAGCCCATCGATCCATCGATCGATCAGTGCGCGCGAGACGCCTCATTCTCTTCTTCTGATCCAGTTTATTTCATCTCCACGTCTTGTCAAGCCGGTTTCAATTCTTTTCAAAGTTTTTTCCCCCCTTTTCTCCTTTTTTTTTTAAATGACCAAATCCATTCCAGCCTTTTTCCGATCAGTCACACGCCATAAACTCCGATCTTTTCTACTCCTTCGCATTTAATTGATCGTGAGATCGATTGAAAGGCAAAATGTGCGCTCCGGAGTCTGCGCTCCTCCTGCGATGACGCTGTTTCGTTTGGCGCGGGAGAGTCCAGGTGAGCACAGGTGGGGATACTTTCATTCAAGTGGAGAGAGACAAGAGAAAGTTGCCTTTATTACACCCCAATCTGCTGACAACCAACGGCTCTGCGTTCGCTCTATTTTTTATTATTTTATTTTTTATTTTTTTTACCCCCCCCTCTCTCCTCAGTGTGCGCCTACCGTCGTCGCGAGGGTCATAGTGCCTGCCGGTTTCAGCGCTCGACCTCTCCTCACAGCAAACTTGTGAAACCCTGTATGCGCACCACCTTCTCAGGGGGGGGTTCAACTCTCATAAATACACTTGTTCTTTTTCATGCTTTCACTCAGACAGCTAATATGCTCATCCTTGTCTTAATTTCCAACTAGATATTAAAGGTTGTTTTTCCTTGTGCAGCTAACTGTACAATAAACAAAAAGAAAAGGTTGTTTTTTTTTTATTTAAAAACTACTGACCCAGATCTAACTTGTGTCACATTGGCATATATAAGAAAAGCCAGCAAAAAGCCAGTAAGATTTTGTCTCTTAACTGAATCTGGAGCTATTATTATGACTGAGGTAGATTTCTGTTAATTGAACTCCAGGACATTTCTGCTACTATTGGCTATAAAATAAAAGGAAAATGAAGGACTGAATTAATGCCCTGCTCGATTGTGAGCAGGTGGGAAAGCAGCAGATCGTGGCCCGCTCATGAGGTCCAAATAAATCTTGGCAGCAGTTATAATTTTCTGCCTCCCATTTGCGCGAGATCATTCCTGCTGGAAGAAACGATTTGAGCCAGAGGACACAAATCACGATGATGTGGTCGTGACGCGCTTTAACCCCTGCGCTGCTGCCCCATCTGTGTCTCGCGCAGAGGTCGCCGTGCTCGGGCCCTCCACCCACTTCTCACACACTTGGGAAGGAAACCTTTGTGTGTTTGTCCCATAAGTGGACGCATGTGCCTGTGTTCTTGCCTTATTTCTAGCTTTAACCCCTACACTGCCTTGTTTTTATATTTTGGCTCCCACATCCTGCTGTGGTCCCCAGGACCATGGTACTTAACCCTGAACCGAAGCAGTAAGAATGCTCACTGTTACCAGCTTGGTGTGCAAACGGTATTGCCAGATACTTTAGAGAAAAACTTCAGCTAAGTGAATAAATGAATTACATTGCAGTCTTGGTTCTATTTGCTGTCAACAACTTGTGTTGTTTTGACTTACAGTAATGGAAAATGCAGTGGGAGGGATGAACACTTTTATAGTAACAGAAAGATTCTGGTTAGTAATGACCAACACTGGGTAACCTGGGATGGAGCTCAACTGCAGTAGGGCCAGATCACACCTGCAGTAGCCAGTGAGTTGATCGAAAATGGAGAAAAGGGGGTCCTTGATAACAAAAAAGATGGGGAAGGAGCGGGGAAGTCAGTAGCTGGGGCCATATTACACATTTCAACATGTCTGACACTCAAATACTGGGGAGGGTTGGGAGGAGGGGTGTTGCTGGGGGATGATGGGAACTGGGAAAATTTTGGGGGGGGCACTGTAATTTAAGTTCACATGACTTTGTAAGCAGCACCAGGAGGCAGCGCTGTGTATTGGTTGCATGAAGCTGCCACGGGAAGTGAACGTGTTTCCATTTTCACACAATGATACTGGGTCGTGCACCCATGCACATGTGGACATCCTGAATTCGTTACTTGCTAGCATTATTTATTTAGCTGGTGAGTGACAGCGCTGCACTTATGTCTGAGCTACACACATACAATTATTTACCCATTTATTTACCCAGTCCAGTCATTTTCACTGTGTCGCTGTAGGGTTAATATCTTGCTCAATGGGAGCAGAGATTTAAACTCACAACCTTCTGATTCCAAAGGAGTGAGCCCTGTCATGCAACATGATGGTTCCAGAACAATTATAACTCTGAAGACATCACGATGCTTCCATCCTACCCACACGAGCAATCTGTTGCTAATTCTCCGAACCTTGTACCCTTTTACTGCTTAGACCTGGATCATCACTGCATGAAGATTTGCCCATCAGTTTGCTGGGTTATAGTTTACTCTTTGATGTGCGGTGATCTTATGGGAAACTTTGATTTTGTTTTCTTTACAGCAGCGGTGAAGCTGACTGTCTGTCATGATCGCAGCAGCTTAGTTTGATCCCCTCAGAGTCCATCATGGTTCCTATGGAGGAACGGGAAGCTTTCTTGCAGCTAAACGCAGGTGAGCCCTAGGCCTCGTGCAGATGGAGAGAAGCTGAAAGCCCCTCGGTCGCCTGGAGCACAATTAAATACAGCGTCTTGTACCAATTATCATAATCAACCTTCTTACCCACGGAGGGCGAACCTGTCAGCTGCACAGAAGAAAAAGCGCAGCGCAGACAGGCAGTCAGAGCTGGCGACGTGACGGGAAGCGACAACCCCTCTGCGGTGCAAATGGGGGACGCAAGCTGTTAACTTAACCTTTGACCGGCAGATGCAAAGTTTAATGATGTGAGCTGTGCACAAATGAAATAAATAAATAAGCATGACTTGAGTAGACGGGGGCTGAGCTCTTTTGCCATGATCTGCGCAGAAAGCTGGACTTGCTCCTCATCGGTCAAGTCAGGATGAGACAAGTGGATGTTTTTAATGCGCGATGAAGTCTTCTGTATTTTTCGACGACTCGCGGCATGGCGTTTTGCACGCATGCATGTGCCGCACCGTACGGGTTTGTCCGCATGGATGGTGCGGCGGCCTGGGCGGAGCAGGGCGGTCGGGTGCAGAATGTGGAATGAGGGCTTCCAGACTAAAGTAATGAGTTTGTGTGCTACAGTAGCGCCGCAGCCGCAGAACAGAGTCCATTTAATTAGATTCCCAGTTCCCAATATGCAGCAACTCCGGACTGCACTGGCTGTCCTTCCGGTGCGATGCGTTTGTGCGCTTCAGCAGTTTCGGCTTCGCTGTTACGGCCGCATCCCGGCTCCGTGTCGCCGAGGCCTCACGTACTGTAAATTCAAATTTATGAAATTTAGTTGAAGCTAACACATTCTTTAACACATTCATTCATCAAAGAACCGAGGAGGAAAAAAACAACCCAAACTTGAATGCAGAGCAGCAAACGGTTCTGGGATAAATTCTGCTGCCCTTTCACATTCATTCGCGATGACATTCTCTCGTGTCCTTCAGCATAAATGCTGCTGTGATCTCAACTGAAAGGAGAGCATTTTTTTGTTGGTAAAATATCACTACGGTGTGTTTGCCATCTGGATCATATTAAAGCAATGATGAGTTCTGAATGAAAAATTATTCTCTTGGACATGTTTATTGATTTAAAACTTGAAAAGTGCAGTAATAGTTTGGTCGCATTGTTCATTAGTGGCTTTTTTTGCTCAGTTTTCTTTGTAAGTTTGCATTTGTCTTGAGCAGAGATGAATACATCATCAAATCCACAGCTGTTTATGAATCTTGTTTCATGCAGATATTCATATTTTGCACCGTGAATTACTGCTGTGGGAAACACATTTCAGAAGCAGAAACAATAGTCTGTGTTGACTTCTTTCTTAAGTTTGCAAGCACTGTTTCTTGGAGGTAAGACTATAATTCATCTTTAAAGGTCTGAATGCAAAACTGTCCTTGAGAAAATATCAAGTGTTGAACACTGGGCATGATAAGCAAGTACAGTCGATTGCAGTATTGCATTTTTGCTAAATTCATATCAAACATGTAGTGCTAACAAAAGAATTCGCAGTATAAAGGGGATCCCACTACCTCCCTAGCATTTCTCCTAAGCTCCATTTTACCTTATTACCTTATTCTAACCATTCTGCAACTCGCTACTGGAGTACAATGAAAAAGGTATGAAAAAATAATATGTTTAATTCCAGTCTGATTTCGACAATGCATATTATTGGTTGTATATTTGAGAAAAGATAACAAAGTAAGGAAAAGTTGGTGAACGCGGCACTTCTATAGTAGGACACCCCCCTCCCCCCACCCCAGCATGAGACATTAACCATAATTTTCACTAGGGTCTTCCCCCAACAGGAGTCTTTAGCCATGACTTCCACCACCATCCATCATGGCAGAAAACCCTCAGTAGTGATTTTCATCAGTACTTCAGCCAGTAGAACAGCAGCCAGCCATGGTGGGCCCCCCCCCCAATATCTCACTAAATAACCAGTGAATTTTTGTGGTTTTGGTCTGGCGTTTGTTCTATCCACTATATTTAGTGTAATGTGTTTGCCGTCATTTCCCGCCAAGCTGTATAAAATGAAAAGTTACTGATCCAGCCAGTGACCAGGCACACGGTGGCAATAGGTGGGCCTGGGGTTTTTAATTTTGCTCGCTGCCTGTGATTAAAAAACCCGATCGATAATGAATGTACATAGAAAACAGCAGGGAACAGTTGGTGATACATAGCTCTGTTAAATACTAAATAGTATGATATAAATAGGAAAAATAAAAGTAAATGAATAAAAATACACAGCTGGAAAGATTAATACAGTTTGTCTGGTACTTGTGCTGCCATCAGGCTGAGAGATGAGGGGCACGGCCCGGGTGGGCACCTGCCGGCTTCGTGTTCCCTCTAAACAGTTTCTCCTCTTCTTAGACAGACGCGGGCACAAATCAATACTTTACTATTCCGCTGCACAAAGTAAGGCTGCGCACACCTGTGGCCTTTCTTTTTATCTGCAGTGCAGACAAGAACTCATGAGGGACAAAATATAACCGCGGTGAATCAGTTGGGATTTAAGATTTGCGAGGTGTTTGCGCAGCACTGCGGTAAACTGCTCTTTTCTAACTTTGGACAAAGTTGGGACATGCATTTTGGCTGTCCTTCGGGGAGTGTCGGTGCACTTGAAGGGTTCTAGTTTTGTTGAATTTATTCTTTTCCCAAATATCTGTTTCTTTGCAAAATGTGCATTTGCTCTCACTTTGGGGATTTTTCTTCCCAGCAGCTGGGTGAGGTATAACTCATATCCTGAGGAAAAAATCTACTTTCCACCTCTCTATGGCATCTTCCCTCCCTCAGTGCTTAGAAATTTTGAATTTTTTGTGGAACATGACAGGTAACCCTCACAATGGAACAAGGACCCAGTAGATAATTCCATTTAAGCATGATATTTTAGCTGTAATAATATGTAACTTTTAGTACCGATTAAAGTTTGTTGTGAATCCATAAGCTTATTCTCTGGCATTTGTTTTGGAAGGCTAATTATACCAACATTTGGTTTCTTTTTTGTATGTGGGACTGAATCCAGCTCCATCCATGTAGAGTCTGTGTGTTCACCCTGTGTCTGTTTCCTCCCACAGTCCATAGACACATGTTTCAGGTTAACTAGTGTCTCCTAACCGTCCGTAGTGTGCGACTGTGCAAGTAAATGTGTGTGCGGCTACCTTGTGATGGACTGGTGTACCACCCAGGCGTGTGTTCTCCTTAGTCTGGTGCCCATGGGTTCCCTCTGAACCAACACTGTGCTGAAAGGATAGTCTTCCAAGCTGATTGAGGGTTTTTAAAGGGTGATACCTGATTTAAAAAGGAAATCAACTATCTGCTCTTACATCTTTTCTCCGGTCTATCTGTTTAATGAGGGATTCTCCTCCGGGGGGGCACCCCATGCATCTTAGTGTGTACTGGTACACCTCTGTGGTTTTCTCGTTCCAGAGGCTATTTCCAGCACCAACTACTCCTCTTTCTGACAGCCCTGCCTCCTCTTTCACCTCACCTTTGAGGTTTGTCTGACTCAGAGCACTTTGTTCCCCAGCCCCAGAATTCTATTTCTCCCTGAATTTGTCTTCTCATCTGATGCCTCTGGAATTCCATCTTTTATATTTATGCAATATTATTTGAAGGCAGCACTTTTTTTTGTGCTCTCAGGTTCACGCCTCCACTTTTTTGTTGGTTCCTTCTGCATTTGTTATATTTCACTTCTTACTTAACAAAGGGCACACGTTTCCATGAGTTTGGGTAACTTGTGATGTATGTTTACCTACTGGGTGTTAGCGGTGGACAAGTCAGAGGGTTTGGTTAGCGATGATAACTGTGTTTGCAATGGCAAATATTCAGCTCAGATCTGTCTAATATTGTGTTCTGTTGTTTTGTACAAGATGTCTTCACAGTTTGCGTAGTCAAGCATATTATTATTCACAGCATTACGGCACAAATGTGATAGCTGGATTGTAAATTCTGTTTCCCGAAGGGTAATAATGTCTGTTATTCCTATTTGCAGACCAAGGGTATTTCCAAACAAAATAAACAATGCAGTACAACAATTGTTTGTTCCTTTTTGTGTTCTGCATATTTATATGTTTGTATGCCCATGTTCTGCTGATACAAGTGATACAAAACCCGCACGAACCAAGAGACAGCTGTCTAGTTCTGCACTGCCTTTGCTTTTCCCCCGGGAGGATGACAAAATAAACATGCATTTCTTTATCATCTGGCCCACTTACTTATCAATGTCAGACCCCCTCTCAGCTAAAGCCGCTCCATACAGACTCGCCCAGTGTGAGCTGGGATCACAAAATAACTTTTTGTGGTAAAAATGAATCACAGTATCATTTTTATTTGACTGTTTTACTCTTTTTATTTTTGCAATGGATGTTCAGTCAGACTCACAGATGTTTCCAGCACAACTAGGAATAACCAAAAATGAACAATTTTTACAAATTGGAAAGATATCTCTAGATCAGAATAACAGAATTATAAATATTTATGCATCAAAGTCAACTACCGGTGGAATTGGACGGTAACACAGTTCTAGCTTCCATGATTCAAGCCAAGGGCAGAGAGTAAAATAAAAAAATAAGCAAATATTCTCACTATGAAACCTCCAAATACCAGCTTCATAAATGAACTGTATTAAATCTTCATAATAGAAGGGCTGTACTTCACAGGGCCCAAAGTGAGAGGGACTGTAAACTGGGGTACAAATGGCTAAGTCACAAAATTCCAAAGAAATAAACATTTTTCATTTCTTATTTATTTTTCGCCGCATTTTATTTCTTTAACTGTATTTACCTTTGCAGTAAATGCATTTCCAAACAATATAGGAGTGTGGGGCTGCCTTTATCCAACTCATTTCCATGGTGTCTACAGATTGCACGTTTCTGGGTGCTGGAGATCAACAGCAGGTGGCAAACTGTGCACGTGGCTATGGGATGGATCACCAGCTAACACTGAATATGAGCTTGTGAAGACAGTTTTATTTACGGTATTTTAAAATTACTTTTATCCTTGTTTGAAGTTTTTTTTATTGCTACAGGTGTCATTTTTATACCAACGTTTTTACAGAACCTACCTGGCAAATACACCAAGGATCTGTATATGTGTTTAAGCTTTTATCAATTGTGACTTGAGGACAGAAGGTGACTTTGGTCTTACAAACAAAGCAAATTACAAACAGACTTCAAGTCTCAGTCATGTGTGCAGGACAACCAGGCTACAGAGGAAAGGACAGCACCTCACAGTTGGCTGCAGAGGGAAGAAGGGACTCACACTGAGGCTTTCACACCACCAGCAGGATACCAGACACAGATGGGCAACCAGATCTTCAGCCACCTCCTTCTAGGAAAATACAATAATATCACTTGCTATGAGGAGCTTCCTGGAGATTCGACAGGGTGAAATTTGGCACCGGCGCTTCTTTCAGCTTTAATCGCCATTTTCGGAACTGTTGTCTGGGGGACAGGTGAAGTCAAACAGGTTCCCCTGCTAGACACTGCCTCACTTCAGTGGTGCTCTTAGCCACTTTAAGAAAGACATCCCGTAAAGCCTTATGCAGGAACACCAGACTCTCTTCTTAAGTCATTTTAGCTGCAGCACATCTGGAAACTCATTCCCTGGCTTTTAGTGAGTCTTGGACAGGATCAGACCACTGAAACCCTCAGCATGATAAAGCAGTTAATCATAATAGATGGACAAATGAATGGAATTTGGGATTTATCTGTTCAGAAAGGCCTTAAGAGTCTTGATACCGACAGCCAAAAATCATTGAAAAGCAGAGCTTGAAGCTGGCCATTACTCAGCAGTACTCAGAACCAGAACGTCCACGTTTGGCTGTTTGGAGGACTTGGACTTTTTCTTCCTCACCAGCACTTCTCATAAACTCCCGGTGCTCTACAAAGGAACCAGCTCATCATTTCAGTCTCTTATGTGAAGTCGGGTTTCAAAGTGCTGCATTAACTCCAGGTTCTTCATTTCAGGCGTTTTCTTCCATACAAGATATGCTGCTCACTAGCAGCCCATCACACACACACACACACACACACACACACACACCCTTGAGTGACGTTTTTATCCTAACTTAAAACCCCATTTAAAACTACCCAGCTGTGTCAATAATTTTACATAGCTTAATGTCAGTTACTTCAGCTGGATAAATTTTGCACTACATTTATTCTCTGGCAGAAGTGAATCTCCAGACTGACGTACAACTCTGAACATGCAAAAGCGGACCTGAGGTGTGATGGTGATAACACATAAAAAAAGCAAACTCTGAAACACAAGGGAAATACAGCTCTCTATGACGCATGGTTGCAAAATAAATCTCGGTCAGCACTGCAAATTGCAGAAAAGGCCCTCAGAAGGAGCAATGTGGAGACTCATTTGCAACAAAAGTGAAGGATTAGTCATGAGACAATAATAAGGCAGCCTAAGGGGCCACTCATTTGGAGCAATTTATTCACTTAAGAAAGGGCAGCGGGCCTGAGGGGGGACACAGGGATGGCGGCTGGAAGCTGCTGGGGACCTGATGTACAGGATCACGTCCCCAGGTGCTCATCTCCACGGCACAATGGGTTCCAGGTGAACAGATGCGTTCACCGGTGCCTGGCAGCAGCATCTGCGGTCTTCTGGGCTGATCAAGTGCGGTTTTGCCGGAAGGTTCCAAGAAACTCTGCACTTTGATAGGGACAAAGCAGAACGCCCTGTCTTTTGTGTACACCTCTGCAATGCTCCTTTGTGACTTTGGCAAAGTTTAAACAAATGAAATTCTCAACACCACAATGGAAACATAAGGCAACCGAGGTGACCCGCTGTATTAACAGATGTTGCGCTTTGAAGTGTATCTGGAAGGACTTCATCATCATAAAAATTCATGCATTAAAAAAAAAAATGTTTGATGATTTTAGCCTTCAAAGGTATGTACAGCCTTAATAGGTGGTGCTTTCAGGACTGCTGTTCTGGTCTCAATTTAACAGGGTGGTAACCTAATTTTAAACAATTTCCATAATATTACCTTGAAATCTATGAAACATAGCAGCTGCTTTGCTGTTACAGTTTGGTGCATTTTTCTCCCAGACTGGGGGGGGGGCAATGTACAAATACCGTGCTGGAAAATAAAATGTTAATCTTCAACGGTAATCACTGAATCAACAGAAAAGCAAAAGTAATTTGGCATTTCAGATGAAGCCTGAATTCTACAAGGAATAACCTTTTGGGTTCAAACAACACCAACAGTAGAAACAAAAAAATTGTGTTGTTCTCCCATTTTCTCCTGGCAAAGTTATGTTTCTATGTTAAGCTACTTACAATGATTTATCCATTTATACAGCTGGCCAACTCAGGATTAATGCCTTAACCACACTACACTGTATGGCCAAAAGTATGTGGAAACCTCAGCATCATCCCCATCTGTGCTTGTTGAATCTCCCACTCTAAATCCATGGGACATGGGCATTAAAATGGAGTTGTTCCTTCCTATTATGCTATAAGAGCCCCTACTCTTCTGGGAAGGCTTTCCACCGCATTTTGGGAATTTGTGCCCATTTGGCCATGAGAGCATAAGTGAGGTTGGGTGAGAAGGTCTGGCTCGTGGTCAGCGTTGTAGTTCATCCCAAAGGTTTTCAGTGGGGTTGAGGTCAGAGCTCTGAGCAGCCACTCGAGTTCTTCCAAACCAACCTGGGCAAACCGTGTGTTTATGGACCTTGCTTTGCACATGGGGGGGGGGGGGGCACAGTCACATACTAGAGCAGGAACAGAGCTTCTTCCCCAAACTGTGGCCACAAAGCTGGAAGCACACAGTTGTCTAGAATGTGTTTGCATGCTGCATGGGTGCAGTTGAAACAGCTCAGTCATTAGAAGAGGGGGTTCCACACACTTTTGGCCATCCAGTGTACTTACAGTAGAATGGAGATGTGAATCCATGTCCTTCAGATGTCCTTAAAGTCTTTGTATCAGTATGTTGCCACCCTAAATCTGTGCTGTGCTCAGGTTCTGCTAAAGCAATAGGCATAAGAAGCTAAAGCTACCATTTTTCTTGTAATTATCTGAGTTAAAGTCAGCTGCTGCATATGGGTTGAAGAGAAGGTATATGCTATGCTATGTGATGCTATGTTACACTATGCTATGCTATGTGAACCTAGCAGCAGGTAAAAATGATTAGCAGGTGTGAGCTATTGGATGGACTGAATGACACCAGCATTGTACACACCTCTTTCCACAGCAAGGAGACGTGGAGGATGGAAGATTCTGGAAGCACTCTGTTCATGTGGCCACCTAGAGTCACCATGGACTGGAACGCACTTCACAGCAGCAAAGGTTTCTCTGTTAAGGCTGTAGCTAAGACCTGGCACACAGAGCTGAAAAGATGACCTGCTCAATCACAGAAAAAGATGAGATCTATACAACTGACTGAGATTCCCTCCATCTTCCAACAGCCTGCTAAGGCCCAGAATGCCTCCTACAGTTTGTTTCCGGATGCGATTCAATGACCGCAAGAGCTGGAGCAGTCAAATATTATGAGAAACTCATTAAAGACCTCCTGCTTTTGCTCAGGGCCAAGAGAAGTTCACCAACTCAGTTAAAACCAAATTAAGGTGAAGGATTGCCAGTGATATCATCATCAATTTTCATCCACAAAGTCCTCACTTCGCCAGGGTGAGTGAAGAAGTGAGTCCATATTTTTCGGAATCAATGCTTGTGAAAACTTTATTAGCACCCTCTGCCGTTGTGCGACACTGAGACAGAGGCGGTGGCTTTGAAAGACCTCAGAGCTATAACTGATACGAAAGGCAAGGCTGTTTGGCGGCACTCTGCCTAACTGCAAAAGTTTCACATTCCCATCTCCACCAACCTTCACAGGTTTAACTCCTCAGCCATTGATTTAGCCTGACTTTATTCCACTTTAAACCCTGGTAAACCCACATGCTCAACATATCAGTAAAATTGCAGGTAGATTTGTGGTCAAATCCCAGGAGGAGTCCTGCTGGAGTACTCATGAGGAGGACAACTAACCTGAGCGGCACCCATGAAACAACCCACAAAATACATTTGTTAGGCAAAAGTTGTTATCCTAAAATTGAGGCTGATGAACAAGAGGAAGCCAGGAAGGTAATGCTTGACAGTTGTCATGACAGCCAAAGTAGAGCTCTTGGTGAGCTGATAATTCGCTGTTGAGTGCAATTCTATTCCGAAAAAACATACCGTGTTTATATTTCCATTTCACTCACCAAGCCAAGGGTCATAAGAGGACATTTCAAACCATAGTCCGCTGCCCTTAACTACCGATCAGTGTCATCTGATGATACCGTCAGGAAAAGATGAGTGGGATTTGCTAAAGCAGATGAAAGACCTGAAGGCCTCACTGCTGTTATCTGAGTTTTTTATTCTCTTATGAAAGAGCAGCCGGGAGCCGTGCACCTGGGTCAGCTCTGAATTTGGGTGTGAAAGGACGGCGGCTTTTTTTAGCTAGTAAGACTGTTCGATTTTGCTGCCAGAGGAATGATGACGCGCAGTGGACAGGAACACGGAAGCAGGTGACGCAGCTCTTTCAGATACGTCGAGCGGAGCCCCCCATCTCACTCACGCGCGCACACCGGCCTCCTGTCTCGGCCTGAGACGTCCCTCTCGCGTGGGCTAGCCAGGCACACTCTGCCCGCCAGATCCTCCCTTGAGACGTGATATTTGCTCACATCTCTGGGTGAGAAAAGTGTGTCACCCAGCAGAAGCCAAAATGATGCAAGCGCTGTCCTAATTTTGTCATTAAATGCAATTCAAAACCATTCAAAGGTTGTATTCATGCAACAGTCTTAGACCAGAAGAACTTAACCTGACGTTTAAACCACTGTAAAACTCTAAACCTTTTTCCATCACTTGGTTGGCAGTTGATGAATCATGAGCTCACTTTTATTAAATGAGTTTTAGAACCAAACAGTCATGGTCACAAGCAGAGTGACGTATATTTTATTGTGCCCATTTCTTAGAATTTCGTACTCATGGATATTTTGCAAATGGAGACGTGGTTTGGGCTGCAAGCTTTATGGCTTGAAGCACGTGGGCTTGAAACCCACCTCCTGCTGCACAAGCCATAGGCAATGTTTTAAATAAATGAATGAAATATAAAGTGGCTTGGTCAACACCATTAACTACACATCTTCGTGCAGGTGTCTTTGTGCACCTTTGAGAGAAGCATTTTAATCATTTCTACTTGTGAAAGTATTTAAGTACTGAGTATGCAAACGCCCCCCCCCCCCCCCCGTCGGGCTTGTATGGACGACGTTCACAGAGGAGCCGTGGACGTCAGCGGCACTTTAGCAGGGAAGGATGAAGCAAGATGTAAAATGTGCCGCACTCCTGCTGAAACGCAGCATCCAAGTCGACACGTTTCTCAGAGAATTGTGTTTATTTATGGTGGAGCGGAATGCGGTGGTGAGGGCGGGGGGGGGGCTGTCGCTTTACACCAAAGAGACGCTTATGATTCATTACCACAAAACATGGTCCAGGATCAGAGAGGAAGTGGATCAGGACAAGCTCATTAGCGCTCTCACCTTTCCATCATCTCAATGTCAAGAGATGGAGAGAAATAAAGAAGCGCCCGTGTGTGCCGTGTTGAATAATTTAGTGGCATCGCAGTTAAGGACCCAATTTCTCTGTCAGGCTGAGACATGCCTTAGAAAGAATTGCATTCAGGGGCAGCGCTGCAGCGTGGCCCCCCAGAGGCTGCAGCATCCCTACTGTACTCCTCTAACACAGCGTTCACTGCGTTATTACTGTTGCTGTTGTTGCTGTTTTCCGACCACTTTGTCGAAGCCAGCTCACTGTGTCAGAACCCAACCCTAAGCTGTTTACGGTTACTTGTCCATTTATGCACGAGTCACCTTTACAGCTTTACCTCACATATCCGTTTAAATTTGTTTGCTGACATCGCCCCTTGTAAGGGCGTCCATCTATATGATCATTTCTTCTGGGAAAATTTTCAGCTCAGTGAAAAAATATGTTGCCAACAATGAATTAAAATGAAGGTATATTTACACGAGTGATAACACCAACATATGTAGTAATGTTTGAAACAACAGTTATTATTGAAATCTTTTTGTTAAATGTTACATTTTCACTTAATAACCGCCAGTAAAACTGCCGGGTTTTTAGCCGCCTGGGGTGCATCCTAGGATGCACAGGATGCAACCTAGATGCGGATGCTGATCATTTGGCTTGTGGATGCTTAGCATTTTAAAAAACTGGTACTTAACTGTTAGTAGTCCTTAAACAATGTAAATCACTTTGAGAAAAGCATTGGGTAAATGAATTAATAATAAGAGAAGTGAGTCTATTTCGGCTGTGATATTGGATTTGCATTAATGAGCGCCTGTGCTTGGTTGACAGAGTGAGTGTGGTTGGAGCTGCTTCCCCATTAAGATTCTGTAGAGGAAGTGAATTTACTGGAAGGAGAAGCGAGATCTAACAGGCAGAAATGCCGTTGTGCTGAGCAGAAGTACCGACGTGTGGAAGGCAAACCGTTGCGGCAGGCCCCATTATACCATCAACCTCTGTACCTTCATCAAAGGTACTGGAGCAGGAGTGGGATTCAAACCCAAGTCCTTCAACTGCAAGGTAATGTTTCTAACCACCACATAGCCTGATAACACCCTCACTTTAACTATTGCATTAGAGAGCAGTTTAGAGACACTTTGTACATTCATCCAGCTTCACCTGTCAGCTTTCGTCTGAGATTGAACTGTAAACACGGTAAATGTCAGGGCCCTGGTGTGCGGTGTCCTCCGGCCCCTTTATAGCCGGCTGCCGGCGTCACTTTATCAGGAGGAGGCACTTGAGGACAGCGAAAATAAATGACAAACAAAATACACTATTATAAGGAGATTAATGAAGATGAATGGTGGAATTTTTCACTTTTACATCCTTGTTAATTCTGTTCCTGTAGCAATTTAATTCGGCTCTCGTAGTCACGGGCACCAGATTGCATCCACAAACATTAGTAGACCAGAATCAAGTGTTATTTTTTTTTCAATGACAGATTTATGGGATGCGACAGATATTTAAACGTTTTTGTATTTGTTTATAGTAATTTATTTAAGCATCAAAAATAATTTGTATATTTGTTTTTGATGTGTGCGTACACGCCGGCGACAAGAAACTGAACCAAAGCAAGGATCTGAGTCAGTTCAGCGCAGACCTACGCGTCGGCTTATAGGCACCATGAAAGCATGCAGACGGAATGCGAAATACCTTGAGCTACAAGCGTTCCTTAATTAAACGTCTCCTCCAAGGTTGATATTTCAATTACAATAAATTAATGAAATTATGTCTTTTTTTAGCAGGACATCAGCAACACGAATTGCAGCAAAACAGGTCCTCTGCTTCTCCAGGAGATAGCTTGGCATCCAGTCACCATGGGAACGTTTGGAACTCGCTGTGCTGTCAACAGGCTGCTTTTTCGCATTGCATAACATGGGCATCAAACGTATGTCCCACGCGTGTACACAGCGCTCCACTCCTTTTGGAGTTTTACTGTAAATCTTGAGTCGCGCCCTCCATTGATGTGCTGCTTTCACGCACGGCGCATTGGACATGTCCCTCACACACCTGCTTCCTCCTAGCGACGATCGCAGCAAAGCTGTGAATCCTGAACAGACAGAGTCTAAGGCCACCCAACCTCCCACCCCCAGTGGGGTCACCATCTGGTCAGATGCCATTACAGGAAGTGGGTGTTGAAGCACCAGCAGCGTAGGGTGGGCCCTGCCAGACCACCTCCATACCCAGTGTGACCTGTGTTGAACCCAGTAAATGTAACAGAGCTACTAGGAAGCAGGGCTTTATTATTTCCGTTTGCTATCATTTACCCAGCGGAGTAATTCCTACCCGATAGATTGAGGTTTCCAAAGAGTACAACAGCAGCAGTTGGGACTTGAACCCAGGTCCTCTGGTTTTATAGTCATGCCTCTCATCACTGCTCCCCCACTGCCTAACCATAGACTCTTCTGTACGTTTCAGTGTGGCACTTTGTGTTGAGCAATAGAAACACTGTGGTAAAAGCCTAACCTAAGAAGCATTGTGAAATGCTGAACAGAAATGCTGGTGTGCTGAGCAGAAGGCCCTGCTCTGTCTTTATGGGAAAAGAAAAATCACTATCAGCTTTGACCACCAGGGCTGTGTTTCTGAAGACTTGAACCAAGCATCAGTCATCTAGACAGATGCGTGTAGTGCATCTGAAAGGGTCAAATGTAGATTTGGACAGGAACACCGGGGCTGCATCTGAGTAGCTTTGTTCTGGTCTGAGATCAAAAAGATGGATTGTTGCACAGATTATATCAACAAACTCAAAATCCCCTTCTGACTGACTCAGTGCTGTTTGGTATTGAGGTGTGAAAACACTGTGGGAAAAGCATAACATCTTCAGTTTTAATGGAAAAAGAATCATTGCAGTCAGGTTTTTCTTAATTTGTTGAAGGGACAGGGAACGAAGTCCTAACCATCTGTTTGTCAGCCATGTGCATTAGCCAACTGAGTTATCGGTCCTCCTTCATTGCAGTTAGCCTGACCTTGCTGAGTTCATACCCATCTGCCTTCTGTATTACTGGGCACAGTGGTACCGCACTTTTCTATTCTGATTTATTGTTTGAGACAGAGATTTAAAAAAGCACTTTTGCCATTTCTCCATCACAAAAAGTTCACTGCCACCTACAAGGAACTCATGTTTCTTCATCTAAAGACACAGAGTTACTGCCAAAACTTTGAATGTTTCTCTTTGCAGTACTCAAACACAACAGAGCTGTAAAACATTGCAAATGTAGTCACAGGTTTCAAATTGACATTGGTTAACAAGCTGACGCTCTGCTGGGGCGACTCAGACACTTTCAAAACCAACAGTTCTGCTTCCTTTCATCACTTTCTCAGTGCCGCCATCTGTGAGGCTGTTGCTCGTGATGTCATGATGAATAATGCTCTTCAGAGGTGAATAATCGTTTGAAGTCCAATGGAAGCCACTCGTGAAAGCCAACCGCTACCTTCATTTTCAACTCCACGTACAAGAACGGCCCGGTTGGACCAAAATGAGATCTGTCTGACACCCGCGAGGGCACAGCGATGCTCTTCTAGTAGAAAAGAACAAGATCGGTCTATATTCTCATTAAACCCACAACCCCCTTAATTTATTAGTGACTGAAGAACCATGACATACTTTGTAATGGATCTGTCACGTTTAATAAACAGTCAGCTGCACCGTTCTATACGGAAACTGCCAAGTTCGTAATTGGTAAGCCGTCCTCTGCTGGGCTTCGGCTTGCTTGCTAGATTTTATTGGGGACCTGCTCATCATTTTGTGTCCTCTGCTCCGTTCCCAATTGGACCCAGACCTGCTGAACTGCTGAGCGCTATTTTTTTTTTTTTTTTTCAAACTGAGCAGCTCCCAAATGTGAGGTCCGCCATCCTCTTCCCAGTAAACCAGCCATAGCAGCCAGTCGGGTGCCCACGCAGCGACGCGGAGAGGGGTGGTGGGATAGCCGTAACCCTCCTGCCATCGCAGACTGCGGACGATTTGTTTACCCTGCAGCCGATGGGCCTAAACTAATGCAAATATTTATCATAACTGAGACTGGAGGGAAGGTAATAACAAAATGAATAATTCAGAAAGATATGAAAAAATTACCGCTCGATAATTATTTTGCTACCATCCCACGGGGAAAGCCGCTATGAGAACAACGCTAATGGATTCGCCAGTTTGCACCGCAACACAACATCTAATAGGTTGATCAGAGTCAAAATCACAAGTCAACTAATTATTAGGAAGTGCACAGAATATTTAAAGAATGAGGATTAAATTGTTTCTTTGCTTCTCTTCTGGAGGGGGGTGAGGTGGGGGAGGTTAAGAGGAATAAACTGCATCAGCTCTTTTGCTGGACAGACAAATCCCTGCTTTTACGGTTTGTGTGAAAAGGGGAGAATCGGCTGAGAAAGTGGTGGCCGTTTTCAACTGCTGCGGGAATTTCCTGACTGTCATTTCTAAAGACTTGAACTAGGAACTAGTTATCCAGACAAATGTTCCCAGGGCAGAGAGTGCGGCTGGAGGGGTAAAATGCAGAAGCAGACAGGTACACCGGTGCTGGGTCTGCGTTGCTAAGTTCTGGTCTCGGACCGCATAAACTGGAGCATTGCCCATTGACACACTCAGAATCAAAAGCCTGAAGGTTTGGTTTTGGCTCCAGTGAGGTCAGATGAGCTCCCTCTCCACCTCTGTACTGCTGAATCCTTCTCGGCAATCTAGAACGCTCTCAAAACGCATGTCTGTCAAAGCTGCTTCTCTCCTGAACTCCCATCGGCTCCCTTTAAGTCAATGACACCATCCAACTTAAAAACAAAAAAACAAAAAACAGTCTATAATCTGTCAGTTCTGTAAGCAGCTGGTTAAAAGGTGGTACAGGACCAAGTGACAACATTCTGTCAATCACGTCTGTATCCAGATCTTTCCATTTGTTGGTGAAATGCACTTTTGTTTTTTCCAAGGAGTATGCCCTTTTGAATAAAAGCATCTGCTGAATGAATAAATGAAAATGTAACAAACTGAAGCAATTTTAATAAAGGACCACAACTGGCTCACAGCAACGGAGAAACAGAGCCAGCACTTGAAGAAAATACAAATTCATATCGAAACGAGTGAATACAGCACAAGGGTTAAAGGTGTGATACTTTCAAGGGGAGGATGCTAGGACTACGGAAGAAATTCCAAAAAAAGGTGACCAAATCGTCCATATTCATTACTGTAACCACAGAGATTTTCATTGGGGAAGAAGGTTAATTCGAGTCAAACACAATTCAACAAAGTGGAGTTCTGATACCTGATCGAGAACTCCGTCACTGCTGCTGAACTTCTGCTCCTATGGACCAGCGAGGCTCTTGAATCCCCTGAGGTCCTCCCCATTCAGCAATTCCTGCATCAGCCCAACATTGATCAAGCATAACACGAAAGCACTGCTATTTTAAATATTTTTTTAAACAGTGACGGACGCCTCAGCACTACCTTCTGTGTCAGGTGACAGTTTCTCATTCAAAATGACACACACTAGACTATTGAGCTTTGTGATTTTGCTCTCAAATAGCACTAACTTGCTTTTTATTCAGGAACATCTCCCAAAATACATTTTTGAGCTCATTTTTTTGCACATGCCATTTAAATTTTGTGAAAATACATCATACAGTATGTGAGCTTAGTGGAGTAAATGGTAGAGGAGAGAAATACTGTGAGTGAAGAGGTTGGCAGTTTCTTCTTAATGGAGACAGATGTGGAAATAGAAGAGTAATTAGCAAGGTTTCTACCACACATCCTTCACTGTGGCAAGTCATCTCGAAACAGTGGAATTTCAAAGCGAGATGACTTCGTGATCCGTGTCGTAACACTGGAAAGCCATGTTTGCCCCATAAATGATAAACGGATTTGTCAAGAAGCGTGGCTGTCTAATGTGAGGGGTTTCGGAAATGTAGGTGGCCTTACCAGGGTCTCTACAAAGTAAGAACGGTCACGGTTTGTCGCATCGCAGACGTGCTAACATCTACGTTTGCAAAAGCCTTCAATGCTTTGGCCTCTGGAGAAACATGGCAACAAAGTTCTGCACCTGGACTGTTACACTGTAATCTACAGTACATGTGAATCCAAAGTTGAGTCTGAGCACAGACCAAAGCGACAGGCTGCCTTGGATGAATCAGCTTTTGAAAAGTTTGATCTCCATTTGTTTCAGTTTCAAAAACTTGGTCAAATACCAGCAGGACCCCAGTCTGGATGTTGGCCTCTGGGGGTGCTGCTCCTATGCCTCTTATGAAGGAAGAACTTCAGCTACCGTTACTGGCCCCCATCCCTGGTGTTATTCATCGGCGCTGACGCTGAGCTCATTTCAACACACGGCATTTTAAAGAAATTGATGCAACATTACAACAATGCACATGTTTTCACAGAGGACTGGCAAAACGGAGCCTGTGTCCAAGAGGCCGATTCTGGCACACAGAAGCCTTTTCCACTCCTTGAAGGCCATCTGCCGAGAAGCCAAATGCGTAGGTAGACCAAGGCTAAATAAGTACAACAAAGCTGGATGGAGAAATAAAAAAGTGAGGGAAAAAATGTCGAAAAAGAATAGAATCGACTCAAAACCTCAAATATTCCTTTCTTAAGATAGAGAGGATTCTATGGTGTTTGTCTCTTTGGGGCTGTGTGTCCTGTCCAATCCTTTCAGTGTCACATTCGGGTACTCCATCCCCAGCTGCCATTTTCCTCTATGGCTGAAATCGCCCACAAGAACAGAACCACGGAATTCAATCAAAGCCAACAACAGCCGAGCCACATTTGATCGATTTTGCCTCCGAAATTCCGTGCTTAATGGCCACTGTAAAATAACACAGCGCTCTCACTGAAAACCTGAACACAGCAGATTTCTTTGTCAAACAGCCTGGAGGCTGCAGACATCCACTTGGTGGTCAGAATGAAAATCTCTCATCTGCACTGTCCTGGACTGAAGGGCTGATGAAGACAAACAGGCAGATCGATCTTTTTGGGATTTTGTTTGACGGATCCCACGATAAACAGCTGATCTGGGCCAAAATGTGTAAAAATTGTATAAAAATGATAATTTTAAAGATGCAGTTTCCTTTAATAGCATCGCCTAGTCATATATATCATTTAACTGAAAATTTCCCACTGTAGACTTTCCTTTGAAAAACACGAGTTTCTTTTGATAAATCCAGTCCAGCTGAGATTAGGAAAGGCTGAACGAGGATGCACCGTGCGTAACTTCTTACTTTTTCAAAAGAGCCATGAGCCAGCAAAGGAAACACCGTGAAGAGGACGGCAGTCCTCAAGACCTGCAGCGACCACATCTCGCGGCCAGAGTGACTGCCCAGTGTTGAAGCGTTCCATCCTCAGCGGTGACGTCTATGAAGTAAGACCAAACAGCGTGACGACAGGGGACCCCTAATAAACAATGTGATTTAGAAACATCTGGAAGTGCAAATGGTGGTGAACATCAGAAAGAACTGGACAAGATGGGACAGGAAGAGGACAGACCCACGCACAATATTTATTTTCTGGATAATTACCACTTGCGACAGCTCTCAGCATACGTCAGTCCCATGGTGTGCTTTCATTTATCACAGGTCTCCCCCCATTACGTGACATCATCGCTGGAACGTCCGGGCATCTGGGGAAACGTTGGTTTGTATCCAGTCAACAAACTGCTTTATTCCCACCCAGCACTTTTATTTTCAACACTACCACAACAGATTGGAGGTTGCCCACGGACGCAAGTTAGGAGTTTAATGGAGCACAGAGAGTTTGACAGGTTGATATTAAAATTGAAGGCATCCAGACAAACTCCAATCTTTATTAAAGTCACACTCTCAGGCTAATGGATATTTTTTTATCGTCTTTCCAAAGAAATTGAGAGTAAACCTAATTCCACAATGGCATTTTAAAATGGCATGATTTTATTGATGCTCAATATACTTGTGTGCATTTTCATAAAAGAAGATATTGCCAGTGGCACAGTGCTGCTGTGGGAAACACCGGCCCCTCACAGCTCCCAGGCTGCCGGTTTGGATGCGGCGTTCAAATGCAGGTTAGCTTGTGCAGAGTTTGCGTGGGTTTCCTCCAACAGTCCAAGCACATGTGTTTCAGGGAAGTGGGTGGTTTTAAATACAGTGAACCCTGCCTCATCCTGTCATACAGTGGGCTGTTGTGGACCCTGCCTCATCCTGGAGCCTCCGACATAGGCGCTGGACCACCATGGCCCTGCACTGGATATGGAGTTAATGAAGGTAGAAAGAACATTCTGAACTTCTTTAAAGACATAGTTTATTTTATGCAGATATTCAAATGAGGGCTGGGTTCTCACCCTGTGTCGTGACATTTATCAGCTGTTCTGCTCCTCACTGGTACCCTGGGCAGAACTGGAGACTCATGACTCGCTGATGTTAAAGACATTGGAAGCTGCAAATCATGCGACTGCCTCCAGTCAAATATGCCAGAGGGCATAAATGAGGTGTTTACTGACACGTCATGCAGTGGCCACGTTCTGAACTCCATCCTTGCATGTTTGGTCTTCACAAATGATGTGCACAGTTCAGGGACAATTTGTAATAACAGACAGATGCAAATGAAGTAGTTTTTAATGACAGCTGAACTCGAACATAGTGTGACTTGACAGCATCACACTACTGGGGTACAAACAGGAACAGATGCGCTCAGAGGTGAATTTTCTAGCACCACGCAGGCTGTAGGAGACAGCGGGAGTTTGCCATCGCCATCACGTGTGTGCTGTTCTTTCAGTGTTCCACTTCCAGATCTATTCATATTAATCTGATCATCCATTATCAATCACTGCTTGTCCAGTGCAGGGATGCGGAGGTCCAGAACCTAGCCTAGAAGCACAGGGCACACTTTTGGGCAGGAACCCAGTTCATCCCACACACACTCCCTCAGGCATGCGGAGACACACTATAAGCAGAGTAAGCAACCCAGACAAAATACCTCTTTGGGTTGCGAAAGAAAACTAACATTTGGATGTCTCCCGTGAGAACAACAGGAAAACACGCAAACAGACTGAGTTGCATTCTAACCCAGAAGCTGCGAGGAAACAACGCTACCTACCGAGTCACCATGCTAACTCTTTGTCTATAAAGACGGTCCCCATCGTACGATGGGGTTCTGGTTTGAGAAACCCATCGTAAGTCGAAAATGCATTTAATACACCTAACCTACTGACATGCCTGCGGTTGCTCCACCCCTGTCTTCAGACTGATTGATTGATTGGTGTAGGAACCAATCGTGGACAGAATTTAGTTCGTACCCAGACTTCTTGTCAGTGCTCAGTTTCCGCTGCCCCTTGTGAATTCTCCTGCAACCACTGTATTGCTAAGACCTTGTATTTTATTTATTTATTTTGAATTGTGGCAACTGTGTTCCGTTTTTGTTTACTGCCAATCGCAAAGGTTTAGCACTAGCACCCAGCTAACGGTAACACTTTGTCAGAAACAACTCTTACTTAAACTTATTAACATGGTGTCTCATGATTGCTTCCACCAGCCCACACCATAACACCTCCCAAACATCATAGCCTAGCCTACCTTAAAAGTCAATACAGTATTTCCACTTTTATGCCGCTTTCAGGAGACACAGACGGACGTTTCATGACATGATGGATGCAACAAAGCACAACGCAGATACAAAAAAGGGGGGGGGGGGTGATCCAAAAAAACACTGGCAACACAGAACACTGTAGAGTATTGGTTGTATACACTTGCGACCATGTGGCAGACCAGGAGATGCGGATGACTGCTGCTGCCCAGCATCATGAGAGAGTATTGTACTGCATATTGCTTGCCCAGGAAAACAAATCGAAATTCAAAATTCCAAGTACAGTTTCTGCTGAATGCACATTGCTATTGCACCATTGCAAAGTCGAAAAATCGTAAGTTGGACCATCGTAATTTGAGGACCATCTGTATTCAGTTTCCCAAAAAAGTTGAAAAAATAATTAATGGAGTAAAAAAAGAGCAAACCATGCTTTCAAATGACATGATCACACTGAGGTCACCTACCTCTCAAAGCAACATGTTTATGTCTGCCCTAATTCCTTAAACATCAGACACTTGCTAAATTTACGGGCTACAACCCGGTTCCCTGTCCTCTATGTCCTGATGAACACATCATGTAACATTATTGTATGTAGTACTGGCTATCAAGCTGCTTTAAGATGAATTTCACATCTTCACTTCAGCTTGCAGGCACCTTCTGCCATCTTGTGGATTTGCAAAGAACGTTTACTTTAGGTATGGTAAGAAATGTCTCAGAGCAAAAGTAAAGATTTAGAAATATTAAATTTGGCACTGTATATACAAGTTCCTATATTACAAGCTGGTAGTGATTAAAGCTGTTGGTTTGAGAAAGAAAGGCTGCCGGTTCAAATCCCACTCCTGCTGTAGTGCCTTTGATCAAGTTATTTACCATGAATTAGGAGTAACGAGAGTAAATTTTATTTATCCTGAAGTATGAATCCCTAAATCACTGTAAGTATCTTAGTATGTAGACCTAACATTGCAAACGGCTTTGGAGAAAGGTGTCAGCCACGTAAATAAATAATAATTTCAATATATTGGACGTGTACAGTCTGTATTACATGCACACTTGCGCATAAACACTTTAAAACTGCACAAAGTCCCACAGGCAGTTCATTTAAACAAGTGCCTGATTATAGGTTTATAGTTAAGAGTTTCATTATTCTGAATGTTTGGATAAATGAGGGCTCCAAAAACAGATGTCATGCCTGATCCTTCTATGGAAAATTCAGGTTTCAAATATTAAAACTCTGTTTTCTTGGCATCAAACCACTCCTCAGCCATGATTTATTTTCCTTAAGCAATAAGACAAAAATGAACTTGATGGGTGTAGACATTATTAATAACGTTTATGTTCGAGTTGACAAGTTTTTTTAAAAGGAGGGTGACTATTAAACAGTGAGAAAATTAAAATTTTAGTATTCACATTAAAATAAACTACTGAAGCTGCTAGCTGCATGTGACAGTGTTTATTATCTCCTGTACAGTAATATGGCAGGTTTTATAGCTGTAGATATAAAAATGTTATCCTTCACTGCAGAGAGAAAAATGACATTCAAATCATAATGTTTGTATGCAAAGCAGCCATTAACAACAGACATGACAGAGTGCTACAGTCTTACAGTCAATTAATGATATTTGAGCAAACCAGCGGTCAAATCCTTTATATTCTGTACAAATCAACACACCATTAATAGTAAATAGTTAAAACTCCTGCTGTACCAACTTCACGCTGAGCCATTAATCTCCTTCTGTGGCCATTAAAAGTCATTAGGGCATAAGATTTCCTTTTAAATTAAACTTCAGAACTCCAAATGCATTGTATTTCTCACATTCACATAACTAGACAAGCGTCTTCTTTAAACACTTGAGTCGGTCATGTTTCCAGTAAATAACACAAGGAGGTCAGTCAACAGACTGATCTGAAAACAGAGCTTTATCGCCAAACTGCATCAGCACAAGTTATCTGCAGAGCCCCGCAATGCCCCTGTCTGGTTTCAGCCACAGAGAACAAGGAAGATTAGACATTTTCTTTCCCAATCAGATGCAAACCCTAATAAAAGGCAAAACATGGCATCCGTAATAAACTTTAAAAAGCTCAAAGCTGAAATGGGACCTCAAATATAATCTTTTAAGCTTTTTTTTATTCTTTATTCCTTTCAAGAATAAAGAGCAGTTTGAACTCAGTTCTAATCCAACACCTGCAAGGCATTCATTTAACTACAATAACAATAAGTATTCTCATTAGTGCAAAGTAACTTCATTTAAAATCCAGTG
Organism: Heterotis niloticus; assembly: GCA_018136845.1. Classification (NCBI taxonomy): domain Eukaryota; kingdom Metazoa; phylum Chordata; class Actinopteri; order Osteoglossiformes; family Osteoglossidae; genus Heterotis; species Heterotis niloticus. The sequence continues at coordinate 12,277,288 of CM030901.1, read as the reverse complement.
TGCTTTAACAAAGTTAATCTGTGAGCTTTTTTAATGTAAATACTCCATATTACATCCTCAATATGAGCTCAGAGTTTTTACCCTGTTCCAGCTACCTGTAGTATTACAGCATATTGCACATCACCCACATGAGAGAGGTGGTGGGTTAGCGGGGGTCCAGCAGCTTGTCTACATCCAAGGAGCCATGAGGGGGGTTTCCTTCTGTACCTGCTGGGTAAACAGCACAGCATCATTTGCAAAACCCGCAGGATGCTGGAAATAGACCCAGCTTAAGGCCACAGAACAAAACTTCAATTCACGACTATAAAAATGCCAAGTGCTTTTAAATTTATGCAGAAAACCCCATTTTAGAGAAGATGTTCCTGCCTTGTGCTGAAACGAACAAAAACTTACTTTGTTCAGTTCGGGGAACAGCTCTAGGACTGTCATATCAAGCAGGACGTATGTCAGCTGAGTGAAAAAGGCAACAGGACAGCCATTATTATAATAAACCTACATACAATTACAGCTACAAGCTGACAATCTGAGGCGGCACTCATTTATCCGACTGAATTATAAACACATTTACAATTGATCATTTTGACATGAATGATTGTGTATGGGGAAAACTAAAACTCTGTAAGCTGGTCACATTTAAACTCGTGTTTCTTGTTTTAATAGGCACGATATTAACAACCAGCTAAGCTACTCGCTGACTAATTGCCGAAACTCAGCTGAATAGTTTTCTTGCACAAAAAGAAGTCCGTTTATCGGGTGTCACTGCTCACCTGCTTATTGAGGATCGGCTGCTGCAGGCCTTCAAAGAGAAGCCGGATGCCTTCATACTTGGCCTCCTCTCCAATGCATTTACCCAAGAAGTCTGATGGAGAGATGGAGCATCGCGTTCAAACCAGCACTTTGCACACAAGCCCTGCAACAACCTGCTGTAACCTCAGTGGCAGTGTCAAAAAGTCTGTGCTGACAGACATTCCGATCGCTCTACAGCCTTTCAGTTCAGAGAAAGAAAAAGCCGTTGAGATCTCACATTATTTTTGACTCAAAAAAGAAAACACACACAAAAAATTCATATCTCTGCAGCTGTTGGACTGAAAAAAGGAGAGGAGAAAGCAAGAGATTTTTTTCTGCAGGGCTGTTAAATTTACAGAAGGAACAAAAATGAAATTAGTCTGACCAGGTATGTAGTTTATCATTTCGTTGAAAGTCTTCTTGGCTCTTTTCTGCCTGTCTTCAAAGGACTGCGGCTCACTGCTTTCACAGAAAACCGAATCTGAAAACATTCAAAATAACAACGGTTACAGAACGGTGCTAAACGCCCAGTGCAGTGTTTTTAAGCGCATAGCTTGCGCCCCCCCCCCACCTCTGAGCAGAGTGATGAGCGACACCACGCGGTGCTCCTGGAACACCTGGTCCAGTTTGTATTGCAGGTAGTGGTCAGCGTAGGCTTCCAGCGTGTTCTTGAACAGGATCCGCCCGCCCGTCAGCAGGTGATGCAGCCAATCGGGAATGTGGAACACCACCCTGCCTGCCAATGAAATTCAGCTGCCAACACCACATTTATCATCATGAGTCATCCAACAACAGGGGCAGCAGGCGGCGTAGTGCTTAGTGTGCTGCTTCCTGGAGGTGCACAGTTCAAATCCCACTCCCGCTGTAGTGCCTTTGATCAAGGACTTACCCTGAAGAATACTGTGCTGTACAGTGTATTAACCATCGTAAATTACAAATATACACCACTTAACAACGGGGATACGTTCCAAGAAATGTGTCATTAGGTGATTTCGTTGTTGCGCTGCATCACGTCCGTTTTGAAATTATTATTATTATTATTATTATTATTATATATGGTATAGCCTATTGCTCCTAGGCTACAAACCTGTACAATATGTTACAGCAGATGTGGTAAACACAAAATGTATGAGGCTGCTGTCAGCGTAGCACGGCATCTGTTTTACAGTAAACTTTTTTTATAAGTAGAAAGAGTACACTCTAAAATAATAATAATAAGTATAGTAAATAGATGAACCATTAACATAGTGTTTTATTATTATTATGAAATATTATGTACTGTATATAATCTTATGGGCCCACTGTCATATATGCAGTTCGTCATTATGTGGCGGATATTTGTATTGCTTGCCTGACAATCACTGTTCTAGAAATCTTGAATACAGTAGATAGATAGATAGATAGATAGATAGATAGATAGATAGATAGATAGATAGATAGATAGATAGATAGATAGATAGATAGATAGTAATGTTAAAGGAAGACTATTGTGCACATTTGCTCTGCAACTTACCAACATACATCAGGTAGTCATACACCCCCTCCACTGAGATCATCTCCATGAAGTAGTTCTGGTTGTGCCTCTTCTCTGTGACCTCAGAGCGATTGGCATTGTTTTTGTACAAGTCATTGAAAAGCTGCAGAGAAGGAAGGCAAAGATGGGGAACTTGGCACTGAATACTAAAAAGAAAAAGGGAACAAAATTAAAATGCAGGAAGGCCATGGTATGATCAGTGATTTTTTCCAGTAAACACTGGGGATTATATGCCAGTTGGTGAAGCCCATTAATAGCCATGTAAAGCACCTCATCCACCCACCTTCTTGTTATTCTCAGATGTGGGGCTGAGGACAGTCAGCTCTGGGCGGCTCGGTTTAGGTTTAGGGGACTCGCAGGAGTTGAAGAAGGACTGGATGAAAGATTCAAGGTGCTGGCCTTTCTGTAAAGGGAAAACACTGAGCATTATTTTTTAACAAGCATTTAAATTATGAATTGTTGAAGAGAATTCCCCATCGAACATCAAGACACTCAGTGAAGTCAACCTCCAGGACAGATGTGAGAATATGCCATGTACTTATATACTCGATGCCAAGATGGATCAGTGCAGGGCTAAAAAGTAATGGTGGACACACCGAGTCCTAGAATGTTACACATTTGTAGAATTTAACCATGGATGTACTCATTTTTGCAACTCTTGATTTAAGTAATGCTAATTTACTAATTTTACAGATTTTGAGGACATACAGTATCTTTCTTCATTGTTAAGTGTATGTTTAATAACTTTATATTTTGTTATCTTTCTGTGAAATGTAGTGGTCATAATTTAGAAATAGAAATATATCTGTATGTTCAGAGGTGGGTGTGCTCATTTATGCTGTATACTGTACTATATATTTGTATACCATTTACATATGCCACTCTCTGAAAATGACTTTTTGTTTGATGCACACCACAAGACTTCAAACACAGAGCAAGCACATTAATTTTAATTATTTTATCTCTGCTGCTTATTAATTTCAATCCATTTTATTCACAGCCTTTAATTATCATCTATAATGCAAAATTTTCTAGAACAGGTTTTGGTTTAATTCTCAAATTAGTTTCTTCTCTAGACAGCAATGCAAACAAATCTTTTACCTCCTTTATCAGTTTCCCAGGAACAGACTTGATAATTTTTCCTGTAAAAAAAAAAAAAAAAAAACAGTAAGCACCAGGCTCAGTGCAAATCATGAGGCTGGAGGAAAGAATGCTGTGATGGTCCCTACCCAGGTTCACATCGGGCAGCATCTTGTCCAGGAACTGGGACTCCATGCTGTGGGGGGACAGAAAGTCAGCCAGCAGCTGACTGTTGCTGAGTTCGGGGTGCTGAAGCAGTTTCTGTTGGGGATACAGTAGCTCAGTTAAGTTTTAATGCTGTGCCACCAATCTAATTCATGTTGGTTCTCAATGTTGGTCGTAGGGGCCGCTACTGCATGTTCTGATTGTGCATAAGAAACAAACTAACCTTCATGAAACTACAAAAACTGCACAGTATGTGCAATTCACCATAAGGTCTCACTCAGCACTGAGGCTGTCACTTGCAAGAGGAAATTTGTAAATCCCTATCAATCTCAGAACTAAATAATTACTCCAGACAAAATGAAAGCACTTGACCTAAATTGATATTAAATGAAATTCCATCCACACATCCAGTATTAATAACGCCTTCTCCAGTGCAGGTTCACAGTAGTCCACAGCCTATCCTGGAAACATGAGGTAGTGCTGTCCAGACTGTAGCAGGGTAGTCACACACACTTACACATTCAGTCACACATACACACACTAAGGCCAATTACAGTCACCAACTCATGTGAAACACGGGTTTTTGGACTCACAAGAACACAGGGAGAACATGCAGATTCCACCCAGACTGAGTTGGATTCAAACCCATAGCCAAGGAGCTGTAAGGCTCAAGTGCTACTGACCATGCTACCCTCATTGGGGAGTTTATTCCTCCATATCAATACCTGAAGATATTCCTGGAATTCCTCCCGTTTAGATGTTAGGAATTCATAGTTTTTTGGTCCTATTATCCTTTTGGAGGGCAACTGAGCATCTGGAAAAGAGCCTGCAAAATTTGAGATGAAAGATAAGCAGGTGATGCTAATAATCAGAAATAGAATGGAAGGGGCCAACATACAAGGGAAATTTAAAAAAGTAACTGGGGGAAAAAACTGTTTAAAAAAAAAAAAAAAACTTACCGTGAAACTCCGTGAGCTTCGATTCCAGCACGTAGAATTCTAGGTATCGTCTATATACAGACCAATGTTCCGTCTGGTGACCAACTATGCAAAAAAAAAAGAAAAAAAAAAAAGAAAGAAAAATTTCCATATTCTCTTAACGAAGCACAGCTTCTAAGATGTAGGCACTAATAAGACCACCCATGCATAATAAAAATAAACAATTTCCATTTGTCATGCTCTTTGCACTTTTGAGAACGTTGATTTTGTTTTTTCAAGCAATTCCATGTATTTCTGTAGTCAATAACATCACAACAGGCCAGTGCCACATCCACTGAATCCCAGCCAATGAGAAGCCAGCCAGAAGCTTACTTGTACCTGCTTTCCTGTCGTTTCGTTCCACGTCGATGCAGAATACGGGAATTCGCTCCCTCTTCACCTCGTCGTCATAGAAGTCCACGTAGGGGATGCTGATGTCCCATGCAGAGAGGTTGCGTGGAGTGCTGGGCGTGCTGGCCACCTCTACGGGACAGTCATCCTCCAGTACCATGACAGCCTCCTCCACCTGTAAGCCCACACAGTGCGTGTGTGTCGGATTGGAGGAGTAAAGTTTTATGTTTTCCTAATCCTGTGCTAACTTTAACTCTACTCAGTGTTATATATTGTGATTTCCTATTAATTTTGTGTCATTAACACCAGTGCCAGGCACATGTGCCAGGCATCCTGGCTCACAAGGGGAAGCAGTCCACCAGCCCGGTTGAAGAGAGTCTGCTGCTCTGTTTGCATCCAAAAAGCCACACTTTTACCTCTCACCCCACACAGATGTAATTTAAAGGCATCTTTTATGCATTTATCAGATGCTTTTCTCCAAAGCAACTTACAACTCAGAGTAAACAAAAGTGCACTTCAGCAACTAACCAATCCGACCAGCGACCCCATGGTGTTTATCACGCTTAGTTTTATTCTATGTTCTTGGTCTGTCCACACCACTACCAATACAGAGGTAAAGCAATGTAAACAAGTAGAAAATGATATCTAATATTTCAAAACTTATATCTGCTGAAGCAATCATTTGAAATAGAAAACAGTTGAGCAAAGCCAAGAAGAAACAACATGAAAGCTGAAACACCATATGGGTGAAGGGGGGTCTCACCATGTCATCCTCGCCTTCAATCAGGCCATAGGAAGGCAGCATGGCTCCCTCCATGGTGCTGCTCTTGAACACACCCTTGATTTTGCTCCCGATGCGGCTGATACCAAAGCTCTCACCACGCTTTGAGGTGCTCCTGCGTGCCACACACGTGACGTGGGTTCCGTCAGAGGATGTAGATCACTAAGAGTGCCCCAAGCACATGCAACATGTGGGACGGGGAAGAGGGGGCTGGGGGCCAAACACTCGTCCGCCACGCCATAAAGAGTGGCCTAGTGGAGCTGGAGCTCAGGGACAGGCCAGTACCACAGACTCAAACGCTTTACACCTGACACTGTGAATTGCATCTAAAACTCTTTTCTTGTCAAAATCACAAAACACTGTGGATTTTAACCAGACTGACTCATCTTACAAACAGGAGTGGGACCAGTTTTTAACTCAATTTGTTAACTCCAAAGTCACCTAGACACCAAGTTCCTCAATTTATTTACAGGTTAAATTCTGTAAAAGTCCAGGTTATAGCACTAGTAAATAAATATTCTGTTTTATTTTAATATTATTCTTTAATTTCAAGTTACATTAAAAATGAAAAATGTTTATATATTCAAATTGTATGACTGTTTGTATTATGAGCAGCCAATGTGCTAAAAATGTGACAAAAAATATTTAAAGGAACTATGAACACTGAGCTAGTTTCCAAAAAATAAAGTGCACAAATATAATTTATGAAACTGAAAACAGCATTAAGGCATCTGTTCCAAAGAGATTAGTGCAAAACAGCATTTCTGACACACAAAAAATTAAACCAAACCATAGTTTTAACCTGAAGATATCTGTGCAGTTACCAAAACTTTGATTATTTAAAAAAAAAAAAAAAACTTACTGCATATTACAGAGGGAAAAGAATGTTCTGTAAATATTAATGTTAATATTAGTGAGTTATTTATGAGTATTAAAAACACTGTACAGTGATGTGCATGAAAAACAGATGGTCGGATTCTGCAACCATACAAGAGCCATGGGATTAGCATGAGCGGGGGCCCATGCACACAAGTAGGCTGAGGGTCTGGTGGGTTTTACAAGGGCCCATGCAGAGCAGGGAGGAGCACATGGTTTGCAATGGACCCTGACTTACTTCAGTGTGCCAGGGAGCGAAGTTAGGATGCCGGATGGGAGGGTTAAAATGGACTGAACATGGGGGGTGGTGGGTGTGACGGATGGGGACGGGGGACCCTGTATGCAGCCGTGCCCTGGAAGGCTAGCGGATGGGCAGTGGTACGGTGCCGAGCCGGGCCAACCGGATGGGACGGGGCACACAGACAATGTCCAGGACGCCAGCAGTCAGTTGTGAGAAAGAGACAGACACGGGTTAGTGGAGAGGGGTCAGCTTTTGCCCATAAGAGGCTGTGACTGCACCATCAACTTCCTCCTCCTCCTCTCCAGCTGCTCCAGAGTCCATACTGCTCCCACGGCTGCCTTTATAACAAAACTTCCTCTGACAGCAGAGTAGTGGCTCTAGACATGCATATCTCCATCTTTGCATAAGAAACATTTTAGAGAATGAAATCTACAACAGTAGTATAAGGAATAAAAATGGAGCGATCGCTTACAAAGAATTAAAAATATACTCATCTCTTTTGTAACAGAGTCCAGTAAAAAAAAGCCACCATATTGACCTTTAAAATCAGACTTATATATCCTTTTTTCAAACAACAACCATATTATTCAGTTAAACAGCAATTAAATGATCATTTACTTCCATACTACTTCTCTTCTGTACAACATCTTCTACCAGTAGGGTACACAGGTACACACTTGGTGTGTCAAACCCTACAAATTTTCATCCCTCAATAGTGTCAATCTGACCATTATTCAGATGTAACCGGTGTATTAACCTCTACAATACCCTTTAAAAATTATCATTAGCATAAATAATGCCTTAATATGACTAAAAAAGATGATGCTAATGTCAAATGTGTCAGCAACACTACACAGCACCTCCAACAAAATAGTTTGTGTGCTCTGCAAAGGGAATGGCAGTGGCAGTTGTCTTTACATCATAAACTTTCCTGAGTGAAATGATGAAAACATCTCCTGAAAAAGTAATAAAAAGTGCAAAAGGCTTTGGGTAAGGCTGAACAAGAAAAGAAAAATGAACAAAAAAAACCAAAAGAAGAAATCCCATTTGCCCAATGGGGTGATTTCACTGAACAAACTGACCATTACACTGAACCTCATGAATGAAATTAAGGTGGTACCAAAAAACTTTCAAAAAATGTAATGACGATAGAATAAAACAGAATAGCATAGGTTAGAACTGCATTGATCACTGCAGGAAAATTTATCCATAAACAGTGAATGAAACTATAGCCTCCAGGTTTCAGAAGGTGATTTTGGACATTTTTAAAAAATAAATATTACTGAAGTAAAGGTTTTAAATTTGTTACAAAGGCAGCATCGGTTGCAGCAGGTAGAGTTTCATCAAAAGTTCAACTTCATGTACCGGGTGCAGCGCTCGGATGGGCAGCTGGGTGACACGAGATCATGTCATGCAGGGGACGAACTTACCGGATGTCATCCAAGCTCAGGCTATTTCTGCAATAACAGGCACAAGGCATTACCTGTGTGTGGCCTGAACTGTACCCCGCCTCTTACATCCCCAGCAGACAACACATGTGCCACTGATCTTCTTCCAACAGCAAACTCATTTATCTGAGATGGAGCTCAGGGATGTAACAAAGCTAAAAGGGGTAAAATGTTCTGCTTTTGTCACAAAAGACATGCAAGGCCACTCAGGAGCCAGGAGGCTGAGTGCAAGTAAAGTGTGTTGATGGGCAACACAGACTACAGAGATGAAGTAAGAACACCTACCTGCTCAGTCTGGAGTTCCTCACGGGGGATTCGGCACCTCTCAGGAGCTGCCTGAAATACTAAGCAATGGAAAAGCATTAAATTTCTGTTTTGTGTGTGTGTGTGCGCGTGCGTGTATGTACAGGGGAGACTTTGTTGATTACCTCATCACTGTGACAGAACATGGGAGTAAACACGTTTTCCAGAAGTGATAGAACTTGCTCATACGCCTCAAACAAACAGCGCATGGTCTGCAGCTTTACCACACCTGTGTAGGGACCCTCAGCAACTGGGAGAGGCCACAGAGAACAAACACACACTTGCTCAACCTGCAACTTGTGTTCAAATTCGACAGCACTCATAGTTACGATGAACTGTTAAAAAAGCAGTTCTGAACTGTTACAGTGGAATATACAGCTGAGGAGTAGTTGAAAGGCAACACGACAACTTTTGAAGAAACAGCATGAAGCAACAGTTCCTGAATCCTCACTAGATTTTAACAGCTACAACAAAAATACAGAAATATCTCAATTAACACTCCAGATGTATTCTTTCCGTTTTAATATGGAAACCCGTTAATGAAGAAACATACTAAAACCCACTAACTTTGTCGAATTTCTTCCACAATAAAGGGGTCAAAGCGGATTTTGTCAACGCTCTCATCCAGACAGTAGGTCTTGTAGATCTTCCTGACCTCTTCATAAAGCAGCAGCATCTCTGAGTCAGCCAGCTCCGGACACAATATCCTGTCATTGAACTCCTCTGGGGGAAGAGAAGGCAGGCACCCATTTATTGAGCTCTGTGGATTTCATTGAATAAATTTCTAAGGGTCCATAATAGTGAAAAAAATAAAAATCCTCAGTGGCTTCAGGGCACCCAGCATCTGGCCACCTAAACTATAGATGTGGATGGACATTAAGGACACAGGAACTCACCCACTGTGAGGCAGAACTGGAGTACATGCACAGCCCCCTCCTGCTTCAGGAAATTCATGAAGCGGAAGAGGAGGTCCTGCTGCTCACGGATCTCCTTCAGCTCCAGCTTCAGCACCTGAGGGGTGGAAGAAGAGGTGAAGTCAGTGTGAGAAGGAGGAGCAGAATCACAAAGACTGCTCTACCAAAAGCTCCCTTACAGACAGCTTCTTGTTTCGGGGGTCTGAGTACTTCTGCAGAAATGGGACCATGGTTGAGGAAGGCTCCATGGCCGGCTCAGGCTTGAATAAACAGACGAGACACACATAAGGCAAGACTCATTGCAGCTGTCCTGGTTAGAGCTGTGGCCTTATACTCAAAAAACCCAGGTATGTACTATAACCTCACTCCTCCAGTAATGCTCTCAATCATGGTACACACCGTGAACTACTCTAGCAAAAAAATGACCCCGCTGTACAAACTAGTAAATCCTGTAAATAGCTTAACGCTGTCAATCACCTTGAAGAAAAGTGTCAGTTAAACAAATAAACACCTGTAAACAGCAAATATAAGAAGTCACACTTTATACATCGGCTAAGCTGTTAAAATAATACACAGATTTGAATGGTTCTTTTCAACTGTGAAAAATGTGCTTACCGTGTAATGGAACCATAATTAAAAGAGTAGACTGAATATACTTACTGGAGAATTATCAATGAATATGAGCAGCAGGCGATTCACTGTATCCTGTGGTAGTAAAAAAGACAGAGAGAGCAATTTGAATCAGCCACTGTAGATTTCCATCTGCAGACTGCAGCATTGACTCCGTCATAACCGAAAACCTCCCCAGATTGTCTCCAGACTCAATGGAATCATGTGCTCTGTTTTGGGTCTTTAAAACATAAACTCACAGGGTCAGCCAAGAAGTCCATGGAGGGAAGGAAAACGGAACCAGCCAGGACCTCCCGAATTAGAAGTGTGAGGGATCTGGGCACCAGAAAAAACATTCAGTGAGACAATCTGGTTTACAAACCTCCATCAATGCATTATCAGATACCACTTTTTTTAATGCAGGATTGCTGTGTCCATCTTTGAAGCATAATGCATGAAACAGTTAATCTCTTGTACACACACGCATGCGCACATATAAACACAAAAGGCAACTAAGAGTCAGGAGCACTACTGAAACATACTATGTTTGGATAGGGAGGAAAACCCTTGAAAACAAGAGGAGAACAGGCAGACTCCACACAGACTGAGCCAGATTCAAACGTGTCTGAACCTGCAGTTCAGGAGCTGTGAGGCAATAGCACTACCCTCTTTTTCCAGAAAAAGCTTAAGTTATAACTGTTTGCTGGTACAGTACAAAGTATATTTAATGTCCACTAAATTCAGGCTACAGATTTGGCATCAAGATCCTCCAGGAACCCTACATGCATACCGGCAGTCGGTGGCCTTTGGTGGGAGGATGTAAGGAAAGAGCGTCTCCGTCAGCTTTCTGAGGTACAGCAGCTCCTCCCTCCGGCTCCGTAGGGCAACATGGAGATCGGGTCCGTACTCTTCTAGGGCCGCCTGCTGAAGGCCCTCTGCATTCTTCACTACATTAGCACAAGCAAACATAGCTGAACGACTCTTATGACCCCAGGCCACCCTAACCCAACCCAACCAAACTCCTGTTATTAACCACCCCTGTGCTCTATAGACAAATTCCTTCAGAAAAACAACTTTATAACACATTTGTAATTTTATTTAGGTCTGCACAGTTCTGATAAATAAACACTATTTCATCCAGCTTTTCTCTAATATTACACTTCACATTATTCTCAATGTGTAAATGACAGCATAATACCTTTGTGTCGTGCTTTGGTAATTATTTCTATATGCTTCATGGCAACTTTCAGCAGTTTCAGAGTAATGAGAGACGGAATATCAACCTGCCGTTAAATACATAAAGAGAAGTCAAGTAGTCAGTCAAGTAACATTATTGAAGTTAACACTGTAGAGTTTGATTTGTTTACCTTCTGAGCACGGCGAACCAGCACTGCTGCAAGGAAGCGTAGAGTCCCCCGCAACTCATCCACAAAGGCTTCATCATCTGTGATATCCCTAAAATGAGAAAAAAAAAACAACTTTAAACTGTGTACAATGTCACTGAGGACATTTACTGTAAAACAAATCACTAACCTGTACCAAGGATAGACAAAATTTTCTAGGACTAACTCCAAAATCTGCAAAAAGACAAAATAAAGAACAACATTAAAAAATAAATAATGTGGAATTATTATTATTATTATTGGGGTTGGATGAGAATAGTTGGTTCAAGAGCACATAAAGACAACAAATAACATCTTTTACCTCTGAGAGGGAGGCGTCCACTTTTGAATGTACTTTCAAATCAAGCCACGGCTGATAGTTTTCCAGAAGCAGGGTTGGTCTATAAGGGAACAACATTGAAACACTTGCAGTAAGTAACACATTTCTAGTAGAAATTATCTGACCAGCATCATAATTCTAATACATTTCTGAAGATTTGTTCAGAATTCTTGGTACTACACTGTGCTACATGACCTTTTGCCCTTATGTTGTATTTAAAATGCATCTGGATTTGTATGTTTAGATTAAATGATTCTGTCATTTCTTAACTGTGTATCTCAGAACAAATATTAAAATATCTGACTGGCACTTCATTATTTTCATCCCTTGTAATAGTACACTATATTTAACTTGGGGATGAAGTCAACAGTGTTCTTTTCCGCTCTGCAGTCATTTGTACTCTATTCTGGTCACTTTGTTGACATCATCATTAAGGACATCACCCTACCTGTGCCGTTTGCACTTTATTTTACCACATACTGCACAACTGTGGCCCAGAGGGAAAAGCTCCTGCTGCATATGCTGAAAGGGGAGAGCAAATGACAATCAAACAGTCCCCTCTAAAATCTGCACAGGGTTTCTACAGGTACAATGTAAGAGTTTATTCTGCAGATACTGGTATTACCTTGGCTTTTGGCTTTATTGTAAATAACATATTGGGCAGAAGAGATTCAGGGCCAAGTGAACAATAGAAAACAACAACCCCAGCCAGAAAAGACCAGAAAACCATTAAGACGTGGAGATATCTGAGAGGGGAAGAGAAAAATGTTTATTCTTATACAGGTTTACCCAGCAAATCAGTGTGCAGAAAGCTTTCATCAACTTTAACTACAAGGCATCAAATATGGAAGATCTGTCTGAAGGCCTGCGTGCATCTCCAGACAGACACAGGTGATGTACCTATTCAGAAGAAGGGTGCATAAAAGTAAAGAGAGCATGAGGAAGCAGAAGACTGGATATTGGCGGCCCAATTCTCTGAAGAGGTCCACCTTAAGCCTCAGCCTCAGGGTTTGCAGGCAGCCTCTGCACCCTGGCATCCTGGACTCTGTTGGTGTGCAGCAGGGTTTGCAAATGGACAGGAAGGAAAATAAAGGAGCAACTGGAATCACATGACTGTTCTGCTACATTACACGGATCGTGCACATACTTGATGTGAGGTTCATGCATTAAATCCAAACTGGACTACAAGAGGCCAGCAGGTACATAAAGCAAAATTAATTATCAGTACTTACTGTAAACACATTAACCAGTCTTTACCAGACTTGACTCTTTAATATTCTTCTATGTAGCAGTTGCTAGTCAATATCAAACAGTGCACGTATTCTCGAATTATTCTTATGCAATAAAATATCCGCACCGACCTGCTCTTATAAAACGTGTTTATTAACAACTAAACGTGAATATTTCTCCAAGATTTCGAGAGCTGAGATTTTTTTACTGACTTGAAACGATAGTGATGCTTAGATGTCTAGATTTCGGTCTGATTACGCAACTTCCGGCTATGGCAGCGTGTGCCGAAGTATTACTTCCTGTTTTCCGTAAACAGTGAGACGTCACATTTCAAAATAAAAGTGCCTTGAATAAGCAAACTCATATGACGAAACAGCTCGTTGATACTGTATTAAATAAAATCTTTTGTGTTTTTGCAGGGTCTCTACATGCAAATATAGCATTAAATAATCTTCAGTGGCTGTACTGGATGGGGGACAGGGTGTTATAATTTACAATAATACATTTGCCTGATATAATTTAGGATTGTGGTTTTCCATAATTAAAATAAACATAGCTGAGCAGTTCATCAGTTAATTATGCTGAGGTTTTTTCAGAGCTTTTATATCAGATGCTGGTTTTTTTTCAAACAGCTCATTACCTGCTGTCATGTACTGTACCCATGTTTTTCTTTATTTAGTTTACACATTGGTCTCAAGGGCTCAGCAGAGGATGCTTTCTCCAGCTTCATGAAAGTACCAGGTTGATCCTGACAAACCCGGGTCTGTCTCTGCGCCCACACCAAAGTCCCTTCTGCACAGGACACCTGGGCTGTGTCCCCTCCTGCTCAGCTCCCTCCATTCAGACTCTTTGCATCCTATAGAAAATGTACAAGCGGATTTCTGAGCTGCTGTTCTGCGGACAGGCTGTAGAGGCCAAACTCATCCCATGCCTGACTGTACTTGTGTAGGATTGAGAGCAGTGAAGCTGAGTGGGTAAGCAAGAGCTGTGAAGGAACATTCTGTGACCAAAGAAGAAAGTATGTCCGGCCCTTGTTTCCCCCAACAGAATAAGCAGTGGTATACTGGACTTTTTAGGCCCATGTTTGTCAAGTATGAAAAATTTTGGCTGGTGAGAACATCATTTGTAAAGAGCACAGCTGCTACCATGTACAGTACCTTCCGAACGGAGTCCACCTGTAGAAAAATATTTTTCTCTATGAGTGATGTGATAAATAAATTTGATGAGAAGAAGAGGCACAATGTCACCCCAGCTCTTCCATGAGGAGGACACCTGTGGGTGACAAGTGTTTGCACTCTAGCTGTTATCTAGCTGTGCTCAAAAACTAACTTTGACTGTGTTAACAAGGGGTTAAAAGGTGGAACTCTGACCAGGGCACAGAACAATGCATGCATTATCACAAACTTTAGAAGGGGGTAATTTTCAAAAAATTATTATACACACACACACACAAACAAACAAACAAACAAACAAACACACACAATCACAATATAAAGGATTTTTTTTTGTGTGTGTAATACCTTGACAAAGATATGATTTTAAAAAATGTAATTTTAAAAGTTTAATCCACACGCTGACCACAACGGACTTTGATTTGAGTTGTCAGGAATGAATAATATAGGACACAAAGACAACTATATGAGATAATACTAAGACAATAACAATAAAACATAACAATTATAGCCTTTATTAAAAAAATAAATTACTCCCCTCATCTAACAGTATAAAACAATTTATTTGCAGGAATGCAAAAAAAAGTTGTTGGCAACCAACTATATCTGAAACTGGTAACATCTTTTTCAAAGGCTTGTTGCAATGATACATAATGAGAGGAAGAAAACTGTGTACAAAATTTTGTTTTTTTTTTTTTTGTTTTGCAATACATGGGTTATAACCAAAGCTGCAGTATTGGTTGTATTACTGGATGACCACCAGCCCTGTGTGGGCAATGCTGCTACAGTTGCGTTGCTTGTAAGGTACGAATTACGACACCAGTTACGATCGAGGGACCTAACAGCTGAAAAGAACAGCTTCGCTGGATCTCAGAATGTCAACTTATCGGCCGCCGTGCACAATTTGGGCCGTTGATCAACAATGGACCAGAGTGCACACAACCCTCACGGAGATTAGTTAATACTACAAAAACTATATCTTCCATTGGAAAAAAGGAACACTGCAATGCTATTAAAAGCAGTCGCTGCCTGTCAGACGATCAAGATTTTAGAAAAGTAGTTTGCTCCCCCTAAGTGTTAAGGCAGCTAATTCAAATAAATATGATAAAAGCAAGGCTTGTTCATGCTCATCATATGAGATTATTTTTCACACCCAGTTTGACTGACTGCAGTGTAACAGCAAGAGAGAA
The DNA here is from genome assembly GCA_018136845.1 of Heterotis niloticus. Lineage (NCBI taxonomy): Eukaryota > Metazoa > Chordata > Actinopteri > Osteoglossiformes > Osteoglossidae > Heterotis > Heterotis niloticus. The sequence goes on along the minus strand of CM030901.1, from coordinate 12,261,909 downwards.
TAAATCATTATTTGTGTCTTTTGCTGCTGCCCATATGCATGCTTTTTGGGTGAACAAGCCCTGCTTTCACCAGTAGTTACCTATTTACAGTACACCCAGGGTACTTTAGTCCTCCGTACTGAGGTAGGTAGCCGACACCTTCGAAGACGAGCGCTGAAAAGAACCACTTTTCCTGGAAAGCATGACTGTTTGCACCAGATGGTGACACCATTACCTGCTACAGTGTTCTCTGACACAAAAAAACACTCAAAACTAACCAGTCAAAATTATGATGGGTATTCCAACAAAGCTGCAGTTAGAATGACAGCATCACACTGTTCTGAGCCACTTCAAACCTAGAGGAAATCAAAGTGCAAAATACATTTTTTTTTTGTAAAGGGGAGCTTTAGGGATTGGGGTTGTGGAACATTTGCAAAATGCAAGGCTCCAATCTGTAGAGAAAAAATAAAACAAAAACAGTCCAAGCAAAGAGCATCTTGAGTGTGTTGCACTGATGTATACTGTGGTGCTCTGGCAGTCAGGCTCTGTAAGGCTGGAAGATCACTGGACCATTGCGTCGACCTTACCGGGGCATCCACGTGCAGCATCCGCCGTAACCCCCCGCAAAGCAGGCCGGTCTTCAGAGTAACAGGTCAGGACCGGCCTCGACCCCTTTCCCCTGCTAGCCAGGTGACAAAAGGAGGAAATTAGAAGAAGGTCCATCACTCACAAGCACGAGAAACAAACACACACAACCACAACAGCACTGAAACAGAAAGCAATGTGAATGAACCCTAAAGACCGAGCAGCATTCCCTAAACGCCCCTCAAACACAACATGCCAGTGCTTCACATTTACACCTTGATGGAAAGAAGCAAAACTGTTATTGAAAGCTACCCCCCCCCCCCAAAAGGAGCTTTAGCCCCTAAAAATGCCCTTTATTGACTAGAAGCAAAGGCACTTAATTCATGCAGCTATTTCCCCACCTAAGAATCAAAACAAAACAAAAAAATTAAGAAATTCTTTGACACACATGCAAGACCAGAAGGTTAAAGCTGCAGGTCTGGACTAACAACTCATCACAAAATTGTGCTTTCAAAAGGGCAGCTAATTAAAGTTGGCTCTAGTCAAAATGATGTTTAAATTGCCTTTTTTAACGCATACAAGTCTTGGTTTTAGCTTTACTATTACACAGGTGCTGTTGTGAATGGCACAAAAGTAAAAAAGAACAATTACACCAAAGACAATGTCAACACACATTTAGCTTAGACAACTAAGAGAAATGTGAACTTAATTCAGATTACGTGGATTTTAGGGTTTCTATAGTTTTTGTTGATGGCATGCAAAGTGACATTGCAAAGTGTGACTATGTTATTGTATGCAAACCTTCAGTCTTCTACTTCTTCAACAAGGAGCCTTAAATTTGAATGCAATTTGAGGAGGAAAATTTGCCGAAACAGGAATTTGAAACACAATTTGAAGTTTAACACTGATGTGTGTAATTTTATTAAAGCAGACAGACAGCAAAGAATACAAGCCAAAATGTAAAGCCAAAACTAGGACTAAATGTCCTTATTAAAAAACAAACAAAACAAGACAGGCTCTTTTCTAGCAATGTTATTTTACTAACATACAAATAGGTATTTTATTTGTACTTGATACAATATAAACCGATGAAACATGTCTTTTTTTTTTTGTCATTAACCTACTTAGAACATGAAGAGCATTTTTTTTTATAAACATGTACATAAGACTAATTTCAAAAGACTTGGGTTTAAGCACAGGAATGCAAGTCTATAAATTTCCAAACCTGATATCTAAGAATTGATTATAACAAAATGAAAATTTAAAAAAATAAAATCCGTTTACCAGAAAGAAGTGGGAGTGTTACTACTGTTCAAGTCCAGCCGGATTAATAAAAATATTTACAAGAGTACTCTTGCCAGATGTCACCAATTCTAAGAAAAAAATAAATAAAAACAAAAAATAAAACAAAAAAATTAAAACAAAAAAAGTGGCAACCGTTCAGATTAAGGGCGAATGGTCAGATCATCTCCAAGTCTCTATACAACACTTCCGCAATCAAACCCCTATTTCTACTAGTTCCACTGTTGCCCAAAAGAATCCTGATAAAACTCTTGGTTGTCGGATTTGTAACCATAGTTACCAGAATGGTCGCCACCTTGAAGCGGTTGCTGGGCAATGGGCTGAGTGCCCCAGTTCTGATTATTGGTCTGGCGACGCTTGGAATCTGGCTGGTTGTACCCATCAGCTTTGCGCTTGCCTCCTACATTTCCACCGCGGCCGCCCCTCGCACCACGTACCCCGCGGCCTCTCTGCTGGGCGTTGCCTCTGGCCCCACGTGCGCCTCTGCTCGTCCCAGGACCGCCCCGCTGAGAGAAGCTGGCTCTGCCTCTTGGTGCCACTGGCCCGCGCCCCCGGGGTGGGGCTGCGCCCCTTGATCCCCGAGCGCTTCTGCCCCGGCTGGGAACCTGATAGTCATCGTAACCATAGTAGGGGTCCTCGTAACCACCACGGTAGTTGTGATAGTCATAGCCGTAGTAATCATAATAATCCTCGTAGGAGTAGTAGTCAGGAGGGTAGGAATAGCCACCTCTACCTCCCCTGCCTCGGCCTCTTGTGGGAGGTGGCATATGAGGGGGACCATAGTAATAGTAATCATCATACCTGAGGGAAACAGGAGGAAATATGCATGTTTCAGGAACAATACAGAGCAAGTAGGCGCAGCACTAACTACTTCTCAAACAACAATGTGGATCAGGTAATATTATACGAGACTACAAAACTTCAAACCTAGCAGAATACACTGAAAATGTTACATAACATGGGTTGCAGATTATTCAGGGAGATAAAGGTTTACACTCAACCAGTGTTCATTCACAGTGGGCTGTCAATTTATGCTCCATCTCCCACATAGTATTATTCAGACAACAGAACCCTGTTCAGCAATAAAATGCTAGTTCAACCGTACAAAAGGAATCTGTCCCAAATATAACAGATTCAAATATAAATAAAATACATAAAATATAATTAAAAAAATGAAAACACTAACATAGATGGTAATTAGGCATACATTAACCTGCTTCAGATCACAGTTACTTTCAGAAAGTAACAGAAGCAGAATGATAACCATTTCGTACTGAAACTGCAAATGCTGTATTAGCTTGTATTTATGTGAACCTGCTGTACATGTGGCCTGCACATTTAACTAACAGCTACTGGAGAAAATGCAAAGCAAGAAAAATCACTAGGCCTACATCAATGGAAATTTTAAACTGACCATTTAATAAAATTTTTTTTAAAAAAACCAGATGTTTTCCAAATGTTATATAAAGCTAAGTGTGATATTATGATCTTCCCAACATATAGTATGACTCCACCCCTCTTACATTTGCGTCTTAGCAGCCTGCCTTTGAGCTTTGCGCTCCTTCCTCTTCTGGTCAGGTGGCTTTGCAAAAACGATTTCAATGTGTTCTCCCTCCACATCTTTGCCATTCATTTCAGCCAGCGCCTGAAGAGAGAAGGGGATGCTGATCAAAAGATGTTGTCATTCCATTGACCACACCCAACTTCAGCTTTGAAAATGCAGCTGGTACCTTCACAGCTCCATCCCTGTCATCAAAGTGAACAAAGGCATAATCCTTTAGTTTCTTCACCCGATCCACCTTCCCAAATTGGCTGAAGGTCTTTTCTAGAATTTCCTCTGTTACACTGCTGGCCAGGTTTCGAACAAACAGAACTTTCACCTACAAATTTTAAAAAAATAAAAACATTTTCTTAAACATTTGTGAGTTCATTAAAACAGGGAAAATGCCACACTTGCTACTAAGAAAATCATTTTGTTGAGCATTTGAATACAATTCGGCTAATTTACAAACACACTGCTTTAGAAATTCTGGTTGTAGAGAATTCCAGGGTGTTCTAAAATCTAAGCAAATAAGTCAAAGTAACTACCTGGACAACAAGCATTTTAGTGTTTCACAGCTGCAACAGGAACTAAAACCACCACCAACTATAAACTGTTACCTTAGCCATAATCTCAGGGTCTGGGTCCTCGATGGGGTCTGCCCATTCTACTGTCACCAGGTTTCCCCACACTTTGACCTTGCCACTCATTAACCTGCGTCGGGCCTGCGCAGCTGATTTATGATCTTCATATTCCAGAAAGCAAAATCCTCTGTTCTTTTTTTTGTCATCAGGCTGATGGTACAGTATGACATCACTGAGACCCTCTGTGTCAGGAGGAAAAAAAAAAGTAAAAATATATGTAAACAATCAAGAATGCTGAAATAGCCAAATGCAATAGAGGTCAAATCCAGTAAAGAAACTAGTTTGGTAAGTCACAGGTAATACCAATCCCTGTTTTCAAAAAAAAAAAAAAAAACACCAATCTCTCACATATACCACTACGTTCCATTGTCATATACTTCAGAAAGCTCTGTGTAGAAACAGTGCACCTCATAAAACTAACTTACCTGTAACTTTAGAAAACTCCTCTATAATTTGCTCTTTCGTTTTGTTCTTGGGTATAGAGCCGACAAACAATCTGTTATTGGCAACAGAGATGCACACACCAATGTGCCTGCCTGGTCGAATTTCTCTGTTGTTAAACTGTAAATGTTAAAAAATATATATATATCAAATTAGACACTAATATGTCTACACAGCCAACTACAACAATCTAATTTTGCCAGATGAACTTGTATTTAAGGTCACACCTCAACTGTAACAAATCTGCAATTTTAAAAAGTTTTACTAATACAAAAGTGGATCAGATGCGCCTTCTGTGCTGACTCATACATAAGGACTAAAAATTAAGACCTCAAATGCAAAAGCCATATAGACAAAACATACCATCTTCACCGCCTCCTGAGCTGCCTCTTTAGTGCAGAACGTGACAAAAGCATATCCCCTGTTCAGGCCAGTCAATGGGTCCATCATGAGCCGTAGATCCCAAATTGGCCCCGCCTTCTCAAACAGGGGAACAAGCTCATCCTCAAACAAATCCCTTGGAATTTTGCCCACAAATATCTGGATGGGGAAAAAATAAAAATATACAGATTAAATTTTTTTGTAACACAATTTTTTAATGGAACTGACCTACTCATCCTTCACGCTGTAATCAAAATAAGCTCTAAAGTGACATTCTTGAAGTCCAACCATAAAAAACTTCTACTTTAATACATTGATTGTCCCAGCACACAAAATGTGTTGCCACCAACAAATTTCACAGTAGAAATAAAAAAAATAAAACTCCCTTTAGCTGTAGTCAAAGCAGTTAGCTAGACACCACCTCCCTTGGTTATTGAAAAGATTCTGTAGATGGTGAAACAAATCATGCAAAACACGTAGGACAGCGACATGCCATGGAATGGTCATACCTCTGTGCCCATTGTGGGCTGCAGCCCTGAGTACACAGACTCTGGAGGGGGACCACCATACTTGCGCTGTCCTGTTGTAACATCCAGCGTGTAGCCAGTCCGTTCCAGCAGAGCCTATAGTTAGTTTATGCACAAAGCCAGACATGATATTTACACACAATTTCAGCTTTTTATTGAAAAAAGCGAGAAGTTTCCAGGTTACTTGGGGTAGATGACAAAGAACCCAATCCGACACAGAATTAGAATATTATGACCTTCTGAAAAATCTGAATGAGTACTACGTTATAATATGTTCTCGTAATAGCTCACGTGGATTATGAGTGACAGTTTTGCCAAACATGGTAAATCCAGACAGATTAAGTTGATAATTCTGCTCATCAAGTCACCTCTAACACTCATCAACAATACATGGTAGGTAAAGGTTCAAATGACCATGCCTGCTTGCAACTGGAAGATGCAACCACGTACTTTTATTTTGGCTTCATCTGGTCCTTTACTAGCTTCTGACACCTTTCCTCCTTGTTTTTCCCTCTGTCTGTAGGTCTTCATGACTCCGCACAGAAAGGCACTTTTGTTCTGCAAGGTAAAGGAATTTGTTCAAACTGATCTCCATTTTCATTTCTTCTTTGCACTCCTCCTCATAGAATGTCAGTGACATCCCAAGGCTGCATATACACACTTACCTGAACATGTGAGAGGTCGCTGTCCTTGAACTGCTGCAGCACTTGCAGGGCTCCATCTTCATTAAATTCTTTCAATGCCTCAACTGCCCTTTCATCTAGATCACTGTGTGCTACCAGGCCTGAGAGAGAAACACAGCAAACATTACAATGATGTTGAAAATGCAGCAGGAAATCAAAGTATGTACATCAACTTAAAACCACAGAAGGCAGCATCAGGGAGGGCATCAAATAATAATGGAACACAACCTAAACAAATGCACTCACACCATTATGAGGATATTTTCTGAAAATGAGATAATTTTATGGTCATTTAAAAAGGACCCTGAAAATCTGCCCACAACACTCAGGTTTATGAAGTCTAAAGCTATCTGACAATTGTAAACACAATCTAATATCTTTAAACAAAAAAAGCACTCAGATTATTGATAAGTCAGAACACATTTTCCAGCTTGGCTAGAGATGCTGATTTGACAAATTATACTGCCAATTCTGATTAACTTGTTCACAATGTTTTGCACTGGCCATCACAGTTTATGCTTCGCTTGTACAAGCACTCATAATCATATTCTACCTCTTAACATGCAGACTGTGGTCTTTATTTTGAACTATTTACAGTGTACAATACATGCACAAATGTAAAGTTATATGTGGCAATTTTCTTTAAAATAAAAACTGCACTACCCAGTTTGTCAAGAGAACCACAAAAAGTTTTTTTTTTTTTTTTTTAAATATACACCAAAGCCCACTTTCAACAGGGTACAGTCCCACACAAAATATTTTACTGCATCTGAGCACCTTACCTGCTATGTAAATTTCATCTAGTTTTTCAGCAACCTTCTGTGGTAATCCAGCATCTAACAAAGCCTGGAAATGCTCTGAATGAGTAACTGCAGTGCTGATATCCATAGGTTCTTCCGTACCATTCCCATTAACATGTTCAGTGGCCATGTCTCCAGAAATCTGTGCAGACACAAATCAAATGAACCCAGAAAGTTGGGAGGAGCAAAGGGGGGTGTCAAAGATTGTGTACTTTTAAAATGCTGCTGAAGAAAGACAACTAGTGAAGTACTGGTATGACAATTATGGTTGACAGTGAAAAGAGAGGATGGGACATTCATGTTGTCCTTAGGGAGTGATTGTGGTAAAACATCCCCAAGCTCATGAAAACACTGCAAAGCATTGCACCCAAGCTGGGTTTCTGGTTCAAATTGTGGTTTATCCATCACAAACCAACCAGACATTAAGCTTTAAGTCCATCAGAAAGTGGTGTAGGATCTGGCACCATCCTAGAGCTCACTGGAATCCTGGACTCCAAAAGGGGGCAGCCACCGTGCTTACATCAATCCAGTAAACATCAAGCAGGATGCACACACTGACCACCCACCAAATGCGTACAACTCCTGCAAAGCCCAATATAAACCATTCCTCCAACACGCACAATGAAAACTAATGGACATACTTGGTCCTTCCCATTCTCCAAACTGGGACAACTGTTTATATGATGTTAGAAAGGTTAGATGCCAGCAAAAACTTCGGTACCAACTTAAACTTGCTAAATACTTCCAGTAATCCTTCGTTTGGACTACAGGACCCAAATAAGCTAATTAATATACATTCCCATAACAACCTAATTTCCACCTACTAGTTAGCATACCCTTAGCTTCTCTCCTATCAACTTTCTAGAGTGTCATGACTGTCTACCAGTGTAGTTAATGTTAATTATTTAACCTGTTTCCTCTCATAAAGCAACTGAATTTGGTTTTTCACTAGCTAGTTAGCGTAGCCAGCTAGCACTCGTGAGCAAAAAGCCAGGTCGGATTTAGTATGCTACGCTACGCTAAACCATAGACGCATAAAGAAAGGTATGCATTATAAAGGGTAATTGATTTGGTCACGCAGTTAAAATTTACAGTAACCATCTAAACGCTTTCAACGAAGGAGTGTGAATTCAGAAAGACGATCTTGGGTCTCCCCATGCTGGGTTTCCCCGTTCCCGGCCCAGCAGCACCCAGCCGGCCGCTGCACAACCACCACAGCAGCACCACCTCCGTGCCCCCCACACGTGCTTTTCTTTTTTCCTACCTGCAAAATTCCGACTCAATCAGGTCTGTGTTACTTTTTATTCTTTTTTACGGCAGTGTGTTTAATAAAAAACCCCAAAAGCGGCCGTGCAGAGTGCCCCCCGGCTCCGGTACGGCTCCCGCTCAGATGTCACACCACACAGGAGGACGTAAAATGGCGGCCGCAGCCGCGCTCGTGCCGCGAGTTCCGTTCGTTCTCGCGCGCGCTAGCGCCCCCCGAGCGGGGTTTCTTGGACGTCTGCGCAAGGACCATTGAAGAGGCGGGGCCAGAACTGAGAGGCGGGGCTTGCATTAATAAGGGGCCTGTATTGAAACGCGGATTTCTCTGCCATGGATTTGCAATTTGGCAGATAAGTTGAATTTCGCTGGGCGTGGAAATATTTTTCTGTTTAATATTTATATTTTTAACTTGTTTATTGTACATTCTGAACTTAAACGACAGATGAAAGACAGAATATAATTTCTAAATTATGATGTGGAATTGAATTGTTGTAGTAAATGAAACACTTCAAATATCTATTGTTTAATATTTAAGTGCTTCATAATGATTAAACATTTAAAAAACTAAAAACTGTTTATTATTGTTTGTTTATTCATTTGCATATTCATGGAAAATCTTTATATTTTACTTAAATCACTTAAGATAGTAATGTGAAAATTTCCTGATGAGAAAAAAATCACATCATCTGCATCTTGGATTCTTACATTATGATAAACATATAGAAAAACAAGCACACATCACAAATCTTACATTGATCCTTGCTAAATTTCACATTCATAGATCTAAATTTAATAATTAAAAGCTTCTTTTTTATATTTTTCTCAAGGAATCTGAACAGTTCATTGAAACTTTTAAACCTTCTAATAAGAAAGCTGTTAGGACAATGAGTTACTGTAGCTTATACAAAATTTGTCTGTAATACAGAAAGTCAGTGAAGCAATTTTGCATTGAATTAAATATCTTTAAGTTTATTTATGCAATACGGATTTACTTATTTCTTGGCTATTCCCCCCGTTCGTGTCTATTACATTCTTGTGTGTTCTTGTTTCTTGTTTTATTTTTTCTTTCTTTCATAAAATTTTTTACCTCTGTTCTGTATGTGTTGTTTGCAACTAATTACAATGTTTAACTGAATTTAAAAAACACCACCATTTCCATGAACAGGAGGACCAAATCCTGATATTTCTGCACCTATCTGAGAATTATTGCTAAGTGTTTTCATAGGAAAATTAATTTATCCATTATCAGTAATGGTTGTCCTAATACAGGGTTATAGCAACCCAAATTCTACCACCTAAGGGCAAGGTGTGAGACATGGCATAACATAGGATGATATTTTGATAACAGAGGTTTGTGATAAAAATAAATAAAACTCACAATATTTGCTTTTGTAACACATGTCTTCTATGCATGGGCACACTATGCTCTTAGATAGGCGCTCTATAGTGATCCCACCTCCTGCTGTAGTTCTGCACAAAGTACTTAACCTGAATCATTCCAGTAAAAACTATTGTTCCGTATGAACTACTAGTTGTAGTTTCACAATGCTTTGCTTTAGAAGAATGTGTCTGCTACAAAACTAATAATAGTGTTGATTCAGCAACTTAAGTCAGGATATATTTACCTTAGTTAATTGATGGTGAGTGGCTCAGGCTGTCAGTAGGATGGGTAGTAATATTAGGCAGTCACTCTTCCAGGTTGCCAGGAGTGAAGCATGACATAGTCACACATTTTCACCAGTCTACGTGAACACATCTTTGGACTGTGGGAGGAAACCCATGTGAAAGCCATACAACCTCACACAGACTGAGCCACGTCAGTCCCAGGACATTTATTTAAAGCAAATACCAAGAAGGAGGATGCGTAGTTGGTGTCCATTTTGGTCACTCTGACCTCCCTCAAGGCCTTCCTGAGCAGTGCTGTCGTCATGGTGATGACCACCATATGGATGCTCTGCCTGCTGACAGCTACCTGATCTGCTTGCATGTGGTCAGAAGATGCACGTTTAAAAAAGATGTAGCTCTTGTTTCAGTAAGGTTGTAAACTGACAATAAGCACCAGTTATTGGCTGCGTTAATGTGTGTGTTTTCAGACAGAAACTGTTAAAGTGATTCTTGAAGTGTGAGAATAAAGAACGACCATGTCTGCTCTTGCTGTTGTAGAACGTGTTGGGCAGTATGTGTTGCCCTTGATGTTTAAAAGCTTAATCCCATCAGCCTCCACGCTAGGCCTTGTCTCCAAAGCAACTGGGGCCAAAGCTGTTAAAACACCTGTCAGTGGGAAGTGAATAATTAAATAATCGTTGTAATGTACCAAAGCATATAACTGAACAACAAAATGTGATGCATTTGCTTTCAAATATGTGCACTGTAATTGGACAAAATAGCAGGAATAATCAAGGCTATTTGTCTCTAAACATTGCTTATAAGAAACTTCTTACAAACATGTTCTTTAATAATATTCCCTGTATTCAAAGTTTTTTTTTTTTTTTTTTCCTGGCATACAAACATGGAAGTAAGCATATTTTATACGGTAGCAATGCTCTGTGATACTTCTAGTTTCCAAATATACTGGATAAAGCCAAATAAAAAAGTATAGGAAAATAAAATTGCATACATTCATAGAAACATTAGATCCCCCACAAAGGTACTGGTTATTAGCCAGAGAGCAGAGGTGAACTCTGGGATTATTGCCTGTAGACTGTCACACATCAGATAAGTGTTTGACGTAGGCAGCCCATTTGGCCAGACAGCAACACCATCTGCTTTTCACTTGTCAACGATGGGCTCGCCCCTGCCTGCTGATAAGATCTGATGGACAACAGTTCCTCCACCAGAGAAGCGGTTTGCCATGAGCAGAGGTCTGTGAACAAGCAGTCACCATGGATGAAATGTTCCCATACAAACAGCTCTGTAGATAGATAAGAACTTCACTGAGCCTAACAGAAATGGCACAAAATGACAGAATCATACATCAATTAGCAACAGAACCTTGACCTTGCTGAGTATCCACGTGGAGCTGCAGCTGATCTGGTTTTCATGACTTTTGGTAAATGTTACAGAATATCCACATTTCACTTTTTGTTTACAATTGCAATGTTTATTTAGTTTATTTCATTCTAGGACCAAAAATACAGTTTTGGCAACATCTGGTAACAATATTTATTTAAATCATTATTTCTCGCCCAGTCTTTCCTATTAAACCTAATTTAATTCAGAGTCAGAGAATTTTTTTTACACTTACAAAACATTCCTACATTTCATAAGCAAGTTAGTGCTGTTGTCTTGAACACAACAGATTACTGCACCTCAGGTCATCTTGTGTTGATTCCCCTCTTCAGCTTTTTCAGAAAGCAGCAACTTGGATTATCACTGGTCATAAAAAATAGTCACATCACTCTTGTCCCTTAGTTTCTTCAGAAGCTACTGATCAGTTAGCATACATATCATACATAGAAGTGATTTTAAGGTACACTGTAAGGATTCATCAGTGAGCCATCTAGAAGGCCTCTGGATTTGCCTGGATGGTGATGCTTCTAGATCAAGGTACAAGGATGACTGCACTATGGTTTTTTACACTGACCAACTAAACAGATCTCCTCAAATGTACAAGCACCACACACAAGCCCAGTGTAATAGAGTGGGATGTATTGGAAGGAATTGGACTTTTTATCCCAGGGTTTTTTAATTATTATTGTTATTTCTTCCATATCCTTGGAATGGGAGTTCTTTTTTGGTCATTTCCCTGTATGGTTTAATTCTGACCATTACACTAGTTGAAAGCCTTCTTAATATGTCTTACTTTCATTTATTATCTTTTGTTTGTGTAAGAAACAGCATACACTCTCTTGGCCAGAAATGTAGTTTACTATGTTGAGAAAAACACTACATAAAAATAAAGTCAATTTAACTGAGTGCAAGGATGAAGAGGGTGTTCAGAGAATCATACAAAAAGGTCTTTTGCTTCCTAGATGAGATTTGCCTGTCAAAATGCACACACACGTGCGCACACAGTCATGCTAAAACTTTAGAAAAGAGAGAGAGAGAGAGAGAGAGAGAGAGAGGGGTCTGCTGTAGGAATGATGACAGATACAGAAAAAAACATGCAAGATTACATCTGGAGACAAAAATACTTCAATTATTTATTCTCCTAATGCTTTTCTCGTAACCACTACACCACCTGCTGCTTGTAGGCAGGAAAGCTTGCAGAAGGGAGAATGCATTGGTGTCTGAATGAAGTGCTGTACTTCCTGCAGCAGGAACAATATAATATGTCAAGCAAAATACATAACCCAAGGAGAAAGGAATTAAGCACCAATTCACCATAACAACACCATGGCAGCTGTTACCCAGACACATCCTTACAAAATATCTTCTGCAAGGCCCTGCATCTCATCCTCCTCATTGCAAATCAGACTGACATTTGCTGCCTTTTGATTATTAAAGTCATTTGACCATTTCAGTTGTGTCACAAAGATGAATCAACTTGGACATCATGTTTTGGAAAAGTGTACTGTATGCATAATGACAATGAAACTCGTAGGAGATGGATGTTTTTCTCAGAGCACGGATTATAAGGCAGGAAGGGGTTGGAGGATCACAAGGTGATCACAGATAAGGTCAGAACATTTTATGTAATCCAGGTAAGGTTCTGGAGGAGGGAAGGAATGGGTATAAAAACTCCTTCGCGATATCCAGTAGGTCTTCACCGAACAGCTCACTGCAAAAGGTACAGAAGGCTCCTGTCACAAAGGTAAGCAACAACCGTTATACAAGATTTATTGTGTCTGCAAAATGTTAAAAGATGCCTCTGTAATAGGTTTCTCATTTGTGTACACAGATGCAGGAAATCTCTCAACAGTACTTTTTTGTAAAGAAATTAAAAAATGTTCAAGCTTTTCTGCCCAGATTTTACAGTAATTTCTTTTTTTTTTTTTCCAGAATTTGCAGGTGCCATGATCTGCACAGGAAAACTGACCATTGCATCTCTTCTGGCATTACTGACCATCTTACATATTGTAGACTCTAATTTCAATGGTAAGTTGTCTTAAGGAAAGACTGACTTAAACTCAGTTTAACTGGTGTGAGGGAAATACTGTTAACTGCTGGCAAAATAAAGCAAATGGACAATAAATTATAGTAACTATCAGTTAATAGCATAACAACATTTAGTAGTAAAATACACTTAAAAAGGATGGGCATATGTTAAACAGTTAACAGCACAATTATTATTGATATTATGGCCGATTTATTTACAGTTTCTTTCACAGTACTTAGGAAGTCACTGCTAAATCATGCTCCCCAAATTACAGAACTTTCATGAATACACCACTTAAAGCAATAAGTGTGAGCTTCAAGAAAATAGATATCTGAGGACAAAACAGTGACATTGCCAGATGCTGTGCAGCAGTCCGAGTTTTATCCCGGTTCCACCGATGCTAACTTTCCTCTGTATCTCCAGCGGGATGTGAGGAGTGTAAACTCAAGGAGAACAGATACTTCTCAAGGCCTGGAGCTCCGATCTTTCAATGTGTGGGCTGCTGCTTCTCCAGAGCATACCCAACACCCCTGAGGTCCAAGAAGACAATGCTGGTTCCCAAGAACATAACATCGGAGGCCACGTGCTGCGTGGCTAAAGAAGTCAAGCGGGTAGGCATTTTAGACATCATCAACTGCTGTGCCTTATAATGTAGTGATCAAATGAGTATATATTATACTACTCACTATTTAAATTGAGTAAAGGATATGTGGAATAAACATAGCCTTTAGATATGTATCACATTTTCATATTTAATTTACATTTTATCAATAAAACAAGGTGACATAAAATTCAGTGATCATAAAAACTTGGTTAATAGAAAAAGCAGAACTTTTACTAACACATTGCCTGTGTGTCGTATAAAGATGATATTAGAATTTAAGTAATTTACTACTTTTTCCAGCTGATCATACTGAACAACATGAGACTGGAAAACCACACGCAGTGCCATTGCAGCACCTGTTACTATCACAAGTCATAAACCATAATGCGGAAAACTTTCGCTGGTATTTCACCTGGACTGAAGGAAGATTAAAAATGGACTCTAACACTGGAAAGATTGTCACATTTATTGTCATTCATTTTCATTTCATATACAAAACATGCTAAAGACTTAATTAGCATATACAAGGAAATGTGTGTTGTGTGGTAACCTTTTGTGTTAGGAAAAAGTTATGAATAGCTCAGCATATTTTTTCATTGTTTTGTGTTCATCTACATAAAAAGGAATACACAGAAATTAAAGTGGCACTCATCACAGACAATCTTTCAACTGTTTGCTGTATTGTATTTTGACATCTGCTGTATGATGCATTTTGACAAAACCAACACAAGTTTATTCACCTCTCAAAACATAATACTTGGTGCTTGTCTAGTGTGGTGTTCTTGTTAGTGGTTTTAATATTAGCACCAGCCTTTAAAAAAAATTGAATTATGGATTGCAAAAAAAATACACATTAACTACACCCTTGATACAAGTATAACAATTTAGTAGAAATACTGTTTCAGACTGCTTTCACAGTATACATCATGAATGTTACAAACCTCAGGTATGTGATGCCTAAAACTAAACAGCTGGTCCATAGAAGGCCAGGAGACTAAAATTTCATTTATCATCTCTCCAGAGATCGCACATATTCATGCAGAGAGTAAGTACCATACTGCTGTATAAGAATGAATGATTCCAGAATGATTCCAGCATCAAAACTGGTGATTTAAGTGGAATTCTTTATACATTACCTTGGTATCCCAAACTCTATATCTGAAATTTCATTGTAACAGCTCTTGAAAATTAATAGTTAAATATCCACTGCTCATGCAGAACAAAAAAATTAAACACAAATAAAAATCTAAATGTAAAAAGTCAACAAATAAATAACAGAGTCCCATAGTGTACTGTAATAAAAATACTGCATGCACTGTACTGAACTAAACTCAACTGACATCAAACTCATCAGAAGAATCTGTAACAAAGAAAACCATCTATAAAGGATTTCCCCAAAACACCTTTACCTTTGCTAAGAATGAGGCCTGCCACCCAAAAAAAGCACAGGAATGGAAATACATATTGAATGTAGCAGACAACACCCAAATCTGTAAAAAAAAAAAAAAAAATTACAAGTGATTCAGTAACAAAATGAAAAAGCAAAAGTAATATCATAATGAAAAACCTCCAGCTGAAAAGCATGCTGGAATTGCAGCCCTTATCAGCTATACTAATTTCCCAGCAGAAACACACTGTAGACCACATGGTTCACAGCACCATTAATCTTACATGGTTGGACTGTGTGGAAATGGATGCATTTTTTAATTCAACAAGATGACCCTATTTACCTGTCAGCATCATCAGCTCTTGAAGCAAAATTCATATTGCAAATGAAAGTTTGGTAATGTGCATCCTGGATTCAGTTTAAAGTTGGAACAAAAAAGCAATATGAATAATTTGAAGACAAAATCTTGAGACATGAGTCTTTGGCAGGTTAGTAGTTTGAAACAGCAGAATAGTTGGATTTTAAACACTTTAAGTGATTATATAAAGTGTATTGGCATCTTGAACTGTTGTTTTTCAGAAGTGAACATGGAATTTTGCCTTTCATACTATGCAATATTTTTATTTTCATTAATCACTCTTAAAATGACAATCTTTTTTTTTTTTTTTTAAATATGACTGAAACCACACTGCTCAAAAAAATTAAAGGAACATTTCAAAAATGCATCAGATCTCAGTGGGGGGGGAAAAAAAAAAAAAAAAAAAAAAAATCATGCTGGATATCTATACTGATATGGACTGGGTAATGTGTAAGGAACGAAAGGATACCACATTGTTTGACGGAAATGAAAATTATCAACCTACAGAAGGCTGAATTCAAAGACACCCCAAAAATCTAAGTGAAAAAATGATGTGGCAGGCTAGTCCATTTTGCAGAAATTTCATTGCAGCAACTCAAAATCGTATGCAGTAGTTTGTATGGCCCTGTGAGGGACCGAGTCAGCAGGCACAAGGAATCACGGGTTAATTGTTAAAAAGAATCATTTATTCCCAAAAAGGTAGTTATGTCAGCAACAAATAAATTTGGGCCCATAAAAAGGTCAACTGAACATAACACCCAAACCAACAGCACAAATCGACTAGACATATAACTGACTGACCCTAAACACACAATAGGGCTTAAATAATGGCTGATCAGACCATTCACATACAACTACATACAATAGGGGAACACCAGAACTATACAAACAGCAAACAAAACACTACACACCGATTGGTTAACCAAATCATATACATAACAAAATCCAGCAAAATCAAAATACTATTAATAAAAACACAAATCAGGAAACCCAAACCAAATGGACGTCTACACCGATATTCTCTCCCTCCTATGCTGCAGCAGGTTTATTGGCCCTGGATTCACTTCCTGCTTTCCAAGGCCCGATTCCCTTCCTCCGTTCGGGTTGGTACCTGGATAGGCCAATTCCCAGAGACCACCAACCAAACCAGCAACCCACAACAGTTTCCATTCAAACCCCAAACAAATTCAAACCAAACATGTCACCACCCAAAAAAAATACAAAAAAAAAAAAAATACAAAACAAAAATATACTCAAATTATTCACTCATCTATGTGGGTGCCGGAGCGGCCATCACAGGCCCCCACGTTCTTGTATGCATGCCTGACAACATCGAATGGTGTCCTGGAGATCCCAGGACCCACTGCACCAGCGTAGGGTCTTACAATGAGTCCAAGGATTTCATCCCGATACCTAACGGCAGTCAAGGTGCGTCCCTCCATGGATATGCCTCCCCAGACCATCACTGACCCACCACCAAACCGGTCATGCTGAATGATCTTACAGGCAGCATAACGTTCTCCACGGCTTCTCCAGACCCTTTCACGTCTGTCATATGTGCTCAGGGTGAACCTGCTCTTATCTGTGAAAAGCACAGGGCACCAGTGCCAATTCTGGTATTCTATAGCAAATGCCAATCAAGCACCGTGAAGTGCCGGGCAGTGAGCACAGGGCCCACTAGAGGATGTCAGGCCCTCAGGCCACCCTCATGAAGTCTGTTTCTGTTTGGTCAGAGACATTCACACCAGTGGTCTGCCGGAGGTCATTTTGTAGGGCTCTGGCAGTCCTCATCCTGTTCCTCCTTGCCAAAAGGCACAGATACCAGTCCTGCTGATGGGTTAAGGACCTTCTACAGCCCTGTCCAGCTCTCCTAGAGTAACTGCCTGTCTCCTGGAATCTCCTCCATGCCCATATTGATAGAATAGAATAAACCTTTATTATCCCACGAATGAGAAATTTAGGTGTTACAGAGCTCTTTCACAAGGGGAATATAGGAGAGAACAAGTAGTTAGTAAGAAAGACAAGAACAATTAAGCTAGTAATCTATGTACACAAATAAAATAACCCTATATACATAATTTAAGTAAATTAACCAATTTAGACTGCATTGTGCAGTCTGACAGCTGCTGGTAGGAATGACCTGTGGTAGCACTCCTTCCTACACTGTGGATGTAAGAGTCTGCTGCTGAACGAGCTACTTAGTGCTCGTACAGACTCATGTAGGAGGTGGTAGGTGTTGTCCATGATTGATGTCAGCTTGGACAACATCCTCTCCTCCCCAGCTGCTCGATGGACTTCAGGGGGTAGCCCAGGACAGAGCTGGCCCTCTTGACCAGTCTGTTGAGTTTCCCCCTGTCCCTCTCCGCAATTCCAGCAGACCACAGCATAAAGGATAGCAGACGCTACCAGTGTCATAAAATGTCCTTAAGAGAGTCCTGTTGACCCCAAAGGACCTCAGTCGCCTTAGCAGGTGAAGGCAACTTAGACCCTTTTTATAAAGAGCCTCTGTGTTTGTGGACCAGTCCAGTTTATTGTTGAGGTGAACACCCAGGTACTTGTACTCCTCCACAGTTTCAATCAACAAACCCTGGATGGTCACTGCCGTAATAGGGGGTAACTTCTTGCTGAAGTCAATCACCAGCTCCTTCGTCTTGCTGGCATCGATGTGAAGATGGTTCTGTTCGCACCAGCTGACAAAGTCATTGATGACCCCCCCAGTATTCCAGTTCGTTCCCTTCTGACACCCGACCAACAATAGCAGTGTCGTCCGAGAACTTCTGGAGATGGCAGGTGTCCGTATTATAACCGTAGTCCGCAGTGTATAGGGTGAAGAGGAAAGGGGCAAGTACTGTTCCTTGTGGGGCCCTCGTGCTACTGACTACCACCTCAGACACACAGTCCCGGAGCCTCACATACTGGGGTTTACTGGTGAGGTAGTCAATAATCCACGCGGACAGTTGATGGTCCACTCCAGCTTCCCCCTCAGCACTGAGGGCTGGATTGTGTTGAAGGCACTGGAGAAGTATAAAAAAAAAAACACATGACTCTCACAGTGCTCCTGGCGCTCTCCAGGTGAGAAAAGGTGATGTGACATCCTGGAGAAGTTGGACTACCTGTGCAACCTCTGTAGGGTCCAGGTATCACCTCATGCTACCAGTAGTGACACTGACCATAGCCAAATACAAAAACAGTCAGAAAAGATGAGAGAAAAATGTCAGTAGCCTCCACCTGCTAAACCATTCCTGTGTTGGGGGTCATCTCATTGTTGCTCCTCTAGTGCACCTGTTGTTCATTTCATTAACACCAAAGCAGCTGAAACTGATCAAAAACCCCGTCTGCTACTTAACTGACCAGATCAACATCCCAGAAACTTCATTGACTTTATGCTATACTCTGCTTAAAAAGTGTTCCTTTCATTTTTTTGAGCGGTGTATTTTACTTATGTTTGAAGTTTGAAGCATGGTTGGATTCGTTAATGATTCAATAAAGTAAACAAAAAGGAGCAGTGGCTACTATTATACAGCTGTCAACACTTTCAAATCTAAATAATCGAATAAGTTATTTTCATTGTAATCATATAATAGCATAATCGTGTCATGGAAACAAATACATAAAAAGTACTTCGTAACCAATAAAATATAATTGGATTTAATAGGCAATTAAAAATTGCCAACATTAGGACGTTTACGTACATCGCTTGCTGAAATCAAGCACGTGGCACCCGGCTGTTCTGCAAATTCCGCCGCGTGACCTTGGTTTCCACTGGTAGGCGGGACAAAAGGTCTCGTATCCGCGTTTTTATTGGTTTGCATCAGAGGGTTTTGTGAACGTCACCAAACGTACATTCTCATTGGTTAAATATAACGTTTCTTATAACACAACGGTATGTGCAGTGTATCTGCGCGGGACGTCCGCCATAGATCTGTTCCCATTGGTCAACGCGATACGTACGCTAAGTGCACGTCTGTTTTTATTGGTGGAAAAAAAGGTGTTACGCTGGTGTTGTTTGGGGAACCATCGCAACGGCCCTCTGGCCTCCATTGTTCTTGGTTGTCTTGTACGGTCCAATGAAGAACAGCTTTATTTTTTTTATTTTTTTTTTTTTACAATAACTAGTTTGTATACGCGGACCGTAGATATACGAGAACAATATTACTATTCAGGTACGTGAAACCGGTTTTTTTAGTTGTAATGTGAGCAAGTTGACCGATGCCGGGAAAGTTCATCTTCAGTCGGTGCTTTCTGAATGGGCTGGAAACCACACATTTCTGTTTTATTTTCCTTTATTAATGTAGCACGTGCTATTCTCCAAAGTGACTTAGGTTAACGTTTTTTTAGGCACAGTTACCTCAGCGCAGTTTGTCGCTTGGTTACCACAGTTTTTGCTGCTGCACATCACTGCATGTTATCCTATGAAGCTGCATGCATCATAGGAAATCAGAAGGTGATGAAGACATGTATGATGCAGTATTATGTGATACGGACATCAGGAGAGTCCGAAAGTGACGAGGTTTCAAGACCCTTCTTGAACGTTGGAAGACATTCAGCAGCTCTTGAGATACGGAGGAAACTCAGAAGATCAAAAACCTATAGACTGATTTTGGAGCCCTTGTGAGGGGAGCCAAAAAGATTTGTCATCAGTGTAAACATTGTCCACCAGAGCTCATTATAAACGTATTGGACGAATGTGTCAAAGTCACCAAAGCAATGTAGAGTAGGATTTCAGAAGGTACGTTGGAATGCATTTGCAGTAAAGGCGATTTTGCTTGATAATGAATCATTTTACACAGTTTTGCCAGTCCAGCCTCAAAGTGTTCGTATGGTTTTCTTGTTCCAACTTTCAACAGAATCCTGGATGCATGTTATCAAACTTTTATTTGCAATATGAGTTTTTTTTTCCGGAGCTGAAGATGCCAGCAGGTAAATGGGACAATCATCCATTAACAAACCATAATCAATTGCTTAAAAATATTTTTCACTGAAATGTGGCTGAGCACAATGAATAATATCAATGACTGTTTTCCTTAAGGGGAGAGTGAGGCCAGAGCAAAAACTAAAGCCAGATTTGATGAGGTTTTGAAGAGGTACACTGATCCCCCTTCGGAGAAGAAAAAGTCCAGGAAGAAGAATGACCAGCAAGAGGAAAATATTGTGGTATGTAGAGCCTGGCAGAGGTAAACAAAATACCAGCACAGTCTAGAGAATAATTTCAGTTATGGCTTGTTGACATTTTTTATTTTCATTTTAGCTAGGTGGGAAAGCGAAGGTTATTAATAGATTTCTCATAGTCATACATAGCACTGCTGAAATTGTTTACGTAACGCTGAACATACAGTCTTGGGTGTGTATAAGCTGTTGTTCTTGATACTATTATTAACTCACCATCATTAATAATGATGGCAAAAAAATCATGGTTGTCTATTTTCTCAGCTTGAAACCCTCACAAAACAGCTTGACCTCAGCAAAGACACAGAGCAAGACAGGGCCATCCTCAAGAACACGTACCGGCCTGACCAGGGCAGCCCCCGCTACGTAAAGAACAAGCTGAGAGAGAAGGAGCTGTCAGAGAAGGCAAATAACAGCAGCAACATCCAGAAGGATGCAGAGCTTTTGAAGCGCAAGAAAAAGAGCAATAGAGATCTACCCAAGCCACCATCTGAAGGTGATGACATCCAATACGTTGTCCCGGCAGACAAAGACGGCGCTGGGCCAGGAGTTGTTTCAGATGCGACTGGCACACCAGGGACAATAGTGGTGAGACAAAAGAAGGGGCGGCGGAAGGACAGGAGAGAAGGGGAAGATGGAGTGCAGAGACAAGAGACGGAGGCTGAAGATGAGCTCCTCCAGGAGTACCAGCAGCAGATTGTTCGCAAGGAGAAACGAGTGATTAAGAAGGCTGATGGAAAGCAGAGTGGTGGCACACCAGTGGTGGCCTTGAACAATGACGCTGGGAAAAAGAAAAAGAAGAAACTGAAATCACGTGATGCTGAAGCTGAGCCAGGGTAATGTGGCATGGGGCAGCAGGGGGGGTTAAGTCAGTTTGATCTGTGTGATTAATACAGACCTGGCATGGTGGCACAATGGGTAGCACTATGCTGTGCTGTCAGATTGAATCCCCCATCAATCGGTGTGACAGAGTTTACATTTGCATTCTAGGGTTCAAAATAATCTAATTTAGGTCTAATATTTGCATGAAAAGAGCGCCCTCTTCTGGTAGAGGAGTATGTAAATTTTTCATTTTTCAGCTCTGCAGCAGTTCTGTTCTCTTATCATACTATTGGTAATGTTTTGCTTTTTGTGAAGTAGTCTGTAATGCTTAATAATTCATATGTTTTATGGTTTGGTAGTTGCCTGTTACAGTGTTCCGTTTCTGTTCTTACAGCACAGTTCAAGATGCCCCAGCTGAGGAGGTCACCACCAAACTTGGGACCAAATGGGGGGCAGTTTCCTCAGATACAGAAAGAGAAGAACCAGTTAGGCAGGTGGATGAGCAAAATGTGAAGGAGGAACCTCTGGCCAGTAAGAGAAAGAAGAAAATAGTTAAGGGTAGGTAATACAAAGAGGAATGTTGACTTTATATTTAGGGGATTTTCTTAAAGATGACCAGTAATCCCCTGAGCAGCATACTCTGAACTTGTAAGAGTTAAAATTAGAAGCTGCACCAGGGGTTATAAAGTAATAAAACCTTGGTTAAGTAAAAATATCTCAATATGCAAGCCAAGCACTGTAAGTTGTGAAGGACAAACAGGTCGGCTAAGTTGTAACTTAAAAAAGGTTTTACTCTTCAACACGATGTTGGTCTGCTCACAGAGGTGAAAAAGGAGAGTGAGACCGACGGAATGAGTGCTCCACAGCCAGCCTTTGATGACAGCTTGGTGCTTGGAGTGCACATCCACAGGACTGACCAGCTGAAAACAGATCTCCTCATGTCCCACCCCATGGTCAAAGTGCACCTCATTGATGAGGTCACTGGGCAATATGTGAAGAAAGAAGACAGGTATAATATACACTCTTGAGATCAGCACCTGCCCCCCAAAAAATCCTTTGTTGGTGTGATCTTGGAAATGTGTGGATAGGATGTCAGTTAGCTTGTCCCATCTAGGGTGAACCCTGCCTCACACCCTGTGCTTCCCGAATGGATTTTGACCAATGTGTCCCTGCATTGGGCAAGCAGTTGTTTCTGATGGATTGCTAATATTGATGAAATGTTAATGTTAATCTGTTTCATAAAATAATGAATCATGCAATGAGGAGTGTGTAGGGTGATTCAAAAAGAACTGAACACTTTCGTAAATTTATTACTCAGTGTCTAAGTATCATATGAATATGTAGTACCAGAATTGTACCCTTCAAGTAATTGTGACCAATTATTCTGTACAAACTTGTTTAGATTCATCTTTGTATGATAATTACTTAGTTAATAAGTAATACATTTTTCAATTACCTTGTATGTATAAAATATTAGCAAAGTCAAATAACTTTTTAAATAGTTTAGACAAATGTATATTTGTTAATGTGTGCTCCTTTGTCCCCACAGTCACCGGCCGGTATCGTCCTTCTATGAGCAGGATAGCGTGGAGCACATTCTCCCCATCATGACCCAACCCTTTGATTTTAAAAAGAACAAATCCACTGTTCCGGTGTGGGACGAACAGATCGTTTTCAACGAGCGCTTTGGGTATTTCCTCCAGGATGATGATGAAAGCCCACGAGTGATGCTCTTTTTTGAGGTGAGAAACTTAAAAATTCTTTAAAATTAGTTAAATGAATAACAATGGAGAAATACCTTGGTTAGTGCTATCGCCTGTAGTGCTGTTTTGTGATAATGCTTTTATTTTAGCCTTTTGAGTAATTTATCATAATAGTTCACCATGTTTTTTTTAAAATAAGTTTTAAACACTTTAGGAACATTTTTAAATATTTTAAATTTGTTATCCATAAATAGCCTCTGTTTATTCTGTATACCTAAAACTATATTTATTCCCTTTTGTATTATGTTGCACATGTGCAGTTTTCAGTATTTTGTATTTTGCTTTTGTAGCTCTGTTCCATTAAGCTGCTTTTCTCAACAATGCATCTGGAGCCATAATTGAGATTTCACTGTAATAATAATAATTGTTAGCATCATAATCACAATGATTTCTACTTTAACCACTTAAAACTGGCTAGGTCCTGGATTTCATGAGCATTGATGAAGCCAAAGCCAACATGGAAGTGGACAGACATGAGCGGGGGTTTCGCAAAATTGCTTGGGCATTTCTGAAGGTATCACACCAGAAATACAGCCATTGTGATATGAAAAGGTAAAAATATCTTTATCTTTCAGGTGGATGTGTAACATCTGAGAAATGTCCTGTTTCCATTATCTTCAGCTTGTGGGAGCCAATGGGGTGCTGAACGTGGACAGCAAGCTACGCCTGCAGCTGTACTGTCCCCCACTGCGAGTTAAGAGGCAGGTGGACACTGTGGAGGTGGTGGAGTGGTGGAGAAGACACCCCAGAAGCAGATATGCATCAACACTCTATGTCACTGTGAAGGGCCTCAAGCTTCCTGAACATGTGAGCCCAGCCACCATGACCATGGCCACTTTAACGTTGTGGAGAAAATGGCGGAAAATAAAAAAGCAATAAAGGAATACTTATCATTTTTTTAAATTCATCTTACTTTTTTCCAGCACCTTACAGTTAAATTCAACTTACAGAAAGTTAGCACTTATACAGCTAGGTAATGTTTACTGTACGAATTTAGGGTGAGTACCTTGATCAGGATTACAGGAGCAGCAGTGAGTTTTCATCCGGCAACCTTCTGAATACAAGGCAACTAGCTACTGCACTACCTGCTGCTGACAATTTGTGTGTTGTTTTCCCATAACTGCAAGTACTGAAGTGGATGTACATTTGCACAACTTTGTTCCAAAGCCAGGAAAAGGTCTGGGAGGGACCCTTATAACTCCCGTTGTCCTATGTGACCCAGGTTGACCCGTCCATTCGTTCCATGATGGCGCTGCAGCAGGAGAGGGGCAGCACCTCGTACAGCGAGCTCCAGGATGAAGTGACCAAGAAGACGAGCAGGCAGGTGCCGGAGGACAAAGCTGACATTCTGAAGTGGAGCAGGATGCCTGGGCAGGTGAGCTGTAGAGTCAGAAATTTTCAAAAAAATATGTTCAGAACTTAACACAGTGTCACTTGGGTTGTTTAATAATTCAGTTATGGACATCAACAATCTGTTGCCTCATATGCCTGTGGAGAAGGATCTTGCTGTGTTGTTGAGGGCTGATCTCTGACCTCAAGCAGGTCTCCATATCTTGGCACAAACTATTCTTTGTCGTTTCCTTTCAATTCTGAAAGGTTTGCCGCATTCCCAACAAACCGATACTGTCATTCCGGGGGGGTCAGCTGGGCTGCCTCACGCTGCGCTTCTCTCATGCCGGACGGAGGCTGGCTGCTGCCTGTGCTGACAGGGATGCGTTTCCCGTTGTGGGTACGGCTCTGGGGTTGATATGCCATCGGGTGCGCAGCACCAAGTTGCCTTGAAGGCTCTGTCCCCTCACGCTACACTACTGCATGTCTTGTGTGTTACAGTTTATGAGATTCCATCGGGGAAAGTGCTGGCTGCTTTCAACGGCCACCTCAGCATCGTGTATGACCTCTGCTGGTCCAGGGACGACTGCAGCTTGTTGTCTGCATCATCGGATGGAACTGTGAGGTGTGGATTCTCATTTCCTCGTGTCTTTCCTTCAGCATGTCCTGAACAAGAAATATCTAATGGGCTCATGGCTCTTCCAGAATCTGGGATGTTGAGAAGCTTCAAGGTATCGCCAAGAAGATTCTTCCCCATCCATCATTTGTTTATGCTGCCCAGTGTCACCCAGTCACCCAGGACCTGGTTGTGACCGGGGGCTACGACTGCCTCATCCGTGTGTGGAACGTGAATGTCCATGACATCAACGGTCAGCTGCTGCATGAGTTTGAAGGACATAAGACGTTTATTAACACGTTGTGTTTCGACTCTGAAGGTGAGGCTATCGTTGCCTAAATGTCTCTTTTTTACTTGGTTATTAATAATTCTTGTTTTCCTGTAAACCAGGGGTTCTTAACCTGGGGACCATAGACTTTTGGGGGGTCTATGGATGGACAGTAGGGTCTGTGAAGAGCAGGATTACTTTAAGAAAAAAAACACTGCAATTAAATAAAAATATCTTAAAAATACAAATATGACTGCTTTTACTATATTTTACTATTTTTTTTTTTATTTTGCTAACTTCATGTTGCAGAACAATAAATTAAATGTTTTTTTTTCTTATTTGTAGACATTTTTGTAGGAATGGTTTTTGGAAGAGGATTAAGAACCTCATCTGACAATGCCATGTTTCTCATAGCGAGAAGAAATATAGAAAAATTCATTATTTAGTTTATATATGGATATATTCAACAGGGTTATTGCCTTGTTACTGTGAATAAAGTGGGGTTATATTGAAAAATGCATCTGTGCTGTGTGGGGCTCTGATGCTGGCATTGTGGAGATTTTTTTTGCTATAATGTAAGAATATGCATTGACTTGCATGAATGCTTTGGTGGTGCTCAGGGCTACGGATGTACTCTGGAGACAACGCAGGGTCCATCATTGTGTGGAACATACCAGCTGAGAACGGAGCGAGCCAGTGGTCGACCGAGCTGTGGAGCATCGATAGGGTATTTGGAAATGGCACAACACGCTGCCAAATGTGGCGTTGCTAAGTGCACTTTGGGTCCTGTTGTGGTCGGGGGAGCGATAGTCTATACAACAAATGTTCACTTATATCAATTCTTCTACAGGAACTCAAGGAAAGTGAACTGAAGGGCATATCTATCAGTGGCCTGGAGGTCCATCCAAATGGGCGTCGTCTTCTTATCCATGCCAAGGACAGTGTTGTGAGGGTCATGGATTTGAGAATGTAAATATCAAGAATGACGTTAACTAGGAGTTACCTTTTAAAGCAGTTAAATATTGTGCAAAAGTTATTGTGACACATAAATCGTGGCTCTGAGCTGTTATAGATGTATACTTTCATGATATACAGTTACTATGTGAATAATTTGGTCAGTAGCAGTGTAAGCTCGTACGTACATTTTCGTTAATGTTCACGTCTCTAACCAGGCAATGGCTGAACATACAAACTGAAGTATTCTAAATAGGCAGTAGTAGATATGATTATTAATTTACTGAATACATTTATACTTTACACACTGACTGTGTGTGTGTGTGTGTGTGTGTGTGTGTGTGTGTGGGGTGCATCAGACCGGTGGTGAAGAAGTACAGTGGTGCCACAAACTACAGAGAGCGGATCCACAGCACGTTCTCACCTTGCGGCAGCTTCATCTTCTCTGGAAGTGAGGATGGCATGGCCTATGTGTGGAACGCCGACACGGGTGAGATAGGGGAGGCTCCTGTTGGGGGGGTCCACCCACAGCACAGGACAACCAAACCACATCCTGCTCTGGCTCCACCCATACCACTGTCACACCAGGGCATTTCACCAGTTCTGAAGTGACTGGTTTTTCGCAAACATCCAAGGGAGTGATGATGCAGACACTTTGTCTGATGTCATTTTTTTTCTGAATTCATCTGCAAAGTGAAGTTCTGCCTTTTTGAATGTGTTGACCAATACGCCACTGCTGATTGGTCGCTCTGTGCTTTGTTTCCATTGACCCCCAGGTGACCGGGTGGCTGTATACACAGAGCTGTGTTACCCTTCACCCCTTCGAGATGTTGCCTTCCACCCCCATGAAAACATGGCTGCTTTCTGTGCCTTTGGAGAAAACCAACCTGTGCTTGTTTACATGTACGACCACAAAGGTGACTGCACATATGCATTCCATGAAACACCTTTTTGGCCCTCCATACTGTATACTGTACTTCCAGGATTGACTCCTGACCTCTGTGACCCTGCATTGGACAATAAGTTATTAATAATATATGGAATGGGGGGAGATCTTAAGGAAACATTTTAATTCATTTCTATTAAGTTCTTATAGCAGTAGGTTTGCAGAGCTTTAAAGTTATTTAAATGGGTTGCATGGTGCCTCACCCAGTAGTAGGGCTGCCTTGCAGCGCCCGGGCTGTTTCTGCATGAATTTAAATCCAAGTGCAGCCTATGTGGAGTTTGGATGTTCTCCCTATGTCTGCATGGGTTTCCTCTCACAGTCCAGAGATATGCGTCGGGTTAATTTGTCTCTAAATTGTCATTAGGATGTGACTGCGCGTGTCTGGCCACCCTGCGATTGACTCACATTCCACCCAGGGTCTAGTTTCATAGCCATGCAGCCAGTGATTCCAATTTGGGCTCCTGACCACCATGACTGTGACCAGGATAAAGACGCTAATAGTAATGGGTGGATGGGTGTTCTCTTCTTGCCCAGTTGCTCAGATGGAGGTGAAGAATATGAAGGGGTTGAAGCATTCCAGCCCTGCTGATGCCAGTGCTCTCCGTAACGTGTCTGACTTGGCAGCCTTCCCAGAATCCTTGGCTTCATCCACTATGGACCGATTTGCTAGTGCCGCCCGTCTGTCTCTGAAGATGCAGCGCGTCAAACAGAAGCTCGAATCTGTTACAGTACGTTTGTTACATTGTGTTAGCGCTCAGTTTCCAGAATGAAACGCTGACAAGTTGTCTCAGTGATTAGGCTGTTTCCTTTTGAAAATGTTCCTGGTAATTTTAGATGGCTTATTTTTAATAGTTTTTTTTAATATACATTTTATGTTTTATTTTTAGAATCGAAATTGTTCAGCTGTCGACTTCCTCTATGAGCATGGTATTTCTTTTTTCATAACTCGTTCATCTTTAATTGTACTTAATCATTTTCATAACAAAAAGCCTATAATAACTTGGTTTCTACTGAATTAAATGAAAATGAAAATGTTTGAATTTAAATACCACCTCCACAGCTGCCTTGGACATTTTTGCATACAATTTTTTTTTTATTTAAATGAACCTGTTATCTCTGTGGTTTAAAAATACTTAAACCAGGGCTTTTGATATGCTGTCATTTTTCCTGTCATGCGTTTGTGTGTGCGTGTGCACATGCACTCATTCAGGAGGGCTTTCTTCAACAAGATGGGAGAGACCCCAGGAAGCCAGTCTGTCCTTCAATACAGTGAGTGCCTGGAAGCTACCTCAACACCTCCATACCTCATCACCTCACATGCTAACATTTATTATCCTTTGCACTTTTAAAACTTTTGTTGGGGTTTTTAGTAATTCATACAGGGTCCAGTTATTTTTAACTATTATGCCATTAGTTATGCAATAAGAAGTTGCGTTTGTAAGAATAAGTATGTTAATAACAAGATCGAGGGACAGCAGGTGGTGTAGTAGTTAGAGCTGTGGCAGTGAAAGAGATGGATTCAAACCCCACGACCTGCTGCAGTTTACTTAATCAAGGTACTTACTCAGAAGTACTCCAGTAAAATTTACCCATCTGTGTAAATGTGTAAATCATTGTAAGTGATGTAGTCTGCACACCTAACATTGCGATATGCCTTTGAGAGAAAGCATTGGCTAAATGAATAAATTCATATTTTCAAATTAATATTGCTTTCACTTTCATATAATAAATATTTATTATCAAAACCATTGAATATTTAATACAAAGTTTGCGTGGCTCCAATTTTACTGACACCAAAAGAGCAGAGAAGATGATCAGGGGTTTTTAACCTGGCCTCTGTGAACCCCCCTGGATGTTCTGGGCATGTTCTCCAGGGAGTTGGAGAAGTGCAGGACTAACTATATGATGGTAATTCAATTTCAGCGCAATATTTTTTCAGAGATTACATGTGGACATTTTTCTGCAAGGAGCCCTTAGCTTTCAACAGCTTCATAATGGGCCCACCAAAGGTGAGGACCATGCGGTATTGAAATGCTGCTGTATTACTCCACCTTCTGTTCCAGATGAGCTTGGACCTGTCCCTCCCTGCGCCGTCCCTGCTGTCTCCTCATTCCAAACTACGACTCACCAGGGCTCCGCACATTCCCACTCACCCCTCTGTGGCCTCCAGCAGCCGTGAGTAGAAGCTTCCCGTCCATTGTTCAGACCTCAACCTCACTGCAGCCCTTAGATGCTCAATTATGGTTTGGTTTTTAGGCAGCCTAATTTTTTCTGTTAGGTTGTCCACTTCTGCATTTCTGAGACAATAAATAAAGTAGATAGTGTGTATCTATTTCTACCTTTGGTTTATTGAGTTTTATTTTTATTTCTATGCCTTATGCAATGGATTTCAACATAATGGCCATTAGTTGGTAATTTTTCAGTTGATGTTAAGAGGAATCAGTGGTCCATACGACTGACTACTGACTACTGTACATGTCCTAAAATATAAATTCACTCGTCAGATAGTGTCGCAGTAAAGGACACAGTATCAGATGATCGCTGATTTAAGTCCTGCTCTCTTCTGCAATCTGCTGTAGTACCTCTGATAGATACTTACCCTGAATTTCTCTATTAATGCCATGGGTGATTCAGAAAGAATCAAATGTTTTCTTTAATGTATTACACAGTAGCAAAGTGCACAATATGGCCAAAAGTATGTGGACCCCCTCCCGCATTCTAATGACTGAACTGCGCTGTTTCAGCTGTACCCACACAGCTTACAAACACATTCTAGACAACTGTGTGCTTCCAGCTTTGTGGCCACAGTTTGGGGAGGAAGCTCCTTTCCTGCTCTAGCATAACTGTGCTACCCTCCATGCATAAAACAAGCTCCATAAACACAGGGTTTGCCCAGGTTGATGTGGAAGAACTTGAATGGCCTCCACACAGCCCTGACCTCAACCCCACTGAACCCCTTTGGGATGAACTGGAAGGTCAACCGTGAGCCAGAAGGTCATTGCCCGACCTCACTGATGCTCTTGTGGCCGAATGGACACAAATTCCCAAAATGTAATGGAAAGCTTTCCCAGAAGAGAGGCGGCTGTTATAACAACAAACTCCATAACTCTAATGCCATATGCCATATTAATGCCCAGGGCATTGGGATAGGAGGTTCAACAAGCACAGATGGAGGTGATGCTCAGGTGACCACACCCTTTTGGCCGTACAGTGTATCATGAACGTGTGCATATTGAACATTTGTAAGATTTACGTGTTTATTTTGACTACATGTTCATCTGATATTTAGTTACTAAATAATACATTTATAAAAGTCATGAATTCTTTTTGACTCACCATATATTGTTAAATAAAACAATGCAAAATTGATTTAATGAGGCCATTGCATTTATATTATATTATATTATATTATATTATATTATATTATACAAGTTTCAGTTTAGGGTAAGTACCTTGGTCAAGCCTCAAGGAGTCTGTTCTAGGGACAATACTGTGCTTCTCAGAGAAAAATGTGGTAAGAACACAGTTTCTGCCCTTTAACATGAGATTGCAAAGCTTTCTGACACTGTTCCTGCCCGAGGGGTATGAAACTTGGAAGAGTGACATGCGATAACGCCCTGTAAATACATGGAACTGTGTAACCTTGTTATGCTGGTTGGTCCCTGTCTGATGTGAGCCGGTAAGTCTTGGGCAAGTTGCAATCTGGGATGGCAGTGACCAGCGTGTCGCAGCTTGTGCCATTCAGGGCATTTTTCGAGCATTAAGTATTAAACTTGAAATTCAGGATTTAGGCGTTTCGCTTTCTTGCATCCATCCCATTCTTTGCTGAGAGTTTCCCACGCATTTGCTGGCTTCCTGAGCCACAGGTTGGGAATGAAGTTCCGAGGCTACAGGTTTCTGCCTGTAAGACGGGCACTTGCGGGTGCGGCAGTACTGTCATTTCAGATGTCTGCAGATCTTACAGGAGTTCCCACCCAACTATTCTTTTTCCACTGTGGTTTATTGTGATTTGGCTGTAATGAGTGAGTGTGTACATGCCAAATCACAATAAGTGAGTGTGTACATGCATATGAAACCTCCCCGTGATGGATGTACCCTGCCCCATGCCTTATCTTTCTAGAATAGACTCTGGACCACTATGACCCTTTAGTGTAAAGGGTTCATCAATAATGGACAGTGATCATGTTTTTTTTGGAATTTTTAAGCAGTGAAGGTTGATGGGCAGCATCTGTTGTATCTGATCAAAGTTCTGTGCAGCCACACAAGAAAACTTCAGTGAGCACTAGAGGGAGTGAGAGATTCATTTCCTGGGTTCGCCTCACTCATCTTGAGTGCAGTGCTTGGTGTTGAGGATGTCTGACTTGTTTTGAACTGTTTCTTTGTATTATGTATGTAATGTCACCTGTAAACAGGTGTATATCCAAATTGTGCTCATAGTTACATCTGTTTTCTTCTCATGACCATCAGTGGTACATTAAAATGATTATAATAGTATTCTGACCTCAGTTGTTTAGAAAACCGCATGTTGCACAGAATGAGAAAAGTAAGCTGCACTCTGAAATCAGCTTGAATCACAGCGGAAATATGCTTTGGGGCAGTGAGTGGCGTAGTGGTTAGAGTCACCGCCTTGCAGTCAAAAGAACCTGAGTTTTTCTTTCACCTCCCACTACAGTAACCTTGATCAAGGTACTTGCCCTGAATTGGTACAGTAAAAGTTACTCAACTGTATTAGTGTGTAGATGAACATTTTAAGTCACTTTGAGAAATGCAGTAGCTAAATAAATAAATACATAAACCGAGAGTTTAATGGGTAAAATATACTGGGACACGATTGAATGGATCAGTTGCATTATGGTGAGAAACTCGCTGGTGTTGCATTGAGTATGACAGCTTCACATTCGAACGCAGACTTCATATATTGTACTCACTTTTGGGTTTCCCACATCTGTGACTTTAGTCTTTTCAGTTTCTTTTGTGATGGAAAAACAGTGCTTCACTCTGTTTTTTTGGAATCAGCGCTGTACCGAGGTTTATGCTAAATGACCAAACCTGTTTTCCCCGCTGCTGCACAGGGGTCATGACGGAGCCAAGAGTATAGGAGAATTTTGTTCAAGATGTAGCATGTCCTGGTTTTGCAGGAATTGTCTGTAGAACCTGAGTTGCAAAATCTGTGACAGAAAGGGATGTCAAATGACTCATCAGCGTGTGTGGTATCTGCTTCTCGTATTGTGTCATAAATTGCTGACTTAAAGGGTCATGCTAACTGTTCCTGGTATCAGCAGATGCCCCTTAAGAGCTCTAGTTCTGTTAACCTGGACAAACACTTCATGCAATACTGGCTTTGAATTGCTTCCGTTGGTTAATATATGTATTTTTAGGCCTCACAGCCCTGATTGTTTAGAAAAATGCTCATATTATTTCAAGTTTCATTGATTTAAGGGAGCACCATGTTTTCCCAGTTTGTCTGCAACGGTTTGCAGAAATGAAGGACTTCTGTGGGTCCCTTTACTGTTGCTCTTCTGTCCAGTTTGTCACATGCAAGTATTAACCAGATCGCTATGGTGCACTCAAACTTTTTACCTTTGCTTTACTTTGTCTTTTTCCTTACAGGAGGTTTCAGTCCAG
This sequence comes from Heterotis niloticus, assembly GCA_018136845.1. NCBI lineage: Eukaryota > Metazoa > Chordata > Actinopteri > Osteoglossiformes > Osteoglossidae > Heterotis > Heterotis niloticus. The sequence goes on along the minus strand of CM030901.1, from coordinate 12,228,888 downwards.
CCGGTCAGCATTTCAGCTCTGCACCCCCCTTCCGGCTGCAGGCGGTAAGATGTTCACCAACTTTCAGTGGTGTAAAGCTTTGACATTCTGTTGTCCTTTTGCGTGCTGGTTGTCTGTGAATGGTTACATGGTTCCATGGTTGCTGTATTAGCATCTTATTAGTAGTAATAAAGATCATTTATTTACTTGGCTGATGAAGTTCTCCAGAGCGAATGTCAGACAGGGTCAGGTTTGCATAACAAGCTGCTTCACGTGCTTATACTGCATATCTGGGTGTTTTTGACTGAAACAATGCAGACCAACGTACCTTGATCGAGGTTATTGCAGTGGGGATTCAAACCTGTGTGCTTTGATGGCAGGCCAATGGCTGTAACCACTGCAACACCCTTCTGGACCAAGTCACTTAACCAAGCAGCAGCTGCATAGAAAGATGAAAAGTGTGAAAGTGTACCAAATATGGAGTTTTGTGGTAATAGTCATGTTTTTATGAAAAATACTGGAGGAAAATCCTACTGTGGGTCAGGGTGATTTTGCACTGATTGGGTCAGAGTCTCTGCTCTTAGGTTTCATAACATCAGAGTTTTGTTAAAAATGAGGCTAGCACCCATCTAGCTGCTCCTTTCTAACACTGTTGTGTAGACGCTCTCCCATGCAATAACACCCTGCTTTTCAGCTCAGCATGAATGCATGCAGCAAGTTCTAGATGCATATATTTGATCATGGAGTCATAGTGAAGTTGCCCAGTACTCCATTTTTGTTTGCATACATGACTAATAGCTGCCTATATTGAGGACATACAAAAGTGATGATGACAGATGGTGTGATGCAAACTTGGAGCTGTCAGGAGATAAGGAGGGAAGCAGAGATAAAACGGAGGCATTTGATATCCTTCTTGAAAGCTGAATGGATTGAACCTTCGATTTTGGACCTCTCCTGAGTTTGACCACCATGCAGCCTGAGGTGGAAAGAGCATAGCATTGTTGTTGGGGTAGAAAGCGAGATCTGGTCTTGCAGATACAGGAAATCAGTGGAAAGGAGAAAGGAGGAGGGGAGGGTACCTCAGAAAACTTTGTCTGGTCAGACTGTACTGCTGTCAGGGCAGAGGCTGAGCCTGAGCACCCCTGGAGTGATCTCTGGACCAGGAGTGTGAAGTACGATGTATGAGTTGTAGGCGGAGACTTGAGTCACCTATTGTTCTCAGGCTGAAATGAGGGGAATGTCCTACAAGATAGAGCTGTGTAAGATGTATCTGTGTTGGCAGATGAAGACTCTAAAACTTCGAGAGGCTGAGTTTTAGATGGCGGTCAAGTCACCTAAGCAGTGATGAAAAGGGGATGTCTGCACTGTAGCTGCAGGGGGAAAAGTGACGAAGAGCTGGGAGTGTCAGCATAGCAGTGATAGGCAAACCCGGTGAAGCTAGAGCTGAAGGAAGAAGTGTAGATGGAGAGGAGTAAGGGCCCTGCTGAGACTGAGGGGAAGACACACCAATCAAAAGTATCTGATGATATCTGGCCAGTAGGGAGTCACACCATTTCAGTTCTGTTCCTTTAATTCCAGGCTGTTCTAGAGAGGAAAGCAGGATCTGGTGGTTGACAGTGTCAGACGCTGCAGACAGGTTAAAGAGAACGAGGATGGAGGAAAGGGAGGTTGTCTCTACCCATTTCGAGAGCTTCCACCACAGCAACTGGAACAGTGTCACTGGAATGGCTAACCTTGAATCCTGGGTGATAACTCTCAGGGAGATCATTCTGGGCAAGGACTGCAGATAGCGGTTTATAAACTACATGTAAGTCTTTTACCACAAACAGATGTTGTAGATGGTGTGACTCTAGCTCACTTGTGGATCCTGCAGGTCTTTAGCAGAGCCAGTCGCAGACCCTCCCATTGACCTCGCCTGAAGCGGTTTAATGACCTCAACCCCTCCCACCGCACCCCGCCCCACCCAAGCTCCTGAGATCTCAGTCAGAGCTCCACCAGGAGCAGGGTGGGGAAGCCCTGAACCCCAACCTATCTGTTTACAACCATCATTCGCTGTGGGGGCGTTGGTTTTCCCCCTTGTGTGTATGAGTGTGCTGAATAAAACCCGCCGACCTGCGGCCGCACAGGAGAAATGACTCACTGTGTGGTTAGGGCTAGCAGAGCCACTCAGCCCATGCACAGCTCCCCTGACCTGGACCAGGTTTTCACCAACCAAAACCCCCAGTGCAGTCTTTCATGGGGCCTCAACGGTCCCCTTAGGGTGTGGATGCAGAGTGCAGATGTTATTGTGTATGTTTCCTAATGTGATCTGGATGTCTCCTCTGTATTATGGTACTTTCTCTTTCACGCCATTTCCTGTCTGTAACTCTTTTATTGTTCAGTTTCTGTTTTACTATTTCAGTGTCAGAAGGCACATATTTTTACTTAGAGGACCAAAAAGTAATTATATATATATATATATATATATATAATTTATAAATTTTTTTTCTGTGATGTGTTTGCAAGTTTAAATCTCTTCCATTAGATGATAAAAGTAGAGCAAATCCTAAATTCTGCAGAAGGTATAAGGGAGATGATTGATGGAGTTGGGCAGTAATCCAAGGAGCTACACCTCCCTTAAGCCTTTTTTTTTTTTTTGGTAGGGGCATTCAAATTTTAAGGTGCTATGATATTGAAATACTTGAATCATTTTTATTGACTGAGATCAACGTGAAACAATACACAGCCAAGGCCCCGCTTTGTCCCCACTTGCACATCGACTGTGAGCTTCAAAAGCGGACGTTTGTGAAAGGCAGCTGTATTCGACCAGAGAGCTGAAGGCTGGCGGGTCGGCGGTGCACTTATGTTTCATTTACAAGTGTTTTTCACGTTTCTAACAGTCACATCTTCACATGTGCTTGCTCAGATGATCTGTCAACCTCCACAGTACCATAGTATATGCACAAAGGTACTTAGAAAGCAATCGTCCACCATGCTCTTCTTCTTCTTCTTCTTCTTCTTCTTCTTCTTCTTCTTCTTCTTCTTTCGGCCGCTCCCGTTAGGGGTCGCCACAGCGGCTCAAAAGCTTCCACTTCTTCCTGTCCTCTGCATCTTTCTCCGTCACACCCACCTCCTGCATGTCCTCCTTCACCACATCCATAAATCTCCTCTTAGGCTTTCCTTTCTTCCTCTTGCCTGGCAGCTCCATCCCTAGCATCCTTCTCCCGATATATCCAGAATCTCTCCTCTGCACATGTCCAAACCAATGCAATCTCGCCTCTCGCCATGCTCCTGTTTTACAGAAATTGCACATTTTCGATGTGCTTTTAATTTGTCTGCTGTGCAACAGTGGAATCTGCAAAGGTGCCGCAAAGCCAGGCATCTGTGTTCGAACTGATAGGGTGGTGTCCTGACCTTGTACCACTGACCGTGCTTCCTTTTCCCCCTCCAGGGCTTGGATGATCATCTTTCCTCTTCCTTTCGGGTCGATGCAGATTCTGTACCCATTCAGCAGACGGTGAGTGTCATCTCTGGCGACCTCCGCCTTTTTGTTTCGGCATTTGTTAAAAACTCCACCGCAGGGGTCCAATGTGTGCAGTGTATGGTCCTGTTAATAAGGCGCAGAGTGTAACATGGCACCTGTCGGTGTGTATTTCCTACACACTTTACAAGCTGCACATACCGTGATTCATCTGCTGATGCTTTGTCCAAGTTGACTGACAGTGTTAAGCTACTTACTGTAACTTACGCTTTGAAATGGCTTGACAATTTCTACTGGTGCAGTTTAGGGCATGTGAAAGAACTAGTAATGTTAATAAGTGTAATAATGAACTAAATGGGGGTTCATGGAAATGCACAGATTGCGTGAGGACGTGATGATGCTGTGATGGGGATGGAAAGTGTCGTTCAGCTGCTTGCTTATCACCATCTTTCATCTCTGCTTCCAGTTTGCAGGCAACTTCTGAAAATGAGCTTCTCTTACTTTTTACACAGGATCTCTGGTTGTGTCTTGGTTTTTGAAGCAGTAAAACTTTTGGTGTACAAGTTGTTCTTCCTTATGCTGCTTAGATTCATCCCCAAAGCGAACCTGTGGTGTGAAATAGGCATCTCATTATGTAGCTGTGTTTACAGTTCCAGTACATTGAAGTAAAACATGGAGGAAATGTGAAATACGCAAATTTATCGCAAGCTGCTTATAAGCTCTGAATGTACTGATTTTGGGGTATTTTTTATTAGGGTGTTAATGGTGACTTAGAAAGGTTTTGTTTTTGCACCTCTGCTTGATGGGATTTTTGTTAACTGCTGTAGGTGACTCACATGTTCCACAGGTTGTGGGGTTGCGAGTGTTGTGTACAGTATACTGCAAGAAGCAAAATCATCAAAAAAGTCTTCACATTGACTCATGCCGTGATTTTGAACTTTAATTTGACTTGTATTACTTTCAGTACAGTATTTTGTGCTATTAGTCTTTTAATTTGTTTGCATATTGAAGTCCAGCAGGGTTTTTTTTGTATAAATGTCATATGATGTTTGTAAAACTTTGAGTCTTTTAAAATACTTGAGTATCTGATAGCAGAGCGAGTTGTTCTGTTGGACTGAATGTTGTAGCCACAGTAGCTGTGATGTTTGGATTTCTTTACGTTCCATAGCATTGCTCTGGTGAAGCTGCTTTCCTCATCTTTCCTTTTAGGTTATTTCTCTGTATGACTACAGTGCCAATCGGTCCGATGAGCTGTGTGTGTGTCGCGGCGATGTCATCCAAGTGCTCTACAAGGACAATGACAACTGGTGGTTTGGACGCCTCGCCAGTGGACAGCAAGGCTACTTCCCAGCTAACTATGTTGTGGACCAAAGTAAAGTTTTTTTTTTTTTTTTTTTTTTTTTTTTTTTTCTCTGTGTGCATTTGTCATTCTTTGGTTATGTGACATCAGGAGCCATGGCCTAAATTTGACTTGTTTTGAGGTTTTGCTGGGGCCTTTCTTTCAGGGGATTTTGAGGAGGAACTGTCACACGCGATGGAAACAAACCCCTCCCTGTCAGAACAGCTTCACCAGTCAGCTGAGAGATCCACACCAACAAAGGTAACACCGACGACAGGAAAGTCAGCGTCTTTCTCATCCTCCCAGCGCTTTTGTGCTCTTAATCTTTCACCGGTGTGGCTTAGACTTGTCCTAAATATTAGACATGACAATAAGATATAGCAAGGGGCCCAAACAGACTGCAGCAGCTACAGTGGAGCGGCGGATGCTTCTTCAGATGTTATGATCAGGGAAGGATCACACAGTAATATTGAGAAGTTAGTCTGAAACATGAAAGTGTATGGTTTTTTTTATGTGAATTCCCATTTAAATGATACTTGAAGGCAGAACACACTCTGCCGCTGGCTCATGTCCTGTCACACCACTGGGGATGCCCGAGCATCCCTCCACCTCAGTGTAAACTGGGAGCAGCGATTGATCCTCAGCAGCTTAATGTGTAGGGTTCTGCTTAGGCCAGATTGTATTATTATTATTGTTGCTGTTGTTATTAGTTGCTACATTCACAAATTTCCCTGAGGGATCAATGAAGTTGTGTCCTATCCTATCCTGTCCCATGAGACATGCAACTACTTGCTGCCTAGCTACTTACACTGATTTACCCATTTATACGGCTGGGTAATTTTTACTACATCAACTCAGAGTAAGTGCCTTGTTTAAGGGTACTGCAGCAGGGGATGGGATCCAAACCCGGTCCTGTTTGCAAGGTATCAGCTAGACTTGACTTTACATGGCCGACTCATTGTTTGCGGAAAAAAAAAAAAGAGCAGTTTTTGCTTTTTTTTTTTTAAACTTTAGGCCATATTTTTTCTACCTGTGATTTTAGTGCTGCTCTTCACACCTCACTTGAAGCATGGCCCACTCATTCTATCACAGCAATGTTTCCTTGACATGTGGTTAAACCAGTCAAACACACAGAATTCCACTGCACTCGGGTTAAAGGTGGGTATTGTATTGTACAACATGTGGCTGTAATAAAATATATCTGTGTAAAGAGGCTTGTTGCAGAAATGATGTGGAGAAAAAAGACTCATTTACTGTAACGGCAACTGCATTGCCAGTTCAGCAACTCAAATTTTGGGGGTATTTGATATTTTTTCTGTGTGTCGCGTTGAAGATGGCCACCAATGCTTTGTATAATATTTCAGACAGAAGGCGAGTTCTGCAGTTGTTAAGATTGTGAAGGTGTTTGTACTGTGAAATGCTGCTGTGTCCTTAAATAGAGGAATAATGTTTTCCCCCTCCTGCATTGCAAGAAACTGTTATTTTGAAGTTCTGCCGTGACACCGCCATTACATTATTTGCAGAACACGTACCACGATGAGAAAATGCATTGACACTCATTTGAGAAGTGTGAGCAGCATGGCTCTGCTGCCATGTTAACCAGTTACTTCACACCCATCAAATGGGAACTGCTTGCACTTCTGCTTTACTCTGTTGTTGAAGATTGCCGTGAAATGCGGTCTGCATCTGGAATGCATTTACGTGCATGTGCGTGGAGCGCAGCTGTTTGGCAATTTGAAAGGCCGTTCGATTAAAGGTGTTTAGAATTTCATCCAGAATCTTTGCTTTTCCCTGTTTAAGCCCATCTGCTTCTTCAGCAAGTCAAAACGCAGCAGGGATGGAGGCTCCGTACGCGGAGGTAATATGGGCACTGAAATGAAATTAAAAGTTTGACATGTTTATGTTTATGAATTTATAGCTGTTCACGTTGTAGCTTTCAATATGAAAATTAGCTGTAAACACAGTGCCGCAGATTATGTTTTTGTTTGGTGGTCTTCCTGACGCTGAGCTGCCGGCGCTGGCAGCTGTCGCCCGAGTGTCCGTTAGCCGTCCGTCACACACGGGCTGCTGGCAGCGCAGCGGCACCTGTTAGCGTCCCACAGCCAAGTGGCAGGTTTCGCTGCTGTTGCTGGAACTCGAGACTCTGTTACCACGCAGGAAACTGTCTGGCTTCTCAGCCCCGCCGCCTGAGCAGTGCACGCCAATGACACCCTTCCTCCATGTCCTTCCTTGCAGACGTCGGCCATCGTGAGCGCGTCTGGGGAGCTGAAGTTCATCTCGGAGCACGAGACCGACTCCGAAGTCCCTTCCGACCTGTGAGTGGCATCCTAGCAGGCTTTCGTTACCTCTGCTGCCTCGGCCGTGACCCCTCTACCTGAAACAGCGGCCTCGCTTACCTGCTTGGGTATTCGTTTATGTGCGCTTCTTGCTGAATGTTACAGGTTTGATACGTTTTGGCAGAAATCACTTAAATCAGTTCACAGCTTCAATCCAGAAGAGGTCACTCGGGATCTCGCTTACTGAACAAAGTCACCTAGTCTGTTTGTGCACACCGAGCCGAGGGATTTGGACAAAATCGTTATTTTGAGCGAAGGCTCGACACACAAATGCATGCGGACAATGATTTTACACAGTAAGTTTATGAAACACCGTCTAGGCTGTTTTTATGTGATTGTCAGTAATGAAACTTTCACATACTTTTATTTTAATCGGTGCGTCCACATCAGCAACTGGAAGACGTTAAACCTTGTCGGATCCACTAGAGGCCAAAGCGACTGTTTTGACCCTCTAGGGCTCTTGTTTCCTGCTGAAGAGTGCTCTCATGCTTTTAAGCTGACGTTTACATTGCAGCCACGTTGAGTTTTCATGTTAATGTGCATCCTGTAGGGTTTGGAAGAAAAAGAAAAAGGTGAAGAGACCCCCTGCAGCACCGGCACAGCCCACCCCATCGGATCCCGCGGTCCTGAGCACATCGGCAGCAGAGAGGGGCACTAACAGGCCGCTCCCAAAAAGAGGGCAGTCAAACACTGCTTATGTTGGAGATGAATAGACCCCCGATGGAGAAGAGCAACCAAGGGGGCGGTTGCCTCTGTGGCAACAACAGATTCTGCTGCTGTTTTTCTGCATATTATTTCATACATTTCATACCAGCTGATGAGCAAAGCTCCTTGGATGGGAATAAATTGCACAGATTTAATAATTGTACCCCTTACGTTGCACCAGTTACTGTCAACCGATAACTTCCGGAAAACATCGAACTGTTTTCTTTAAAATTATTTATTGTTAATCGACACTAAAGTGTTCATGTTGAACCATGAAGATAATGTGCATTTTAAATGGGAAATGTTGTTTTAAAGCTTTATTTTTAATTCACCAATGGGTCATTTTTATTTTGTATGATATAAATGTCTTTATGATAAAATTTTATAAAAATAAATATCAGTCAACTGCATTGGCTCTCACCTTAATGGTGCAGATATTGGCTCAGTGGTTTATTGACAAAGAAATATCAATGTTTTAGCTAATGTAGTTCATGCATTTTAAAGCCCAGTAGTTTTATTTCTTTTGGGTCTTTTGTATCGCAGATCTGTGCTCAGCCTACTGTATGCTGTGTTGTTTAAATGATGCTAACAATTCCCTAAAAGTGAGCTGGACTCTCCGCTTGTGTCAATTAAGCCCCCGCAGGGGTAATTAATATGGTATTTTTATCTACAGGTTTATTTCTCACTACTCACTTTGTGAGTAAGAAAGGGAATATTAATTTCCACACAGACTGTGTGATTTGAATATAAAGTTTCAGCATAATTTTACAAGACAAAACTTGATGAAGACGATGAGGAAGCGCCGGCCAGGACCCCAGCTCAGATCTGCTGCTGCTTTTAATTGTCTGTCGGGGAGTCGGACGTCAGGACCACTTAGGGCCAACAAAGGGCCAACGCGGGTGACGCCGAGCGACGGCTAAGCTCCAGCCACTTGTGAGGCGCAAGGGCAGATACGGCGAGCGCAGGCCCATCTCCAAGCCGCAGCTTCCGCTCTATTTCCCGAGAAGAATAGGCGGCCCGCATCCGAACCTCGAACAGCAGCCCTTTAGACAGTAGCCGTGGCCACGCTGTAAGTGAGAACCTGGCTCCCGGATGAGGGTGTCGAACCCAAAGTCACGGCCATCCACCACAACACACACATCACTCGGATCTGATTTCTCCTCAAGATTTCCCCCACTAAACCCGAGGGCTGAAAACAGAAAGCGACTGAGTCAAAGCGAGATCTGGTGTCTGTACCTCTTAAATCCCCTGCACATGAACTCAGCTCACGGGGAAACCTGCATCACCAGTTCATCCTGGGGAAACGGCAACATGCAGAGATGCATGACTGTGGCAATCGAGGTACGACAGTGATGCAGCAAATTCCTTTATATAATGCAGGTTTACGCAATGAGGAAGAGTTGGAAGAATAAATGCAAATAAAACCCCAAACAAGGCTAGCGAGGCCCCTGGTCCCAACCAGCTCCGCTAATCGATTGTAAAAATAGTGGATATTTTATCTGTATGTGTTCACCTTTTAGCAAAAACGGAGCAAGCGAAGCAAATGTTAAAAACTTATGTTTACGCCGTAGACTGTTTTCTTCCAGGTACTGTAGCCATCAACTCCTCTTAGCTGCATACAGCATTTACGTAAACTCAGAACAACCAAGCGCTTTCCTAACCAAAAGCATGGCAACAAATGCTTAATTTACCAAATTTCACAAGGCTTTATGGAAAGGACAACACTGTGGCCCATCATCTGCACCGGTATTTGTGCGTTTCACCAAAATGAGGGTTTTGCTGGCCTCCAGGACTGTGAGGTGTCTTTCCAAGACCTGGGCTCCGCCGCCAAGCGTCAGACACTGCTTGCCTGCTCACCTCACCATCCAGCTTCCCTCTCCACCATCGAGTAGAAATGAGCACAACTCTCTGTGCAAATTCAGATTTTTTTCCCCCTAAAATTCCAAAAATATTACATTTGTTGAGCTGTCCACACCTTTTTCCGGTATACCAATACATTTAATTAAAAATCCAGTCCATAGCTTTGAATTGGTTTATCTCCATTTTCACAAGTTACATTACCTTAAAATTAAGGTCTCTCACACTCTCTGACAAGTGGAAAATTAAGCATAATATCAAGAAAAATGTAATTTTATGCTACAGTAATATTTCATAAATATTAACTGGCATTGTAACACGGGGATTTGTTGAGCTGGTTTACAAGATGAATTATTACCATGCAAGACTCAACCCATCTGAAGTGCATTAGCAGTTTAATTTGAGTTTGTCCTCGACCAGTCAGTCATGTAAATCATTTTTCATGGAAGTGGCTTTGGAAGTTTTAAGAATAATGCGATGGAGTTCCACTTTACAGTTCAATTGCCAGCCACAAAAGTGCCCCGGCCAAGAAAGGAGCGACACATTCTGAACAATGAGGGGGCAATTACAAAATCCGCCGTGCGCGACGTCACGATGCGGCGCCACACAATGGCACCCTGCTGGCCACTTTGTTCTCCAAAACAACTGCTTGCCATAAATTGATAGGACCTTTCTGCCCCCCCACGTGCCCCCTCCCACTTCGAAATATGTTTTTGGAAAGAGTTGCATCGACCTGAGCCTGAACACAGAATTCAGCATGGGGGGGGGGGGGGGGGCTGCAGAAAAACAACTTTATTCACTGTTGAGCAAATGTACTTACTTATTAAATAAGACTCAAAACCCAATTACTGCAGGCAAGCAAACTTTGGGCCCAAATCTTTGTGCTGCTACTAAAATCTGGCCAATTTACTATTTCGTAGCAGAGACACAAACTGACCCCCCCTACCTTTTCATGGACTTGTTATTAAAATGAACATAAGAAGAAATCTGTACAGATGCGAAAGTGCTTAAAATGTCAATAAATTACACTGAAACCCACTGAAAAAAGGACAAACTAAACTTTGAGCTTTTTGTTAGCAAAATCCACTCAAAGTCAGAAATCAACCAGCATCAATTTGGCTCTTTAAGCATTTATTGTAGTTAAAAAAGAACACTTGTATTTACAAACACCATTTGTGGCTAAAAAGCTAAAATAAAAAAAAAAAAAAGGAACCATCCACAATGTGACTGCAAACAAAGTACGTGATAACAAGGTTGTGGTTTGTAAACAAGGCCCTTTTTTAAATGAATGTGCTATCTACTGGTACTTCCTTGATAACATTTAATATTGATTTGGCGTGACGTAAAGCTGCGTTTGAGACAAAAGTTTGTGGGACGTTGAGTAATGCTTCGCCGGACCACAGAGGTAGTGCATTTCCACAGCTGATCCAGGATCAGTAACTGCCAGGCAGTCTCTTTACACACCACTTCCTGTGGGCAGAGCTGTTAGAAAACAGAGCGGCTCAAATCAGAGCTCTTTTTAGGTTGCATAACAACATTACATGCTCAACATTACATGCTCTATAATAAAAAATAAATTTTTATATATATATATATATAATTTTTTCCCCCCCATTTCTGTTTTTATTCTCCTTGTTCTACAACTTCATTTCATGCTTCCTTGTACACCTGCTGTATGACTGTTTGGCAATAAATGATTATTGATTCCTCATTAATTATACAGCACCCTGGTAGAAAGCATAAATTACTAAGGCCCCTCTATCTATCCATCCATCCTCAGTAACTACCTGCCCTGTACAGGGCTGCGGTGCTTGAGTCCAACCTGGAAACACAAGGTGTGCGTGCACACACACTTATACACATTGAAGGTGATTTATACTGGCGAAAAAGACCCAGTAATACATAAATAAATAAATATATCCTTAATAAGACTCCATTTTTCTACTTAAGTTCTACTTCTTAATGCAGTACCTTGTTTGACTTTCTTCTGGAAGGCCTGGTCGTCTGTTTGCTGAAAAATACCGTCTGACACTTCACTCGCCTCAGCTTCCTGTTTGATGTGGTTTTGTTCAAGGTGTGGATTTGGAAGCTGAAGGGAAAACAACCTCCATAACCACAAAGTTTGGTGGTGAATGGAAATTAATTTACAGGAGCTAAAAAAATCTAGAGCAGTGTACAGATCTATCCATCGATCCATTATCCTTAACTACTTTATCATAGTGCCAGTAGCCTGGAACCTATCCTGTAATCACTGGGCATCGGTCCCTGAAACTACACCCAGGATGACGCTCTCTCTCACACACCAGTTCAAAGTGACCCGTTCATCTTAAACATGTGTCTTGAAATGGTGGGAGGAAAGAGGAGCACCTGAGGAAACTCACACAGACACGGTGAGAGCATCCCAACTGCACACAGACTGGGTGGGATTCAAACCTGTGCCTGAGCGTCTTGGTTCAGGACCAACAATGGCAAAATTTCCAACAAGACAGAAATATGTGCAGTGCCCTCACCGGCATATTCATGGGTCCATATTTGACGTCTAATCCAGGTGGGGCAGGCAGGCAAACCGGGGACGAGATCTTCATCTGAGAGAGTCTGGGAGTTGGAGAAAGAAAACAACCATGCTGGTGTTCAAATGTATTGGTGAACACGAATGCTGTCAGTGGATCACAAACACACTTCCTCTTCTTACTGGGGCTGCTGTATATGACACAGCGCAGATAAAGCTGGGGACAGGGGCTTGCCAGAACATTCTGCCTCTGGTCCGTCTGCCTGGCTTCTCATTGTAGCAAAAATCTGAAAGAAAGAATGACAAAAAGTGGTTTTGGATGACTATTAACCTTTGTTTAGCACATTTCCTTTCTCTAAAGCAATTTACAAAGTTAGACAAACTTTACCGTGGTGCTCCTACTTATAGAGCAGAGTACTCTAATTACAGAGATGTGGTCTTTATGTCTCTAAAGCACAAGGTTTTTGTCCTTCAATGGAGTGAACCTGGTTATTTTCCTTCACTTCTCGTCACACTTAAATATAACAAAACCACAAATATATTCCATACATGCAACCAATCACAAACACCAATTAGGGCAAACGTAAATCATAAACTGCAGAATCAAAGCTATTTTTTATTAATTTATAATATGTAATAATTTAGCAGGAGGTGGGACTCAAAATGTCTTGATTTTTGATGGTGAAAAGAAACAGTAAATTAGGAAAAAATAAATACTGTAAAAATGACCTATTGTGGTTTTTTTACTTCCCTGTGCCTCGGTGTTACTTATTTTGAAACGAGAAGGTTGTAAGAAACTAGGAGCTGAGGGAGGAACGTACAGAATCAAAGACCGAATCGATGTACTTGGGTGAGGGGGACAGAGGCATGGTCTGGCTGTTCCTGTGGGTGGGGTCCGCGCTCCGAATGGAAGACGCACTCTCCTCTGGGAGGCTTCCCAGGTCCAAAGGGAAAGGAGATGCCTCCTGGTGGTGGAAGAACCCCAGGAAGGGAACTGCCACACCCTCAACACTGCTTCTCGCACCATTGGGCATGGTAGCCCGATTCCACGAGGGGTAGCTGGTCATCTGTCTCTGAGCAGACGTGGTGTAAAATACAATAAATATCCAAGCTGTCACTAAAAATTCAGCAACAAAAACTTTATACAACGAAGTGGAGTCTGAAAAGGTGGTTAAACATCATAGGTCCCCCTGGGGCACAAACAGTCACAACTGCACCAGCACTGAAGAGACTCTGGCAATTAACAAATATATGCTAATATGTAAGGGATTATAAATAAATAAAATAACGAGAGTGGATTTTTAGTTAGAAGACCTTGAAGACTGTGACCAAAAGCACTTTTGAGTAAAAGGGAAACAGCTTCAGGTGGCGCAAGATGGGGAAATGACTGAATTGGCCAGAAGTCCTAGGCACATTTGTGATGACTGACATCACCATTCAAGGTGTAGGAGGAGAACTTCCCCAAAATTTAGTGCAGGTGTTGGCTTTTCTTTTCCAGGAAATCCCCTCCCCACATCCTCCTCCGACTTGTCCAACCGGCCCCATTGGGACTCCGGGCAAAAAAGGCGCCCTCCCCAGGGCTGTAAAACGTAGGCCACTTACCGTCAGCGGCTGTTGCCTGCGCAGTTCGTTCTCCGTAGACATCAGCAGCAGCTCAATCTCCTTCACCCGCTTCTCCTTGTCGGGGTCCTCATCGCCATAGTGTCTCTGGAACGAGAGACTGCTGATGAGGAAAATGTTCCAGACTGAGACCGTACTGAGAAAACTATTTATTAATTACATTATTACCTTAGGGGTATTTCTGCTCTAGATATATTCTTGAGAAATGGAGCTAAGAGGTCTTTAATACAGTAAATTGCATAAACAACTGCACAACAAGATAAAAAGTACATGAGATATACCTTTAAGAATGGCAAGTAAACAAAAACAAAAAACAACTAATTTTTTCCCCCCACAAATATGATAAAATGTGCAAAGGATTAGAATACAAAAATTAAAATTGTTAAACAGCACTGTAGGAGATACTGCTAAACCAGATGGATGTGTATATTATATGAACACACACACAGTTTAAAATATATACACGTGTGTGTTTCCCATATAACATACATATACACACACGTGTTTTGCAATATATTATATACAAGGACAACACCATATTCATTTTTTGAAATTAAACTTTTAGGCAGCAGCAGCACAGCTGAGCCTGTTTATCCACCCTGTGCATTATTTAAGTATTAAGATGATCTCCTCGGTCGAGTTGTGCTGCTTTCTGGTAGAAACGCCTTACCTGAATAGCAGCAGTCCCTAGTTGAGGAGCGTTCACTATATTGATGTGTGGGTCAGCAGGTAAAGTTACCTGTGGGGTCAGAGGGACACAGAAAGAAGAGTTTACAAGTTTGTCTGGGGGGAATCTCAGTGGGCGCTAAAGTTTACACAGCAAAAAGCCCAGAAGATCCTGAGAACAAGAACAATGGAGTGTCTATTCCATGTTTTAAAAAAAAAAAAGAAAAAAAAAAAGCCCAGCTACATACAGTATGCGTCAAAAATGCTGCAAAAATCCTCATTTACTTGGAAAACAGTCTGTTATTATGGAGGCTATTATTATAATTACTTGCAAGTAGTGGACAAAAAATAAATGTGTGCACTGGGGGTGTAAAACCTGCACGCAGTGCGGCTGCCAACCCTGAAAGCAGGAACAGCTGAAAGGGCCACAGTAGCTATTAATGGGGTGCCAGGGTCAGCGCCTGTCTAGCAGGTACCCGAGTGGCAAATGAAAATGCAGCAGAAAGTCCGAAGAAATGGTTTCAGAGGTGATGTAAGTCTGGGGAAAACACTGAAAGAAACCATTGCTGGGCAACGGTGGGTAGATGTTCGCGAACCAACGACACACTAACACTGGTCTGGCCTGAGAGACGAAACAGAAAACCAGCACATCGCACACAAAGTTCAACGTGGGTTGCAAGCATCCTTCCTGTATCAACAAAACAGGCACAAGAACCGTTTAAAAAAAATAAATAAGTTTTGGACACCACAGGTGGGTTGTAAATTGAAAACTGCTCATGGTGTCTACCAACTCCTGTCAGGAGGTTCTGTGGTGTTAGATGGTGACCACTAGACTTGTGACCACAGGAGGGCTATGACTGCAGTTTGGAGTGATAGGGGTCAGCAGAGGGTCCATAAAGTTCAGGTGAGTGTTTAGTGAAACCAAGCGGTAGAGGAGAGAGAGGTTCATGAATTACTGCCCTAAACCATCTTCTTCACCCCAAGCTGCAATCCATCTACCAGAAGCATCCTGCTCTAGTGCCATGTTCACACATGTCTTTGAGGAGCACGAGGAAAACGTCTTTTTTCCTAGAGAGGTGCCTTCTGGCACTCGGGTAAGAAGCCCTCAAAGATAGGGTTGCAAACCTTCTCTGGCACTTCCTGTCTGGAGGAACGCCTGCTTCAGTAAGTTTAACTCCAGCAAACCAGCAGGAACCCCTTTTAGAAAAAACAGCGCCAAATTCCCGCAAAAGAGCTCCAGACCCGAGTCTCTGCACTGCCGCAGATCCAAGCCGTCAGGCTGCTTAACGCCCCAGCCGAGATCGCTCCTGTCTGTTTCATATCCATGTACACTACTTCAAGGAATCCATGTTAAGGTGCTTCTGGCCTCCAGTAGTTTAAAGTTTAAGACTCAATGTGCCATTTTCTTATATTCTTAGTGAGCCCTATATGCCAGCAGCACCCACCACACATCACCTCAAAGTGCTGCTAGCGGGGTTACTAATCATTTTAAAAGAAACGGTCAACAATAACAGAATAACCACAGACAACTAATGAGCTTGCGCCTATAACCTTAATGGGAAATTCACCAGAAAGGTGCTATTATGTGGACACCTGTAACAGTGAGCTACAGCTACATTTGTGTGGCGCTCTGACCCGTTTCATCCCCGGCCTGTAGTACAATGGGTAGTCTCTGCCACCAAGGGGCTGCGCCAGGGCCTTCAAAGACGCAGGGGTGCTGGCAAAACCGAGCACGTGGCTGCCTCTGCCGTAGTCTCCAGATGTCTGCAGGGGGTCCTTCTTGGCACAGTGCTGCAGGTAGCCCTCCTGCTCCACCTTTCGCCGCATCGTGGAATTCCAGTGGTTCTTGATAGCATTATCAGTCCTGTCACACAGAGACCGGAAGAAATGCTCTCAGGAGATGGGGGGGGTGCTGATGGAACTGCTTCTATGCACTTGGCACCTCCATCGATAGCTTAACAGAAGTTGCGTAATGACAGGCTTTAATTAGTTATTTATTCATTTAGCAGGCGCTAAATTACAACATTAACTTACATTTAATTATTTACCCATTTATAGAGCTGGGTAACTTTCTCTGAAGTGATTTGCCATACTAGCCACTCCTAAGTGGACACCTACTCATCTAGACTAGCTCTGCCACTCATGGGGCACCAGTTAAGACTTAAGTTAGTATAAAACAAAGTTTATTAAAATGGAAACCAAAACTTCATCAGTAAATTTCACTGAAAATAAGCCAAGATGGAGAGATGTGCAAACTCCACCCTTCTCAGATGCATGCAAGAACTGTACAAAACCTCCTTACCTTCCGGGAAGCAGTTTTGCAATCTCAGCCCATCTGTTTCCTAGTTTTTTGTGGGCCTGATAGATGATCTGGTCCTCCTTCTCAGTCCAGGAAGTTTTCTTTACCTCGGGATTCAGGTGGTTGTGCCAGCGTTCCCGACACTGCTTCCCGATCCGGCCCTTCAGGTACTTGGCTATGACAGACCAGCGCTTAGGGCCATACTTCTGGACCAGCTCGATGACCTGCAGTGAAGGGGTGGGACGTTAAATCGAGCACTGCAATCCCACTTTCCGTTGCCATTTTGGTTTTGTGAAGGCTCTTCTGAGTGCAGAACTTCCACCGCGCTGCTGGGGAAACAACAGGACCGGGTCGCCTTGCCTTCTGATCTTCTTCTTTGGTCCACGGCCCCTTGACAAGTTCTGGGTTCAACACCTTCTGCCAGCGGTGGTGGCACTGCACATCGGTGTGGTTCTGGCAAAAACAAGATACGTTCTGCTGATTTCAGCCTGGGATTTGACCAAAGCCACAACGCCTCTGAGGTTGACACAGCTGAATGCAAACTTTCAAAGCAATGGTAAACTCTGCCAGAGATAGTCTTCAGAAATGAGTATTTCATTATTTTTAAAAACAGGAAACGTATGTGTATCTGCGCAAATAAAATAGTTATGTGTTTATAATTTCAAACACATAATTGTGAAAGTGGAAAAAAAACAGATAAATATATGACAGGTACTCAGCATCTGTGCCACTGTGCTCTGTATTTTTATATTTTTAATACTTAAGCAACCTTAATCCTGAATCGGTAACTTCTTACAGGTAGGAAGCTTGCAATAAGTTTCCAGTCTTCAGACCCATGATGTTCAATCAGCTTCTTCAATTTCTCATCCTGAGGACAGAAAAATGTTGGTAAATGTGGTATCGGCAAGCAAGAGTAAATAAACGGTCCTGTCAGTTATGGATGTACGACAGTATTTGCTCCCATAAAACGATTAATAAACCAAGTTAAACCACCCTACCCGATGAGGTGAAAGGTTGATCAGCACGAAAGCTCATCGGCAGAAGGCCTACATAACCCGCAAATATAATGATGCAAAACAAGAGGAGCTGGGCAAACAAACAGAATGGGGTTTAGGCTACAGATTATGCAAGGAACCAAAACAATGCCAATTATTTGCATCTGCATCTTTTAACAATTTTATAAACTCGGAGATGAGGTGGGTGCAGTCCCTCCAAGGAGATGCTATCAGCTGGCGGTAGTGCGAACCCTAGCCCTCACCCCAGCCCACCCCACCCCTCGCCACTCCCTCGCTTCCTGCTCACTTCTTCACGCGTCCAGCGGCTCTTGCCCGCGTTGTGTCTGCCGCACTTGGTGGCGGGTCCCCTGGCGTCGCCGAGCTCCTCGTCCTCGTCGCTGCTGTAGGCGCTGCGCAGCGCAGTGGTGTCGCCATGGGAGGGGGAGGTACGGAGCGCAACGTGAATGTTACAGTAGAGGCAAAAACAAAACCGAGACAAAAACTTGTCAATCTTGAACGATCAGGTGGCAGGTAAGGAAGGGCACGGAGCGCAAATTGTGACAGAACTCGCTTTGAGGTTTGTGGTTCCCGCAGACGCATTTAAAATTGTTGTGATTACCCCCCCCCCCCCCCCCAAAAAAAAAAACAAAAAAAAAAAAAAAAAAAAAGAAACAAAAAAAGTCTATAGGTTAGATTCTGTTTTAGGTGTTGCTGAGCAACAACAGGCACTGTAATCCGCATGGTGCACAGCCGAACTCGAGTTTCTTTCAAAGGCGAAGATGAAAACGAACTATTTGTATGCTAAGGGGTTTGGAAAATCATGCGCTTGTATATTCATCCAAAAGTGGACTGCGGAATTGCACAAAAAGCCACGTCACAACGTAAACTGTCACTGCAAAAACATTATTGCATATTAAACAGGAGGGTTAAACTATGCATTTCATAATAAAACAGCAATACCATCATAAAATAGTGACTTTAGGTTAAAATACATTTAAAACACGTTTAAATCACTCATGAACTCACACAGTATGACCTTTTATCATAGTTTCTGATGCACTGTGAACATGTTGGAGAATAAAAATGTGCAGACTATTTACGAGTTTTGAGACGTTGAAAAGGGATGAGGCTACAGTGTTTGGTTTCTAGAGGATTCTCCGTTCTGAAGATGGACAACAAGAGTCGGACAGAAGAAAACACGCGCACACGATGACGCCGAGGGGCTAATAAAGCAAACAGCACAATAAACAAACATTAATAAAACACTTTAAAACATGCAGCTGCAGCAAACATGATGCAACAGCTTATGAAACTCGGCCTTCATACGCTTTTGTTCCATTAAGCCACATTAAAACACGGTTCTCTTCTGTGGCACAAATGTGCAATATTGCACTGAAGTGGCGACTGAGGAAAGCGACCCCGAACCCGCGCCTCACGCGTGTGTGTCCACAGCGAACTTTGTTTTACCCTGGTATTTTACCCTGGTAAAGGAAGACGAGCATGTGCACCTGCCGCGCGGCCCCTTACCTCCGTTTGAGCCGCTGCGCCATGGCCACGTGCGGCGAGCCGCGGGTCCGAACCGCCGGAGCCGAAGTGCGCGCGCGCCTCGCTCGCGTACGAGGAAAAGCGCAGCGCGAGAAGCTCACGGGGAAGAGAAGAGCAGAGAACCGCCCCCCCCGAGCCCTCCCCACGCGCGCGCAAAGTACGCGTTCCCCGCGCAAGTTGAGCGCGAGCGAAGAAGCGGTACCGCGCGCAGCGGAAACAGAACTGAGAGGTTCGGCTGCCCCCTGCGTCGTTGACAACAGCGCTCAGTGGAACAACTTGGTCCCGGATTCGCCAGAAAGTCAACCAAATTTCGCTAAAGGACATTTACTTTGCCGGTTATTTTAAAATTAAGAGACGTCTGAAAGTAAATATTCAAATGTAAATATTCAAACTATACAGACACGCGTTGACTGCGGGCTGGAAATACGTGTACGGTTCGTTACATTGCGGTGCGTTACGTGCGAGGCCGCTAGATGGCAGGATGGTGCTGTACACGGTCCACCACAAGCCCAGCTGCTACACTGACAGACAACGTTAAACTTTTACTGTGGTATTTTCCACAGTTGCATAGTCAATGTTACAATTTTCACCTTTTCGATGATTTACCCGGTTAGGAACCCGGTTAGGCAGCAGGAGTGGGAGATGAACCAAAAACCTTCCTTTTATAAAGTAACACCTGCTGCCCCCAGCTATTACAAATTGTATTAATTCTAAGCTACTGAACACAACATTAATATTCTGAGCTGCAGAAGCTCCTCCCACCTTAGGTACAATGTATTCATACAAATTACTATAATAAAATAATCAGAATATGGGGCCACATGTAAATATTCAGCCCATAACTAAACTGCATGTTTAATATCCAAAGGCTACATGACCTCAACATAAAAACACTAAACAGATGGTAAATTTCAAAAAGATACTCTAAACTGTAATTACACTCATCTTGGGCAAACTCTACAACACAGCGCTGGAACTGACATTTAAATGTAGCATAAAAAAGGGACATGACCAAGGCACCTACTCAAGACATAAAGGAGGATAAAACAGGTTGAAGGAGATGAACAGAAAGAGAAATTCAAGCTCAGTTAAGGTCGTGCAGCATCACCCTTAAATCCAAAACACAAACGGACTGAGTGCAATAATGTGGACCCAGGCCTCTGGGGGGAGACAAGCAGGTGGAGAATAATGCTCAAAGCTAGATTTTATACAGATTTATTGAACTTCTCAAATAACAATTTATCTACATTTCTTACAAGACTTCACCAAAAATATTTAACTTTTTTTTTTTTTTTTTTTTAACATTGCTGTGTTGCATATATTTATTACAGTTGCCCTCACTGAAATGAGGGACCACCATCAAAAATTAAATAAAACAAGTAGCATATATTACTCATTACATGGGGCAGTAACATTTACATTTTCTTAGTAAAGTTAAACTTAGTGTATGAAGGAAAGTCCAGTATTAATATCATCATCATCATTATTACTGTTACATTCAACATAAATAGGGACAATTTCCTGCTTGGTCCCCAGAGAAAAGTCACCAAAACAGAAGAGAACCACTTCCATATGACTCATGTTGTAAAATAAACGCCATGGCAGCAGCTGAGCTCACTTTGGACCACATTGTGTAGCAGAGGAACAAATTCCACAAAACAGGAGCAGACAAAGCGCCGCAGTATTCCAGAAATACATAATCCAAGTCATGTGCTTCACAAGCACACACTGGATCTATGTGGAAAATCATTTGTGCCAAAAACTCAACATCCATGTGTGCAGAACCCTACTGTTGTAACTTCAACAGTATGTAGTGCCCACTTACTAAATACTGACAATCATCTGTATGCCCAAAACCTACATGATCACAGTTTAACAATTCTGCACAATCCTATCACAAACTTCAGTTTTTCACATCTGATAATCACCCAATTACTGCAGCAACACTGTCTGAACACAATAAAAATATCACCTTGAACTATTTTCAATGGTAATAATTTTATTTCAATTAAAATTACTTTAGCCTTAAATATGTAGATTTAAATAAGCAGCAGCCAACCATTCTGAAATGCTGGTTAAAAAAAAAAAAAAAAAAAAAAAAGTCTCCTATGAACACAGAAAAACACCATTCTGTCTGCTGGGGGTGGGGGGTTTAAAAGCACCCTTAGAATGAAAGACATGACCAAGTCCAGGGACCACAACACCTGCTTTCAGGGTTTTCAGCAAACAAAAAAAAAAAAAAAAAAAAAAAAAAAAAAAAAAAAAACAGAACAGCTGTTGTCTATTCCCATAAGAGCATCATTTTTTTTTTTTTTTTTTTTAGACTAACCTGTCACTCCGAGCGAGATGTAAAGCCCTCACTGCTGCACTAGTGTCTCTCAGTGTAAAAGTACATTTAACCCATCGTCCTCTCAGCACTGTCTAGGTGGACAAGCAGACCGAATACTGATACAGCATCATTTTTCATTACTTTTTTATATTACAGCATTTAAATATCCAATTAAACCTGATTTTTTCATAAATTGTGTAAATTTAGAAAATTAGCATATCAACTTACATGAGCAGCAACAGATGTAAGGCATTAACACAACATAAAGTTAAAAAAAAAAACCAAGTGAGTGTTGTTTTCTATAGGTGGTGGTAGCCGTTCATGTTCACCGTGTCTGAAGAGTCTTTGGGCATGTGGCCCAGGAGAGGATCCCTCTCGCAAGTGATTCCTGTCACTGGAGGGGTCCTTGGAACATGAAGGGGAGTGATGAACAGTTAAGTAAATAAAATAAAAATATACTTGCATAGTAGTTATAAAAAGTAACCCACAGCCATAAACGGAGAAGAAATGAAAATGCCAGACTATATAACTACACTGCTGCACTTAAAATCTCACCTTTTTCTGGTTCCTTCAAAGAAGAAATACGCACCCAAAAGGAATGACTGAAAAAGAAGAAGAAAAAGCAAAAGGTCATTAAATTGGAGCGAGCGCATCTGGGTTTCATCAAACCAAATGAGCTGCTGAAGTTTCAGTTCCTATACTTGTCCCATACAGTAGTAAAAAAAAACACTTGTCCTTAGTCATAAGAATACCGTGGCACACTGATCCAGGCAGATGTTTAATGAGCCAGATCAGCAGTGAAATCTAGGAACTGTCAGGTGATTTTTGCTTACAGCTAGAAATCCAACTGCTCCCTCAATGGCAGAAGCCCACTCGAAGCTCAGCCTCTGCGTGACAAATCCCCCAAAGGTCGGGCCAAAGAACGTCCTTCACAAACAGAAACACAACGGCGTGAAAAAGCAGGAAAGTGCATAATATCAATGTGTGAAGAGACTAAGTGTCAAAAAATAACCATTAAATAATTGCCTGTGCAAATAACCATTAAAAAGAGGAACAAAGCAGAACAGAGAACGGCAAAAGTGTGCTATAATTTCAAGAACTGTTAAGTGACTAAGATTACCATTTCACAAAGGGGTGAAGTTAAAAGAGGAACTGAAATAAAGCGTTTAACCACACAAAGCCACAGCTGGAGGGGGGGCATAAGAACACATACCCAGCTGACCAGACTGCTCCAAAGAGCCCAGACACTAGTCCCAGTGTACTCAGCCCTTCCTCAAAGCCATTCTCACTGAAAAGAAGAATGGAAAACGCTGATAACAAAAGCTGATACACTGCTGGTAACAAAAGGGTCTCCTGGCTGCTAAAAACACACTCACTAGGCACAGGTGATGATCTCTGGGAAAATGGGGATACCAGTGAGACCCAGTGAAAACCCGATGATGGTCAGCATGAACACAAACAGCCACAGTTGGCTGGAGAAAGAGAAGGAAAAATCCTTAGTATACAGGACAAGTCATTGTTTAACTAAAATTGCTCACACACACATAATGATTAAAAGTAATTCTTGAAAAAAATAAAAAAAACTAACATTTCTGTAGAAAAAGTAAATCAGTACTAAATTGTGACAAATTTCCATAATGTATTTGTGAAAAGACATCTATAATAAACACTAATATATTAAAGACAACTGTAAAGGATCATTGTCCTCTTTAGATCCATTCATTCATCTTTGTCCACTGCAAAAGACATTTGTTGTTAAGCTGTATATGCTGCACTGCTGAACAGTGTGCACATATTTTTACATCAACATCTTTGGAGGTGCAGCTTTGAAGGCTTCCTAGAAATTCCAAATTGCTGGGGCTCTGAAGGATCATAAATTGATACGTCTGAAGCAATGAAGAGTTAGTGTTAATAGTTACTAGTGTTCTCATACACTGAGTTGCCAATTTATTAGGTACACCTATCTGTTACAGTTGCTGCGCCACCTTTGGTCCTCAGACCAGCATCTATTGGTCTGGGCATGGATTCTACAAGAAGCTGGATGCATCGTGCAGGAATGTGGAACTGTGTGGAAATGAATTTGTTGTGTAGTTGTTGCAAACTGAGTGGCTACACAATCTTGTTGCAAAAACACCCCCCTACCCCCACCCCAAAGATGCTACAAAGGATTGACAACCTGCTGAGAAAACTGATGCAGCGGAAACTCGCTGTCACCTTCCTGGAACCATTTGGTGATAATGAGCTGGGTGACAGGGTGAATTATTACACTGGAATTGTCCATCTGACTGTGCGTACACTGTAGCCACGAAGGGATAAACTTGGTCAGCAACCATGTTCAGATATCCTGTGTCATTCAGATGTCCTTCAGTGGGTACTGGGACCCTAGAAAAATGCTCCCCACACCATAACACTGCCACCACCAGCCACACCAAAGAGGACGCCTCCATGGATGCGTGGTGCTTTCGCCAAATTCTGACGTTTCCATCAGCAAGAGGCAAAAGGAACTGGGATTCATCTGACCAGGCAATTTCCCCCCCCCCCACTGCTCATTGATCCAGTTCTGATGATGCTCCTGTGCCCAATGCAGATGCACTTTCTTGTTCTTTACTGCCAGCATCAGCGCTCAACTCCATCTTCAACTGTAGCAATCCAATTGAGACAAAGGCCAATAAGTGGTGTTTTTGGTGATGACGTTCTGCACACTAACACTGATTTCAAATGTAATTTGCCTGGTTGACAGCCACCTGTTTGCTGCACGATACTAACCGGTCTTCTTTGACCTCTGATCCACAAACAGTTTTCTTCCACAGAATCACTGATACTTTTCTGCTTTTTGCACCACTCTTAGAAAGACTGCATGTGAAAATACCAGGAAAACAGGTGTCTGGGAGATTCTGGAACTGAGACAACTAGTGACACTCAACTAAAGACTAACTGGTGCTAGAAATGCTGTTCTCCCTGGTTTATACCACACACACCGTAGTCACATGTGTAACTTGTACAATTTGCATGAAGGCAGGGGGTGTACCTAATAACAGGCAACTCAATTTCATCTGAAGTGTTAATCTAAAATAATTAAGTTAGCAAACATTAGTGAAGCAGCGCTAGGTGCATGGGCAGAAAAGGGAACACAAACCCACCGGGGGATATGAAAAATGGGGGTTGGTCCTAACAAACAAAAGCCAACTGCCGTTCCCAGACCACCCAGGACCACCAGCCACTTCCTCACAGACTGTATGAATGACAAAAGTGGCATTTTGACTGATAAACAGCCAGAAAGCAACTCACTTCATGCATTTTCTTCTCTAAGTCCTTCATGAGGATGCTACACATTTGGTCACAACTAACTAGAAGACATTTCATCACATTTTCCCTTTTTAATCGAGAACAATTAAGCAATTCCACGACATTCTCTATAAGAAATGGCACCCATGGCATTCCAGGAGGGGTGAACAGACACCCACTGAGAGCAACAGTACATCATTGCACCACTGGGACGTTCACAAATGTTCCTAATCTTCAAATAAATGATTTCTACTTACAGGAAACTTGTCACTCACAACCCCCAGTAAAGGTGATGAAAGACAGTAGGGCAACGAGACGCCAAGCAAGAGAAGTCCAACGTAACCAGCGGACAGATTAAACTGTAAATACAAGATAAACGCCAAGTGAGTAATGCCATGTCACTGCCACCGGGTTATCATTAACAGCCGAACAAAGTTCTTCTTTGAAGAAAGGGCTGAACACTAGATTTTACACCCATAATGTTGTAATCGTAAAGATAGAAACTTATGTCTAAAGATCAGCTGTTAAGGCTAAACAAAGGTATTGTATGTCATCTTTGGTAATTAGCATTCTGAACCTTTATGTAATGTAAAATGTTTAAAGAATGAGATTTAAGAAGTTAAATGTTTTCCTGGTTTCTACTTTATTTGCAAGAGAATGTGAAAATGTGATTGTGTATGTGAATATAATTATTAGTATTTGGTATGTACATTATTTCTTTAACAGAAGATTATTTGCCAAATTCTTAGTATGGATGCCCAGCAGCATACCAGAAGAGCAATGTTAACACAAGGAATAGACTGGAAAACAGATACAAGTGGGTGCACCATCACCTGTGCCACAGCAAATATGGCGAGTGTTGCGTCAATGAAGCCTAATCCTGAGCTCAGGGTGAATATGACAAAGCAGAGCAGAAGGACTTTCGGGTGGGTGAACAAACGGATGAACGAGTCATTCACAGGAGTCGCTTCTGAAAAGTATAAATTGAATATTTAAATCTGCTTTCTTATATCATCTTACATTTTCTTGACTGTGAATTATGTCCCTCACAGAACTGAAT
Source organism: Heterotis niloticus (assembly GCA_018136845.1). NCBI lineage: Eukaryota > Metazoa > Chordata > Actinopteri > Osteoglossiformes > Osteoglossidae > Heterotis > Heterotis niloticus. The sequence continues at coordinate 12,202,904 of CM030901.1, read as the reverse complement.
TTGGGCTGAATGAGCAAGGTACTGTATGTAATGATTCAGTTGCTCAGTACTAACACATGTACATAAAACAAACAACAAAAAAAAAAAATAAATAAATAAAAAAAAAACAAAACAGCATACAAACTGCCAATGATATGCTAATAGATAGTGTACCCAGCATTCAATGGAAGAGCTAGTCAAGAGCTTTACTTAACTGATGTGAATTTATGCAACATGTAAATAAAATTATAATTCATATAACTAGCAATTTAATATTATGACTAAAGGGAGGGAAAAAAATCTTACCAAAGCTTGGCAAAATAAAAATGTTGAGCGTGACCATTAGGAGAACAAAACACCCCAAAGCCATGAATGGGACTTCATATCCAAATGACTGGTACAGAAGTCCACCCATTGGAGGTCCCATTATTAAGCCAAGTCCAGTAAAGACCTCCAAACTGCCCTGTTAAAACATATATACAGCATCAGAAGTAGCAGATGTAAGAGTATAAAGTACTCACACATTGCCGAGAAACTCTCACATTCAGAATCAAATTAGTTTGCACAAGTCTGATTTTCACCTGGACAGCAACACAAAAGGCTAAATATTCATTGTTTACTGACCACTGTAGTAGAAAGGTCAGCCTAGCCAAGAAACAGAGCGTGAGGAAGGCTACACCCTGAGTGGGACATGCATGCATGCACGCACACACACACATGCAATGGGCAGCGCAGTCACCAATCTATCAGAAACATACGGTATGTCTTTTGACTGTAGGGAAAAAAAAAAAAAAAAACTCAAACGAAAGGAAAGAAAGCAGGCAAAATCCACATCAGTCCAGGAGCTACGATGCTATATGCCACAAGACTAAATTTATTTAGGTACCTGAACTGCAGTACAGTACAGTACATTAAAGGTCTCTGTTACCCCAAGGGTTAAGAGGTGTTAAAAGAGAACCTAGCCATGGAACAGTGTGGCATCCTTTGAGGACCAGGCCCAAGTGCCTGCTGTGTACGTATTGTAGCGTACTGTGCTGCAGGAAGAGACACACACACACACTCTCTCTCTCTCTACAGGACCAAGTATTTAAACATTCAACTTCTATTCACCAGAGAATATAAGCAATGGGAGGGCAAAATTACAACTACCGGTTATGACAAGCATAGGAAAAATAACCAGAACCAACTAGTATGGATTGTTTGTTTAAATCGTACTTACCATAACCGTTGCTATATTGTTGGGGAACACCTTTGCAATAACAGCAAAAGAGGAGGTCATAGCAGCAGAAAATCCAACAGCATCTATCGATCTTATGATGAAGCACATTACTATGAATGTATTGGTTCCAGGACATCTGTCAAGCAGACTAAAAATTTAAAAAGTCAGTTAGGCATGGATGCCTTGCACTCATGACACATAAACAGGTTTAAAAATCTGCTAAATATCCATGCATATATTAACTCTGCACCAAATTTTAAAACTTGAGCAAATAGCAAAAACTGAAAGGATTTAGAACAGGATTTTATAAAGCATTTAAACATCCAGCATTCATGAAATATAACCACACTGTGCAGTATCACTATGATGGCTATTGTAATGGGGGATTAGACTTACCCAAACAAAATAGTACAAACTGAAGACACAAACAATCCTGAAATTAGCATAAATTTTGGTCCAATTTGTACAATCTGAAAAAGAAAATTATTTAAAGTTTAAAGCAATGCATAACTTATCCTGTATTACAAACTCTGCACAAGTAAAAGGTTATTTTTTCTACGCTTAACAAATATACAATATACTTAAGCTGAAGAACATCAAATATAATGAAGCCATGTTATTCAACAAGTAAATAACATAAACCAGCATTAGAAGCTTAATTTAATGTCACTTATCTAGTGTATAGGATGTGCATCAGGTCATATTACATAAGACTTGTATGGCAGAACTTACATATTTACCCAGGACTAGAGATGCCACCAAGTTGCACAAGGCATAACACCCAAATATAAGACCAATAACTGTTTGACTCACTCCTTTTTTCTCTGCCTGCCAAAAAAAAAAAAAAAAAAACAAGTGAAAAATGCTGCAAATTGGAGTTGTATTATAATATTACAGTGGTGAAAACCCAACAAAACCCATTTAGGGGGAAGGGAGGATATGTTCAAGGGTTATACATTACACATTTATATTCTATTTAGGTTATCAGAGGCAAGAAAATGTTCTTTCACTTACATAAATAAAAAGGCTTCATAGATGAGGTTACTTTGGTGACACAAAGTGAGTTCACTTTGATCGAGTTTATTTGTAAAGCTGCACACGTGAGTAAAGCTGGTTCGTCTATCCTTCTGTTCTTAGTAAGATTATGGCTAGAAAACTGAAACGGATTTTTTATGAAAGATACAAAAAAAAGTATGTGTGCGTGTGTGTATACATACATACATATACGCACACTCTTTTTTTTTTTTTTTTACATGAGATTATCTCAGTGCAATACAGCCACAATGTGAGCTGCATTGTATTAAACTGCTGAATATCTGCTGTGTCGTATGACCCCATGTGATACTGTTGAGGGGTTACTCCACTTACAAACCGTGGTAGCAATAACAAGGAGCCCATAGAAAATGTCTGGTCCAGCAGGACAAAGTACAACTGTCAGCAGGGTCCATAAAGGTGCTTTATTCCTCTTTACACTTTAAAGATATGCAATGTTTCATGGTGTCACAATTAACCCCAACAGTGATTACCTCATTGGGGAAAAACGGTCCTAATATTGAATAGCAGATCATTGAGCAGAAATTCACAGAAGCCATTGAGATGAGAGTGAGGATCTGCCGCCTGGACATCTTCTGAGAGGCCCCGGTGGAGCCTCCCATTGCATCCAGCTCTGCTTGATAGTGACAACCAAAAAAAGTTTATAGTGGAAAAAGCGCAGTAAAACCAAAGGGATCAAACTGATTCATACCCGGAGAGATCAGTGGGGAAACGGGTCATTGTGGGGATTTGCGCGGTTTCACTGCGATCCAATCCGGGCGAGCCATTAATAATTCACACAATTCAGTGGAGCTTGTTCCCAACTCAAGGGCAACGTCTTACAAGTGACAACATAAATAGCAAACGAACTTTTGTAAAAAGATAACTTTTCACATTTCTATTACTCTACAGAGTGGTAAAGTGAACTATAACGAACTGGCCACAGAAGAAAAGTGAAGTTTTTGGGACCTGCGTGCTGGATGTTGAGGGAGTCCGTGAAGCGGCGGTCGAACCCGGGTTCGTCCTCCTCGTCCATGGCGCCGGTCGCAGTCTCCACCTGACCTGACCTCCTTCCGAAATAATTTAATTCAATGCAATTCAATTTAAACAGAATTCAAACGACACGGGCAACAAACCGCCTAACGCCGCCGGTGCGGACTCCCACGAGTCCCCCCCGCGCGAGACGCTCCTTATACCCACTGTGCGCGTGCGCCGCGTTACGTAACGGAGCCTCACCGGAGGCGCGCGGAGCTCCGACACCGACTCGTTACGCGAGGGTGGGCGCCTTGCAAGAACGCTGCTTCCGGGGCAGCCTGCCGTTCCCCTTTTCAAAATGAAACACCGCAGTTATTATTCCTTATTACTCACAAAAGAAAGGCGAATGTGTGCATTTTATCATTACAGTAATCGAGTAATGTCCTGCCCCCACATTAAAGTTGAAACCGGCTAGTTGAGATGAGTGCAGATATGACTCAGGGTAAACTCCTTGCTCAAGGGAATTACACGGGCGAGTGGGCATGGAAACAACAAGCACTGGGGTACAGATTAACGTCCTTAACCATGCTATTGCCTGCCATCCCATTTTTCAGGCAGAAACGTCTGGTTTAGAAGGCATTTTACTTTTTTATTTTTAAACTGTGACCAAATATAATGTTAGATACCAAAAAAAGACACCTTCATAACACCTTAAGTGTTCAAGTGCTAGAATCTGGAAAAATAAGGGCAAGCGTGCAATTGTATGCAAACTACATGACTATGATACTTACAGAGTATTTTGTTTATGAAAGTGTTCAGTTCTTTTTCAGTCAGCATAGTAAGAGGGAAATAGAGCTAAACTGCCGAAGAGGTGCCACAACACGGGGTCGAACATCGAGTCAACATTTATTAGCGCTTCTCCCAGACATACAGTCAGGACACATGAGACCATGAAAGGAAAACAGAAATAAAAACACATCCTGTAGCATTTGCAACAGTTTTACTCCATCCTGATGAAACCTGTTTTCCAGCAGCGGTGACACAGCCATAATCAGGTTTCTATAAGATATGGGTTTAAAATGTGCAGTTAAACAGAAAAAAAGTGATTGGAATGTGTGTGTTAAAAGGCATGGTTCTAAGCTTTTTTGTCTGTTGATAGAAACAAACATTTTGTGAAGCAGATTCTGCTAAAATGGTGAAAGTGCAAAGTCAGGTGACAAACACAGTCAGCTGTAGGTTATAAACACATCTGACTATTTTACCGTTGTTTTCTTTGTCAAATTATTCTCATACCAGTAATAACACTTCATTCATTATTGTAAAATACTAATTTGACCATCACTGGTGAAATATTCATAAATAAATACTCTGAATTGGTGTTTGCATTTTCACCAAAGAAAACAATCTGTATATTCAGTTAAAACACAGACAAAGCTGTTCAACCTTACAATTAACGCAGAGTTATTCGACAAAAACTCCCTGTGCTACGACACTTGAACACAGCATGTACTGTACATGTTCTGCACGTATTTATTTCTTTCTGCTGCAACACACATCTGGTGTCTAGGCCTCACAAAGCGTAGGTGGCTAATACAGTGTTCCTAGCATACAATAAAAATGAATATGAATAATGAATGTTACAAAGGGACCTTTTAGTGGAACAATACAGTTCTCGCTATTTAATATTACCTCTAAAATTGCAGTCAAAAGATGAGACATCCCTTAAAATATATTGCACAGGTAAACAGCTGTTACAAGGTAACCATACACAATGTAGCTTATATTATTTCTGAAATCTCATATGAGCTCAAGAACAGTAAATGCGTGACTTTTTGAGGCCTCGGCAATCAATCTACACCGTATCTATACATATATTACTTTTGCACACGGAAATCTACCTGGATGATTGTCAGCAATGATGATGAAAGCACTGCATTGATTGCGGACTCACTGTACAGTTTCTGAAATATACATAAAACGTTAAAGAAACAAAGGCAAAATCTGTTATGTAAAATCAAATTAATGCAGCCTAAAGCATGTGGACTAAATATCAGTTTTCAGAGAAACCTACTTCAGGCTAAAAGACTTTTTTTTTTTTAATCAGTATAATAGTATAAGATAGTCTTCATCAGTGATCAGTAACTACTTATAAAGTCAGGGTTTAAGTAAAAACAAAAAACAAACATGAACAAGGTATGCTTTACTTTCCCTGCCTGCGGAAACTTGTATATATGGAAAAAAACATAGCATGGGTACACAAGTATTAATTAAAAATAAATATATAAAGGGTATAATTTTACAAATTATTTTCAGGTGCTTACATATCATATATTTTACACAAGAATTTATTACATTGATAGAGAGATAAAAAACTTAAGTATTGCAAACAGGATGCCTTTTCAAAGTGACTAAAGCATTTTTCTGAAAAAAGGTGTTGTGTAAAAGACGGTCCAAGAGGAAGCAGGAAACCTGCGCAGACAGGGTGAGAGTGAGCAGCGTGCGCTATCACAGCGTGAGAATGTTGCCCATCTCTGACCTTGAGAGTTTCACATTGTCCCGGATGAACAAACATGTCAATGTCTAATTCAGATTGTCTCAGCATACACCATAAATTCACTGCTTTCAAGGTCATTTCCTCCTGCCATTCATTGCAATTTGCTTTAATATTTTCACTTTTTTCAGGCTACATGCTAATTCAACATGGCAATGTCATACATTTTTCAAACATATTAAGACAGCAGCCTAAATATAAAATGAAAGAAAAAGCAAACAGATACATATTACTGTATGAAAGTCTGAAATGACACTGGTGAATTATGTGCAAAGATTTTAGGTGCCTTGCTTGTACATCACGTGGCAATAAGTCATTAACTTCACAGAAGTGACAGGAGATTAAAAATTTATCAATATGCATTTTTAAAACAATATTTTAAAACAAGTGCCTGTAAAGTAGTAACTATGATATTAAAAATAATTAAAAAGCACATTGAAATGATTTTAACAAAAATCAGTAAAAAAGAAAAGAATGTTAACTCCAGCTTGTTTAAACAAGCACTCTGACCAGTTGCTGTCTGGTCCAGATTTAAAAAAATACAATATTACACATGTAATACAGGGTGATTTAAAAAGAACTGAACACTTTCATGAATTTATTTCCCAATAACTGAGTATCACATGAACATGTAGTATATTGAGTGTTTAAGTTCTTTTTTTAATCACTCTGTATTTGGTCTGTATCGTGTTTTCTGACACTTGTACAAAGCACCGATGTGTTGATCATGAGACAAGATATCCAAAAGAATTTGAGCAATGAAATCACTTTAAATGTCACCAAATTTTCCTCTCTAAATAAAAAAAAAAAGGATTTTTTTTTAAACCATATTTTCAGCTGAAACAATATCAATCAATATTTTACCAGGTTAACTGATTCTGTAACAGAAATAGACAGTAAAAACAAAACAAACCTCAACACTTAACATTACCATTTCTATATTAGCTTTCAAATAAAACTTTTTATATGGACCATGTGTAAAAGGAAATTTTATAGAAATATTTGGCACTAAGCACTTTATTACTGGGCTGAATATTAAAGCTTTCATATATACACTATGATTGAGCAAGCAAATAGTTTGGTCATGTCATTTGATTAATCAAAATACTAAAAATAGAGGTAATGGGATAAAAATTTCTCTGTCATGTGGCTAATAATTACAAGCTTTCCTGTTCCTTAGCAGTTGCAGTCTAGTGATATACAACAACGCTGTGCAAATTCCCCTGGCTGTTATGGACTGCGTCTTTGGACATGTAAAAATTAAGGTCATTCAGACACCAACACACAACCTCTTGTGTTCCCATAAAGTGAAAATATATCAGTTAAAAGTGCTGAAGTCAATTGAAAGTGCGCTAAGTCACATTTCCAAGACAACAATAAACTCTAAATCACAGATGCATAAAAGTAATACTTTTAAAATACACCAAACACAATATACACATTTAATGTGTATTTCCTATTATTACAGTAGTTTAAGAAGGTTGCTATTTCTCTTCAGTGCCCAGTATCAGCTGTACGGTGTTGCACTCACTTAATAAACGGTTGTGCTAAATGAAAGTTTAGTGATGATCTAAAAAACTAAAAAAACAGTAGCTGTAGAAATAATAAAGTTACATAAGGCAGCCTGTAAACAGGGCAGCTGTTCCACCAGCTTCTATACATTTAAGCAGCATAAAAATTGAAGAGTAATTGCGATAAGCTAAGCCTGTATCCCTCACACAAGAATGCGAACCATCCATCAGCACCCGTCCCACCCCCAAATCATTCCCATTACCAAACTGCATATACAGCCCTCCTCTTATGGCAGCATAAGGAACCTTCAATGCCATTCCAAATTTGCTGTTGGATTACAGGAATGGCCTCTTCATTTAAGCCGCTGGGTGACATTAGCCAGAGCCACAGCAAAGGCCTGCACAGCTGAGAACGGGTACTGAAAGTCCAGGATGTAGGCGTTGCCATCTATTCTGCCAAACTGCATTACCTACAAAATGGAACAGAACAAAATTACTGCTAAAAATTAAAACATAAACACAGTATGTCAAACAGATACAGTGCTGGTCAAAAGTTGACTACTTTGAATGCTTCGGGGAAAAAAAAACTAGTTTTCACTAAATGTTTTATTGTTTGTTGACACCCAATTACATTAAATTACTGGAAAATATACTTAATTTTCTCATCCTATTTACAGATGAAACTATGTTTATAGGGTAAACTGAAAACAATCCACATACTTGTCTGCCTTCCAACTCGATCTGAAAGTTCTTAGCCGACTCCTGTGTGACCCTTCCTCCGAAATCCAGCTGGTAGACTTGTGTCGCCTCGTTCCATAGGGGCTGCTTGTTAGCCATGATGTACACAAAGCCCTGGCTGCCCAGGCCTCTGTCCTCCTTCTCATTAGCTTTACGGCACTTGATCTCCTCCAGCTCGTTGGTGGTGCGTGGACTGCGCTTGCTCTTCCAACCCTTTTTCCCACTCTGGCTCTGGTTCATGAGTTCATCTCCACTGACAAACAACTCCGGCTCACTCTCTGAACTGTCCTGAAACTCATTGGTCTTGTTCAACTTTTTGGCCTTCTGCTGCTCCTTCTGGCTCTTGGGCTTCTTCTTTTCCCGGCTGAGGCTCGGACTTGACATGAGAGTGTTGAAGTCCCCGAGCACCCGGCCCTCTTTCTTTCCTTTGCCCTGAGCCACGGCTGCAACAGTAGCCTCATCTGCTTGGCTGTCTAGGCTTCTGCGGCTCTTTTTTCCAAATTCATCTGCCCTTTGAGACATTGGGCTTTCATTCAGAGGCAACACCTCCTGGAGAGTTTCACTAGCTTCTGCCATAGCTTCTGAGAAACTGAGGTGATTTTGGACATCTGCAGAAGGAGCAGGAGAGAGCTCTGGTTTCTCTACTACCTGGTGGGATTTACTGGGAAGGGTATCTGTAGAATTTGGCATTGGTGGGCAAGGGCTGTAGATGTTCCACGGATGAATTGGTGTTGGGGGCAACTGTAGTCCAGTGCAGGAGCTAGCGCCTGGGTATATAGGTGGCAATGAACAACAGGATAAGTTGGCTAAATTTGGCGGGTAGCCAGGTGGTAATACCATAGTCGGCTCCTGCTGAGTGAAGGGGAGAGGAGGCACAACTTCTTTGAGAGGGCAAGCCTGTGGAGCAGAAGACTGCATTGCCTGGATCGAAGGTCCAGTATAACCTGCACCTGGAGGAAAGGGCAAGGGGATTTGGTAACCTGACTGGAAAGTGGCAGCACTAAGACTTGTGGGAGACTGTGGGGGAAGGTCAAAGGGCAGCCGGGACACATTTAGGTGCTGATCTGGGTTGAGGATGATTTGCGGCGGTTTGTGAGGCCCACCAGGCCCAGTCAAGGCCGTTTGTTCCCGAGGAACCCAGATCTCTTCAGCGGCAGCAGCATCCCATTGGTAAGGAGGGGGTCGTTTCAGTGTCAAACTCACGTCGCCGAGGGTTAAGTGGCGGATAGACTTCTCCAAGTGACACTGCTGACTCAGCTCCTCATCCTCTGTAAAGGCAGAATTAATGTACTCTGTCCTGTCTCTCCCATTCTCAAGAGGACTAAGCAAGTTATAGGAGGATTGCGAGGTCAGAGGTGAAGTGCTGTTTGAATGCACAACAATCGTGCTGAGATGGGCACCATTACTTAGTGAAAAATCTGGCTTTATTATAGTTCCACCTGTAATACCATTACTGTTGCTACTATTACTTGTACCACTGCCATTAACATTGGCACTAGTGCTGCTTCCATTACTACTACACTGACTACAAGTGTGCAATCCTTTGGATATCCTCTGATGGTAGGAGGCTGCTAGAACTCTGTTAACCTTGGACTTAGTTGGCAAGGTTTTAGCAGAGATCTGAGGGACCTTCAAGGTTCCATCTCTGGGGTTGCGCTGCAACGTAGCATGAATAAGTCCGGCATCCAATTGTGAGGCAGGACTCCGTCCAGAACTTGCCTGGTCAGGATATGGTGGGGGATCCCTGCTGGGTATTGAGTATCGTGGTATTGTGAGACGATTGAGAGTGGCAGAAGTATATGGAAGCTGCACTTTTTTTTTCTCAGAGGTTACCCTCATAGTAGCTGAACTTCCCGGTCCCTGAAGAGAGTACATGCTTGAATTATACACCAGCCGTGTGCGAGGACGACACACCTCCTCCACATTACCGCTACTGTCAAAGGTTGTTATTCTTTCATAGCCTACAGGGGTCTGGTACTGGGAAGCAACGGGATACAGCAAAAAGTCTTTTTTTAGGCAAAGGTCTAAATGAGGTTGGGTAGTGTTGCTGCTGCTGGGGCTTGCTGAGCTTATAGAAACAGCAGATGCCACTGTGCCTGGATAAGGTGGTGGAGGGTTCATTTTGCTGATCTCCAGAGGGGCACTGAAGATCATCGTGTCTCCTTCAGGAAGTAAAGGGACAGAGTGTGGTGATTTGATTTTCAGCTGATGCTCTTGCTCCCTCCTCTCTAATCCATGTTCATCAGTAAAGCGGGGGATTTGTATCACCACCTGTGGCTGAGGCAAAGCAACTTGGGGATGACTAGTTACCATGGGGGGCAGAGGAATTTGGAGCTTAAGCTGCTGCATCTGTTGGTGTTGCTGCTGCATTTGCTGATGCTGCTGCTGCATTTGCTGATGCTGCTGCTGCATTTGCTGATGCTGCTGTTGCACTTGCTGTTGCTGCTGCCTCATCTCTTGAATCTGTTGCTGAATTTGTTGCTGTTGCTGCTGAATTTGCTGTTGTTGCAGCTTCAACTGTTGTTGCTGTAACCGATGTTTCATTTGCTGTTGTTGCAGCTGTTGCTGCATTGGCTGCTGTTGTTGAAACTGTTGCTGTATTTGCTGGTTCTGTAACTGATACTGAAAATGTTGTTGCTTCTGTTGTTGCTTCTGCTTCACTTGCTGCTGCTGCTGCAATTGTTGCTGCTGCTGAATTTGATGTTGATGCTGCAACATTTGTTGCTGATGCTGTTGCATTTGTTGATGCTGCTGTTGCATTTGTTGATGCTGCTGTTGCATTTGTTGATGCTGCTGCATCTGTTGATGCTGCATCTGTTGATGCTGTTGTTGCATCTGTTGATGCTGTTGTTGCATCTGTTGATGCTGCTGAATCTGTTGATGCTGCTGCTGCATTTGTTGATGTGTTTGCTGCTGCATTTGTTGATGTGGTTGCATTTGTTGTTGATGCTGCTGCTGAATGTGCTGTTGCTGTTGTTGAATTTGTTGTTGATGCTGTTGTTGACGCTGATGCTGCTGAATCTGCTGTTGATGAGGGGGCTGAAGCCCAACTAGAAGACGTCCCATCTCTAACCCATTGAAGGTGACTTGACCAGGATTGGGGTATCTGGTAGACATACTGTACTGTGCTGTTCCAGCATCCTGACTGCGTGCAGAGACTCCTGAAATGGCAGCTGCACTGGCAGTGGCATTGGTCAGAACATCTAGCTGGACATTCTGACTTGCCAGTAGGGACTGCACAAGCCCGATGCTCTGAGTGGGAGACATAGCCTGGGCAGGGCTGTGGATCGGAGCGATAGGGATGTTGACCGTACATGGAGGATTGTCATCAGCTACTCCAGAGGGACCTGTGACTGGGCATACCAATATAGAATCACAATGACTATAGTATAGCAAGCTAATGTACAGTAGTGGCCCCGTATCCAGCAGTAATACGTTTTAAGACCTACCGCAGTTACGTGAAACCACGGATAATACCGAATGCTATATATTAATGCGAACAGCGAGAATGCTAGAAGCAGAATGGAGGTTCTGCGGGAAAGTGTGGGTATGGGGACAAAGGAAGATGAGCCAAGCACTGGGCACGTTTGGGCTGCTGGATTTCACCATGTTACAGCCCATTCTCGCTTGGCACATGTTTTGAAACTTACAAACCGTTTATTTATTTCATTTTCCAATTTTTTTTTGGGCTGCGGTAAACCGCAGATAGCTGAAATTGCAGATACTGAATTAGCGAATACGAGGATACTACTGTAGTAATCTTTAATCAAGATCATGTATAAGTGACAATACAAATAAAAATGAAAAATCTATCCATCCATCAATCCATCTTTACATTTATTAATTTAACACTAATTATTAACTTTAACATCAAATTGGCCAGGAGATTATCTCGGAGTCGATGTCATGTTCTCAGGTCATTTTATATTGAACAGTTCACTGCAAACTCATGTTTTGGTATGAGCAGATTGATGGCTGAAATGCATTACACATTATACAAAGATCAAATTTCAATTTTTTAAAAAGTATTTTCCTAAAATTTTACTAGAATGTTGCAGATCCTGTTATTTACCTGGCAAATCATCCTCATCCTCACTAAAGACATTGTGATTAAAAACAGGGAGACTCATTAAGTCTAGAGAAATCTTGCGCACTTCTGGCAGGTAAATGGTCATCTGTCGGGGCTGGAGGTGAAGTAAACTTGTCTTGTATATTACTGAAAAGAAACAAATTTTAAATTGTGGCTCAAAAATCATTATGTAAATTATTCTTTAAGGGTAGAGTACAATATCATGTATTACCTGCACCAAGGTTTGTTGGCAAAAAGGAAGCAAGTCCAACAATCTTAAACTTGGTGCCCCAAATATTAGATGTCACCTGAGCAAGGTAATTATGCTGTACAACAAAGAAAATTGGGAAAAAAGTTATTTCAAAAACCTCAAAAGGAATAACATGGTAATCTGTATTATACGTTATTTCTTCTTTTTTTTTTAAAGGAGTCCTAATGCATAATTTGCCACAGGGCAATACCTCAGAGATGTCATCTATGGGAAACTCTTTGCGTGTAAGGCCAGGGGAGCCAATGGAGGATTTCCGAGCAGGTAACCGGGGTGAACGAGATATTTCCTGTGCAGCCCTGGAAAGCTTTGGGGATTTTCTTGCATCAATATTGATTCTGTTGAAAAAAAGATCAACCATTAACAACAGTAAGAATTCATTCCACAGCATTACAGAGGAACAAATTATTGTCTGCTTTAAAATGTAAATACCTAGAAAGTTTAGGAGACTTGCTTCCCCGTGACATCTTGGATGACTTCTTTCCAACCCAATCATCATTGAGCTCATTATCACTAGAGTCTGAGCAGTTACAACTGTCAATCATGGAGGAAATAAGGCTGTTTCCATACACCTCATCTAGAAGTGCAAAAGACAAAAGGTTGAGGAAAAACAAGTATGAGTTTTGAGGGACTGTTCTTTATAAAATAGGATTACAGGATTTAGAGAACTATGTTAGGTAATAGATCATTAATAATCTAAAGTTGATAATGAATTGGTTTTTACCAATAAATACTTAGACGTAAACCGAGGCTAAACTATCTCATCTGTACCAGAATTAGGTGTACATTACTAAAGTCACCCCCTGAAGACCCTCTGTTGGTCATCTGCCACCAAATCTCACTATACATCCAACCTGCTTTGAAGTTTTCCTTGGGGTCCATGATGACAAACTCCGGGCGTAGCTTGCTGATGCGACGGCCCTTGAGGATGGGCACCAGACCTCCTAGGTACTCTAGGTAGAGGGTGTAGCAAGGACCGCCCTCATCGGGACAGTCCTCTGTGCGCTTCATGGTGCAGTGAAGCCGCTCGTTGCCCGCAGTGGGGTAGCTCACAAAATCACGCATGTTGTTGGGGTCAGGAATGGGAGGCTGGGGATCACAAAGGTGTATGAAATAAGTGCTCCTGAGACACAGCAGTCACTCAGTGTGTGCTATGGATCAGCTCTGGCAGGGTGAGAATTAATGCAGAAAATATTCACAAGAGGCTTTATAGATTAGTGTAAATGTTCTACTGAATACACTGAAAATTTTTTCCTCATATCCACATTAAGTTTTTTTAAGCCATTCCTGGGTACCTCTTCTCCTGTCACAACGTACAGCCTCTGCTAACCTACTAACTAGCACCTTGCCATTTACTGTATATTCCCGTCCCTCTCCTCCCTCCTGAATCAATTCATCAGCCTTACCTTAATGGTAGGAATAAAAGCAGTCGTGACATAGGAGCAGAGGCGGGAAGGCATGTTGAGTTTGCCGATGTCCTTCTCTTCACGCAGGACACTGGCAATTCCCTGCTGACACAACAGCTGCAGGCTAGCAACTCGGTGCTCCACCCGCACCACATGCAATGCTGGGCCACATGCCAGGAAGAGCCGAGAATCGCGGTGGCCCCAGCACACAGTGGTGATCGGCCTCTGGAATTGAAGTAGCAAACATTATTCAACAGTTGAGGCAACATTAAATAAAAAATGTATGTATTGTTTGTTTATCTATGACAGATAGAGCCAGATAAGCAGAGAGAGATACACAGATGGGAAGAGTGGTATGTATGTATGTATGTATGTATGTATGTAGGTATGTATGTATGTAACTAGCAAGATAGCTAGATAAATTGATAAACAGGTAGATAGATCGACAGATAACTAGAAAGACACTGAAGAAAACTGCATAATGCCTTGACTAGAGTAAAGCTGCACTACTGTAAGTAAGCATTTTTACCTGTGCAGGTGTCTCCAGAGTGTATATGTGCTCCCCATGGACGTTGTAAAACTTAACAAGTACGTTTTTCACCAAGGAGATACAGGCCAAGTCTGTGGGAAGGCTGTGCCTCTCCATGCCAGCCACAGCCAAGAGGTCTCCCTGAGAGCACCACTGCGCCACCACATCTGTGAAGAGGCAGTGCGGTTAGAATGTGGTGGAGAAGACCTGCATGCACAGAATTCAGAGGCAGTGCTCACACACAGCACATCATTCCTTGGCATATCTTCTATTTGCGACACAACTGACAGAAGCTTAAAGCGTGCATCACTAAGAATCTAATTACCAAATTATAAAATTATTTTCTGTAAGACTGTAAATTACCTAGGAATATATAAAGGTAAAACACACAGCATAAATATTGACATCTTTTCTAATTTACATAATCCCTGTGGCTCAAACTGTTTTCTTGCACATTAATCCATGATAGGGTATTTTTACATCAAACACAAACTGACACATATTTTAGAGTTTATGTTTTAAACTGGGAATTCTCACCTCTGAGCCCTGAGCGAATAATGATAGGAGAGAGGTCGTCATAGTTGTTCATCAAACTGATGTTCCAGGAAGTGAAGGTGACTGTGAGAAGAGGCTTCTGGGTGTGCGCTGGGGAAAGGTAAGTGATGTAAACCATTCAGGATTATGGCTGTACGCAAGTTAACACTAAGTTTGCCATGTCCCATGGTCAGGTTGTAGATTTGAGGACATCTGGATCGCATTCACACAGGAGCAGAGCAGATACCTTGTTGTTTGCTGTGTTCATCAGAGTCAGTGTCGCTCTCACTGCTGTCCTCCATTAGGAAGTTCGGGTAGTTCCAGGACATGCCAACAATGCCATCCAGCTCGTGCAGCAGGACATGGGCGAGCATGCGGCCGTGGCAGTCCATGACGATCACCTGGCCATCAGCCGTTCCAAACAGAACCTGGAACCAAACGGAACATGTTCCGTGCAGAGACCTAAGCATTGAGTTTTTCCTCGTGAGGTTCTGCGTGACCTGCAGGTCATAATCTTCACATTTGTTCCCATACTAATTTAGGCTGCACCACTAGACATTCATAACACAAGCAGCAATCAGCCAGTGCTTCCAAGTCAAACATACTGGACGTTTTTTTTTATACTTGTGCAAGACAGCATTATTTCAGCCAAATACATCACAGCTGCTTTGAAAGGTTGCCAAAGGCAGACTGTAAGCATAGTAACACACACACACATACACACACTGAAGTCACACTGAACAAAATTGTCTTCACCTGCATTAAGCAAATATTGGCCACAAAATTTTTATGGCATACAGTGCATGTTTTGCATCAAAAGACTAGTGTTTTAGTTTTTTCAGTTGTCTCTAAAAAGTAAAAGCATGTTGAGGATTTTCTGGGAGATGTAGTGTTTTTAAAATCATTATGAATTCTCACCAGGATGGCTCAGTAAATGAACATTTTATATAATGTATTCAGTAGGTATGTCCATACATTTGTATGATTCATATTGGGAGACAGTTTAAATTCATATTTCTCTAAAATGTGTGAGAGAATCATATGGCAATTGGTGTCAAGACTGCTTTAAAGCTGGCATATTAATATTTAATATATAAATTATAAAGAAGAAAAAGACAGCATAACTGCAGAAGGACCAGTAATGGCTGCTACAGTGTAAATGTTGGGAAAATCAAGTTATAATCATATTCTTACAGGGCACAAATGGAGGAGTACAGTCAAATGAGTACGCACCTCAGTTTAATGGATAAAACAAAATGTACACACTATTTGGAACTGTAAATTCAAACTTAAATGAAACACCAAAATGACTGATCTTTGTTGTGCACTATGTGGTGTAATTAATATGCAATTATGTAATGCTATAGAAGGTATAAGTCCATGTAACTGTATTTGGAATAAAAACTAAGACTTCAATAATACACCTTAAATGATGGTTTGATTTTACAAAACCTGTATACAACAATAATGATGACTGAATAAAATAAGTATGATATCAGATGCTGGAAATACATCCAAGAACAAAACACAAGAAAAAAATTGAGAGAATATTTATTGGTGGGGGTGACGGCTAAAGAAACAGATGAAACAAATACTTACAAGCAATACAACCAAAGAACAAAAACATGCAAATGCGAGATGAAATTCAATATTTTCACTTAAATGTTTTCTTGTTTTAAAAATGGTAACCAGTACAATAACACATTCATACCAATAAACACATTTTAAAAAATGATCAACATAAACCATTGTTTAACTTACATTTTTAACATAATGTAAATCTCAACGTAAGAAAATGTGGAACTAACAAATCTTGTTGCATTTTTCCATAATCTTGAGCACATCTTGGGTGCCTTAACTCCAACATATGCAGTATACACGCTGCAGTGACAGAATGCCTCTCAGCACTTATCTAAACAAAATAAAGGTCAAATTCTGCTTATTTTGTTCCTTACCTTCAGAAGACATCCTCTGAAAGCAGCACAGAGATTAATTACCTGCTGATCATCAGGGGTCCAAATCCCACAGGTGATCTGGCTTTCCAGGTTGATCTCCGAAGACCAATGTCTCTGACCACTGACCGAGCCGACCAGAACAAAACCATCCCGGTAGGAGATGAGCGCCTGAGTCCCATCATGCGACCAGGTGAAGTCACTCACCTTGGGAACAGACATGTTTCCCATCATTGGATCCTTTGCACCAATTACAACACAGAGTACACTTTTTAAAGCAGGAAAAACATAAGCCTATTAATATGATATTAGTATTCAATGCAGTTTCAATATTTTATACTAAGTATGTTTATGCTTCAGGATTACATGATTAAAAATGACTTTAAGAATGGAAGTTCCTTTGTCACTGGTTTACCTTCACATGCTTAAGGAACCATTAAAATTGCAGTTTTGTGTTCAGTAAATTTCAGTGTTTTATATTTCGAGGAGGTGAACAAATACACAATACTATTATTATTTTCTTCAAAGCACATATTTTAATTTTCAGCACACTGCTCATCAGGCACAAAGTCCTGCCAGATTTGCCATTCTAGGGTTTTTCCGTCCCTTCATCCCAGCCACATCCACTCTTTCAGTTGAATCCATTTGTCGGTTTCTCCTTCCTAAAAATAATCTCCAGACAGTTGTGTAACACACATACACACACGCGCGTGCACGCAAAAAAAAGAAAAAAAAAAAGAAAAAAAAAAAAAACATCACAAGCAATAAGTGTTTCACCTGTGCGCCACGATCATTCACCAGCTCTACGGACCAGCGGCCCTCATACTGGATCCAAACAAATATTCCTCCATCCTGATCACATGTCGCCAGCTTCTGAAAAGGTTCATTCCAGCGAACCAAGACAACCTGAAATTGACAGGGTGATTGCTTAGTCTACAAAATAATCTATTTCCACAGTTTTTCATTTATACTTTCTTTTATTTGTGTTTGGGTGTGTGTATATATTTATTTATTAAATATATAAGTTAACAAAGCAGTGGAGAAGGGCTACAGAGGAGGAAAGACAAGGAATAGAGGTGTTGCAGGAGGAAATTATAAATAGACTGAGGGTGTTTAGAAGAGCAGAACACTTGAGGAGGAAGAGGAAAGAGAGGACCATGGCTGCTTTTTATGAGGATCTCTTTAAATTTGTTAAAGGCTTGTTTAGTCAAGAAAGGAAGGGGAAACTAGAGGTGTCAAAGCAGGAGTTAGAAGGATATTTAAAGAGCACATATTCAAGTGCAGGAGAGGATGGGGAGAGGGGCCTCCCATTAGACATGACACCACTAGGGGAGTTAGAGCATAGGTTAGATTTTAGTCCACCAAAGTGAGGTTCAGGGCAGTGGTAAGGCACGCAAAGGCCTCATCTGCCCCAGGGCTGAATGGGGTCCCCTACACGGTATATAAATGTGCACCTGATGTTCTTAGGTTTTTGTGGAGGCTTTTTAAAGTAGTGTGGAGGAAGCAGGTGATTTTGAGGGCCTGGCATAGGGCAGGGGGATATTTATACCAAAAGAGAAGGAATCTATAGAGGTAGGGCAGTTTAGGCCAATATGCTTGTTATACGTGGAAGGTAAGATATTCATTAGCGTACTGGCACAGAGGTTGTCGGATTATTTGGAGAAGAACAGGCTAATTGATACCACAGTCCAGAAGACAGGAGTCCCAGGTTTATCAAGATGCTTAGACCACACTAGTGCAATATGGCATCAGATTCAAGAAGCTAAGCGTGAGAAAAGGGACTTGGATGTGGTGTTTATAGATCTAGCGAATGCCTTTGGCTCTGTATCACATAGTCTTATCTGGAGCACGTTTGACTTTTTTAGAGTTCCAGGCCAGATAGCTAATTTAGTGAAAGAACATTTTCGGGATGTTAGAATATGTTTTACCACAGCAGATTACACAAGAGCCTGGCAGAGGTTGGAAATGGGGATTATGGCAGGCTGCACCATCTCCCCACTAGCATTCACAATGGCAACAGAAATAGTAATTAGGGCTTCGTGTTGGGTGGTAGGGGAAGCGAGATGGCCAGATGGGCTCCGTCTTCTTCCAATTAGGGTCTATACAGATGATATGACGCTGGTGACCATGGCAGTGGCATGTGCGAGATGGCTGTTAGGGAAGCTAGATGCGAATTTGAAGTGGGCTAGTTTAAAGATTAAGCCAGCAAAGTCCTGTAGTATTTCACTGGTTAAGGGGAAGGTAAAGAAGGTTAGCTTTTTGGTAGATAGTGAAGAGATCTCATCAGTGTTGGAAAAGCCAGTGAAGAGTTTAGGAAGGTGGTACTAGGGAGTTTAGCTGATGTGGATCATGTGGAGCAGCTTAGGAGAAGTATAGTAGATGGGTTAGAGAAAATAGAGAAATCAGGGCTGCCAGGAAAACTTTAGCTGTGGTGCTTACAGTTTGGCCTATTCCCAAGGGTGATGTGGCCACTAACAATGTATGAGGCATCAGTCATGAAGGTAGAGAAACTGGAGAGGCTGATCAGCTTTTACATTAAGAAGTAGCTGGGGGTTCCTCAGTGTCTAAGCAGCGTGGCTCTGTAGGGGAAGGGAATTCTGCAGTTGACGCTGTCAAGCTTGACAGAGGAGTTTAAGTACAGAAAGGTGGGGTTAGAGTTGCAGCTGTCAGGTAGTAAGGATGCACTTATAAGGGGGCTGGTAGCTAGGGTAGTGACAGGTAAAAAGTTGGCTGCAAGGCAGGAAGTACAGAAAGCCAAAGCAAATTTGAGGCAGGTAGAGGTGGTTGGGAGGGCTCAAGAAAGAAACAGAGAGGTGTGTTAGGGCAGTCTCACAAAGGAAGCAGGAACAGTGGGAGAACTGGAAGGGAGTTGAGAAGAGGAGGCTGAGTTGAAGGGAGCTGTGGAACATGGATGCAAATCGGATAAAGTTTCTGCTAGGAGCTGTGAATGATGTGCTGCTATCGCCACAGAACCTGAAGCAGTGGGTTGTGAGGACCCGGCCTGTCCTCTGTGTCTGGAGGCAGGGACAGTAAAACATGTATTAGCAGGTTTTAAGGTTAGCTTGTCACTGGGTAGGTATATGTGGAGGCACAATCAGGTGTTGAAATGCCTGGCTGCGGCCATTGACTGGTGGAAGGTGCAGGTAAGGTCAGGATGTGAGGCTGTAAGTTCAGTGATTCAGTTTGTTAGGGAAGGGGAGGGGATGTTAAGAGAAATTAGAGACTGGGAAATGCAGGTTGACCTGGGAGGGAAATTAGTTGGGCCCCAGGAAATAGTTAGCACACACTTGAGATGTGCTACTGATGTGGTACTGTGGTCAGTAAGCTGGCGGGTAGTGTATTTTATAGAGCTGAAGGTCTTGTGGGAGGATTTATTTGAAGAGGTGCATGAGAGGAAGAAAGTCAGGTATAGTGAGCTGGCAGCGGAGGCAGAGGGGCGGGGTTGGAGCGTGAGAGTGAGGCCAGTAGAAGTGGGGTGTCGTCGCTTTACAACCCGGTCAACAACAACATTATTTTGCGAACTCAGGATCCGAGAACAGAACTTGTGGCAGGCGGTGAATAAGATGACGGAGACTGCTAAGCAGGGAAGTCTTTGGATATGGAGGAATAGGACCAGCCCAGATGGAAGTCAGGTGACAAAGCCTTGAGCTGGTAAGATTTGGCTTAAATGGTAGCAGTTAACAGTAAGCAGGCGGCGGTGTTAATGTGAAACGTGGATTAAATGGAGTAATAAAGAAGCTAGGGAAGGAGTTTCTTCCTCGCGAGTAGCAAAATGGACATGCAAAGTTGTTGAAGGGGGTGCTAAGGCAAACATTATGTGCTGTGTTGCTGGGTAGCGCAGTGGTGTGCAGGTTGGTGGAAGGGAGCAGTTCTGGGATGCCTGAGCTGTGGCTGAGTCTTCCACAGGTGTCATGGGCCTAACTTGACAAAAAACACAAACGAAGGAAGGTGTCCACTTGACAACCCCAATGAGATACTGCACCATCACTTCACTATGCCAGGTTTGGATTTGTAGTTTGCTAGAATCAGTTTTAGGGAGACACGAGCCGTTGTATGGTGGCTAAATAGGCTTGCTGTGGGTTGACTGTGGGGTTGCCATGGTGGTTGAGGGTTAGCATAAGGTAAAATGGAGCTTGGGGGAGAAGGTTAGGTAGGTAGAGGGATCCCCTTTATAATGTGAGTTCTTTTGTTAGCACTACGTGTTTGATATGAATTTATACATAATCATGCACATTCACTTTCTGCTGTATACTTTGTACAATCATTTACGTGGAGGGCCTTAAGCTGTACTAAAATAGCTCTTCCTCCTGGGATTTAGTTTACATCTACGGCTGATGAAAAGCTACATCAGCTTGGACATGGAAACTTTTAAGATAAGAAATCTGTTATTAACTGCAACGCCAACTGATACAGTAAAGCAGTTTGCAAAGAATCCTAATAGCCAAACAACATAAATTTTGTTTTCTTCTGACAAACTGACCACACAGGTATGAAGAGCAGAAAAAAGCTAGAAACTAAACCACGAATGGGATGCCAGTCACACACAGTCATACACATAGGCATTTTAAAGAGACCAGTTAATATAAAAAAGCATGCTTTTCGAGTGTGGGAGGAAACCGGAGGACTCACGAGGAAAACCATACAGACACAAGGAGAACATGTATATTCTACATGGAATATGGTGGTTTCAAACCCACACCTAACCAGCCCAGGTGCTGCAAAGCAGCATCACTATTCGCTGTGCCACAGCACCACAACCTAAAAGCCAATAAAAACTGAAAATTGTTGACCATTATAACGGACTGTGTTGCAACAACGGTAAATACAAGATGCCAAAATCCATCTAGGTTTGTACACATAGAGAAAACAGTAAAATATAAACACAAATACACATTTACATACATATTGTTTAATGCCAATTATTATAATATCTAATTAATTATTAGAGATCCCTGCATGTCAAAGCTGAGACTTAGGCGTTTAAACAAGATGACAAAGAAAACACTTCACACACGTTTCATCATTCACAAAGATAGTTGAGAATAATAACCAGAACAAAATCTAGCGACACGATCTTGCTTCCTATCAAGGAAAAGGTGCATAGAGGTTCAGATAGACCCAAGCTCATCATTTTGGTGGTTTTTGTGTTAGTACAAAACAACCCCCCTTGCTTGAACTCTGACATGCATTGTTTGTCATCTTGAATTACCTTTTTGTTATCAAGGCTTACAGAGTGAAAACCCCACAATGTAACCACATGAAAACTACAACTTTGCACCATTCCTGAAATGCATTAGCTTTACTTAAATGTCTTTAGAAGAGAAAGGGGACTAATACATATTCCAGAGGGAAACAGAATACCCCTTACATACATTTATAAGTTTCCACATGTATATGGTGCCTAAAGTCAATCATCATGAGAGGCCAAAAAAGCTTCAAAGTCCTACCTCACTGTTGTGTCCCCTTAGATTGAAATTGACTCGCTGTGGAGTGCTCCTGTCCCTTCTGCAGTGGCTGGACGTGAAAGTGACTCCAACAACACCCCTTCCATTTCCCGTGGCAAGCCAGCCTTCCTCATAGTACCTCCTGCGGCACACCGGCTTCTCTTTCTCGCTCTTGGGAACCCGTCCTTTCCATGACAGGCACAAGATGTTAGAGTCGCTGCAGAGGATGGGACCATGTTCCAGGACTGCCAGCATCCCTACTGAATGACCAGACTTGATGTCAGGTAGGAAAAGCGATTGGGTTTAGTGTCAGTATCTCGCAGTGAATCTCTAGGGTAAATTCAGCTGTAGTGTTTCTAGCTGAGGGTCAGCATTAATGTCAAGGGGCCACATGGAAAGTAGCTTTATGTCTACTTATGAAAATACTCATGAATCAAGTTTGCTCATATTTTCTTTAGGTTTCATCTGTGTAGATGGTGTCACCTGCATAATTTAGATTGAATAACGTGCATATTTATAGGTTATTATGTGGCAAAATTTGAAGTCAAAAAACAGTCCAATGCAGTGATTGGGCGTTAGACGTTTGCTTATATTTCATGTGTTATATAAATATCTAAACAATATTATGTTAAATGTTAAAAAATCATTTGCCATAAATAGGAAACTTAATAATGTATCAAATGTTTGAAGTAAACTGCTCATTGACAAAATTAATGCTTTGCCCAGCTAAGTTAACCATCAATGACATTTGAGCTCTAAAAAGCAAGCAATATATCACACACAAAATATTAATAAAGATGAAATATTTCAACTACACATTAGCTACTCACTTCATTATTTCTGGACATCATTAGCTATTACTTTGGTTTTGTAATTAGTCCTCAGATCTTCATTCAAATTTCAGCCAGTAGCACCTGAGTTCTCCCAATTTGATTACCTCATCCAGAGCCATGGAAACTCAACAGTTAGTCACAATAACATTTATCACACATATGCTGTGGTCAATCCACTTTAGTGTGTCTTCCAGGAACAGCTTGCTGTCTTCCTCAAGATATGACTTTTGTGAGGCAAGCTAGATGAAAAAGCTTTTGTCAGAAGTCCATCTGCAGTTTTGTTCCTTTCCTTTCAATGCCATTGTGACGATCACCATTGAATGCAGTAAATCTCCTTAAGTTCTGCAAAGAAAGCACAACACTAGGAAATTAGTCCATTTTAGAATATTATGGCTTGGAACTCTACAGTTTTCCACATTCATTGCTGCAAAATGTAAAAACTGAAGGAAAACAGTTGTGTGATGTTTACAGAACCAGACATGTAAGTGAAAGGTTGAAGTTCAAAGCTAGGGAAAGGTAATGTCAGAGCCCTGAGTGAATGGTAGTTTAGCTCATTTGTGCAGCACAAAAACTTTAAAGCCACTTGTGCTCCAATGTGGTCTCTCCTTAGATATTTGCCAACTGTATCTACTTTGGCATGACTTATTCACAGACATGTTTCTTCCCATAGCCTGAAAAATTCTGTCTCAAGACGATGCTTGTTTTATTTGCCACTTTTGTGTTTGCATTTCCAGTGCATTTTGCATAATCGTAGCTCTTCTGACTAGCTTCAAGAAAATTATCACCCCAGAGGAAATCTGTCATCCATAACACTACAGTGCCCCCCCCCCCTCTTGTTTAAGAGGTGTCATGTAAACGATGAAAAGGTTTCTTAACTTTCAGTACCCACCATGTTTCACAATAAGCCCACTAAACCCTGGTCCTGAAAGGTCACACTCCAGGTGACCTTTCTTCCACCCAGGCATCAAACCAAAAAAACTGATTCCATTTATTACCCCCTGGGAATCCATAATGATCTAATGAAGCAAAAAGCCTGCAGGCTGGCTGCCCCAACATAATTAGAAACACATCTACACCTTAAAACATTCTACTGCTTTTATTCATCTTAATCACAGACAGTTCTCCACTTTTATACCTGCAGTACCTACAAAACAAGAGTACATCCATAAATGTACACTCATCTAATAAAGAAGTATAACTTTAAACTCAAAGCATAAATAAATAGTCATACCCTTTAAGGGATGCTTATTTATAATAATAAATCAACATTAAATGTTCAAGCTTTGCTGGTATGGATTATTAAACTTTAAAATATATTTCCATAAAATGTAAATGTGGACAGACTCAATTTTGCACACTAAGAAAAAAAGGACTTTATCATTATAACAAATGCAAAATGTGCTGTAACAGCAACAAGGAGGAAACTAATGGAAAAATAAAGTGATCACGAGACCCATGCGACTGACAGTCTCTGTTGGGAATGTATGTTTTTTGTCCTGTGAGATTATTCTTTCTTATTTATTTATTTATTTATTTATCTATCTATCTCTCAGATAAAGCTCATTGGATCTGGCAAATTTAATGATATAAGGTGTAACGAGATGGGGAGGTTATTTGTACTTATTAAGCCAACTCTTTTTCCAAAGAGCAACTTACAATATTAAACTATATACTATTAATTACCCATTTTGATCACTAACTAATTTAAACTGTATTAATTCATGGTAAATACCTTGCTAAAGCATACAGCAGCAGGAGCAAATATTTGAACTTGGAGGACCTCTAACAACTAAGACACACACTGTTCAGGGATACCACTTACCTTCAGTTAACAAAAGTCTCTAAATGACGACAAAAGAAACCATTTTTTAATATTCAAATGAATGAATATGAATACATATATTTTTTCTACTCCAGGTTCTATGACTTTTTTGCCTTTTTTATACTAAAAAGAATGATAAAATAAAATATATCAAGTTAAAAGTAATCTTTTAAAGCAATCAATTAATTATTCCAGTCCTTAAACAAAGGCCACCACTACAGATTACCAGGGAGGTTGTGGGCTGCTTCCATTAAATCAAAAGCCCAAGAGTCAAGACTTTATAGCAGCATTTACATTTGCTTCCTGAATCAAATCTGCACCTATGTCATAATATGGTATTTGAACCTGCAACATCCTTATACAAAAAGACCTTACGCAATGAAAAAAAGACCTAAAATTGACTGCACGTTTCAATACAGCACATTATAATCCGTTTTCCCCTGTATGAATATTAATGAGCTGCAATCATGTGAAATGCACGCCTAACCTGGGTGGGCACCTGTTATCACATAAATCCACTCTCTCAGGCGATAAAAAAAATCAAAATATACACCTCTTCTACTTCCAAAACGTGCTACAGCCTAAAAACACAGCAGGATATGGTTTTATTTGTATCTTCATGCCAAAACTAAAGTTATTCCGTCCTGTTATCGCTACGTTCGGTTAGCTCGACGTGTCAATTACCTCACGATATGATTTAATCATTTCTCACCCAATATTTAGCAACCTCTTCAAATCCGACTAAAAATTAAACCGCTGTTTATTTCACAAAAACAGCTACTAAAATATTCGGCTAACACAGCAGCGCAAGTTATGTTTCATAACAATGGATTTATTAATGAATAAAATATTTAATCGAACAGCCGCTCACCTCCGGTCGTCTCGCTCGAACGCGCTGCATCTGCGGTCGGCTCCACGCGTCACGTGACCGATCACGTGATTACAGGGCGACGGCGCCGCGCTGGTGACGTCACGTTTGCGGAGGCGATGCTCAGCGCTCGGCTTGGACGTGTACGAGCTGTATAATAATAATAATAATAATAATAATAATAATCTGCTTCAATTTTGTTATTGTTGTATACAGGACATAAATGGGATCAAATACAGCTGAAATGAAGAATTATGTATGAGCAAGAAATTAAAAAGGAATCCTACTTTAAAACGCTTAAAGTATTAAGAGTGACGTAGTTGTCTACTATAGACAGACCACGGAATGTATATATGTATATATTTTATCATGTGTAACCGAGGAGGGGTATAAATAATGTTAGAAAGATTAAGATGTGGAGAGGGATGGTACAGAAACTAAGGGAAGACTGTAAACCTTTGACAATCACTCAGGTGTCAAGTGCAAAATGGAGGCTGGCATAGCAATTAATCTGTTTTAAGTACCTTCAATAGTTAGCATATTCAACCCTTGGACTGGGGAGTTGGGTGTGAATCCAGCTCAAGTCTGTGTGGGGTTGCATGTCTTCCATGTTCATATGGTTTTCTCAAGGTTCCAAACACATGCATGGAAAAGTTTAATGGTAAATACCACTTTTGTACCCTTTTTACCACGAGAACCACACCTGTGGTTGCTGTGCATTGACAGAGCAAACTCCCATCCTATATCTATGTGAGTAATTACAGTGTTGGAGAAACATTTAAAATGAGTCATCCACCAATAGAAGTGGATAGTCTTTACTGTATTACTTCAGGGTAAGTAGCTTGATTAATGGTACTACAGCAGGAGTAGGGATTCAAGCCCAGCACATTCTGGTTATAAGGCCACATCCCTAACTACCAGTCTCTAACCACTTTAGCCATCTTAAAGCTGTTAAAATAGAATCGTCCTGGTTGCAATAACATTGCTTAAGATAAATTATTCAGGGGGTGTCAGTTTCATGTGTGTTTTCTGTGATCACCAAAGTGCTTAATGATACACTGTCAGTGTGTGTTTGGGAAACATACTATAGGACTCTACTTGAGATCTGTGGCTGGGAGAAGTTGCTATTGTAATTTCACACAGGTCTGGAATCAGTGCTTTCGTGACAGAGGGACTTACCTTCACATTTTACCAAAACCAATCACAGAAGCAGAAGTCATAGAGTCTGCAAGATGTCTCTGGAGCTACTAAAATGTTTTTGTAAGTTATGGACATCTCTGTATCTATAAAGCTCAGTCGTGTCCTGTGTTTTTCTTTGCGCTTTATGCACAGCATTGTTTTCCAGCTGCTGTCTTGAAGTTGGCCACTATGGTACTTCTCATGCTTACAGAAGTTTTTGCATGGTCAAGTTCATTAAATCCTAGAAAGGCCATGTGCTATCTTGAGAATTTCAACTTCTGTCTTTGAAATAAAATTTGGAAATGCGCATGCAGTTACGCCATACTCAGAGCATATGACAGGTTGACATGGGAGTTCAGTCCTCTAGTTGCAAAAAGTTTAAGGGTTATACAGTTTGATGATATATAGCTTATTATACTACATATTGGGCATGACATGTATGGCAGAGTGTTTTTTTTGTTTTCTGCACTGTAAAGAGCTGAACTGGCTCAAAGATGGAGGGATGGCAGGGGGCACTTGCGGATACTTGGACTAAAGACCTGACGTGGCAGAAGGGAGGGGTGACAAGGGATGTTCTGGATGGAAAAACTCAAAGTGTAAATGTACTAATCTGTAAGAAATTATATATGACACATGTGGCACTACACACACATTAATGACACAAGGATAATAACATTTAATGATATGCATTACTTTTTACATTCCCACCTTGGTTCTTTCTGACCTGGACAATACCAAGTAACTAAACTAGTCTAAGATGAAACAAAAGATCCCTACAAAAATGGATGTTTTGCTGATCTTTATCAGGTTTGTGTTGTCACTTGTGAATATTTTATTTACATTCACTCAGTCACCTGTCTAAGCTGGGGTGGTGGTGGTCTAGAACCTTTCCCCATGGCTCAAGGCTAAGTGGGCTACACCCTGGACATCGCACCAAGCCATCTCTATTATGAGTTCTGTAACCAAGATTATCAAAGAGTTTATTTGTCACTTACATAGTTACTGAATTTAAGTGACAAATAAACTCTTTTGACTCTTCAGAGATTGTCATGAGGTGCCTGCAGCCACAGCAGCAACTCATATTATGGTTTCACACATATTATCAGATAAACACATGCATATTGTTTGGATGTACATCGAGTGTGGATCTACATCTGTCTCCTCAGTCTTTCTTTGTGTTGTATCACTAGTGTCCCATGCTGCATGTCATCTGCCCGAGGTGCCCATTGTTCTTCACTCCTGAACAGCCAAGTAAAGAATAAAGGCCAGGGAGGCAGGAACAATGCTTGATCTGGGACCATTTAGCAGGTGGGGGGTGGGAGCTGGTAGCGGTGGTGTGTGTGTCTGCTATAAGCTTTTGTTCCAGCTTCTTGAGTGTCTTTTGTATAAGGGTGTACTGGGTTGTGGAAAACTCCAGTAAGCCGTGTGGAGCACAATGACAGAAAGATGTACCATAATATGTAATGATGATTTTTTTTTTAGAATTTATTTTATTTTTTGGGGGGTGGGCACTTGTTTTAAAGCACTCATTGTCAAAATGAAGCTCTTTCTTAACGTGTCTCATTTGCCCTGTATTTATTCACAAAATTCAAATAAAAGTGCATCATTTTATTGTTTCATTGCGTTTGAAAGATCACCATCCATAAAGGCTGTGGCAAAACGCACATCACTCTGCAAATAGTTATTTGTCCCAGCTGGGGGTATAGAACCATAGAACTGGTGCGTGTGTGCCTGGGGGGAGGGCTGTCCCCACGCTCCTCCCCTCCTGTCGGGAACACGCCCACCCCGGTGCTGCGCGCACCCGCTCACTCTGTCTCCGCTTTACTGTCGAATCCGTTTGGGAAAAAAATCGTCACATCATTGTCACATCGTCACTTTACCGCCCGTTACACGTGCTGCGCGCATCCGAGGCAAAGCTTACAGTTATCGCGCAAGTGGGAAAAAGCAACGGGAGTACAACGATGTTTGGATCCGTTTCCAGGGGCAACCGTGGTAACCAGAGACGCTTTACGGTAAGTAAGGGGCTTTAAAAAAACATGTACAACTCACGCTTGTTTTGTGCTACGTGCGCAATGCAAGGTTCTCAGGAACCAATGTTCTTATAAATTAGCATTTCCATAGCAACCGTTCCTTCGTTTTCTTTAATTGAAAATACTTATTGCTCTACAGTAAATATTTGCTTTATATTTTCTACATTTTCTGGAAAAAAAACCCGCGAAAATTATTGCTTTTCAGTTTAGGAGTTCCCTGCTTTTTTTATAACGCTGCTATGGACCCCTGATGGGCTGTTACGTGACAACTTTGAGATGAGTTTAATTCATAAAGGCTGCCTTGAATATGGGAATATAGGAATCGGGGGAAAATGCGAGCATTCAGTGAAGTTAATGGTCAATACATTGGAACGAGCTTATTGCGCTACGTGCCTGACATAATGGTTAGAAAATGTATGAAATCGTTATTTTTACAATGTAACAACAAAAAGTGTGATAAAGACGTGAGCATCACAGAACTTTATGTACAGAATATCTTCTTCTTTCGGCCGCTCCCGTTAGGGGTCGTCACAGCGGATCAAAAGCTTCCACTTCTTCCTGTCCTCTGCATCTCTCTCCATCACCCCCACCACTTGCATGTCCTCCTTCACCACATCCATAAATCTCCTCTTAGGCCTTCCTCTCTTCCTCTTGCCTGGCAGCTCCATCCCTAGCATCCTTCTCCCGATATATCCCGAATCTCTCCTCTGCACATGTCCAAACCAACGCAATCTCGCCTCTCTGACTTTGTCTCCAAACTGTCTAACCTGGGCTGACCCTCTAATATACTCATTTCTAATCCTGTCCATCCTCGTCACACCCATTGCAAATCTTAACATCTTCAACTCTGCCACCTCTAGCTCTGCCTCCTGTCTTTTGGTCAGCACCACCGTCTCCAACCCATAAAGCATAGCTGGTCTCACTACGATCTTATAGACCTTCCCTTTCACTCTTGCTGGTACTCTTCTGTCACAGATCACTCCTGACACTCTTCTCCACCCACTCCACCCTGCCTGCACTGTCTTCTTTACCTCTCTTCCACACTCCCCATTACTCTGGACTGTTGATCCTAAGTATTTAAATTCACCCACCTTCGCCAACTCTATTCCCCGCATCCTCACCATTCCTCTGTCCTCCCTCTCAATTATGCACATATAGAATATATATGTAAAAAAATGGTACTGTACTGTGAACTGAATTTGAACCCAGTTAACCCAGTTAGAATTTGGTTTCCTGTCTATGGGTCACAGTTACTCCATAAAGACAAGCACTAATAACATCACTGTTTTTGTTCTGCTCCCATGTGGGTTTGTTATTCAGTTGACCTCAGTGTATTAAAAGGAAGTGTGAATAATTACGTGAATAATCCATCCCTCAGTAGAGATTATTACTCTTTACTGAACTCTTACCCTTGTCCAAAGGAGCTCACAAAGTACACTTAGTTGCAGTACACCAATTTACACATTCGTACAGCAGGATATTTGTCCCAATATAAATTCTGAGTTGATCAAATGTACAGTAGCAATAGTGAGATTTGAACCCAGAACCACTAGGACAGTGGCTGTGAGCACTGTACTGCACTCTGCCTCCATGTCTCTAGTGATGTTTAGTAGCTGCAATGAAGACGTCTCAGTGTCTACAAAAAGGGCCCCTTGTGACCGAACACTAACAGACTCTTCTCCTTTCACTTTCAGGGGTGAAGAAACGAGGGCTGCCATTGGCCAAGGTGCTGCTGGACATTGCATGAAACCTGCGCTCTCATTGGCTGCCTCACCGGAGTAAATAAAGGTCCCATAGAGCTCCCTGTCAGCAAGACTGTGAGTGCACGAGTCAGCTAGCGCACCAGTGGAGGGGATGCCTTCCTCGGACAGGTCGCGCACGCTCTAGGTCTGGAATAGATAGGCCTCTACAGTGATACACACCTCATGCACAATTTATACAGTGCAGCAGCAGCATGGCTTCATGGAAGCACTTTGTGCAGTCCCCCATGGACTTTGCAAGCATGATGCAGAGACTACAAGGTAAGTGTGTTATTGCTCAATCTGAGGAAAAAGGACTGCCTTACTTTCTCATCCTTTGTATTTTCTTCTTGTGTGCATGGCTATCAGATGTCTCGCGGAGATGGTTGAAGCAGAGGTGGGGGCACAGTAAACAGTCAGGTGGTACATTCAGATGAAAAGCTTTCCAAGTGCACATCAACACTTTATCTTGAAATCCCATTACTTATATTTATTTATTTGGCCAAAAGTTGTTCAAGGCAACTTACAACAATTTACCCATTTCTACAGCCAGACAGTTATTTAGTGTAGCAAATCAGAGTAAGTACCTTGGTCAGGGGTAGTACAGGAGGAGCAGGGGTTTAAAGAAGGGTTCTTCAGAGACAAGGTAGCATTCTTGAAACTATAATAACCCAAACACTTTAATAAAGTAATAAAATTGAAATAACTTTTCAAACCTAGAAGAAAGCAGATTCACAGCCAGGTTTTGGTCCTGGAGGAAAGAAGCATGCGAGCCTGAATCAGTTCTTCTCAGACACCTTGTAATAAACCTACTTCAGTATGCAATAACCTATGATGTATACCCAATAATAAATATTTCAAATGTACAGTATGATTTTTTCCCCACTACTTGTGGTGTTTTTTTCAATGTGTATCTCAGGCTACCTGTGGTTCTTCCTCCTATCTGCATGACAACATCAGACATTGAGAGAACTCTAGACTTGGTTAGCAGGGTCTCTAGACCAAACCCAAAATGATGTTCTGATGTTGTGTCATACAGCTCTAACAGAGGAAATCCTTTGTCTTGCAAAGCCAACAGTGACCGGAAGTCAGTCGAAAGTGATACAGCCTGTCCCTGCTCTGGATTTTTCCATGAGGAAGTCACACTCCTCTACATACAAGGTGTCAAAACCTGATAGAATACTCTACGTGTTTGCTACTGTTCACTTTGATTCGGCCATTTTACTCTCTCTTCCTGAAGTCTTGAATAGCTCCAAAAAAGGTAATTTAATCAAAATAACTGATCTCACCAAGGAAAGGAAGGTCATTGGGCAACAAAGAGCAATACTGTTCCTGTGTCCTGGAAAATTGGTTGCAATAAAAATACCTCATTGTAATAAAATTTCTGCACAATACCATTCTAAAATTAGGCCTTGCAGACATTTTTGCTAGAAGGTAAAATTTTAGTATACACTGAAGAATGTGGTTAAGAGAAGTTTCTTCTTTTGTGCTTTGGTTACCTTGACAGCAAACTCCTGCTTGGAGGTAGATCTAACCTTTCTATGTGGGTTTTTTTTAACATTGATATTTGGTTCCTAAGAAACTGACTAACTGACACAGCAGTCGGTGGCCAGCAGGACATATTCTCCAGCCTGAAGGTTATGAATTTCCTTTGTCTGCATGTCACTTATGAGCTTCGCATTGTCAGGAGTCAGCAGATTACCTGTTCTCTTCATAACAGTGGGTTAGTGTGGATGTCTATGAAACTTACCCAGCAAGGTGTTACTCAACCAACAAGGTTCACACAAAACTGACTTTTTTTTTTAGAAACAGACAAGATTACCACAAGTCTACTGCAAGCGGACAATCATCATTCAAACTGAGAATAATAAAAACACCAACATTAAAAAAACTTTTGAGCCATAGTATAATGCAATATTTGCTATTATTAAAAAATTAGAAATTCTGAAGGAAAGATTTAATGTAAAAGCACAATACTGAGCTCATGCCTAAGCCTTGACTTGAACAAACAGCATGTTGCTTTCAGGCAGATGCTGATCAACACCTGATACCTCTATTGTCCTTGAGCCGACTGAGTCAATACCAGCTTTCAGCGACAGTAAATACCTTTGCTCTTTCCAAGGTTGCTGCTAATATTTAAAACCTGTTTTAGACACTCCTCCAGCAGTGAAATTTTGCTTTCATAAATATTGCATCCTCTAGATTCTTTCTGTAAGGTATTTTTCTGAGTTATTAGAGTTCCTAACTTCACTGGGGGTTACAGTTTAAAAACAAAGGCTGGCAATAGAACACAAACCCCCTTTTTTGCCTGCAATAGAAAAATTGTGATGTATAAATAGCAGAACTCTTACTTTCCTGCTGTATATTGAGGTTTCATGCAATACAGGGATCTGATGTCATACAGCTGAGCAGCTGAGATAGATCCCTCAGTCCAAGTCCAAAGAGTATTTCTACTCTCACCAAATAATGCGAGCCGCTTTCAGAAAACTGCCATAATGGAACAAAATAAAAGTAGATCTTGTACATTTTTGCTATGCAGTTTTTGTCTTGTTGGTCTTTGAATCCCTTTTTACTTACTGATTTTTAGATTTGTGCAGAAGTAGACATTTTTTGTGCCCTTACCTAAAATTCTTGATTTTATTAATGAAGTTTTATTTAATTTGTTTTCTGCTAGTTACAATTTTGCACCATGCAGTGGGCTGTGGCCCCATCAAGGTTGTACTCTGCCTTCCACTCTTTTGCTTCTGGGATCGACTCAGCATCATGGTGCTCCTGCACTGAACAAGTCATTGCTTATTATGTAATGAATGTATGAATGATGATACTTTGCCAGATATTGGATAGCAGTTTACATTAAATTGGTTTGCTTAGGTTGAAATTTTAGGGAAAATTCACATAGCTACCCTATTTAAATCCACATTTACAGTAGGATATTTGCCAAAATCATTTGGGTTAAATATTTACGGAAAGGAGCCGCGATTCTGATTTTTCACATCACGCTGACATTCTTGTTCTATGCTAGAAGTTGCTATGGCTACGCCAGCGGAACAAATGCAGGCATCGGTGCAAGACAGCATGACCCATGACGGAGTTCTGGCTTCCTGTGTATATTAGGGAGTACCGAGACTGTTTTCCTGTGGACAGTTGCGGCTATTTTTTTCTGAGGGTGTGGTCTTATGAGAATTTATATACGTTCAGGTCAAATAAAGTCTTAACACCTCCAAAATGTTACAGTTCTTGTGATTTTTGCTTAAGAATTTTATTTGGCACCGGTAGAAAGTATGACAGGGTTATACATGACTTTGTTTTTGAGTGCTGTAGATTACTTTCTCAGAGTTCCCACTGTTCCTGTGCCGCTGCCAGGTAATGTGCCCATGTGCTAGTATCATTTATTTTGGTATTCCCTCTTCAGCAGAATATAATCCAGAGTTTATTGCTTGTTGTATGCTTCTAATTTATGTTATGTAATAAAAACCTTTTTGTGTGCAGTACCTTCCTTTGGTGCATTTCACGTACAAAAAACAACAGAAAACCACAATGGTGTCTAATCTGGACACAGACTTTGCAAATTATTTTTATACTTTTAGCACTCAAAGGGATCAAAAAGGGATTTTTTGTGTACAAGTACAGTCCGTCCACCGATACACGGAAAGACTCCGAACTTGATGAAATCCAGATTCCCTTCTCCATTCTTTACAGATTTCACCTTGGCCCTTCCCAGCTGTGCTGTAGTTATTTTAGAAATCACAAAATCCACAATTTAATCAAATTATTTGCAGCCAAATTCTTGTTAGCCACACTATCACTAACCTCCATAAACTACATCTTTCCAAAAAAAATGTAGAGATTAATGCAGTGCAGTTGTAACATACAAAAGTTTTTATGATGTTTCATCCTGTGGATGTGCTAAATATTGAGGACTGAAGGTGGATTGTGCAAGTTAGCTGTAGCATTGTTGCTGATAGTCCTCAGCATTGTTGTCTTTTACAGCATTTTAACTGATGACAACCGTGGTTGTTGGTTCATATTGACAGGACTGGCAGCTGAGGCTGCTGTGAGACTGAAAGGTACATGATGGGTGGCACTTACCTGTCAATCAGGGCCTGTCAGATACCAGCCAGTCTGATCCGAGTCTCATGTGTAAAGCAAGAACAGGCTTGGGTTTGAAAGACATGGGATCTTTGTGCAAGTTGGAAGTGCAGTGATTTGTGATCATGGAACCATAATTTTTTTATTTACTACTTGCAGGGATGTTACAGTCTTGAGCCTATCTCAGAAGTACAGGGTGTGAGGTAGAGTAAACCCTAGATAGGGCACTGCTCCATCACTCACTGACTCACACGTGCATACACACACAATGCAATTTAGAGTCTCTAGTCCAACTTCAACATATGATTTTGGACTCTGGAAAGAAACCAAAGAATCCAGAAGAAATGCATGTAAATAAGGTAGAGAATATGCAAACTCCGCATAGACTGAGACAGATTCAATCTCACAGCCCAGCTCTAGATGAAAATATCTGTGAGGTTCCAGTGCTATCAACTGTGATCACTGAATGGCTTCATGTAAATGCGTAATAAAGATTTAAGTCCATTTTCAGAACATCCATCAGGCATCCTTACCCATAAAGATTTTATCTGAGATATTTTCATCTGGAGTGCAACCTTAGAGTTTTTTTTTGTAGGGATGCAGTGAAATGTTTATTTTTGGCTCAGTAGTGAAGCCCCCCCATGATTGGCTTTGAAGCATTTTTATTTTAGAAGACAAAGATGTCAACTGCTACTCATGAAAATCAGTTCAAGGCAGCAGGAAAGGGTTATTTATATTTGTTTATGGGACAGCTTTGTCCAGAGCAGCCGCCCTTTTGTGTAATAAGCTATAAAGGTGGGTGTTCTTATGGGGTCATTTGGAAAGTACCTTGGTCAAGACCACTACAATGGGTGCGAGGTTTAAACCTAGGATATTCTAAGTGCAAGGTTACAACACCAACCACTATCCCACCTTCTGGCTTCTGTATTATTGTGCATTAAAACTCACTCTTTTAAGCAGTCATGGGCATCTTCTTTTAAAGGTAGTGGCATTATTTGAAAAGTCTCCTCATATTTGGTTAAAATACTTTACATTGGCCATTTTTTAAAATATTATTCATATTCCTTATTTTCACCCTGTGATGGACCAGCATCCCACCAGAGGTTGGCTCCTTGTCCAGCATGCTTTTATTCCAAGACAGGCTTGAGAGTGCCGCCATCCTGTCCATGATACAGTGGTCACTGTAACAGATGCATGCATGGATGTTCCTTATTTTGGATTTTTTTTGCAAATTCTTGAGTGTAGGGTGGAAGTACAAAGACTGTCGCACCCTTTTGTCTGAGACATTAGCTCTGCAAATCTATATGACATCTCTCCGTGCTTCCTTTAGCCTCACAAATATCCATCTGACATCAGCAAGCACTTGTGGACAAAGACGTGATGTGGATATCAAAAGTGGCACTGAAGTTGCTGCTTTCTAGTGACTGGATCCTGCTTACTTTCTGCCCAGAGTGAAGAGCCTGGAAGGTTCTAGCAAAAGTTATGTTAGTATCATTAGGCATTAAACTGAGCAGCTTTCAAATTTTACCCATGTACACATCAGGATAAAAAAGCAACGTTAAGGTTACGGGTCTACTTCCTCAACTGTTACACTTCCTGCTGCACTCATGAAAGCACAAATTTACATTTTTATTGACTTGTTTGAATGTTTTATCCAAAGAAGCTTGCAGCAATAAGCTGCTTAGAATTATTCATCCATTTATACACCAGGGTGATTTTTACTGTATCTGTCCAGGTTAAGTACAACGATCGAGAGCATCATGGCAAAAGCTGTGGTTGAAGCCTTCGTCCTTCAAGTGAAACGCGGCAGCTGTAACCGCTATGCCACCTGCTGCTCTGTTTACACATTCGTGGTACCTGTGCTTGTGTGTCTGTAACACTGTTGGTCTCTCTGACATCAATTTGACTGCTGGTGGCATTGATGTGACAGTGGTCAGTGAAAATGAAACACATCATCTGGAACCTTACCCTGGGAAACACAGTGGCTCCTTATGCAGCCCAGCTGCTGGCAAATGTGCCCACGATGCTCCGCGCTACAGCACATGGCCTTCAGCAACAGTGCAGTCAGTGCCGGCTGACCATCTGAGCAAAGTGGTCCTCCTCACTGCAGTATTTGAAGCTTTAACATATAATAAAAACCAATTTTTTTTAAATGTGTTTAATTTTTGGAGCATAGTGTTCAGTAGATCAGCATAGATTATTATATTTTTAATTTTTCTCTGCCTTTATGGGTAATTGACTTCATTTCTATAAGTGCTATAATGAGATTATCTTTGCAACTAATATTTGAAGCATCCATTCTGCTTCACATTGCGTAGCTAAGAGGTTTTAATGGGCAAAATGTTATTTTTAGGTGTTAAATATATCCAAATTTATTTATACATTAATACTGGGGACTGATGAAGGCACGGTTGCAGGCATTGAGAATCGTACAGTAACAGCATTTGCAGCTTGGTGTTTATTTGAATAAATGGGCCCTTAGAAGGCAGCCGATTGTAGTGCTTGTCTGCGACTACCCCGTGCTGCTGCTGTTGGGGCTGCCCCTGCCTCACTGGAACCCAGGGCTGTGCTTCCAGAGGCGTGACATCACGCTTTACCACGTGCTCATTGACAGTAGGAAGGAGCCGGATTATTTGTGCAGGCTGGGAGAGATGCTCACAATGACAGCAGTGAGGCCTCCCTCCGCCGTGCAACCGCGGTGCCCAGGGATGTGAGGCAGGACAGCAGCGGGTGGGAGGGGGGGGATCTCGTAATATTCAGCCCGGATTTGGATGCGTTTTTGTCGCTGGGTAGATGGAGGGGGGTGGGGGTTTCATCCAGGCCTTCGGCAGCGGCTTGCTGAGCTGGGTCTTCTCACAGGGACAGCAGGCTCCCACATTTGTTTAGCTTCCTGCAGAAAGAGAGAGAGAGAGCGCGAGAGAGAGAGGGAGAGAGAAAGGGAGGGAGGGAGGGTGAGAGAGAAGAGGCAGAGAGAGAGAGCTTTTCTCAGTCCTTTTTTCCATGGATATCAGCTTCATGCTCGCACACACATGAAGGGCAGGAAAGCCCAGGCAGCACGCATAGGATGGCACACTGCAAAAGCAACCCTCTGAGAAACACCAAGTCCCTCAATCTGGTCACAGGATTTTTTCAATATCTGCGTGGTAAGTAGGGCAGCATCTTAACATGCATGCTTGTTGTGCTGAAGAGCACTGGAGGGGGCGGGGGGCTGCTGCTGTGGAACGCCCGGTAGGCTGCTTGTGCATGGGCTATGGGGGATATTCCGACACCAGCGGCAGGACGGCGGCACTGCGGCCTGGGTTGGGGGTTGTATGTGCTGCGGGGGTGGGTGCCGCTGTCACTGTGGAACTGTCACTCCTAATGACATCTTTGCCTCCGTGTGGCAGTTTGATCACACAGCTGTGGAGGTTTGGAATAAAATGGCTTCTTTCGCAGTGCTGGCTGGCGTGGCTTTGACCCCTTTTTTGTCGTGTGATTGTGTACGAAGTGCAAGTGCAAGGTCCCTGTGTTGCATGGCCCCTCCCCCTTTACGGTCGTGCCTTGGAGGGAGTGTGTGTGCGCCTGCACAGGTTGAGTGTGTGTGTGTGTGTGTGTGTGTGTGTGTGTGCCTGCGCATTAACCAGGCATGTGGCATCAGTACTTAACTGTATCGCTTCCACTGAGGACCCACTTAGGTTACCATAAACATATGAAACTCCATCCGTTCTTTACCATGGCTCTATGTTTTATACATGACCTTGTCTGCCACTGTAAATTAATTGCCGGCTACCCGTGATCCACGCAGGCGTGCAGCTGTGGAAAGACATGTCCTGCAGGCGTATGTTTGCCAGAAACGTGTTATTTGCACAGATGTTACAGGTCTCCCCTTCATGTAACACTGGGAAAAGAGGAAATCAGAAGTGTTTTTTAAAATAATTTATTACATTTGTTGAATGCATCATAGTTGTGCTGAATGCGTGGTTTTGGCTATTGCACTGGGTGATTGTGCTGTGCAACATGTTCTATTTTTGCCTGATCTTTGAAGCAAGGCATCTTATATGTAGTGAACATGATGATGACAAGGAAGATCATTATTGTTATTCATGTGCTGAAGAATAATACCTTTGTAAGCGGTTACTTTTATTCTGAATAGCTATCCTGCACTGCAGAAACCAACAAGTTGTATGTAAAACTGTGTGAGACATGGACTGCTGAATTTAATAAGATAAACTGATGTAATAATTTTAAGATGTATGGTATATTATATATACTTTACTATATTATATATAATATATACTTTACTATATTTTACTATATTTTGCTGTACTTTAGACTTTTTAAGTGCAGAATGAATGTTAGGTTGTCTTGACGGTGCTTGACGTGTAATGATTATGCATTGCTGTTTTATTTTAGATGAGCAAGAATCGGTGCAGAAAAGAACATTCACAAAGTGGATCAATTCACACTTGGCCAAGGTAAAGCGTACATTTTATTTTCTTTTGTATTCTTAAGCAAAAACACTCCACTTGCAGTTTTGTACAGTTCAGAGCAAAATATGAATAGTAAGAGGAAACCATTATTAGCAGACATATAGAACTCTTTTGTGATGCAGTGAAATAAGGTGCAGCCAGAAGTAAGTTAGAGATCTGCAGAGATTTATTTTGCATCTTAACATGGAAGAAACATGTATAATTTTACTTAAACAGAACCCAAGAGACCAGTTTATCAAGTCGCTGCAAACTAAGACAATGCTCCTGTGGATGGTTTTAAAATTAAAATTTCCAGCTAAGCTGTTTCCAACTAATTCACACTCTGTGACACACAAACTTCAACAAATTCAACCTCATTAGCTAACCTGAAAGCCTGATGCTGGTGAAGATACTCCCCCAAAAAAATAAAATGTATAATGTGTTGTTTTCCAAATTGTTTTCTGATATTTTATGAAAAATGTTGAAATGAAGGAGAACCTCTGTGTTTTCTGTTTTGCAAGCTTTTCATCTGTTGTGAATCATCTATTGGTTTCCAGACAGTATTGTTAACTCAGCTGCCACCTTCCTCCACCTGTGTGATTTTGCGAGGTGTAGGAGTGAAGCAGCTTATCTTTTTCCAAGAGCACTGCAGGTGATCACAAGGTGAGGTGTTTTGACAGCACCTGCACACAGATGGGTTCTCTAGCAGGATTTGAAGTTGCCCTGTATTGCCACTAGAGGGGGTCACCCAGCAAGGTGTCTGCGTTAGACTTCTAAATGTATTTATCAGATTGAATTATTTATTAAATGTGTGGGCATCCTCAGGAGGCATATTCATGCTCAGTCATATCTTGTGGGTTTGCATCCTATATGGAGTTTGCACGTTCTCCCTCTGGTTGTGTGGCTTTCCCCCACAGTCCAAAGATGTGTTTCAGGTGATTCCGAACTGTCCTAGG
This sequence comes from Heterotis niloticus, assembly GCA_018136845.1. Taxonomy (NCBI): domain Eukaryota; kingdom Metazoa; phylum Chordata; class Actinopteri; order Osteoglossiformes; family Osteoglossidae; genus Heterotis; species Heterotis niloticus. The sequence continues at coordinate 12,162,733 of CM030901.1, read as the reverse complement.
TGTGTTAATGAATGAGTGTGCATCTGTGCTTGTGCTGTGTGGTGGATGGGCATCCTGTCCAGCATGTACCCTGCTTTACACTTCATGTCCTCAGGTCAGGTTCTGAACCTTTACAATCCTGCATTGAACAAGTGGTTTATGAAAATGAAAAAAAAAAGGTCCTTGAAGATCTTTCTGTTTACAAACGGTCTTATATCACATCTTTATGTTAATGGCTCTAACAAAAGCATTCAGGGCCCAAACAATGAACACTATTTCATTTGTACTGTGGTATAAATACATTTTTTGTAACTCTTTACAGCGAAGCTTGATGAAAACAGCTAGACACTACTCAACACTGGGAGGCTTTTTTGGCAACAAGAAGGCAAACATTTTGCAGCAACATAAGGAGGTGTGGTGCGTCACCGAAGCACTCCTGAGAGACAGATGAAGATCCAGAAAACAGACGGTTGTGAGGTCAGAGTAGCTAGGGTGCAAAGAGTGATGAAAAGGAGAACAGGGCATCAGAGCGGGCAGGGAATGGAGAGGTGTGGCTACGAGATGGGCACGGCAGGGGATTCTACACAAAGGTGGTGCTCTGTAGCGGTTCAAGCCACTTTGCCAGGTGCACACCGGGATCGTGCTGAGTGGGGAGAGAGCAGGCCACTGCAGATGGGCAGTGAGAGGGGAAGGAACAATTCACCACAGGAGCGATGGCTGTGGGCCCCAGGTACCTGATGGCTGGATTTGTTATTTATCTGTCCGTATGTGAAGCGTCAGGGGTGTAACAAATGATCAAGAATCAAGGGTCCAAAAGTATTAGTATAATGACCAAATATCGTAGGGGACAATTTAGGCTTGTTTGAGCATAATCTGTGCCATGGCCCACCTTCTCCTTGTTATGTTCTGTGTGAAAAGTAATTACAATACAGTATGATGCGATGGGGAATGAATTTAATGTCTCAAGTCATCCAATTTATTTTATAGTCAAATCAAATAAAAACATTTCTAATATAAACAATAAAAAAAAAAACAACTTTTGGCTGCTCCCGGGAGGGGTCGCCACAGTGGATCGGCTCGTCCGCATATTTGGTTTGGCAGATTTTTACGCCGAATTTCCTTCCTGATGCAACCCTCCATTTTGTCCGGGCTTGGGACTGGCACAGAGGTGCACCCCCTTGTGGCTGGATTTCCATCGACGTCCAATGTGGGGCTCGAACCCACGACCCTGCGATTACGACATAATTTATAGATAAAACATTAAAAATTCTATAGCTAAAAAAGTCATATTATACACATAAAGACATGCACATATTGTAATTACATACCTGCACACAGATGGGTTCTCTAGCAGGATTTGAAGTTGCCCTGTATTGCCACTAGAGGGGGTCACCCAGCAAGGTGTCTGCGTTAGACTTCTAAATGTATTTATCAGATTGAATTATTTATTAAATGTGTGGGCATCCTCAGGAGGCATATTCATGCTCAGTCATATCTTGTGGGTTTGCATCCTATATGGAGTTTGCACGTTCTCCCTCTGGTTGTGTGGCTTTCCCCCACAGTCCAAAGATGTGTTTCAGGTGATTCCGAACTGTCCTAGGTGTGTTAATGAATGAGTGTGCATCTGTGCTTGTGCTGTGTGGTGGATGGGCATCCTGTCCAGCATGTACCCTGCTTTACACTTCATGTCCTCAGGTCAGGTTCTGAACCTTTACAATGATCAAGAATCAAGGGTCCAAAAGTATTAGTATAATGACCAAATATCGTAGGGGACAATTTAGGCTTGTTTGAGCATAATCTGTGCCATGGCCCACCTTCTCCTTGTTATGTTCTGTGTGAAAAGTAATTACAATACAGTATGATGCGATGGGGAATGAATTTAATGTCTCAAGTCATCCAATTTATTTTATAGTCAAATGTAATGTACATTTATTTTGAGTGATGATTATCAGAATTATGTACTATGTGTGTGAAATGGAAATGTAAACTCACCTCTTTTAAATACAGAACAGCTGCTACTTTACTGTAGTAAAATAAGGCCACTGCCATGTTTCTGGAACTCAAGATTCCGAAGGTCTGGCTGTTTCCAAAACACCTGAATAAGTGTGTTCAGCACCAAGGTTAATCCCTCAGACCATTTTAATGTCCAGTAACTGGATGATTTGTGCATCCCCTTGCGGCTGTAATCCAAGGGGATGCACAAACTAGTGCATGTCTTTGTGCCGGTCCCAAGCCCGGAAATGGAGAGGGTTGCGTCAGGAAGGGCATCCGGCGTAAAAATTTTCGCCAAACTAAATATGTGGACAAAAATAGAAATTTCCAAACCGGATCGGTCGAGGCCCGGGTTAACAACGACTGCCACCAGCACTGCTAGCCGACAGGGTGCTGGCGGAAATTGGGCTACTGCTGGCCAAAGAAGGAGGAAGAGAGGAGGAAGGCATGTCCGGAGGAAGGAGGAAGGTTAAGAGAGTGGATGTGAGGATAGGAACTTTGAATGTTGGTAGTATGACTGGTAAAGGGAGAAAGCTTGCTGATATGATGGAGAGAAGGAAGGTTGATATATTGTGTGTGCAAGAGACCAAATGGAAGGGGAGTAAGGCTAGGTGCATCGGAGGGGGGTTTAAACTGTTTTACCATGGTGTGGATGGGAGGAGAAACGGGGTAGGGATTATCCTGAAGGAACAGTATGTAAAGAGTGTCTTGGAGGTGAAGCGAGTGTCTGACAGAGTGATGGTTATGAAACTGGAAATTGATGGTGTGATGCTGAATGTTGTTAGTGCATATGCCCCGCAAGTTGGGTGTGAGATGGATGAGAAAGAAGAATTCTGGAGTGATATGGATGAAGTGGCGAGGATTGTACCTGAGGGAGAGAGAGTGGTGATTGGAGCGGATTTCAATGGACATGTTGGGGAAGGAAACAGAGGAGATGAGGAGGTGATGGGTAGATATCGTGTCAAGGAGAGGAACGCAGAAGGTCAGATGATAGTGGATTTTGCAAAAAGGATGGACATGGCTGTGGTAAACACGTATTTTAAGAAGAGGGAGGAACACAGGGTGACGTACAAGAGTGGAGGAAGATGGAAGATGCACACAGGTGGACTATATCTTATGCAGGAGGGCCAGACTGAAGGAGACTGTAGACTGTAAAGTGGTGGCAGGGGAAAGCGTAGTTAGGCAGCATAGGATGGTGGTTTGTAGGATGACATTGGAGATCAAAAAGAGAAGGAGAGTGAGGGCAGAACCAAGGATCAAATGGTGGAAGTTGGAAAAGGAAAACTATAAGGTGGAGTTCAGGGAGGAATTAAGACAGGCACTGGGTGGCAGTGAAAAGTTACCAGTGAGCTGGACATCTACAGCAGAAGTGGTAAGGGAGACAGCTAGAAAGGTGCTTGGTGTGGCATCGGGACAGAGGAAAGAGGACAAGGAAACCTGGTGGTGGAATGAAGAAGTACAGGAGAGTATACAGAGGAAGAGGCTGGTGAAGAAGAAGTGGGATAGACAGAGAGATGAAGAATGTAGACAGGAGTACAAGGAGATGAGGCGTAGGACGAAGAGAGAGGTGGCAAAGGCTAAAGAGAAGGCTTATGGTGAATTGTATGAGAGGTTGGACACTAAGGAGGGAGAAAAGAACCTGTACCGATTAGCTAGGCAGAGGGACTGAGCTGGGAAAGATGTGCAGCAGGTTAGGGTGATAAAGGATAGCAATGGAAATGTAATCACAAGCGAAGAGAGTGTGTTGAGCAGATGGAAAGAGTACTTTGAGGGGTTGATGAATAAAGAGAACGAGAGAGAGAGAAGACTAGATGATGTAGGGACTACGAACAGGGGAGTGCAATGGATTAGCAAGGAGGAAGTTAGGACAGCTATGAAGAGGATGAAGAATGGAAAGGCTGTTGGCCCAGATGACATACCTGTGGAAGCATGGAAGTGTTTAGGAGAGATGGCAGTGGAGTTTTTAACCAGATTGTTTAATGTAATCTTGGAAAGTGAGACGATGCCTGAGGAGTGGAGAAGAAGTGTACTGGTACCTATTTTTAAGAATAAAGGTGATGTACAGAGCTGTAGTAACTACAGAGGGATAAAACTGATCAGCCATAGCATGAAGTTATGGGAAAGAGTAGTGGAAGCTAGGTTAAGAAGGGAGGTGACAATTAGTGAGCAGCAGTATGGCTTCATGCCGAGAAGGAGTACTACAGATGTGTTGTTTGCTCTGAGGGTGTTGATGGAGAAGTACCGAGAAGGTAAGAAGGAGTTGCATTGTGTCTTCGTGGACTTAGAGAAAGCATATGACAGGGTACCTAGAGAGGAGCTGTGGTATCGTATGAGGAAGTCGGGTGTGCCAGAGAAGTATGTAAGAGTGGTACAGGATATGTACAAGGACAGTGTGACAGTGGTGAGGTCTGCAGTAGGAGTGACGGATGCTTTCAGGGTGGGGGTAGGATTACATCAAGGATCAGCTTTGAGTCCTTTCTTGTTTGCAATGGTAATGGACAGGTTGACAGATGAGATCAGACAGGAGGCACCGTGGACTATGATGTTTGCAGATGACATTGTGATCTGTAGTGAGAGTAGGGAGCAGGTTGAAGAGACCCTGGAGAGGTGGCGATATGCTCTAGAGAGAAGAGGAATGAAGGTCAGTAGGACTAAGACAGAATACATGTGCATAAATGAGAGGGAGGACAGAGGAATGGTGAGGATGCAGGGAATAGAGTTGGAAAAGGTGGGGGAATTTAAATACTTAGGATCAACAGTCCAGAGTAATGGGGAGTGTGGAAGAGAGGTGAAGAAGAGAGTGCAGGCAGGGTGGAGTGGGTGGAGTGGGTGGAGAAGAGTGTCAGGAGTGATCTGCGACAGAAGGGTACCAGCAAGAGTGAAAGGGAAGGTCTACAAGACGGTAGTGAGACCAGCTATGCTTTATGGGTTGGAGACGGTGGCACTGACCAAAAGACAGGAGGCAGAGCTGGAGGTGGCAGAGTTAAAGATGTTAAGGTTTGCATTGGGTGTGACGAGAATGGACAGGATTAGAAATGAGTATATTAGAGGGTCAGCACAGGTTGGACGGTTTGGAGACAAAGTCAGAGAGGCGAGATTGCGTTGGTTTGGACATGTGCAGAGGAGAGATCCTGGATATATCAGGAGAAGGATGCTAGGGATGGAGCTGCCAGGCAAGAGGAAGAGAAGAAGCCCTAAGAGGAGATTTATGGATGTGGTGAAGGAGGACATGCAGGTGGTGGGGGTGACGGAGAGAGATGCAGAGGACAGGAGGAAGTGGAAGCTTTTGATCCGCTGTGGCGACCCCTAACAGGAGCGGCCGAAAGAAGAAAAAGAAGAACTGGACCTTAAGACCTGTCTGTGTGCGCTACAACCTCAGTCACCACCATGTGCAGAGCCACTGTGCAGGGTGAACTGTGTGCACAAGGAACTGTGTGTACCTAATAAAATGGCCAGACAGTCAAGTTAAGGCGAACAGAAGAGGAACGTCACATACTGCCCTATGCATTTCTGTGAGAGATGTTTTAGTTTTCTAAAGAGTCTGGGAAGGAGATCTATGCATAAAGCTGGGTTCATTGTTGCCATGATTGTTTAACATTCTCATTACAAAATAAAACTGGATGCATCACAGTCTCTGCGGATCCTTTACATAAGTAATGTAAATTATTGTCTCTAAAATCTGGGAGATATAAACCAAAATATTGAGCTGTAAGTATAATTTTTCATGTTTTACTGGGAATTTGAATCCATCATTCAGTCTGTTTTCTGATTCTGTTCAAGCTGCATTTCCTTAAATATGTCTTTGCGGGTGGGAGATCATTCTTCTCTGTGCTGTAAATTATTCCGGCCACAGCAGTATCGATCGCACCTCTGCCAGCTGAGGTTTCACCTTGAAACAGAACAGCTTTATACTCCATCATTATACCCCTAGATATGAGACATCTAATTCAAAATTCTCACATATTTTGGCTCTTGATAATATCTACCCATAGGTTATGAAGCTACAGTGGGTCACATACAAGGTGACTCAAAAAGGCCTGAACTGGTACAAAAGTTTATTACTCAGTAACTAAGCATCATATGAAGATACAGCATATTTGAAAGCATTTTAACATTAACAAAAAACTCTGAGACTTACAAATTGAGTTAGACTACATGTTCATATGATAAAATACTGAGTATTAAAATGGTGAAAGTGTTTGTTTCTTCTTGAATCACCCTGTATAACTTCTATGTTTTCTATATTCCAGTAGTGAACTTAAATAAATGTATAATTTTGGGTCTTTGTGTAATAGATATATTCGTAACTGTTGTCCAATATTCCAAATTCTCTGAAAACTGCCTTCCGTCACCAGAAGCTGGGCCACTGTGCAGCAGAATTTTACTTTCCCAGCTTCCACAGACAAGCTGAGCTGAATGTCCACCATGAAAAATTCATTCAGGAGAATTGAGAAAACTGTGCTTTTTGTGCCCAAATATAAACCACAGAGTGTACATATGGCTAAGTTGCTGAGCTCTGACCACTTACTGTGTGTTTGTTCAGGGCCACAGTCTTGGCATTGTTTTTACAATGCTGTTTTATTACTAAAGTCAGTGTGGCCTTTCCAGTGTAACCAGACACATTTCTCTTGATCTTTTTCATAACATGATTTCATTAAAATAAGAAAAGACGTTTGAATTGATATTCAAGTAATATGAACAAGAATGTGGTATTTTCTTGCAAATTAGATTTAAAAAAAAAAATCTGTTTTTGTACAAAGTCACTCTAAGCAGCTAAACTGAGGCTGAGCAGCAGGTGGCACAGTGGTTAGCATTGGTGCCTTGTAGTTTAAGAACCTGGCTTTGAATCCTGCTTCTGCAGTCCTACTCCTGCAAAAGGCATTTACTCTGAATTAATATAGTAAAAGTTATCTGGTTATATAGCTGGGGGAGTCAATGTCTGTAGCTTAGTGTCCAAATCTAGTGCATGTGACACTTAAGCTAAAATTTAAAATAATATCTCAACCAAATGCTCTAACTAACAAAAAAGTCAACCTGCACCTTACATTTATGGTGAGAAATCACCCAGTGTGGGTGAAAATTTTGCACTCTTGTAAAGCTGGGGTCAGCTGCTCCACAGGACTGGTGTTAGACTGCGTTGTCAGTGTGGGGGTGTCTACCATACTGAGGGTAAACAACATTCTCCGAGCCCCAAGCCTTCTGTGTGCCCCTCTCAGTTAACCTCTTGTACACATTTCAGAGCCCCCCACTTTGGCATCCATCTGTTGGCCAAATGCACCACAGGCGACCTCAGCTGTGCTCGTGTGTGACTCTGTACACACGTTTCGGGATAGAATGTTTCCTATGCCTTCAAGCGAGAGTCGCGGTGAGCCTGAGGGCCCAGTTTGGCTGCACAAAGAATTGTTTTGCTGAGTCCCGTCTCTCTGTGCTCTGCAGCACAAGCCCCCCTTGGCGGTGAGCGATCTGTTTGAAGACATAAAGGATGGGGTGAAGCTGCTGGCCCTGCTGGAGGTCCTGTCTGGACAGAAGCTCGTAAGTGCTGAGCAATGATGAATGCATGCTGCCATGGTGGTGGAAATGTTGTTCTTCTGGAGGAAATAAAAATAATGCCTGACCCATTTATTATGCATTCAGGATTTTGAGGAATGTTTGAAGTCAGTGACAAATGGTGCAATTAAATTTATTCTTTTTATGTGGATTTGTTTAATGGAATAAGTACTCATGGTAATATAACATTATTGAAGAGCAGTTACAATTTTAGGAATAACATAATTCATTGTATCATCTATTTATTGCTCAATTTGCCAACTGTTTGTCCATTTTAGGACAGATTAGGCATATGGGTTTGATTTATTACTGCAACCCCAATTCAGAAAACATTGGGATGGTACAGAAAATGCAAATAAAAACACGGAAAGTGCAAATAAAAACAGAAAGCAGTGATTTCAAAATTCGCTTTGTCTTGTAATCCATCACAAACAGTAATAAAGACAAGATATTTAGTTATTGTTTAGTTATTTTTTTTTTTTTTTAAATCATCACTGGTCCTAAAATGGCCCCAAAATGGCCCCATCCCAACTTTTTTTGGACTTTGATGTTGCAGACCCTGAAGGGCAAGAATGAATGTATATTTTCAAAACAAATGAAGTTGACCAGACTAAACATTGAAATTCCTACTTCCTGGGTTTTTTTTTTGCCTTTTTAATACTGTTTCAACTTCTTCCAAGTTGGGGTTGTATTATTATTATTATTATTATTATTATTATTATTATTATTATTATTATTATTATTATTATTATTATTATACTGGAGAAATAACAGCCTGTGAAATATTTAAATACTGTCAATACTTATAGTATATACTGTATATCTTTTCTGTTTACTGTACTTTTCTGCTGATTGTAAGTTTGAATGCTGCTGCCTCACAGAGCCTTGGCTGTTTGTGGGTTTGAGTTCAGCTCAGCCTGTGTGGAGCATGCTTGTTCTCCCCATATCTGCAGGTATTTCCATCTGGTCCAGTTTATTCCAGCAGTCCAAAAACATGCATTACAGGTTAATTGGCCACTCTGAACTGCCCATTGTGTGTGTGTGTGTGTGTGTGTGTGTGTGTGTGTGTGTGTGTGTGTGTGTGTGTGTAACTACCCTGTGAATGATTGGCATCCCATCCAGGTGTTCCCCTGTTAGCTAAGCACCCAGGAATTCTGGGATAGGCTCTGGTCCACATCTCCCCTCACTAGGAGAACTGGTTAAGGAAAGTGAGTGCATGATAGAGGAAGTGTGTAAGTCCAAATACACAACAGGGTGTATACATAGCACACAGTGCGATGGTCTCTGCTGGAGGTCCCTCAAGCCCTGCGGAGCTGTGTGTTTAGCAGCACTGGTCTCTCCTTGTAGCCCTGTGAACAAGGCCGTCAGCTCAAGAGGATCCACTGGGTGTCCAACGTTGGCACGGCGCTCAAGTTCCTCGAGAGCAGGAGGGTACGGTTCCTCTTCAGCCATGTCTTCTCCTCACTTGAGTGCTACTACTCTAATACTTACTATTTACTATTACTATTACTATTATTATTATTATTATTATTATTATTATTATTATTATTATTATTATTATTATTATTATTATAAGTACTAATTTACTCCAAGTGAACTTTAAATATTAGTTGCTATTAGTTGCTAATTTTCTAGTTCTAATTTTAATTATTTTTAAAGCTGGGTCATTTTTACTGAAGAAATTTATAATAAGCAAGAGCCCTACAGTAAGAAGTGGGTTCTGAACCCCATTGGTTTACTCACAAAGAGCCCATGCCTTAAGTAAATGGCCTGCATATAGACCGTATTAATTTTGTGCGGGTCTGGCTTTAAAGATGAGATTTTACTTGCTCTGTAATTTCAAATAGAAGCACAGAGGAAACACCCGTTTCTGTCTCAGAGCTAAAAAGCACCTAAAGGAAAGAAATCATCACACATGAATTTATATTACAGCAATTATGATAGCTGTGCACACAAATTCCATTAAAACAAATAAATCCAGAAAATAAATGTTCCGGATGAGCATATTAAATACAGAGGATAAAGTGCCTTCTTGACGCTCCAAATTTTCGTGTATCCTACCTTTGTGACACTGAAAGCTGCACTGCATGTGAAGCACCCTGCAATATAAAAAAATACCAAAGTTATTCTGGCCAAGTATTAATGCTAATTTACTGGAGAGGTGGTTTGCTGCTAGTGTTGTGCTTATTTATTTATCTGTTGTTTTATTGTGCTTCCCTAATGGCACAAATCAAACAGAGTACATTTACAGATTGGGCTTTTAGAACAGCAATATGCCTGGCCGATATTTCTTTTTCTAACCTATGTGCTTTTATTCATCGGCTGCCAGTGGGTTTATTTAAGTTGTTCCAGTGACAGCTGCTCTTCACAAATCTTTTGTTACATTTCTGACTCAAAAAGGTTGCGCTTGAAAGAATTCCTGCTTAGTTTTGCTATCTAAACTTAAAACTATTTTTTGATAAGCACTGATATTAATTCTCTTGTTTATTAGAGTTATGGTTGATATTTGAGATTTGTACAATAAAATAAGCAACACAACGAAGTGGAGTATGAGAATCTAATAATATCTAAGATAATATTTTTCCGTATAGGTTATCAAAAGTGAAATTTCTTAATTTGTTTTTTTAATTCCAAGATGTGTTTTCTAGTTTCTGTTTTCTGTTAATCATATCATGCAGTAAGTCATATTGGTAACTTGGTGATTTTTTTTTTAAATCATTTCCTTGGGAACCTTAATTTAAAAGTTTGTGGTTTATGTTTGCAACAGATCAAATTAGTCAACATAAATGCCACCGACATTGTCGATGGACGGCCATCCATTGTGCTTGGGCTCATATGGACCATCATCCTGTATTTCCAGGTAATGCACTGACGCATTTTCCCAGGTTTCAGGGTGAAGGTATAGACGAGGATGTCTGTGGCATAGGGCAACCTGGCTATTGCTGTGAATTTTCTACACCAGATATTCTGAATAATGACTCTATTAGATGACTACTAAAAACGCGAGATGATGTCTTCTGACTCCCCACCTTTTACTATTTCCTACCTTTTTGGGATTGGAAGCTGTATCATGCATGAAGCAGTAGGCAGTGTTCAATGAAATCATAGGATAGGATGAGATAGAATATAACTTTATTAATCTCTGCAAAGAAACTTACACAACAAAGGTGTTCAAATTCATATTCTGGGCCGTTATAGTCCAAAAAAGTATATTTTTCTATCATTTTTTGCCATTAATGACTGTCCATCAGTCAGAGACACTTGTAGCTGCTATGTAAGCTACATCTTCTATGCCCTGATGATGTTCCCTCATTGTTACAAAATATTTGTACCAAAAATGTCAAGAAAACAGAGTATTTAACTATCAGACTTAACCACTGAGCTACAGATCTGTCCCACCCCCACTCCACCTTAGCCAGTTCTTTGCTCTCTGCAGATAGAAGAACTAACCAGTAACCTGCCAGCCACGCAGTCGCTGTCCAGCAGCACCTCCTCTGTGGACAGCAAGGCGAGCTCCGAGATGGCCAGTCCACCCATGAAGAGGAAGGTCATCGCCAAGTACCAAGGCAGTGCCAAGAGGGCTCTTCTCAGATGGGTCCAGCACACGGCAGCTAAGTAAGCTGTGGGTGGCCTGCAAAGGTGTATCAGTAGATGATGTTGTAGGCAGACAGTGTGCTATGAAGGTGTCCAATCTCCAACAAGTGGACCACAGAATATACCACTAAACTGTGTTTTAATTGATCATACACTTGTGGGCACAGCAGAAATGAAGTCTTTGTGCTTACTGTACTTGCAGGCGAATGGCCATTGAGGTGAAGGATTTTGGGCCAAGCTGGCGCAATGGGCTAGCCTTCTACTCCATTATCTATACCATTCGCCCAGACCTGGTAGACATAGAACGTGTGCGTAGGAGGTCCAATAGAGAGAACCTGGAGGAGGCCTTCTCTTTGGCTGAGAGAGAACTTGGCATCCCACGTCTCCTGGACCCAGAAGGTACCACTGAGATGCTGAAGCCTGGATGCTTTGTTATATGCTAACTATGTTCACAATTGCAATGAGATGTAGAAGTTGTTTTGGAGGTAAGGATCTGGAGGGAAAATAGATCATAGAAGGAGCAATTTCCAAGTGCACAGTGGTGCAGGGGGTAGTGTGAAAGCCTTACAACTCTTTGGATTTGGATATGAGTTTTAATCCAGCTCAGTTCACATGAAATTTGGATGTTTACCCTGTCTTCTCCCACAGTCCACAGACATGTATTTCAGATGAATTGGTGGCTCTACATTTCTCTGAGTGTGTTCGCGCATGTGTGTGTCATTTTGCTCTTTGATCAACCAAAATAGTTTTGCAGTGACTGTCAAAGTTGTCAGTTCCATTGTGCTCAGAAGTAGTTTTTGCTATTATTTGCCCCTTTGTTTACCCCATGCAGATGTGGACGTGGAAAAGCCAGATGAGAAGTCCATCATGACGTATGTCGCTCAGTTCCTAAAGCACTACCCTGATCCCCACAACAGCGAGACGGATGGGCAGCTGGATGAGGTAATTCACCTTCTTTTTTTTACATTAAATTATTAAATGTGGACATTAGGTTTACTGCTTTGACGATTACTATTTGACAGTGTTCTCATTATAGGGACCATTTCACAAATTTGGTGCTTTTTCAGCATTTAAATTCTTTGTATTTGTTGGTGTTTTGTTATTTAACAGGCAAAGTACCTTCAATGGAGACATTTTGTGAATAAAGGACAAAATCTGGGACACTGGGATGTTGTAATGTTTCAGTGCAGTCAGGAAGCATTCAGCTCATGGGCATCTTAGATGAGTGCAAGCTACACACTGGGAGCTCCACATACCCTATGGTGCTTGCTTGGATACTTGAATGACTTTTTATGAGAAAAGATTTTGCATAGAACATGTATATAAATAAAAACTTTTGGTGTGCCATGCTTATGACTTTTAGTAATTTAGCCAGTACAGTGTAAAGGTTTTCCATTTACAGCGGAGCAAAAATACAAGCTCTGCGGACACCTTTTTCTGATGGCTATAAACAGAATAAGCAGAATTCTTCATCCCAGTGCTTTCCAACACACTGATCACTGCGTTCTTGTCCACCGCGTGCCTGACCTCCTCCGTACCTGCTGGCTCTCTCTCGCTGTCTGCCTGCCATCTGTGCTGTTTGTTGGTAGCTGGCGCTTGTCTCCATCCCAACTTTTGCCCTCTCTCTCCCTGCCCTGAGGGTAAGGCACTGCGTCGCGGTCCAGAGTGGTCCTTGTGCTACTGTGTTTGTTTGCGGTTCCCTCTGAAAACTTCTTTAACTCTGAGTTTCTGCATTGTTGTGCATGTTTTTCCAGTCTCTTGGCAGTGGTTCTATCCTGGGATTCCAGCAGATGCTAATGTGCAATTGGGCTTGACCAACACTAGAGGGACGAAGAGAATTAATGATTTTTAAAACATGTATGGAAATCATATAGCAGTCTGATATAACTTACATTTATATTACAAGTTTGTTCCCTTAGCTGATGCTGATGCTTTTCTCCAAAGTGGCTTGCAGTGATTTACCCATTTATAGATTTCTCTCTGCAAGTAATAAAGTTTCGTTAATTTATCTACTTTTTAATGAGCCACTGAATTTTAAAACCTTGCTTAAGTGTACAGCAGCAAAAGGTAGGGTTCAGTCCTGGGGCATCTAAGTAGAAAGCAGCAGCTTTAACCACAATACCCCCTGCAGCCCCATAGAAACTCCTCAGTATGGTACATTTATATAGAATGCATTTATCCCATGCCGCACTTACAGGCCTCTGTTGTCTGAATGGACAAATCACTTTTTTCATTGACATTTTGCATGATGCTTATGTTCCTGCCTTGCATGTTTCTGTATGCCAACATTGTTCTAAACATCATAATGCCTAGAAACTGTTTTGTTTGACTTAAACGACTGTAAAAAATGCTAAAAGGAAAACACATTCAGCTGTTTTTATTGCATTCCAGGAAGATGTATCTCTGTGTAGGTATGTCAGTCTGGAGGGCTGTCTGAACCTTCTCCTCTTCTTCACGCTTGTTCCCCTGTCTTCTTATGCTGGTGTTGCTGTACAGTGCAGTGGCATCTAGTGTGTATCACTGCTTTAGTGTTCAGACTTGCCAGAGGTTTTGCCTCATGCTTCCCTCACCCTAAAGAGAGAGGACCGCAAGATGCTGCGGGAGCTGAAGACCTGGCTGGACCACCTGGAGCGGGAAATACTCAGAGCCCAGGGCGCAGAGTGCTGCTTGGCTGAAAAATACCAGGTAATACAGATTTCCACTTTTGCTCTATTTGCTTTTATTCCTTTGTTTTCATTTTCAGAATGACTAAAATATTGAGTTATTAATAATGGGGGGTAAAGCACTGCCTTCCAATTGGACAGTAAAAATGAAGACATGCTATTGACCCATGCAGTCACCTTTCCCCCGGATCTCAGAGTGGGGATGGGTTAGCTGTAATGCTCACTATGCTTCTTCCTTAGGCTTTCAAGGGGTTCCGCGTGCAGTTCGAGATGAAGAAGAAGCAGACGGAGGCGTTGCTGCAGCCAGCACATAGGGACGGGAAGCTGTCCACTGAGCAGGCGCTAGTCAAGCAGGCGTGTGAACGGGTGTCCACCAGGGTCAGTCTGTGGTCCTGGGCTGGGATAACTTTACTGTCTATCTTCAGGCCTTCTAAGAAATGTGGCCTTTTCCAGCTGGGTTTAGATGTCCAGCTCCTGCAGCATCACCCTTGTACTTCAACTGTCCTTCTCTCATGCTTTCTCTTCAGCTAATGAAGTTTTTGTAATTTTATTTATTCAAAATGAAAGTCACTTTTAACACTAACTTCCAGCCATGAAAAAGTCAGCAATACTGTGCAGACTTCCCTCAGTTGCTTCCAGGTTACATTAAACTGTAACGTGTATATCTATTATGAATGAAAAAATACATTGCGCAACTTTTTAATACTTTTATTAATTTTGACTGCATTGAAATTGCAGCAAAAATGTTAAAGGTTAACGTTTTAAAAAGACTAAAAATGAAAGTAGCTTGTCTCCACGAGCTTTCACTCATTTCATAAACATGTCCAGCATTTGTCATTTCTTGTTATTGATCGACGATACTCAGGAACACCAGACATGAGCTGTAAGCACTGTGAGAGAGAATTGAAACAAGGCGGTCCCACACTCCTATTCTGTTTAATTGCATTTCTCTGATGTGTAATAAACGCAGTTTGCGTTCATTCGTCTATAACAGAGAATAGATAAGTGAAGAAGCTGCCAGTAAAAATGATGTTCCTGTCTTTGAAAATGTGTAACGCGACCATAATACAAGAAGACAGTGTATCTTCCGGTGTTGTGAAGTCTGAAGTGCAGTTCAAGTACTGCAGCAAGGTTTATAGTCACAAGGAATGCAAACAATGCGAGCTCCTAGGAAGTCTTTGTTAATTGTAATCGCTTCAGTAATCGCGAGTAAGTCCCTGTGTCTCTCATGTTTTTGCACTGTGGCGCTTTTACTGTGAACTGCGTTTTTTGCTGCTCCCGAATTTCTAGCGTAACACAAAACTGTGTTTGTGCCCACTTGTGTCTGCTGCCGACGCTGGGCTCACGCAGCTCCTTGACTGGCACGTCCATCTGGATAAGTCTCTTCCTGGCGTGCTGGGCGTGATCGGGGCCTGGCTCCACCGTGCTGAGATGTCTCTCCACGAGGAAATTGCTATTCAACAGGCACATGAGGAGACGGCCAACACTGTTCACAGGAAACTGGAGCAGCACAAGGTATGTACAAGTTGCACAGAGGGACGGTCCCCCTGGATGGGTGACAGCAGTGAGAAAAAAGGGAGCCGCCTTGAAATGATGATGTTTTTTGATATGCTTTTTAAAAAGAGTGTCGAGCACATCTTGTACATCTTGATGGCTAAATGTAAGTTCTGATGTGTTATCTTACAAGGCCAGTGGACAAATAATTTACTCATGGATGGCTTAGTAGAGGTTTTCACTACGCTAAGAAGTACGGCTTTAGTACGGTTTATTCTGCTGGCTAAGGTGAGCTTTTGAAACAATCTGCACAGGAAGTGTTTAGGACTCTAGACGGACACAAGGCGGCTTTCCAGCAGATCCACAGAGACAGATCCGTCAACGGTGTCCCCGTGTCCGGAGAACAGCTCCAAGACATGGCTGAGAGGTGAGCGCCCATCGCACCCAGACCCTCTCCAACCTTAATGTACCTTGCAATGCATCCAGAATAAACGCATTATATTGCCCACAGATTCAATTACATAGACACATCATTCCATGCCCATTTGATCAAGCTGGAATTCTGGGAGATGAAGTACCGACTGATGGCGTTTCTGATTCTTGCCGAGTCCAAACTCAAGTCCTGGATCATCAAATATGGCCGAAGGGAGTCAGTGGAGCTGCTGTTGCAGAACTACATCGTGAGTCTCCCGCAGACCTTTGTATCCCAGTGGTCGGGATTTGAGTTGATCACTCAATTGACCTGATGCTTAATTTGTTCTCCACGCACAAAACAGTCATTCATTGAGGGACACCACTTCTTTGAGCAGTACGAGATGACCTTTCAGACTCTAAAGCAGGCGTCTGACATGTACCTCAAATCCGACAGCTCAGGTAAGAGTGCTGGGTCATTCTCTCCATGCTGTTTCAGGTGAGGATCAAATGTCCTTGGTTGACCTGGTAACAGAACAAATCAAATCACTAAAAATATCTCAGATTTCATATTTGCAGATGGCTTTGTGAGGCAAATTTGTAAGAAAAATATTAGGTGGCTGCCAGTACTATGCTTTGTTTATTTGCCTTTTCAACTTCTGCTAACACCAACAATCTATAGACCTTCTGCCTTCTTGTGTCTGGTTAGCTAGTTAGTAACCCCAAGTTCAGGATTTAGAGTCTGTAGGAAATCCAAGTTTATTGATAGATATTGTGAGCCAAAAGAGTACCGAATTTCACTTGTGATTATTTTGCTATTTCATTTTGTTCTTTTTTTATTGCATTTTCACTGTGGAAATTCACTCTGCCTGATATGATGCATGACTTTGGCTAGGGTGTTTATAAGTTAGGATTTTACTATTTTTTAAGACACAGCTTTAAGTTAAATCTGATCATTTGTAATTTTTCTAATTTTTTTGTATGAATTTTGTGAATAGCACCGGGTCACAGAAACGGCACATCGGGAAATTCCAAATATATCTGGTTATAGATACCAAAAGGTTATCAAAAAGTTACAGTAGTCTCAAAACACAAATGAATTCCACAAGGGTGTTCAGGCAGCCTGGATCTCCTTTGATTGGTTGCTACTTTGCCTAGTGGCACAAAGTACTTTGGGCTTCTACAGTACATTCTGTATCTACAGATATGCACAAACTGTTGGCTAAAGGTTTGCTGAATGGTTGGTTGAAGCGGTTGTATACTTGACTAAATTTCCACTAGAAGATGCCAGGTTTGCTCTGATCGCTCTCGTTCTGCCAGCTGATGAACGGGATGGGGTGAACAAGTTCCTGAGCGACGCCACGGCGCAGTGGAAGAACCTATCGGTAGAGGTCCGGAGTGTCCGCAGCATGCTGGAGGAGGTCATCTCCAACTGGGAGAAGTACAGCAGCATGGTGGCCAGCCTGCAGGCCTGGCTGGAGGATGGGGAAAAGATGCTGAACCAGCCTGAGGTCGCCAAGCGGGTGGGTCTTCTCCCTCTGGCTCGTACCTGCCATTGACTGCTCTACCCTGCTGAGACTTGCTGAGACTCTGTCACCTGTTGTTTGTCCTGCTTCAGGAGTTCTTCCGGAATCTTCCGCACTGGATTCAGGAGCACATGGCCATGAACGACGCAGGGAACTTCCTCATCGAAACATGCGATGAGACTGTCTCCCGGGACCTAAAGCAGCAGCTGCTCCTTCTGAATGGGAGATGGAGGGAACTGTTTGTTAAAGTTAAACATGTAAATAACATACGAATGTAGAGCATTTATCACTTTTGCGTTTCTTTGGATGCAGAAAGCATAAGAAACTGAAATATGAATTTTATTTCTTTGGTTTTTCTTACTCTGAGAGTGGAGGACAGATTTCAAAATTGGGAGCTAAGAAGGACTGAGTAAGAGCAAGTAGCTTAGTGACTGAGCAAAAACACTCAACATGCTGTAGGCTCAAGTCCCAGGAAGGAGCCTATTATTGTACCCTTGAGAAAATTACTTAATCTAAATGGCTGGGAAGTGGCTTATGCATGTCAAGCCAGATAAACGCATCAGCTAAGCACGTGCTGAAAATAATGCTATGGAAGAAGTGGCTGCCAACATGCCAGCTGTACAGAAGAGTGGCTATGACTAATGTAATAAAATCCTGAAGCTGTTGGGCCTCTTAGCAGAGATCACTTTTCATTCAGTTTCATTACACAACCGAGCAGGAAGACTGATAAGAACAGCAAAGGTAGGAATGTGCACAAATGCTCCGTCTGAATCTAGTTTTGCATTTTTTTTTATATTGTTTCAGTATGCCAGGGCAGATGAAGTGGACAAGATGCGGAAGGACTATGAGGATGGCATCGCTTCCTTAAAACATTTTGTGGACACAGCCAATGAAAAGATGAACTCCCCGGTCCAAGTGTCCTTCTTGAACGTCCGAACTTTCGTCCAGGATGTTGAGGTAAACATTTCCTGCAGTTGTCTGATAATACTATTATATCCAAATCCATTTTTCGATTTTGTAATAAAATGCCTTCTGTGCCTCATTTGGGAATCAAAGCCCATCTACGGTCTGCTGTTCTACAGTCTACAAGTACTACACATCACTGCTGTTTTGTTTTGTTCTCACAGTGTCTCTCACTCTTGTGTATTCACGGTGGGATCACAACCTTCTCCAAAATTTTATTATAGGACATCAAGCAAAAAATCCCAGCTATGGAAGCAGAGTACAAGATGGCTACCCGCAATGCTCAGCTGCTGACCAAGGACGTTCCACAGGAGGAGATCACAGAGATGCTGAGCACCATGTCATCAGTCAAAGAGCACCTGAGCAAGGTGTCCAGCATGAGTTCAGCTTTTCACTCAGTCTACTGTTTGGTCATAAAGACCACTGGGTCCACTTTCCATTCTTTTTTCATTCCATTTTCAGTTATGAGGACAGGTAACAAACCAGCAATCTTCAGGTTTACAGGTGGATGCGTGTAACAGTTGTACTAACTGCTGCCCTTGAAATAAACTCAGATTAAATTTAATTAAAACACTTTTCATAAGTGGGTGGTGCACGACGGTGCAGATGCTTTTGAAAGCGTTCATGTGTCTCAAGTGGGTTGAAAGCAGAGTGTTTGGGTCCAGATTGAAGCTTTGCTGAAAAAGCTCTGTGTGCCTCCTTTCAGATCAGGGAGCAGTGCCTGCCCCTTCTCCGGGAGTGTCAGTCCTTGCTGCCCCTCCTGGAGGAGATCGAGAAGCAGATCACACACTTCTACCAATCCCTGGAGAGGGGCTGCCGCATCACATCCAGTCGGGACCCAGAATCCCCTGCTGACTTCAAGCAGAAGTGTCAGGTGAGGCCTTGACTGATCCCTTATAGAAAATCCTTCCGTTTCTGCACAGTCACATTGGAGGATCTTGGAGAAAACACATGAAAAAATCACATCTATTTTATGGAAACGGGTGTATTGAACAGGTTTACGTGGTGGGGAGACTGTATTTCCTCGATGTTTGCAAAAGAACTTGATACAAACTTTAAAATCAATGCTACTTTTTTACATTTATATTTCTCTGTGTCTTAGAAGAGGGAAATGCAGGTTGGACCGTTTTTTTTTTCTCCGCCTCTCATGTCCAAGGAGACGTTTCCTAAGTTCAACAGAAAAGCTGCACTAGAAGGCACCCTGACTTCAGTGCCATTTTTTCATGTCAGCAGTGCTGTGTGAGATTTGGGAAAATGTACACTGCATACCTGCATACCTGTCAATGATGAAATATGTGATAAACTGCAATGTTTTTCCTGTGCTGATTTTACAAGGATATTGACGCTGAGTTCCTTCAACCAGCAAATTTTAAAATGTAAAGTGACAGAAATGTCTGACGTCTGCATCATTAAAAATTAAAAGAGCCGATGCAAAACTAATGCACCTAAAAGTACTAAAAGCTTCCTGGTAGGGAATTCTTCTGTGCTCAGCTGTGAAATTGCAGTACTGCTGGTTACATAAAGGTGCATTAGCCTAAGTGATTAGGATACGTATGTGGGTCTGATGCTAAATCCTGCTCATTTCTTCTACAAATTCAGTTATCCTATTATTCAGAATGTGGATAAAATTAGTACCTGGCAAAAATTTATGCTAAAGTCAAAGACATAGTATTTGCTAGCTGCCATTCGGACTAAATTTTCTACGAAAATGTACAAAAGTTAAGGCTTTTTGTCAGGTATTGATGCAATTTTGTGCCATCTGTCATGAGAACTCCAAAGGATGTCGTAGTCATATAATTCACACCTGTGGAAATTTCCAGTTTTGATACGTGGTTCTTTGTGGCCCTGCAGATTGGTTCATTTTTTTCAAAGTTGTGATGCTAAAATATTTTAATGCGAGCCCTGGAATATGAGGACAAACACTGTATTAAAGGCACACATGTACGTATTATGTCTCATTTGAAAGAAGGAGAAAAATAAATTATATTTACCATAAAATTACAGGATGACTTCAACACAGATTTCACGCATAATCCATGCACTTAAGCCTCCAAGCAAATACCGTCACTTGAAATTTCACTGTATTTTACCCATCAAGTTGATGCAGTTTTCATAGCAATTTTTCTAAATAAAGTTCTCCACTAAAAAAGAAGAGAGATTCAAGCTCTGGCCAAAGGGTGTGGGAATTCTGCACACGCCTGAAGGCCGTGACCTTGGCAGCTTCCCAGCGTCACAGTTTTGCATTAAACTTGTTTGGGTCACCATGGAACACCAGACATTATGTGTTTAATAAACTGGTGTGTGCTAATGGCCAGCTGAGGCTTTAGGGAGGGATTGAAGAGGTGGTGGAGGGATTATCCCCTTCCTGTTAGGTTTCACCATGTTTGGGCCTCCCCTAGCCAAAGGGTCAACAGGCATGAAGCTGTGAGAGAAGGTCAGTTTTGTTTGGTTGGTCAAACTGATTTGTTCAATCTAGTGGTCAAGTCAGAATAAAAACCTGAATGTTCTGATTTAAAGTCAAAGACAGGTTTGGGGATGAAACACATCACCTGTATGCTGTCTCTAAATAGAGATGCTTATGCCTGTTTTACACCTGGATCCATGCTTGATTCATCTTGTAGGGGGCACATGTAGCCGGTGGCATCGTTCTTCATGCATCACAAATACCCAGACAGAAATATCACAGCGGTGAAAATGATACCTGGATGGGTTTATAAATAATTGTTTTAAATCCCAAGGCCTTTACTTACTCTTTCAGAGTCTCAGCAAACATTATATACTATATTGTGCTGCTGCATATCAGGGAGCACTTATCACATCAGGCATGAACTTACAAACAAATATCTTTTGCGCTATACTCTTTTGATGCTCCAGGAACTGCTAAGCCTCCAGCAGAACTGTAAGAAGTGCCTGTCCATGATTGAGAGGAACCATCAGACCATCCAGAGGGCTTTAGGAGCCAGCAAGTCCCTGCAGCACCTGGACAGATCCCTGCTGCAGAAGAGGGTGACGGAGCTGCAGGCCTCCTCACAGGTCAGCCTGAATTAGCATGCGCTGGTGGAGTCAGACAATGGGCTATTCAACAGTGTCTCGATTGGTATAAATAGGGCATTGTGTCATGTTGCACCCCCCCCCACTCCTTTTCTTTCCAGTTAAGTCAGAGCCAATTCTCTCTAACGCTTGAGTGTTTGGCAATGACCCTCTTACCCACATACCTGCCAGGAAGTCTGGACAAGGGCGACACAAAGAGAGGAAGTTTTAGCATAGCCATTCAAACGTGAGCCTTCAAGGCTCAAACCTTCATACTCATTTCTCAGCAGGATTCAACAGTTTAGCCAAGATATGAGCCGGCAATAAGGAAAACATAATTTAAGTTCTTTACTTGTCTTATCATTTTGGAGACCTGAAATAATATATGTACAATGAAAAAAGTGGAATTTTAATGGTCACTATTAAAAGGAAAGAGCGTTGCGCTTTGTACAAGATTGTAGTTCAAGCACCATTTGCATCTGCCACTGTATTTACCCTGAATTGGTCTCATAGAAATACCCAGCTGAATAAATGGCTCAGATACTGAGAGTCTTGTTGAATAAAAACACCAAATAAACAACAAATTAATAATCCAAAAGATATAAAGAATAACGTACAGATCGTAAAGAATAATGGGCAGGGCCTCTTTTTTTCAGCTCATGGTGAAGGAGTCATCAGAGTGGAGGAAGCATGTGGAGGACAACAGCAGTCTCATGAAGAAGTTTGAGGAATCCCGCACGGAACTGGAGAAGGTGCTCAGAATCGCTCAGGCATCCTTGAAGGAGAAGGGCAACCCAGATGAACTGCTCAAGAAGCATACCGTAAGGATAACCTGTCCAGTATGACTTTATGGCAAACAGCAATAATTGCAGCATAAATATGATAGGTAACGAAATGCTGTGATGCTGCAGCTGCTTAATAGCTGTTGCCCAGGGGATGCCTGACAGTTCCAAGCTTTTGGATGTGGGTTCAGGTGAAAGATACATCATACAGATGTGCTGGGACACATGATCAGTGATGCTTCCTGGGTTCATCGGGTGTTTCGGGTCTCACAACATCACACACCCTTGCCCAGGTGACCCAGCCGGGGTTGATTTAGCCCCGACTTGCGTCCCAGCAGCATTAAGCCACAGCTCGCCCCTCTTGAACCACAGCCACCTGGAGGATCTTTCTGCTGCTTTTGTTGCTGTCCTAATGGCTGTCCTTCTAAGTGGCCCACTCATACCCAACAGGGTGTAGACTGTAGAGAGAGCGGCCAGCGAAGCCTCTGCAGCCTACTTCTACTGGATGGCAGTGTGCTCGCCACCCCTGTCTCTGGCAGTCCTCCTAAAACCCCTGGTACTTAGCCCGCTTCCTCTCAAAAGCCTCCTCCATACGCTCTTCCCAGGGCACAGTCAATTCTATTAGGGCAAGCTGTTTTGAGGCCTCTGGCAGAATGACAACATCTGGTCGCAATGATGTTGCCACGATATGTGCCGGAAACTTAAGTTTCTTGCCCAGATCTACCATTATCTGCCAGTCCTTTGGGGTGGAAAGTAGACCTGCAGCAGCACTAGGCTGCGGTCTCAGCTGCTGTCCCGCCTTGACAAATGTTATCTGCTTCCTGGGGGGACAATGGGGCCTGCTTATTGTTATGGCTAAAGAGACACTCTCAGCAACTGCTTTCAGCACCTAGTCATGGTGCCACCAGTAGCGACCGTCCCCTAGGGCCTTTGGACAGGTGCTCAGGATGTGTTTGAGTGTCCCTCTCCCAGAGCAGAGTGGGCAGGAAGGTATCGGCCTTGCCCCACAAATGGAGGTTTGCAGGGTTAGATAAGATGTCATATACAGCTTGGATTAGGAATTAAATGCGCTGGGGCTCTCCTCGCTAGATGTTCGTCCAGGTGAGCCTTCGTTCCATTGCACTCTCCCATCTCATCCAAGCTCCCTGCTGCCTCATGCCTGCCATCTTACTGGATCTTTCCTCATCCATTGCTACTCTCACCTCTTCCTGGACAAGCAGTCACCTTTCCTTGCCTTGGACCTTGTTGTATTGAAGCAATGGAAAGCTGCCCAATCCTGATCTTCCTGTTGCCACTGCCCCCACCACAGCCTTGTGCCTCAGCCTTACTTCTGCCATCTCCAGCTCCCTAGTGGCACTCCATTTCCTACTGGTTCGGATTTCAATGCCTGCCGCTGAGACTTTGGGGTCCTTGCATTCTCTATACTGCAGTACTTCTCTAGTACGGGAGACCTTAAACTCTTCCATAATGCTGCTGAAAGGAAGCTGCAGGATGTTATTCTTCCCATACAGAGCTGTGCTGCTCAGGCTATGTGACAGGCCAAACCACCTGCAGAGATATCCACTAATTCTCCTCTCCATCATCTCCATTGATGTAATGGGCACATCATAAACCAGCAATGGCCAGAGGATCCGAGGCAGGATGCCATACTGGTATACCCAGGACTTGAATTTCCCAGGCAGTCCACACTTATCCACTTTACTGAGCTAGGTCTCCAGTTCCTTGATAGATGTCTGGATGGCTGCCACATCTCTGAGGCTGTGGTTGAAAAGTTTTCCCAAACTTTTGACTGGCTTCTTACTGATGGATGGAATCTTGGTGCCATCCAGGTAAAAGTGGAACTTGTCTGAAACTCTGCCTCGCTTTAAAACAAGTGACCTTGACTTTTGCAGGCTTAAAGCTCATCCTTGCTCACTTGATGAGACTCTCCAGCCCTTGAAGTATCCATCTGCTCCCTGGTACAGAGGATGTGGTGATTGTGAGATCATCCATGTAGGCTCTGATAGGGGGCCAGTGCATGCTGGACTTGGTTGCTGGGCCTCTGCACTCCACCTCTGCTGCTTTTACTACCATGTTCATGGCTAGGGCAAAGAGGATGACTGATACTGTGCACCCAGTGATAATGCCCTTCTCTAATCTGTGCCAACTTGATGTCACTGGCCCAGAAGTGACTCTCAATCTGAAGTTGTTACAGTAATCCAAGATGAGGTTCTTGATCTTGCTGGGGACATGGTGCTGGATTAGTGCAGACTCTACCAGCTTGTGTGGTATAGACCCATATGCATTGGCCAGATCTAGCCACAGCACAACCAGATCTCCTTTCCCCTCGCGTGCCTCCCTGATAAGCTGGGTGACTATGTCTGTGTGTTCTAGGCAGCCTGGCATCCCTTTTGCACCGTAGTTGTTCTTCAGCAGAAAGTCCATCAGCCTGCGGGACAGGATGCTGAAGAAGATCTTGCCTTTGACACTGAGCAGCGAGATCGATCTAAACTGCTCAATGTCTATGGAATTCTCCTCCTTGGGAATCCAAACCCCCTCAGATATACCTCAGTCCATCTGTAGTTTGCATGGTTTTCCTGTGCTACTGTTGGTTTCCTCTAGTTGCTCCTGTTTCCCACCACAGTCCAAAGATGTGCTTCAGATGTGTTTTGGGATTTAAACTACCTTTAGTGAGTGAGTGAGTTAGTAAATTTGTGTGTGTTTCTTAGCTCTGTTGTATAAACAGGCAATTTTTTAACAGCAGTACAATGTACCTGGTATTTTAAATAAGCTTAATCAAAAACAGCTGCTAAATATGATTTAATAATCTTTACAGTTAAATAAAATAGCAATGGCTAAGTTTCTTAGTGCTGTAAGGTAGACCCTGCTATACCGGTAATTCATGGCTCCTCTGTCTTTGTTTATTGTAGGAGTTCTTTGGGCAGCTGGACCAGCGGGTTCTCAATTCCTTCCTAAAAGCATGTGATGAGCTCACTGACATTCTACCTGAGCTGGAGCAGCAGAGCCTCCAGGAGACAGTCAGGAAGCTCCACAAACAGTGGAAGGTCAGTATGACTGTGTTCTGAAGGAGCACCAGGGCCACAAGGGTACAGGCAGAGTGGCTGATGGGATTATTATCCTTTTCAGGACATCCAGGTGGAGGCACCGTGTCGGCTGTTGCACCTGAAGGTGGAGGTGGAGCTAAGTCGTCTGATGGTGTCACTGCAGGAGTGCCGGGCCGAACTTCAGCGGGAAAACAAGAGCCTTCCTACTGTGGGCAGTGAAAGGATGTTAAAGGAGCACCGGGTGAGAAGATGGGGGTAGATGTCAGAACCTCGGTGCTCCTCTTCTGTTCTTCTACTTCTTTACATCAGTGTTACCTCTTTGTTAGTGGTGGGTGTGGGCTTTGAGCCAGTTCATGCCAATTAAACACGGGTTTCCCTTTCCAGACATTCTTTGGTGACAAGGGTCTGCATTTATTGTGTGAGAAGAGACTGCAACACATGGAAGAGATGTGCCAGAAACTTCCCAAAAATGACTCAGCCCAAAGGGACCTGGAAAGTGCCAGGTCGGCCTTCAACAAACTCAAGGCCAACATCGAAAGCACCCACCAGAAACTTCTGCAGCACCCTGACAAGTGGAAGGAATTCAACTCCAGGTGAAGAGCTTTACATTGAACCAGATGTTGCCTTCACAGAACAGCATACTCTTTGTCTGAAGATCACGGGACCTCTAAACCTTATAATAACATTTTTACTTTACTATAGAGTATAAAGTATTGCTGCAGATGTAGTTTTAATACCAGTCTCCTTCAAAGTACATCTTCCAAGGGAACGGTGATGTAAATGCACCTGCACTCCGGTATCCGAGTATACTTGGTTCCTAGAAAGCACTTGAATGCAGTAAAGTCAAATAATAGGGAGGCTGTTTCCAATATTTCCCATGGGGAAAAATGATGATCTCTTCTGGATTCATCAAAGAAATCCTTATTAATTGAACCAAAATGCCCCTAACACTCTAAAATAACCATTTCAGCACAATATAGAACACTTTAAACACCAATTACTTAATTACCAGTCAATGAGACAAAATATATTTGTGTTTACATGCAGTTACTTTTTATTTAGGATCATACAGTATGTGCTGTTCCTTATTATTAGAGGTAATAGCAGCAAACATTCTGTAGACAAACTAATATAAAAAAATGAAGAAATGAAAACAATATAAAATAGAAAAACAATTTAATGGGCTGTAAGAAACTGTTATTGGGGGCCCGACTCACTGAACAGAATTGGATAAAATAGTGAAGCATGAACTACATTTTAACCTGGGCCACACGAAGACTGAACGCAGAGGCCAAGCGCAGTGTTGCCACGCAGTGTCTCACTCGTCCTTGCAACTATTTTGAATATTAGCCTAATGTGGTTCAGCTTCGCTTGTGCTGGAACTTCTTGACCCAGATACCAAGACAAGTATTAATATATATACCGCTCATTATACAAGGAACTCAGAAACCAGGAGCTTGAATGCCGGGGTAAAGGTGTACTTCTTTTATTAATGTTTTAGGATTTTTATTTGATCAAATTGTTGAAGTCTCACATTAGAACTGTACAACAGTTGGAGTCTCCTGAACTCTTTTACCTTTTTATATGTTGCCTTTTTTCTTGGAATTTAGGTTCTCTGAGCTTTCCGCATGGCTCTCATCCAAGGAAAGCCAGCTGAGACTGCTGAAGAATAGAGCCGATGACCCCAGCAAGTTTACCCAGGTGAAATCCACAATTGAGGTAAGCAAGCCTGTCTGTTGTCAGACACGTATCTAACTGAGGCAGGGAAGGGTCTCAGGGGCTGAGATGAGTGACATGAAAGGTTTCATCGCAGGAGCTCAGACGAGATGCAGAAGACAAGGAGTCGAGCCTGGGCTGGCTCAAAACACGGTTAGCATCTCTGGCAGAGGTCTGCACCGAGAGCGAAACAAGGAAGCAAGCGGGTGCCCTCAGCAAACTCTCTTCTGACTTCAAGGGTCTCCTTGCTTCTCTTGCGGAGGTAGGAAATCTACTAAACATACCAAGATTTATCCAAATTTCATTCACCAACTTGCTTATTAATTGATAAAGACTGCCCATCTTCCCCAGTCCGAGAAGGTGGTGTTGGCAGTGGAGGACTGTGTCCAGTTCAGGGAGGAAGTGCGGGGAAAACTTGAAGAGCTGCTGCAGGGACAGCAGGAGGCACAGGCTGAGGCCTCCAAAATCCTTGACTGTGAGAATCTGAGGGAAGCCCAGCACATGTTCCTCATTCACCAGGTTGGTGGTGCTATTCCTTAGGCTCTTTTGGATAGACTACTCTGTACATTTCTCCAGAGAGGCTGTGGTTCATTCTGATTCTTGGTGATTTAGTTGAATGTTCAAGTGTTCAGTTCTCAATTGTGGATTACAACCTTGAGACCTAAGATTGGTTGCTCTTACAGCAACAGCTGAAACGCTTGCGGTCTAAGAGTAAGGATGTGAGGCAGCAGATCCTCAGGGGCCAGCACTTGCAGATGGAGAGAGGTCTCAGTGCTGCCCTGCACTCCGACCTGCAGAAGCTAGAGGGCATGCTCACCAAAATGCAGCAGACAATGGAGGTGCAGGAGCAAACCCTGCAGGTATACCGTTTCAAGACCCAGAGACTCTGGGGTTGACTTTTGACTAGATGGTCAAAAAAAGTGTTTCTTGGGAATTATCCTTGCTAATGAACTTCTGCTTGTGTCTAGGTGACCCTGAACGCTTGGCAGGAGTTTGAAAGCCAACGCAAGACAGTGGAGGACTTTGTGAACCGGGCTGGTCTGGTCTTGGACCGGGAACTTGCCTTCAGCACTCCAGAGAGCCTGTCAGCAGAGCTGGAACAAACCAGGGTGAGTTTGATCTTTCCACAACATTTTGTCATCAAACATTAATCACGGTTCTTGCATTATGCAAAAATTATAACCGCAAATGGAGGGAAACTTCAAAGTAGTACAACTTAACATCCCTCCGTGTGCAGGAACTCTCAAAACAGTGTCAAGTGCAGGCCACACTGGTAGACACCCTCCTGAAGAGAGCCACAGAGATACAGCTCGGCCCCAGGAACCAGACTCTGCTCCAGCAGCAGAGCCGCTCTGTCAGCGAGCAGGTGGACCGCATGGAGGCGGGACTCAAGAAAGAGTAAGGCGCCAAAACATTTCCCATCCTCTCGCACTGCCAAATTGCCATCTCTAATACGTTAGTAACCACTGGTTGGCCCCACCCATGATGAATAGAATCTGTTGGAAACCGAGCGCTTTGCCTTTTTTTTCCAGTGTTAAGCAGCTGGAGGGCATGAAAACCCAGTGGGAGCAGTTCCTGAGCAGGCTTGAGGTTTTCTCTTCATGGATTTCCCAGAAAGAGAAGGAGCTGGAGGCCCTCAGCACCTCCTCTGCTTCCCTCAGACATCAGATTGACACTGTTCAGGTTCACAACCTCTCTGTTGTGCAGATTGTTATATTGTTCATATTCTTTTATTTTAATGAGTTATTTTTCTTCTGTTAAAAATCCATTACTTCAGGTGGGTCAGTCTCATGAACTTTAAACTAAAGCAGATGATAGCTGTCCCTTTAGCGCTTAGTATTTTTGCTTACAATAGTGGCAGCCATGATGATTTAGCAGAAATTTGCTAGCATCATCTTGAGCCCATTAATGTCTTTCTGAATAATTAATCATTTTATTTTAACTTCCATTAGATTTTCAGCAAAATCCTGTTAACTGTAATGAGAACCCAAGGTGCTGCAGGGGTCAAAGAAAAACAATGAGATGTTTAAGATGTGAAAAACAAAAGACTAACTCCTCTTGTTTCTATCTGCAGTCTCAGCTTCTTGATGAGGCTTCATGGGGCAAACAGATTTTATTTAAACCTTCCTGTCTGACACGCACTGTGACTGCCAAATGTTCTTTTGCTTAAACTGTCCCTACTGTTTGCAGTGGATTGAAATTTATGACAATATTTCTACAGCTGGTCCTCGACTCACGATTTTTCAACTTTAAGACAGTACGATAGCGATATGCATTCAGTAGAAACCGTACTTCAAATTTTGAATTTTTCCCAGGCAAGCAATACACAGTATAATACTCTCTCATGATGCTGGGCAGTGGTAGCAAACTGTATCTCCCAGACTGCCACGCGGTTGCTAGTGTACACAACCGATACTCTACAGTGTTCTGTGTTGCCAGCGTTTTTTTGGATGCCAAGACACCACAGTAATACGTTTGAATTCCGTTAAACTCTTTAATGAGTGCTGTTTCCAACAAAGAGAGTTGCCGTTAGCTGGGAGCTAGCGCTAAACATTAGCGATTGGCAATAAATAAAAATGGAAGATGCCACAATTGAAAATAAACAAAATACAAGATCTTAGCAAGAGAGTGGTTGCAGGAGAGTTCACAAGGGGTAGTGGAAACTGAGCGCTGACAGGAAGTCCGGGTGGGAACTAAACGTCATCAATGATTGGTTCCTATGTCAATCAGTCAACCAATCAGTGCTCAGTGTGAAGATGGAGGCGGAGAGACCACCTACGTTCTGTTACTGAAGCGGCCACAGATATGACAGTAGGTTGGGTGAATTAAATGCATTTTCAACTTATGGTGGGTTTATCAGAACGGAACCCCATCGTAAGTCGGGGACCATCTGTATATCATTTCACTTTTTAAAACAATATTGTAATTCTGAGTTTAAAAAGTTACTTTAAAAGCTATATGCAGTTGATTGTAGATAACTTAAACCTGGAAGTGTTAAAATAGTGACATTTTCATTTTTCAAATTTTAAAATGAATTTTTTCTCTAAATATATACATTTATATCAAAATGATGTTGAAGGTGGTTGCTTGCTGCAGACTGGTCGCTTGCATAAATTATCACAAGTGTCATTTTTGCCTGATTGATGGCATTCGTGCTTCTATTGATCCTCCATTGATATTTTGTGACATAAGGCTGCCACCCCTGCTGTAGTACCCTTGAGCAAGGAGTTTACCCTGAAGCGCACCAGTAAAAGTCAACTAGCTTTGTAACTGTGTAAAAAAATCTAGTGTAATAAAAGTCACTTTGGAGAATGGTGTCAGATAAAGGTGGCTAATTTATAGGAAGACTAAACCCTGACATGAGATATCAGTCATTCAGTTAGACGGTTTCCTTTTATACATTTTCTCAGACTTTAGCAGCAGAGCTGGAGGAGAAGGCAGAGACATTGCCCTGCTTGGAGGCGGAGTCACAGGCGCTCGGGCATTTTGTGTCATCGGGGGAGGCAGCGCGTATCAAAGCCCGTCTGACGCAAACAGGACGGTACTGGGAGGAGCTACAGGAGGGCGTGGAGGAGATGGGCAGGCAACTGGAGGAGAGCTCGTCCCACTTCCAGAGGTTCAGCACTAACCTGGAGCAAGTATGGCTGTTTTGGAGCGATTGTCTGCTTCAGTTAAATGTTTGAATGTAGTTACCTTCTGGAAAGGTCAAGTATACCCTCCATAGATATATTTCCTCTGCTTTTTTACTGAAGGTTAAATCAACCATCAGAGAGCTGAAAGGCAAGATCGATCATCCTGTCTCTTTTTGCTCCTCCTCATCTGACACCTACAAAACACTCCAGGAGCACATGGTATAAAACACATCTCTGAGTTCCCTGTCTTGCCTAGATGTGTGGCTGTGCTGGTGTGCAGTGTTAACAGAAATGTATGTTTGTGCTTCTTATGCTTGGCCCATCTAGGACACCAGCCAGGCCTTGGAGCAGCTGAAGGCAGTGGTGTTGTCACTCTCAGCTGGGGTGATCAGGCTAAGGGACTGGGACCGGAACCAGGCAGGGAGCGAGGTGGCCACTGTCCAGCAGGCCTATGAGATGGGTGTCCAGCAGGCCAAAGGGAAGCAGAGCCAGCTGGAGAATCTGCTATTGCTCTGGCAAAAGTAATAAAAACAAAATACAAACAGAATATTCCTCAGCCCTTCATGTTTGGTTTTGAAGTGCTTCAATGGGCCTGCAAAAGGTGGAGCTGAAATCTCGGGAGGAAATCAAATTTTATACCTTTTTGGAGTGTATTTTTTTCATTATCACACAAATTGATTCTGTAGTGTAAAGTGTTTACCTGAGTTAGGCAGTCATTTTCTTTCAGTCAAGTAAATCTGTAAAGTTACATGCTGCTGCCTTTGCCTTGTAGGTATGAGAAAGAGTGGTCCAGCTTTGTTTGCTGGCTGGAGGAATGCGAGTCTGTCTGTGGCTCTGAATCGCAGTGCCTTTCTGTAGATAAGGCCCGGCAGCAAAGTGAACTGCAGCAACTGCAGGTAAATGTCAGTTTAGCTTGGCAATGTCAGGGTTTCTTCATTTTCTCTAGGCCACAGATGCCTTTATGAATTTTCTTAAAGCTAAAGACCCTTTCTGAAATATTTACTGAAAATACTGCAGTGAATTTATTGTGCTGGTTAACCTTGAAAGGGAAAAATTCTGGTTCATATCCCCCTCCTGCAGTACCATGAATTGATACAGTAAAAATGACCCAGGTGGATAAATGAAAAAATTATGAAGTAACTTGTAATGCAAACCCATTGCAGCAGTTATGGATAAAAGCAACAATTAAGTGAATAAATAATAATACACACAAAATGGGGAGGGCAGATTAGGTTTGCATTAACATTTGCAGGAGTGCAAGTCCATCCTGAAGGCAGCTGAAGTTCCTTCTTCCCGACTGTGAACTGTGCAGGATATGCAGTCTGAGGTCCTGTCTCATGAAGAGGTGTATGCTGGTCTGGTGAGCCTGGGAGCATCATTACATCCCACAGCATCAGAGGAACGAGTGAAGGAGCTCACGAGGAACCTGGAGCAGCTGGGCAAACGGCTGAGCTCACAGAAGGAGGCCTTGCCTCACAGGTGATGAAGCATAGGTTAATTGTTTTTCAAATGGTATAATTTATTCATTTTTATTTTTATTATATTGTATAATATGAATTTTTATATTCTATTTCTCATTACATTTGAATTGAAATGATCTTACAGGTGTCTGGAACACTGGGGTGGGGTTTTTCCTTTTCCTCTGCCTTCACAGAATTGAACGCCTGCAGTTGCACATTAGCCAGGTGGCCAAGTTTGACCAGACTTTGCTGGCCTTCTCCCAGTGGAGCGAAAACTTCCTCACAGGCCTCTACTCACTTTCACAGGTCAACATCACAGACCTGCAGCCTCCTGCCTCCCAGCTGAATGTAAGATGTTTTTTAAGCATTGTTTATTTGCTGGGAAGTTGGTATCATAGTGGTTAGTTGTTGCCTTTGGACTAAAAAAGCCCAGGTTATAATCCCAGCACCCTTGACCAAAGTATTAACGCTGAAATATCCTCTTAAAAAGTACCCTGCTGTATAAATAGGTAAATCATTGTAAGCAACTTGACACTGTGAGTCACTTTGAAGAAATGCATTCCATAAATAAATGTAAAAAAAAAAATGTAAATGTTTTTGGACAGGAAAGGGCAGCTGCTTTGCAGAAACAGGCTGCTGAAATGGAGAACCTCCATAAGTTTGTGAAGCTCCTCTCAGCCTTCATTGAATCTGGGGATGTGCAGCTCCTCCAGGGACGGTTGGAAGACTGCGTTCAACCTTTCATGGAAGCCCAGTGCTTGGTGCAGCATCGACAGGAGAGTCTGGAGAAGCTGGAGGCCTTCCTACAGACACATGGCGTGGCAGCCAGTGTTCTCCAAGGCCTAAGGCAGACGGTGGAGAGTGCAGGCACCTGGGATCAGGGCAGGGTTCTTGAGCTGCAACAGGAGCTTAGGGCCATGACACCTGACATTGGGCGGCTGGAAACGTTGGCAGTGAGCCTGGATGGCAGTCTCTGTAAAGCCCATTACCACCTGTGCCAGGAAGGGCAGCGTACTTCATGTCGCACGTTGGCCGATACCCTGGGGGCAGAGCTGGATGCTGTGCGAAATCTCCTGGGGGCCAAGCAGACTGAGACAGAGGCTCTCACTGCACTCTGGAGCTCCTTCAGGCAGCGCAGAGAACATCTTCTCAAAAGCATAGAGGACATTGAGGAAAAGGCTGATCAACAGGTGCTCGAGGAGCCCAGCTTGCTGTCCCTGCAGCAAAGGTACCTTCTTCCCCTGTCATTTACTTTACCGATGCTTGATTCATATTACAAAATGTAGGTACAGAGTTCATTTGCATACCAAGAGAGCATCTCAGTACAGCATCAAATTTCCGTGTTTGTAGTACCTCTGAGTCACTTATTTAAATTGACTAAACACAGTATGATGAGTAGTCTGGATAGTCAAAAATATGGTAAATCATGAAACCTTTAATTGCAAAGTACTACTTACTATATGACATTCCTCTGGAAATTACAACAAAAATATTTTTTTTCCTTTCTAATCACGATGTGAATAAAAGATATATAACAAAACTGTTTATATACTGTATCTGCTAGAGATTTACAAATTATTACAAGTTAATAATCAATTGTAATGCTCTTAATATTCTCCTCTACTCTGCCCGGTGATATAGATTGCGGTTTTTCAACCAGCTTGAGAATGAACTGCAGTCCCACAAGCATGAAGAGCAGTGGCTGATGGAGAAGGGCAAACAGCTGGCCCAGAGAGATGCTGAGTTGGCTGGGGAGGCCTTGAGGGATGTCAGCCTGCTGGAGGCTACCTGGGAGGATGCTTGGAGACTCATCACCGATGGGTGGGTGTCTCTGCCCAGTAGGAGCAGATAACTGCCAAAATGGGTCTTCGACTCTGGTTCTTAGCTGACATTATGTCTCCTGTTCAACATGTGTGCTTCTGTGCTTCAAAATACATTTTTTTAGTTCCTTTGATCATCTTCCTGCTTGATTTTTATTCATATGGCCTTTAATAGCCACCATTCTCACATGGCAAAGTTTCGCTTAGTGTCTTGTAGGTGGCGGGTGGCCTTGCCTGACTGTGAACTGGAACCATAACATACGTCTTATGCTACAATGACAAAAAACTACAATTCCTGGCTATTAACATTGTATAGAATACCCATGAGGGGTGGGCTTCCACTGGCACAAGGACCCCCAGAGGTTTATTTTTCTCCTATTCTCTAGTGGAAAGGAGTTCTTTTGTTTTCCTCTCCTGCGTGGCCAGATAACAAATGTACATGAGAACTGTACATGAGTACTACTGTTTACTTGTCTGTACTCCTTTACATGTCTGTTCAGCGCTCTGTGTCACTGCAGTGAGAAGAGCGCTATATAAAAATAAAATTGATTTGAATTTAATTAAATTGAATTGGTGTGCTTCGTTCCTGCAGCCAGGAGCAGTGCAGCACCCTGGTGGAGCTCATGAGGGAATTCCACAACTTTAAGGCCTCTATCAGCACAGTCCTGGAGAATGCTGAGGCTGCAGCCGACATCCGGTTTACCCCGAAGGACCAGGAAGACATCAGAAGAGCAATATCTCGGGTGAGACCCTTGCTTTCTGGTCATTTAGCAGTTCCGATTAGCTGCTTCCTGCTTCTTTGGCTCCTTGCTTGAAGAAAATGGTCATTTAGGATGTCCCGTTTGTCTGTAAAAACATAATTCATACTTTTGTATAAATGTCCGACTGAAGTAAAATGTAATTACCGTTGTTCTAATTTTTTAGTTGGACGTACAGTAGATAAAGCCCCCAGGTTATTTCTGGAACATTCTCCATTTTTGCAGTAGTAAATAAGAGTTGTGTTGATTATATATGATTATACTCCTAATAAATTGTATAGAGAATTTTCTTTCTTATGGTATTATATTAACTCTGACAGCTATGCCTAACTATTTCCCCAAGCATGAGGCAGCAAAGATGGAGATGAGAGGTAGCCAGGAGGATCTGGAACAATACACCAGCACAGGAAAGCGCCTGCTCAGTGAGCTAAAGAAGATCCCTGACTGCAAGACACTTGTTGTGAAGAAGGACATGGATTCCATTGTGGACCACTGGCTGGATGTGAGGAAACATTTCATTTTCTGTGTTTGCAAAGATTCCTGGGAAAAATCAATAAGTTAACATCCTCTTCTTCCATTGAGTGTTGATAATTTAACAGTGGTAGAGAGGTACCAATAAATGGGGGAAGTATCCATGCTATTATTGGCATCTTCATATCAGTTAGGATTACTCTCTTGTCTCAGTGACCGGAACTAAAGGATGAATCCACTCCAATTCCTTTAGGTGACCGAGAGAATCGATGATAACATGGACCACCTGAGCCAAAGCATGGCACTGTGGGGGGAGGTGAGGAAGATCAGTGAGGAGGTGGATGGATGGAGCCACAGCTCAGTGGCTGAGCTGAGTGAGAGCTTGAATCATCTCAGTGACAGCCAGTGGATGGAGACACGGCTTTCAGACTTTCAGGTCAGTAGCTAGTATGAGCACTGGATGAGTCACTTTCCATCTTTTTGTACACTTTACAGTTGTGCCCATCCTGTACATTTGCAGAGGCAGAATGTGATGAATATCTGTTGAGCTCTAAAAATCAATGAGTGAAATCCTGCTACTATCAGATTCAAGAAAATGTTTCTTTTTATGTTTAGGTGGAAGTGGAGAAGACTGAAAAGAAACTGAGCTTTGTACAGGGAAAGCTATCAGATCTTCAACAGCTGACCAAGATTCAGGAAATCCCATCAGAATTGCAGGTAAATTATTTGAAAACCACAGGCATAACAATTCATGCATTTCATCAAGTTGTCCTAGTTCTGGGCATAATGAATTAGCAGGGCTCAGTACCCTGCCTGACTTGTGTGAAGGTTTAGATTACCTGCTTCAGTGCGCCACAACACTTGTTTATCTGCTTTGCTGCCTTCAGGTGATGGAAAATGACTTGAAGAAGAAGATATGTCGTGCCCGGGAAGTGTCTGAACAAGCCAAAAACACCCTCAGAGACTTCCGCTTCCAGAAGCAGCAACTGGAGAATTTCGTATCCCAGATGTCTGGGTGGCTGAAGGATGTGGAGCAATCGCTGTTGGCATCGCAACGTGGGTCTAATCCAGAGGACATCTCTAAAGTGAAGGTGCATATTGAATGTGTTTACGTGTGAGGTTACTGAGTATAAGTGTGCCTTATAGGTCTTTATTCTTGGCCTCTGTTTTTTGTTATGGAAACTGTCTTGTCAGTCAACCAGGACACTTTAGAGAAGAGAGCTAAATGGTAACACACAACCCAGATGATCACAAGTAAGGCTTTGCATGTGCTGTTTCCCATAGGAGATGCAGAAGGAGCTGCAGAACCAGCAGAGCAGCATTGACTCCACACGGGAAAATCTCAATACCCTGTGCAGGAAGTACCCATCTGAGGAACTGGTCAGTCTGGGCTCTGCTCTCACAGAGCTCATCAGGAAGTACAAATCAGTCAACCAAGTCAGCGCCAAAACTCTGAGCTCCCTTCAGAGCAATCTGCAGCTGCATTTCACCCGTGAGCTGGCCTTAAAACTCACATCTTTCTACAATATGTATGGTCACTGTTATTCTGGCTGTGAAAGATGAATTCACATTTTATGGTGTAGAATTTTTTTATTTTTATTTCCTCATTGTACCTCTAAATTACATGAATAAATTACATCTTGGATATTTAGGCTAATATGTGTCTCCAGAAAGGAATATGAACTCCACTGCAATTTCTAGGTTCAGTTCAGGCTCCATAGTCAGTCTGTCTCTCTAATCTCTAGAACTGGCGCAGGACTTCCATGGGTGGCTGTCTGAGCTGGACTCTGGAGTGAGGGACTGTTCTGACCAGTCTGGAGACTCCAGTACCTTAGAGAACAAGCTGAAGAAGCTTAAGGTTATTTGCTTTGACTTAATCCCGAGGTCTCCAAGTCTTGGGTTTATACTGTATGTGTATGTGTGTGAAGAGTCATGGTTGGTGTGCTCAGGATTCTCTCACAACCCTGCAGGGGGTGATTGGGCAGGAGAAAGATGGCAAGGCACGGCTAACTCAGGTGTGTGAGAAGGGGGAGAAGCTCCTGCTCCACCTTCCCAAGGGCAGTGTGAGTCAGGTGCAGCAGCACCTGTCCTTTAGCCAGCAGGCTTGGGATGGCTTTGTGGAACGCTGCCGGCAGAATGAACAGATGTTGGAGGAGGCTGCCACCCAGCTGAACGCGTGAGTGGGATACATTTGCTTCTATGTGGTCTTCCCCATTTTGTCCGACTGTCAAGGGTAGATCCTTATCTCCTGCCATTTAAGCCCCATCTTGTTAAGCTCAAAAGGCACCTGCCCATGAACTGGAGATCTACATCATGTTGTATGAAGTTCCTCTTTCACTCAGGTTTGAGAATCACCAGCTGAAACTGAGCCACTGGTTGCAGCAGGCAGAGCAAAAATTAGGCATGGAGGTGCAAACAAACAAGAGGCTCCTCAGCGAGAGAAAAGCAGAGCTGGAGCATGTCGAGGGGTTCCTCAAGAAAGTGCTCAAGGAGAGGTACATTGGCAAGGTTTATGTTTGGTTCCTGCTCTCTCTTACAACACATAACTTGCCAGGTGTCACTTACCTAACCTCCCTTGTGCAGGGACTCCTTTGAGTGGCTGCAGCAGGAGTCCCACATTTTGAGTGAGTCCGGTCGAGGAGATGGCAGTGAGGTGCGGACTGCTGCACGGTTGCAGGCTGAGTATCAGGCCCTGCTGAGAAGGACAAAGGAACGGCTGCGCAGCTGCCAGCTTGTGCTGCAGGAGCATCAGGCCTTTGAAGAAAGCATTCATAGCACATGGGCGTGGCTGAGGGGGGTGCAAGGGCGCCTGGCGTCACTCAACAACACTGTTGGAAGCAAGGAAACACTGGAGAAGAGGCTGGGCCTTGTTCAGGTTACTCCATGCACCTGCTCACATCCAGACGTTTATCTGTAGACACATTTTGTCTAATGCTAGATGTACAAGAGCAGAACCACAGCTAAGACGTAAAGAGCAGATCTTGGTAATTAACTACCCATAGTTCATCTCTTCACCTGTTCTGACCTGCCTGGTTTGTGTAGGACATCCTGTTGATGAAAGGTGAGGGGGAAGTGAAGCTTAACATTGCCATTGGCAAGGGTGAGCAGGCCCTGAAGAGCAGTGGAGATGAGGGCCAGGAGCTCATCCGCTCCCAGTTACAGGGCCTGAAGGATGCCTGGGCCACTACGCTTGTCACTGCCATGAGCTGCCACAGGTATCACAGCTGCTCTCCTTCCAGCAACTTGAAAGATCTGTTAGGATAGTGACCTTCTCACCTCCATTCACCAGTTCCTCCCCCTGGTTTAGGAGATTTTGAATGTTTTCCATATGCTGTAAATCAGCATCAAGTGAGTTTATTCCATAATGTCTCAACAACTGGTTTGTCTCCAGTAAGAGTATTCACCAGTAAACGACCAGAATCTCATCTCAGCTTCACCTTCCCTATTACAGAGGCTCCCAACATCAATTCTCATTATGATTTCAAGGTTCTTGTATGTGGCACAATCCTCCTGCCTTTGTAAAATCCATTTTATCCATTTCATTATTCTAGAAATGTCTTGCCCCTTCTTTCAGGTCCCACAGAGGTCCTTCTACAAGCCTGCTCGTTTTTTGACCTCTTCACTACACTGTTGCATTTTTTTAGTTTTGTGCTTCTGTTTTCCTCTCTTGTGCAAGTAAATGGATAAATAATTTAAAAATGACCTGGGTGCACATCATGTACAACATTTTGTACTGAAATCTCTGTTACATATGGTTTCTTCCTTGGCTTTGGTACACAGCCGGCTCGAGTGGACCGTGGCCCAGTGGTGCAGCTTCCAGGAGGCAGAGGGTCAGCTGTTGCAGTGGATGGAATCAGCAGAGCGGGAGGCAGCAGCCCCACTGGCCCTACAGCCAGGCCCAAGGGAGAAGACGGCTCAACTGGACTGGGTACGTGTTGCGCTAGCTGATGCAGAGGCACATGGAGCAGCATTGACGCGACTTGCTGAGAAAGCTGCTGAGCTCCACAAGAAGACTGGAGACCGGACCTTCCAGGAGGAGGCACAAGAGAACCTCGCAGCACGATTTGCTGACATCACCGCAGTCATCAAGGTAGCCTACTGGTACAAATGCTATGATACCACTTGCTGCCCCAGCAAGTTCACAGTGGCTTGAGCCATCAACTTCCATTTGGAATGGACTTATGTTTCAGTCCATGTCTTTTGTATTCCATCTTGAGTTATAAAATTCATAAGAGGGACTCATTACTTGCATTTGTTGCTCTTTGAATGTTTCTCCTTCTGGATGCACGGTGATGGATTCTGACTGCTCTGCATCTCCTCTCTTCTGTCCTGAAGGGGAGGGTCAAGGCTATGGAGGATATTGTAGAGGAACATGAACAGTATTTGCAAGCTGTGCGTGAGTTAGGAGACTGGCTGGCATCTGCCAAGGAGGAGCTCCAGCGCTGGTCTGACACATCTGGGGACTCAGTCTCAGTGCAAAAGAAGCTCTCCAAAGTGCAGGTAAGGAGCTTTGGGCTGAAAATGAAAAATTGAGAAATCTTTATTCCGCTACAAAAGTGAGATCAGTCGTGTGCTTCTCTTGAAAGTGATGTTCAGCTAAATCTAAGCAAAACTCAAAGACTTCCCTTGAATTAGTCACAGGTAAGGTTTTGTAGAAACCACAGAAAAAAATATAATAAAATAAAATAACGTATAAATAAATGAAACTGTAAGATTTTGGAAGCTTCAAACAACATTAAGATCAAAACTTTTTTAAAAAGATAAAATAAAAAGTCATTGCTCCGTAAACATCAACTTGGTCCTGAGGGCTGACTAATTCATCCCATAAGCAACACAATGTTTGCCTTGATGTTATTGATCATGGACTCTCAGGAACACCAGATAGGAGCTGTAAACTCTTTTGGCAGGGAGCTGAATGAAATTGGTCCCACACTTCTTCTGTCTTGCAATTTACTGATAAGGAAAGGCAGTTTGTTCTTG
Source organism: Heterotis niloticus (assembly GCA_018136845.1). NCBI lineage: Eukaryota > Metazoa > Chordata > Actinopteri > Osteoglossiformes > Osteoglossidae > Heterotis > Heterotis niloticus. The sequence goes on along the minus strand of CM030901.1, from coordinate 12,122,871 downwards.
TTACAGATTTTAGAAGGTACACTATACGGCCAAGAGTATGTGGACACCTTAGCACCACCTCCATATATCCTGTTGAACATTCCATTCCAAACCCATGCAATATATGGAATTGGAGTTATGGAGTTTGTTGTTATAACAGCCTCCTCTCTTCTGGGAAGGCTTTCCAGCAGATTTTGGGAATTTGTGCCCATGCAGCCACAATCGCATCAGAGAAGTCAGGCGATGTTGGTTGAGAAGGCCTGGATCACGGACAGCATTCCAGTTGATCCCAAAGGTGTTCAGTGGGGTTGAGGATATGGTTCTGTGCAGCCATTCAAATTCTTCCACACCAACCTGGGAAAACCATGTGTTTATGGACCTTACTTTGTGCAAGGGGGGGCACAGTCATGCTGGAACAGGAAAGGAGCTTCTTTCCCAAACTATGGCCACAAAGCTGGAAGCACACAGTTGTCTAAAATGTGTTTGTAAGCTGAGTGGGTGCAGGCGAGACAGCTCAGCTCAGTCATTAGAAGGGAGGGGGGTCCACATACTTTTGGCAATACAGTGTAGGTAAGTGAAAAAATGTAATCAAAAATAAAAAATAGCTCAAAATTTCACTCCTCAAAAATCTGAAACTTAAATCTTCTTACCACAAAGATGCCTTAGTTAAAATTTGTGCTTTCACCTGAAAGCTCATGATGACAATTTAAAAACCTTGTACCTTTTTGTGGTAACATGGGTTATGATTAGAGCCTCGGTGTGGGGTCATGGGAAAATGCATTATTGTTGTCTTCCAAAGGACTCTGCAGCTGCAGTCGCTCTGCTGTATATCATTGCAGGAGCTGCTAGACTCGAAGCAGCGAGGCAGGGAGCGGCTGGCCCGTGTTCAGCAGTGTGGGCTGGTGGTCCGGGAGCAGACGGCGGCGACTGGCTGTCAGCCCATGGAGCATGAAGAAGCCACTCTCCTGACTGCCTGGGAACAGTGGGAGAGGGTGGCACTGAGGACCCGGGATGGGTTGGAGGGAGCCCTCTTACAAGCGACCAACTCTGAGCGGGACTTCAGTCGCTTGGCTGCACAGTTGGAGCAGGACTTGCAAGGGCTTGGAGGCAAGCTAGAAGGCTGGAGACACAGGCTGAGCCAGGCTGAGGTGATGGGCCTGGAAGACGAGGCAGTCCAGGCCTGGCAGATCGCTAAGGTAAACCCATGTGTCCTCTCCTGCAAACAATGGGGAATCACCAGTGTCAAATAAACACAAGGAGAGTTAACATGGTATCTGGTGGCTCTACAGAGCTTTGGCATCATGTTTGCCATTTAACACTGGCAGATTTCCAACATATTTCTGTGTCACTTCACATCATCATTACACGTACAAGGAAATTAGCAAAGAATAAACTGGTTGTTCAACACCACTGCTTGTAACTTCAGGATCAGTACAGCAGAACAGGGAGCGACCAACAGGAATATAAATCCCACTCATGATCATGGAATTCAGTAAAAAATTAGTACATTATAAAAAACGACATTCAGTCAAAAAACAATAAATAAGCTGAGGAAGGCTCCAAGAAGATATTACATAAACCATACTGCATTATGGGAAAACATTAGGTTAATCGCTGCAGCAATATTGATATAGTTGTTTAAATTAAAAGGGGAGACTTACATTTACTACGTTAACACAATAAATGGAAAAATGTTTTACTGAAAAACACAAGTGGGTTCTTTTTCTGATCTGCACACTGTATTTTTGAATCCCCCTTTTTCTCCGGTGGGCTGCTTGCTATCAGGATATTCTGGAAGGCTTACAGGAGGTGGAGCCTGTGCTGGACAGCCTGAAGACGCAGCTCAATGACCTGTGCCGCTTCTCCAGAGATGTAAGCACACAGTCAGACCAAGTGTCTACCCTCATCAAAGAGTACAACAGGTGAGCAAGACACTGACAAACATGACAACATGCTCTATGTGAGATTTTGTCTGAAGAACAAATCTGTGTTTATCTTCAGGGGTTGTCTCTATGTGACCTGAAATTCCATTTTTTGTACAATTGTGTGCTTTAGAAAGTTAATTTCCTTCACAAGATGTTTGCGGGAAACCAACAGATTGCTATTGTATCTACAGCATTTCATAGGTATCCGCTTGCTTGCTTTGTATGGCTTCTCCTCCCTCAGTCTCAGCCTTCAGGCCTCCCAGGAGTGCCAGAACAACGAGAAGCTGTTGGAGCAGAGGTTCCGCAACACCTTCAAGGACTTCCACCAGTGGTTGGTCAATGCCAAAATCAACACTGCCAAGTGCTTTGAAGTGCCTCAGAACATCACCGAGGTCTCCACCGCCCTGCTGAAAATACAGGTATAGAATTAGAAAAAAGGAATTTGAATATGTGAGAAATTTGGAATTGAGCTGAATGTTTCTTTCATGCCAGAGACCTTCAGGCCAATGCTGTTTGCCGTGATTCATTTGAGTAGCTCATTCATTCAATTTAACGCAAATACACAAAGACCTGGGACTTTTGCTTTTGTACAACTTTGTTGCCAATAGCTTATATACTTATTTAAAACTCCTGCACTGCTAAAGCACTTCACCATCCTTTCCTGGCTCTCTCCCCCAGGAGTTCTTGAGTGACAGAGAGCAGGGTCAAGCCAAACTGAACAGCGTGGTGTTCAGTGGGGAGCAGCTGAGCCGCATAATAGCCAAAGACCGAGTGGAATCCATTCGAGCCAAAGTGAGCAGTGCCAGAAATGACTGGAAGACACTCATGTCCAACCTGCATCAAAGAGAGGCTTCCCTCCAGGTACAAAAATGAGTACAAGCCTTAAGTCTCCATGCCACTTACTTTCCATATGCTGCATGCTACAGATTAGGTTACGCAGTAGTGTTTTTCTCCACAGAAAAAAAGTTTCTCAGTTTGCGAGCTGTACTACAGCAGTCAGCGATCTTTAGCTTGCTGCTGCTAAGCTACAGTTAGTTTCCTGGGTAGAAGGATAGGTGTAGAAGGTGCTAAATCTCCAAGCCGAGCTACTGTTAGTGTGTAATGAGAGTGTGTAATGTCTGCACCTTCCAGAACCTGCAGGCACAGATGAAGGACTTTGAGACCAGCGCAGAGCCCCTTCAAGAGTGGCTGAATGCGATGGAGACAGTGGTGCGGGAGATTGGCATGAACCTCGATAGCCTATCTGCTAAGAAGCAGGAACTGCAGAGGCTGCAGGTACTGAGTGCTGCTCCCTGTTGCCATCATCTACACACCCAAGGATGCTGGATTCACTCTGACTCTGCAATGACCCTTTCGCTTTAACAGATCCTGGTTGTGCAACGGCTACATTAAAGGTTCTGCTGCCTTATTTTTTCAACAGTCTGTTCAAGAAGAAATAGCCTCTCAGGATTTCCAGTTAAGCAAACTAAAAGAAAAGGCAAGTCTGCTGCATGACGGCCAAGCGGGAGGTAAAGGTTTCATGCATCAAGTATCTCAGCTGTCAGCGCAGTACCTGGCATTGTCCAACCACACCAGGGTAAGCCTGCCTGCTGCTGCCTTCAGACTTATTCCCAAAACCAAATCTGTCCTTTCTCATTTGATTGAGAGTGTTAGCATCACTTAGTTCACATTATAAACGGTAATAATTTTGTCTTCAGTATTCATCAAATACATTAATTATAAACCTTCTTCCCTTTCTTTTTTATTACCAATGATGTGCTGTTGTTATTAGTGCTAATAATAGTGTATTCAACTTGCAATTGGATTAAATTCTTAGAAAGAGTGTCATCATTCCAACTTTATTTAAGGCTTAGAGTTATTATATCTTAAATATTCTTATTTCTTAATTGTCATTCAATAATTATATATTAATTCATTTACCTACATGATTTATATTTGCTATTTACTTATCCACTTCCAATTATGAACTCATCGATTCAACTGTGTAATTTTTACTGTATCAGTTCAGGGTAAGTACCTTGCTGCAGGATACCTAAGGAGGAGGGGTTTGTTCCTGGGTCCTTTGACCAGGATGTGATGGCTGTAACCCCTACGCCACTGGCTGCCTTATTTACTGTAATAAACTAGAATAATAAAGACTATTATCTGTCAAAACCTCATTAGTTGTCCTTAAGGCTTCAAGGGGACTGGAAGTCCTTCCAGCGCACCTTAAGGTTTTATTTACTGTTTTATTTATCTATTTATTCATTTATTTACTTATTTATCTATTTGCTGTTTGTTTCTTGTCTTCTTGGTGTTTAGTTGTTTGTTTATTTTACTCATTGTAAATTTTTCTGCACAGTCTCCTATCCTGAATCAGAGCACATTTCACTACATGGTATACTCAGTAACCATGTACGTGACAAATAAACTCTTTTGACTCTTTGACCTCTGGCCCAATATGGAAATGGAACGAACGAAAAGAGCATAATGTTGTGACTGCTGACTTGTATGGCTCGTGTTTTGACAGGACAAGGCCTCGCGCATCGACAGGATAGTCACGGAGCACCAGCTCTTCTCCCAGTCACTGAAGGAGCTGCAGGACTGGGTGGCTGACAGTAGCCACATGCTGCAGAACTACTGCAGTCCCACTGCAGATAAGAATGTGCTGGACAGTAGAATGGCCAAGCTGGAGGTAGGAGCATAACATGTGTGTAGATGCAGCCATTAGCACTGAATCTCTTTTTGTGCATCATCAGAAAGATGGCTTTTTGAGTAAAGAGTTTTATTTTGCATAGCATTTACATTTCTTTAAGCTACATTACTCATGGTTCAGCCTGTCTTCTTGCAGAGAATATCACTGTTGATCTTGTCCTTATTTCCAGTCCCTGCTGATGGCTTGGCAGGAGAAGGAAATCCAGTTGAAGATGCTGGTGGCCAGGGGTGAAGCAGTGCAGAAGAACACCTCCCCCACTGGGATCCCAGTGGTCTGCAAGCAGATCCAGGACCTGAAGGAGTCCTGGGATGCACTGCAGTCAGCCTCCATTCAATGCAAGAGGTCAGGATCCCAGGAGGGATGGGTCTGACCAATGAGTAATGGAAGAGATTTACTTCACCAGATAAACAGCGTGACATTACAGATAATGACTCCTATTTTACATTAAAATTTGAACCCAAGTTAAAGCTTTTTTTTGGTCAGTGCTCTTCACAATAGTTCACTTTGAATACACAAAGTATCAGAGTCAGAGTAAATTTTGTGTGAACCTCAGAAATATTGGGTCACAAATCAGACTGAATGAATGTCTGGGATGTTATGTACATGCAGCCAGCTGGAGGGTGCCCTCTCCCAGTGGACCAGCTACCAGGAGGACGTGCACCAATTTGTGGGCTGGATGGAGAAGGTGGAGGACAGCCTGCGCACTGTGGACGGGCGGCACTCGGACATGAGGGACAAAAGTACCAACCTGAGTAAAGCTAAGGTACATTTTGTACTTCTATCTTGTTCCAGTGAAAATACAATTTGTTAAAAAATGTCCTCTGGTAGAATCTGTCCAGCAATGGAAATGTTTACTTAATTGCCTTAATCTTGACCTTAAGGCATGTTGGGTAACTTCCATTTTTGGCTGATTCTGTTGCAAATAATTTTGAACATTGCTACAAAAAAGTTCATCCTACATCCATGCTGAAATTGAGTCATGAAGGTAAACCCCAGAGTTAACTGAGGTAAGGTCCAACCTTTGGGCTACATTTATTTCAGCTGCTGTATGAGGATGTGCTGAGCCACAGCAGTCTTCTGGAGACTATTGCTGTAAAAAGCTCCAGCATGGCCGAACATTACATCACCAAGTTGGAGGTGCAGGACCTGCAAGAACAATATGCAGCAGTCAAGGACAAGGCTAAGGTAGAGTGGCCAGTGGGGAATAAACATATCAGGGTGTTGGGTGCTCATGAATTCCATGTCAATGAGGTCACTTCAAGGCAGGACAGAATTCTTAAACTTCTGAAAAAATTGAAAACCAAGTTAAATGACAACTTTTTATAGTTACAAAGAAATTGGAAAACACATATTTGGATTATGAATCATTTTGATCTTAGCTTGGGCTTACTGATCATTCAATTTGTTGAAGACTTTCAGACCAAGGGAAACTTTGAAATCCCATCCTGGAAATATCCTAGTAGACCTGGGATAAATGGCCAATCTTCACATGCCGATGAATGATAATTACAAAGTCATTATACAAAATGTAGCATCGTCATGTTTTAAAGGTGATCTCCAAAATGCTATTTCTCCTCTGTAAGATGTTGTGTTGTTGGGTCCTAGCGTGCCGTAAGCAAGGCAGAGGAGCTGGTGTTAGCTCACCAGGAGTACCAGCGTAGCCTACAGGTGTTTGAAGACTGGCTGGAGCAGGAGCAGGAGACACTGAGCAGCTGTTCTCAGTTGGAAGGAGATGTGGAGATGCTGGAAAACACACTTCAAAAACTGCAGGTCAGTATCCTTTGGCTTCCAAGCCTCCTGAACTCATTTCCTGGGACGTTTAACTCATACACACTATTTTCTAAGAAAGTTGTGAGGAACTCCAAAGTACAGAATGGGCCCATGCTGTTATACCCTTGAGCAGGGTTCTTGGCCTGCGCTGCTCTGGTAAAAAATTCAGCGTTTTTGAGCATTCAAAACTGGAGGTCTTTTTAGACTGAGATGTTAGTAAAGCAGCAGAGTAGTCAAAAAAGATGATGAAGCTCACAGGTAGGAGTCCATTGTGGTTTGTGGTAAGTTTTTTGGGATGTATGTGTCCTGTGGAAGGAGCTCCAGGTGCAGTGCACGGAAGGCCAGGCCCTTATGAACGGACTGCTGGACAGCCGGGAGCAAGTGATACCCTGGGGTGCACCCCAGGTTGAGGACCGCCTCCTGGAAACGGCACAGCAGGAATGGCATGCCTACCAGGCTCGGCTTGGGGAGTGCAGAGCTCAGCTGAACAGTGCCCTCGCCAAACTTCGGCAGCTTGAACAGAAGTTCCAGTGCCTGGACAAGTGGCTTAAAAGCATGGAGAGCAAAAGTGATTTGCGCAGCCAGCGGCGCTCAGACAAGGAGACCAAAGAAGCTCAACTGCAACTGCTTAAGGTCTGGACCAGAGGACTTTGAACCATGTTTTTCAGTTTCCAGACCTTAGCTATGTTGAGTGGTGCAGCTATAAACTTCTGAGTACATTTCCTGCCTTGTACCTTCTAGACGTTCAGTCATTTTCTTCCCTCTGAATGTATAGTTCATTGTTTTGCACTGTAACATGGCATTCTGCAGGCATGGTACAGCACAGCCATGTAAGTGAGGTCTGTTGTGTGATACAGGGCTGGCAGGAAGAGACGCTGGTGTACCAGGAGGAGGTTGAAGGGCTCTGTCTCCTGGCCCAGCAGCTTCTGGAGGAGAGCCACATCAGCAGTCACGTCAGCACTCGTGCCGCCCAGCTCACTTCTCGCTATCATGACTTAGTGCTCCATCTATCGGTAAGTAATACAATGGTAACACAAAGCACCCATCCCTGACTCCACACCCTTAGTAAAACCACTGATACAAATGACAAAACATAGTTTTACAGCACTTTGACATCTTTTCTGTGCTGTAATATCCAGTATTGAATGTGACTGGGTGCAGTTTGGTTTTATCTACCTGAAAGATAAAGCCAAAGATCTCATGTAAGACTCTGCCCTGTGTAGGAGACCACCAAACAGCTGATGGAAGAGGTAAGCAGCATTGAAGAGGCCCATGCAGTCTTCAACACACTCTCTGACTGGCTGAGAACAGCTCAAGAGAAGTTCCAAACAGTGACTTCCAGCACTACCTTGGCAGACCGGGGGGCTCTGGAGAAAAAGATAAAGAAACTAGAGGTATGAATACCTACAAGACCTTACCAAGCTGTTTCATTCTTTTTCCTGCTCCATGTCCTGTACATCTACAAAAGACTGCATAGACTGCACGTGAGAAACTGTTTTGTTTTTGGCTGCATCCTCTGGTGCAGGCTCTCCAGGGTGACATGGAACTAGGCCACAACTATCTAAAAGCAACGCGGGAAAAGATGGAGAGAGCCGTGGGTTTTCTGGAGGAGTCAGAGGCAGAACAGCTGCGAAAGGAGGTGGATGCCCAGCTAGCCCAGCTAGAAGACCTGAAAGTAGCAATGCGGGAGGAGCACAGTCTGCTAGAAAAGGGTCTACAGCTGTCCAAGGAATTCTGGGACAAATACAAGGCCCAGGCACAATGGGTGCTGGAGACAAAGGCCATGCTGCGCTCACCGGTCGAGCCCAAGGCTGAACTCTATGAAAAGAAGGCCCAGTTGGCCAAGTTTAAGGTACAAAAGTCTTTGAGACTCATGCTATGTCCCAGGTCTTTCACAGGATTTTATGTTTAGTCGCAGGTGTGACAAATGATGCCCAACATGCGATAGTGTTGGCACTCAGAAGAACGACTGAAGGATTTTCACTGACCAAAAAAAGTGTGAAACATAGCGTTTTTTGCTATCAGTTAAAATTTGACAAATGACCAGCTCTGCCTATAAGTTAATATAAAAAAAAATTTCAAAGTGCATTTCAAAATAATTGAAGGCAATAAAGAAAAGGCCTTTTGAACTAGACATAGAAAATAACCTGGAAACAACCAGTTTCTCTATTGAAACAGATAAGAGCACAGCAGCATGAGTTTATACAACATTTTCTGATTATAAACCTTTTCTTTCTCTGTGTGCCATATGTATGGGGACTGGGAAACAATTTGCTGCCCCAGGTATTACAGCATTGTTTTGTTCACTGTAGAAATTGCATCTTAAAATCATGACTTGAATGAGAACATAGCAGGTTTAGCCTCAAACAATGGTGTTCTTGCTGATATAATCCTGAATGCATCACATGATCTACTGTAGATATAAATTTTATGCGCTCATCACTGGAAATACAGACAGACAAAGGGCCTCTACTGCTACTGTCCCTATGCAGACCATACAACAGACTGTGCAGTCTCACGAGTCAGCAGTGAAGTCTGCGATTGAGAAGGGTGAAGCTCTCCTCGACACCGTCCAGGACCCTTCTGTTGCTGAGAAAATGGCTAGGTTGCAGGATGACTACCAGGATCTGTGCAGGACAGCAGAGGTAAGTGCACAACATACAAATGCAGTTTTGGGCAGCTTGGTCGACCTCATGGGGATCTTGCGACGGTTTTTGCAGATTGTACTTATCTGACATGCGTTTCATGCCGCCCTACTGTGACTTCTGATTGTTCCCATGACATCCTTACATGTTCTGTCCTGGTTCAGGGCCACGTGGAGAGCCTTTCCAGCCGCGTGAAGGAGCACGAGGCCTACAACGTCCAGCTCCAAGAAATTGAGAAGTGGTTGCTGCATATGTCCAGCAGGCTGGTGAATTCTGAGTCTATGCAATGTGGCAACTTAGAGGTAGCCACCCAGCAGCTGGCCAGACACAAGGTGAGTCCTTGGTGAAGTCATTTCATTGATATTTTGATTATATTGATGCTTTTACCAACACACAAGTACATTTACAGGCTGTGATGGAGGAGATCACAGGCTTTGAGGAGCGTCTCACCAGTCTGAAGAAAAGTGGAGAACATTTGGTCAATAGCTCCACAGAATACCTTCGCCCTAAGGTCCAACAGCAGATTCAGGCTCACCAGCAGGGTATCAGAGACAGCTATTCAGCCATCTATAGCACCACACAGAGAGTGAGTGCCTCCTGCTCGTACATGGATGGAAATATTTTAGTAGAGCACTAAACTCTAAGATATGACGATCACGGTGACAGGTTCTGACTCCTAATTTTATACCCTTGAGTTTGGTCTTGGTTGCCATAGTAAATATCGAGCTGTGTGAACTGATCAAAAGATACAATCCTGCCTGCAGTCCATTTTCAAACCCAGGCAAGGATCCAGGTGTAAGTCACATTTCACACTTTGTCAATGCTAAGCAGAGCATTTCTGTAACGGCGGCAGTCTGCCACTGCAGGTGTACCAGAGCCTGGACCGAGAGCTCCAGAAGCACGTCAGCCACCAGGACACGCTTCAGCAGTGTCAGACGTGGCTCTCCACAGTGCAGGACGAACTACTGCCACAGGCTACACCTGCCCTTGGCTTGCAGGAGGCGCTCAAACAGGTGACATAAAACTGTACATTAATGCCCAAATTATCTATAAAAATACACAAGGCAGCAGTATAAATGGATCGCTTTGTATGCAAAACTGAAGGTGTGCGTTAAATAATGGTTAATTAATATAATCGTAATAAGCATGGTTGTACAGATCCTGCCTTAACAAAATGTATCAAAGGATATAAATGAATTTGTACCTTTACAGGTGAAGTACTTCAGGGCCCTGCAGGAACAGGCGAGCACGTACCTGGATTTGGTGTGTTCAGTCTGTGATCTGACGGATGAAGTTGTGAGAAGGACAGCAGCAGAAGTGCAGCAGATCAAGCTAACGGTATATCAGCTGGCAGCAGCAAAATGTTAAGCTTTTCCGCACAGTCTGATATTCATCTTAATGTAAAAGAATTTTTGTTTGCATAACTTTGCCTTTCTTTCAAAATCCAGATAGAGGGAAAGATTTTGAGATCTCAGGATATGGCAGACCGCTGGAAGGAGATCAAGGAGCAGAAGTCAGATCTAGGGGCTAACTTGCAGGATCTGGCGCAACAATTACAGAGCTTCAGCAGGAGGCCTGCTGAGATCGAGATGAAGATTGCTGAGAACATGCTGAATCAGGCAAAGGTAGACACACACACAGGCTCAATGAAACCTGACTGTTTATAAGATTAACAGGATTTTAAATAGACTGAAGCTATCTTTGTCCCTCTGTTATGCTCTGGTTGCAATGCAGCTCAAAAGACTCCTACAGATTAGTAATAATGACTGTGATTAAGTTTTAAGTTTTTGGTGACAGTTAAAAAAAGTCAGACGAGTGGCTAATGGAGAGAAGGTGTTGAAGGTTGAAGGTGATTACATTTGGTATCATTTCATTTATATCAAAACTAATGCCCTAGGAACATGTCTTGTATCTGCTATCTGCCTGTCAGGAATTGAGCCAGCAGCTAAAGGACAAGCAAGGCATCTTAACACAGATCACAGAGAGTGTGATGAAGCTGACAGAGGGCCAAGACTCTCCAGAGCATGCTGAGATCGGACACCTCAGCCAAACCTGGTTAGAACTTTGCCACCAGGCTAACTTGATGCTCAGCCAGAGGGAAGAAGACCTTCAGAAGACCAGGGACTATCATGACTGCATCAGTGCTGTGGAGGTGCTGTTTGACCAGGTGTCTAAAGAATGGGATAACCTTGCCAGGTAGGGCCATGGATTGCATTATTGTTCTAATGCTGCTGTTATTTACTGTTATTATGCTGTTAACTCACATCATTCCGCTTTTCAGAACGGATGCCGAGAATTCATTTGAGCACTTAGAAGCTCTGAAGAGACTTGCAGCTGTTTTTGATGAACAGAGGGGGACTCTTGATAACCTGAAAGACCACAAACCAAGAGTGCTTGGTCGTCTGAACCTGGATGACAAAGAACTTGTTAAGGAGCAGATTGGACACTTTGAGCAGCGCTGGGCCCAACTGAAGAGTCTTATTGAAAAGAACATAGAAGATTCAGAACGCACCTTGGAGGACATGAGCCAAGTGGAGTCCAAGCTAAGAGAGGTCCGGGAGTGGGCAGAGGAGCAGCAGCCTACCTTGACTGAGGCTATGAAATTGAGCCCCCCACCAGAGCTTGCACAGAGCTTCCTTTTTGACCATCTCAGCATCTGCAGTGAGATGGAAGCCAAGCAGCTCCTCTTAGCCCAAGCCTTGGTAGATGCAGACAGGGTGCTGGCTCACCTGGGTTTAAGTGAACGCCAGAGGCTCCAGCAAATGATCTCTGACACACAAAAGGAGATTGAGTCTTTAAGTGTCAAGGTGATTCAGCGGAGGAAGTACCTTAGCAAGGCCTTCACTGAAAGGACACAGTTCCTGTTGGCGGTGAGCCAAGCCATCACTTGGGTTCAACAGAATGAGAAGAAAGCACTAGCGGAAGAGCACACAGCACTTTTACCCGATGATCTCAGCAAACAGATCAGAATGTGTAAGGGTATTCAGAGCAGCCTGAAGGCTTACCAGAGTGAGCTCACTTCTCTTTGGTCTCAAGGGAGGGATCTCATGAAAGATGCCACAGCAGACGAAAAGGCAGAGATCTTGACCAAGCTGCAGGAGCTGCAGAACATTTTTGAGACAGCTCTTCAGAAGTGCTGCCAAAAAGTGCAGGAACAAGAGAAAGCCCTGGGACCCAGGAAGTACTTTAAGGTGGATCTGGAAAAAATCTGTCAGTGGTTGAAACAAGCAGACATTGTTACATTTCCTGAAATAAATTTAATGAATGGAGACCCAGAACTGCAGTCACAACTCGCAAAATATGAGGAAATATTAAATCAAGCCACAGAATATGAAAATTTACTTCTTATTGTTCAGAGAACAGGTCAGGAAATACTTCCAACTCTCAGCGAGGTAGACCACTGTTACCTAGATGAAAAGCTCAATTCTCTCCCAAAACAGTACAAGAACATTTTGGCTTTAGCTAGGGAAAAAGAAGAAAAAATTCAGCAGACCATAGCTGCAAGAAAGGAGTATGCCTCCTTAATCGAAGTAACGCATAAAGCATTAAAAGGAATTGAGGAACAACTCAACAAATTAGGAAATCAGCCTGTTGCCCTCTTGACTGAAGATGTTAGTAGTTTGCAGAGTGATTACAAAGATCTCCTTGAGGACTTGACCAACTTAGGACCAGATGTTGTAGAGCTGAATCAGAAGAAAGAAGCCTTTCGAAGTACTGGCCAACCTTGGCGACCAGATGAAATGGTTCAGCTTGTAAACCTTTACAACAGCCTGAAGAGGCTAACTGAACAGAGAATTGAACATTTAGATGACACTTTGGAGTCATTTGAAGACCACAAAGCTATGGCTTTACAACTGGATTCTGAGTTAAAGGCCACCAAGGAGCAGTTGGATAAAGTCAATGCAGAGACTCAATCGGCTGAGGAGCGCCTGAAGAACTATCACGCCCTTGCGGGAAGCTTGCAGGGTGCCACTTTGCACCTGAAGAGACTCATGGATCAGATGGACAGTCTTGCTACCCACGTAGATGAAGCTGCACACCAAGCAGCCAGACAGCAGGTGGTCTTTTGGCAAGAGGAGCTGCAGTCATTACAATCAGCAGTTGGAGAACTGATTGTGGAATGTGAGAACAGGTATGTGCAGAGCAAAGATTTCCAGACGGAGGTGAGAAGGACCCTTGACTGGCTTCAGCAGGTGCGGGATGAGCTGGGCTGTGCTGTGATTCTGGATGTGAAAGTGGAAAGGGTGCAGGAAGAGATCAGAAAGCAACAGATTGTACAGGAAGAGGTACAGTCCAGGCTAAGGATTGTAGCTGCTCTCAGCAGCAGGGAAAAGCAGAAGTACACTAGTGCTAATGAACTGGTTCCTGCTCATGTGGATACCAGCTTGGAGGAGATGGCAAAGCTAGAAGCAGATGTTCAGCAAGCTCTGACCACAAAACAGGCAAGATTTCTTTTATCCAAGTAGTTCCATCTATTAGACTAGTATCACTGGTCTTGCTTAGCTTTTTGGCACCATGATTTTCCTGCAATAATGTCTCTACTGCATCTCTGTCTTCATCTCCAGATTACTCTAGAACAAGCGCTTAGCTTGTGTCAGAAGTATCATTCTAAGATGCAATATGCCTGTGAGTGGCTAGAGGACGCCGTTGCCTTCCTGCAGCATGCCAGCCTGGGTGTGGATGTGGAGAACTATGAGGAGTGTCTCAGACAGCAGAGTTGCATAATGGCTACAGAGCAGGACTTCCTGGGCAACCTGGAGGAGCTGGAGACACTGCCTCCGCAATTGGAGAGTCTTGTTAACTCCAGCGTGAAGGAGCAGCTAAGACTCAGTGTGGAGTCGGCACAGCAAAGAGGTGTGGAGGTTAGGGACCAGCTGCAGTACCACCAAGATGTGCTACACAGGTAGGGCTGTATCTCTGGCCTTGCTTACACAATGCTACCTTAATCCAAAGTAATATTTAGCCATGGCAAAATTATGGCTTAATTTTGCCTGTTTACATTTTTCCACATTTACTTCAGTTTTGTGACTCAGTGGAAGTCCTTCCAGGAAGCGAGACAGACCATCATTGAGTTAATGAATGATGCTGAGAAGCAGTTGACAGATTTCTCCACAGCGAAGGCAGCCACCTGTCAAGAGGCTGAGGATAAGCTAAAGAGCCACAAGGTAAGATGATTGGGTACATCAATGATTGAAATTTAACTGCCATCCACAAATTTGACAGGTACTGAAAAGATCCTCGCCTTTATTTCCTAATTCAGTATGCATTTTCACTTCTTCTTCAGTCCCTTGTGTCTCTGGTCAATGGGTTCCATGACAAACTGACAGATCTGGAGGAACAGGCATCCCAGTTGGAACTCGTGGGTAGTGATGCCAGCAAGGCAACCATCAGCCGTTCCATGACTATGGTGTGGCAGCGGTGGACACGACTGCGCAACGTAGCAAGGGGGCAGGAAAAAGTGCTTGAGGACACAGCACTCCAGTGGAGGAGCTTTAAAGAGAAGGTATGTCATTTACGTTAATAACTACAACAGGTCTTCTCAAATGTAAATAAGAGGTTCCGTCCCCAAGTCTGTTTTTAAGTCGAATTTATAGGCAAGTCAGAACGGGTACATACAGTTCTTATTTAGCATCAGTTAGTCCAATGTTTGTCTTAGCATATAGTATATATTTTACCTTTCTATGCATATAAAACACATAAGAAATGTATTTGTTTATTTATTCATTTATTCCGTTGTGATTGTTTTCCTTTTCTTTGATGCATGACCAGTGCTTGCCTCAGATTCATGCTTTGGAAACATGGTTACAAGGGTAAATAAGAGAAAAATTTATGCCAAATATAAAGTTACACAGTATTAATGGCAATGTGATTCGACTTAAAATGACGGATGGCATTTTTCCTTGAGGCAAAGAACCGCTGAAGTTACATGATGTTTTCATGAGCGTCACAAAATTATTACAAACCATTGCATTTAACTCAAATTTTTAATATAATAGGCTTTATGGCAGTATGTTCTTAAATACGAGCTGTCCGTAAGTTGGATGTTTGTAACCCAGGGACTGCCTGTACCTCAGATGAAGGCGAATCTAAACTGATTACATCAGAGAAAAAGGTGAAATGAAACTTAGTTGTGAAGTGTTTTTCTATGTTTACCTTTAAGATGGAAAAGACTGCAGCAATTTTAGAGGACCTGCAGGGCCGACTTCCTGAAAGGTCTGTGGAGAAGGTCTCCAAGGCTGCCCTGCAGGCTCTCTTGGAGTACATTGACTCCTTCAGCCAGGAGGTGGAACATGAGCAGTCTGCCCTAACCTTGCTGCGACAATATGGACTCAGTCTGCTTCGTGGAATGGAGATGCCCATGCCGACATCTGCCCAAGATGAGTTGCCTTACCTGCAGGAAATCAGGGCCATGCAAGAGCGCTTTGAGAGGTAACTCATGGAGAGGAACGACTCAGTGCCACATTACTGAATCAATATCTTTAACACTGCACATCCAGGCTGCACAACACAGCACCAGTACCACCTTCAAGGATTTGCTAAAAAGCAAAGCAATAATGAAAAAGCGTTTTCAAGCATACAGACATTGGCATTTTCAGTCCTCCCAATCTAGAGTGTGACCGTGTCTGTAGCATCTGTTGTAAGAAATGTAAGAAAAAATAAGGGCTTGAAAAATGAGGGTAGAGAGAATGCAAAGCTAAAAGCATGGCATATTTTGATAGTCTTCTGCAGGAGGTACGTGAGGGCCGTCTGCAAGCAAGAAAAGAGCTGAGAGAGAGAGAAGAGGTGGAGAAGGAGCTGGGCCAAGTGAAGCTCTGGATTCAGGACACCCTGGAGCTCCTGCTCAGTTCCTCCACAGACATGGACACGCTACTGCAGGAGCTTGAGGTAACAAATGACTGCTTTCATGTCATCTTGAGGTGAATAATTTGCACATTTGCTGACAGGAAATGCAGTACCAGTGTGCTGTTCTCCAAGGCACTGCAAGTGCTCAACATCTCTGCGGTAACAGTGACAGCATGAAGGGTTAATCTGGATTTTTTTTGGCCTGTTTTGGTGTTTACAGGTAGTGCATGGAGAGCTCATCACGCACCGGCAAAGCATAGAGAAGATCACTGAGCAGCAGCAGAACAAATATCTGGACCTGTACACGATTCTGCCTTCTGAGATCTCCATCCAGTTGGCTGAAGTATCACTGGCCTTGGGCTCCATTGAAGACCAGGTAGCATGATCATTAACCATGTGTTAGTCACAAGATCTCAAGTTAAACACTGCTAGTTTTTGGTTACTTTATATGCTGTTTTACTTTACCAGGCCTTCAACTGAAGTAGTGCTTTCGCTTAAGTGCTTTTGTCTATTTAATGGGTGTGACTTGATTTAAATAACATTTTTATAAAAGGATGAAAGCAGAATACTGACAGAAAAGTCAAATTTTCTCTTTTTCTTCATTACTGTTTAAGGTTCATGCCAAAGAAAGGGAAATCCAACAAATAAGAGATATTCAAGAAGACTTTAGTTTGAAAATCCGTGACCTTTCTGAGAGAATAAGTGTCATCTCCATGAAGCTCAAAGAGAAATTCATAGATTTATCACTGGCCAAAGAGGAAGCTGAGGTAAAATCTCAGTCAAAGTATTTTCATGTGAAACCCCTTGAGACCATGATTTGCGTTATAGTCATACTTACATTGCCTATATAAAATGACAATTATTACTGCAACTTCATTTAGGTTTCATTTGTCTTCTAAGCATGAATTTTATTTACAAGACTGGAGAACACTGTCTTAGAAAGCATTCAAAAAGTGATGCATTCTTCCTCAGGATCTTTGTGAAGATCTGGACATGTGTGGGCAGTCCCTGTCTGATCTGGATGCTGCAATCCAGGAGTTTGCAGATCGAAATCCGCTTCTGTCTCGCCAGCTGAGCGATGCCATCATAAAGCTGAATGACCTCTATCACTCCACAAGCCGACTGGCTGACAGCAGGACAGCTCGCCTCAAGAATGTGAGAATCTGTCTCTCACTTGTGTTTCTTTGTGGTTGAAGGGAGGCTTAAAGAATAAAGCCAAGTTAACAAATGTTGCATCTTCTCCTCATTTATCAGGCCAGCATGCATTTAGAAGAGTTCAGTGAAATGCTGGAGTGTATTGTGACCTGGATCGAGAAGGGAAAAAAGCTCATGAAGAGCAGCATTGTTTGGAGCTCTGCTTGTCAGCTTCAGGATCAGATCCGAGCATGCGAGGTAGGTCATGCAATGCATTTTTTAGCAGAGCAAAGCATGATTATGTTAAGACTGGCTTTTCTGTAACCACTCTGCCCATCTGCCTTACATGGCAGTCTGTTCTGCGGGAATCCAGAGAACTCCATGGAGACCTCGAGGCCATGAGGGAGAAGATGGAGGTGCTCTCCGAGGTGCTGCAGACTGCAGCCATGGACCAGCAGGTGTCAGATCTGAGTCGTCAAGTGGAGGAGCTGCAACAGAGCATTGGGATACGACTGCACAGCCTACAGGATGCACTAAAGGTACTGCAGCTGATCCTCTTTGACTAACAGCTTGATGTAGGGGAAGTTCCCTGTAGTTCTGGGATAACAGTGTTGATGACAGGTTCATGATAACACTTCTGGATTCAAAGAATGGCCATGATGTTTGACTGAACTGGCGGGTAAACACAGAAGCATTCCAGTGCCCACTGTATGGTGATAACCTGTGTATGTTCTGTTCCCCTCAGGACATGGAGTGTTTTGAACGTGAAGTGAAGGCACTTCATGGAGCAGTTGAACAGGCCCAGGTTACACTAACCTCCCCAAAACTGGCACGCTTGAGTCTAAAGGAGCAGCTTACCCAAAGACAGGTTCATTGGTTTAATGTGATTTTATGGAAACAGACATAACCAACATGGGCTGTAGTTTCTGGAAAAAGTGATACATTTCCCTCTGTTGGCTCAGTGAAAGTCTGGTATGCCGTACCTTGTACTTCATGTGTGGCCTCCTGTGTTTGCAGCGTTTGCTCACTGAGATGGAGAATTTCAAGCAGCAGGCTCTCACGGTTCAGGGCTGCCAGAGTGCCCTGCGAATCCCAGAGGAGGTCGTCACCAGCCTGCCTATCTGTCGCACTGCCCTGGGCCTCCAGCAGGAAGCCAGCCGGCTACAACACACTGCCATTCAGCAGTGCAACATCTTGCAGGTACAGCTGCCTTCACTGCTTTCTTATTTATTTAGCCAAAGATTGGGAATACGAGTTTCCAGAACTCTGAGAATAAGCTGTCCTTCTATTCCAAACCAATGCAATCCAAACTATAAGAATCCCACAAATGGTGATTCATGGTATTGCAATTCCTCTAAGTATCTGCGCTACTTCTGCTTCTGGTCACATAACTTGGTTGGTTAGATCATCTGCTTGGTTCAGTATGATAGTTGCTCTTTCGTCTGGCTCTCAGGAAGCTGTGGTGCAGTACGAACAGTATGAGCAGGAGGTGAAGCGCCTGCAGAAGTTGATAGAGGAGGCTCATCAGGTCATCCAGGACCAGCCCATTTCCACCAACAACGTCCAGGAGCTTCAAGCCCAAATTCTTCACCATGAAGTAAACTTCCCTTCCTTTCCAAAATGATACGAAAATCTTTATTTTTTATTATGTTTTATGATTACGTAGACTTTGTATCATCCAAACCCTGCCCAAGTTATTCTTAGAGAAAAACTGAATAATAAATCTGTGACAGGAGCTCGCCCAAAAGATCAAAGGCTACCAGGAGCAGATAACCTCCCTCAATTCAAAATGCAAGATTCTGACCATGAAAGCCAAGCACGCGGCTATGTTGCTGACGGTGCACGAGGGGCTGGTGGACACGATGGATGAGGTGGATGCAGAAATTCTCTCCAAAGCCCCTTCTGCTAGTGCCTCAGACACCATGGTAAGAAGTTCTGGAAGGGCTACTCTTGAATCCTTCATGTGGCCTCAGCAGATTATAGTCAGGCGTTCAAATTTCAAACTTTCACAAGAAAATTGAGACCAAACTGACAGTAACTTTGAGCTGTGTGATGGCCAGGATGATTTTACATGTGTAACTCTGCGCAGAAGGTAATTCATGCCTTACTTGCTCTGCAGTACTCACCCTGGTGGCTATGACTGTTCCTTTCTTTCGCTGTAATGACTTTCTGGTTTGTTCTTTCCCTCCTCTTGTGCCTGGTGCCAGATGGCTTCTGATCGTGGCCACATGCTTCTTTCCCCAGTCACAGAGGAGTCTGGGGAGGAGGCCACCAGCAGTGATGTCTCCTCTCCTCCTGCTTCTTACTCTCCCTACACTGAATCTTTCTTTAGTCAGGTAACATCTTTCTGCCATTTCCTTCCACCCTATCTGTAAGACTGTTGTTTGCTCATTTCTGTCTTCTAGCACAGTAAACTGTGACCTTTACTTTGGCACATCTGATATATTTCATTGTGTTTCATTGCATAATTTCCTCATTTGTCTCCCTACCTTCTTTTTCTGAGGCTCATGCTTGTATTACACTGTATGAAATACCTGTGCGCAAGCTCAGAAAGCAAATTCGTCACTTTTATTTTTTAAATTACCTTCAGATGCGCCTGGGAACATCTCAGGACCAAATGGCTGATATTAATATGTTAATGTTTTTACATTTAAAATGATGCAGAGCTGTGCAGTGATTTTCGTGATAACTATGACTTTTGTGCTGAATGCTGACAGAGTTCTGAGCGAAGAGGTCAGCTGACAAGAACATCAGTCCAAGAGCTGTATGACCCAATGCTTGAGCCCATCGCTGTGCCTAACTTGGATGACCTACAGCGCTCGTGGGAGTCCCTCATGAATGTGGTTGGTGTCTCAGGCTTGGAAAAAACCCCATAATACCCAAAACCATTACCTTTGGCCGTCGGCTACGCCGAGTACCATTAAAAAAGATAAAAATATAGCATTCATGTAGCCTGCAACTGGGAGCACAGAGTACATGGTGGTACTTTGTCTGTCCTGTCCAGATCAGCAAAAAACAGAGGACTCTGTATGAGGCACTGGAGAAGCAACAGCGCTGCCAGGATGCACTCCAGTCCATCTCTGCTAAGATGGAAGACTTAGAAGCCAAGCTTAGTGAGGGTCTCGAAACAGAAAAGAGCCCAGAGAGACAGATGGAAATGCACCAGGTGAGAGGAGGTGGTGAGAAACAAATGCTTGCGTGCAGTTTACAAAACCTCCATCCTTTCATTTTTGTGCTACTACACCTCTGCTCAGGCTTCAGGTGTTCAATGTGTTCAAAGTGGAATTCCTCTTAAAATCTATAGTCATCAGCCTTTCAACACTTGTGTTCTTGTACATGAAGGATTTGTTTGCTGAGGAAGTTTTCAGCCTCATTTCTTTATTATTATGCAGTATGTTGGGTTCTGAACTCATTTTTAGTTTGAAAATGCATGAAGTTACAGCAATGACCTTTTTCAAAAAATAATTACACCCTTTAATTTCATTTAATTTCCTCCAGGTCCAAATGGATACAATCCGTTCACTCCAGGCTGAGATTGAAGAGTTGCAGGCCTGCTTTGCAGATGACCTGCTGTCTGACGCTTCGGGCAGGGAGGCCACGGAGCAGCTGGTTGCACAGTCGAGTCTCATGGTGCTGGCCGAGAGGTTGGCCACCATCCGCATGAAGGCCTCCGGCAAACAGCACCTCCTGGAGGTGATGACCCTGTGACAAGCTGGCAAAACGCCACTATACTGCAATATCCAGAGTATTTGACAAACTTGACATTGTTCAGAAGGCTAAAAGACATAAATTTTAAAAAATGACATATTTTTATGCTAGTGTTTTAAATTAAAAATGCAATAAACTGAAAATGTGGATAGTGCTGTTGCTCACAGCAGCTCTGCTGGTCAGGTATGAGTTTAAATCCAGCTCAGTATGTGTGCTAGTCTAAATGTTCTGCATGAGTTTCCTCTGGGTGCTCTGGGTTCCTCACACAGTCCAAAGACATGTGTTTCAGGTCAGTTGGTCTCTTTAAATTGCCCATATTGTTTTGGGACTGTCTGATGGGTTGGTGTTCCACCTTTGGGTAGTTTTATAACCTGGTGCCCAGTGATTCCAAGATTGGCTTCTGACCACTGTGACCCTGCTCAAGATCATTCGATGGATGGATGAAGGGAAGATTTAAAAACAGATGTACTTTTGGTCCCTGCAGGAGCGGCTGAGCGAACGTTTGGAGGAGCAGCGGCTGCAACAGGCTTTGCAGCGGTGTCACGGTGAGGCAGATGAGCTGGACCGCTGGCTCCGGGAAACCCGCGCTGCACTCGGGTCTGCACCACTCACCCACTGCCAGGTGAAGGGGTGAACCATGGAACAGCCCATACCCTATGCAACTGCAATCCTAGTTGTTTAGTCAGTGTATTTTAAAATAATTAGTTTGTCTACAATGCTTTTTTATATAAAATAAAAAGTTAGGAAAAAGGTAATTTTAGGATTCTAAACTAATGAAGGCATATGCAGTCTGAGTGGTGTCTGCAAATCGGCAGATAACGTTGCAATAGGTCATAACTTTGCAGTCTGAATGTTTCAACTACAAGTGCCACTGCTGCTGTAGTTCCTAAAGAACAAATTCCCAGCTGTACAAATGGGTAATTCACTATGTGTAGCTTAGTGTAGTTATGCCCACCTCAGGGTCCCGATTAGTACTGTGCAGCATCACGTGCTTCAGTCTCAGAATACAAGTTCTTAAAAATGTTTTTTTTTTTTTTTGTCCAGTCAGAGTCTTGACATTTCTAACAGACAGCAGGAATTAACCAGGTAGAAGTAAGATTTTCTTTCCAACTATGATGAGTAACACTAGGGAAGCAATTGGCTGGTTTGGCTCCAAAGCAGATGTTCAGGACATTAAGCTGATTATGTTAAAGTCTTTGCGGTGAAGCCTTTTCAGCACAGGTCAGGGTCACAGGGGGTGTCTGAATTAGTTAGTCAATTGGTCCGGAGGTGGGGATTGGCAGCAGAGAAGACACGACACACCCAACTTGCAAAGGCGAACAGGTGACAAGAACGGACAGCAGGCTGAAAGAACAGGAGATGCATGGGCGGTAGGTTCAGCTTGTAGTCACGTGGTCTTGCTGTGGGGCATAACACTCACCGAGCTCACATCTGCAAGAGCGTCTCCTGAACTTTATCTTAGATCACCAAAGTGTCTGTCTTCTTTTTTCAAATGGAATATGCTTACAGACCATTTTGAAGGATTTAACACAAAACTTTTCTGTGGTGGTGCAGACAAGGAGCCTGTGTGCCTGGGATGAGGCTCTGGCAGGGCAGTATGGGGACCATACCTGGGGGGTGAGGTAGGCCCCAGGCATAGCAGCTGGGCTTCTACTGGGTCATGTGTGAGCTATCATTGCTCCTCTTGCTGCTCCAGAATGTGCTGCTGGAGTTGGAGCAGAAGGTGGTGTCCCTGGCGGAGATGTCGGCACGTGGTGAGGGCTTGAGCCTGGAAGGCAAAGCAACGGGCCGCCATGAGGCTGAGCTGCTGGCCAACAAGCTGCGGACACTCAAGGGCAGCCTGCTGGAGCTGCAGAAGATACTTCAGGACAAGCAGATCACTGTCCAGGTACAGCACTGGGGTGTTCTGGAGAGCTCCAATAGATCATAGGTCCAATCTATACCATTCAATGTGGTGGACCAGTAAACACTGTTAAGCAGTATTTGAAAGTCATATGGCCATAGTCTGAACATTGTCTTTATAAGAATGGCTCTGCAGTTTGCATATGAGTTAGACTCTTACACTACAGTCTGAAAGTCCCAGGTTTGAATCCCACCTCCTGCTGTAGTCCTCTTGATTAAGGTGCATACAGTGAATTAAGCAGGAAAATGTAACTGTTGCATCAGAGGGCAAATAACTAAATACTTCAGTATACAAACATATAAATGTAAGCTGCAGTGAAAAAAGGTTTCAGCTAAATGAATGTAAGATAACGTCATAAGGTGCCATGAAATATAATATTCCTAATGTTACGACCCGGCTCGTTGGCTAGGGGACCGATTTTAAGGATCGTCGCATTTTAAGGGAAACGGGAGACAATGTAGGTGGTAGGGGAAGAACCTTCTTGACCATGAACCTGATACAGTGAACAAGTGACGTTTATTTACAGTGGGATGGTTATGCAAATCTATACAGTTACCTAATCAAACAAAAACCAGAAAACAGGCGCAAAACCGTTATACAAAACATAGGCGGTTCCCAACTCAAAACACAACAACCAGACAAAACGGACATTCCGACCTGGGCCACGAAAGAAAAGAAAAATGACAAACTCGAGCCCAGAATACAACAGATTGCTACGTGTTAGCAACAGGTAGACAAAGGGGTGTGTACTCCCCAGTGCTAACACTGTACAAAACAAGGGGAAACAGCAAAAATCCCCCGCTAAACATCGAAAAACCCTTCAACAGAGAACTGTGCCATTTTTCGGGGCTCAAAGAGTGGCAAACGGACACAGAGCAAAACGGAACAGGTAAAGCAAGGTTTCTCCCCGGATAGCTAAGGAACTACACAAAAGGCAAATTTTCTGTAGGTTACCTGCAAGGTCTTTGCAAATATGTGTGGCCTATGCTGATGCATCCTCTGACCTTTGCTCTTAGCAGGGCTCCCAACACCAAGCTAAGGCTATGGAGCTAGATTCTCCCCTCCCGGTGAACCACAGTGTAGAGGACTGGCTGGCCGAGGTCCGTACCACACGGTCACTCCAGTACCAGGACAGCATCCAGAAGAAGAAGGTGCTGAATCTCACTAAAACCTGCAGCAATTTTTTTCTTTGCAGCGTGAAAAAGTCCACAAAGCTCAGTGGCACCAGTGCTAATGAACATTCTGACCGTAAAATAATGCTGATATAAGATGTGCAAGGTGGTGAGAGAGTAAAGCTTTACAAATGAAATTCCCCTTCTCAAAGCAGGAGCTGGAGGAACAGCTGGAAGAACAGAAGAAGCTCTTGCAGTCTGTTGCCAGCCGTGGGGAGGAGCTCTTGACAAAGCAGGCCACACCAAGCGGCACCAGGTACTCCTGCTTCTCATATACCAAGAAACCCTACGGTTGAGAGGGATTCCGTTTCAAGCAAATTCGATCCCTTGACCACCTTTCAGTCATCAGCAATTTAAATACATGTCCCAGGGAGGTCCTTCTCTTTGTATTTAACATTAAATAACATATATATAAAATATAAAAAAATTAAAATGGAAAAACTCTTTTACACGAATAATGTACCGTAGTGCACTGGAGGTCGGATCCTTGGAGCAGGAGCAGAAGGAGAAGCAGGCCTCAGTGGACCAGATGAGACAGAAATGGGAGAGTCTGAAGAAACATCTGAGCACCAAATTACAGCTCCTGCAGGACACACTGAGACAGGAGCCCAAGCAGCTGGTATCGTCCAACAGATTGATCCCATTTAAGAATGAGTGCAGTGTAGGCTGGCATGATCCAGTCTGAGGAGATGTTTCAGGCATTTGCTTTTAAAACATATTTGATAATGCGTTTTATATATTCAACTTTATTTGATAATACATGATTACCACTGAAACCTTCTGTTGGACCTGGTCTCTACTGGACTCGCACCATCTCACAGTGCATGTGTGGGATTGCAGGTTTACTCAAGGACTTCCAGAGTGACATCGACCTGTGCAATGTTCAAAGGAGATGCACAAGCTCAGGATAAGTCTTCACTCAAGCCTCTCTTTGAAGAAGTCAGCCAAGCATTTGAAGAAGTGCTTCTTGAGGTTTGGAGAACATCTTCTGGGCTGTTATTATCTGCATTGTGTGTATTCTGTCTTTTGATGGATGTCCTCTTTTTTCAGGGTCCACGACCAGTCAGGACATCTAGACATGTCCTCCATCCAGAACAGCGGCTGTACTCTGCAATCTCGGCAACTTCCTCATGGCTTGACACTGTAGAAAACAACCTCCTGTCTGGTTCTGTTCTTCTCAACGAGGATGCTGAGACTCAGCTCTACAACCAGGAGGTAAAGTCCTGCATCATATACACTAATGCTGAATGTTTCCTTGCTTCGAGTGAATACTTTAATGCAGGCTTTTCTTATCCACTTGAACAAACATGCAAGACAACCCATGTGGGCTTCCTTGCAGGCCTTGGGGAAGGACTTGAACGAGGTGACAATGGAGGTTGGTCACAGCAGGCAGCTTCTTGTAGATGCCGAGAGCTTTTCTGGAGAGCGACAGACACTGGTAGAAGAAACCCTGGACTCTCTAACAATACGGCTGAAAACCCTGGACTCTGTGCTTATGCAGCGCTGTGAAGAAATGAGGGCCAGGCTACAGGAGCTCACGACCTACCAAGTGAGATTTCTTTATTATGACCCTGAATGTGAAACAGATAATTAAGAAGGGTTACGCTTATAAAGGAGATTTGTTTGAAATTTTTGTCTTCTTAACCTAGACAGAGTTGAGGCTGCTCTATAATGCTCTTACTGAGCACAAGTACCAGATTCTTCAGAGACTCACTGAAGGTCTTGGCCAACCAGCCTCCGAACAAGTGGAGGTAATACTTCTAAAACTCCTTTAATTCTTCGAAGTGTGTTACCTACCAGCCTTGCACACTGTTATTGAGATAGAAACAAAGATAAGAACATTTGACTGGGTTTTGTAGATCATTACAGAGGCAGAGGAGAGCTTGAGGGAGTTTGAGCAGAGAATTGCAGAGCTAAAATCAAGAGGGGATGGCATCCAGCCAGACCAGATCTCCAACCAGGAGCTGCTAAAGCTGCAGGTATCTGCTGTGACATAGTCTACAGCATCTTCATTTGTTCTCCTGAGGATTTATTTTTGTTGAAAAGGTTTGTCATGTAGATATATGGTCTTGTGAATGCTTTGTGCTGCAGGACACTTATGAAGAGTTAGCAATGACAGTGGTCTCACGCCGCAGTGGCCTCAACCAGAACCTGGCCCTGCGGGGACAGTATGAACGTGCACTTCAAGATCTGGCTGACCTGGTAGACACTGCTCAGGACAAGATAACCACTGACCAGAAAATAATTGCAGCCTCTGTAGAAGAAGTGCAGAACCTCCTCGACAAGCACAAAGTAAATCTTTCATTATACATAATTTTACTCTTTCTAGGTTACATTGTCATTATGTTACTATGTCTAAGAGGTTCTGTGGCTTTCCACAGGAATTCTTCCAAGGGCTAGAGTCCCACATGATCCTGACAGAGACATTCTTCCGGAAAATCAGCAGCTTTGTGTTACCTCATGAGAAAAAGGCCCTGGAAGATACCCTGGCTAGTGCCCGAGTCCTGTTAAAACAAGCCCACAAGAAAGGGGTGAAGCTAGAGTATGTCCTGGAGGTAAGACTTGTTCATAAGTCGTAGCATAGATGAGGCTTTCCAAAATGCAAAAAGTTATCGTGGATTTTGGCAGAAGGACAAACCCATTCATCTTAGACCAATTCCATTATAAATGGTACACGTTTGTTTGGATTTTGGTTTATTAGGCATGGAGCCACCTGGAGAAAGACTACCAGACCCTTCACCAACAGCTAGAGGGCGTGGAGTCCACTATTCCCTCCTCAGGCCTGGCGGAGGAGACGGAAGAAAAACTCAAAGAGAGGATCGAGCTCTATCAGGTGCGGAACGGTGTACACTGTCTAAAAGCCGACTTAATTATTGCTGTCAGTCTCCTCATTCATTTACCTCTCTTGTGGAGCAGCATCTGAAAGTGAGCTTGACGGAACACCAGCACAAGCTGTGCCAGGTTCTAGAGGATGGAAAGCGCCTGCTACTGAATGTATGCTGCTCGAACCTTGAGACAAAGCTTGCTCAGCTTGGGGAGCACTGGCTTAGCCACACCACAAGGGTCAACAGGGAGCTGCACCACCTGGACTCTATCCTCAAACACTGGACCAGGTTGGTATTATCTGGTCACCAGAGATTAATTTTGGACCTTGAAATTGAACACAAATACCCAATTTCGTTGATTCTATCAGCAGGTCCATTGCTTGATTAAAGTTATAGTTATTCATAAAGTTCCCATAAGGGAAGTTATAGCTGTGGATACACCTGTTTGTCTTATGACTCGCAGGTACCAGTGTGAGTCATCCGAATTGAATGAGTGGCTTCAGTCTGCTTTAGACCGTTTGGAGTTCTGGGCCTTTCAGTCCACCAGTGTCTCTCAGGAACTGGAAGACATCCGTGACCACCTATCTGCATTCTTGGTGGGTCAGACTGTCCTCCTAATGGTGTGTTTTTGTACTGCCTTTTCAAGGATGGGGAACGTCATACTAAATGTCAAATGTTCTTCTAACTCAGGAGTTTTCGAAGGAGGTGGAGGCCAAGTCTGCTCTTAAGGCTTCCGTGCTGAATGAGGGAAATCAGCTGCTCCGGCTGAAGAAAGTGGACACGGTGGGGTTGCACTCTGCATTGTCCCAGGTTGAAACACAGTGGTCGCAGCTGCTGACACGCATCCCTGTGGTGCAGGAGAAGCTCCACCAGGTACACCTTGGAAAAAAGTTACAACAATAGAAATAAGAACAGATGCATGAGAGGGACCATTTTAAGACAGAGCAGATGTATTCTTTTCTCTGCTATTCTACACCTGATTACAATTATGGTATAGCATTTTTATTATAATACAGTGACTTCTCTTTTCGCTAGCACTTGAGTTATGAATTTTCATGTCTTTGAAAACATGTGTTTAGGTGAGTGCTACTGCCATGTGTTGTCAAGGAAATAATTAGGTTCTGCTTAATTCAGTTCATTCGCTTCCATAATGGCTGTAGGTCTTGTCTGGTGTCCCAGAATATTGGTGATCAGTCACAAAATGATGAACGGGGCACATTAATGGGACAGATTGGTCCACTCAGTGTTAAATGGAAGTTTGGGGATATTTTGTTTTTATTTTCAGTTATTTTAATTTTTTTTAATTTATTTTAATGTTTCATGAAGTCATTAATACTCCAATTCAAAAAATCTCAGAACATTTATTTATTAATTTACTATATCTATATCTGAACCTGACCTGAATCTGACTACAAAGAACCTGACATGTTGATTCTATGCTGATGATGATTCTGATGATTCTGATGATGATGATGATGATTATTATTATTATTATTATTATTATTATTATTATTATTATTATTATTATTATTCAAGGGAAATATTTATTGCCAAACTTTTGCTGATATTGAGGAAAAAGTAACAAAATTAATTTGCATTTATTAGATGAGGCATCAGAGTCAAGTATGTATTGAAGTTGTGTAAGAAGATACGTGGTAGCTAAGATACGTGGTACAGTGAACAAGTTCCTACAGTGCCTGCCACATGACATTGCTATGGTTATAGTGAGGAAACATGTCATACAGGAAACATGGTTTGCAACCACAGGAGCATCATATGGCAGTCTGTCTCAGAACTTATTGATTACACCACACACACACACACACACACACACACACACACACAAACACACACACACACACACATATATATATATAAAACGTCCATCGCAATTAATTTTACCTCATTTGTATCCAGACTGAATAATACAGTTTTGCTGTACATGGTCCCTTTTATGTATAAAATGTCAGACTGAATATAAAGAAATTTGATTTCCCAGTTGCAAATGGAGAAGCTGGCATCAAGACATGCCATCATGGAGCTGATGGGCTGGATCTCCTTGATGGAGAACGTGATTCGCGAGGATTACGAGAAGATAACCGGAATAGCTGGCTCTGAGGCCGTCCAGCAGTACCTGCAGAAGTACATGGTATGAGATGCTCTAACGTTCAAGCTGAGTAAAACAAAAGGCGAATGAGAGGGATATCTGCAATAATGATGACTGGAAATGATTGAGGACCACTTGGTTATGTGTTCATTTCAGTGCATCAAGATTGATGTGAACTGCAAGCAGCTGACAGTGGACTTTGTGAATCAGTCAGCCTTGCACATCAGCAGTCAAGATTCAGAAAACAAACGCGGAGACAGGACTGATTTTGCCGAAAGACTGGGGTCCATGAATCAGCGCTGGCAGATTTTGAAAGGACTCATTAATGAGAAGGTTTCATATTAACACAATTGGGACATTAAAAATGGAACCCTCATTGTCTGGTTTTCCCAGAAAGCTAATTTGTGATGAATGCTGAGGGTTACATTACTGAATTGTGTGTCATTTTGTTACTGCGTGTTTTGCCAGGTTGATATGTTGGAGGGACTGCGCATGTCTTGGATGGAGTATGAGAGCAACATTGAGAATCTCAAAGCTTGGTTCACAGCCCAGGAAGAACAGCTGAAGAAGAAGCAGAGGATCGAGGACCTTCCCTCAGTTCAGAATGCTCTAAAAGACCTACAGGTATGTACACTCATTATGTCCTTCACATGATCCACAGTTCCTCTAACTCATTATAAGGTCACCAAAATAGTCCAATAATGAACTGGAGTCAACCACTAACTTGAAAAGAACAAAGGTTAAAGTGCTGTTCTGCCTTATCTTTTAGGAACTAGAAGCAGTGGTGAAAGAAAAGGAGAAGGACTTGGAGAGGATCGAGGAGAAGGGTTGTGCGCTCATCCATAAAAAGACAGAGGAGGTCTGCACGGTCGTCATGGACACACTCCAGGATCTTAATCACAGTTGGGCCCACCTGGACCACCTGGTAGGTTTTCCTTTTCTGTACAAACTTCTCAGGAAATGTGACTTTGCAGTTTTTTTTATTATTTTTATGTGTTTCCCAGATTGGACAACTGAAACTCAGTTTGAAGTCAGTCATGGATCAGTGGAACATGTACAAATGTGCTTCAGAGGAGATCAATGGTTACCTAATGGAGGGGAAGTATTCAGTATCTCGGTTTCGCCTTCTCACTGGTTCACTGGAAGCTGTCACCATCCAAGCTGAGAACCTGCAGGTACTTTTCCTTTGATACACCAGTCAAAAGTTAAAGTTTCCTTGTTCTGTCAACTTGACAGATTGGGCTATTGGTGTTATAGCCCATTTGCCTTTATGAGAATGAATTTGTGATTCACCACTGCTCTGGATACTGTTCTTATTTTAGAACCTATTAGAAGAGCTGCAGAAGCAGGAGAGTAGCTTGCGGAAGTTTGGCTCAATGACACATCAGTTGCTGAAGGAGTGCCACCCATCAGTGACAAACACTCTCAACAATGCACTCAAAGATGTCAACACAAGGTGAGCACACTTTCAAGGTGATCTTGATGTTTACTAGTACAACTAGAGGATTGGCAAGCTGCTTCATCCTGTGACTGAGAAACCTACATTGACCTCAACCATTGGCTTTTAATGAGCAAAGCCAGAATCTTGCAAAAGTAAAGGGATAAAGTGAGTCATAAACTAATGATCATCAGAGTCAGAGCCATTTGACATCTTTCCCAACTCCCCCCCCCCTTTTTCACTTTCTACATCTTATTTTGTGACCTTGACTAGTAATAAAACTTTTGCACCGCACTCGTCAACTTTAGCCATGATGTGAACATCAAACTGAACCACCTGATCTTTTAGGTCTTACACCTCCTTTTGTCTCAATCCAGGTGGAATGAACTACAAGAAGAAATCACAGAGCAGTTAAGCATCAGTAAAGCACTGCTGCTGTTGTGGCAACGTTACAAGGACCTGTACGACCAGTGCGCCAGCAGTGCCCAGCAACAAGAAGAATCTGCCGATCGCCTGCTCAAGGCTGCCAGCAAGAAGGACATAACAGACGAAGAGGTGTCAGCCTGGATCCACGACTGTAATGTAAGGAGAACAACAGAAAACTGGTGGTATTTCAGTCATAGGAGATATATGCTGTATGGTTGTGTGGGAGCTCTGTCCTTTGCTCATTTTCTATGGTTTCTTTTTTGCTCCCTACCAGGAGTTGCTGCAATCCCATAAGTCTGTGCAAGGTTCCTTGCAGGTGTTACATGAACTGGGGGAGCAATTGAAGCAGCAAGTAGACGCCTCTGCTACGGCAGCCATCCAATCCGACCATCTCTCCCTCTCACAGCGCTTGGCAACAGTGGAGCAGAACCTTGGCAGGCAGCAAGCTGTGCTGAAGGTAGGCAATATCCCAGGGTACCATCCAGAAACCCATGGAAACAATGTATAGTGTATGAATTTGTATATTTACTGCCTTGCATGATTCTACACCAGGCTGGGGTTCAGGATTATGAGTGTTTCAGTGAACAGTTAGACTCCCTGGACCACTGGATCACTGAAGCTGAGGGTGTTCTAAAAGAACCAGACCCAAATCGCTCTTCTGACCTCACCATCATCCAGGATCGCATGAAGCAACTGAAGGTAGAGAAACATTCACGATCATGACACATTCTCAGGCTTCCAATGCTGAGTAACTCTGGTCATCCTGTGCTATCACCCAGGAACAGATGCTCAAGTTCAGTAGCATGGCCCCAGACCTGGAGCGGCTCAATGAGTTGGGCTACAGACTGCCCCTCAATGACAAGGAGATCAAACGCATGCAGTGCCTCAACAGGAGCTGGTCCATCACCTCTGTCCAGACCACTGAGAGATTCAGGTAGACATAAATCTTCTACCCATATATCTCTTATTCCATAGATCCAAAACTGTAATGTAGAAGGTGTGTAAGGTGCACTCACTGTAAGTCTATATCACAGCAAATTGCAGGCTTTCCTGCTGCAGCAGCAAACCTTCCTGGAGAAATGTGAGACATGGATGGAGTTCCTTGTTGAAACAGAGGAGAAACTAGCTGTTGAAATCTCCGGCAACTATCAAAGCTTGATGGAGCAGCAAAAGGCCCACGAGGTAAGGAGCTGTTGTGTGAAAAAAGTCACATGCTGCAAAACTCAAGCCACTTCAAGGGTGTCTTTAAAAATTCAGAACAGAGGCTGATTTGTACAGTTACTGCCTCCATCTTTGCCTGTCTCCCACTCAGCTTTTCCAGGCAGAGATGTTCAGTCGCCAGCAGGTCCTACACTCTATCATAAGTGATGGACAACAGCTCATGGAACAAGGACAGGTGGACGACAGGTGACTTCAAGTGAATTGCTGCACGTGCTCGTCACACTTGGTCATGTGACATTGAGGAAGTGTCCTGGTGCTTTAAAACTGATCCTGATCCATTTACAGGTTGTACGCATTTGTCAATGTCCAAGATGCTCAGACTAAGGCTAATCACTTAAACCCACTGACCTGACTTAAGGTTTTAGATTTCAGTCAGATTTTTTGTTCACAATCATGCATTTGTGTGGTACTTTTGATCATGACAATATTTGAGAACAGTAGGCCTTCACCGCACAGTGGATGCAACACACACCTTGGTACATACTGACTGTACACTGCTCATGTTATGAACTTTCAGATAAAATTTTAAAAAATAATAATTTTACAGGTTATTCATGCATTTTTAATTGCATGCTCTTCACTTATCTGTTTTTCCTAATATTTCTGACTTTGTGTGAACGAGCACAACCTGTGCCTACTTGCTAAACCAACAGATGGCAGTAAATCGTACCCACCATTATGACTCGTCTATACTCACTGCCTCTATGCTTCACTAGGGATGAGTTCAACCTGAAGCTGGTCTTGCTAAGCAATCAGTGGCAAGGCGTGGTCCGTCGGGCCCAGCAGCGCAGGGGCATCATCGACAGCCTGATCCGTCAGTGGCAGAGCTATCGGGAGATGGCAGAGAAGCTGCACAAATGGCTGCTGGAGGTCTCGCTGCAGACTGAAGTGCCCTGCAAGGGCACCCCGGTGCCTCTTCAGCAGGCTCGCACCATCTTGGATGAGATACAGGTCTGTTGGAATCCACATGGCTTCAGGGGTGCTGTATACTGTAGTTCTTCTGATACTAAGAATGTGTAAAAGCTCTAACTACACAACATATAACACAATTATTTAGACAAGCATACAGAAGACAAAACAACATTCCAGTAAAAGAGAAAGAATAATAAGAAAGAGCGTCCTCTATTGATTATTGTTTGGGGCTGTGCTGTTGCAGCTGAAAGAGAAGATTCTGCAGAGGCAGCAGGGCAGCTACATCCTGACAGTGGAGGCAGGACGCCAGCTGCTCCTGTCGGCTGACAGAGGAGCCGAGACGGCACTGCAGGCCGAGCTAACTGGCATCCAGGAGCGCTGGAGAAATGCCACCCTCCATCTGGATGAGCAGAAAAAGGAGCTCATTGCTTTGCTGGAGGTACTCATGAGCAGCACTTCCTGTTTCCGTGGCATCACAAGAAACCAAAATGGGCATCCTCTGTATAAGCTCCTGTACAACAACAGCAGCGACAACAACAACAACAACATTTATTTGTATAGCACCTTTCATACAGTGGTCTGTTGCTCAAAGTGCTTTACAAGGTGAAAGAAACAGCAATAAGAAAGAAACAGTAGACAAGAGTAAAGAGAAAATGGTAAACAGGAATAATGAAAGAAGTCAGACTGAAAATAAGGTTGTACAGATGAGTAAATAGGGTCTAAAGGCCGGGAGGATGGAAGAAACAAAAAACAACTCCAGGTGGACTGGAGAAAAAAAACTAAATCTGCAGGGGTTCCAAGGCCAAAAGACCGCCCAGCACCCACTGGGCATTCTGTCTAACAGAGGGATTTCTAGAACAGTCTTTATTGGTCGTTCTGCTGCACACGTTGATGAGGGTGCCATGGCGATTGAGGCAGCTTTTTGTTGCTTAGTTTAGGTGGTGGTGGTGTAGTACGCCACCACAGATGAACCGGAAAGAGAGACAGCAGAGATTAGCAAAGATTAGCATGGGTCCCTGAACAAGTGTAACAGTAACAAGTCCATGCAATGTAACAAGGCAAAGCATTATAATAAGGAAAGCATTATAACAGAGGTAGAGCACAGGCCATGTTAAAAAAATGTGTTTTTAACAGCTTCTTAAAATGTGCCACCGTACCAGCCTGACAAAGCTCGATGTATTAATCTGTATTAATCAAAGCAACTAAATGCCTTTCTCGGAAATGTAGCTTATGAAAGTTGAAGTGCTTTTAAAAGCTGTCTGCTTACTAATTTGCAGTACAGTCATACCTTGGTTTACAACCTCCCAACAAAATTCCACTTATTTTCGTACCAAAAATTTGGTTTAAGCTCTGAGTTCACCATATAACGTTTTTAGGCTAACCGTGTACAAAAAATATTCCTGTTTACTTTTTGAATGCTTGATACAACATTTTCTGGCTGGACTGTATCATTAAAAACCCGTCATAACATCCAAACTGTAAGTGGAAAAATTTTCAACAACTCACCAAGCATGAGTGAGGGGAATCTGCTGCAGCTTTGTGTTTAGTTACAGTCGCTGCGCCATGCAGGTCAGTTGAATGGTTTTTTCTCTGTCACACAATGGGGATGACAAGCAATACTGTTTCCTCCACCCTCATCCACTCTCTGTTACTTTCTGTTACTGCCCATATCAAATGCTCCTTTGGTGAATAGAGACAGTATGTCACAATTCATTACAGTAAATCTTCTTTGTTTATTTTGCTTTTTTACTTTTTTTTTTTTACAGATGTCTTTGTTAAATAGCTATTGCTCTAAAGAGAGGTGTGTGAGAGTGGTGAGGGTTTCTCAGTTATATAGGCAATCTACAATGTTTTAGTGATATTTTGTAAAATTGGATGGGGCTTTTTTGGAGTCAGAACAGATTATAGTTTTTCCACCTACTTTGTTTTCCCGCTGTATTCTGGTTTTCAGGAATGAATTAAGAAGATAAACCAGTGACTGTATATTAGAACAGAGGCAATTAAAAAATCTTGCTGTAAATTGAAATTTGTTGTTCCCATTCAGTCTTTCAAGGATATTACATTTCAGTGATAGGCATAAGGCATGTAGGAGGCCATCTGTGCCATGTATTTGACCCCAGTGTAACATCTCCTTGGCAGGACTGGGATACCTGTGACAGGGGCATTGGGGGGTCTCTGGAGAAACTCCGAGCTTTCAAGCGTAAGCTTGCCAAACCACTTCCTGACCGCCATGAGGAACTGCACTCAGAGCAGATCCGGTGCAAGGTAAACACCTGCTAGACCCCTACAGCTGAGCGCAATGACGGTATTCTAGTGTTTTATTATCTTTGTGAACTTTTTTCATTTGAGAAAAACACTTCCATATTTTACAGCATAACAGCTTACATTATTCTAACTTAAAGTAAACAGTTACTTGTGTATTCTCACAATTCTGCACTGACAGTTATAATTTATATGGTCACCTCTGTGATTCCATGTTGCAAACTTAGTTAATATTTATTTAATCAAACCACATTACTGAACTCCATCTTTCATTTCTTGTGAGAGGTTGCACTGTGGTGGAGAGGAGGCCTCACTCCTTGCAGCTCTGTTTTATAGAAGGTGTCAACGTGAGAATGTGAGGCCTATAGTCTGTGGTACCTGTTAACACTTCTGATGCTACATCTGCAGGAGTTGGAGAACACCCTGGATGAATGGAAAAAAGACATGGCCCATTTGAACCTGCTGAAGGAATCCCTGTCCAGCTACATTAATGCTGAGGACCTGTGTGTGCTGCAGGAGCGCCTGGAGCTGCTGCAGCGGCAGTGGGAGGAACTTAGCTACCAGGTGCGACCCACATGTGCTCCACCAGGAGATTATCCTCAGGCTTGTTTGAGGTCCTGTGCTGGTGCATTTACCAGAAGACAAGTTGAACCTGCCAGCAATCACACCATCTGCTAGGATCATCTTCATAGTTCCTGTATGGTATTCAGTTCTACACCAAGCTACTGAACTAGTGTGCACCAGCAAACCTAATGTCAGACAAACAAACAGTACGCTAGCTGTGTGTCTGTATCCAAAGCGCTTTCTTATGCAAAACAATTTTATAGTCTAAACTGATAAAAGCATCTGCTTAAATAATTTGTGTAAATGTAACTATGACATGGATGCATGCTTAGTGGTGATTCCAAGTGCAGAATATATTATACAGTGACAAAATCACAGTCTTTGCAGAGAGGTGACTCTTCAAACAACCACAAAAAGCACAGAAGGAGTGCACAGAAGAAGACTTAGGATTGGCGAGAGAAACACAAAGTCAGTCACAAGC
This sequence comes from Heterotis niloticus, assembly GCA_018136845.1. Lineage (NCBI taxonomy): Eukaryota > Metazoa > Chordata > Actinopteri > Osteoglossiformes > Osteoglossidae > Heterotis > Heterotis niloticus. The sequence continues at coordinate 12,086,861 of CM030901.1, read as the reverse complement.
AGAAGACTGTTAGGGATCAAATCAGACTCCTCAAGGACTGCCTTTGCAGTGCTGACTGGTTGGGACTGCGTAGGTGTATTATTAGTCCACTGACATGACTTTTTTTCCCCACACAGTAACTTATGTAATAATTTCTAATAATTTACCTTTATTTATTTATGCAGCTGGGTCATTTTTACTTATTGGCTGAAGTAGGCCACAGAAACATCCCACTTATGACAACAAATTGGTGATGTGAAGGGCTTTGAGGAAACTTCAGACAGCTTTATGTCCAAACTCACTTAGCTCTTGAAAGAAAAAAATCACCAAAGTCCAAGCACTTGCCAGTAGTGGCGAAAGCAATGCAAACACGAGCTGTAGCAGAATGAACATCACAGACCAACAAAAGGGGAATAACAACAAGAACAGTACAATAAATGAACCAAATAAGAGTTTATGACAATTTTTGTAAAGCAGTCTAGGAAGTTGCAGAACTGTCTTGGCTGTTGCAGAACTGCATCCCTGCTGGGCGCTACAGTATCAGGTGACCAGGAAGGTCACAAAAATTCAATGTAAAAGCTGTTGTCTAAAAGGCATAGAATCCAAGGGGGGATACATGGTGGAGCACTGCTCTTCCTTCATCTTGGTGTTGTCCAAGTGTGACTCGTTGGTTGTGTCCTCCATATAGTTGTCCCAGCGTGAGCAGCAAGTCAGCGAGAAACTCAATGAATGGGCAGTCTTCAGCGAGAGGCACAGGGAGCTCAGCGATTGGCTCACCCAGATGGAGAGCAAGGTCTCCCAGGCTGGAGACATCAGCATTGAGGAGATGATTGAGAAGCTTCGAAAGGTGAACGCAACACGACTTTTCAAAGGACTGCGCTGCATGCTAACTCATCCTGTTTACATTGTTCATGACACTCAGATGTGTCTGCATTCATCTACATTCAATTTCAATCCAATTTTATTTTTTATGTAGCGCTCTTCTCACTGCAGTGACACAGTACTTTATGTTGTAATGCTCCATATTTACCCGTTCACTCTCTCGTTCCCCTCGCAGGACTACCAGGAGGAGATAGCAGTAGCTGAGGAGAGCAAGCAGCAGCTGCAGCAATTGGGTGAGCGCCTGGCACAGCTCAGCCCTGAGAACAAGGCCACTGAGATTGAGGCCAAACTAGGCCGAATCCGTGAGCGCTGGCAGCACCTGCTGGACCTTGTTGGGACGCGGTGAGAAACATGGCGCCACATCACCGAATCTTATTCAGCCTTCACCGTGTGCTCATCAGCCTCCTCCTTTTCATACCGTTTTTTATGGTGATAGAATACAGAGCTGGGCCGATGACACCGTGTCCCATAACTGTGTCCGTGCAACAGGCTAAAGAAGCTGAGGGAAACGCTGACTGCCGTGCAACAGTTGGACAAGAACATGAGTGGCTTGCGGTCCTGGCTCGCCCACATCGAGACAGAGCTGTCCCGCCCTATCATCTACGACTCCTGCACATCCTCTGAAATCCAGAGGAAGCTCAACAATCAACAGGTGCACGGGGGGTCCTCATTCTTTTAAATGCTCCCAGTTAAGAAAGGAAAGGCTTCTTACACCCTGAAAATAGGAATGTTGAAGAACTCCATGCAGTCTCCCAATTGATACCTTTAGATCACTTTGCCCACTGTAGCAGAACATCAACTTACAGACCCACGATCTACAAAGCCTGTAATAGTTCATAAATACTTGTACTGTAAAAAATGTGGGTGTGTAGATCCCTTCAGTTCAAACAAACAGACATAAACAGACAAACAAAAAAACAAACAATACAGTGACCATCAACTCTATATAGAAACATTTGTCTAAAATAAGGTACTAAAGCGATAATTTAAATGAAGTACGTTGTGACTTCATGTTGACCAGGATCTCCAGCGGGACATCGAGAAACACAGCACAGGTGTGGCATCTGTGCTTAACCTATGTGAGGTGCTCCTGCACGACTGCGACGCCTGTGCCACAGACACCGAATGTGAGTCCATCCAGCAAGCCATGCGCAGCCTGGACCGACGCTGGAGGAGCATCTGTGCTGTTTCCATGGAGCGGAGACTAAAGTACGTGCCACTTCCATTCGAAGTGAAGCCCATCGCTGGGGCTCTGCCACCTGCTCTTTGCTTTCACTCAAGGGCTCCAGTACAAACGCTGAAGTGTGCAGTCATCTGTTACATGAGACCAGATTATAACTTTACTTAAGTAATCCTTTTCATAGAATATTTCTCACTGTTCATACATCATGGCCCACCAGGAGTTATGGAAGAGGAAGTGGTGTTTTTTTTAGCAAAACAAAACAGAGCAAAACAGAGACCTTACACAGTAACAAGAAAGTGCTGTAGGGAATGGACAGAACTGCACTCTTTGGCCTAAGAAGTTCCAGGTTCAAATCCCCCCTCCTGCACTACACCTGTGAAAGGTAAGGGCACACTGAAGTTGCTCTGCTTAAAATGGGCTGGCTGTCTAGGCAGGGTAACTGTGTGCTACTTTTCAGGAAGATCTTTGGTCAGATCGGTAAATACTGACTGCAGATGATTGTGTAGCAGTAAATACACAACAGGGCAAGAAAGTGCGGCATCTAGCTGGGGTGGTTGTGCAGCTTTATCTACAGAGTCAGAGAAGTGAGCTAATTCTCTAGCGTTCATTACATTTATACTTTAACTTTAACTTTTCTAGTGGAAGGAAAGCTGACACTTGAGTCAACCACATATTTGTGGAGGGAGCTTCCTGGGTGGACCAATGTAATACATTCCACTGGCAAACTTTAAGAATAATCAACATATGCTTAAACTTAAACTAATAATAACTTAAAAATGGAGTTTGGCCTATGGTTTAGCACAGATAGGAACAAATGAAACATGTTAAAGCTGTTTAGAATGACTAAATAAACAGTGTTTCAGCAAGTAAACATATCAAGGTGCTTTGGTGTTTACTAATCTGTCACTGAATGTCTTCAGAATTCAAAACTGAATTTTTTTATCCACATTATTGACAAAGTCCTTTTTTTGTATGTTTGGTTAGTCATTCATATCTACTTTTCTGTGCCGTCATGTACCATTACCTGCCATTACCACAGGATCGAGGAGACAGGGAAGCTTTGGCAGAAGTTCAAGGATGACTTCACACACTTTGAGGACTGGCTGGTGGGTGCGGAGAGGACAGCTGCACTGCCCAACTCCTCTGGAGTGCTCTATACTGTGGCCAAGGAGGAGCTGAAGAAGTTTGAGGTTCATAAAACACTTCTTCCTTACTTCCTCCACATGCTACACACAAACCTTTGAAGCACATTCCTCCAGGTATTTGTTGTAAAGAAATTCAATTCAATTTTATTTTTATATAGTGCTCTTCTCACTGCAGTAACACAGCGCTGAACAGACATGACAAGGGTAGTATACATGTACAGTTGGTATCTGGCCATGCAGGAGAGGACAACAAAAAACTCCTTTCTACTAGAGAATAGGAGAAAAATAAACCTCTGGCTTTCCGTGTGCCAGTGGAAGCCCACCCCTCCTTGCCATTCTATACATGGTTAATAGCCAGAATAGCTGTAAAGAAAAAACCTCTGGGCTTTTGAGGCAAGCATCTGAATTTCAGTGTGGCTCATCTGCTCTACAACTAAGGTTGTACCTTTTTATAAATATAATAAAACTGTCTTTGACATGACTGCACCAGAAGACATAAAACAAGACCCAAAGCTCATTTATCAGCACTAAATAAAATGAGGCAATATTAATGCTTCAGCCCTTTTATTAGCAGAACAGTTGATCTCCACTTCTACGCATTGCCAAAACCTTAAATCAGAACCGAAGCCCAAACTCTTGTCATTTTAATGGATTTCATATTAATGTTGCGATTAATCTGCATGCCGTAAAGGATCACTTTAGAACTGTGGGAGACGTCATCATCTGTGCGTTGCAGGCCTTCCAGCATCACATCCACGAGAACCTCACTCAGCTAGAGGTCATCAACAAGCAGTACCGGCGGCTGGCGCGCGAGAACCGCACTGACTCGTCCTGCCACCTCCGTGAGATGGTCCATGATGGGAATCAGCGGTGGGACGGCCTGCAGAGGAGGGTGGCCTCTATTCTGCGGAGGCTCAAGGTAGGCACACAGAGGAAACTGCAAACAGACTGATGGCTCCCTGAGTTTGTTCAGGAGTCACAGAAAACTTCCTCCTGTCTCACAGCATTTCATCAACCAAAGGGAGGAGTTTGAGGCAGCCAGGGACAGCATCTTGGTATGGCTCACTGAGATGGACCTTCAACTCACCAACATCGAGCACTTTTCTGACTGTGACGTCCAGGCCAAAATGAAGCAGCTCAAGGTTGGATTTCACGCCACCGCTGATGGTCACAATGTTGAGATTTTAGTCATTCTGCAGCTGTTTCATGCAAACCGCCCCCCTCTAATTGCTTTCGACACCCCCCCAATTGTTGGAGTAGGTATTCCAGCAGGAGATCTCCCAGAACACAAGCAAGATGGAGCACATTTTCCGCCAGGGGGAGATGCTCATTGAGAAGAGTGAACCCCTGGATGCCACAGTAATTGAGGAGGAGGTGGAAGAGCTGCAGAAGTATTGTCAGGAGGTGTTTGGACGAGTGGAACGTTACTACCGGAAGCTCATTCGCCTGCCGGTACGCCCACTCCTCTGTCCAGTGTTTGCAACTGTTTCATACACACACACACACACACACACACACACACACACACACACACACACACACACACACACACACACACACACTTACATGGCTCATCTGCATCACACGCACGCACGCATGCACGCACACACACACTCACTTGCTTCCTTATGACATTTTTTGCAGTGTTCCTGACCAGAGTACTTTTCTTGAATTATTACACTGAGGATAGAATATAAATAAATAAATCTGTGTAACGTTACCTTACTCAGAAGTGTCAGTTGAATAAAGGCAAATAATAATAAATTACTGAAATTACAAATAATTGAAATAATATTCAGTATTTGCCTATATTTAACTGAAGCTTGTCTGTAGTCCTTTACTACAAGATGCTTACAGTGATTTACCCCCTTGTAATTTTTACAAGTGTTTTACTCAAGGGTGCTGAAGCAGGAGCAGGTATTTTGAACTTGAGTTACTGTTAAATTAACTGTTCTGTTAGTCATATTTCAGAAAGTTCTAGCAACACATTCTAATATACTTTGTAATTATGTCACTGTGATGCTCAGCTCACTGAGGAGGAGCACAATGTCTTTGACCGGGAATTTGACCTGGAGGATGCAGCCGATCTGTCCAGCCCTCCCTGGAATGACAGTCTGCTGTCTCCCTTGCCGTCCTCGAGCCGCTCGGCTTCTGCAGCGGCGCTTCTGCGGGCCGAGCGCTCGGGCCAGGACACCCCGGCCAGTGTGGATTCTATCCCCCTTGAGTGGGACCATGACTACGACCTGAGCCGCAACCTAGAGACAATGACACAAGGTCTGGCAGCTGAGTCGGATGCCCAGCTGCAGGATGAAGATGAAGACTTCCTCCTGGGTGGTGCCTCAGCTCCTTCGGGTCAGTCCCCTCCTGCTAACTCCACACTTTCTGTGTGGTCTGGCCCCTAAAGTACAGCCTCCCCATACCTGACTGAGGCATTTGTTTATACAGTTGGAATAGCAGGAAGTGTGGTGTTTTAGTCATTAGAATAGCCATTAGCCGGGTGTTAGACATGGGTTCCAGTTACCTCACTTTCTTGATATGATGCTACATGGGATTGAAAGAGTAAATGTTACCCTGCTGCATAATAAGTAAGCAAGTATCTACACATTACAGGGCTGTCATCAATACTTAGCAAACTTGTCTATAATGTGGTTGGTTTCAGCTGAAGATGAGACCCATAAAGAGCTGTATTTCTGCTCAGGTGAGCCAGGCTCCCTGGAGACGCACATCTGGAGGCTGGGCAAGGCCCTGGACACCAGCCGCTTCCACCTGCAGCAAACAGAGAACATCATCCGTAGCCGTACGCCCACCGGACCCGAGCTGGAGTCCACCTACATGGGCTACGTGAGTATGGGGTTGGGGTAGCAAGAGAATGTGAGTGGTGGAGGTCTCCAATCTATGGGAGAACAATGAATTTGGAGTGTGGTCTAATCTGTTAAAGGCAGAGTTCTAGAGAGAAGGTTCTTGGTTCAAATCTCACTCCTGCTTAGCTTTGTAGCTCCTTTCTCCAGTAAAAATGACAGCTGAATAAATGGATCGAATCCACTGATGAGTCTCAGATGATAAATTAATAGAAATAATAATGATTGCGGCAGATGAGGCTGCTGGGGGAGTGTCGCAGCAGCATTGAGACGGTGAGGAGGGTGGGGTTTGACCTGAAGGAGGAGGAGGACAAAATGTCGGGACTCGCCAACCCCATCAGCACAGAGACACAGACCTCAGGTGAGCTGCACACACTTACAAGACTGGTTGGTCCACTAAACCAAAGGCACTTCAGTTTGAATAGTATGTTTATCAAGATGTCATTTGTGAAAAATGATCCTCCCCTGAAATGTGGTGCTGACTGGTTGGGTTTGGGCTCTCATGCAACAGGCGTGATTGAACGCTGGGAGTTAATTCAAGCCCAGGCGCTCAACAAGGAACTCCGCATGAAGCAGAACATGCAGCAGTGGCAGCAGTTCAAGTCGGACCTCGGCAATGTATGGGCGTGGCTCTGCCAGGCGGGGACGGAGCTCGAGGGGCTGCGGAGGCTCGACGTAGGCACTGACATCCAAACCATTGAGCTGCGAATCAAGAAGTTTAAGGTCAGCATTCTCCATTCATATTTCATAAAAGGACAAAAAGAACAAAAATCACAAAGCTCATCAAAGCTATGTTTTCTTATCGCAGCAGTTACAGCCACTGTGTACAGCAGGTGGTATTTTGGTTAGAGGTGTCACCTTCTAATACAAAAGTTGGATTGAATTGCACACCAACTTCAGTACACTTAATTAAGGCACTTGGAATTAATACAATAAAAGCACAACAACGTATAAATATGCAAGTCATTGAAAATGCACTGACGTTCATTACCTAACATTGCTGGAAACCTTGAACAGCTAAAAGTATCAGCTAAATAAATAATAAAATATATTAATGGTAATGAAAGCAATAATAAACATTAGCAATAATAATTGTATGCCTCTAATAGGCAGAAATGAATGAAATTAAAATAGTGTTTGGTCCAGAATTAGTGGTTTATAGCAGGGAATGGAGAAAACAGAATCCACTGACATTTAGCTTTACACCCATTTGCACCAATGCTTTTCAGCCAGGTAGCTGCATGAGCTGTATCACGCAAATTAAAACTGTTTACTCGGTCTGAGACAGTGGTCCACTGTTTTCTGTTCAAAATGGGATCTAAGTGTACAAACTCAGTCCTTAATGCTGGGGTCCCGTGAGCAGACCATGTCATTTTCACATCACCAACATAGTGATACTGGCAGCTCTGAACCTACCTGTATGGAATGAGTTGACGTCAAGTGAAATCTGGTCCTCCTTCTCCCATACAGGAACTGTACAAGGCGCTGGAGCAGCGCAAGGCCATTATTCTGTCTATCAACTTGTGCAGTGCTGAGTTCCTGCGCTCAGAGAGCAGTGAGTCTCAGGATCTACGCGTGCAGCTCAAGGAAATGAACAACCGCTGGGACCGACTGGGCGCTTCCCTGGAGGAGTGGCGTGGACTGCTACAGGATGCCCTCATGCAGTGCCAGGTAGGTCCTGGGTGCAAGCCTACTAGGTGCTCATCATGGACCACACCTGCACTCATCTGCTCTTCATACCTCCATGGACCATATGTGATAGCAGCAGTAGCAGAAGAGAGGCTTTGGGCAGCAGGTGGTCAACAAGCTGGACATGGCTACAGAAACCTTTCAGCATCACAAATGAAAATATGTTTGCAAACTTAACCAAAGCTTGAAATGGTTAGTATTCTACCCATCTGCCTGTTCTTCCTGTGAATGTACCACCTGCTGCTCACCTCTCATTTTTTTTATTCTTCAGGATTTCCATGAGATGAGTCATGGCCTACTACTCTGGCTGGAGAACATTGACCGCAGGAGGAATGAAATCGTCCCCATCGACTTTAGCCTGGATGGCGATGTGCTCCATGACCACCACAAAACACTCATGGTACCTTACTTTACTGCAGCATGGGGGGGGGGTCTAAACCTCTGATTCCAACATTGGAGATGCTACCTCTACAAAGATGTTACCAGTTGCTCCTTTAGTTGGCCTTTTGTCTGACTCTGTATGTCCTGCATTTCTGACTATAAAACTGCAGCAAATGCGACGCGAGCTGCTGGACTCCCAGCGCAAAGTGTCTTCGCTGCAGGACATGTCAAGCCAGCTGCTGGTCCAGTCTGAGGGCAGCGACTGCCTGGAGGCCAAGGAGAAAGTGCACGTCATCAGCAACCGACTCAAGCTGCTCCTGAAGGAGGTGACCAGGGATATCCGAGGCCTGGAGAAGGCTCTGGACATCAGCAGCAGCCAGCAGGTGAGTCTGTCTCATTTACAAAATTTTAATAATGTTCTAAAATGTTGGTATTACTAGGTACATTTCTATTTGATACTTTGTTGCTTTAACATCTCATAATGTGCAGTCATCCCACCAACATCTCATCCCCAATTCTCACAAACCTTGACATGAGGTACTGTGGAAATGAATGAAATTAAGGTGGTCTATGTTGCTGAGCATTACTGCCATCTTTTGGCTCGGAGGACAAAAACAGTTTGCGTTCACTCCGTTAAAGGCAAATTTATCATTCCCTTGTATGTGAACAAAAATGAAGTAAAAGTAAATTTTAAACAACCAAAAGAACTTTTGCATTTTCAAAAATGAGTAACTTGACTGTACGAAATACTCCCACATTTAATGGCAACATAAAAAGTCTGGTTTTACTCTGACCAGCAAATGCATTGCTACTGATATTGTGTTATTTTAAATACAAACACCCCAAAACTGTAGCTCTTTACTACATGCCATATTGTTGTAATATCATCACCGGTCTGCCTGACTGACTCTGCCCATATGCTGGCTTTGGACCATTCAGGATCTTTCTTCCTGGTCGTCTGCGGACGAGCTGGACACCTCTGGGTCCCTGAGCCCCGTGTCTGGGAGGAGCACCCCGAGCCGCCAGCGTCCGGTAACACGCAGCCTCTACTTTCCCATAATACCACGGCGCATCAGTGTGTCCGAGATGTTCCAGTTGTGGCCAAAGTCACCCTGTCACAAAAGGGTCCCTTCAGCGTCCTGCCCCATCCCCCAGTCTCCCCTCTCCTTCCGTTCCCCATTTCCTCCCTGTATGCTGTGTGCTCTCCCATGACCTCCGGTTCCCGCCGCTCCAGGCTGGGCTCCTTCCTGCTCCCTCCGTTTATTAAACAGACTCACGTGACCTTAATGTAAAAATAGACATTTGTTTAGCTGCCATGCGAGGCTGCCTGTGTATCCTGCTGGAATACTGCCCTTGTTAAGTTGAGTTTGCTGTTGTGGCTTCTTTAGCGCACATGGAAATCTGGCTCTTCAGCCATACAATTACTTAGCTCTTTGCAGAGCTATATTTCTCGGTTTATTCAAGCTGCTATCCTTTTTCCTTCTTATGTACCAAACTTGTTTTTTTTTTCATTCTCCTTAAATTAAAAATTGGTAACAGTGCTTGTATTAGCTCTGTCCAGTCAAGGTGCAACCATCCCATCAAAAGTATGGGTCTGAAAAGCCAGTGTTCTTATTTCCATGGATTTTTTTTTTTTTTTTTATGGTTACTGCACGTTCATTTTGTTTTCTTTTTTTCATGAATAGCTTGTCTTTATTTGCCTCGACTGAACATTCTCTTTCTTTGCCCCCCTGTTCATTGCAAACAGCCACGGGGCAAATGTAGTCTGTCACAGCCTGGGACCTCTGTCAGAAGTCCGCAACGCAGGTACCTTTCTCATGGTTCCTAGAACTCCTGGAAGATGATGGAATTCAGCTATGGTCTGGTCCGCACACAGACCCGCTGTGAAGGTCTGTGAACATGCCAGTCTTGGACATGATCTCAGCATCTGGTTGAGTTGCGGTCACTAAGCCTCCAAATCAGGCATTATTTGGCCTTTATAAATAACATAGATCCATTCTCTTGAAAAATAAAACTGAAATGTTAAGAAAATCACATGTCTAAGATGGAATACACCAACCATCGAGGCTTTTGTCTTTGAATTTCATCATCTTCTACAACTCTAGACGCTGCCCATAAGCTAGGCGGTAGAGGCGCTATTGTAGCATCACTAACGCCCTGCGCTGCTGCAGGAAACAGACCGCTCTCGGCTTCCGCTTGTCCTCGGTTGCCCGAGTGGCGTTTTCGAATCATTGCTTCACCGTAAAGTGCCTTTCTTGCCCACCAGGTGGCAGCGTGTCTGTAACGGGCAGCTTCTGGCACGGCCGCTGGCCTCGCCCTGTTTGCTCGCTTAGAAACTGAGCGCTGTTGCTCGCTCAGTTTCGTTTTTCTGTTTCCTCCCTCGCTCTTTCTCATCCCTCCGCTCACTAACGCTCTTCTCTCCCCGTGAGCCTCGAGCTGCTGTTTGAAGTGTGCGGGTGCACTTTGGTCACTGCAGGTGTCCCTGTGAAGCAAGCCCACTCGGGGATGGGAGCAGGTCAAACCGTCTCATCCGGCCTCACTGGTTTTACCCAAAAAAGTATTCCAAAAAGTGATACATTACGAATTATGCCAATATTGCACGACCACATACTGTATCTTCCCATGTTTATGTTCTTCCCCCGCTATAAATAGCTACATTTCAGCTACAGGTTTTTTCTGTGGCTTCTTTATTCCTGGGGCTCTGGATATTTTCAGCTCTATTTCATGCTGCATGGCAACTCCATCAGCATCCTTTTCTTGGCAAGATGTGATTAATAATGGTTTTAAAGCAGGGGTCTAAGATAATTTTTAAAAAGTTATCACAGCTGTAAGTACTTTTAAATAAATAAGACCAATAAAAACATCAGTATAAGATACCTGCAATAGTCTGTGCCATTGCACGCCAGCTTTGTGCCACATCTACCGACGGTGATGATTGAAGTGCAGATATAAAGCAGACCGTGTCACCGCCTCCCCAAAAGAGAATTTTGAAACCTCTATCTGCTGTTATCTGCATGTGTTTACATTTACCTCTGACACTGTCTGACCACACTTGTCAGCTTCCTAATAATTTATTTTTCTCTTTATGAACTCACCATGGCTTGCAGAAGAAATGTTTCTTTGACTTAAGAGGATCGAGCTCCCAGTCAGAGATTTTTGGCTCGTTCTTTGGTGCCTATGTGTGTTAGAGACATCACAGGACCTCTTTTTCACATGTGAGCAATCCTGCAGATTAATTATTACACCCCATACAGTGAAATGTATTTATTTTCTAATGCATATCTAGAAACAATGCCCCTCCTGCCCACCCGTGCTCCGATTTAAAGGTCAGGGTCTTTGAATAGCTGCCTCCTACATAGCTGGGATTGTTACTGTCTCACGCAGAGGCTGCCGGCCTGCCTTCTCAATCATTCAGATGTTTTTAAAATCACATTACGGATGTTTTTTGTCTAGTTTAGTGGTGAGGGATGCAGCCGCTGTGTTTGGGCCTCATTGTGCGAATTGAGCTGTGTCCCCAGCGGCTGTTCCTAAAATCCCAATTAGCTCCAAAATTGGACGGCAGCAGAGAAAGAGAGGTCTCCATGGAGATGGTACCTAGCACCGAATCATAAGCGAGCTTCTGAAACCCCCCGCCACCCCTTCAACACCCTCCCACACACCGTACACACTCGTCCCAGGGGTGGGGACATTTTGGGGAAAGAGACAGGACAAGGAGACCTGGAATCAGATAAACATCTGATCTCCAGCTGGGTTGCTCTGTCATCTTCTTGTTTAAAATTAATCAATGCCTCTAACTTATTTTTGGAACCAGAAATTATTACACGAGAGCCACATGAATAAGTGGTACATTATTTGGGATTGTGCAGATTAGATTAAATGAGACGTCATTTTTTATAACTATGTAAAATTGGAGTAATGGGGTGGAATCCTGTACCATACTTTTCAGCCTGATGAATGGATCACCAGAACTGGAAGGGCAGCCAGATGCTCAGACCTCATGAGAACAAGCACGATGCAGTGTTAGATGCCCAGGTTTTACGTACCGTGCAGGTGGTGTGCGGTTTAGAGCTCTCACCTTACAGTCTAAAACCCCAGGTTCCAATCTCATGTTCTGCTGCAGCTCCCATGGTCAAAGTACTTTTGCTCGATTTACTTTCCTGTATAAACGGGTGAATTGTTGTATGAAGCTTATCATACAAACATAATATCGTAAGTCAGTTTGTAGAAGTGTTTCAGCTAAATAATAATAATAAGAAGAAGATACTAAAGTAAAGATGCTAGTTTAGATAGCAGCATGTGGGAGTGAATATTAAAGTGCTGGTTAATGTGCTTGACCTCTAACCATCTCGACCGGTAACCACCACTACCATCGGCTGTGCCAAATTGATTCGCACCCCAGCATTCCTCCGCTGGGAGCCGTCTCTTGAGGGAGGTGGGCGTGGGTGGTGGAAGTGGGGGTTCCCATTTCCGGGGGCTCCTTCTCACTCTTATCTAAGGGAAGATCCATGAGTTCCTCCTGACTCTGGCTCTGCTCCTGCCATTTTGGGGGCGTTGGGATATGTACTCTCCGCACCCACAATGACCCAGTATCTCACCAATATGTCAGTCTTCGGGTAAACCTTTACGGTCACACATAGCCGGGACTCCACAGGTATACATTACATATCAGGCAGACTTACCAATGAGGATTTTAAGTTATGGTAATTAAACCAGCTGTGAAACTATGATGTAAGTATGCCCTTAACAACCGTTTTGTCCATTTCTAGTATTTTCAAGTTAGCTGTAATATCAAGGCTTTGAATGCAGACCCCTGATTGTACCAGTAGACACACACACACGCACGCGTGCGCACGCGTGCACGCGTGCACGCACACACACACATACACCCAAAACAGTATAAGAGTACTATGGTAGGAATTAGCTGGTGCCACTGCCACCCACCGGGTGACCCCCGTTGCACCACTTTCTTGTCCAAGGTCTCACGTCGGCGCTGGGTCCGCTTCCTCCCATTCTGAGATGGTGCCTCAGAGTCCGGCCTTCCTGCGACGCGTCCTGCGGGCAGCCCTACCCTTCCAGCTGGTCCTGCTGCTGCTCCTCCTGGGTCTGGTGTGCCTGGGGCCTGCCTCTGAGGACCACCATGGCTGCCTCATTTCCAACGGTCTCACCCACTCCCTGCACCCGACGCTGCGCTACACTGACGGGCCTCCTCCGGTGTGACACGGCCTCCCCTTTCCTCTCTCTGTCCAGCAGGTGTGAAAATTGCTCATCTTCATGATGAGGAGGAATGACCGTACCGTTCTCTATCATACTATGACTTTGGGCAGAGATTAATTTTTGTGCTGCTGTTTAGTCACCAGTGTGGATGTTGAGATTGTATTTATGGATGTGGTGAAAGAGGACATGCAGGTTGTTGGTGTGACAGAGAAAGATGCAGAGGACAGGAAGAAATGGAAACAGTTGATCCGCTGTGGCGACCCCTAACGGGAGCAGCCGAAAGATAAAGAAGAAGAAGAAGAAGAAGAAGAAGAAGTGGATGTTGAGATTGATCAGTGGGAGCAGAGCACAGAAATCCCAAACCTAGACCATCTGCTTAGCGACTGTCAAGACTGGAATGACTGATCATCATCAGAGCTCATCATCAGTGTTCATCGTTCCTCTATGAGCAAAGAGGTTAATGGAGGTCAGCTAAGACAGCTGTGATTCTAAGTGTTTGACCTCCAACCGAGCAAAGATGATACTGCAGCTACCGATTGGACGTTACCGAATGCCAACTCCTACATTTTAACTCTTTTATTGTCGGCTAAGTAGCTGAATCAGTTTCTAGCAGACAAATGCCCGTGGTTTTGCTTGTGAGAACGCAAATATTTGTAAAATATTGTTTAAAGAGCTCATGGCAGTTATTTTTTTACACGTGCCTGTCAGCATGCAATAATAACCTTGGATTACACAGCAAACTTCCCCAAGATTATTAATAATGCTAGTGTGAAAACCTTATTTTTACTAACCACTGCTGGATGTTACAATGGAAATCATTGACTTATGTAATGAAATTATATGAAACAAATGGAATTACTGGAAAAATGTTCACTTGTATCACTTTAACTTACCTCAGTATATGCAGAGCTCTTCTTATATGCACATATTCATCGCTATTTATTTTTGGAATTTTGTAGAAAATGTAATGCATAAACATATATGGAATAATAATACATTTTATAGTTTATTTAAAAGCTCTTTAGCTGTATAGAATAATGATGCACAAGCTCATCGATGAGTTCAGGACGAAAATGATGGCCGCACTGTAAATCTTTCATGAATTACAGTACGCAGATCCTTGCCACCAAAATAATCACATTTTAATGGCTTATATTTGAAACAATCTTAATTACTTACAATAGCCAGCAACTTTAAAACATCAAATCTACTTCATGTGTTACAAACGCTGAAAGCAGCAGTAAACAGATGTCTCAGAGCAGACTGACTAACCAGTAGCCAATTTATATTCTTATTTATATCCTTTTCAAGCTAAAAACTTCCACAGAAGATGAAAGGGCAAATGATGCATTGTATAGTCAGCATTAAGTTTATTATAAGAAGTAGTGTATTGTTTTTACCACTCAATATTAAAAGCAAGAACTATACTAAATCACGAGGCATCAGAATATATGTACATTCTGAAGTATTGGTTTTACAAAGAATTTATATTTTCAAATATAAGTAGCTTTTTTACACTATAAAGGCAGTCAGTGGAATCATGAAGTAGTGAAGCAGGTGTTATATTATGCAAGTAGTGATGATTTGCCATGGGCATTGTACTGTAGGTGTTTTATTCTGTACCAGATACAACAATTGTTGGCATAAAAAATAGCATAATTCTTTCTTTCTTCTTTCAGTCTGATGGGATGTGATTTTTATGAGTACTGATTATGTCATTCGTATTAGTATGAAGAAAGACTGGTTATTAGATGAGTAAATAACTTCAAAATAAAGGTAATCTACCAGAGAATACAATTTTGAAAAAATATTGATCACAATTTAAAAAATGTAACATCATTGTCATTCTGTACCTTAAAACTGTGTAAAAGATTCCAGCAGGCCTGTTGTAAGTGATATGAGAATATCATGTTTTTACTTTGCTTTGATTTTTGTATTTGATTGTATAAAATGTGTAGCACACAACAGGTAAATTAAAAAAGAACATGTATTAAAAAGAATAACGTATATAAAATATCACATTTTCAGCATTCTGTGGCCTGTGTTTCTCTTATAACCACAAGCATTTCCTTAGCAAAATACTTGTTTTTTTATAAAATAAACTTCCATTTTTTGTCATTATAATTCAGCAGTGACTTAGTTCCCATGGAACAAAATTACAACTTAAGTGAACCAAAAAAAGACATTCTGAAGCCATATTTCATATATTTCAATTTCATAAAAAAAAATTTGCATTTCTTCCACGTCCTTCTCATAATGTTGCCGTCATTTTTGCTTCAAATGTTTGCAGTAAGGTGACGGAGCAAAGCTGTTGCAGGTCACCTGAAATAGGTGGGATGGGCAGCATTTATATTCAGCAAGGCTTATGCTAAAGTGACAGTTTGAAGTGGTTTAGTTCCATGAACACTGACTTGCTAGAATCTGCAATTACCGTTTATTAATAATTATTTATTAATAATTTAGCAAAAAGTTCAGTTTTAAAGTTTTAAAGGAACTTCAGGTAGTCAGTGAATGCAGGTGGTCCACATTGCACTAGCTGGGGTGCAGTCTGGCCAAGCATGGTGTGATGTCCAGGATGGCTGGGGTTGATCACTATGACTGCACGTCAAGGCTGCTCTGGAGAGACAGGGACAGGGACAGGGACGCGGGGGTGTTCTCCACAACCACTTTGGTGGCCTCGGTCCTTCCTGGCGATCGCAGCCTGTGAGCGTCCAGCATCTCCAGCAGCAGGTCGTACAGAGGCACCATGTTCTTACACTTGACGTTGTACAGGTGCTCCATACCTTTGTTGCTGCAGAAGTAACAAGTTCACTATGCAATTTTGTGCGTACAGCACCAGTAGAATAACTTGCTATTTGCTCATTTGAGTAACGTTATGAGGAAAAATGATTAAGTTGTGAAGTACTAAAACCACACAACTCTGAGAAAGTGCTTCTAACTGTTGTTATTTTGTTCTGGGTGTCCAGTGGGATGGACAAACCCTTCTGTTGAAAACAGGTGCCCTCTGTAATATTTCTTTCCTCTTTGTTGAATCAGGTGGTGTATGGAGAAGGTACGCATGCTTTCCATTATATCGCATACATTTTTGTTAGATTTTAGCACCCCAACACACACACACGCACACACACACACAAGCTCACCTCATGTGACGAATGTGTGAAAGCAGAAGAAGGAGCTGAGAGAGCCTCCTGGCCTGCTGTTGCGGCGGGAGACCTGACTTCCCGATGTAGTAGCTGAGCGTGTCTGTGATTTTGTCCAGCATGTACTGGACAGTGGTTCCATCATGGAGGGTCTCCACAGAAGTGGAGTGGTAGGAGAAGGCACCTGGAGTGGGACGTGTGGATGGCAAGCTGGTTCACATGGGCAGGGAGAGGGCAGCTCAGCAGAGTGAGTAGATGTGAAGTTTTACGCTGCTGTGACACATGCATTGACTTACTGGAGTTGAGCAGGATGATGGCTTTGAGGCATACAAACTCCTCCGTCTTGAGCTGCAGTGCGCGGAATCGGGACACGGTCGCAAGCAGCATGTCGAAGATCTCCGCCATCCCCTCGACACAGCCCCCTTCGCTCCTGAACGTTAAAACAATGATACACTGGTACACAAGTGCCACTGCAGATATACTGTGCGTTAAGACCTTTTCATAATACTGGAAACTTGCGACAAACACATTTCCCACTGAAAATTTCTTCTCTGGTAGATCTTTGCGAATGGCTGTAAAATGGCAAAAATGGCACCCCCACATTATTATGGATGTTGGATAAGATCAAGCGCCTTCTTTAGCTTAGCTTAGCTTAGTTTTCTGTATCGGTCAGGAGAACCGAACAGACCCTGACTCTAAAATGCAGACAACACAGTGAAAGCCGGGTGAAGTGGTGCAGTTATTCAAGCCTTGAGTTCAGAAAGATCAGTCACTTCATAAAAAATGGTAAACGCGGAGATAAAACAAAAGCCCGAAGAAGAAAGGCCGAGGAGAGCAGCCATACTGTGAATGGTATCAGAGATTCCAGACCATTCTTCATGCATTCCTTCCCAGGTTCAGTTAGTACACTGACTAAATCATTCTGACATGGAGTCAGTGACTGCCAAAAAGGGTTATTTATAGTTTTATGAAATTTTCCAGTCCTAAAGACTAATAAACTAATCGGTGTATACTGACACATCACAATCAGAACACCCTCATCTGGTTTCTATTAATGTGCTTGGGACCATGTGAGCTTATACTGGTTTATACTGGTGGGAGGGTGTTCTGTGCAATGCTTCTCCTTGGTCTGGTATTCCGCAGATTTTAGCTGACACACAACAGCATAATAAAATTTATTTAAAAAAAAAAAAAAACACTTCACAGAAGCTCATATTGTGGCAATAACACCTACTGAAAATGTAAAGACGAGTAGCCAGGTAAATCGGGCGTGCGCTATGTTTAATGCAGTACATGGAATTTTGCGACAACATGGCAGCGGAGCAAAAGGACAAACTGTACCTGCAGTACACATACATGGATTCTGAGCACCACAACCATGACCAAGATGAGTGGTTGCTGAAAACGGATGGATGGATAGATGGATGTATTTCTCAGAACTATGATTAATCTACCTACAATTTTAAGTGGAAGCTCTCAAAACCCCAGCAGCTCATTTTTCCCAGAGACATTTTGATTAAATTTTCATTGCGCAAAAGTAATACAGCCAAACTGTACTTTATCTCCTTTCAGCATAGCATGACATTCCAAATTTTGCACAACTGTGAAATACAACAGGTTGAAATGGTGGGAAAAGGTTCTCTGATGCACAGAGATGAGTAAAAAGGCAGTAATGCTACAACACTACATGGTAAATATGGAAATATGACTCCTTTCAGCTGCTGCAATTGGTTTGATTTGCTGGATGAAAATGTTTTCACTCTTGGAAACACTACTGGACTTGATTTTTTCCCCAGATCCACTATTTTTCAGAAATTTGGGACATACACTGGGCTCCAGAAATCAAAGTGAGAAAAAGACATTTTGCATGCAAAATTGAGTGAGGGCTGCAGCACCAAGTATGGCAGAATAGTTAGTGGAGAAGAGCATGTCAGAGTCTGGATGGCAGTGGTTTTGCCCTCGCACCTTACCTGTCCAGGATGAGGTCCTGTGCGAAAATAAGCTTTCCAGGGAAGTGGACCGAGCGCCAGATGAGTCCGATCATGAGCACCTCCAGCCACGAACTCTCCAGGAGCTGCACCTGGTCGTGAAGGGAGAGCTCCAGGAACCCTGTGGGGAAACTCGGCACCTCAGCATCCACCATTTGGGGGGGGGGGTTCAGCCATGTTTGCCTTTACACCAGTTTTACCACGTTTGTCCAGTGTGCTCCTTGAAAAAGGAGAAAATTTGTGTATACATGATTCCATAATGCTATCGTATTTGTGTCATTTCAAGATCACTCCTGATGCGTAACTGTGCTGCACTGAGCCAGTAAATCATTCCTCTTCTGTGAAGAAATCTGTGGACATCTCTGAGGTAATGTCAATGGTTCATTGCAACTTTCCCGCTTATAAACAGAACGTTCCGGAGCAGAAATAGCATTGCAAAGCACATCTGAATTTATGTGTCTTTAGGTTCGATGCCTGCTCCCCCATATAATCATGGACGTGCTGGATATTTAAAAAGTACTGTCTAGAAGCCAGGCTGAATAACACTGTCAGCTGTCCTGTAATCGTAAATTCTCAAAGCAAAACTTGCATAAGAGAAGACCGCACAATGCCCCCAAATGCATTCATTGCATTATGATGCAGATTTTTGCAGGACTTGTCCTCCTACTCAATTTTAAATCACAAAGTTAGATGTTATCAGCTCTCCCTTCAGATGCTCCTCGGAAACCTGGCCGTCAGCTGTACCGGGACGGGGCCCAACATCTTATCCTTCAAACAAACCACTGAACATGCATGGACTCATGCAGTAAAATACTTTTGTGAAGTTAAGATGATCAGGAGGGTTGGGAGGTAGTGGATTAGACCGCAAAAGGTTTTTTATCCTGTACCAACATTCCGAGTTCTCTTTGCTCTCCTCTGTTGACATGTGGATATTCATATGCATTTTAGCTGTCTGTTGTTGTTAAATGGAACTTATTATATATATTGTTTTGCAATAGCCCTTGTCAGGCAAACTGTGGGGTTGGGAAAGATATTAAATTCAATTCAATTCAGTTCGGTTTGATTTGATTTGATTCAGTTCGATTCATTTCAGCTCAGTCCATTTCAAATAAGTTATTTTCAGTTTAGTTCAGTTCACATTCATTTCGTATTCAATTCAAATTTAGTTCTCGCCGGTTCACACCGAAGACGTCAGTCCAGGCCGATTCAATTCCGTTTACGAGTCAGCAAGCAATAGCAATGCAGTCACGGCAGACCTGGTTCATTACTGTGACCCATGATGGTCTGAACTGCGGAGCTGAGTAATGATCATAATTCCTGCTTTGTGACAAACAGCCACCACAGTGGTTATAACCAAAACAGACAAATTACACCAGGTGAAGCAGGTGGGCCCTGCCAATGGGCACAATTGACAATTTGAGGACAGAGAGCTGTCGGTTGCTGGCTGCTGTCATTCAGTCCTTCTATGCTGCAGGACCTCACCTTGGAAACCAGGAGTGCTGTTCTTATTTTTACCTGCTAAGTGCTGTGTAATTGAAATGCGTAACGTTCAACATTTTCACAAGGCTGCCTCTGGCCGCCGGGGTTGTGACGTGCAGACATAAGGCTTCGCTGAGACATTGGTAAGTATCGACAGTGCATCAGTTCATATGTGAGGACCAGGGTGCTGCACGATCAGCTGCAAATGCAGTGTTCACGAATCCTTAGACCAAGTCGAAAACAAACAGTTCAGATGTGTAAGTACACATCCGAACAGTGTCAAGACTACTGGCTTTGTAAATCAAACTGTACTTCCTACTTTAATATGGCCTATCCTTGTGCAGTGATGCAGGTCCGGAGAGTGTTAAAGAAACAGCAGGCACAAGGCAGGGAACATTCTAGACTGGACCCCAGGCCATCACAGGACAGTAGCACACACAGTCACTCTTGTACACACAAAGGCAATTTAGTGTTCACCTGAGACACATCTTTGTCTTGATCTAATATGTATGTGTGCATACCTCTGTGTGTGTGTGTGTGAGAGTGTTGCCACCCTGCAGTGTACTGACATCCCATCCAGGGTTACGTTTCATAGTCTGGTGCCCAGTGACTCCAGGAAAGTCTCCAGACCACTAGAACCCGGACCAGGATAAAGTGATTAGTGATAATAGATGGATGGTGTGGTGGTGCTATTATTTACCTGTTTATACTTTTAACTGTTATCTGATTCAGACTTTAATGTCTGAACACAAACACACGGTCTCAGGGTAAACTATTAGACCTTACCAGGCAACTTCTTTGCCCAGGCGATCATGTGCACCAGCTCCTTGTCAGCTAGGTTGGTGAGCAGGGTCATCATGGTGACCTCGGTGTACGGTCGGCTGTGCTTCTGTCGTGTGCAGATGGCAGGTGGCTCAGCGTTGAGCAGCAGCAGCAGGAGCTGATCTGCAGGAATGTTGAGGCCCTGCTTGACGCTGGCAGATTTCACCTGTGTGGGGGCCACCAGGGACAGGGCCGGGGCTACCACCTGCCTGGGGTCCGACCTGCATTTTCCCCTCATCGGGGACCTCATTCGGGGATGCTTGGTCCGCAGCGAAGTCCGGCCTAGCCGATCCTTGCGGAGTCCTGCGATTGAATGTGACGGTTAAAAGGTTTGTGAAGCTCTCTAAACAGAGGTGAGGTTCACAGCCTCTGGGGTTTGCTTCACATTACAGGTCCAGTGGATTCTGCCACTGCATATTATATACAGTTTAAATATTAGAACAAAAGAGTGCAAAATGTTTGTTAGCAGGGTGCTAACAAAGCATAACAATAAGACCTAAACCAGTTTAATGAAAAAAAAAAAAAAAAAAATCACAAATTCGAAATTAAATATGTAAGTAATAAGGAGCAGGGAAATATGTTGGATGCAGTAAATATGTACAATTTATAAGAAATAGTCAGAGCAGATAATATATTTAAATGATCTTTATGTTTGGAGAAGCAGACTATTCTGCAGAAAAACTGCCAAAATAAACAAGAAAAGTGCATGATTTTAGTCAAAAGGGAAATATCACATACCTCCCTTCATCATTCCCACCTCACAGCACTTCCTCAGACGACAGGCCTGGCAGCTCTTCCTGCGATTGCGATCGATGGTGCACTGGTTGGTCGCTGGGCACATGTAGTCATTGTGACCTGCAGGTGAAGAGGAGGCACTCAGCATGAAAGGAGAACCCACATTAAAGCAAAAGCGAGCTTCCTCCCCACTCACCCCCTCAAGTCGGGCCACAGTAAACTGTAAAGTATGGGACTCTGCTACTGTGATGAATATTTAAGGCGCACAAGGAATAGGAAAAACATGGGGCCAGTGTGAGGAAGGAGAGGGTCAGGGACCTTGGAGGCTTCTCTTGAAGAAGGCTTTGCATCCCTCACAGGACCACACGCCATAGTGGTACCCCGAGGCATAGTCGCTGCACACGGCACAGTAGCGGGTGTCCTTCATGGGCTCGAACACCACCTTGGGCGCGGATGTGTCTGCCGACCTGCAGTCCTCCTCCTGCACACCCTGCCGACCGCTTGCTGAGCTGGACTGGCTGGAGATGGAGATGAGAGGTGGAACATTACCATCTTATTTTTAAAAAGCACATAAAATTTCAAAGAAGAGAAAAACTCCCAATCCAGGGTTGTTCATATCTGTATCTACTTCATCAACTGTATCTGCTTCTCAGGATTATTATTAAGTATGTATTTAAATGATGCTTTTCTCCAAAGCGACTTACAATGTTAGGCTTGTATACTAAGCTGCTTACAATTATCTATCTATTATACAGCTGGGTAACTTTTACACTGCTGATTCAGAGTAAGAACCTTGCTCAAGGATGCTACAGTAGAAGGGGTTCAAATGTAGATTTATTGCTGCAAGGCTCTTTCCTATACGCTACACACTATCCCAAATATATGAAAATAAAGTACACTTTAAGTCTTACACTGTGGAAGTTTTCACAAGTCCTTTAAGGATATTTTTCTCTTTTAGATGATAATATGAACTAAGGCAAGTGTGATGAGCAAAAATAGCAATGCAATGGCATACAACATGTATTGTGCACCGTTTACAAAATATATCTCTAATTAAAGTACATCATTTCCTGAGTTCAAGGCTGACACCAGAAATGAAAACCTTTGCTTTAGTCTTTGTACCAAAACAGTTGTATAAGCCATAGAATTCATTGTATAAAAAACATTATACGTACCTTGTAATAATTTGCATTGTTTGTTAAAAAGTCATCACCGGAAAGCAAAAACATAATAATACCCATAAAACAAGATAATTCACCTATAAATTGCAACTTGAAATTATACGAACGTGTACAAAGCATGTGTAGTCGACACACTTCTGACTTGGGAGGTGCCTGTCAGGTTCTCAAAGGGTCCTTGTGATTCCTCACATGGCCCTCGCAGACAAACAGCGATCAAATGAATGTCTAAGATGAGTGAGACAACAGCGCAACTTCCTCCTCAGTCCAATAGTTTATTTTTTCTGGTTCTTTTCCTTGCAGTTGTGCAGAGGGCTGGTATTTAGTTATTCACTGATTTAAATGAGCCTCTTCTCCAAAGCAACTTGTAGTGTTTATTTATGTACACATTTTATAGCAGGTTTTCACTGTATCTAGGGTTCTACTCTAGGAGGTGGGATTCAAACTGAAATAAGATTTACACATCTTTCTTTCCCTTTGTTTTTGATCCTACAACCCTTTGGCTATGCCATAAGCTGAGCTGGTTATCCAACAAACGTCTTAACTTACCTGCTGATCTTGGGAGGGGGGGCTTCCCAGAGCTGGTAGTTGCTCTGCTCACCCTCTGGGTAGCATGGCACCTGTTGGCTACTTGGGTTGGGGTGATGGATGTAAGCAGACAGCTGCCCACCGGTGGACATGAAAACCAAGGAGTTGGTGGACACGGTGCTCAAGGGCTGCAGGCTGGCATTGGAGGGGTAACCGGCGCCATCCGAGGGGTCCGTGCTGTGGCTCAGGCCAGCGACGTGGTATGCAGGGGTGGCAGCAAGCGTGGGGGCACCATAGTCATAACCGCTGTTTGCGTAAGAGACGGACGCGGTGGTCCCAGGGTCCCCTTCCAGGAACATCTGTGCTCGAACCCCATCGGGTGGGAGCTTAGTGAGCGAGCTGTCGATCGGCTCCAGGTCTGCAGCTTCAGTCTTGTGCAGCAGTAGCGCCTGGCTCGCCTTGGTGAGCGTCAGCCTGGCCATGGTCAGGGTAAACAGACAAACTGCATGTGTTTATTTTCACCTCCCCCTGATCTCCAGCCCGTGACTCAGTGGGGGTGTGTGTGGTGGGGGGGAGTCTTCCTCCTCCTCCTTCTGAGAGGCAGCGAAAGAGGAACATTCACGTCTCTGGAGAGACCTTCCCTTCTTGTACCACTACAGGACAGACCTCCGCTCAACTCCCCCTCCCTCCCCTAAGCTGGAAAACCGCTCCTTTGCTTCCCCTTTGAGAACTTTTCCAAAAGTGGGTGGAGGAAATGAGCAAATCACAGTCAGCCAGAGTTTCTTAAGAAATGTTGAGCCAGAAGGTCTCCTCCTTGGAGCCAACATGCATTATACTTGTACTGGTGCAAGCCTTCCATTGGCTGGAGCAACCGTTGTGTAATAAAGCACACTTGGATGTGCATCAATGCCTGTCAGAATCCCTATAAAGAAAATTCATACTACTCGCACGTTTTCTACAAAATCAAAATTAAACGCAAAGTTTTAGCATTCGGGAGGTCTTGCATTGTGGGTCAAGCTGTTACTTTAGAGGCAATAACTTATTTCATGGGGAAAGTCTTAAATCCGGATGAGAGATTGCATCATAATAACCCAGTTGCACTGTGCACTGTCTAACCAACATGATCTCCTGCAGGATGGGGAGGAAGACTCACCTCGTTGTCAACTTGACACAAGTTAAGTCATGAGTGACAAAGAGGACATCTGGTTGCAAGCTTACGCCCCTTTAAAAGTAAGGAGATAGACCTTCAAGATATCAAAAACTGCCTGCAAGCGTCGTTTTAAGGGTTAACACCCATTTCTTCTCCATTCACAGACTATCTGTCATTCTTCAGAAGATGTGCGTTATACCATAGCATAAAGTACCACAGTCCAAAAGTACTGTAGATTTGCTGGAAAACACTCATACTTGCAAGTAAGGGACAGTTAGATAAGCCCAAGCGTTAACTTGCACCAAAGATGAAAAAATAGCACTACTGTGGCATCACATCACATCTATGCTCTCTGTGCCCTATTAAAGCCAACCCCCCTAGCAGAAAAATGCATTAATTCAGTCAAATTGCCTCAAGGTCTAACCTGCAGAAAAGTTTTAAAAAACAGTCAGTTGACAAGATAGTGATGTAATAAAAATTATATAAATGACAAAATTATCTACTGTACTCCTTCACAGGGAAAAATATGCCTGAAGGAAAAGAATATTAGTCAAAAGGAAAGTAAACTTTTCAAGTTCAAAGGTTCTTGACAATATAAAGCAATGGTTATGTAAGTAGGTGGTGTGGCGTCTGGTTTGGGTAAAGCTGCAGGTATTGATGGCAGCTCACCTTGCTGTGATGCTGAAGATGGGGTGCAGACGGTGACAGTGATGCGCTTCTCTTTGTCTGTGCTGTATGGTCTCGGGGCCAGCGGGTGAGAAGACGCGCAGTCCCTCTCGATCTCATTTAAAACCGCATGCTTAGGGGTCAGAGCACAGGCAGGACTGGAATTACTGAGCAGAACTGATCGATAAAGTATCATAGATCAGGTCATAGTAACACACTGCAAATAAATGGGAAGGTCAACACAAGGCTCTGCGTGCCAATTTACACAACCAGAGCAATTTCTACTCTTGCATTCTGTGTTTTCATAGTCACAAATGTATTTTTTTAGGTAAGCGTGCAACAAGTGCTGTCAGTGACCAAGCTATTCATCGTACTGGGATTTGTGTGTGTGTGTGTGTGTGTGTGTGTGTGTGTGTGTGTGTGTGTGTGTGTGTGTGTGTGTGTGTGTGTGTGTATCTTTTGTCTTTTGAGTAAAACTTTCAAACATTCTCAAGGTAGCGTTTTATTAAAACTAATTAAACCGTTTGAGACAGAGGTTATCCTGCATCTGTTTATTGTACTGATGGCAACCAGGAAGAACATTTTAAACAGCAGCAATCTGAACTTTAACATTAATGTGCAAATAAGAAGTTTGTCCAGCGCTGCAGAAAAATCCACATGCAAACAAACCTGGATTTATTAGTTTAAATGCTGATTTTAAATTTTAATCAAATCTGGATACAATACTTTTTTTATATTTTTACTCCTTGCTGAATGTAGTTTGTTTATTTGCTGGTGATTTTTAAAAAATTTTTTTAAGGATTTTGTTTTAATTTCTGGCTACATGCTGGATGAGGCTCCCTGAAAGCATGAAAACTGAAGCGCATTTCACACAGACAAATAAAGCATAAACAGCATAAAATGAGTGAAAATTGTATTAGTTGATGGTCTTCCTGAAAAACAAAACCTCCAAAAAAACAAAATCTTTGTGAGCAGGGGCAAGGGGTCTGTGTGGTGAATCTCATCCCTACATCCTTAGAGCTGCAGTTCTGTTGTTTTACCGTAGCACATCCTTGGACAGGGCAGCAGCACTGCACTACTCTCCAGCAACCAGGAGCTTCACCTTTTTTAACATACAATGTTAATGTACAGCAAGTCAATGCACACTTCGTTCGGGTTGCTCCACCCCAAGCCAACCCATTACCCCTAACCACAATGAAAATATAAGCTTTGAACAGAGGAAAACAAAACAGTAACAATATTACAAAAAGAAAGAAAATTCCCAATAACACTATAGGTTATAAGTATACCCATACAAAATTTATGGCAGACTCTAAAATAAACAGAGCGAAAAGAGAGGGAAGGAAAAAGAAGAAGGGGGAGTACAGGTGAGAGCAAATAAATGATACAATATCTGGGATAAGACAATAAATTGTATCTTCTGTGTTAAAAAGTTCAAGTGAGATGCAGCGATAGGGAAAAGTAGCAATGACATCAACATAAGTAACTTGTGAGTCTGCTGTTATGTGTGGTTGTACGGCTATATGGCTGATTTTGGCCATTTTAATAGCTCCAGCGTTCGATTTTTGTGCAGACCACAGTGACTAGTAACTCAGGGAAGGAAAGGGGGGGAGTGTGTCCTCTAAATGGTCTTTGTGTTTGTTCCTTAGGAACCTGGACACCAAGGTTCCCAGTGCTTGTTGCTAAAACAAGACTCTGCAGTGGGGATGCAGTTTCACAAATGAAAACTCGAGAATTTTCGTCTGTCTCCTGCAACTGGTGACATTTCATACATTTATTGCTGATGTTTAAAAACACTCCTAGTATTGTAGCTGAAATAAATAAATCCACACATGTGTACAAGGATGTATAAAGACAGTATCGGTTCGGTAAGAGCCATTGAAATGGAAAATTAATTACGAAAGGAACACACAGATCAGCAGCGGGAAGCTGCTGATGGCTTTTTCTAGTCTGCTGTTACTGTTTCACCCTGTACCTGGCCTTGACCCATACCTGCTAATCTTCTGACTGCCTACTATACCTGTGTGGGTTGTTGCACTGCCATAGAAGAAAGAAAGAAATTGTTATATTTAAACTTTTAAGTTAACGTGGCAATAATATGCATGCATGCACTGTAATTGACAACAAGCAGATATATAGTTCATTTCTTTTATGCAAAGAAGAGAATTAATATGTAAAATATCACTTTATTTGTGAGCCTTTTAAATTTATCAAAATGGCACAGCTTTTACAAGTTTCTATAGATTATTTTTCCTGTTAAATATGTATGTATAGTGTATCATTATACACTCTACAGGCAAAAGTGTGTGGACCCAGGGTAATTAAAAAATAACTGAACAATGTATTATTGAATAACAAAGTCTGATATAAACCAATTTGTGAAGTAACTCAGTTTTTTCTTAATGTTTCAAAATAACCAATAAATGACATTATGCCATATTATGCATTAATTACTGAAAAAATATAACTTTGTTTGGACACCCTGTAATGGAATGGCATCCCATCCAGGGTGGAATTTTATATTTTAGTGGTAAGTGATTCCAGGATAGATTTTGGATCACCCCATCCCTGACCTGGATTAAGAGACTAATGGTGATGATGGATGGATTGATGAATGGATGGATGGATGGATGCTTAATTTCACACCTTTATACCCAAGGCACAAATAGATCCAGAAATGCAGTTTAGACCCGAGTGAAAGTGAGTATCCTGCAGAGCCTAACTGCAAACTGCCAGTATCATGCGTTTGTATGTGAGAAGTCAAAATGACCAGGCTGTGTGAACATCTGTTCCTCCAATAACTGATTCTCTTCTGGTAAGATGCAAAGATGATATCAGAATCCATTAATTCAACTGCCCTTTTTAATAGCCAGTATTTTATAAATAGTTGTCTTTCACTACTGTCAGGTCAAGCTGTAACCCATTGCTTTCAAGTGCATCGGGGAGAAAAGCTTTCCTCAAGAAAGGAAACTAAAAAATGAGGGAAGAATAAAGGATAAAGTCAACTAATACTATGTGTCATACTCATTTATTAAAGATTTCGGACTTTTTTGCAGTAACTGGATATTAGTAATTTATTCCACTTGAGATGGTGAAACCTGTTTGATTATAATGAGTTACATATTACACTTCAGAAGGAAACACCACTCCAGTCTATTAATCTGCACATCAGATTTCATCCTAAGAAAATACATAGTTGCATTGCTATTTTACAGTTTGAATGTTATTACATAAGATTATTAAACTATACTGTATATCATCATCAGAACACTGATTTGACTGTATGTAGACTGTTGTAGTTGCATCCAAATATAATTGCATGCAAAACAGAATTCATAATTCTTCAGGGATCAGATTATGATGTTGAGCAGGGACTGGGACCTAGAATGTTCATTTAACATCAGTGGAGCCCAAGGTGAGCTGGTTGTGTTTGTGTGTGCATGTGTGAGATGGGCACAGCCACCCCTGATGGGCATGGTGAGATGAATGGAGCAGCCTCTCCAGGGTCTTGATGATCTCATATTCCGGCACCTCCAGTGAGCTGATGTCCACACCCAGCATCTGAGACACCACCTTGTGGAAGTCTGTCCACTACCATTAGGAATAAAAGGACATACATATCCAAAGATTAAAACAAATACAGAGAAGGAAATGAAAACTAACTCAAAGACATAAACCTACATCTTGATCCAAGATGGCCATTGTGAGTTTGTTAATACCAAGCTGCCTATAGTTATCTATCCAAAACAGCTGAACATGTTCATGTTTGATTACATGATAATTGCTAAAATAATACATGGTTTATTATTTATGGTTACTATTGGTTAAATGGTTTATTATTTTGTCAGTTATTTCTTCGGTTTTGTCTAAAAATCCAACTGCTTCACGACACACACTGTGGTTTGTTACCCGTCTCTCTTTCTCAGCAAGCTCCGAGATGCTCTGCTTGAGGATCCTCAGTTTGTCCGAGCTGCTTTCCAGCATCCGCTGAGCTTGTTCCTGTCCCACTTTGGCTTCTTGATATTTACTTTCTAACTGGGACTTTTCTATGGCAAACCCATCTGCTGCCTTCAGTTTCTCCGCCTGCATCTTCTCCAGAGTTTTGCTTTGATCTTCTATGATCTGATGCTGCTCGATGGCTTTAATCTTCAACACAGACCAAAAACTTCATGTAAACACAGACCACAGTGATTATGATTTGTTAACATGAAGAGGACTCACCATTTGGCAGACAAACTAATCCACCAAGAATCATACATATACAAATAATCCATGTACAATAACATGCAGTGTCTGTAGCTCATAGTAGTTAATTCACCAGTTGAGTATCAGTCAGAAGAAACTTTCAGCGATCGACAAATTCCTTTGTGTTTGAAGCTAACAAATGGTTCCTTAAAGCTCCTGGCTGCAGCTTCTCCCACAGGCCAAAGACAGCTATTTTAGATTAACTGGTGATTCCAAATTGCCCTTGGTGTGTATATGTGAGAGAAAGAGTGTGTATGTACCTGCCCTCATACTCTGTCCAAGGTGTATCCTGCCTCACACTCTATGCTTCCAGGATAGGCCCTGGACCACCACCATCCTGCCTCAGGTCAGTGGTTTTTGCCAGTAGAAGGATAGATGTTACTATGGTGAGGCAGCTGTGTTGTCCATAGTCCTACCTTGAACTCATTTGTGTGAGATAGCTGTGCTCTGAGCTCCAGGTTGGAGTTGTGGGATGCATCCAGTTCCCTCTGCAAGTGCTCCACCTTCTTCTGCAGCTTCCGCATTTCCATCTGGGTGTTGCTGTGATCCATGGCTATGGTAAAACATTTTCTCTTCTCTTCCTCTAGCTGGGAAACCTTCTTCCTCAACATGTCAATGTGCAGCTCCTTGCTCTCCAGGCACTCTTTCTGGGTCTTCAGCTTAGGGGAAGTACACTTCAGTTACGTTCTTCCAGAAGTGGGAATGGTAGGGCATCATTCACAAAACACCAGTGCTCAGTGTCTGTGACTGCAGCAGACTAACAAGTTGGTGTTTCTCTTACCTTCCTCTGCAAGCTGTGGGTCAAACTCTTGCTTTCAACTAGAGCTCTCCCTTCCTGCTTAACCAGTTGCTCTGCTCGCAGCAAAATGGCCTCTAGCCGTAGGTCAAGGCCAACCTCAGTTGTGACTGAATCTAGCTTCAGTGTTTCTGAGAGTAGATGCAGGAAGCACTGGTTCTAGGATCCACAAACAGAGACATTCTGCTGAGAATTCTGCTGTCAGCTTCAGGCTCAGTAAACAGGATCTAGAGTAATGTAATGGTCGAGGAAATGCAATGCAACTCCAGCAGCGTGGCATTTCATACATTTCCTCCTTGAACCATCGGTGTCACTGAAACGTATAAGTGTGCAGACATGTTCGCTGAGAGCATCCCAGGTTGCTCTGTTCCAGACCCATCTCACCTGAAGAGTCACCTCCACCATCAAGCTCCACCTGCTTCACTCAGCTAAGCATAACAAAGGCCATTTTTTTCTGCCGACCGAACCACCGTGCCACAGACTGCTGATTTCTCACAGACTTAAATTCGTGTCCTCAACCCAAAGCCATGTGGCATTTGTACCCCTATGCGCTTGGGAAAACAGAGCACTTTTCCGCTTACAGAAACACAGCATGATGCTGTTATTTTTGTCAAAAAACACCCTCTAGTGGCACAATGCGGACTATGGATTTAAAAGGTTTAAATTAACAAAAATCCCTATATTTACAATTTAAGTGTAAAGTTTAAAGATCAGAAAGACTCAAAGGGATTAATTATGAGTATCACTTGTGTAGTTAAAACAGCCTTTAGTCACAATGAAATGGCAGTAGAATGGAAAGACCTACAGTAATAACTACATTTAGTAAACTGCAAAAGTCTGCAGTTCTAAACACATAATTTTGTGTTATATTAAATCCAGCTTTCAGTAATGTTTATATCCCATATTTTCTGTTCACTTGGGAAGTAGCAACAATTGGTCAACAATCTATTTTATTTCTTCATATACTATGTTGTTCTGGAGTTCGGTGAAACCAAGGCCTGGGAGTTTAAAAGGCTCACATCTCGTCTCTCACGGCTACAGTCCTCGTAGAGCACGGTGGCTGACAGAAGCTCCGCCTCCAGCTCCTGCACCCTCCGATCTGCCGAATGTGCTCTTTGAAGTGTCTCCTGGTGGAGGCCCAGCAGTCTGTCCAAATCCCCCAGAATCTGGGACAGCCTGGTCTCCGTATCCAAGGTGTTCTGCATTGCACAAGGACACGTTTTCTAGAACGATGACACATCTTTACCTTGAATGAAAAACATACTGACACTAAAAATGCAGACAACTGTAAGGTTGTATTAAAGTGATGTCATGAATGATGGCCTGCACCTCAGCTCCAAGCTCCTCCCAGCTGCTCTTCTTCCTCAGTTTCTCCTGAGCCTCCTCCTCCTCTGTACAAGATCCAGGCTTACTGTGCTTTCGCACCAGTGCAGCAACCTGGTCTGCGAAGGCCCACAGCAGACCTCGCATCTCCTGAGCTTCCCTTTGGGTGCTGTGCAGACTGGTCTCCAGCCCCTGGGTATGACCCACTAAGCGACTGACCTCCTGCTGGGACTCAGCCAGGGAGCACTGGTTGGCTTGCAGCCTCTCCCTCAGGCCTTGGTTTTCCATTTCTCCATCCCTCAAAGCACAATCAAATTCCTGGCGAATTTGGAAGCACAACTGGGTGTGAAAAATAAATTCAGGTAGTTGCTTTGCAGGGTGATCATTACCTTGTGTCCTGTAAATTATTGCATATTTAAGCTTAAGTTATTGAGGTACCTCTTGAAAAGAGAGATATTTTATGTTAAGAAATCTATCCATACATCCAGCCATTATCTATCTGTCCATCCATCCATGATCCCAAGCTGCCTGTGCAGGTAAGGGCTGTGGTGATTCAGAGCCTATCATGGCATCACTGGGTGCCAAGGCTGTAAGACTACAGATCATTGGCATAAAAAGCTGCATTTAACCTGTCTGAGCGACTGTAGCTCCTCAGCACGGGCCGCTGAGACCCGCTGCTCCCGACGCACCTCTGCCACCAGCCTCATGACCGTGCGCCGGCCTGCCTTGCACTCCACCTCACTGGACACCATGCTCTCCTTCAGGGTGCGGAGCTCAGCGCACTGCCTCTCCTTCTCCTCACACAGAGTGTCCACCTGAAGGAAGAGGAAGGCTTCACTGAACTGCCACTACCATTTGTCCACATTTCTAAAAAATAATAAACACAAGCAGTGTTTTTTTGAGGATTCACCAGAGACACAATAAAATCCAAGGGATCTTCGTTCCCTCTGAGATGGGTGGATAATCTGTTGGCAAGTTTGAAGGCAAACTCCTGGTATCTCCTCTCTGCATCTGGGATGTCCAGCACTGGCCTGTTCTGCATGGTCAGGTACTTCCTAGTCAACAAAGTAAATCTTCAAAGTAGAAATCATAATACTATACTCTTCTCAGTGAACATAGGAACACTTCATTGTACTGATCTCAAGTTGAACTTATCACCTTGCAGCTGACATTGTGAAGTCTTTGATAATAACAGACAGAAAGTAAAAGTAATTTCATTAAGAATGAAAAAATCAAGTAGCAGGGCTTTGTGTGACATAGTGTAATGCTTTACAAATAGATGTATTACTTGTCTGAAGTCAGAAGTTGAATCACATCTTCTTTTTCTTGTAGCCGACTCTCTGACATTTTGTTTGTTTGCTCCTAGAGGTAAGAAAATAATGAATTAAAAAGGTTACAAAAGCAAATTTACTTTGAAAGACATAGGCTGACATGTATTTCCATAGGTAACTTAAACAAACATACACTACATGGCCAAAAGGATGTGGCCACCTGAGCATTACACCCATGTGCTTGTTGAGAATCCCATTCCAAACCCATGAGCATCAATATGACGTTGTTCCCCCATTGGTGCTATAACAGCCCCGACTCTTATGGGAAGGCTTTCCACCACATTTTGAGAATTTGTGCCCATTCGGCCACAAGAGCATCAGAGAGGTCGGACAAGAAGGCCCGGCTTACGGTCGATGTTCCAATTCATTTCAAAGGTGTTGAGGGCTCTGCGCAGCCTCTCAAGTTCTTCCACACCAACTCGGGCAAATCATGCATTTATGGAGCTTGCTTTGTGGACGGGGGGGCACAGTCATGCTTAAGCAGGAAAGGAGCTTCACCAAATTGTGGCCACAAAGCTGGAAGCACACAGTTGTCTAGGTTGTGTTTGTATGCTGCATGAGTGCAGCTGAAACAGCTCAGCTCAGTCATTAGAATGGGGGTGTTCACGTATTTTTGGCATTACAATGTAGATAAGAGCTGTCGGAGTGACACAGGTTGGTGGTAAGGAATTACCACTATTCCATTACTCATACAAAAGCAAATTTCTTGAAAAACTGTAGTTAAAAACTAGTTTTTTGACACTGTTGTTTGCTTTTACTCCATTTGTTAAAAAAGTACTTTTACACTATCACCTTTTTTGTCTTAACCTTTGAATTTTTTCTGCACTTAATGTTTTAACTTTAGTTCATTAAATTCAGATGGTAAACCAGGAAGTACCACCTGCTTACTGTCAGCTTTCTTCTCCAGGTTCCATTTGCTGCTATTTATTCATCCCCAGTCTGAGGTTATTGCTCAGTTTTGAGCCAAACTAACTGACAATCCAATTCTGTCCAGTTCAGCAAAAAATAATTGCACTGTATTTTGAAGTTGTTCTTATGGAAAAGTTAAGGAAGTAACATTTCTGAGTAAATGTAGAACACTTTTCTGACATCAGAATTTGATGGGTTTGCCGAAATTGTTCTTGAATGGAGTTACTGTGTATGATGCTCCTATTTTATCGATTTAAACATATGGACTTTTGTAGCAGAAATTAATCTTTTATTAAAATGTGCATGCAATGTTTGTGTAAACTTATTTGTCATTTATTGCACTGCAATGCATTGCTGAATATAACTTTTGATGCTATGAGCACTTTTTCCTTTTTTATGGTAAAACTGTATAATTTTTTCAGTCTACTCCCTTGTGATACAGAAGTAAATTGTTCTGGAAGCAGCAGTCTGGTTGTGTCTGGGGTTTCCAGTCTGAAAGTTATACTGGTTCCACATGCATCCCACCTCCACCGGGTAAGCTATACATCTGTGTACATTTGCCACATATCCACTTCATGTGTCTGCTGTCATCTTTGTCTTCCAAAGAGCATAACTTTCAATGTGCAAGGACCCCACATTCACTCTGAAAAATTTACAGAAGTTATTGCTCTTCTCCTACTGTACTGTGCAGCAAGGTTGTGAACTGTTCACTAACAGAGTAACTTGTGCGCTGTGTAGCCAGAACATCAGTGTAAGCATTAACAATGCAGTACCTTGTAAAACATGGAAGGTTGGCAACATTTAGCCAGCTGCTGTGAAGTAGGTATATAAGTTGCATTGTGGTCAGTGCTTTCCACTGTCAAAGTTTGATGTATTAAGTTGATAGTTTCATGGTGGAACAGCCAGTAGCACTGCTGCCTCACAAAGCCTGTATTGTTCAGACACCCCCATGTCTACATGCGTTTCTCCCAGGTGCTCTGGTTTCCTTCCACAGTCTATAGAAATGTGTCTCAGGCTAAATTACCTGGAGTGTGTGCACCTGCATGGCTGTGTGGATATGTGGTCGCCCTGCATTGGACTGGCCTGGTGTCCCACACTGATACCTAGTGATTCCAGGATGGGCTCCAGACCACCACAACCCTGACCAGGATATAGCGGTTAATGATAATAGATGGATTAACCAAATTGCCTTGTTAGTTAAACATCAAATTAGCTATACTGAGCAAGTTGATGGAATGCAACTAACTTTATAGTTTTTTCTCTTTATTGATTAAGACTCCAGTTCCTCTTCATAGCAAACAACTCTTTTGCCTTTTCCTCTTTATTGTAAATCATTCTGAGAAGCTACTGTGCATACTGTACAACCCTTCTCTAATAAACTACTGTAAATTACTATTTGTGATTGATTAATATTAAATCAAATCTACATGTTCAAAAATTTCATTTTACACTGATACACAAGGTTTTTCTTTATTTTCCATCTCCTTTTTACTTTTCTGTTTTATTTGGTGCTCATTATTAGAACAAATTATGATAAAAAGTTGTGAATTATAATAAAACGTCACAGGATTTCTGAGATATGCTTACAAGCAAACACAGAGGTATGAGCCAACTGAGGGGGCAAGCTGCATGCCTTGTGCGGGGGCCCACGTCACCAAGGCTCATATTCTAAATTGAAATATCTGTTTTTATAAAGTGATCCTCATAAGTGTGAGTCAATAGATCGCTGCATAAATTTTGTAACACAAAATATAGCGTATGTGCTCATAAGTGTAATTCTTGCAATGTGAGCACAAAAGCAACCTGTACTGTACTTGATTTAGTTGGAAGTACAACTTGATTGAAAACCATTGCATTGGTGTACTTATTTTAAGTGTTTCAAAATTCAGTATACATGGTTTTATCTGTTAAACAGTGCTTCCACTCAAATTTATTTCATATACATGTAAAAATATATTACAGTAAATAATGTATGTGCTGTGTTTAAAAGCTCAAAAGTGGCTACAGTAAAAACAAGATCTTTTTTTACATATCACACATAATATTTGCTTGTTTCATTTGATTTATTTCTCCTCGTATCTTTGACGGAAGCTTACCTTGTTGTGGGGTTTTTTATGCAGTTCACTTGAGCCACTCCTTTTGAGAGACATCCCCAAAATTTAACTTGCAGTTTTTAGGAAAAATCCTACAGGACACGAAATGGACTCACAGTAAAGAGTACACCAAGCATGAAGCTAACCAGGAAGCAATTTCCGTGATGAATTCCAAGGGTTAAAGCAAGATCTCCAGGCAACAGACAAACATGGAGAGTAGGACCATTGGGAGGAGGAGTTGCCTGCTGTGGACTTGAGCTTTACAAACTGGAATTACAGTGTGATTTTACAGAGAATGACATAACTCTTTAAAACAATCATCATTATGTCCGCAGAGGTGCAAATAAGC
Source organism: Heterotis niloticus (assembly GCA_018136845.1). Taxonomy (NCBI): domain Eukaryota; kingdom Metazoa; phylum Chordata; class Actinopteri; order Osteoglossiformes; family Osteoglossidae; genus Heterotis; species Heterotis niloticus. The sequence goes on along the minus strand of CM030901.1, from coordinate 12,050,798 downwards.
CTCTTTAGAAAATATGTTCACCTTTTAAAATATTGTATTTTGGGGTTTTAGAGTTGTATACCTATTAATCCAGCCACAAGGGGATGCACAAACTAGTGTACTTCTTTGTGCCGGTCCCAAGCCTGGATAAATGGAGAGGGTTGCGTCAGGAAGGGCATCCGGTGTAAAAATTTGCCAAACCAAATATGCAGACAAAAATACAAATTTCCACATTGGATCGGTCAAGCCCCGGGTTAACAACGACCGCCACCAGCACTGCTAGCCAACAGGGTGCTGGCAGAAATTGGGCTACTGTTGGCCGAAGAAGGAGAAGAGGCCGCAGGAAAAGAGGACGAAGGCATGTCCGGAGGAAGGAGGAGAGGAGGAAGGTTAAGCGAGTGGACATGAGGGTAGGAACTTTGAATGTTGGTGGTATGACTGGTAAAGGGAGAGAGCTTGCTGATATGATGGAGAGAAGGAAGGTTGATATATTGTGTGTGCAAGAGACCAAATGGAAGAGGAGTAAGGCTAGGTGCATCGGAGGGGGATTTAAACTGTTTTACCATGGTGTGGATGGGAGGAGAAACGGGGTTGGGGTTATCCTGAAGGAACAGTATGTCAAGAGTGTCTTGGAGGTGAAGAGAGTGTCTGACAGAGTGATGGTTATGAAACTGGAAATTGATGGTGTGATGATGAATGTTGTTAGTGCATATGCCCCGCAAGTTGGGTGTGAGATGGATGAGAAAGAATAATTCTGGAGTGATATGGATGAAGTGGCGAGGAGTGTACCTGAGGGAGAGAGAGTGGTGATTGGAGCAGATTTCAATGGGCATGTTGGTGAAAGGAACAGAGGAGATGAGGAGGTGATGGGTAGGTATGGTGTCAAGGAGAGGAACGCAGAAGGTCAGATGATAGTGGATTTTGCAAAAAGGATGGACATGGCTGTGGTAAACACGTATTTTAAGAAGAGGGAGGAACACAGGGTGACGTACAAGAGTGGAGGAAGATGCACACAGGTGGACTATATCTTGTGCAGGAGGGCCAGACTGAAGGAGACTGTAGACTGTAAAGTGGTGGCAGGGGAAAGCGTAGTTAGGCAGCATAGGATGGTGGTTTGTAGGATGACATTGGAGATCAAAAAGAGAAGGAGAGTGAGGGCAGAACCAAGGATCAAATGGTGGAAGTTGGAAAAGGAAAACTATAAGGTGGAGTTCAGGGAGGAATTAAGACAGGCACTGGGTGGCAGTGAAAAGTTACCAGTGAGCTGGACATCTACAGAAGTGGTAAGGGAGACAGCTAGAAAGGTGCTTGGTGTGGCATCGGGACAGAGGAAGGAGGACAAGGAAACCTGGTGGTGGAATGAAGAAGTACAGGAGAGTATACAGAGGAAGAGGCTGGCGAAGAAGAAGTGGGATAGACAGAGAGATGAAGAATGTAGACAGGAGTACAAGGAGATGAGGCGTAGGGTGAAGAGAGAGGTGGCAAAGGCTAAAGAAAAGGCTTATGGTGAATTGTATGAGAGGTTGGACACTAAGGAGGGAGAAAAGGACCTGTACCGATTAGCTAGGCAGAGGGACCGAGCTGGGAAAGATGTGCAGCAGGTTAGGGTGATAAAGGATAGCGATGGAAACGTACTCACAAGCGAGAAGAGTGTGCTGAGCAGATGGAAAGAGTACTTTGAGGGGTTGATGAATGAAGAGAACGAGAGAGAGAGAAGACTGGATGATGTAGGGACTACGAACAGGGGAGTGCAATGTTAGCAAGGAGGAAGTTAGGACAGCTATGAAGAGGATGAAGAATGGAAAGGCTGTTGGCCCAGATGACATACCTGTGGAAGCATGGAAGTGTTTAGGAGAGATGGCAGTGGAGTTTTTAACCAGATTGTTTAATGGAATCTTGGAAAGTGAGACGATGCCTGAGGAGTGGAGAAGAAGTGTATTGGTACCAATTTTTAAGAATAAGGGTGATGTGCAGAGCTGTAGTAACTACAGAGGGATAAAATTGATCAGCCACAGCACGAAGTTATGGGAAGGAGTAGTGGAAGCTAGGTTAAGAAGGAAGGTGACAATTAGTGAGCAGCAGTATGGCTTCATGCCGAGAAGGAGTACTACAGATGCGATGTTTGCTCTGACGGTGTTGATGGAGAAGTACCGAGAAGGTAAGAAGGAGTTGCATTGTGTCTTCGTGGACTTAGAGAAAGCATATGACAGGGTACCTAAAGAAGAGTTGTGGTATTGTATGAGGAAGTCGGGTGTGCCAGAGAAGTATGTAAGAGTGGTACAGGATATGTACAAGGACAGTGTGACAGTGGCGAGGTCTGCGGTAGGAGTGACGGATGCTTTCAAGGTGGGGATAGGATTACATCAAGGATCAGCTTTGAGTCCTTTCTTGTTTGCAATGGTAATGGACAGGTTGACAGATGAGATCAGACAGGCGTCACCGTGGACTATGATGTTTGTGGATGACATTGTGATCTGTAGTGAGAGTAGGGAGCAGGTTGAGGAGACCCTGGAGAGGTGGAGATATGCTCTAGAGAGAAGAGGAATGAAGGTCAGTAGGACTAAAACAGAATACATGTGCATAAATGAGAGGGAGGACAGAGGAATGGTGAGGATGCAGGGAATAGAGTTGGCAAAGGTGGATGAATTTAAATACTTGGGATCAACAGTTCAGAGTAACGGGGAGTGTGGAAGAGAGGTGAAGAAGAGAGTTCAGGCAGGGTGGAGTGGGTGGAGAAGAGTGTCAGGAGTGATTTGTTATAGAAGGGTACCAGCAAGAGTGAAAGGGAAGGTCTATAAGATGGTAGTGAGACCAGCTATGCTTTATGGGTTGGAGACGGTGGCACTGACCAAAAGACTGGAGGCAGAGCTGGAGGTGGCAGAGTTAAAGATGTTAAGGTTTGCATTGGGTGTGACGAGGATGGACAGGATTAGAAATGAGTATATTAGAGGGTCACCACAGGTTGGCTGGTTTGGAGACAAAGTCAGAGAGGCGAGATTGCGTTGGTTTGGACATGTACAGAGGAGAGATTCTGGATATATCGGGAGAAGGATGCTAGGGATGGAGCTGCCAGGCAAGAGGAAGAGAGAAAGGCCTAAGAGGAGATTTATGGATGTGGTGAAGGAGGACATGCAAGTGGTGGGGGTGACGGAGAGAGATGCAGAGGACAGGAAGAAGTGGAAACAACTGATCCGCTGTGGCGACCCCTAACGGGAGCAGCCGAAAGAAGAAGAGAGCTGTATACCTACTGAAGTGTTGCAGATGTCACCTTTAAAGATAAGCAATGTGGGAGAGGACAAAAAAGATGGTCTCAAAGCTGGTAGAATAAACTCAAGTTGTTTAACCACCTATGTTTGTGTTTCATGTGTTTCAGTTGTGCTGTATAAGTTGTGAATTACCATATTTTATTTGTACCCAGGATTTATACTAACAATGGGTTTCACGTGAACCTAAACATGGATTCTGTCTGTCTTCAGCACAAAACAGTTCGGTTTTAATGCATATTTAAATAGTTTTGCTTGATGGTTTATGTTAATTATATTGTTATATGGAGTTAAACACACCATTACATTCACACATATATAAGAATATTTTAAAGCACAGCATGAAGTTGTGATTTCAGTTGCTATGAGACAGCGTGAACTGATAACAAAAGTACATATTCAAATGAGTTGTCATTGAGATCTTAAATATATGCTTTCCTGTAAGACAAAGTATTTCTTCCTTGCTTGCAACCGAGTCCATTTTAAGTTTAATTTGTGAAACACACAAAAAAATATATGTTGGAGATTCGAAAGCTATGCTGAGCTTTTTTTTTTATTAGTTTTTAACAATGAAATATCAAAGAAACCTGGAAATGCAACCAAAATAAATTCAATGGAAACGAAGTAACGGCGGAAGAGACAAAGTGAATTAGAGTCGTCATGAATGAAATAAACTGTAAATGTAACCGTGTGGCTGAAAACAACTGAAATATACGTTACTGGAAATGCCACCTGAAATATTACAAATATTACAGTGCATCTGAAATGTAACAATGATAATGGGCAAAATTTTGTATTTATATAAATAACCATTTAACTGAACATGAAACTGAAAATAAAGTACAGCCGCAAACAACTGTGAAAACTGGAAAAGTTTAACTGACTTGGACAATAGTTACCGGCAGTGAGAGAACAGCAACTAAAATTAAACTGGAAATAAACGACTATAACGGTCAATGAAAATGAAGTATAACGGCGTAGACGCGATAAACAACTGATACCGAAGTGAAGGAACTGAACCGTGAAGAAACGTCGTTGTTCACACGAGTTGTGTCGCACGCAGCCCGTGTCCCGCAGCGCACCGCACCGCAGCCATTTAACGGTCACATACAAAACGCGCAAAATGTCCCGGACGGAGAGAGAGAGAGAGAGAGAGAGAGAGAGCGCGCGAGCGAGCGAGCGAGCGAAAGGGGGAAGGGGGGGCGGGCGAGCTGGCGCGAGCTTCTCAGGGGACGGTCATGTGACCGTAACGTAACGCGACCGGAAAACACCGACTCGCTGCCGCCGATGCTGCGCTGTGCAGGAACAGAGAAGTCCCCCCCCGGTAAAGAGACGACAACACGCCCGAGTCCGCGCGGTCGCAGGAGGCGCACAAAAAAAAGGTAAGAAGCGCCTCTCGGCCCCGCGCGCCCCTTTTGTTTGTATCCCCCGTCAAACGTGCACGTGTTTGTCCGAATTCGGTGCGATATTTTCGCTGTGAAGTTTTCTCGCTCCGCGCCTCTCCCGCAGAAGCGCACTCGGCGAGCTCGCGGCGGCGCGACCGTGTGTCGAGCCCACTTTGTGAGCGCGAGCGGGGGGTCGCACATGCGGGAGAGCGTGAGCGCGTCCCGGGAGTCGCGTTTGCGGGGGAGCGCGCGTGAAAAAAGAGCCGTTTTCACGGCGCGGCGTCGCGTGGACGACATTAACGCTCGCAACGGTCGTTTTTTTTTTTTTTTTTTTTTTTTTTAATGCTCAGCGCTTGGGGGGCGGGGGGGGGGGGGGGGACTTTTTTTTTTTTTTTTTTTGTTTGTAGGAAAGCGCACTGCGGAAGTGGTTTCACTCTGCGGGGGGACTGTCCGGTCCGCGTGTCACACGCACACACACACGCACGCACGCACGCACACACACACACACACACACACAGAGTTGCACACAGGACATGCAAACACACTTAACACTGTTTCATACGCTCACTAACACGTTGTCTCACCCTCTGAAACGGTAACACACTCATAAACATAAACACACTGGTAGCACAATATCTCCTAAACTCATACGGTCACATTAACACGCACACACGCACACTCAGATATGTATATTCAGAAAGCCCTAAACAGTAGTTGTTAGCATTATTATTCTTACTAATATTACCAGCAGTAAAATAAACATCTAAACTGAATGCATCAATAGGCAGTAAACTCACTAACTGCAGCTTTGCTGGTGCCTCTCAGTCTCTGGCAGCCTGAAGTGCGCAGTGTGCGTCCACACTACACGCTACGCTGCGAGTTATTGATTATGGGCTGAAAGTCTAGACAGGAACTTGGTTATCACTAAAAAGCTGTGGAATAATAAAGTGTAATGGAGCATAACACTGGATGTTGGCATGTGTTCAGTTATTTGCACTCGCACACATGCAGTCGACTGTGTTTTAGCCCCCAAGAGACCTGTGCAGTTTGAGTTGTGTTGATGTGGTAAATATTCTGGGAGTGAAAAACGCTTTGGTTGAAAGGGACTAAGTCGATCATTTGCGGTGTTTAGATGCAGAAACCGTTGATTTGAAAGGAAGTGCGGAGAAAAGCACTGTGTCATATCTACACTTTGGCAGCAGGTGGCGTGGTGGCTGGAAACCCAGCTTTTGCACTCTTAAGGACCCAGGTTTGAGTTCCACCTCTTGCTTAGGGCTTTTGAGCAAGGTAGCGTTTGCATTGAGTTGATACAGTAAACATTATTCTACTGAGTTATTAATGCTAGAAAACCATCAGCTTTACACTTGAGTTGTGTCGTAATTCTGAGACCAATTAAGTTTCTGGGTGAAGGGCCTGGGCACAGCACCCTGGCACGTGGACTTTTTGAGGAGGACACCAAAGTTCAGGCCTGAACCCAAACTCCCCCTTTTGCTGGTCCCGAATACACAGCCTGCTGGTTTTTCCAGCTGCTCCCTCCCACATGAAGTGATACACAGCATGGGAGAAATTATTATACTTGCGGTATGTTGTCCTCCTCGCGTTGTGACAGTGTCCTTACATGCCGCTGGTCATGTGACTTGTCCAAAAGCAGGGTTTAATTGCAAATACATGCCACGTAATACAGAATTTAAGTTTTTTCAAGGTATACTTTTAAAATATTATATATGTATATATGCACATTGTAAATTAAATGTTATGTAATGAGGAAAAAAAACACTGGAGGGGGTTGTATGTGCAGTTGTTTTGTTACAGATGATACTGGAAAATTATTTTTTCTGCATTGTTTGTTGCAATCAAAAGAGGCTTCAGTTTGACAGCAGGAAGCTGGCCACAACATTGCAAATGGAGCATAATTTCTAAGTTTGAACCTTGCGCAACATCCTGCGAGCATCCAGGTGAGCAGGTTTTGGCGATGCAGCACTGACGCCATAGGGGTCCAGGTTTCTGCGGAGAAATGCCAGGACTGTGTTCCTGTTGGAGGAGGGAGGCATCGCAGGTGGTTTGACAGTAGGACAGCTAAAGGTGACCAACCCCTGGGTTTGCTAGTCCTCACTCCAGCTGAGAGAAGCAACCTTCTTATGAATTGTGTTTGGATGCATCGCATAATAAACTTTACGTGAAAATAAATGCACTTGGCTAAGAACTTTCAGAAGATGCTTTTCGCAGAGCACAACGTGAGGCCCCTGCACCCGAAGCGCTCTTGGCGGATACATCGTTCAAACCGCAGGCTTCAAATAGGCCATAGCTCGACCCAGCAGTCCGCGGGCGCCCCGCACGCCTCAACGGAACGCGTTCAGCGACGCGTGACGCTCAAAACTCTAGCGGCCGTTTTTCCTGCTTCCTGTCAACTTCCGCATCGGGTGCTGATCTCATATGTGCTCTCGGGTCCCAGTTGAGGTCTGTGGTTCCTCTGAGGGATCATGGGTAGAGGGGATTTTTCTGCTGGAGTGCACTCTTTGGTCCAAAAGTCAGAGAACAGACCAGTGAATTAGACCAGTGAATTGGAAAAAGAAAAAAAAATGTGTATCTTATATAATGATAATATTTCTGCGTTGGTCTTCTGGCTTCTTCTGTGGCCCTCAGAGCTGCTGAATCACTGCAGATATTCAGAAAGAGTCAGAGAACATATCTCTTTGAAAGCCATTATTGTCTTGATCTGATAACTTCTTGCATTAGTCCATCACTATCTGCTAAGATTATCAACATATTTCATATTTTAGATGTTGGCTCTGCAGGCAGTTACTATATCTGCTACATCTCCCACAGATGCAAATATAAATATACAGATTTTAAATGCTTATTTGATTTTGTTTTTATATCAGTACTTTTCAGAGTTCGCTTAATAAACGCTTTATGGGAGTGAATGAGAAAAATGCGATGGGTGAGAGTTCAGTACGTCATACGCTGCCTGCCAGGACACCCGATTTGAACTCGTTTTCGTCTGATATTTTGGCTGGTTGCCATGGCAACTACAGTCACCACATTTAAAAGGGGGGAAAAAATGCTGGCCATCCTCATTGGACCTGTCTGCCACACAGACCCAAAGAGAACCAACACCAAGTGATCTGCAGCGCATTGCCCTCTGTATTTCCACCATCTCCTGACCCAGCGTGTTTTTCATTGCTGCTGATTAGCAATTGAAGTTTTACTGTCATTAACATGGAAGTCAGGAAAAGGTGTAGATTTAATATTGATAAGTCTCTGCACCTGTACCGTGCTTATGGAACACTTATTAAAATGTTTAAATTTACGCAGCCCGTTAACTCCTCTGGATGTTGTAATGCTGAAGGCTTCTGTTGGAAACAACCACTTCTGTATTTGACCATAGCTATACTTATCCCAACTACTTTCCTGTGTATGCTGCATTTTCGAGATTGAGGCATTCCCAGCCGAAGCCGCTTACTCGCTTTCATTTACGTGTGCAGTTTTCACCCTTTAAACGTGTCGATCCCCCCCGCCACGGATGCATGACTGATGTCCGATGAATGAGAAAACACCGAAACATCCCATGGTCTCCCATAACCACATTAGTCTTACAACTTATATGCGTTTTAATTCACTTATGCATGCCTTACAGAAAATGTTTTTTATAAATCTTTATCCTTAAAATGAGCTTTCTTGAGTTTAATGTTTAACATCTCATTTCTTTTTTTTATTACTATTTTTCACCTTTTACGTTGGGTTTCCTATGTACGCACAGCATAGTCTTCATAGTGCACCTCTTGCATTATTTTTTAAGCCTTGACAGGAAACTGAGTTTTGTATCTGGCTTTTGTGCAGGTTGAAGAATGGAGCTGGCCAACCATGGTCTTGTTCTCCTCCAGCAGCTCAACGCTCAGAGGGGCTTCGGTTTCCTGTGTGACTGCACTGTGGCCATTGGTGACGTCTTCTTCAAAGCGCACAAAGCTGTCCTTGCAGCCTTCTCAAACTACTTTAGAATGCTGTTCATCCACCAGGACAGGTAGAGGAAGGTTGCCTGTTTGTCGTTGAGGGCTGGGGTGCTAACTTAGTCATGTCAGAAGCCTTTTTAGTAGAACCTGATAGTTTGTAGTATGTTTGGTTAATGATTTTATTTTAAATATCAGCGATAATCTGAGTTGTGCCCGTTATGTATAAAACAGAAAAGTCAGTCGTGTCCTCGTTGTTATCTAATTTTGATACAGCCTTGTGTGTTGTTTACCACGGTATCTCAATCTTACACCTTTCAGCGACTGCGTACGACTGAAGCCAGCCGACATCCAGCCCGACATCTTTAGCTACCTCTTGAATCTCATGTATACGGGCAAACTGGCTCCTCAGCTCATCGACCCGCTGCGGCTGGAGCAGGGTGTCAAGTTCCTGCACGCCTACCCGCTGTTGCAGGAGGCCAGCATGACGAGCCACACCTCCTTCTCATACGCTGAGCAGAACGCCCTCATGACCACCTCGCTCTACGGCATCCAGATTTCTGACCAGCAGGCCGCTCTATCCAGGTCACACCTTTCATCCCCGTTTGAAGTGGACCACCTTTCTGACGCCAAGCGACCCGCCGGGGAGCCCAAGGTGGTTGACGCTTTTGTGGAGGTGGAACCTCCCACTGCGGAGGAGCCTGTCGCAGCCCCAGCATCTGAGGGTCCTGTACCCAATGCCATCCTCCACGTGAAGCCCAGCATTATGAAGCGTAGCGCCTCCTTCCGCAAGCACTACTCGTGCCATCTGTGCGGGAGCCGCTTCAACCAGCGGAGCCTGCTGAGGGAGCACCTGCTTCTCCATGCTCAGGCCTCGTTGTCCGCAGCGACAGCAGCCGGTTTGACAGAGCCTGGGTCGTCCAGCCCAGCTCAGGCCCCTGATGCCCCTGTCCTGGAGCAGACGGTGCGGGAGCTGGAGGAGGCGCAGCGCCCCGGTGAGGTGACCATCAGTGATGGAGAGCAGCCTCACGCTGTCGACTCTCCTCCCCGTGCAGAACTGCCGCAGTCCCAGTCGGAGACCCCGCCCCCATCGGACATAGCGGACATCGACAACCTGGAGAGCATAGACCTGGAACGTGAGGTGAAGAGGCGCAAGTACGAGTGTTCCACCTGCGGCCGCAAGTTCATCCAGAAGAGCCACTGGCGCGAGCACATGTACATCCACACGGGCAAACCATACAAGTGCAGCGCCTGCGGGAAGAGCTTTTGCAGAGCCAACCAGGCGGCCCGACACGTGTGCCTTCACCAGAGCGCCGAGTCCTACACCATGGTCAACAAGCAGAGCATGGAGCTGTGCCCTGGCGAGGACAGCAGTCAGGTGGAGGCACTCTTCCTGTCCTCTGGCCGGCCTTACAAGTGCAGCATCTGTGAGATGAGCTTCTCGAGCCCCAACGACGTCATGAAGCACACGTGCTTCACCCAGAACACTCAGGCCGCCTTGGAGCTGGACGGCCAGTCAGCCATGCAAATGGACGAACTTTCCAAAGACGAGGGCTCAGACCCCTCAGACGCCAAACCCCTGATCGCATCTATCAAAACGGAGGGAATTCTGGTCGATTAGGACACATTTCGTAGATACTATTGGAAAAAAAATCTTTTTATTTAGTTAAATTATGGTCAGTAGTTAAGCTATGGTTATTAGTTGTATAAATACAATTTATCAGTCTTTTGTACTTTTGTACTTTCTCCAGTGTCCAGTATTACAGTTCTGAAGGGAAATTGACAAAGTTAATAGAAATATTTTCATTGAACATTTAATGGAATAGTGAGAGGTCAGTATGCTTGCACAGGAAATGTTTAGATAGAAATATACTTTTTATTACACGTGTTATGTTACTCGACTTTTTACCAGCTGATTACAAAACACTGTGCCATTTGTTTGCTGAAGCTTGTGAGGTTTAGCATCTCAGGCTTGTCACTCGGACGTGTGTTACTGCTTTTTCTTTTTGCCATCTTTCTTTAAGTTACAAGTAATTGGTGCCAGAGCAGGGTTTGTGCCGTTCATGACTCTTCCTTAGATTTCATATCACAGCAGGGAATATTGTACAGCCATCGCCTCGCGCTGAGCTTCCGTATTGTAGACGCTGCGGTCATTTACATCCAGGGAATCGTCGCTTGTTGCTCCAGTTAGCCAGGCCAACATAGGCCTTGGCATGTGGTGCGCTGACAGATCAAGCAGTGAGAAAGAAGACGAGAAGGAAGATGCTAAGAAGCAAGCAAAAGTTAAGTCAAAAATGGGTAAGAATTAAGCAAAATTTGACATTTGTGGTGTAAATATGAGGCTTCCACTCATTATTGGAAGACCTGTGGTTGGTTGTTCTGCCATGTCCATCTGGACCTGCTGGTTCTACATGGTACAGTCTTGTTTGCAATCTAGGTGACCACTCGATATTTTTATTTCACCCGAGTGCTACCGGAACTGGTGGTTTATGTGAGACTAGAGAGAGCAACAAAGTACCTGATTTTACCATAGTTTTGGTTATTATGCATTGTTTCGTCACGAACCAGCAACACAGTTCTTAAAGTGCTCCGGTATTAAACCAGTGGCAGCAGTTTTGATGCTTCAGTAAAACCAACCAAGTGAGCAAAATACACAAAACCAGTGGCCTGAGCTGGGATTGATTCTACTTCTAAAGACCCAAGAAAAGTGTGTTGTCATAATAGAGGTCTGCAGCTTAGGACCGCTTTGAAAACTTTTAAAACTTTTTTTTGATAAAATGTATTTTATTAATATATACTTGACATAAATCAATTATAGAGTAATTTGGCTTAATTTTTTGTTTGCTTATGAAAGATTAAATTGTAGTAAAGGTAATATTTTGGCATGGTAGCTATTTAAATAGGTTTTATGACGTACAGAATAAGGAGTGGATTAGTGGACTGAAGCATGGTGAGAATGTGTGAACTTTCTTTGTTGTAACATTGAACAATGAGTGCATTTTTGTCCATGGCCACCTGCTATTCTGCTAAATTGTAATTTTAAAAAAAAGAATAAAAAATTTCAGCTTTGTGAAAGCAGTTCATTTCCTGTGTGCTGGTGCTCATGGGAAATGTAGTCCTTGCACTGAAGTGACATGAAAACAACTGCATGCTTTCTGGCTCCAAGTTAATCTCATACTGCACTGTGCCATAACCGTTTAACTGCTGCATTTGTTCAACCTTTCACAGCTCTTACACGTTTTATGTGCATATACCTGTGTGTACAAAGTACTTCCAATCTGATAAATTACTTGAATCTGGTCTTAGAACCCCAAATTTTTTTTTTTCATGTTTTACACCTTTTTATAAAGAATACTGTATTTTATGTTTTATACTGCAATACCTGCATCTAGCTAGCTGAAATGCTTTCTAATAGAATTAGTCCTCATGTCTTAAGTTGATTGCTACTTAACAGGTATTTTTGTATGATGTTGGGTTTTAACTTTTTCCTTTTTGTTCAAACGTGAGGATGTTGGGTTTGGTTTTCTGCTTATGATTCTTTTAATGCATTCTGTAGCCTTGTTTGTGTGTTGCATTGTCCCCCGGGGCTCTTTTTTATTTCTGGGTGATGTGGACTGTTGTGCAGGAATGGTATGCTGACACATGGAAATGACACTATTAACTGCAGAGACTACAGAGGAATCCCATTTGTAGCCTTGTGATGGAATACTGTCCACTCATAACAGTAGAGACATCAGCGGTGTGTTAGGCAGGTTTCGTATTCGGACCTCAAGTGTTTCAGTTCCTGCGTTAGGATAGCTGTGTCAGAGTCCATAGTGAAGATTTTGGTAAATAATGAGCATTGTATTGTAGAATACATAATGTAGTGATTTTTTTTTTTTTCCAAAAAAAAAAAAAAACGTTGCATAGTGAAGACTACTGAAAACTTTCAGGAATGAACTCTGAGTTATATTTTAAAACAGAGTACAAATGCCAATGAATTCATGTTACACCTGTATTTGTCACACTTGAAAGTTCCACCTTTTTTTTTTCTTTTCTTTATTTTTGGTTATGTTGAACATTTTATATTAACATGGTTTCGGATTTCTGTTTTGGGATTTATTATTTCAAACGGGTCACTGTGGGAAAGTAACACCCCTCTATGCACAAAATCCCTTAGCTGAGCTGGACTTCTGCTGTGATCTATGTTCTCAGGAATGTATACTGTCTTCCTATAATGTCTTGTTTTATTTTCATGTGAAGAGTGAAAATAAAAATGTTTTTTTTTTTCCTGAAAGGGTTGCGTTTTTTTGCATTTCAACCTATTATTACTGTCCTGAAGCTCAATGTGCGTGTATGTTTTGCTTAATAATCAAATTTGTGTTGCTTAGTGTCTGTTCATGAAGTGAAGCTTTTTGTTAGAAGGTGCCAGGGGTCTATGCACCCCCCAGGAATGCTGTCAGAACTGGGGAAATCACTGCATCTGATTAATGTTGCTTCTGATGTCACTGAGTGATATGCACACAATGTAACACCGCCTAATGGAAACTTGGCCGCTGCCTGCATGACATATCATCTGATTTTCATAAAACAAACTAGTCTTGAAGATTTTAAAAGCTACCTTTATTGAAAAGAAAATTTAAATTTGTATTAATAGCTATCACAATTTGAGCATGCAACAGCAGTGCAATCTATAGTTATTCCAACACTTGAGTAGGCATGTTTATAACTGTTACCTTTTAGCATGTGTTACATAAGAAAAGGTTATCTGTAATAAAACACCAGCTGCTGCCCTTTGCATAACATCTTCAATGGTCTTGCGTTCTCAGCGATAGATGAACAAAACACAGCCATATTTTCATCTGAAATAACCGATCATACACTTTTTCTCGACCTTCAGTTTGCAGGTTTCAGTACAGTATGCTGGTATACAGAATGTGCCAGAGACCCCCACCCGCTGTATGAAGCATGTAAGGACTCGTGTATCCTGTCCTCCCCTCACACACGATGACTCAACGCAGTTTAGGGTTCCCTTCAGATGTTACCGTACACACTGCAGGCAGAAATGCAAAGCATCACACCAAACTGAAGGCTTTACTGAGGGGCTACCAGCAGGGGGCACATGCACACCACTCAAGACCTCATGAAGGACGTATTTGTTGACCACATACTTCTGCTGAAAAAAGTCACAGTACTGTTAAACACATATGTAATTATTTCAAATGTCTTTTTTGAATTACCAGAAGAGGCTGTTAAAAGCCTTTAAATGAGGGAACATGAGAAAGTGATGGCAAGCCTCTTGGATATTGCAGGCAAGAGAAGATTTATTACCAGCTCCTGGGTCAATGCACTTAAGAGCTATTAGGTCAGAACCAATGAGTATTGGGGAAAATCTGTGAAATAATCCTAGTTTCATCTCCAGGATTAGACAAATAGCAGGAGAGGGTTGTCTGGGGGGGCAGTCAAGGCTCACTAAGAGTGACTCCATTAGGCTGGATCCTTCAGCTCCACTTCAGGCCTCAGTCTTCAGCTTTTCATTATTGCTCAGTCAGTCTGCTGAGAAACATGACACTGTAAATTATTTTTTTAGCAAGAAAGTTATTTATGAATAACAAGAATTTTACCTTACTTTGGCCTCCAACATAGCTTCCAGGTTCTGTCTGTCTGCCATTGCACCAGTTCCACTGCCCACGTCTTCCCCAGGTACTTTGTTGCTTTGTTGAGGTGCTTCTGTGGACATTTGCAAAACATCTGTCTGTTCAGTGTGCTGACCCTCCTCCTCTTTGACAGCTTTACACTCCACTTCTGCTGCTGAGACCTGGCACTGGGAATCTGTAAGAATGGCTTCCATCGTGCTGGAAGTTACAGCTGCTTCTGCAGCCTCAATCTTCTGAATTTCCACTGGTGCACCCTTTTCTAGCTTTGTATCAGAGGCATCTTGGCATAAATCTTCCCTTGTATCAGGTTGGGTTGGAGAAACTTCTACTTCATCTGTCTGGCTTGAAACATCTCTTACAGACACTAGCTCAAATGGTACCCCATCCATAGATGTTTCCATTACCTGGGGATCCATGGAAGCTGCTACCAAACCCTCCTTCTCCAAATCCCTTTTTACCTCATTCTCTTTATGTGAATCATCTTCCTTTGTCGTCTGACTTCTGTCGTGTTCTGCACTTTCTTTTGCCTCACCTCTAAAATCTTCTTTGATAACTTCTTGTTCAGCTTTCTTGCTGTCTTCAGCCACCTCTCTCACTTCAATAATCTTTTCCAGTGGATCTGTGCCAGTTTCTATCTTCTCAGTTTCAGAAACCTCTTGTTTGTCTGTTTTGGCATCACTGCTGACAATGCTTGTTGCTAAGGTCTCTGCCGGGATCACCGTAGCAACTTCTGTTTCGTGACAGACATCAGAAAAACCGAATTTCTTTTCCGTTTCTGATAAGATTTCCACTACTTCATTGATGCTTTCTAGAGAAACGGTTTGGCTGTGGTCTTCACCAGTTGTAGCTTGAGTCTGCAGAGCACTTTCTTCCACTGCTTTTTCAACCTTTTCGCTTACATCCTCCGGAGTGGCTGTGACGTTAGCCAATGCTGTATCAATGTCTGATTTGATAGCTGCTTCTGCTACTGCATCATCACCAGAATCTTTTGCCTGGTCCTTTTTACTTTCTTCCCCAGCAATGTCATTTGTGGATTGACCAAGATCAAGTTCATCAGCAGCTGATGTAGTAGAACCTTCAGCCACAGGTTTTGCTGTATCTTCAGCTACAACATGTGCTTCAAGAAGGCCTGCTTCACCATCTCCAGGACTTACAAGAGGTACCTGAACTGGTGCAGTTTCCTGCACATTGTTCACCGTTTCATTTCCTTGTTTTTTAACTCCTGTTTGCGCCTGGGAGACTTCCTCAACTCCATTTTGTTCTGGCAACTTCCCTTGCTCCAAGATTTGTTGTGCTTCTGCACCATTTTCTTTTGTTACATCAGCCTCATGGTTCTCATCCACTGAAGTTTCAGCTGCTTGAGATTTGTCCAATGCTGTTTCTGCGGACGCAACTACAGCAACGTCAGGAATGCTCTCAACTAAAGGTTTCAGTACGGCTTCCTCGACGGGTTCACACACAGCATCTAGCGAGTCAAGACCTGCACAGATGGCAGCAGCCTCTGACTTTTCATGGCCCATCAGTACTGTGGTCTCTTCTTTAGTGACTGATTCTAGTACTTGTGAAGAAACTGAAACAATTACTACCTCTGCTTTTTTGTCTCCCAAAGTCACTGGTAAGACGACTGGAATCAAGCTGACACTTTCCACATTCTCTTGCATAACTGCCTCTATTTGTTCAACTTCATGCTCCCCAAGCACTTCTTTTGTCACACTAGCTGATTTGATGGCCTCACAAAGTTCTTCAGATGGCATTTTAACAGCAGCATCCTCTGGTACTACTTCAGATATATCTGCTGGTCTTTCTGGGAAATCTTTGATTAAAGTAACATTAAAAACAGTTTCAGGCTGTGTGATTTCCGATAAGTGCGTGGGAGGGGCAGATTCGGCCGCATTTAACACAATATTGTTACCAGCTTCTTGAGGTAACGCTTGATCTTGCTGCACCTCAGACTTCTTTTTGCGTCCAGGAATAAGCTTTTTAAGAGATTCCCAAGTAGACTCACTATTTCCTTCTGCCTTTTCAGGGGACACCTGTTCATAATCTACTTTGTAATCTTCAAGTTCTGGTTCCTTTACTAATTCCTGAGATTCTACAGGCTTGTCTTCTCCACCACCAGAATGTTTTCTGGCCCTCTTTTTTGCAGATCCCACACAAATCAGGGACTCCCAAGACACAGAAGAAGAGGCTTTCTTCTTGGGCTCTTCAATGCTAACTTCTGTCTCTTGGTCATCCTCATTGGGTTTCATTTCATCTTCTTCTTCAGTGACTATGAGATTGGTTACCTCTTCCTCACCCTCAGAAGATCTTTGCACATGTTTCATAGGACTAATAAGCTTTTTGAAAGTAGCCCACTGTAGAATTGCATCTGTTTGCTTTTCTTTGTTAGCCAGAACACCATCACCTTCATCTGTGTCACAGACTTCTTTCACTTGAACAGGCAGACCATCAAGGTGCTCTTCCGACTCTTCAGGTGAAAGTTTCTGTTCGGCTTCTTCCTCATCTGTCTGTTTTCTTGATGAGAATCTCATTCTGCACGTACCAGTAAAAAGTTTCTTGAATGGAAGCCTCTGAATTTGCTTTTCTATGGAAGCCAGAAGTTCAGCTTCAAATGACAATCCTGGGAAGTCATCTTCAGAACTTGTTTCCTCATCGTCGATGTCTTCTCCTTCATCCTCGGCATCGTTTATGTCACTAGTAGGTTCTGCTACCACAGTGTCTTCCTTTCCTTCTACAACAGCTTGATGGGTTTTAGCTTCATCAATAACTTCAGTTTCAATCGCATCCTTATTTTGTATTTCTTCAGTTACTACCACTGCTTCTGATGCCTCTGTTGTAACAGCTTCCTCTTGCTGAGGTTCCTCCATGGCCACTATTGTTGTTTTTTCACTTTCTGTGGATAATTCTGCAATTTCCTCTGTTTCCTTAGCTACTTCTTCAGCAGCAGTCTCTTCCTGAAATTCCTCCTCAGTGGGCTTTGCAGAAGTCGTTGTCTTTTGTAAACTGGAAAAAAGTGTCTGTGTGAAGAACCTTCTCAGAATGGACTGGGTGTCTGGTGGAGGGCTGGAGAGAGACTCACTTGGTGTGTCTGCCTGTGACTTTGGGGAAACTTCCTCTATAGCTTCCTCTTGCTCAGCAGCATCTCCACCATCTTTGTCAGCAGGAAGCTCTTCTGCAAGTTGAGCTGCTGCTCCTCCAGCCTCAGTCTCCTCCACTGCTTGCTGCTTCACATCCATTATGGTTTCCCCTTCAGAATCTTTGGCCTCTTTGGAACTGCTAGTTTTACCCTTGTATTCCTCTAGCTCCTTCTGTGGCTCAATTTTCTCAGTCTTGTGTTTTTTCAATGTAAATTTCAATCCAACAACTCTAAAAAACTTCTTGAAACCCACTGCAGTGGCCTCAGTAGGACTCCCCTCTCTTCCTCTCTCTGCTGTCAATGTCTCGCTATCAGAGGATTCCTTCTCCTGCTTCTCAACTTTCACCCGAGGAACTTCTTCATAAATGGCTTCTGTTGACTCAGGGGTGCTGTCCTTTTCTGACACATTTGTGTCTGTCTGGCTAACTGTAACACAGAACAATAAATACACCCCAGCATTATCCACCAGTAAATATCACTGCATAGCAGATTCTTATATACTAAACACAACAGATTTTGTTGTTTATGAATGAATCAGATCAATCATCTTGATGCATTGTGTGTGTGTGTGTGTGTGTGTGTGTGTGTGTGTGTGTGTGTGTGTGTGTGTGTGTGTTTAGGACAGGCTGCCACAACCCTGACTAGGATGCACTGGCTGGATTGATAGATCTTCTTGCGCATTACACTGAGCAGCCATTAGCGCCATACAGCAGAGTGAAATTTCTTACAGGTATTTAGTGTTTAGATTTCCTTTTCTGTACATACAACATGGGACAGGTGTGACAGATATCACAGTTTCTTTCCCCAGCTTCACAAACTGCCAAAGGAAACAGTATAATTATACAGAATAATAAACAGAACAGCACGGTAAACATTACTAAAAATATAGTTGCAATGTAAAACATTCAACTCTTAGTCATGATAGAAGCCTATGCAGCTGCTGATGTTCAGTATGACAGGAACAAAGTGTCTTTGGCTGCATAAATTGATAGTTAAAAAGATACTCAACACAGAACATTAAATCAAATCCTGAGACATTTTGATCTAAATACTGTACAATATTAAAATAGAATCAGAAGTATTTTCCTTAGCTTTCACTTGGTTTTAAATAGTAGCATCAAAAATGCATCTGAGGCAAAATTATTATTCACATATGACTAAAACTCACAGAATCCAAAAATCCCCACAAAAAGATCAATATTTGAGGGAAGAATCAAACCCATTTTAAGTAAAATAGATTTAGAGCACTTTTTCCAGCCACAGTGTCAGATAAATAATAAAGCCAAAAAATGTAGTATCTTTAAGACATTTAAGTAATTCCATTAAAATTCCTACCTGCGAGAGCTATTGTTCCCAGCATCTGAAAACTGATGTAAAATTCACACCCAAATGTAATAAACACACAAAAAAACTTGCATTATTTTAAGAATTTCTGATCTAATTGCTAAACTCCTTTTCAGTCTTTATCTTTCAGCATGAATTTCAGTGGTGCTGAGGAGGAGATGATGCTGAGGAGCAGACGATGCTGAGGAGCACGTGTGTTTGAGGGCTGTCTGAATGTGCAGTGTGAATGTGCTCTTCGCCCGGCTGAGTAATGCTCACCCCCCATGTGTCCCTCCTATTCTCCTTTCCCTCCCATCAGTCAGAGCCCATGAATATTGCAGCTTCTCTTATTCTCTGACCTGTTATAATACACCTCTGTGATTCAACTGCTGGTTATGTTCTTAATGTGAAATTAAATCAGAAAAGTCTGAAAATTATTAATTATTTGTGTTTATTAAAGGGCTGACATGGCCCTTAGGCTCAGGCTTCACTTCACACGGCAATTTGTTCACTTGTTGCATTCAGTAAGGCGGACAGCTGCATAAACATCCACACTTACTGTACGTGTTCACACAACATAACTGTAAGGGACCACAATGATAAGAGCATTTCAGACACATTTTCTGCAAACACTGATCCTTAGGTCTGACTAAATATTCTTATCTCCATAATTAAATTCAATCCAAACACAAATGTTGTGAATAAAAGCTGTCAACAGTAAGACACGATGCTTACATGGGCACTCGTTCAAGTGACATACAAGCAGAAAATCAGTTCCAGACCCTGGCATATGTGGTGGTGCTGGCCCTTCCACATCTACACTTAATCACAAATTTCAACCCTGTTATATCTGGAATATTTCATTAAATACGCTCCACAGCCACTTTATTGCAAACCCCTGTCCAATGGGCTAGTCCTTTGACTGTATAACAGCACAGATAGAGTAAAAAGGTGCTTGCTTTGTTTCCACAGTGTTTTTCACCCTGGTGGTTTGTCAGATTTGATGTCTGCAGTCATTTTGGTGATGTATTCATTCCATCAACATCACATTCCACCTCATCCCAAAAGATGCCCTGTTGGCTTGAGAGGTGAGACAGTACAGGATACTGTAGTAAAAAAAAGGCCACTGCCATGTTTGTGGAACTCAAGGTCCTGAAGGTCTGGCTGTTTCCGAAATACCCAAAACAGTGCGATCAACACCAAGGATCAAACCCTTAGACCAGATGTTTGGTTCATTTCAATGTTCTTTCAAGCAGTAACTGTACTTCTAGACCTGTCTGTGTACTTTCTAGCCTCAGTCACAACCATGCGTAGAGCCACTGTGCAGGGTGAGCTGTCTGCGCAAGTAGCTGTGTGTACCTAATAAAATGGCCAATGACTGCATGTTTGGTACCCATTAAATAATACTGTACCCTTCTAAAAGCTGTAGGAAATGCAGTATACAATGATTTTGAAACAAACCCAAGCCTCAACCTCAAAATAATCTCAAAGCACTGCTGTTTTTTTCTCATTTGTATTCATTATCATGTTTATATTTGTGTTATGTATGCTTGTTTGTAATAAATCTGTTTATGTGTGTGAAGAGTGCTGTGGCACTGGGCCGGGTTATGTTAGGCCCAAACCTGCACAACTCATATATTTTTACTGTTGCAACCCTCAAAAACAAACATGAATTTCATCTTAAACTTGACCCTGATTGTGAAAACTCGTACATTCAGCAGAGTGCAGCTTCATTTTACTACACACTATGGTGGAATCTCTGGTCTCAAGGTGTGGTCACATTATATAGTGAGAGTGCCAGAAAGCTGATGGGAAATGAGGCTGGGGAAGTGACAAGCTCTTCTCACCATGGGCCAGGATCTTCTCCTCCATCCGGCCATCAACTGTCCCGACTAGGCTGGTGATCTGGCCATTCTTCTGCAGAAGTCATAGGAAGAAGAACAAGGTTAAACCTGTGAAGGTGATTCAAAGAACATTCTAGAAGTCCATAGAAGATTGGCAGGCACAGATGGTGTTTATTGTTTAACAAATAAGTGACACAAGAAACTGTGACTGAGCTCCAAATTTTCCAACGATCTGTTGAAAAAATCAATCTTTGGTCCTGTGTAACGCAAAATTTTGCAAAAGCTATTTTCTCATTTTGAAAAATTAAATATAAATCATAATATTGTCTACACATAATCTCAACTGTGATAAGAATTACAAAGAATTTTTATTAAGGAAAGAATGTGCTGATTTGATTTGGGCTTAAAGTGAAGGTTTTGGTGAAGAGTTTAAAACAGAAGATAACGTTTGTACAGCCATGTCTGTGAATTTGTCAGAAATAAAAAGCCAATAAAATAAAATAAAAAGCTGCCTGTGCACATGCAGCAGGCTGGTTGACATCATGGACTCCTCAGGAACATTGATCTGGCCACAAAGACGCCTCTGATGAAGATGAACAAAGGCACTTTCTGAGCCAGTGACAGCATCCAGGGGTCCTGTTTGCTGTCGCCTCCTGGGGACCAGTGTGCCCAGTTCTCCGTCTATATGACTGTGCAGGAACGCAGCAGGCCAAACCCCTTCAAAGGTCTTTTTAGCCGTTTTATTGCATTTCTGCCTGTACTGACCCTGAGCCCTTGCCACTGTGGTAAAGTACTCTGTTCTACAATGAGAGCAAACACAGGTCTATGTCAAAACTTAAACACCTGGGCACCCAAAATTCTAAACACATACCTAACAGGTGTATTATTGCTGAATGCACTGTGACAATGATGCGTATTTGCTTGATGTGGACAGTGAATATTTAAGAACCAGGCTGGAATCCAGTAACTGTGTAACTTTTACAACATTTACTTATGTAAGATGGTACATTACAGTTCTCAAATTCAGTGGCACTGGAGCACAATAAAATGCAATTTTTAAATTTTGGCTGAAACAAAATGCAGCAGTTTGTCACATCACTTTGTGTACAGCACCTGAGAGATGCACAAAAGAACAAATAATGCTGATAGACAAGTGAAATGTTCACAGCGTAAATACAACTTGTCTCTAATCTCAGCAGTTTACACACAATGCTTCAAAAGCATGTAAAATCATAGTTAAGCATCTGTATTAATAACCAACAAGGTGCCGAAACATTTAAATGAGCGTTTTCTGCAAATGAAGGTATTGGAGCAGAAGCGATGATTTCTGTGCCTTTCATGCAAACACATGCAAATGGCTCAGTCTTTCGAATGAGGAAGCCAGACTGAGATGCAGGTTCTGCATTGGTTGGCCACTGTCCTGTGCCTTCAGTGTCGCAGTGAGTTGGCCTTTGCAGTTTTACAGCGGTGCCACCAGGCCACAGACTCCACCTTGCCTCAAACACAGCAAAAGATTATCAATTTACAGCCTCTTACAAAGGAGGGGTCTGTTTGGCCTGACTCATCCCTGTTCTTCGTTCGCCAGACACACACTGTGACTTCCTGGCCATGTGCCTCGACAACGCACCACACTCCTTTCCTTCCAGTGAATTTATAATGTGTCTGGGTTGAAGAAATATGCCAATTGTTTGTCTGTAGGCAGCTCAAAGTTGCTGTCATCCGGTGCCTACAGAGCCACAACTGTTCTGCTCTATGCTGTTCTTTATCCCTTGTCTCTTCTCAATTCTAATGCGCAACTTCTTCATGTCTGATCCATGTCCATCACAAACATCTGAACCTCATTTTATCTCGACATACCTACATTATGGAGCTAGATTAGAACGTAAGAATGTAATCTTTCAAACAGGACAAAAACTTCATCAGCTGCTTAAGCTATTTCAAAACATCACTTTTCTTTTTCTAGTGCCTCTACCCCACAGATACACTGTACTGCCTACATTTATATGTTAACCTCTGGCAGACAATACATAGCTTATAGCAAATGGAAGGACCTTTTACAACAGACAGAATGAGACTGAGTCAAATTTTTTAAATTCCATCAAATTTCACTTTTGTGATCACTACTGACATGAATTCAGGATGGAAATGGTTAAAAGTAACCAAGTTGGTATGAATGCAATTATAGCAAAAGAAGCCGCTGGCGTTCTGCTTTCACTGTCAAGATGGGTTTGTTGAAATATGAAAAAATAAGGTAAATTTGTGTGGAAACAAGAGACCTGTAGATGAAACAAGGGCCTGTAGGTGCACAGCCGCAGAGCTGAAAAGTGGTAATAACTTGGTATTTTTTCCAGCTACCAGTAGGGGATCTAAACTCAAAGGAATTATTTTGGCCCAAATGGCACCTGCCATCCCAAACACCCCCCTCAGAACACCACCCACCCTGTTCCTGGTTCTCCTGGGATGTAAAGCAAAACCTTCATCCCCTCAGATTCCCACAATTCATAAAGATGTAGCTTTACAGGCCAACCTGTGAAAAGCTCCTCCTCAGAGTGGTTCTTTGCATTTCCCAGCACAGTGACCACTCATGTTCATACACAGCTCACTTTTTTACACTATTTTTACACCGCCTTTAAAAAGTGGATGCAGAAAGACTGTATAGTACAAGGTGGTATAAAAATGTTCTTGAACACACACACACACACACAGAGTTTATATTTATACAGCAGTGCTAGCTTAACTGTGTAAAATCATGGTATGTACATATCGGATGCCAACAGCACAAGTGGGGAGTGGAGATTCGAACCACCTTTCTATCTGTATGCTAATAAAAAAGCAGTAACACTCATGTAGAGTTAAAGTTTTCCCCAAATCAAAACCTTATTAACCCCCCACCCACCTAAAAAAAAATTAACATCTCAGCAATAAGAACACATTTAGAAGAGTAAAAGACAAAGAGCTGCAATTCCTGCACAGCTTCAGGTACAGAGACGCGCTGACGTGGACCCCCCATAAGCCGAGGGTGCCATCAGAAGCCGCAAACACACACGAACACACGTGAGCCTCAGCCGCGCACGTCATCTTAAAACAAACAAAATAGGTATCACCTACAGGAGGGTCTCACGTTCACAGTCCTTAATGCAGCTCAACACATAAATAAAATATATTACAGTTTTTCTCAATTTGCTTTGGTGCATTTCTTGAAACATAATTTACGTTTGCACAACAGTATGTGCATTTCTCAGAACAATATGTGCAAACCGCAAAACACAGTGTATTACCTGCAAAAGCAAGTAACTTGCTCAAAATGCTTAGTTTATGCCCCAAAAGCAAATATTTGTGTCAGCAAAACTGTCAGTGCCATCAGAATGACAAATCCTTGCACCACTGCCTATGAACAAGATGCTCAAAATGCGTGAACATGTTTTCAATATAAATGTTTGATCTGTATTGAAAATTTTGACAAGGATTTTGGTAATACTGTCTGAAAATCCATAAGGCAACATATTTTCTGTGTGGTATAACAATTTCTATACTACAAACTTTCAAATTACTGTGTTTACTGTTCAGGGATTGACTGCAAGAGACTGGATATGATACAGTATTTTTAATACTGTTCTTTACTGTATTGTACAGAAATTTGTAACAGTAACATAGTTATAAAGAAAAGAATGCCTTCAACCACCCCTGTGAGGTAGTCTTGCAATCCTATTTGGACAATATTGTAAAATGAAGAAAATACATACAGTAAATATACTAGTGCACAATACAGCAACTACGTAATGAAAATATAAAGAAAAGCAAGTTACTGCAAACTTTGTACTTTGAAGCTTTACAATATACATATTTTTACATTACAATACCTGCCTGTTCTCCTGATGAAATGTTTGTATGATTGAGGACACAGTAATTTCCCCAATATTTGGCTGTACCCTTCGACCAGCCTCAGCCATTGCGAGACCATGGTTGACAACGTGGTCCACAATGGTGGCCCTTATTTCATCAGGAACAACCCTGTGTACTTGGCCTCCTCTTCCTCTACCTCTATTTTGCCTCCTTACTCTTCCACCTTGCATTCTAACTCGCCTTCTTCCAGGCTGTTGTGCCTGTTCATTAGCTTGTGGTTGGTCCATTACCATGTAGGAAAATGTTTCAGTAATCTGTGTTAGCTTGGTGTGTATATATATATATAATCCAGCCGCAAGGGGAGGCACAAACTAGTGCATGTCTTTGTGCCGGTCCCAAGCCCGGAAATGGAGAGGGTTGCGTCAGGAAGGGCATCCGGCGTAAAAATTTTTGCCAAACTAAATATGCGGACAAAAATAGAAATTTCCAAACCGGATCGGTCGAGGCCCGGGTTAACAACGACCGCCACCAGCACTGCTAGCCGACAGGGTGCTGGCGGAAATTGGGCTACTGCCGGCCAAAGAAGGAGGAATAGAGGAGGAAGGCATGTCTGGAGGAAGGAGGAGAGGAGGAAGGTTAAGAGAGTGGACATGAGGATAGGAACTTTGAATGTTGGTAGTACGACTGGTAAAGGGAGAGAGCTTGCTGATATGATGGAGAGAAGGAAGGTTGATATATTGTGTGTGCAAGAGACCAAATGGACGGGGAGTAAGGCTAGGTGCATCGGAGGGGGGTTTAAACTGTTTTACCATGGTGTGGATGGGAGGAAAAACGGGGTAGGGATTATCCTGAAGGAACAGTATGTCAACAGTATGTCAGTATGTCTTGGAGGTGAAGAGAGTGTCTGACAGAGTGATGGTTATGAAACTGGAAATTGATGGTGTGATGCTGAATGTTGTTAGTGCATATGCCCCGCAAGTTGGGTGTGAGATGGATGAGAAAGAAGAATTCTGGAGTGATATGGATGAAGTGGCAAGGAGTGTACCTGAGGGAGAGAGAGTGGTGATTGGAGCGGATTTCAATGGACATGTTGGGGAAGGAAACAGAGGAGATGAGGAGGTTATGGGTAGGTATGGTGTCAAGGAGAGGAACGCAGAAGGTCAGATGATAGTGGATTTTGCAAAAAGGATGGACATGGCTGTGGTAAACACGTATTTTAAGAAGAGGGAGGAACACAGGGTGATGTACAAGAGTGGAAGAAGATGCACACAGGTGGACTATATCTTGTGCAGGAGGGCCAGACTGAAGGAGACTGTAGACTGTAAAGTGGTGACAGGGGAAAGCGTAGTTAGGCAGCATAGGATGGTGGTTTGTAGGATGACATTGGAGATCAAAAAGAGAAGGAGAGTGAGGGCAGAACCAAGGATCAAATGGTGGAAGTTGGAAAAGGAAAACTATAAGGTGGAGTTCAGGGAGGAATTAAGACAGGCACTGGGTGGCAGTGAAAAGTTACCAGTGAGCTGGACATCTACAGCAGAAGTGGTAAAGGAGACAGCTAGAAAGGTGCTTGGTGTGGCATCGGGACAGAGGAAGGAGGACAAAGAAACCTGGTGGTGGAATGAAGAAGTACAAGAGAGTATACAGAGGAAGAGGCTGGCGAAGAAGAAGTGGGATAGACAGAGAGATGAAGAATGTAGACAGGAGTACAAGGAGATGAGGCGTAGGGTGAAGAGAGAGGTGGCAAAGGCTAAAGAAAAGGCTTATGGTGAATTGTATGAGAGGTTGGACACTAAGGAGGGAGAAAAGGACCTGTACCGATTAGCTAGGCAGAGGGACCGAGCTGGGAAAGATGTGCAGCAGGTTAGGGTGAAAAAGGATAGCGATGGAAACGTACTCACAAGCGAGGAGAGTGTGCTGAGCAGATGGAAAGAGTACTTTGAGGGGTTGATGAATGAAGAGAACAAGAGAGAGAGAAGACTGGATGATGTAAGGACTATGAATAGGGGAGTGCAATGGATTAGCAAGGAGGAAGTTAGGACAGCTATGAAGAGGATGAAGAATGGAAAGGCTGTTGGCCCAGATGACATACCTGTGGAAGCACGGAAGTGTTTAGGAGAGATGGCAGTGGAGTTTTTAACCAGATTGTTTAATGGAATCTTGGAAAGTGAGACGATGCCTGAGGAGTGGAGAAGAAGTGTACTGGTCAGCCACAGCATGAAGTTATGGGAAAGAGTAGTGGAAGCTAGGTTAAGAAGGAAGGTGATAATTAGTGAGCAGCAGTATGGCTTCATGCCGAGAAGGAGTACTACAGATGCGATGTTTGCTCTGAGGGTGTTGATGGAGAAGTACCGAGAAGGTAAGAAGGAGTTGCATTGTGTCTTCGTGGACTTAGAGAAAGCATATGACAGGGTACGTACAGTGGTGAGGTCTGCGGTAGGAGTGACGGATGCTATCAAGGTGGGGATAGGATTACGTCAAGGATCAGCTTTGAGTCCTTTCTTGTTTGCAATGGTAATGGACAGGTTGACAGATGAGATCAGACAGGAGTCACCGTGGACTATGATGTTTGCAGATGACATTGTGATCTGTAGTGAGAGTAAGGAGCAGGTTGAGGAGACCCTGGAGAGGTGGCGATATGCTCTAGAGAGAAGAGGAATGAAGGTCAGTAGGACTAAGACAGAATACATGTGCATAAATGAGAGGGAGGACAGAGGAATGGTGAGGATGCAGGGAACAGAGTTGGCGAAGGTGGGTGAATTGAAATACTTAGGATCAACAGTCCAGAGTAATGGGGAGTGTGGAAGAGAGGTGAAGAAGAGAGTGCAGGCAGGGTGGAGTGGGTGGAGAAGAGTGTCAGGAGTGATTTGTGATAGAAGGGTACCAGCAAGAGTGAAAGGGAAGGTCTATAAGATGGTAGTGAGACCAGCTATGCTTTATGGGTTGGAGACGGTGGCACTGACCAAAAGACAGGAGGCAGAGCTGGAGGTGGCAGAGTTAAAGATGTTAAGGTTTGCATTGGGTGTGACGAGGATGGACAGGATTAGAAATGAGTATATTAGAGGGTCACCACAGGTTGGACGGTTTGGAGACAAAGTCAGAGAGGCGAGATTGCGTTGGTTTGGACATGTACAGAGGAGAAATTCTGGATATATCGGGAGAAGGATGCTAGGGATGGAGCTGCCAGGCAAGAGGAAGAGAGAAAGGCCTAAGAGGAGATTTATGGATGTGGTGAAGGAGGACATGCAAGTGGTGGGGGTGGCGGAGAGAGATGCAGAGGACAGGAGGAAGTGGAAGCTTTTGTTTCGCTGTGGTGACCCCTAACGGGAGTGGCCGAAAGAAGAAGATATATATATATATATATGCTACAGTACATTGAAGGTTTATGGAACATGGAATTCACCTCTGAACAACTGTAGGTTGATCAATTCAATTCAATTTTATTTTTATATAGCGCTCTTCTCACTGCAGTGACACAGTGATCGTTGGTTTAGCTAATGGCTCATGAGTATAGGTTAAGAGTCACCTGAGACCAATTACTCAATACTGTTATAAATTTCAGATTTACCAAATACATGAATAAATATGCTACACAGATTATGACAACTAGTTCATCATTTTTGCACAGAATGACTAAAGCAACGAAATAATGAGTAGATGTTTTGAGTGGAAGGACTACTTAACAGAGAATGATCATAGCGCATTTTAACTGAGATGACAAAAGCAAATGAGACGTAAAAAACAGCAGACAATTGTACGCAAACAGTTGCATGGATGTACAAAGCATTTGCTATTTGCTCAAAACAATGGGAATTTGCTGTTATGATGTGCACAACTAATAAGTAGATATGGAGTTTGAACAAGCAGTTTTGAGAATTTCAATTCTGATCTGAGTCACCAAAGTGACTGAGAAAAACTGTAATACAAAAGCATTAATAATGCATAGGTCCCCGTTAAACACCACAAACAAGTCATATGGACTGGACACACAGGCACCCCCTCCACCTCTCTAGCTTATGACCCCACAAGTACAAATATATAGTAAGTCAAAAGTTTGAGGGAAATACAAATATAAGATGGTCAGATGAATATAGTAACTGATATTGTGAATTAGTGTGATTCACGCTGTGATCAGTGTTTGGGCTTTTCAGGAGTCTTACCTGGGGGTCTGCGGTGCCCCCCTCCCCCATGATCTCCTGCATGCTGCACTGCGCTGCCGAGCTGATGTCCCCATTAGCTAAAGCAACACAGCCCTCAGACGCCTGTAAATAATCCCAGTAAGACCAGTAACACCAGCAACCTCCGCACACACAGCCCACCAGTTACTCTTGCAAACGAGGAGGTCGCACTGCGACACCTGTCGCTCCACGGATGGTTGAAGACTGGGATTGACCCCGCTAAGAAGTGCCCAGTTAGGGTGATTTCACTGGGATTTGAGGAATTCTGTCATCTGTGGAGGATATTTCTCATGAGTGTGGTAGTACTGCCCTTACTTTATAGGACTCCCACCGGGGGGAGGGGGGTATTTATATTATATTCTTATATCCTAGACAACAGCCCACAGAAGATGGCCCCACCCCTTTATTTGTGAAAAATTAGTTGTGCATTTCTGGTCGGTTTCCCCACGTGTAGCCCAGCTACTACTTCAATCCACTGACCTGTAATGACAGCATTGATATTCAGAGCTTCAGTTTGGATAAAGAGAAGATAAAGTGAAAGATTTAGAACTTGCTAGAAGGTTTCCCTGCTTTCCTCACTGGCAGTTAACAAGTGACAACTTTGGAAAATCTCAACGGGGTTAAAAGGTCTTTTGAGATGTTTTTCTGCTTCCTGGTTTTTCTGACGCTGACTCTTCTGCTTGGTGTCCATATGTAAGTGAGGAGACTTCATGTCTACTAGCTGAGTCCTTCAAAGTGCTAAACATTATAAAAAGAAAATGTTGGAAGAGAAGCACCTTTCATTGCTTTACCACTTTTTAAAGAAGCTTCTGTTACATTGGGGACACGTGAGAAGGTCTTTCATATTTCCACTCCAGCCAGAGTCATTACAGGCTGTAATGTCCAGGGGATGATGGCCATGTGCTTTAGATCTGTGATTCTTTGTTTGTTGACCTTCTGCTCCTTTTGTTCCAACACAGAACTCATCTACATCCTCACACTGGTATGGAGATATGAAGCTAAAGAACCAAATGATTAGGGTGAACGCACCTGCTTTACCTGTAAAGAGAGACTAGGAGGAGACTTTTGGCCATCAGTGGATATAGTTTATCAGCCAGATGTTATCCACTCATCTTTATCATCTGGATGTTACTCACCCATCCATTAATCTATTCATCTTCATTCACCTCTTTGACACACAATCCCCCTAGCAGGAGGTCAAGAGCAGACATGTTTAGCAAAGTCAGTTTTGAAGAAGGTGAAAATATAGCATTATTACATTATTGCAAGAAACACATGTGCACACACATTCTCAAGATATCAGGTTTGTGGGATATTTCTGTTAAACATAAAGCCATCTTTGAGTCAGCAGGTCAGCGATAGTCTCCATCTGTGACTGTTCGGTTAATTCAAAGACGGACGATAAGAGAGAAATAATAGCTGCAAATGGAGCAAATGAAAGTCAGCTGATAGGTCACCAAAATGAGCTGCACTATGCAGATCTGGGGGTTAAGCGAGGACGTGTGAACCAAGTACAGTAAACAACACAGCTGAGTACACTGCTTATGGTCAGTGTCAGGTGCTGCAAACTGTAAGATGCTGCATATTTCTTCAAAAATATCAATATAATTTCTGTAAAAAGGAATAAAGCAAATTGCTGCATGCATTTCATTAAATCTCTTCTTTTAGTTCTGATAAAATGTCACGAAAAAGCCCGCGTGCGTCATTTTGGCAGCAGTTGGTGCCAGAAGCGAAGGTGCAGGATGGTGGACGATGGAGGTGCAATGGTGATGCTGACCTATAAGAAAGGTGAAGCTGTCTTGCAAACACAAAACAGAAGTCAAGCATAATGCAAGATGGAGAAGTTAGAAAAGTGGCTCTAATATTACAGTTCAGCTTACACAGTATAAATTATATACTGTTTACGGTACATTATACCTTGTAGTATTTATTTAAAGTGAAAAGTGCTAATTATTTGATGTGTTAGATTCAGGACAGCTTGTAAAATCAAAAAGTTTCTACACAGCACTCTGACACAGCATCCTTTAACCTTTTTGTTCCCTTCAGATGATGACACAGAGCAACATTTTATTAAAATAAGATATGCATATATACACCCTGTCTGTGACTTCCTAGATGCTGCTAAGTATTGTAACGCTTTGCTCTTGTGCTGTATTTACTGAAACTGTAAATTCCTTCATCACTCCACCATTCCTCAGCCTTGGGGCTCCTCTCTGGGACTCTGAGATACTGTGCAGCGTTTTTGCTGTTTCTAGGATTCTGGTCTTCTGGACTGAGACCCGTGTTGTCATTCCTGGGATCTGATGGAGCTTAGGGGGTCGCAGCCCCAACTGCTCCCATCGCCAGTGGAACTTCCTTGTTTTTCAGCTTTTGCATTCTCTCCAGTTCTTCTTGTAGGCCCTGGTGTTCCCCCAGCTTCTCATATTCCTTCTTTTGCCACATCTGTCACCACTATTTGCTGGTACCTGTTCATTCGTCTGCATGTGCATCCCACAGAATCTTGCCTCTGCTGTCCTGGGAGTGTCCAGGCCACATAATACAGTATTTACGTGAATATTCACTTTATATATTAATTTTTTGGATAGATAGATAGATAGATAGATAGATAGATAGATAGATAGATAGATAGATAGATAGATAGATAGATAGATTTATTCAGTAAAGAAACAGAAGTATAAAATGTTGTGTAGCAAAAGGTGCCAGGAGCAAGTTTGCTATTTATCAGTAGATTACATTTCAGAAACACAGAAATATATTTAATATTAGATAATTCTTGGCTGTTTATGAGACACATTAGGGCCTGCAGCAAACCCAGTACCAAACGAAGAAAACTTCAACTTCCAGTCCTGTGCTAACGCCATCATCTCATTAATGTTTTAGCTCTTAGACTCTGCAACTGGAAACATGGTTTTTTTATAGCTCATTTCATCTTCGGGTTTAAAACCAGACCAGGAATGGTATTGCATGTACAATATCCCACAATCCCGTCCAACCACAGAGTGCACCCAAACAAGTGGGATCCAAACCTGCACAGTGTGGGATGTGATCAAGTCTCTGGTGGGATCTGGACCTCCCCAACCCCACTCAGGACAACAGTAAGAAACAAAATGGATGGATGGAGCATCTGATTCACAGAAGGAATGTTAGGGGTGAACTGTAGGTGGCGATCAACTCACATTTATTCTGTGTAATAGACACGCAGCATTTTTCCTGTGTGAGACCTTAAACAACGAAAAAAATAAATACTATATATATATTTTTTTTCTTTGGCTAGCAGCTATTATTAGGCTTACCATGTATACATTACAGTTTTCCAGAGAATTACTTTTGAAATTGAAATTTTTTATGAAAATGAAAAAATCTTTTTTATCTTGGACTTTTTATAGCCCTAAACAGTGTGTACAGTATTTCAGTAAATTTTTAACCTAAACCCCGTGCTCCTGTCCATGAGTTATGTACCTGTGTGGCAGATACTTGTGTTTATACTTGTGTTAAGCTGTTGTATTAATAATTCTGCCTATGTTGCTGCTTAGTTCACAGATTTCCCCCCAAGGAGCGATATTAATTCTGTGTATTTCCGGTGGAGTCACTGAGAGTGAAATTCACTAACGTGTCCTGCCTGAACCACAGTATGTGAGCAGAACTTTAAACTGTAGCCTTCAGGTTATGCTCAAAAACCCTTAATTACTACACCACCTACTGGCTGGTGACTATGTTAGGGGTTTGGTAAATAACCCCATCCTCACACACCTATACAGGTGCAGTGCGAATGGCTGTATAAATCCCATCTTCACAGTGCACTGAGTGTGTGCTGTGAACATCGGTTGTGTAAGTGTATGAACCTCATGTTTTATGAATTCTGTTCCTCTTTTGTGACTCATATTCCTACTTCCTGGGCATTTATTTAAAATAAAAATGGCTAACCAATACATTTATGTGTTCATACATTTATATCTTCTACACACGTTTTACATGTATCATTGTTAATGACTGAAAACTTACAAATAGAAAAAGTGTGTGGTTTTCCTAAAGTAGTTCATAATACTATTCAATATTTATGTACGGTGTTTGGGTTATGAGCCTTAAAGCATTAAATTCACCAAACAGTGCCAGTTGGTAGGAATGACTCCCAGGGTTTCTCTTTATTTTCTTCTCCGCATTCCAGCTTTCTTCCACATTCCAAAGCAACACGATTCCTGGTGTTTGCGTTCTATCAGACTAAACTGCCTTCAGGGGAAGTGTGTGTGCATTTGTGTGTATCTGTGTATCACTATGTGTGTTTATGCCCTGCAATAGACCCCCACCCTTTCTGGTGTTTACACTACCATCACACCCTGTGGGGGGGCAGAAATGGCTCTGGACCCCTGCAATGCTAATTTGGATCCCAAAATGTATAGGTTGAAGGTCAGATAAACTGGGACCAAATTCACATCGAAATAACGACAGGATGAGTGTAAATGTGCACTTTAAATCAAGCATCGGAGCTGACAGTGATCCCAGTGCCCAACTTTTTTAGCATTCAAGCAATTTCTTATACATGTTTCTCAAATTCTAAATATGCATGTGGAGATCTGCATCCCATCCAGGCTGCTTTTCAGTAGCCCGGTGCCCAGGAAGTCTGGGATTGAGGCCTGACCCCTGAGACCCTGACAAGGGTAAAATGGTTAAAGATAACAGATGGATTTATGAGAACAAAGGACTTGTGTAATGGAGGAAAGCGAAATCCCTACTTTTATTGGTTTTTTAAGGGTTTGTATTCTCCTTGTGACCAGCCTGACTCACCGCCACTGTTAGTTATTAAATCTTGGTTATTAACTAATCCTCTGGGTCTATCGATCATCTCCACTACCTTTATCATCACAG
The DNA here is from genome assembly GCA_018136845.1 of Heterotis niloticus. NCBI lineage: Eukaryota > Metazoa > Chordata > Actinopteri > Osteoglossiformes > Osteoglossidae > Heterotis > Heterotis niloticus. Next base: position 12,017,404 of record CM030901.1, on the reverse strand, counting down.
GTGTGCAATGCCGATGTCTTGTGTGCCGGAAGCAACACTGGGCATACTGTACAGATAGACGAGCACCATTTCGTGCCTGCAATTCTTTAAGCCAAGACAGCAACAAGTGAGCATGTTTATCAGCAGCAGGCATCTGTTTGGCCAAGAAGTTCTGGAAAAAAAAAACACAATTCAATGATACACATCAATAGTATGAACTAGTTAAAAGGCATTTTTTACAAAATTTCAAAATACATTTCAGTTGATTATTTGCAAATGAGTAACATTTTTAGGCATTAACCTGTGAAACGTTTATCTGCAAATGTCTGTAGTTTACTACACTTCAGTTGAACCTGAAGCAACATCCCAGTTTTTTCATGACCCACAACCCATAATTCTCTGGACACACCTTCCTGGTGAAGAAACACTTCAGAGTGTTGAGCAACGATGCTGCTTATTCACTACTGCGTTTGTCAAAAAACCACAAATGGAAAGAAAATGTGGCCAGTTGTGCACATCCTCATATCAGCTCTGGTAGTTTCCAGTATATTCTGTGTTGCCTGGTCTCACTTTGTAAGTGCGTAAACTCATAATGAAAAGTCTGACCTCTGTGCATTCTCAGTTGCTAAGGAGGCGAGTGAGAGGTGGTGTTTCCAGAAAAGCAGCAGGAATTGTTGCACAGCGAAGTGGTTCTTCTCTTCACCCCTCGTCTGAGTCACTTTCCACTCACGCTAAACTGCGGCATGTTTCTACCTTCTGCAGGCTGATGGAAGGTCCCCTCCAACTCCGAGCGATAGCGGCAGCAAGTCACACAAGACCTGTTTAAGCTGCAGGAGAGCCTGTGTGAGGCCATGCAGGTCAGTGAACCCTGTGGCAAGCAAACCACCATTGTCATTGCTATTATTCTCTCATTTAGCTCTTGCTCCTCTCCAGAGTGACTTGGGTTTGTACGCTCAGCTTCTTACAGTGATTTATACATTTATTCCTGGGTCACTTGTACTCGGTTCAGGGTAAATACCTTGATCAAGGGTACAAGTGGGAGAGAAGATTCAAATCTGTGTTTTGACTGAACCATGAATGAAATAGCTGACAAAACTCAGCTGTTTTTTCATGATAACACAATCTTGCAGTAACAATGGTCACACTTTTACTCTCTAAAGAAACGCTTGTTGGTGTCACATGTAAGCTGCCCTAATCTGTCTTCTGTGGGTTGAAAAAACATTTTGCTAGAGACCAGATTCAAAACTGACACTTGTGGGTAAAGAAAGGATTTGTTCTCTGTGACTGCTGCCCTGCAATGCACCCGATGCCACCAAATCAGGAAGTCCCAGTCTTGAGATGGGTTTTTGTCCAAGCTTTAAGAACGTCATTCTCAGCTTGAAGGTCATTGCTTGATATTTGTGAATTAGTTGGATTTATACTCTGGTTTTAGGTGCAGAAAACTATCAAATTCAGCAGTTCATGCTAGCCCCTCCTTAAATATTCCACATGTCTGGTTTACACCAGCTTTCCTTTTTTCCACACTATAAGGCTATGTTCACAGCCAAACACGGGCAGGTGTGTAGGGCGCTCCCATGCCCTCCAGCAAGGGACAAGTGGCAACAACACCAGCTAAGTTTCACTCTGTCGCTGCAGAAATCCTGTTAATAATGGCGGACTTGCTTAGCCGTGAGTCAAACTGCAACCTGGGTAACTCATTCTGCGCTCAGGAGCAGGAAAGTCAAGTGGCTGGCTAGATTTAATCCTATCTGCAGTGTTCTGGTAAGCAAGGAAACACGGTCAACCCACGGTCAATGGGTGATTTGTAGATATGTGCGTTGCTAACATAAGCAAAATGTAACTTTCAACCCAACCATAATCATAACTATAACCAGAATTAGGAAGATCATCGGGCAAGACCGCTGCAGACCCTTCCAGCCCTGGTCATCACCATCATCATCTCCAAGGTCTCTTTCCTGGAATCCGTACAATCACGACTTGTACAGCAAGACATAAAATGATGTTTTATCCCTGAGGTTGGATGTAGCTACAGTATAATTTTGCACTGGTAACATGATAGTAAGTATCCTAAAGTAAGATATACGGTATAAAATATTAGTGCAATTGCAACTGCAATTTATAGTCAGCACCGCTGCTGTTTTCTTTGCTACAAATACAGTTACATTACTTAGACACACAAACTCTACTGTAAATACCTGCACTAACAGTACAGTACCTACAGCATTTCTATTAACTTTTTAACTTTGCTGCTTCTGAGTTATTGTTTTGTGTTAACTGTGTCAGTGTGTACTTATTGTCAATATTGCATACGCCATTTAATCACAGTCTAGGGTCAAAAAAATGTGTGAACCTTTGAAGCAGTGACCTTCACAAAAGCTTACAGGAATCAGTTTGTTTCTGTCCATGAGATGAGACCGAAGATGTAGGGTGTAGAGGTGCCCACCCTGTGAAAAAGACACACGAAGTCAGGTAACTGACCAAATCTGCTCTTCTCAAGGAAGATCTGTTTATGTGCACCCTGCCTGGATCATAACTTTCAGGAGACCTTAGAAGAAGAACTGTAGAGATGCCTGAAGCTGGAAAGGTCTACAAAATCATTTCTGAACACTTGAATGTTCATCAGTCCACAGTAAGACAAAATGTCTACAAATGCAGGAAATTCAGCACTGCTGCTAAGTGGGCATCCTGCAAAAATCACACCAAGAGCACAAGGTGAAATGGCGAAAGAGGTGGGAAAGAACCCAAGGGCGACAGCAAAGGACCTGCAAAAACCTCTAGAAGGTGTTAAAGTCTCTGTTCATGTGTCCACTGCAAGAAAAAGAGTGCACAAGGAAGATATTTATGGAAGGGGACCATGGAGGAAACCACTGCTCTCCAAAAATAATATTGCTGCACATCATAAACTTGCAAGAGACCATCTGAATGTTTTCTTTTTATTTTTCAGTTTAATTTACTTTTGCATTTTGGAATGGCCAAGTCAGAGTCCGGACTTTAACCCAGCTGAGGTGCTGTGGCCTGACACAGAGATGGTTGTTCATGCAAAGCATCCCAGAAATTCTGATCAACCGAAACAGTTGACAAAGTCCTCCCCACCGCCCTGCAAGTCTAACCAGCAGCAACAGAAAACATTTGGTGGAGGTCACTGTGGCTGAGGGAGGATCTACCAGTTATTAAACACATGGGTTCACGTACGTTTTCCAGCCTGGATTGCAAATGATTAAAAAATGCATGCAATAAAGACATGAAAAGTACAGTTGTTTGTGTCTCAATAGTTTAGGCAGCGGAATGTTTGTCTATTACTGTGACTTAGATGAAGATGAGACCACATTTTACGAGTAACTGATACAGAAATCCAGGTGTAGCTACCCAGGTTTACAAACTTTTTCTTGCCACTGTAGTTCCTGAGGTTTCTGGGCTGAAGGGTATGCACATGTATACACATGTATTTGGTGAATTTTGGTTGTCCAACAGCTGCTGTTGTAGGCAGGGTTATGCAAACAAGGGAACCTGACCGTAACCCATGCAAATATTTCATTCGCCAGGGGATGTACCAAACCTTGCGAAATGACAGTTTCTTCAGAGTGCCTCAGACCGACGCTGCTTTCTGTATTTTAAAGAATTGAAACTGCATATGAAACATGAAAAAAATTCTTCCGCTTCATGAACCCTTTTATTATCTTATGTACTGTAAAAAGCAGCTATGAGGGATTCCTCTCCTAGTTTATATAACTGGTTATTGAATTACTAAAACTAGCGTGCTATGAGACTTACGAATGGTGTTCATCGCTGCCACAATAGCTATTGACCCAGCTACTGTAAGATGCTCGGCTGGATGGTTTTGAACACCAGAAGAATTCAAACAGCGCCGTAACTCGTATTGCTGATTAGACGACAAGCCATAAAAATGAATTAAAAACGTCTGCATCGAAATGAGTCGAAAGGGCCTTGGTGCATGCAAAGGAACAGGTGTCTGGTTTATCGAATGCAAAGTCTCACTGATACTGAGCCGTCCTTTCACATTGATGTACTTACGTACACAAGCGCTAACTGTAGGTGACAGCATGCTTCCACATTTAGGTCAGGGCAGAGGGTGTGCATCCTCAAAACCTCAGGAAATGCGGGGCGAAGTAAAGGTGACTCAGTACATCACATTTTCAGAGAAACGTTTGTCACCGAGGCCGCGTTGTGATGGGAACTGAGGCGGTTTGTCACGTGGTGACCAAATGTGGCAGCTGTGTCTGAAATAGAAAGCGAACTGTAGTCCACAGCCTATGACAGTGCATCACAGGTGTAGCTGAGAAATCCCAGCCGCTCGCCGCTGTACACATGAATGGGGCTTGGAACAACGTGATGCTCTCGCACTTCCTTGGTCCTTGCTCGGCCAACTTGAATGACTGTTTTTCTGTTTGGTTTCCTCATAATAGACTTTGGAAGATTAAGCTGAAAGTATGCTTCTTATATGCTATTAATATTTAACCATATCTTAGGTTTTGCTTCGCTGGCCAAGCGTTAGCACATTTAGTCCACATTCAGGCTAGGCTTCTTTGCAAAAATACCCTTCTGCCTCACAATTTCTACACATTGCATAAATAACAGAAGCTTTGGATTATATTGTACTCTGTCCACTTTTATTATATCCCTGATAAATAATATTATGACTGGTTTGAAAAAATATGCTGTGCATGTTTCTGTCACTCATGGGTGCATGAAGAAACCGAGTCTCCTGTTTATTTCCTGGTTTTAAAGTAAAAGTTTAAATTGCAGTGTATTTGAGTTAGTGATGGGGACATTTGTGAAAAGCTTGGGCACTGGAAGGGGCCGCGGAAAACTGCACCGTTTATGGGCGACAAGTTTTTTTTTTTTTTTTTTTAAAAAAAGACAAAGATGGCCAAGTCTCAAGTTGAAGCATCGGGGAACCACCCAGCCACCCACCCACGCACATCTGTCGCACTCGCACTTTCACACACTCTTGGCAGTTCCTGAAAAAGATGCATGTGCTCAACATTGTGGCAGTATGTGAAGATTTAGGAGCAGGAACAGGACCGGCACCGGCGGCAAAGCAAGATCAGGACCAGAATCAGGAGCGGGACCGGGACCGAGGCCAAAACAAGGGCAGGACGAAGAGCCAGCGATGCCCTGGCAGATGAACAGCTCGCTGCTTTTGCTTCTGTTTCGCTGAACCGACCTCGCAAAAGGTAACGCAAATCGCGTTTTTCTGACTTAAGCCCGTTACATACATGGATCGTGAAGTCCTGTATGAGGCACTGAGCCTACAAGGACTCGCATTCTGGAGCGTCTGAACGCGGCTGCCCGACAAGCCTGCGAACCGCAATTCTGTGCTTAGGTCGGGCGTGCAGCTGAACTTCTCGCTCGCAGCGAACTCTCCTGCGCGAAACGACGCAAAGGCTCCAAAAAAACCCCGAATGCCTTTCGTCGTCCAGCGCACACCGCCGCTCCGCCACTGTAAACCAAATGAAGAGCGAAGTGAAACGGGCAGCATGCGATACTGGGCACTTGTCGAAAAGTGAAAAGTAATGCAGGTTTCACTTCCTGTGCTTTTCCTCTCTCGATGATCAATAAGCGACCTGACAGCCCAGCAGAAGTTCTTCTTGTGGCTCTTTCGCGTCGTGAACTCCCAAATCGGTGTTGAGAGACACCGACGGACAGCAGCGAAACTGGGGGCAGCCACGTGTAATCTCAGTCACTTCTGTGAAACCACCGCTGGGTGGAAGGATGCTTCCTTTTCTCTGGGTATTTTGTACATTATGCTCTCAATAAGCAGTCTGTGCCCGGCTAACGTCTGTCTACTAGAAGCCTAAAACTTATTCGCTTGGGGGACATTCGGCAGAGAAGCTGGCAGTGAGGGATTCTATGTTGCGCCATCCAGGCCTGCAGGTGACAAACCACAGTTCGTGTGAAGGACGTCAGGGAATCTGGTCAAGTAATTCACATCAGCATCGGAATAAACTTCTGGAGAACTTGTGGTCTGAACGCAGTCAGCATCCGACCTACTGGTTACGAGCTCAGCTCAGAACAGCACACGGTTCAATCCTGAGCCGGGATAATAACATAGAATTGCGGCGCGAATGCAGATTTATGGCCACGCACAACGAAGAAGGGCAAAAGATTTCTTTAAGCTTGGGGGACATTCACTTAAGCTTAAGCCAACTATAACACATTAGTTGGTGATGTGCTCTAATATGTATGGTTCTTACGATGATATGAAAGTGTCCTTTGTATCTGTCCTGGGTCTCTCACAAATTATTATAAACTTTTGAAGTCAGTCATAGGAAACAAAACTGCTTCTGTGCAAACGGTTATGAGGTTATAACTAAATGTTAGCATATAAATATTTGGAAAGTTTACGATATCTCAATGCACATTAACAAGCACACCGTGTAAAATTAGGTACTTTCAGAAAATGGTTTCAAAATGACAATGAAAATGAAGGTGAAATTCAGGGGTGGGTCATGAAAGGCCAGAAGGCATGAAAATAATCACGAAAACCGATGAAACCATCCAGAAAGTAAAGTTGCTTTTTTTTCTACGGCCCTGACCGCATGCACGGTCTTTACGAACCTTGCGAACACAGCTAGTCTACACAGTGAATAAGGAGGACTCTATGCCTGAAAATAATCCTGCTAAAAACAGTCGTGGTGGTGTTGTACATCATCCTTCAAAAACAGATGACTATAACTTTAAAGTGAGAACTAAACTTCAGATGCAAGAAGTAAAATACAAATTTAAGCGCTGGTTAAATTTAGCTGTAGATAAGGGTGAACTGCAAACAGTGGCTCATGTTCTTTCCTTTGTTTTGCTGCACCTGCATTAATCTTGATAAACCTGAGCACTTTGAGGCTTGGCCTTTAGAAACAGCAGGTGCAGAGGTGCAGGGTATAACATTCAGCTGGCCACACCCTGTGCTGTTTGGCAGTGCGCAAGAGAAACACTTCGTGCGTTCCACCCAGGAAAATCTAGGATTTACCGCGTGCCCCAGTTGTAGAGACGGCTGCTCCGTTCGTTGCAGTTAAACCTATGCAACTCTCAAAATCTCTTTTGTTGGGAGGATTAGCAGTGTTACCTGTATTGAAATTAATCTGGTAAACTGTGGAACAAAGATGTCCAACCTGAATTTTTTTTTTACATTTTGAAAGGAGCAAATAATAAATTTCAGCATCAGAGGTGTCAAAGAGATGCCAGGCAGGCCTCTTTGTTCAGTGCTGTGTTGCACTGAAGAAAATGTTAAGGATTTGTATGACATTCTCCAGTCTTGCTTGGTATTGTTTCCATTGTTGATTTCCACTTTTCCTAATGCCAGCTCCTCTGCCCTGCAGCCAGGATGAAAGACAGGCTGAAAGAACTGCAGACGGCCATCCAGTATTCAGCAAATGTGGATGAGCGCAGCGGCGGTGAAGATGACGCCGAACTGGATCAGCAGGCCGTGGTGTTCCAAGCAGAGGGCATCATGGAGGACATCTTTGCAGAGGCACAGTCCATGCGAAAGGGGATTGCCACGCTCAAGATGGACGTTAAGCGGCTGGGCAAGCAGAACACCCGCTTCCTTACCTCTGTCCGTCGTATCAGCAGCATCAAGCGGGATTCGAACGCCATCGCCCGTGACATCAAGGCCCGAGGGGAGGTTTTGTATAAGCGTCTGCAGAAGCTGGGGGCCCTCAGTAAAGAACTGGAAGAGCAGTATGGGATAAACGCCGCTGTGGTGCGGATGGTGCGCTCCCAGTACATCTCCCTGACCAACAGCTTCCACGCCGCCATGTCCGAATACAACGAGGCCGAAATGGCCCAGAAGGAGAACTGCAAAACACGTATTCAGCGGCAGGTAGAGATCATGGGCCAGGAGGTGACTGGCGACCAGATCGAGGAGATGATAGAGACGGGGAAATGGAACGTGTTCTCCGAGAACTTGCTGACAGACGGAAAGACGGCGCGTTCTGCTCTCAACGAAATTGAAAATCGTCACAAGGAGCTCTTGGATCTGGAGAACCGTATCCGGGACATCCACGACCTGTTTTTTCAGATGGCCCTGCTGGTGGAGGAGCAGGGATGTATGCTGGAGAACATCGAGGCCAATGTGCTTTCCACACAGAACTACGTGAGGAAGGCCACCTCCCAGATTAAGAAAGCTGCCAAGTACAAGAAGAAAAATCCCTGCAAGAAGCTGTTCTGCTGCTGCTTTCCTTGCTGCAAATAATGCAGGGGACGGCGAGAGGACATTTGTGCTGTTTCTCAGTCCATTTTTGTGAACTTTGTAGTTACATTATACTGATAAGGTCCGATCGATAGGCAGATTCTTCCCTTAGTCAAGAAGATTTTAAAAAATGCAAACTTGTTGCACTTGTATTTTGTCACAGTACATACCTGTACATGTGTGGAAAAAACAGTAGACACCGAAATGATGGTTGAAGACCAGGTATACGCTTCATACATGTTGACACGATTCTCCACATTTCTTACTGTCTTCATATAGAGGCACAAATATAACACTTGAAATACAGTGATGGGAAAATGGCTAACCGCAGCAACATACACGCAAATAAGCACTGTACAGTATCTGTGTGTGACTGTAAAGATAACAGCAGTCCTGTTACTGCTGTGAGAATTTGTCTTATAGGAAACTACTTGCTTAGTTCCCGCATCACCAGAAAATTCCACTAGACAGAACTCTCTTTTGATAAAACCTTAAGGGCCTCAATTATGTTCTGTGACTTGTTAAAGTAATACTATATTCTAAATACAAAAGTTAACAATTATGCAGAATTATTTGTAACTTCTGCTACCTTCATATATGTAACTTTTTCGTTGTTCAAAAAGTGCAAATATCAAGTGGAATAATATTTATATGAATGTTAAGAATCACTTTAATATTTTGTTGAGCTCTCAAATGTATTTTTAACATTTGTCAAGTTTCAGCATGTGTTTTTTTTTTTTTTTTCTTTGAGGGCTTGATGCATATTGTGAAAGAAAGAACAACTTCTGTTAAAACCAATGTTGCAAGAAAGTGGAGTCAAGTCTAAAGTATTGCACAATTATTTCAACATTCGGGGCACCGACTGCATCTGCACCATACACATCACAAGCAATAAAATATTACCGCAACTGTTACGGCTGAAGAATACGTTGCTTTTGCGTTGTCTGACAGAGAGCCGGTATTTTCACAATGGTACTGTTTTCTCTTATTCAAAAATGTGTAATAAAACATATCATCCACCCTTAAGTAGAAGAATTTGGACAATTAACCTTTTTCTTGTGATGCAAGCGGGTCAAAGCAGACGTTTCGGCGAAGGCTTTGCTTGCAAGTGATTTATTTGGACAATTTTGAAACCAGAAGTTTTGACTGCTTTGAAATTATACACGATGAACAAAAAAGCTTTCAGGATGAAAACAGGCCGAACGGGTTTTTCCTGATTTTCTTCCTGATGCTGGTGCTGATCTTTCCCCAGCCTTTCCCACTATTGTAGTTTTAGTTCATGTCTAATGGTTGTAAACATATGCACTGAAGCCTTGAAGAAAAAGAACTTGCTATTTTAGTAATAAAAGCCAAAATTACTGTGTTTTATTGTGTGTAATTTATAATGCACCAGGGGTCGAAGCAGACAAAGCCATGTTGAAGTAAAACAGTAACATTTTTTGGGTTCACTTGGGAATTTGGCCTTTGCTATCATGTAGGCCCGGATGTGACTTTTGATGCAGCGCTGCTTCGTGTTGCCCATATTAATGTGTTGTCATGAGTGGTGCGCAACCAAGACAAAGAACACAAACAGAAATTGTTCTGTGGATCATAACTGTCCAGGAAACTGAGCAAAACTTGCAGCCATTCACCTCCTATCTGCTGTTTACATACAGTATAGACGTAAGAGTTCGTTTTCATAAACGTTTGTATTGAAATCTAAGTCGCCCAGCGTTGTCTGCGCTGTTCTGGTCATAAGAAGAACATTGGAGCTCAACGTTTCCTTGAGGAGACCACAGTTCTGTCCATGTGAATGTTCTGGGTACCACAAAAAAGGATCAACTTTAAGTTAAATTCCGAGCTCATAAACTTAACTTGTAGGGGTGTGGGGCTATTTTATGCCATATTCTCGGTTATACGATCGATTTTATTCCATTTCAAAGTCACGAGTTCTGATACAGCAAATGAGTCAAAGTCAGGCGGGGGTCAGCATGCTGTAGTGGGGAAGAGGAGCATTGGAACAATCTTGTCACAGTGACTCATCTTACATTTGATCTCATATTCACAATTACAAGATATAAAATAAGTAAAGTTAAAATCGTATCAAAAACACGAAGAAAAACAGCATGTCTCACAACCGCGGTGCATCGCATGCGAATATGCTAAACGCAAGCTACAATTCTGGTTAATTTTATCTGCTAGGTTATGGCGTCGTTTGTTTAATTTTAGTTAGTTTGAATACTGCTTTTTTTAAGTTAGTTGTATATTAAGGTGAATACTGAGCGTAAACTGCACGGAAGAGAAGTGTTACGGCTGTGAAAATGGCGCCGCGGCGCTGGGATGCTGTTGACAATGACTCAGAACGACAAGCTCTGGTAGATTCACTTCTGTTTTAACAAAAGTTACGTGTATTTAAGAATACCACAATTTCAAATCGTTTTAAGAGAGAAAAAAAAATTATCGACACATTTCACACAGAAGTAGGGGCGCCTCCACAACAATGAGGAACACCACCAGGATGGCCGAGTGGTTAAGGCGTTGGACTTAAGATCCAATGGACGTGTGTCCGCGTGGGTTCGAACCCCACTCCTGGTAGAGGTTTCCCTTTTTCAATGCAATAATCTTTTTTTTTAAAGTAATTACTCTTACTGTCTACCCCGAATAGCAATATAAAAGACTATTTAAAAAAAATAATAAAGAAGTCTATACTTCTGCCAACCATCGTCTTTAAAACATGTACGGTTCACGCTGTAAGTGCATCCTGAAATATAAAAACCGAGAAAACGTTTAAATAAATCATTGGTAACATATATAGCAAAGCTCACCATTTGTAACTCCTGGCTGACTTTTCCCACAGTATTTTTATTGTTAAAGCAGATCCCAGACTTTTCCTTTTGCTTTATTAGGGGCAGTTGTGTTTGGGATTTATATATATACGCTGAGTAATGAATAGATATTTTATTATCATTCTTATGTGTGATGAGGGTAGGTCGTTGGTTTACTACTACTACTACTACTATTATTATTATTATTATTATTATTGTAGCGTCGGACGCTACTAGGACGCCCCTAGTGGTAGGTGACGGTGTTGCATTTATGAACAGTCGATCCGAGTCCAACCGTAGACAGGACGGTGTGTGTTGTATTATTGGGGTTCGCGCCGTTCCGACGTGTTGGAGGAGGGCTGGGGGGTGCTAACTGATCCCAGGGCGGGGGCCAAAAGAGCAGCAGTTCCATTGCGCTGCTTGGCTGTTACCTTCTCCTGCTGCCCAGTGTTCGATGGAAGGCTGTGTTATAGAGATCAGCGTGGTGTTCTCATTCCCTCCATCTGAGCCCATAACGGCACTCGCTACATTATCCTTATTATTTTTACATTAGACTCGAAGTCAATGTTGCCAAGATACCTTTTACGACTTTCTCCTAATTGGTCAGAAGTTTCCGGAATTCGTAGCGAACCAATGAGGCTCGGGTTTGAATTGTCCCAGGAAGATGACGTAAAACGACTTTCGCGATACAACCGATACGCTTTGATGACGCACGGTTTTAGAGCTCAAGTCTTAACCTCGTCTTATGCAAGCTGTAACTGGTGCAGAAACCACATACTTTCATGTCTGCCACCACCGTGAGACATAGATTGTAAAAAAAAAAAAAATAAATAATGCAATATGTGAACCTTTTATCCGCACTAGTGGTGACTTTATTTTGATTCAAAGTCTATCTTTACATTTGCCTAACTTCTTACGGATTCTAAATGTTTTTTTTTTTTTCCCCTGAAATTAATGGTGGCTTTAGCACGAAATATGTAATTGGATGCACGCGAGTTTTTCAGATTTGTCAGGAAACACATTTTTGTACTCTACTGCAGTGTTAGGTTCACTGTTACTCTTATTTTATCGGTTTAGTTTTCGTTCGGACTTGGCTTTTAATAACCATGAGGCGGCGCAAGAACGCTTCTGGTCAATGACCAAGGTAAAATATAGTACAGTAGTCACTGAAGAATTAATTCAATTGTTGGCTGCTGTATTAATGTGTTTATGAAGTTCCGCAGATGTGACAGTGACGTCATCAAACATATTTTTATATTCACATTCAGTGAAAAGTAAAGGCTTTTGTCACTCATGGTTGATGGAAGAAGGTGTTTATTCATTTTAATTTAGAACACCTTCTCCCGCATGAAGCAACAGGTACACAAACGGTTAAGGGACCTCTTCAACATTGTTACAAGTTTGACAAAGATACCAACTTGACAATAAACTTGAGAAACTTCAAAGCTTTCCATTTCTTTCTTTTTCTTCAGGCCTGATTCTGGCAGCTTCCAGTGCCTCTGAAGTCATCCAATTGCCACTATAATATTTTCATCAGAAATTTCATTGCAAATTCCACTGATTCCATCAAATCAGCATGTGAGTGAATAATGAATATTAACATTTCATACTGCATATTGCCTCGAAACTGTCTAATTTCTGCTGAAAAAAATGTTGAACGTTCAGACATGAGCCTTCTCAGTACAGTTAGATCAGTGTTCTCTGCTGCCTTTCCTGGAATCCTTCTTCTGAACTTGACTCTTTTTCCATGGAATCATTTTTTACCTTTTCTTCTTGCAATAGTTAATTTTTCTCTGCTATTTCTGTGCACAGTCTTCTTGGAAGAATTTAAAGTTTTTTAAAAAAAAAAATTCTCACAATCAATTATTTCTTTACAACCCTTGCATCCCCTTTCTGCATGGCACCCAGGGGAATGCCCCCCCCCCCACACACACAGTACAACATTGCAAGGTATTTACCCTGAACTTGTACAGTAAAAATTACCCAGCTTTAGAACTGTGCGGTATCATATAATTTTGTAATGGTTGTAGTTAACAGTAAAAGTAGCTTTTGGGAAAAGTGTCAGTTATATAAATGTAATCTAAATGTAGAAAACAAATCAGTTCTTTTTTAAAGAACTTTCATTAATCAGTGTGGCACTTTCTAGCAAACTGGGTGTGGAAAGACTTGGATTAACATTTGTTCATATGCCTGACACCAAACTAATTCAAAGTACAGATGTACGTATGTGGATACAGTTTGCAAACAGGTGCAATTACATGTAGTTGGTTCAGTCTCAAACCATATAGTACATCAAAGCCAGCTGGTGTAAAGGTTAACAGAGCTGTAATTCCCCACATCTCATCTTGACAAAATACATTTCCTAAGAGTTATGGAGTAAAGTGTAAAGGGTTCAAGTGGATGTTTGACTCATGTAAACACACATTCTTGGAGTGCTAGTGTGACAGATTTGCCGGGAAGAGGTGGGTTTTAAGCTTTTCTGGAAAACTGGAGAGGAATCAACAGTCTGTATTGAGAGGAGAGAGACTGTTCCACAGCTGAGAAACTGCAATCACAAACAGACTGGGCTGTGATTTATGACCCACCCAACATGGACAGTCAGATGTCTCCAAGATACAGATTATAGAACTCTAGATGGTGCGTGTTTGGTGTGATGGGGCTCCGTAGGGAGGATGGAGCTGCACTCTGAAAGCAGCCCAGAGAGTTGATCTTGCCGATAAATGAAAATCCATGAAAAAAAAGAGAATTCAAAAGCCAGCGAGTGGCTAAATGACAAGTAGAACATTTGCTGCTAACATTTGGTGGCTGAAAATTAAAAGGACATAGTGAGAATTACAAACAAATTTTTGCCGCAATTATCACCAGCTGTTTAAGTTATTTTACATCGGGATCTACTGCCCTTGCACAGTGACTTTTTGATTTTCATACTTCTTACAGTTACAGCCCATCTCGCTGAGTGTCGTTCTCCTGTGCTCCATAAAATGTGTTGATTTATGAAAGCAGGCGATGGGGGTGAAGCTGAAATATGTATTTTTATTTATATGACCTTTCCATGTTTGCTGTTGCAGTTTGTAAATGCAAATATACCTGTAAAAGTAAATGTCAGTTGTTGAGCTCTGTAATGTATCCTAAATCCAATTTCAGGATATCTGGTGGCAGTCCAAAGCTCTGATGTTTGAGCTGAATCGGTTATGAGGTATTTGCGGGTTTAAATCCCAGGTCGGTTTTACTGCTGCACCCCAGGGACACCTGCTTAAGATAAACTGCTTCAGTTACGTCTGGCACTGTAAATGTGGTAAAATCATATGCATTATAAATAAAAATAAATCCCCAGGTCATATCTGAAGCTGCCAGGAATTTTTTTAAATTTAATGATCAAAAGTAATTCAAATGCTGCGGGGTTACGGCAGAGGAACTGTACGAGCAGCAAGTTGCTGAGGATTATTTTATACAGGCAGCGCAGATTCCAGCATAGTGGAAGCTCAGCTGTACTCAGTTTCATGGGATTCTTACTCATTCTGCATTTAAATATGCAATTATGTATCCTTTATTGCCACGAGGCGTTTATAAGGAGACACATATATATTTTATTCAGCTTGATTTGTTGCTTGGGGGTGTTTGATACTCCCAGTAGTGCATCATCCTCAGCAAGTCACGTCTGTTTGTGCCTGGGCGTATGTGACGGGAAGCTGCTGCTGACGTAGGAGCCGCAGAGTGGTGTCTGCACACGTGTCCGAGTGTTTGCTGCGGGGGTGAAATGTGTGTGTGACAGCTTGCAACCTGAGAAAGGCCTTGAAAGAGCGGGGCAGCCTCCCAAACGTCAGCCCGGCGAAATTGAAGTTTCCGTCTGAAAGGAATTAGATAATATCTATACAAATGCACCGGCAGCTTCGGAAAGAACAGCTTTATATTTCATAATCTTTGCGCTGCATTTGACACAGCTTTCAGTTGTTGCTGTTCCCGTCCAAACCTAGGTGATCCATTATGTTTGTTCATAAAGCAGTTGTGAAATATGGTTCATCACTTAATGTGTTGTTACGCTTTTTAGGCCACTTCGTTCCCAGTCATTATCACAAGTTCTTCTTTTATTTTTGTAATTTACAGTGTATTGTTCTCATTTACTGGAAATGATACCCTTTGTGTGTGCAAGCACTTCAGTCTGGCATTTGATACCCTTTGCTTTTTATTGCAGTCTCATCCCATTCATTTCTGAGCAGACGCAGGCGATGTGCACAATGTTAATAAAATGTTCAGTGTTCAGGCACCTAGTGTGGAGGACCTCATGAAGCCCTTTGGCGCTCAGATGAAAGAAACCTTATTTATGAGGGGTGAAAGCTGTAAATTGGTCTGATTTGACCAAAGCGGTTAAGGTTCACATTTCTCATTGCAAAATCTTTATTCAAGAAAATCTCTAAATTTAACTGGAAATTGATGCCCTTCAAAGAGAAGCACATGGTCAGGCCGGACATTCCCAACAGCATATAAAGGAAGAAGGACTTCCCGGCGCTGGGGGAGCTTCTTCGATGGGAGTCGAAACTACGAGGTCCAGTGACTACAGTGAGCACCGTAAGTGAGTCTTTATAGGAAGGGTACGCAGGTAGATAAATCGTATCTGTAGATCTCTTGATTTAAGAACATCCTGTTACAGAGTACAAGCTATATCTCCAGGGTATGAGGCTTCTCCAGTCTGCATGCTTATCAGGCACTGAACAATACTGGCTTTACCTTCCTTACCTCTTTGTTTTCGGTGGGCGACCTGTCAGACTGCACCGAGCCCCATGCATCGTGGGTCCCCTGCCCATCAAACCTCAGACAAATTCAGCCGAAGGCCCCCGCATGGCTAACAGTACTGATTATATCTTTCCATTACCTTTGCAGCTATAAAGCTCCTGCCAGAGGTTGGACTGGCGCAAAGCCAATTGAATCCCAGCTCTGATAAAAGTGGATTATTTTCATCCGGGGGCCTAATCTGATAGCTCTGACTGTCCACCATTGATCACGCCCACTTGCAGGTCCCAGGAGAACAATAGCATCTTATTCCTGTAACAAGTTACTTATAAAAGTTTTCTGTGTGTTAAGAAAAAATAACACAAGGACTTTGAAAAATGAAACATTTGTCCAGAATGAGTAATTGTGTAGGTGGATTAATGAAAAATCTTCATTTTTGGACAATACTGTGAATCTGAAGGGAACAGCGACAGTTGAAAGCATATCATGTTGTGTTTTTTCCCGTGCCTAAAATTAATATATCATAGAAACATCATTAGGCCTATTACAGCTTTTAATTGTGGGTATAAATAAAATCTAATTCAATCTTTACATACCATGCCGTCTGCAAAGCGCAAAAGGAAACACTTTCCATCCTTGTTTTTTTTTACTGATTTATTAAGAATTCTTTTATTTTTCATTTTGAAAATAGACATCTCAGACACCACCTTTGGGAAGGGGCCATTACCACGGTACCACTGTCCTTCATGCAAATGCTAAATTGTCCTGATAAACCATTTCAGTGAATGAGATTAGAGTCCAAAGAGGTGTCAGCTTTTATCACAGAGATAGAGCTGAAGGTGACTTTTATTTTATGTTATTAATATTATCCATTGCATTGTTCAGCCTTTCTCACCTTGATTCATTTCCTGTGTTTCAAAGGACAGATTAGAATATCTAGATGGGAGCCTGGGCTGTAATGAAAGGTCATTTTTAGATGTCTTTTTGTGATTAACGTGAAATTGCAGATTTTGAGCGATTAAGTTAAATGCGTGAAATGGATGAGAATCCGACTTAACAGTATTTACACCTCACTTGTTTTTCACACAGTGATCAGCTCAGGGCTGCAATGCACTAAACCTCAGAAAAATAACAGAAGTGGTTCTCTGTGGTCTAACATTAACATGAGGCTGCTGGAATTGTTTTTGGCAGAGCAGCAGCATTTGCTCTCTGTTCCAGCAACTATGCTGACATCTTTGTTATGTTGATCGATAGTTTAATTTTCAGAAGGTTGTAAAGAATTCAGGCAAATACACACACAGGCCAAGAGGATGAAATCGACCTTCACTTCATTATTTGAGCTCAGCTGCTAAAAGTTGACTGACTGATCATTAGATAAATAATAACAAAGCAGTAATTTAGCACTGGTTGTAGCAACAAACGTGAGAAATTACCTGGTTTTTCTTGTACTGTTTCCTGTTTTGAAAATGTCATGATTTATGAACTCTTTAGATAGATAGATAGATAGATAGATAGATAGATAGATAGATAGATAGATATAGTTTATTCAGTTAAGATACAGAAGTGTAAAATGTGTAATGTGTCCTGAATAAGACTTCTCACAGCTGTATTTCTCATATTATGGTAGTTTGACCTGGAAGAATGAGCAGGGGTGAGACAATATAATAAATATTGTAAAATGTAAATAGGAAAATGTAATGATTACAGCTCAGTGCCACTTGAAAGGCAAAAAATGATCATCTTCAGATAATTGTTCATAAGTCACTTTGGTGGTGTTGACAAGAGCGAATAACTGCAAGCTGTCATTCTGACAAATGTTCAATGGTGTAAATATGCTGAGGACCACAGAGGAGGTACAGTTTCTTGCTGGAAGAAATGCGGTGAAAAAAATGTCCCCGTAAGTCAAAAACAGCACATATAAATGTGCTTTTGTATTCTCCCACCTTTCTTTGTTGGCTTAGATGATGAATGTCATGAGCACAGGTACACCCTACCAGGCACCTGGGATCTGGCTGTGCAGTGTAGAGCAGAATGAAGGAAGCAGGAGGTTGACTGTTACAGCTGCTCAGGGAGCTCCTCTAGAAGCAGATGATTATAATTATTATTCATTTACCTGGTTTATTTCTCTAAGGCAATTTACAGTGTTATGTTTGCACACTATGCTACTTACAGTGATTTACCCATTTATACAGCTGGATAATTTGTGCTCTCTTGGTTCAAGCACAATGATCAGCCACAACATTAAAACTAATGACAGGTGAAGCAAACAATATTGATAATCTGGTTACAATTGTACCTGTTCAGGGGTGGGGGGTATATTAGGCAGCAAGTGGACGGTCGGTTGTTGAGGTTGATGTGTTGGAAGCAGGAAAAATGGGCAAACCTAAGGATCTGAGTGGCTTCGACAATGGCCAAATTGTGATGGCTACACGACCGAGTCAAAGCATCTCCAAAATGGAAGGTTACACTGTAAAAATTGTTCAGGAATGGTTTGAGGGACACGACAAAGGTATTGTCTCAGCCTCCAAATTCCCCAGATCTTCATCCGATCGAGAGCCTGTGGGTTGTGCTGGAGAAACAAGTCTGATCCATGGAGGCCCAACCTCACAGCTTACAGCACTTAAATGATCTGCTACTTACGTCTAGATGCCAGATAACACAGGACACTTACAGAGGTCTTGTGGAGTCTATGCCTCGATGGGTCGGAGCTGTTTTAGCAGTGCGAGGGGGACCTACACAATATTAGAGTGCTGGTATTAATGTTGAGATTGATCGGTATGTAGTATATTGATCAAAGATACTACGAAACAGGGTGTGGAATTCGCTTACGGACCCTTAGTTTAGAAAAGTGATGGCTCCAACTGCTACGCCACCTATTGCCTACTGAGAATTACGTTTAATGAAAGAAGTGAGTGCTGGTGTTGGTCAACAGGCTAAGTCAAGACACACAGTATTCACATGGTAAAATTATAATGAATGACTCTTTTGGTATTAAATGGAAAAAAAACAGTAATGTTTATAAAACAATAAACAATAAGCCCTGTAATAGAGCAGAAGCACAACTGCAAACTTATAAACAACCCAGCAGGAGCAAAGTTAAGCGAAAATGTAATGATGAGTTGGTGCAGTGTGTTTCAGCTCTGTCGCCATCAGTGAGAGCCGTGTGACTCCTCCAGCTACCGCCAGGTCTTCTCCAAGGAGCCGTGGGCAATAGCGTGGAGAGAAACCAATCAGCTTCACCCGTGTCAGATGGCCGAGAGCCGCTGAGACTTCGCAAACTGAAAAAAGCAAGCAAAAAAATAAAGAACTGGAAAGCATCTGACTTCCAAATTGCGCTGGGCGGCCTGCATACACGCCCAGACGGCAGAACTGCCTTCTTTGCACTTGTGCCCCAAGACACTCATAACTTTTATTGCAATGGCATAAAAGTAAAATAATTTGCAGACATAAACTCTACTGTACTGAATTAAATAGAATAACAATGCATTTCTTTACGTTTATTACAGTCATGGGGATAATCTAAATCAGGCAGTCTGCTCCTACACGTTGGCAGACCTTGCCTTCTCCTGCCTGTTCAGCTGCTAATGTTGAAATATAATGGATAAACAATGCTGTTATTTTTCTGTAAAACTGCCACGCAAACACAGTGGGCGATGACTGGAATGTGGCTGACCAGTAGGGGGCGATGGAGTCTCAATAAGAACAACAAGACGCCTGACTTTGGGCGATACTTGCAGATGAGCCCCAGACAAGCCGATAATCAATCATTTCCCTTTACTGGTGTTCGCAATTAATCTGCTGGATTAAGCTATAGCTCTTACCATAAAGGGAACTGATAAAAATTAATGGTGAAAAGCCTCAATGGAACCATATTCATCATAATGAAATACATGCTGTGGAGCAGGGGATGCACAGCCGGGCGCGCAAGGCCGCAGAAACATGAAAAATACCCTGGGGTGTCACCAGCATCACGAGAGACGCAGATACAAGTGCCACATCGCGTGGCGGATTTTCATAACATCCCGTGCCGCGCTTTAGAGCTCATATGTACAGTATGCGTCTCACAGGAAACTGTATTACAACTCCACAAAGGGGATTTGCCTGAAGTCAAACTGCTTACTTCAAGCCTTTGAAATATATGAGGGACAGAGGCTGGGGGGGCTCACCAAGTGGCTCATTGCCACGCGGCCGGCGGACGTCCCAAGGCTACCTGCACCTCACACGTTGTGGAGCCACGCGCTCCGTCTCGGCCACGCGCCAGGGCCCGAGCTCACTTTGCGTGGCGTTTGGTGCGATAATTAAGATACATTAATAACCACAAAGTGTGTGCAACGCATGGGAAAGAATATTACCCCCCAAAGCCTCCCCCAAAATCACTCACGCACGCTCAAGTTCAAAGAACGCTTTTATTGGATGTGAAGATATTTCAAAAATTATCCACACTGATCCTGATGGGTGCAAACTAGGACATTTCTGCCATGCCGGCTTTCATATTTTGCTGATAATGTTGCCGGTGTGACTGGAGGCGGTAACCGCCCTGAGGTGTAGGTGGTAAGCGCAAGTGCGCATGGGAGCTGCTGCTGAGCATCGCACACATAAGGTTGTGTGACCCTTTCATGTGGGGGTCAGGCTGGGGATGGTGCCCTGATCTAAGAAACAGGTGATGGCAGTCAGCCATCAGGCAGTGGGCCGGTGGCAGAAAGCCAAAGTGTTTGACAGACTGGGCACCGCCCGACCTGGGGGGGTTTATATCAAACCGCAATAAGAGTGACGACGACAGTCTTCTGCACACTTGGCAGCACCGGTACAGATGGGACCCAAGGACCTGGCGGCGTTTCGGCCCGTGTACCAGTTTACAGTGGGACACGCTGTTGCTGGAGGGCCCGCTGTTTCGGCCGTTTGGGAGCTACATGTGTCTGTGGGAGTGGATCCACCTGGACTGTTTGCCTCATCCTTCCCTTAACCCTTGGAGGAATGTTTATATATAATTTTCGTTGTTGAAATGTGAGGTTTTAGTCATCAGAATTGGCCTGCAGGGGCGAGCGGTAGCTCATGGGTACACGTGAGCGTGTGTTTGTGAGGCCGTGTGTCGAGCTCACAGATAAAAAACAGCCCGTAATGCTATGAAAGAACAGCAATATTAAAACTAGAATTGTACCACACTGGGGTAGTATTGAAAATTTTTCTATATTCGGGACCCAGCAGAGGATTGCTGGAAATCTCTTAATTTAATCATGGCATTACAAATGAACTAATTATTTCTATCTTAAGATGTCATCTCTCTGCCAATATAATCCACTTTGAATGTATTAAATTTTGTCGTACAGCAAATTAAGTTGGAGAGCCTCATACGAGTGGAAATATAATCAGTTGCACCCATTATGCGGGTGGCAGTCGGAAGGAGCGCTCCTGGTCTGCACTACGCAGTTGACGGGGCGACAAACTTAAACCCAATTACAAGATGCCTCAGTTCGCAGCCCATATAGCAGGATAATAGCCCTGCGCATGGGATTCTGGCAGGATTCGCACATCATAAATTTTAGTCAAGAGTCATCCACTCAAATCATGATGTTTGCAGAATGAAGTTATTCCAAGGCTCCAAAGAAGTGGGAGCTGACATTTCATGAACTTCTTAGCTTTGCATTCTTGCTTTAATAATGTATTCATTTCCCCACACAGACCATGTGATAAACCAGGATGACACACATCCTTGCACCTGGTTTGATGCCTGACACACCGAGTTGCTGGTATATTAGGTACACCTCCCGCCTTGGCATCAATTCTACATTCTGTTGTTGTACATCATGTGACTGCAGTGTGTGTGGAATACACCAG
Organism: Heterotis niloticus; assembly: GCA_018136845.1. Lineage (NCBI taxonomy): Eukaryota > Metazoa > Chordata > Actinopteri > Osteoglossiformes > Osteoglossidae > Heterotis > Heterotis niloticus. The sequence continues at coordinate 11,995,852 of CM030901.1, read as the reverse complement.
GCAGGCCAGCATTTCTAGCATCATGGGCAAAATCAGTGACTTTAGTGACTTTGAATGTGGGATGATAGTTGGCGCTGGATGTCCTGGTTCCAGCACCTCCCAAACACCTGTCGTACTGGGCTTTTCACACACAACCGTTTTGAGGTTTTGCCAAGAGTGATGTGAAAAGCAAAAAGTCCCAGTGATCAATGAACCTGTGCATGAAAACAGCTTGTGGATCACAGGGGTCAAAGGAGAAGGGTGAGGATCGGATAGTGAACAGACAGACCACAACCAGACAAATCGCATCTGAGTTCAACGTCAGATGGACAATTCTGGCGTAATAATGCACCCTGTCACACGGCTCATCGTCACCAAATGGTTCCAGGAAGGTGAGAGCGAGTTTCCATTGCTTCAGTTGCCTCAGCAGGTTGTCAACCTTGTGCAGCATCTTTGGGGTGAGGGGGGTAGGAGGCTGTTTTTGCAGCAAGACTGTGCAGCCGCTCAGTTTGCAGCAACTACACAACACACTCACTTCCACATGGTCCAACATTCCTGCATGATGCATCCAGCATCTTGTAGCATCCATGCCCAGACCAACAGATGCTGCTCTGAGGGCTAAAGGAGGCCCAGTGTAGTACTAGATAGGCGCATCTAATAAACTGGCAGCTCCATCTGATAGAGCAATTGATGGGGAAAAGTGTAATGGTGGGATCCTAGGTGTTCAGTACTGCGTGGGTGCTGAAAAAAACTTTGCTTCGAATTTTTCCAGTGCCATTACATTTTGAGGATTTACAGAGGAAAACGGAGGAGTTTGGCTCTAGATTTGCTAATATGATGGCCAAACCTCAGTGCTGACAACAGTTGTGTTGAAGGAAGGGATTTTGCACAGGACTGACAGCACAAACTGTTTATATTCAGCTAAAAAAAATAGTGAGAAACTTTTCTGTAACCTTTATTTTTGGGGAGAAGGAGAAACAAACCAGTGGGCTTCGGAGATGGTTCATTTCCATAGATCTCTTTACAGGCCTCTGTGCTGTTAATTCATCTATAATCATTTTATTGCTTAATGAAATAAAAACAGTTTATCAAGTACGTGCCTGCAAAATGTTTCCTGTAAAGTCATTTAAATGTTCTGCTTTGATCCTTCAGATCAGCGTTTGAGATGACAACTCAAATAAGGAGATTCAAATAAAGCATTTTCGGAACAATTTATGCATTTAGTTTGCGTTTCCAAAACATTGTTTAAATTCCTCACCACTTGCGGCCTTTGAAAGATAAATGACATCCAGAGTGAAAAAAATGAAGCATCTCTACATTATTTTGCCACCATCTGCTGCAAAAATAAAATGAGGTATTTACGTTGATGCATTATGAAGGGCTTTGAAAATTTGTGCGCATGTGCTTATAATCTGAGCAATGTGTTAGCTCTCTCTTTAAATTTCATCTAATCTGATCAGAATGAAGCTTTTCCCAACCTCTTCCAGCTTGGAAACACGCTTTACAACAGAGATAATAATAGCAATAACAGTGAAAAGACTGATGAATACATTCATTCTAATCACCGCAGCATATTGCGTTACTTTAGAAAATGGGGCCTAAAACATTAGTTATGTGCACTGGCAATGGAGCCGCCATTAAGGCCGAAACACGGGCAGCTTCTCTGTAAAAGTGTCTCCCGGCTCCCGCGAAGCTCTCGTTCATCTGCGGGTATATTTGTGTTTATAGATCATCCACTTAATGAAACAGAATAATCCTTCTGTCATGAGGGACCCTCTTTCCAGAAGCCGGAGATGTGAGTAGATGATGCGGTGTGTGTGTCTGTGGGTCATCCTGAACGGGGTGAGCGGAGTGACACCCCCCCATTACTCTACCTGTTTGTCTGTCGCACACACTCCACACCTGTCTGCCCCCCCCCCCATTTTGCATGTCTGCTCCCTGTCCACTTTTCTTTGTCTGTCTGCCTCTTGTATGTCCCTGTCTTTTTTTTGCATTTATCTGCTGGCCTGTCTTTCAGTCTCTCTTTCTGTCCGTTTGTCTCTGTTCCTCTGTCTTTCCAGCTCTTTGTCTGTCTGGCTCTCCCTCTCCATCTCTCATTCTGTACCTGTCTGTCTATCAGTCTCTTTCTCTTCCTTCTCCGTGTCCATCTCTCTGCCACTCGCTCTGCCCAGTGTATCGCTGTCTCTTTGTCTGTGTATCGCTGTCTCTCGCTGTTATTTTGTCTGTGTCTAAAAATCTCTTTCTCTCTCCATCACTTCTGGGGTCTGTCCATCTTTCCATCTGTCTGTCTTCAAGTCTGTCTCCCTTTAGTGTCTTTCTTTCTGTGTCTGCATCTCCCACTTGCTCTGTTTTTCTCAGCCTCTCACATGCTTTCTTTTTGCTGAGTCTCTCTCTCTCTCGTTTACTTTCATGGCCTGTCTGTGTTTCAGTCTTTCTCTCTATGCACCTCTTTATTTCTGTCTCTCTGTATCTCCCAGTCTTTCTCTGTTTTGCTGTCCGTCTCCATCTCTGCTACTGTCCGTCCCCCTCTCAGCCTCTCGCATGCTCTCTTTTTGCGCTCGCTCTCTCTCTCTCTCTCTCTCTCTCTCTCTCTAGTACTGGACACTGTTCCTCTCACTCCGCCAGATCCTCAGCGGAGACACACGGGCAGTCTCTCTCCTCCCATCTGGAAATGACGGCTCGCACCCCGTACTGCTCAACCTGACAGCATCCCTCCCTCTTTCCCTCCCAGTCCGGATTGCTGTCCAGCCCCCGGCCCCTCGGCTCTCCTTCTGCACCCTTGCGTCCCGTCCCCGGGTGCGACCCCTCACCTGTCTCAGGTGGGCGCGCGGCGGCGGACGCAGACCACCCGCGGCGCGGCGGAGCGGCGGACCCGCGCACCCCGCCTCCCCGCTTATAATGCAATTTTTGCGGAGCTTTCCGAAGTCGGGAAGAAGGAGCGTGATGGCCGTGGTGAGGAGCTCCGTGCAGAAGGTGCTGGTCTTCCTGCACCGGCTGCAGAAGATGGCCATCAGCTCGCCCCGGTACCACAAACTCTGCAAGGTAAACGTCCCCGGGAAAAGGAGGGCGGGGGGGTTCTACCGCGGTGCCGTCCCGCTCAGCCCCGGTAAACAACTGCTGTACAAATAAACATTCCCGCCCGCTCTTCAAAGACGTCGGAGGAAGCGAGTGTTTAAAGTTGGAAGAAATGGAAATCACGGCGCCTCAAACTTATTTCTTTAGGGTGGCGACTTCACCTCATGTTTGCCTTATGAGTGTGAAGCAGCTTGAATATTTGGATTTGTTCACATCAAAAGTTGTTTTCATCCTTGAGACTCATCTTTAATGTGCGAGTCTGTAGTATTAAAACAAATAGCTCTGGGAATTATTAATAACCTACGTCTATTGGTTGTTATGAATTAACTGTTGGATGTACAGTAGCTGTGGTCACTGGTAAACAGGTTACCTGTTAGCCCTGAGTATTAGTCTCCAGGCTGGGGATGAAGGGAGCTGAAATGAAAAGATAGTCAGACTAAGGCGGTCCGTAATGGTGGAGACAGTTTGTTTTAAATGACGGTAAGCAAGTTAATCGCTCATGTTATGGAGGGTGTTTGCTAAGGATGGTAACTAGGTTAGTCCTGGATGGCAGTGACTAATGTGGCCCTCACGGTAGTCTTAAATAGCGGCGCACCAGACCTGAATCAGAGCCACCAAGTTAGTTCTGAGTAGTATTAAGCAAATTGGTATGGCTGTTGTTCCCTAAGTTTTCTTAAAGGGTGGCAGGTTAGTCTTGAATGACTAAATTGGTCTCATCTGCTGAACAGCTCAATGGTTCTGAACAAGAATGTTGTGCCTGAATGATGATCACAAAACTGGCCTGGAATGATGTTCACCAAGTTGTTCCTAAAGGATAGGAGCTAAATTATTCCTGACAATCGGCACTAAGTTAGTCCCAAATTATACAAGTCAAACTAGTCCTGAATAGCTGTTGTAGAAATAGGTGTGAATTAGGTATGCTAAGTATCTCCTGAAGGATGGCACCGAATTACTCCTGAATGACAGTCATTAAATCGCTCTGGAGTGGTAGTCAGTAAATTGGTCCTGAATGATGACCAGATTAAGTTAGTTGAGGATGAAAGGGGCTGAATTAGCCTGGAGTGATCATCACTTAAGTTATCACTGAGTGATGATATCTGGGTTAATCCCATTCTTGCTATTCTCTTCATTTCTTTTTATTCATTTTCTCATAACTTACTCACAAGTGGGTGGGGGGGGGCATCTTTTATTAACTCATTAATGTCCTTTACTATAAAAAAGAGGAAATAAAGAGAGAATTTACTGAAATTTGATGTACAGTATGAAAGATGTTGTGAGTTGTTTTTCCATAATATCAGATTAATATGTACAGCACAAAGAATTGTGTCACATAAAATGTATTTTATCGTATTTTTGGGCATTTTCAGGATTTCCAGTCAGTGATGGCATCGTGGTGGTGCCAGGTATCGTTGAGCACTGGTGTCACATGGCCTCTTGGACTTTTAAAGTGAATAACAAAAAGTTCTAGCAAATATTCATATGTTGAAAAACTGCAAGGAATTTTTTGGTTATGCAAAGCAAGGGTCTGATGACCTCTGATGTTCCGTTTTGCTTATTTTGGATTGTGGGCCAGGAGTTACTGAAGTGAGAAGATACTGAATGATTAAAAGCTGTAAAATATGCATGAGTGCTTCCTGAGGGCAAAGTGTGTGTATATTTAAGGGTAACTGTGGTTGGGATTAATCTCTAATAAATGTGACTGGTAGGGATTGTTCCCATATGTGTGGAATGTCTTCTATGCAGGGTAATCCCCAGTAAATGTAATAATAATTCATTATATGTGAATGATCAGTGTTGGGTAATCCCTAAAGCATGTGGACATTCTGTGTAGGGTAATCCTCATGTTTGTGGGTGTTCTGCATGAGGTAATCCCTAACATATGTGGGGTTTTGTGTGGGGTAACCCTCATGTGCATGGACATTCTGTGTGGAGTAATCCCTGAAGTATGTGGGGTTTTATGTGGAGTAACCCCTAATTTTTTGGGTGTTCTGTGTGAGGTAATCCCTAATGTATGTGGGGCTCTATGTGGGATAACCCCAAATTTTTTGGGTGTTCTGTGTGAGATAATCCTTAATGTATTTGGACATTCTGTGTGGGGTAATCCCCATATATGTGGGGTTTTATGTGGGGTAACTCTCATGAATATGGGCTTTATGTGTGGGGTAATCCCCATATATTTGGGTGCTCTGTATAGACCAATGCCCTAGGTACAATTACAGGTAATCTGTTTGTCTCTGTCTTCTGGCAGTTCTCTCTGGTCTGGCTGGTAGCCGTCTGAGGAAATGGTCTAATAAAGTTCTCCTATCCTTCTTCCCTCTTTTAAGCTCCAGTCACTTGCCCATCCCCCTGCCACCCCTGGGCCACCCTGCTGCCCACCACAATGGAACACTGCTCTCTAATCCTGATATACGACCTGCTCTCATAACCACAGTCTTTGGCAGCAGCATCCGCGGGGCACTAATGTGCCTTCGCATGGCAGCTGCTCTTATTTCAGCAGAGCCGGTGCACAGGAAGCCAAACTTTTGGTGGAGAGTAGATGCTTGAGATGTTATGAACTTAAATACTGGTGGATGAAAACCACAAAGTATACCTAAATTTCCCTTTTGTTTTAAACACACTGATTTAATGTCAATTATCATTTATCCAAATCAGGGCCGCTGCGGTCCAGAGCCTCTCTTGAAAGCATGGATCCACCCTAAATGAAATCACTGCAGTCCCACACACAAACACCTGTTCACTCACACAGTAATGCCCTCTGGGCAGGTTAGGGTCACCAATCCACTTGAAACACATGTGTTTGGACTGTTGGAGGAAATCCAAGCAAACACAAAGGGGACATGGATGCTGATTCAGACTGGAACCCACATCTGAGCCTGCAGCCCTGCAGTGAGGCTGCAACACTGTCTGCTGCCCTGTTTGAATGAATAAACGGGCTTACAGAAAAATTTGCACCAAATAATATTGTGTACTTTAATAAATACAAATTCCCACCCACCTGTTTATTCTCCTGAAGTATAACAATTACAAAAAATGAAATATTTCTGTGAATTAATCTGAATGTGTTGTGTAAGACATGCATTCTTCATGAGTCATACAGCATACAGTGTGTTTTTGATCTCTGGATATAATGTCGTTTCCTGAGTTATTTACCAAGGCTTAAAGAGCAAGGCGCTTAATCTAAGTGACGTGCCGGAGAGCGGGATGCGTCCAGTTGCTCTCGTGGCCGTGATGATCCGTAATCTCGCTAATTGAGGAGGGAACGCGTTGCATCGCGCACCATCATTACGCCCTCCTGGCGTTTCAGTCACTCCACAGCAGCAGCTGCCTTTGTGCTGACAAATGTTTGCATTTAAAACCACGTAACTGCTGGTTAATTGCAATCGTAAAAAAAGTGGTGAAGGGCAAGTGTGGTCCAGGGGTTCGCCGGCACCTGTTCTTGTGAGCTAAAAAGCACTGTTTAATGACTGCATTAGAAGAGATGGAAACAGTAGTAGGCCTGGTCCTTTTGTTGAGGATACAAAGGGTTAGGGTTACTGGTAGGGACCAGAAGTTAGAAGTTGGGTATTCGGGTTAGGGTTAGGGGTTATGGTTACGGTTAGGAACTAGGGCTCAGCTCTAGATTTACCGTTAAGATTTAAGGTTAGGAGTAAGGAGCTAGGGTTGGGATTAATTTTAGAAGGTTTAGCTTTAGATGTTCGGATTAGGAGTTACAATTAGGGGTTAGGGATTAGGGTTTGATAGGCTCCTAACAGTACCCATGTCCCATGTCCTCGAGTGCAGTTTCAAATTGAGTTAAAGGAAGCGTGTGACTGGGTGTGTGGGAGATCTGGGAAAGGTATGTATTTTTTTCCCCGAAATTTGCCTTCCCTCCATTTGGTCCCGACTCCCTTTCTGCACCGCTGACGTCTCTGGGCGGCTGTGACAAAGCCCGATTCCACCAGGTTAGTCATCGGTCCTTCAGTGCTCTCCTGCTTTTCTTTTTCAATACACCGTGCTTTTCTACAGGCTCATTCTTTTGGTTTATTGTGTAGCTGAATCATGGTTTAAAAATGCTTTCAGTAATTCAAAATGAACACTTAAAAATAAAAGTCCACAAAAAACAGGTGAAAAATTCTTACGTAAGCGTGATTTACACCCACTGCCTTATTGGAGGTATATTAACTTTTTTATTTATGAGTTTCATGTTATGAAAAAATAGAAAGCCTTTGTGATGGATCTATGTGCTTTAGTGCCCTGTGGTTTTGTTGTGTTTTGTGATTTATGCTTCATAGTCCAAATGTTGAGATGCATACTTTATGGCCCCAAAGTCAACATTTTATTTGAAGGCATAGCGCAAATGCAGCTCAGAGGAGTCATGAAAGTGAGAGCAGGGGGTGTAACTGCCGCCATCTCTATGGCTGACCATTTTGCTCCAAATATCTCTGGACCGGTCTTGACGGGCTTATGAAAACAGAGGCCATTACAGTAATGCATCCATTCACCCATTAGCTGTTCCTGATTTTATCCCTCTCCACGGTGGCCTCCTTAACAGCACCCTTTCCCAGCTGTTTACAGGCAGAACGCTTTTCAAATTGTATTTCTAAACCAGAAGTTTGGCTCCATCCTGGCTCGGTTTCTCACCAGTGGCAAAATAATGTAAAATAAAGTATGAAAGTATAAAATAATGTATTTAAATGAATTAAAATGCATAAAGGAGCAGCAATATTTTTTCATTGAACAGCAAGAGCCTTGTCTCTATTCATACTGTTAAAAGTCAATGACAGACTTAGCAATTCTGATATAATAAAAATTCAGATCTGATTTTAGATATTAGATATGTTCATATCTTATTTCAATATTTAGTGGCTTAATAAAGAATTCATACATCAGCTGTTAGTGTTAATTGCCCATAATACATTAATAATAACGATTGACAATTAGTGTCTGAAAGAGGCTCAAATTTCACCGTTTTTATTTGAAAAACTCACCTTAACCTCCATTTTTTAGGGTTCAACACTAGGGCCCCTTCGGGGACTCAGACTAGCAGCTTTCTGGGTTTAAATTGCCTGTTTACAATAGCCAAGCTTCATATCCACGTCCAGAGCTGCACACCTGCCCTGTGCTGCGTCCCGAGGCCCCAGGGCGCTTTCTCTGCCCACAGATGTGTGTGTTGGTCTCAGAGAGGCAGATGCACTGCTGTTGCGATGCCACCGTGCCGTGGTGCTGTGTTTGGCTCCAGCCCTCAGCAGAGTGATTAATGACTCGCAGACACTCCCAGGCCCTTCACTCCTCCTCACTGGAGTCCCCTTCTCGCTCATGTGCACTGAGATCTTAAACTGATTTACGGAGACTATTTTGCCTCTCATTCTGTCCATCTATTTTAGTCCCAAAGTGTACCACTGACTCTATGGACGGGGGGAGTGATATCTCTTGCGCATTCATAAGAAAAATGTTTTATTGATATCCTTCTGCTTTGTTTATTTGTTTCTAACACATTTTTGCCTTTTTTTTCCCTCCCATTATCGTGGTGGCCGCCTACCTGGCTTTCTACACCACCCCCTTCCAAGCGCAGCAGGCGCGCTGCTCCAGCTCTGGTCGCCCGAATGCGGTCATACACCTTTAGCCAGCATTTACGCTGTGAGGCACCCACTGCTGCTTCTCTCTGCTTTTTGCACATTTTTACAGCAGGTAGCTGAATATTTTAATGGAGGAGTTCAGGTTAAACGTGTTGCTCAAGGCAGCCTTCGGGCTGCATGGCTGTGTCCCTGACCACCTGGCCACCTGCTGCTCTGTAGAAACACGTGTGGCTTTTCCGAAGCCTCTTTTCTCGGATGAAATTCAGCACAGTGCTTGGAGGACAGGGGTTTGTGTGGTTATTATGCCACTTCCAGTCGAGGCAGCTGGGGTCGGGAGAACGGCGCTGGCTGGGTTTACTGAGCGAGTTCTTTTCAGACGCTTGGTCCGCTTTGAAAAGCAGCTGCAGGAAGTGTATGCGGATAACTATTAAGGATAATGTGTAATGCCTTAATAAAGCGGTCACATTTAACACTTTTTTTCTTTCATAATGCATTCAGAATGACAGATGGCAAAAATGGGCACGGGAATATTTCCTTTCCCCTTTCTTCTCCAACTAAAAGTCTCGACAAGGAGCAAAAACCGGGCTAACTGAGAAGCAAAGCGTGAGCTGGTGAAGCACAGGAAACATATTTCAGTGATGCATCTGTGCAAGCTGCCTGAAGTACAAGGGAAGGCTTGGTGCATTCCTCAAATGCAATGCGAAATATTACCATATTATTTGCTTGAATAATCATGCAAAAATGGCTCCATTTGCGAGCGCACCAGGAGAGGCGAGTGAATCGCGAGGTGGTGGCGTGTTTAACCGAGAAGAACTTCTTCCACGTTGCCAACGGAGAGCAACCAGCCTCCAGTTTCTCCACATGCTGCGGCAAGGGTGGAATCTCCGCTGTGGCCTTAAGGCCCAATAAACGTGATACACGGTGACCTGGGTGATCCGAACTGAAGGAATGTGATAAGATTTTATTTGAAGAGGGGTAATATTGGTGCTTAAAATGTGCTCATTATCACAATGAGATTTCTGATTGCAACCATAATGATGTCCTTTCTGTGACGTCCAAGACTCCTGTCTGAGACCCTCTGCCTGGTGGAGATAAGTGCCGCTCGGCTCTTGCGTTCTTGTCACGCCTGCTTGAGCCCTTAAAAACCCTCAGGCTGGAAAACAGGACACCTGCAGTCCTCATAATGTCGTACTGATGTCACAATGATGTCAATGGCGCCGCGCTGTTAATGAGGATGTGCTGCAGGTTTATAAGGTGGCTCGAGCTGTAGACCCTGTGAGTTCTGCGTGGGAAATTTTTTTCTCCCACATTGCTGACCATGAAAAGGTCCTCATAGGACAGACCTGTATCAATATTTAATGACCTTGTGGCTTATATGAATTCAGCAGCACTGAAGCATTACCAGAAAAGATCCTCTATCGGTGCCCAGGACATCCTGTCATTTACTGACCTTGCAGCAAGTGCTTGCTTGCCGATGAATATTCATAACCGATCGCCTCTGCCGAATTCTCCGTTTGGCAAATCGGTTTCACAACGAGGAACTCGATTTCAGTGGTACCACAGTGCTATGTCGCACACTTTTTCTGGCTCTGAGTCTAGCGTCTGTCATGTCAGAGGAAAAAAAATGTGCTGACACCGCTGACGTTTTCAATCAATCTGGGGGAAACTGGCAAATAATTCCAGTGTCTGCACCAAATAAATCAGTGTTCACAAAATAGATGGCATCATATATTTTAATAGCATCAGTGAGAAGCGTGAGACAGTCCTGGCTTTTTTCCATTCTGATGACAATAATTTCAGATCAAATAGCTGGCAAGCAAAGCCACCTCCAATGTAAAATTTAGGTTGTTTTCTTTTTTGTATGAATTATGTCAGTGTCTAGATTGTTAAAATGTATAATATACTACAGTGCCTAGATATAGTCAGTTGTTGTTTTTCTCTTACCAGCTCATTTCTTCTGAATTTGGAGTTATTTCCTCAGTAATTTTACATACATTTACTTTAGAACATAACTGCCAGCATATTTATGATTGGATTCTGGCTGATGGATGCTCAGTTTTGCAAAAGTTTTTATGTCTAAGGAAAATGTGAATATCTACATACACTATATGACACTATGAAAAGTATGTAGAACCCCCCCCCCCCCTTCAAAAAATTGGGTTTAGCCATTTCAGCCACTGATGCTCGACTTCACTGATTCTCTTGTGGTCCAAATGGGCACAAATCCCCAAAATTTAGTGGAAAACCTTCCCAGAAGAGTTTGGGGGGACAACTCCATTTTAATTCCCATGGGTTTGGAATGGCAGGTTCAGCAAGCACATATGGGGGTGACGATCAGGTGTCCACACACTTTTGGCCATATGCCGTATATGCTGAATTTGTTTGGGCAACACTGTATGCATTTGTGTTTATTTTGGCTGAACATTTAATTTTGATTTTTTCACTAAAAACTAACATTTAACCTAAAACTTTCAAGAATCTCTTTTCAAAGGAATCCTCACATGTACTGTACATTTGCATTATCACACCTTCTGCATATTTACATTTTTGTTATATTCACGTTTGGTTCCTTTAGTTTGGTGCTACTGCGATTTTGAACAGGTTGGAAGAAAGGATTTTTTTCAAACAACACTTTGAAAAAGGACGGCGATAATAAATAAAATCATTATCTCCTGACATATGGGATTCCTTCTGTCCCAGTTCCAAATCCCCACTGAGAGCCCATCAGCAGTGACTCCCCAGGCCATAATAAAGGCGGGATCAGCAGACAGAGCGGCAAACAGAAAGTTGAAACTTCGGAACACGGTCAATATTGCAGAGATTTACTTTTCATTTCTGAGAGCAGTGACGCTTGCAATATGAAGGGATTTAGGGTTTCTTAGAGTAGGTTTTATGGAAAATAAAAACATTATGCGTACTGTTCATTTCCTGGGGTGAATGTTATGTCATCATTGTATGAGCGTTGAAATAATATGAGGCGGGATATTGGTTTCTTTCCACAGAGTACACAATTTGTGTGACTCGAAAGATCAAGTCTGGGCAGACACTAAAGTGATGCATAATACTGTAGAATAAAAATAGCTAATCCTTTGACAGCTACCATTAGCAATTCACATTGCAGGGTAAACATAAAAACAAATTTATAGGGTTGGCTATAGCTTTTCAGAAGCCCTAGGCAGGATGTTGTAAACAGCTCCCTCCACTCCACCATCTTCAGTTCAAATGAAAAAGTTACACCCGGCTAAAACAGTTATATGTCTCTGTCCATCAAGATTTCAAGGAGACAAAGTCTGCAGCAGGATCATCATATGACAGCAGAAAGTTTTTGCTCCATCTAATCAAAGTGCTGCTGAAAGCAAATCTACTTAGTCTGACAGGCTCCATTTTGCTGAAAGTTTGCCACATATTTTAGTTTTTAAGTTTTAAGTTTAAGTCCCTGCTGCCTCACAGGGCCTGGGCTGACTATGTACGGGTTTGTGGCATTTACATGTCCTCTTCATGTTAGTGTGGGTTTCCGCAGTCCAAAGACATGTGTTTCAGGTTAACCAGTCAATCTAAATTGCCCATAGCATACGTGTGTGTGTGCGCGTGTGCGTGCGTGTGTGTGCGTGTGTGGGGAAGGCCATCCTGTCATAGCCTGGCAACCAATAATTCCAGAAAAGCTCGGAAAATTGAATAAATGGTTAGTGATATCGGAGGAATGGATGGATATTTACAACACAGAACAGAACAGCAAGCTGACAAATAAGTAATAAAGAAATTCATAAATTGAGTTTTAAGATGTTTTGAGTTAATTTATTAGTTAAGTGATGGTGGAATACCTGTTGCTTATCTGTATTAAGCAAGTCACACAAAATTGGTCATTGCACTGCAATGTGCAAACATGTCAACATCAGTAATGAACAGTTTAGGCAATACGAGTAGGAATGAACTTCAGTTACGTTTTATTCGTATGACTTTCTAGGGGTGCCAAAATCGTACCACACATATATTTGAGAAAAATATTTCTTTCGCGATCAAAATGTCTTTTTATTTTCATTTATTTACTTCAATCAAAGGTTAGATTTCTTAAAATACTTTGAATGAAAGCTCAAGAGGATAAACAATACAAATATTTTTTTCACAGCCCATTTTACTTTTATTACCATGGATGCCAGTATTAGTGGAAGGCACTGTAAGTGGTACATGTTTCTCAAAAATATGATTTATGTCATTAACCAGGTAGAGGGATGTCATTCAGGGTTAAGATCAGTAGATTTTGGTGTAGACCAGTAGTTTACATGAGTTTTGTTGCTTTACTATCTGCTACTTGTTAATTTACTACCTATGCTGTTTTAGGAGAAAAAATTGAAGCAATACACTACACTGGCTTACAAATGCAGATTTAATGTGTTTCACTGCTGGTTGTCTAAGTTAGCAGAATGTTTAACGGATGATGATGTGTGAATTTGTTAGATTAATTTCTTTCTAAAGTAAAAAAGAATTTGTGAAGCAGCAAATGATGCCCTGCTCAGAAACTGCAGGTATCTTCTTCTTCTTTCGGCCGCTCCCGTTAGGGGTCGCCACAGCGGATCAAAAGCTTCCACTTCCTCCTGTCCTCTGCATCTCTCTCCGTCACCCCCACCACCTGCATGTCCTCCTTCACCACATCCATAAATCTCCTCTTAGGCCTTCCTCTCTTCCTCTTGCCTGGCAACTCCATCCCTAGCATCCTTCTCCCGATATATCCAGGATCTCTCCTCTGCACATGTCCAAACCAACGCAATCTCGCCTCTCTGACTTTGTCTCCAAACCGTTCAACCTGTGCTGATCCTCTAATATACTCATTTCTAATCCTGTCCATCCTCGTCACACCCAATGCAAACCTTAACATCTTTAACTCTGCCACCTCCAGCTCTGCCTCCTGTCTTTTGGTCAGTGCCACCGTCTCCAACCCATAAAGCATAGCTGGTCTCACTACCGTCTTGTAGACCTTCCCTTTCACTCTTGCTGGTACCCTTCTGTCGCAGATCACTCCTGACACTCTTCTCCATCCACTCCACCCTGCCTGCATTCTCTTCTTGACCTCTCTTCCACACTCCCCATTACTCTGGACTGTTGATCCTAAGTATTTAAATTCATTCACCTTCGCCAACTCTATTCCCTGCATCCTCACCATTCCTCTGTCCTCCCTCTCATTTATGCACATGTATTCTGTCTTAGTCCTACTGACCTTCATTCCTCTTCTCTCTAGAGCATATCGCCACCTCTCCAGGGTCTCTTCAACCTGCTCCCTACTCTCACTACAGATCACAATGTCATCTGCAAACATCATAGTCCACGGTGCCTCCTGTCTGATCTCATCTGTCAACCTGTCCATTACCATTGCAAACAAGAAAGGACTCAAAGCTGATCCTTGGTGTAATCCTACCCCCACCCTGAAAGCATCCGTCACTCCTACTGCAGACCTCACCACTGTCACACTGTCCTTGTACATATCCTGTACCACTCTTACATACTTTTCTGGCACACCCGACTTCCTCATACAATACCACAGCTCCTCTCTAGGTACCCTGTCATATGCTTTCTCTAAGTCCACGAAGACACAATGCAACTCCTTCTTACCTTCTCGGTACTTCTCCATCAACACCCTCAGAGCAAACATCGCATCTGTAGTACTCCTTCTCGGCATGAAGCCATACTGCTGCTCACTAATTGTCACCTCCCTTCTTAACCTAGCTTCCACTACTCTTTCCCATAACTTCATGCTATGGCTGATCAGTTTTATCCCTCTGTAGTTACTACAGCTCTGCACATCACCTTTATTCTTAAAAATAGGTACCAGTACACTTCTTCTCCACTCCTCAGGCATCGTCTCACTTTCCAAGATTCCATTAAACAATCTGGTTAAAAACTCCACTGCCATCTCTCCTAAACACTTCCATGCTTCCACAGGTATGTCATCTGGGCCAACAGCCTTTCCATTCTTCATCCTCTTCATAGCTGTCCTAACTTCCTCCTTGCTAATCCATTGCACTCCCCTATTCATAGTCCCTACATCATCCAGTCTTCTCTCTCTCTCGTTCTCTTTATTCATCAACCCCTCAAAGTACTCTTTCCATCTGCTCAACACACTCTCCTCGCTTGTGAGTACGTTTCCATTGCTATCTTTTATCACCCTAACCTGCTGCACATCTTTCCCAGCTCGGTCCCTCTGCCTAGCCAATCGGTACAGGTTCTTTTCTCCCTCCTTAGTGTCCAACCTCTCATACAATTCACCATAAGCCTTCTCTTTAGCCTTTGCCACCTCTCTCTTCGCCCTACGCCTCATCTCCTTGTACTCCTGTCTACATTCTTCGTCTCTCTGTCTATCCCACTTCTTCTTCGCCAGCCTCTTCCTCTGTATACTCTCCTGTACTTCTTCATTCCACCACCAGGTTTCCTTGTCCTCCTTCCTCTGTCCTGATGCCACACCAAGCACCTTTCTAGCTGTCTCCCTTACCACTTCTGCTGTAGATGTCCAGCTCACTGGTAACTTTTCACTGCCACCCAGTGCCTGTCTTAATTCCTCCCTGAACTCCACCATATAGTTTTCCTTTTCCAACTTCCACCATTTGATCCTTGGTTCTGCCCTCACTCTCCTTCTCTTTTTGATCTCCAATGTCATCCTACAAACCACCATCCTATGCTGCCTAACTACGCTTTCCCCTGCCACCACTTTACAGTCTACAGTCTCCTTCAGTCTGGCCCTCCTGCATAAGATATAGTCCACCTGTGTGCATCTTCCTCCACTCTTGTACGTCACCCTGTGTTCCTCCCTCTTCTTAAAATACGTGTTTACCACAGCCATGTCCATCCTTTTTGCAAAATCCACTATCATCTGACCTTCTGCATTCCTCTCCTTGACACCATATCTACCCATCACCTCCTCATCTCCTCTGTTTCCTTCCCCAACATGTCCATTGAAATCCGCTCCAATCACCACTCTCTCTCCCTCAGGTACACTCCTCGCCACTTCATCCATATCACTCCAGAATTCTTCTTTCACATCCATCTCACACCCAACTTGCGGGGCATATGCACTAACAACATTCAGCATCACACCATCAATTTCCAGTTTCATAACCATCACTCTGTCAGACACTCGCTTCACCTCCAAGACACTCTTTACATACTGTTCCTTCAGGATAATCCCTACCCCATTTCTCCTCCCATCCACACCATGGTAAAACAGTTTAAACCCCGCTCCGATGCACCTAGCCTTACTCCCCTTCCATTTGGTCTCTTGCACACACAATATATCAACCTTCCTTCTCTCCATCATATCTGCAAGCTCTCTCCCTTTACCAGTCATACTACCAACATTCAAAGTTCCTATCCTCACATCCACTCTCTTAACCTTCCTCCTCTCCTCCTTCCTCCTGACATGCCTTCCTCCTCTCTTCCTCCTTCTTTGGCCGGCAGTAGCCCAATTTCCGCCAGCACCCTGTCGGCTAGCAGTGCTGGTGGCGGTCGTTGTTAACCCGGGCCTCGACCGATCCGGTTTGGAAATTTCTATTTTTGTCCGCATATTTAGTTTGGCAAAAATTTTTACGCCGGATGCCCTTCCTGACGCAACCCTCTCCATTTCCGGGCTTGGGACCGGCACAAAGACATGCACTAGTTTGTGCATCCCCTTGCGGCTGGATTCAGAAACTGCAGGTATAAAAACTAAAAACTGTAAAAGCTAAAAAACTCTCTTAGAATTCTCTCGCTAATGTTAGGGCAGAAATATTTAAGGCTATGGCTGTTAGTAACATTCTTCACATTAGCACTGTAATGTTAATGACAAATGTATTGATGCTGATGTGGCAAACTTATGTCTTGCTGCATATTTATAGATGCATTCTACAGTTTTTAACTATCATTTGTTCTTCACCGCAATAACTGCACACCAGTGTTAACCCTCATTGCCTAAATTTGGTCTTTCCCACCTGTAACAACCGGCTAATGGGGTTTATAGGCTTTAGGAAAGATTTTACGGTGTTAAAATTTCATTCACTGAAGGCTTGATGGTAACCAAGAGCCCTAGGCTTGTGTGATGGGCCAGCTATACCGTAAAAAATCACAGCGTCAGTTCTTCATCATCACTTGTTGACTGGGAGGCCTGAATACATTAAGGCCGTGAAAGTGCATCGTGGCTTTCAGAGGGAATGTTGAAAGCTATGCATCTTTGTAGATTCCTATGTTTTAATGGACCTGAGGGAATGGAATATACATGTACAGCACCTAAATAAAAGTCTAAATAGATTATTTATGCAAGAAACGATTGCCTTTATTTTCAAGGTAGTTGTGTGCATTGAGTAAACAAGGCTCATAAATATATACAGCATCGTGATTAAGGACTCAGATTTACAGCCTGAAGGTTGCTGATTCAAGTCCCCGGAGGGGCTCTGTTGCAGCCCCTGAATTGTTCTGGGATAATATTTAGCTGTACAAATGGGTAAACCTGAAAGTCACTTTGGAAACACAGTGTCAGATAAGCTGCGCAATAATAATAAACATAGTGTATTAGGGAAATAAATAAAGAACAGCAGCACAGAGCTATACTTACAGCCTGGAAAAGGCCAAAAAAAGCCCTTTAACTGCCCCACCATGGACTTCTGAATATCAGACAGCTTATGGGCTTAACCAAAAAGCAATTTACCTTTAGGCCTTCTGGGACCTGCAGAGGTTGTCTAGAAGGAGGTTGAATTGGACCCTAGCAGGCCACTCCCCAGCGTTCCCTGAATCCTATAAAAAGTACAGAAGATTATCAGGATGCTTAATTGGGCTGCAAAAATCGGTGCCGTTTTGTACGCACGCTACGCTCGCCACCCCTCGCCCCGGACCTCTTCGTTTCTTGTCCTTAATGTCCAGATAATGGGGCCAGGTGCTCGTGCGTCCGTCTCCACCGTTTCGCGGTAATGCAGCCTGTTATGTGGCAGAATGAAGCATCGCTCCCCACCACAACCGCTGGATCGATTCTGGTTTCGTGAGTGGATGAAAAATACCAGCTGCACCTCACTTCCCATTCAGGGATGTGCAAAGCTATTTATTATGTGTGTCCATGACTCCTGTTTTAATACACATGTGGAGGAGTTAAATTAGGTTCCTAATTGTGAAAGGAATTGACATTTCCTTGAGGTGGGTGGTTGTAGTACTGGGGGTGGGACAGGCAGCTCTTATGTAAAAGTACTACTGTAATGGACAACAAGGAGTAAAATTCCTTTCTCAGCCATTCCCCCCCCCCCCCCCCCCCGATAGATGGTAACTTTTCTCAGCCTCAGGCCTCCTTTCTTACCAGAGGCCTGGGTCTCTGAGGTTCCGCGCAGCGTCTTTGCTGTTCCTAGGATTCTGGTCTTCCGAACTGAGACCTGCATTGCCATTCCTGGGATCTGATGGAGCCGCCAGTGGAACTACCTTGGTTTTCAGCTTCCACATTCTCTCCAGTTCCTCTCTCAGTCCCTGGTGTTTCTCCAGTTTTTCATATTCCTTCTTTCACCACATCTGTCACCACTGTTGGCTGGTACCTGTTCAACTGTCTGGGTGTCCCCCCCACAGGATCTTGCCTCTGTTGTTCTCCTCCACTCTCTGTGTTTCGTCCCATTTCGACCTAGGAGTGTCCAAGCCCCATTGCATACAGGTGTTCCTGTATCAGATCCCTGCCTCTCAGAATTCACTGCCTCTGCTTGCATCCTGCAGCTTCTGGCCAATGATTCCACAGCACCAGGCTGCTTTACTGGAGCTTGTATTTCACACGGTTCAGTCACTTCTTTTTGCCCTACGGTTTACCCCCTCTCTGGTAATTGGGGTACATTCCATCTTTCACATTAACACTCCAGATGGTGCCTGTAGGCGGAAGGACCCCTACGGCCTCCCGTGTGAGGAGCGCTGCCCCCCGGCCCTCCCTCTTCCACCTCACGGTCCCAGCGGTTTCTTTTCCCACCATGAATTGACCCTGAAGATTAGCTTCACTGCTCACATGCCTCTCAGCACTGCTCCTTTCCCAGCTTCCTCCTGAGAAAAAATGTTTGCCTACGCGTGTGTGTGTGTGTGTGTGTGTGTGTAGCAGAGGAGACTATTTGGCTCCATGAGGTGCGTCAGTCGGCTGCACTCCAAAGACAATCTGATCGAAGAGCGATAACACGCCATGTCTGGCTCTCTTCCGCGTGCCGACCCGCAGCTGGACAACACCCCCTGTTTGCAGAGGTCGTTCCCGGTGTGCACCGTTATTAT
The DNA here is from genome assembly GCA_018136845.1 of Heterotis niloticus. NCBI lineage: Eukaryota > Metazoa > Chordata > Actinopteri > Osteoglossiformes > Osteoglossidae > Heterotis > Heterotis niloticus. The sequence continues at coordinate 11,977,007 of CM030901.1, read as the reverse complement.
TGCCGGTGCTTAGCCAACACCTCCGTCCAAAGCGAGCTGCCATTTTACCTACTTATGCAGCTGGTATTTTTTTAGCAGAGCCATTCAGATTGCATGCTCTGCTTAAAATAAAAAACACACGACCTTCAGGTTACAGGTGCATTCTTTTAAGGGTGTTGAAATCAAACGTGATATCCGGGATCCATGGGACCTTGAGGAATGTTGCTGGGGAACAACCAATGACCGTGTGTGAAGTTACGGTCCCATTTCTACTTTTTGATTTATCCTTCCCAGTTTGGGCTATTTTGTCCTTTCATGGAAGAAGCCCACTAACAAAGATAAACGATGCGCCTTCCTTTTTATGTTGTGGTTCTGCCTGGCAAAAAACTTTTATTTGGCCCATAAGCAGATGTGTTAAGGGATGCCGGCGATTCACTGGCGCCATCGCTTGCGTTCAGGTTAAAGCCATGTGAGCTCGCAGTCAACCCTTAATCTTGCTCTATAGAAGAGGACATTGACAGATGCAAGGCTGGGTGAACAATTGCATCTCCTGGATCTTTTAACTTTCAGATTTGATTTTTTGATTTGCAGCAGCTGCTGCAGGCAAACAATTCTCCCATCCTCTTCCCATCTTCAATCTAGATTCATATTATTATTGTTGTTTTTACATCTCTGCAGAATATTTTTTTTCACTTCTCTCCAGTTTTAATAGCCTAGATGATAAAGTTGGAATTAGAATGAAAACAGTATAATCTGAAAGTGCAGCTTGCAGCAGAGCACTTATCACACAGGGCCTTTCTCTCTTCTTATATAATGCAATGCTGTTGAACCCCGGCACTGTAGCCTGATGTTGATAGATGCGGGGGGTAACTGCAGCTTCCGTCTAACATTTGATTGGATTTTATTTCTCCATAGTTGCCTTTGCCCAGCACTTAAAGTGTTAGGGACCTTCTGAGGGTTGTGGTTGTTTTTTCCTCCTTTTTCAAATCCTTTTTTTTTTTTTTGTAAGATTGGAACTTATTTCTCTGGAACTTTGAGCATGTTGGGGGTCACGTAAGGCCACCGCTTTGAGTTTTATTGACTCAGAGAGCTGTTTTCATAGCTGTGTGTTTCACATGAGCTCCCTTTGGAGTTGATTTGACCCTCTGAGTTTTTTTGTCTCCCCTGTTTTTACTGTTTCGTTTTGTAGTGTTATACCAAGGAAAACACCCATATGGAGATGCCTGGTATGTACATGTCCATGTAATGTACACGTGAGTCACGGCTTGGTCCTGGTTAGCAAAAGAAACTTATAAATGCAAAGCAGCATTTTGGACAAAGGTGTCAGTTTAGAATAATAGCCCGCCAGTTTTATTACACTTGGCTTGAACAGCTTTGTCCTTTATGTATTGCAGCTTGACTGAACGCTCATTTGAAACTCAGGAAGCGTATGGTGTGGCCCTTGATTGTATTCCCTTCAAAACAGCCAAGTCCAAGTGAAACAGTTAAAGTGGCAAAGTCTTGTGGTTTTGGCTAAAATGTAATTAAAATTTTAGCGCCGACATCAAAGACGTGGCCCATTGAGAACACCTTTAGATGTCAGGCCAATGATTTACTGTAGTAAATTTAATCAAGGTGGTCAGTAGAAATATGTACTGTAGACCCCTTTGTGTGATGCAGGCCTCTGCTTCTGAACTGAATAATCCTTCCTAATTTCCTCAGGTGTGGCTTTGAATTCTTTCAGCCCCTTTTTTCCTCTGCTTTTAATGAAAATTCATTATCTTCTTCATTCTCAGTGCAGTCACAGATAGTCATCCTAATTGTCTGCAAAAGAGATAAGAGGTTTATTTATGTATTCATCAAATTTGGGACAATGAGGTATATACCTTTTTCTATTACCTCTAAATTGATTTTTAAAAAACCCCGTTTATCGTCTCAGCCGTGGGTAATGTTGTTCTGACAATTTGATTCCTCACAATCTGAAAATGATATTTTCTCTGAAAAGTGGCTTGAAAACTAACTTTTTTTTTTTTTTTTTTTTTGAGAGGGCAAAACATTGACTGGATGATTATAAATTCCTGAACTCATTTACCTACCTTTTAAACTTTTCATGCTCTTAACCTCTTTAACTAACCTATGTGGATTATTTGTCCCTGCAATAATGAAGCAGCATGGTCCTGAATGCAGAAAATGTAAAACAATACATTTATTTTTATATAGCAGCCTTTTTAGCACAGTTGCCGCAGGACGCTCAGTATAGAATAATGTAATAATGAAATAATAAAATAGTGCAGTTTGTGATCCTGTCTTACAGGAAAGTCACTATTCTATTCACTATTCCTGGGGGCAATAAGATCCAAATGCCTCTTGGTGATGAAAGCTGGGTTCCAAGCTGGGGTCCAAGGTGCGGCAACTATGGTGTTGGCCACCTTTGACTGCGTTGGCTTTATTAGATTTCATAAGCAGTTCAGCAAGCAGGTGGTCAGGGAATTCCTCTTTTATTTCATGCCATCTAATTTGGCTGGACTTGACAAGGTGACCCACGCGTGGACGGCCCTGTGTCCCAAATCCAGGGCACTGCACACTACTACTTCAGATGCTGAAAAGTTACCTTTACACAGGCACATCAGCTGGCATAACTCAATATTTTGAACTATGGGGCATCCTGGCATACAGTATGTCATTTTTATTTGTTGCATTTGTCAAAGGTTTGCCCCAAAGCATCTTTCAGTATGAGGTATTTTCATCTGAATGTTTACATTTTTTTCCATTTGAAAAAGTGGCAAGAACCCTTTTGTTTGTTGGAGTTACTTGGGTTGCAAATATGAATCTTACTTTTCACATTCAGAATGGAGGGTTGTGTCTACCCTACTGGCACCGGCTGTGTTCAGCATCTTCATGAAATGGCCGCATGCAAAATTGTGATTACTCTGGTCAAGACTTTTGTTATTATATATTGGTTTAACTGTTACATGCAAAATCATTTGAAACAAATACTTCACAACAAACATGCTTTAAATTTGAATTTGAACAGACATGGTGCGAAAAGCCTGCAACTATTTTTGCATAAAGCCACAGTCTTTGTTATTTTAAGAAATGCAGATAGGTGAAGTGGTTCACCTTCTCTGGTTGACTGCGATTGTACATTTCAGTTACAGAAGGTCCGTGTTCTCCCAATCCCTTATTTTAAACAAGAATCCAATTTATTTTTCAGTAATGGTGTTTGTGCATGGTTGTGTTCATTACCGAGTCTTCAGTCTGACCTTTTTCCTTCCAGCATTCACTCCTTCAAAGCAGAAAGCTGAAAAATAAGAGTGTGACATTGTCATGGTCTTGATCAGTAACATCTGTGTATAATCTCCATGCTGAATAATTATTGCACAAATGGAAACCAAGCATGGCTTCTGATCTATCAGCCTGGGCTCTGATCCTCATTTGGGGGCTGGGATACCATTTGTTCATGAAAGCGTGGACTTTCGTGGCTTTCATGCAGCGTCTGTTTTATGACAAAACTCCTTTTTTCTAGATATTCTGACGTATTTAGTAATACATTTCTGCAGGTTTTCCGGTGTCTCCCTGTCCGTCAATGACTGCGGTGAATACCAGTGTAATAATTATTAGTAGATGATGAAAACCATTGTTGTTAGAATCAATGAAGGTTTATTGGCTCGGTGACCTACGCCCAGTAACTGATAATGCAATAAAGCTCCAGCAGGCCTGCCTTGTCAGCTTGCGCTTTCCTTGGACAGCATACAAAGCATCTCAACTGGTTGACTTGTCTGCATTCATCCCTTCTGTTCAGTCCGCCTTGTTCTGTAGCTACATCAAAAGGCAAAGCAAAGAGCAAGTGGATTATAATGGTTCAAATGCAACCAGCCCTCAATTACTGTATACAGACACGGCCTTTGATACAGGTCAGCTCCTTTCATCGGCCCACCTCAGATTCTCTCTCCTGGACCTTTTGTTAAGATGACAACACCAGGCAGAAATGGTCTCTAGTTGTCGGCCTCATTGTCACTTGGTTAGAGCTTCCTTTTAATTCTCTTCTCGCTTTGTAATGCATTTCATTGATTTTTTTTTTTTTGAAAATAAATAATTAAAATAGTGAAAAGTCAAACATGCACTTTGCCATCCAGAGAGAGAGAGAGGATCTGAGATCTTTGTTTGGGAGATGAAAAAAGTGGCATCTCCCTCATCTCTAAAGATAGAGCATTAACATATCTATTGTTTGAAGGGAACAGACGATTTGAAGAAGAAGCAAAACAGCACAGCTGCTCTGCCCGAAACCAGTTGTTTTCTGCTGAAGAGAGCCCTAGCGCAAGGCTGTGGGCCACCCCCAGGAGGTGCTGGAATGCTCTCCTGTAAAGTTAGCAGGGGAAACATTTTTAAAACAGTCATACATTCACCCAGAGTCGCAAATTACAAACGCAATCACACATTTTGTGTTTGCACCCCTTCGCTCCTTTCAAGTTCACCCATCCTTTGAAGTTGCAGACAGGCGGGCGGCGATGCTTTTTAATACATCACCCTATAGTGGTTCCCATTTAGGCAACGGAAAAGGGCTCCTTACACATTTTCTGATGTTTCTTTTCCGTAATATCACAGGGTTTCATCAAGGAACGACTGAACTCTCCCCTTCCCGAAAGTGAAAATGTGAATTGAATGCATGAGGTTTTTCCCTGCTTTGTTCCTTATCAGCCTTATGGATTACAGGTGTTAATGTAAGCTGTTCAGCAAGATACCTTTAAAAAAACCGCATGTATTCATGCCCAGCCCCCAGTCTCCACCACCCAGCCCTCCGACTTGAGTTCTTTTTGCTGGTAAAATACGCATAGCGAGAATCCTTTGCGCTCCTTAGTGAATTACAGCTGGATTTGCCAGGCTTTTTTTAAAGCTCACGATTACCCTCGGAGTTTCCTTTCCAACACCTCAGGAAAAAAGCTCCATGCGTTTGTGCTTGAGCGTTATACCTGGCAGCAGGCAGGGATGGATAGGGCAACCTTCAGCTCCTGTTTTTCTCAGCGCTTTGCACTTTTCCTCTATGATTGTAACCGGCAGCAGCTGGTGGGTAAGGCAACCTTTAACTGGTGTTTTTCTCAGTGCACCACGATCCTCCTCCACCATCTCTCCAGGAACAGAAGATTCCTGTCAAAGCTGTTTTTCTGTTTTTGGTTTACAAATTCGTAATGATGCCTGATTTTTGGGCCAACAAAAAACTGCTGAACCAGCAGCGAAGGGAAATATTGCATTTACAGACAAGTGCTACACCTTGAGAAAGACGTGATGTCTCCCCCCTCCGTTTTAGGAACAAGTTGCTCAGCACTTTTTGTTTGACTGAAGGACAGAATGTGAGGTTGTGTAAACAGATGCTGGTCCATGCAGTATTTCATCTCGTCCTCACAACCCAGTTACCACCGGAGTACTTGGGCCAGGCTGTAAATCTCAGCTTTTCCTTAACTGCCTACCCTGTGTGTAGATACTGTGGCTTTGCATGAGTGTGTCCTTCAGTAGTGCGGCATAAACACCCCAAGTGCAGGTGCAGCTCTAACCACAGTGTTTGCTGCTGTTGTACTTCTTCTTCTTAAGTGCCTTCGGATCAGTATTGACTCTTATTGACCACATAGGTTGAGCATCATTATGTATGAGGGCTATATCTATTGTCATACATATTATGATACAATGCACATAAACCATGTAGAAGTATTATCATGTGGAGCCCAGGAGATGATGTGATATGCTCAGTATTTATGCATAGGCAGGGGTTAAACTGCATGGCGAAAATAAAGATTCAGTTTGTCACCTGCTAAACTTGTACTATCCACAGTTCTTTGGAACTATTAAAGAATCAGCCTGATACTTTGATAGAGACGGGAGTCTTGGAAATGTTTTACTTTGCAGATGAATTATTGAACGATTGAACAGGGCGGGCACATCTTGTTGCAAAGTTTTATTTTTTTCTTCCTCTAGAAATAGCATGCGCTCAGGAGACAGACAGTGGTATTCAAGTGCGACCGATTCAGAGCTATTAAATGTGCATGACAGGAGTTTCTTCCCGAGGCCACTTCCCTGTCTGCAGCTCCACCTCAGCAAGACACATGCAGTTTAAAAAAAGCAGAGGCGGCGATCATTGCAGCACCGCAACAAAAAGCCTTCGCACTTTCAGACGTTTGTTCTCGGTGTGGAAAACTCTTGCACGTTTTGTGGAACAGGTGGAACAGGTGTCACCGAGGTGTGGAGAGATTGTCAAAATTGTCAGTTTACAGCAGTTGCCATGCAAAAATGCAACATATTTGCACATAACCAAAGTACTATTTCTTGTTGCTGTTGTAAAATGCCATTGAGTTAACCACATGCGTATGTAAATAGAGCATTTCTGGAATCTTCTGTTGTGCACTTGAGACCTTAATGCTGAAACTGCAGTGATTGAGTCCATCCATCTGGTTGACGGTTGTCCTCCTTTTCTCATGCCTTCAGCTTTCCAAAATATGGAAGCACAATTCCCGTTCGGTTCTATTTATTGTGAATCAATTTCGATTTCTGTTGCTCATTGTTGACTGCTAAAATATGGAGGCAAGCTACGTTGGGGGTGAGCCCAAGAAAGGAGAACTGGCCAAGGCCCCAAAGACCGCAGATCTCCTCAAAATTTCTTTTCCTCCCTCATGTTCTGAGGACTGCTGCCCACATGTTTTTCACCATGCTCAACCCTCACTTTTCCCTCCTCCTGCCTCCCGTAGGACATGCAAGTGGACGCGGACCCCAATGCTGACATTTTCAGAAGCATCGATGGCAGCCGGCCGAAAAGCATCTCTGAGGAGACGGTGTTCTTGAAGCAGCGGCGTCACCAGCCACCCGGGTGTCTGACCCGGACCAGCGGCGATCTGAAGGCCGCAAGCGACAGCATCAGGTCAGTCCTCCATCTCACAAGAGGGTCGATTCGAGGAACAATAGGCACAACCGGTAAGACCGCCCCGGGGGTAATTAAATACATGCACGGCCAACGCCCCCCAACACAAACAATCCATATGCTGTCCCATTACAGCGATTCCAGGGACTCAAGACCTGGCAAAACACTGAGCATCAGCTCCCAAGTGCATGTTATACCTCATTGTTACCATGGGATGATCCATTTCAGATGCAAATCCATGGTAAACATTTTAGATGCATCTAATTACGCCGCTACAGTCTGTTATTGAGAATTCAGTGCCAAAAACTAATGACTGTACATCTAGGTATAAGTGCTGCTGAGAAGGCCGCTTCGTCTCCGAAACATTCCCAGCTTTTCGCCGCCTCGTCCCTATTGTTGTGTATGATTGAAATAAACGGAGGCTGTCGGAGCAAATATTCCACAATATCAGTCAGCGCGCATCTGTTTGCGGAGAGAGGGATTCCTCACAGAGTTCAGTGCTAGCGTGCCCTCCGGGATTTGGCGGGGTGCTGCTGCGGACATGGCATTGTGTCGTTCCTCAAACTGCACATCCCGCTACCCTGCAGGCTCTGCCCAGAGGCCAATGTGGAGAGGTGGAGCCGGCTTCTGGTGCTCCTTGAGGAGCTGTGGAGGTGGCTGGGTCTGAAAGACGAGGAACTGACCCAACGTACACCTGTCGGAGGGGATGCCTTGAGCCTGCTGCTGCAGCACAGCCACTGCACGGTCAGTTCTTGCTCACATTCCTCTCTAATGGACAATCATGGCTCGGACTCCTAAGAGAGTCCGACTGCCCGGTGAGCTGTGTTGTCCGACATTCTAAAGCAAAGATTCAGCGGGTCCGGTGGTAACGAAACCATTTACGGTTCCGGTAATATTATCGACCTCCTCAAGTGCAGCTGTTAATTTCTGTCCGCTGCAGAGGACATCTTTTTGAACTGCTTCTCCCAAACTGTATGACCTTCGGTGCTTTGTCCTAATGCACCTTATGGTGAACATTACATTGTTTTTAGATGGGACTTGGGCAGCGTCTTTGAAATCCCATATACATGTCTAAAAACAGTTTTCTGCTTGGTTCCGGAGGGTAATAGTATAAGGATTTATTTATTTTCTTGTTTATTCGGTATAATGTGTTTGTATTAATGGTCACAAAGAAGCCTAGGACTCTTGGATTGAGATGTGCTTTCCATTTGTCACACTTTCATCTTTTTTCCTGGATAGCATTTCTTTTTCCGTGGCGATGTTTTAATGGACAGGGCCCACTTAAGCCAAAGCGTAAAGAAAAAATAAGCACAACATTCTCTTGGTGTGGTTCCTGAGAGCAGATCAAGATAAGTGGCGTGTGTGCTCGTGCAGGCCAGGGTATCCACAGTGTGCTTAGATTCACGGATAAACCCCACGTGTGGGGCCGGGAGCGTGTGGGCTTACTGCGAGGCTATAAGCCTCTGAGCAGCACTGCAGATGTTCGCTCTGGGACAGCTGTCACCTCCAGCTGTGCTCTGCAACCCGCCCACCCCTGCATGGGTTCACACAGTGTGGTTTCTGTCTCTTCCGCTTGTTCGCTACAGTGCGTACGAGGTGACCGGGTCACAGGGTAGCCATGGGCCTCGAACCAACAACTTGCAGGCTGCTGGTCTAATTCTAATTCCCTGCAGACATCCTGCTTTCATGTGCTGGAATGATGTGCTTAACTTGATAATGGAGAATGGAAAGGCAACATAAATCAAGCTGTTGTTTCTGTCACATAAATACCATCGTTTCATGTTAAAATGCAGCCTTTCTGTCTACATGATATGGGTCTGAGTGAAGAATGGCATGTGCATTGAGATTGATCAATCTGCGGGAATGGAACTTTAATATTCATGGGGTCAACATACATCAGACAGGGAGAGGAGGGCAGGGTGAGCAGTGCTATGATGTTGAGGAATAATTTCAAAGCAGTGCCTTATCACACTTCCCAGCCAGCTTCACAGAGCGGAAGATTTCGAACCCCCCCCAGAGATTTTAATTTCCTTTCCATGTTGTAGTTTATTTAATACCTTTCCACGGCTTAACAAATGAACTAGGCCACTTGAAAGTGAAAGGATCAACTCTAGTTTAGAATCGGCCTTCCCGTAATAGATTGCCTTTGAATTTGCAGTTTTTAATATCAGCTCTCCACAAAACACCGTAGCCTTTTGAGAAAAAGTGACGTCTACCTGAACATTTGTTACCATGTTGGAAATTTCTGAGCTGGAGGCTGAACAGAATGAAATGAAATACTGCCGTGTCGACTTTAAATGATAAAGAATACTATTTAGAGAAACACAAGAAAGGATTTCGGCTGTGTTTATCGGACAGCTAAGACAGCGTGCGGCATACATCCGTAAGCAGGGGAGAAAAGAACGGAAAATTTAAGCCTTTCCTGGAAACAACACGCTTTCCGAGGTGCTGAGTCCCACACCATATTGTGAAAATGAATAATTGGCCGTAACATCTAGCATCATTCACACAAGAGCAGGCGTAACACAGCGCCGTCCATCTTGTTTTATAAATGGTACGTGACGTCGCCAGTCGACATTTATGAGCTTATTTATTTCAGCTAAGATGACTAAGAAGAGGAGCAAGAATATCGCGTGCTCTTCCAGCAGCGGTGCCAATTCTGAGAGCTGTTTTCTCCCGTGGCGCACAATTAAATGTGAGATTATTTAAAGCGCGTGGCATCTTGTACGTTGCTCCAGCACCTGTAAGATTAAAGTCATCAATCACCCACAAAGGTACCCGTGAGCACACGCGTTGGGTTTTGGTGTTTTTACCAGGACAGCACATGCGTCCAAAAAAAAAAAAGAGGTTTTTATGGGAAGCCATGGCATCGCTTGCAGCACCCCATCTCCTCTAGGGACGGTGCTCTCCCACCAGCTCCTCGCCTAATGAGCAGATGCCTTTATGTGACATTTTAATAGCAAAAAATGCCGTGGTTTACTGTATTAAAATACTCCACCTTGGCAGATAAGGAGCATCTTGTGTTAAGGGCGTTCCAAACTAATTCAGATATCACACAATCTGTTCTGTGAGAGAAGTGGAAATATATGTCAACAAGTTTTAGTACTTTAAATTATGTTTAAATAAGAGTAGACTTTTAAAAAGATCCTTAAAGGGAATATTCTTGAGAAAATGCATATAAATCTGTAAACTATAAAAGAGTTAAGCCCCTGTGGCTCTATGAACTCTGCACTGCCGGGTCAGCAAGTTCTCAATAAGATATGAGCTGCTATGCATATTTTTTAAGCCTCTTTTAGTCATGAATAAACACTTTGTCATTTTGACTTGAAGCGATAAAAGAGCAGTGTGTTCAGTACACCATATACCTGCCTGTTCCTAATTCAAGTTTTGTAGTTTTAAGTTATTCAGACTGGTTCAAGTATCACAGAAGAATGAAGACTAATTTCAAATATGTTTTGTCTCTTGCCACTCTTTCCCCAAAATTTTCTGTAGGTTTTTGTATTAAAAATTTTAATGAATTTAATAAGTGCTGCAGAATTAATCGTGCTCATATTTGTAATGAAAATATGGGTTCTTGTTGGATTTGGATTGGTCACATTGACCAAACTATTTCTTGTAAAATAAGTAGAACTCAAGTAGCAGAGCACCCAGAAAAACGTGGGAAGAATAGGCAAAGTTCTCACAGACTGAGCTGGATTCAAACCCAGCCCCCAATAGGCCAGAGCTGCTCGCCGCGCCACCGTGAAGCCCAAGAACACAAATGAGCTATGCAAAATTTCACAATTACACAAAATGTCAAGCAAATATCAGGTCATAAACTGTATGCAAAAATGTTATTTTCTGGACAAAGTACGCTGTTGCTGTTGTGTACGGTCAAGTTGACGTCAACTCATGGTGGCTCTATGGATTGTCACCCTGAATTGTGTTTGGTCTTTAGGCGAACGGCTAGTCTTTGACTCAGGGGGCTTCATAGCTGAAGTTATTGTACAAACCCACCACATTGCAGGTCCTCCTCTTTTGTCCTGGCTTTCAACTTTGCCACAGCCTGACGTTTCTTTCCAGCCATCTTTCTCTCCACACAGTCTGTCCAAAGTATGAATGTCAAAGCTTTGTCATCTAAGCCTCCCGAGGTTACTTAGGTTAGATCTCCTCCAAAAGCAATGCTGTCATTTTTCAACCCCCAATTACATAATTCAAAAGCATCAGTTTTGCTTCTGTCCTGACTGTCCACTGTCCAGCTTTGGCATCCATACACATCATTTGTATAGAGAAAAAATATCTAAGAGCTCATAAAAGAATTTGCATAAGAAAAGTTGCTTAAGTAAATTAACTTTACATAATATGAAGTTTTGTGATGTCTTTAATGCTCATGAATCCAGCATTTTCAATAAGGTGTTCATACTTGACAGCTACACGATACTCTAAATTGCCTGTATGTGTCACTTACTTCCGATCAATTGTATTCCCAGATCACAGTGACCATTTTCTTTAGACATTTATGACCTTGTTTTCATTATTTTGGTTGCGCTAATCTCCTTTTAACAGAAGAAGCAGTGTGAGACTTTTATGTTCAGACACCAGGTCTCTTTGGTGCCAGATAACCCGTCTACAATGGACACTTGTGGCTGGATTCAGCAGATTACGCCAGCGCTCTCAGGGCTTCACAATCCCAGCGCTGTACTCGCCCCGAAGATAAAAACAGGCACTTTCTGAGGCTCATTAAGGGAACCCGAAATATATCACAACGATTGATCGATCGTGTCAGTCTGACTGCTCAACAATGGAGCTGTCCAAACAGATCACCGAGGATACAGTGGGAAAGTGCTGGAAAGGGCTGCTCGGACAAATTGCAAAAATAATTCCTGGGAAGCGTCCACGCTTTGGGTGGTAGAAGGTGCCTGTGACATTTTTTGAGTGACGTTACTGGAGCAGGCAAATATACAGTAATTGATTCAGCTAAGTTCCATGATTTGAACCTGAATGGACAAATATGTCACCTTGATTATAATTTTTTTAAACTTACTTGCATATCCGTTTTGGCTGCAGATACATTTATGTAAGAAGGCAAAGTTATTATTTTTTTTATTAAAGAAATGGAAAATATTAATTCGAAATGGCTCAGTACAAATGAAAATAACAAGAATTATTTGAAAGGTTATGAGGCCTTTCAAGCAAAATCAAGTAATGTTTGTACAAAAAAAAATCAGTCTGAGTCCTAGTTGGACAGTTGCATAATCTCAGGCGTTGGCTGCAGGGTCCTATAAGGCCTGGAAGACCTGTTGGTTTCAGTCGTATCCCAGCAATTCATTTTAATACAAAACACTGTCATGTGAATTTTACACTTGTGAATAATTTATTAATTTGCCACTTTTGTCTGCAAGTAATAGTTACCTTTAAAACCCCTGAGAGGCTGTCTGAGGTTATGCTGAATCATTTCAGTTTTAGAACAAAACTCTTCACGGCTCATAACAAAAGCTTCGGTGTCTGTACCCCTCATAACATGTGGTTTGGTTTCCCACCCTTTATCTTATTAAACATGTGTGAGATATTTCTCTGCAAGTTTCATACAGTCACAGCTATTAGGGCTGAACTGCATTAATCTTAACTGTTCCTTGGGTTACTTGACCAGCAACCCTGTCTGCCATATTCAGGCCTTGAGGAGCAAGCTGTTGGACTGTGAACGTGTGATGATCAGCACACTGTACCAAACCTGCATGTTCCTCACTGACCAGTCCATTGAAGAGCCAAAAGACCTGGGGGAGAATTTGCAGACCATAGCAGGTAAGCAACCGAATTCTGCCCATTGCTGCTGTATTGCCTTTCATTTTATATTCAGTGTGTACCGCATCTGAAATGGCCTACAGTAAAACACAAGGAATAATTCATGTTTTTAAGTTACAGAAATGGAAAGAAAAAGGACAATACATCACCGCCACTTGCTATGTGGATAGGTGGAAGGTATCTGGGAATTTTACTGTCCTTAGGCATACAGGGGGAAATTTCAGCACTTTTCAGGCAGCTAAAGGTGTGGCTGCTAATGCCAGAAATGTAGGGCTGGACACAGCCTGCTGCCGTACGTGTGAAGGAGAAACTAAAGGGGGTCAGAAGCCTGAGGGAAAGAACACGTCTTACTTCCTAACTTCTGTATGAGATAAAGTGTGTTAGCTGTGCGGTCATCTGGAGAGCATTAAGGCTGGATTGGCAATGACTAAGCTGAAGAGATTAGGGGGGAAAATTAATAAAACTCAGCCCAAAACTTTGCTCATCGGTGAAATAGGGGTATTCCGCTTAAGAGCTCGAAATGAGGGCTAGACCATGAAATAGTCACACAAAGGCATGGCCTCGCTGACTTCAGCCTTTAGAATAAGTGCTTAAGTAAGTCTGTGGAGGCAGAACTGATCCTGAGATGTCGCTCACTACACTGGCATTGAGTAATTATTGGCTGCACTTCTATCTTCTGAATAAGAAGGGAACGCTTGAGGTCACGTGACATGGCTGATAAGAAGTCAGCCTCGTTTTAGCAACACCTTAACGTAGCTTTACTGGGCTAACCGCTCCTCCCATCTCCCATAACCCTAAGAGGCCCCTGTCGAGGTGCAGGCGTGGAAGGCAGCCACGGCCGTCCAGAAGCAGGCTGAGGAGGTCCTGGAGCGCTGGAAGCAGCTCAGCGCCCATGCAGGGAGCTGGCAGCAGCAGGTGGACGAAGCCCTGGAGAAACTGCAAGAGGACCAAACCTCCGTGGACCAGGAGGAGCTGGTGGAGCCAGGGGACCCGAGGGAAGGATGGAGGCCCGTGAGGGACATTTTCATTGACGCTCTACTTGACCAGATTGAGAGGACTGTCGTGAGTACTGAGCGTTGGTTTATATGAAGAAAAAACCTGGACAGAGTTGGCCACTCTATTCCAACAAATGTCTCTGATATGGGCTTAATCGTTGCGCTGCAGTTCATTATTTGTAAATTCACACAAATGGTTAATATTGATACAATTATGGACTTTGGCTGATAGAAATCTGCTAGAAATCACCTTTTAGAATTATAAGTGTTCACAATGTGGGTGGACATTAGTCTGGTCACATAATTCTCATACACTCGTCCTTTACATAATGGGATCCTGGGTACGATGAGAAAGCAGTTCAACAGAAGATATACAGTCAGCTTTCCAGATGCGTGCCCTGGAAATTGCGCACTGTGAACATACGTTTGCCGTACAAAATAATGGCTAGTGCCACAGATGCGTTCCATGAGTGTGCAAGCAGCAACACGTGCACCTAATTCAGGAGTTAGAAGCAGCAGAGCACATGGAGGGAACCCACGCCGACACGGGGAGAACAAAACTCCACACAGACTGAGCTGGACTCAAACTCGCACCCAACCAGCCCAGGAGCTGTGAGGCAGCAGCGAAACTCGCTAAGCCTTGCTGTACAGAAACTTTTTCTTCTGGATGTAGCGCTCGCCGTTTTGAAATCATTCGTCAAAAAACATGTAAATCTGAGGTGACCGTAGCCTTTTCCTTATAAAATGGGTATTTTATTACATGCAAGAGCATTTTTGCTAACTGACGGGTTCTTTCACAGTGAGGATTTTAATCTGCAGGACATTTCTGTTTGTATCAGATGTTTGGGGGCAAAGACACAAACATGCTGTCTCAAACTCAGCTTCAAGGTTATTTTCTGGCTGTTGGCTGTTGGCTGAGTAAATATACTCTTTGAACTTCCGAATTACCCTGCTAGTTACTGCTGGGTAGACAAAGCCTTACTCTTGGGTTCAAAGCAGGACATTTTAGTAACTCTGCACTCATGCAATCGTGTGCTTTGCAGAGTGAAAGAAATTGGCAGGTTCCTTGTGACATTAATTTTCTTGTATCACAAAAATCGTTGAGCAAAATTGTCAAAACTTTGCCTCAAAGATAAATTCAATTTTCGTCCATGTTCCGTTTAAGAAATAATGGAAATTTGAGCAACTCGGAACAAGAATTTGCCAAACAAGGCGACTTCATGGGATGAATGATCTGCATGATGTCAGGGATGAGTGTATCAACATCCGCTGTAATTATTAGATGCAGACTTTGCTCAGCTTCTCAATTAATACAAGCTTTGTGTCCATGGACAACGGCTCCCGTGAGAACAGGTCTCGACGGAGGAGCTGGCACCCCCGAAATCCGACGTGACGCTTTCAAATGACTTCACCGGCAACCTGTCGCCTCTCAACCTTCCGGCATCGACCACATCCAGCCCCGGTGATCTGAGCGCGCAACGGAAGCTTGCACAGGTGGAAGAGCTCGTCTTCTGTTACGTTTGTGCCGTCAAAGTAGTCGGCCGACTGGATTCGCTTCTGAACCCTGAGTGATTTTTGAAAAGGCTGCCACCATAAACCAGAGGAGCACTCAGCCTCCCGTGGGACCTTTATATTCTAATGGAGTCTTTGTTTCCGCATTTCTGCATTTATTCCCCTCTGTTTGTCCCCGCCTTGATTTTAAAAGGAAAGAACCGGCTGTTTTAAATTCCCTTTAAATTGCCCCATACAGCTGGCTTTGGCTGGCATTGCTAATGAAAGGCTTTGCCATCTTTGAGTGTCCTTGCATTGTCTCCTCATGGCGGTATGACTGTGGCGCTCCTTCGGGAGGCTGGTAGGCAGGTTTATCGAGTGCCGCCATTGATTACCGCTTCTGGAGGAGGCTGATAATTAAACCCCCCCCCCCCCCGAGGCCTATTTACACCGAACCATCCAGGGATTTGTTCCTCTGGATTCCTCCTATCCTTGGCCGTAAAACACCCATCAAAACAAAACCACGTTGGGGATTTCATTAGAGTTCTGTGGTTCCAAAGCCAGCTGCAGAGTCTGAAGGACTGGCCTGCGACCTCATCATCGCTGCGGTTGATATCGGAGCAAATGAGGAGGGGGTCCAGTCGTGCAGCCCTGTAATGACTGCGCAGGTCCTTGTTTTGGAGAGCCAATTACTGGAACAATGTAGTGGGCCGGGGATGTGCTGACCCGACTTCCAGTGTAGCGGAAGAGCGAGTTTATGCTCTTCTTGTCTCTGCTACATAGTTGGTTTAATTAGGGAATGGGCTTCCTGTTGTCTCACTCCGCCATTACAGCACTGTTATGTGGCCCGGGTGAATAATGTAAATGGGCTGCACTCTTAAGTTGCAGAATGAAACAGACCTTAAATGACAACAGGGAATATTGAATATGAAAATGCTTCTCTAGCACATTCAGAAGATGTTGCTGCATTTAGCGCCCCATCCAGGGAATACCCTGCTTCTCAGCTTAAGCTTTCAGGATAGGGTCTGGACCACAGTTACCCTGCATTAGCACAGTCAGTGGGTAAGGGCATCGATTTGCACACTTTATAGTCTTTGTTGTCCACAGGTCGCAGTGGGGGATCAGCTCAGGTCCCGCTTGGATGCTGGACCCTTATCTCAGCACTTCCTTTCCAGTAAGGCTATCCTTCCCCTTTCTGCAACTTCCTGTTTATGCCATAATTTGGGCTGCTTTATTTATTCTTATTTTTGGTCCAAGGATCTAGCTTTCCCCGAAGCGAGTTTTTAAGTACAAATTTAATTTTTGCTACACATTTAATAATTAAACTTCCCCTGCTTCACTTTACGATGAAGTGATCATTAAGTTAGCTGACAGCTCCTTTTTTGCCTTCAATTTTTTTGGTTTTAAGCAACGCGCAGATGTTATCGCAGGACACTTTATAGTGTTTTGACCTAATATTTCCACAGATTTGACACAGACAGTGGGCCGTAATCTTATTTGCATAATCCTATTATTGCCGGGGGGATGTAAGATAGCTTTGCCCTGAGCTCTAGCGAAACTTCAGATGTTTGTTCTCCTCTCTTCTGTGGAAATGATACTGATATATGAGACTCAGGAAAGGAACTAGTAAACCTGCAGTCACGAATTTTGAGCTCATCGTATTGCTGTGGCTGTAGCAGCCAGCACAGGTTACTCCCCACCGTGAGTTTGGTATTGAATCCTGGCGCCTTCCTTTGATCCCCCTCTGCAGACGCGTCTAAGTCTATTCAAAAACCGTGTGGTGCCAAAAACATCTGCGGCATTAAAAGCTTGAAACCAATTACAATCTCAAACATGTATTCCGCCAACCGAGCAGTCAGCTTTACCAGGCCGTATTATTTGGATAGATGGTTCCAGCCAAATCATGCAGAATAATATGTCCGCGGTTATCCTTTTCCCTTCACAACCGTTTCCTCTTCCTTTCTCCCCAGGTTCTGTGCAGCTGCCTTGGCAGAGAGCGATCTCCCACAATAAGGTCCCTTATTACATCAAGTGAGTCATTTTTGCCTCTCCTTAGCAAGGCTGTTGAAATGTGGCTAAAAGAGGCCAGACAGGACAATAAACTGTGGAGGGAGATTTACAGCTTGATGCCTGATACCGGGGTGAGGAAAGTCAGACAGGCTCTAGTCCAAAGCTGCCCAAATCCGCCTGCTGACAGTCCCAGTCCAGACTAGACTGTTCCACCTCTGCTGACTCTTGTGGTTCAACTATCGTAATGTAGGAAACACGGTTGTGAAGAGACAGTTTTATGTAACATTTAATTTTACTGAACAAATGATTTAGACAATCAAAGCTAACAATAAGATGCTATGTACATTTGTACAGTACCTTGCCCAGAAAAATGTTCTCAAGCCAAAAGTGCAAACTCTGTCTCTGGAAGTCTTTCACAAAGAGCTTTAAGGTGGTGGTCCACTTTTTTAATTGAAAAATCACTCTTACAAAAATGCTTGATTATTTAAAATCTGACTGCTATCTATCTATCTATCTATCTATCTATCTATCTATCTATCTATCTATATGCTTGCCTGCCTGTCTGTCTGTCCATCGCTCTGTCAGTCATCTCTATTTGTGTTTGTGTTTATTTGTGGGGTAGCCACATTTTGCATAATTCATTCAGTGCTAAAAATACATTAGCAATCCTTGAGTAATGTTTAAAAATTTCACAGTCTTTGCCAATGGGAAGAAACAGCAACACTCGTCATATTTATGCATTCATTCTATTTCTAAAGCTTTCAGTCTATTCCAGTATGCAAGCAGTTATAAGGCAAATTTGTAAAGACCTATTGTCTATAGATCAGAGACACCTTCATCTAGCATAATGGGAGGTGTGTGTTTGCCAAATTCCTCCCATTAATGATATCAACATTTAATGCTTAGGTCTGCATTACACCGCAGCCTCCCTACACGCACTCAGAGCAACACTTACGCTCAACTGGGGCCACAAGGACCAAAATAAGTCACAGAATCCCATCGGAATCTGGAATGCGGCTTCATTTTCTTTACTTGACCGGGGTTTTGTGCCCTGTTGGTACCATAGCTCTGACAAGTACAGAGGTCTACACTGAAGGTCCCTCCATGGGTCAGCCAGCCAGACCAGTTACTCTGGAACAGCTCCAGGGTCAGGTTTCGAAGTTAGAGAACTCGAAGACTAAAGGTTACAACTGTTTCCTTGCCCTTGAAAGGGCCCAGATTTGAATTCCCCTTCCTGTCGTAGCACTCCTGATCAAGGCACTTACTGGCAATGTATGGCATAAAAATGATCCAGCTGTATAAATGAGTCGGTAGTTTAGTAAAATGCAAACCTAGCATTGCAACTCACCTTGGGTGAAGGCATTAGTTAAATATTTCTTAAAACAAATAAACAAACAGCAGTAATGATAACCCATGCTGAGATGGGCAGTGTATAAGCAGCCGAGCAAAGGATCTTACCTGGTACCTTCACGTGGGTGGGCATCCCAGAACACCCAAACGGAGGTAAACCGAATTCTGCCCAGGCTCCTCTGGACCGAGCGTATGTGGAACGCACCAAGCGTTCGTGCGTGGGCTGAAGTTTGTATCATTTCCATGATGGAACCAGCATGAAATCTTGCAGTAACTGCAATTTAGGACTGCTCTCCTTAATGATATTTGTTAAGATCTAAATGCACTTCAGTGGGCAGGTGATTCAAGACCAGCATTTAAAAGTTACATAAATCACTTAGGGTAAAAGCATCTATGAGGCAAATATAATTAAAAACATATATATTGACTTTTTCCACTGAATGTTGCAGGAGGATGTTTACAAAGGGTAACAGAATGGCTGTGGAAGAGTTATTGTCCCTTTCAGACTCACATCCAGAAGGCCATTTGCTGCACCGCTGAAGAGGAAGCTGTGTATGAAACTCTCACTGCAATTCGCAGTGGATCTAAAAAACATGGCAAACAGCAATAACAATAATAATAATTTATAACATTTGCTTCCCTCTGACCAGAACAAACAGGGCTGCTGCCGTCTGTAAAGGATGTTTCCAGCCCAGGGTTCGGCATTTGATGTTTTTTCTGCACATTTGAGATCGTACAGATCAAACAGTGCTGCAGTCATCTTACAGGACAGAACCGTTAATAAGCTCCACTTTATATACTGAAATTGATGTCTCACGTAGTTCTCGACCACCTAAATGTATTTCAGAACTCATTAGCTTTTTTCAATAAAACTCCCAGCCGAACGAAGCTCTGATAAATATTGATGAACACCTGCTTAAATTTGCTGAGGCTTTTGTATTGCATGTTATCAGCATCATTAGCCTTGAGTCTGGTGCTATTAAATGGCAATTGGGAGCAGACTGCTTAGGAGTTTTTTCCTTGCTTATTTTTCTTGCTGATCATAAAGATGAACAAAAAGTTCCATGAGATAATTAAGAAAAGCAAGTGGCAACTGGCGGGAGCTAAACATATAGGCTAAGTATTCGCATTCTTTGCCTTGCCGAAAGTGAATTTGAATGTCTAGCCGAAAATGAAGCACAAAACGATACACGGTGCAAGACACACACAACGGATTTGTTGGCAAGGAGACAGAAACGGGGCATCTAATTGCTACTAATATGATCCTCGCCGTTTCTAATGGCAGCAACGCGAACAGAAAATATTTTCTGAGCAAATGGCTGCTCGCGTGATCAAATTATGCATTTTCTGAAGAGCACAGACTTGCGCTGGATGTTTGTTTGCTTGTTTGCTCACTGTGGAATGAAACATAGGGTCCCCACACTCTGAGATGTACGCTGGGCAGCAGCATCTGCAGCGGCTCAGGTCACAGGCACAAAATATGGACTGAATTTGCAGAGGCGCAGATGTACAATTAAGGAAACAACAGGAAAAAGCACGCTTTCATATTGCAGACAGAGCGAAGAACGGTACTTGTGATGGATTGATTCATTAAATGTGTCAATGACATGGAAAATGCCTCGTGCTAGGATTATGAAACGGCTTCTCACGCAAGCAACTGCTTTTTCAGACTAACTCATCGCTGAGCTGTGGCACCGTTTCTGCTATAGGAAATTATGAAAAATGAAAATATGATTTTTCATTTCAGCCATGAGACGCAAACCACCTGCTGGGACCATCCAAAAATGACTGAGCTGTTTCATTCGCTCGGTATGTTTCACCCACTGCTACCTTTTATACTTAAACTCTGTAATACACCCTACTGTCCCCCCAACCAAATAAATAAATAAATAAAGTAAAAAACCACAGTACCATCGCATGGTCTTCCCATAATGTTATATAAGCTGTACCTGACAGAAGTATAATCGAGATGAACTATGGTCTTACATACTGTTAGCACTGTGTTCCTCATTATTATAACATCTTATATCTCCTTGTTCCTCAAATGTGCTCTCTAATGGATCTGTGGAGAAGCGCACACCCTGACTGATGCCTTTTAATGCGTCTTCCTCCTTCCTCCCCTGTTGGCACCAGCGGACCTGAACAGCGTGCGGTTCTCTGCTTATCGAACAGCCATGAAGGTCCGCCGGCTACAGAAAGCATTATGCCGTGAGTGGCTGCCAATGCCCTTCATGCTGCTCCCACATACAACACATCCTCTTGCTCCCAGTATGTCCAGTTCCTTGGCCTGACCCTCTAGGCTTGAGTGCTAACCTGCGTGAAGTGGCCTGGTTGCAGCTGTGCGCAGGGGTGGATTTAGACTTTCTTGAAGCCTATCCAGAGGTTCGGGTGACCCTGCAACCCCACCGCCCCCATCCTCACCTACAAAACTAGCCTTGTGTTGTTTTTTTTTTTTTTTTTTCCGCTACTGCTAAGGTTATATAACTCATTTAATTCGGGAGATATTCGGTGTGTTCGTAGAAGAGAGTGGACGCTTGCCGTTTCCACGGAAGCATCACTCCAGTAGCTTTGCATGCTAGTGAGAAAGGAATGATATTTTAATCTATACTGTACACAAGAGGGCTGGTATGATGGTCGCACAAGGACAAACACACGCAGCATGTGCAGCCACAGATGCCTTATCTGCTGTCCTTCTGCAGGTGTGGAGATGGCCACTGCCTCTGAGGAGCCTCCCTTTTCCCATCGGGGCTCAGATGTTCCACAGAGGCAGGAATGAGCAAAGGGACTTCTTCTTCTGATAGACTGAGATCATAAGTGAGAGAATAGGTGTTGGTTCAATTTAAAAACCCCTGCAGTCTAATTTACCCCAACAAAAACACCTGAGTGAAGGCTGCTTTTCTGCTCCTAAAATGAGCTTATAAAGCGGCCTTTTTTGTCTTTTGTGAACAGAATAGTTTTGTCCTTGTGATAACATATTAACCAGTGTCAAGTTTAACTTCAACAAGCTGGATAATTTTAAAGCCCTGCCTAAATGCAATGACTCTTAAGATTTGAGTGTGTTTTTCTACATGTGCCCCTGCAAATCTGATAGATCTGAACTGCTGAACATCAGCTGAAAAGCACTTTGCAGGCCTCACCATGTCCATTTAGCAAGAAAGATAATCCATTGATAATCCATCCAGAAATTGTAAAGGCATCCAAAGCAGCTGAAACAGGATGAAATGGATGGAAAAGTCTGCTAACAGCATTATACCTTTATAGTAGAATTTTTAATTGACTAATAGCTCGACTAGAGTTTAAGATGCGTTCTTGAGAAATGGAGCTGAATGAAATGAGGGCCCATTAATACAAGGGTTTTGCATACGTAGAGCTTAAAAACAGCACGTGTGCAGCATAATGCAACCTAGCTATTGTATAAATAAAAAATATAACATGCCATGCAATGTGTTTTGAAGTATTTACTTTTTTGTAAATATAGTAAATTATAATGGTGTATTATTCGGAGGGCTAAAGTAAAAGAATGCTATGGCAGAACAGCGCTGTAGGAGGTAGAGCTGATAGCGGCGTTACTGTGTATTAGGGTGCATGTTGTCTGTTTAGCACAGTACAAAGGACCGCATGTTAGAAAAGCACGTAACTGCTAACAAGAAGAGTGGCTAAAGTCCAAAACCCATTTAAAAAGTAAAGATTAACATTTTGTTCTGTCTGATGACTATTTGAAGTACCAGCTTTAATGGCCTCACAGTATAAAGTTTGTTCATAACGGCTTGTGATAAATTGCCTTGCATGGAATGGATATGTAATAGAAGTTTTGCATTTTACATTCCTAAGTACAAATCACTCACTGATATCATGAAGTCTTCAGATGTAATGATGTGGATGCAGAACTGTGCACTACCTTTTAGTATAAAACCCAGCATAAGATGATCTGGAGAAACATGCCAGCTAAATAACAGATAACAATAAGGTTGACGTGGTAATCTTTAAAGGTAAAATAAGCATGTTTCATGCACGTTTAACAACTTCAGGATTCCATCATCTTTATTCTGAGTTGTGTATTTGTGTTTTTTGTAAATCATTTTTGTATGGGGAGTTGACCTGAGGTAAAGAGTCCTTGGCTGGGTCCCTGCCGAAAGAAGAACGCGCTTAATTCAAATCATGTTCTTTCCAGCTTGTTTGCCGTAAGGCCCAAGGGGATGGATATGAGCCTCGACTCGTGGATTTATTAATGATGGCTCTCCTATTAAGGGCTAAATAAGAAAAACAGGTTTCAATGTGTGCAAAACGCTCACCTTAAAATGTCGCCAGTTGCCAGTCTTTTTTACGCTATTTAACATCAGACCACAGCAGGATGGGATACGCTGACAACTTGTCTTCAGTGAATAAGGCTGATGGGATGTAACAAAGGCTTTTACAAATGTTTTGAAGTGCAGCAATAAGCATTTTACACATTTAACATTTAGAATACCTTATAGTTTGTTGGGTTTGTGATAATAATTCAAATTTCTCAGGAAAATAATACCTGGCTGTATACTTGGGAAGCAGTATTGTAGCAGGGTAAGCGGGTGCCTCACAGCTCTTGGGGTGCTTACTTGATGTGGGGTTCAGCTCAGGTGTGTGTGTGTGGAGTTTGCACCCCTCTGAGGGAAAAATATGCTGGAAGACAGCAATGGCAAACCACTTCCCTTCCTTCTTGGGTTGAAAACCATACCTGTGGGTGCCCAGCAGTCAGCGGTGACTTGATGGCACTTTCCGAATATGTGGGAAAATAGTTATACCACAAGTAATGTAGTATAAAAAACTTTAAGTTAATTTGCAGAAAAGTGTGAGCTAAATAATGGGAGTGAAGGTGAAGATATTTTTCAAATTTTTGGTGGCTCAGCAGGTAGTAGTGTAGTAGTTCAGCACCATCTCCTTGCATTTATATCCCACATTGTGCTGCACTGGTTGTAGGAGATGCTTAGCCTGAATTGATACAGTAAAATTTACCTCGGTGTGTGGAAGGGTAAACCACTGTAGGTAGCATGGTGTACAAACCTAACATTGTAAGCTGCTTTGGAGAAAAGTGCCAGCTGCATGAACAAATAATGATGAAATAAATGACTGAAAGCAGGTGGAACAGAGAAGCTATATAGTTAGAGTCCAAAAGATATTCATGCCCAGAAGAGATGTGATCGCTCAAGCTGTGCTTTCGCGAAGCCATTGTCAGCGTTTTGGGTCGGCACTTGAGGATTTCATGCAGACAACAAAGAGTGTAGAAATACTAAGAACCTGCAATTTGCTGGGAAAAATCTAGATCAGCTTGTACTTCATGGTCATTCTATAGCCCACGACAGAAGAACAAATTAGGGGAAATTTGATCCAGAATTCTTAATGTGTTAAAGCCAGAAATACTGAAATGGAAATAAGCCCAGAGTTAAAATCCGGAGCCCAGAATTTTGTTTGGCAGGTTTAATCGGTTAAATGGTGTACATGAGCACGGATCCGTTAAACAAAGCATTAAATGAAATTGTGACCGTATTATAGTTTGGGGTGCGGTGGGAATGACTCAGCATAAAACCAGGCTCGTTTCTTCAAATTGGGCAGCGGGACGTTTCTCACAAGGGGATATGAAATATTGATGTACTGGGCTGCTCTCGAAATTCATTACATGCTTAACCAGCAGACAAGGTGACAAACCCGGACGGAGCAAAGAGGAACCTTCCCACATATTACACGGCATCCGCCACATTGCACGTAACCGGGTACCATTATTAAACGGGGAGCTGTTTTAAAAACACCACGACCTCAGATAGATTCCTCTTCACATTTCTGGTGTTTGATGAAGGCATTCGCTATAAACTCCGGTAGCGGCCGCCTCCGGGTGCTCTACTGCAGAGCCCTGCTGTTGGCTCAGGCTCACTCCTCTGAGAGTTTATTAGTGTACAAATCTGCATTTGGGTTCTCCATCAGATCCAGGTCATGGGTGCGGAAGCGATTGCCGTGTCAATTAACATTCTTCATTCCCATCAGAAAGCCAGGCAGGCAACCTTATCGCTTTAATATGAGCGGAATGGCTGGCGAAGGCACTTTTCATTGAAGAGCGCTGGTCAAAACCCAGATCACATCTGCGCGCCTTTGCATTTGCATACCTGTCGGATCAACAGTAATTACCTGGGATTATTAATGAAGACACAAATTGCTGGGGTGTAAACATGGGGGGTGCGCTGGGGTCTGCGTATTTTTGCTACTACTCATTGTATTGTTAGTTACTCTCCTCAGGGGTTCCATTGCTGCTTTGGCCTTTGCTTTTGGCATTTATTATACCATTACAGTCATAAAAGTTCTACTTTTATTATTATTATTATTATTATTATTATTATTATTATTATATAGCAAATAATGTGGTGGTTACAGCAGCCGAGGGACCCAGGGTTGAATCCCACCTCCTACTGTAGCCTAGTGCCCTTGAGCAAGATACTTGGACCAGGAAAAAAAACGGCACATCTGTGTAAATGGGTAAATAAGTTTTGGAGAAAAGGATCAGCAAGATGAATAGATGTGGATGTATTGTGCTCAGCAAAGCAGGGGAAACAACAGTGGTTGACAAAGGACACTGACAGTCCTCAGGGTTTCAGGTTAAACTCCTATTAGCAGTGTAGCAACTTTGTCTTGCGGATACTTTGCCCCCCCACTAAGTACCGTATATATTACGAGAAGAAGGTCCTCAATTTATGATGGTTGAAAACGCATTTAATTCACCCAACCTACTGTCACGGCTGTGGTCGCTTCAGCAACGGAATGTAGGCAGTTTCTCCGCCCCTGTTTTCAGACTGAGCACCGATTGGTGACTGATTTCCGTGCGAACCAATCGTGGATGGGATTTAGTTTCTATCCAGACTTCCTGTTAGCGCTCAGTTTCCGCTGCCTCTTGTGAACGCTCCTGCAACCACCGTCTTGCTAAGATCTTGTATTTTGTTTATTTTGTTTTGTGAGAGAAATTCTTGAAGTTGGGCTTTTGGTGCATGTTTCTGTTATGTTGGGGGTGTTAATCGGTGGTGTAGTGAATGTTTTATGACCATGTTATTCAGTATATTGCGCTTACTGCTATAAACCATTGGGACTTCTGCCTTGCTGGAATGTTAGGTACTTAAGAAGGTTCCCTGGAAAAACAAAAGAGGGTACTTAAAGAAGGGAAACGTAAACTACAGACAAGGCAAAGATGAAAGGGTCAAGGAAATGGTCAATTTAGACCCAGGCCAGACCCTGGTGGTGTGTAAAGGAGTAATAAAACCAAAACTCCCTGAACTGAGGCACCTAAACCAGGAGTTACTCCACCACACTTAGGATGGGAAAATGATTCCTTATAACAACAATGTTTAAAGTCACACTAACAAAGAAGCAGATGTGGGAAACACCTGAAAGGGGTGTATACCTTGCGAGCTGCTGTATAAATGATCCCTGTATCCTTTGTTCGGAGAGACTCTCTTTCCGAAGAGGCTCTCCCGCACCGGTGTGTATTTCTATAGAAAATAAAGTGTAACTCTCTCTACACCCAAACTGTTACTTTATTTTTTCTTCCACAGATTATTTTCAGTTGTGGCATGTTCTGTTTTCGTTTACTGCCATTCGTTAATGTTTAGCGCTAGCAGCAACACTCTTTGTCGGAAACAACACTCACTACTACTACTACTAATAATAATAATAATAATAATAATAATAATCATCATCATCATCATCCTTGTATGTAGAAAAACTGCAGGGGGCACAAGCTGTTAACTTTCTATCAGTCATGTCACGTCCCTAACAGGGAAAAAAAAAACTAATTTTAGACTACAGATTTCAAAAGGACCAGACAGAGAAATGCAAGTGTTCCTCAATTTCACATATTTATTCATTACATTATTTGTTTGTCTGGCAAACCCCCTCTGCCCAGAATGACTTACACTTCTTACAATGATACATTCACAGGGCACCTGGCCGCCGCGCTCTCCCCAAAATGATTGAATTTATATGTGAGGGCTGCCGCGGCACCATCTCGAGTCGATTAACTTTTCATTTTCCGCACGCTGTTTTGATTTTAATGCAAGGCAATGGCACCCATTCGGGCAGTCAAAGGCCATGTAGCGGCACACATCCAGTTCAGCTCAGACAGACTCATAACAACTCGCTTTCAGTTAAAATCGTTGGTTCATTGAGCCACAATGACTGTTCTCCACTAACTGTTCAACAAAGACGTTCAGGTTGCATTCAGAAATACACTGGAGGTGTAAGTACATTTTTACCATGCACTGACTGTACAGTACATTGATTCTCCCCTGGCCAAGACCTTGCTATCTGAGATATAATCTATACAGTAAGTAATTCAGTGTTGCGGGGTGTGGAGTCATACCGTGCAACAATGAATGTGGTCTGGAGCATCACTCATTCACACCTATTCCTCAGGAAATCTTTCTTTCCTTTAAAAAAAGAAAGAAAGGCATGGAGGCTTCAACCAACATGATTGTGTGTTACCTTTCAGTGGACCTTCTGGAGCTGAGCGTGGCCCAGAGCATCTTTGAACGGCACGAGCTGACCAACGACAAACTGCTGGACATTCCTCGAGTCATCAGCTGTCTAAGCAGCATGTACCATGGTCTGGGAAGCAGGCACAAGGAGCTGGTTGACATCCCGCTGTGTGTGGATCTGTGCCTCAACTGGCTTCTCAATGTCTATGACATGTATGTATTCACTAGTCAAACAGACTCCTCGTGAGGTTTGGTCCTGATTTACTTTAGATTTACGGAACCTGTGAAAGGTCTAAGTGTATGTGGGCAATCTGGGCAGTACCAAAATTGAACTTTCTAGACTGGAGTCAAAGTTAAGCAACCCACAGGTTTCTGGAAAGCTTTGCAGAAGAGCCAGGAAGATACCATGGCTCTTGGTTCAAATCCCACCTCCTGCTGTTATACTCACCCTGACTTGCTCCGGTGAACATCGCACTGCTTTATAAATTGGTAAATAATTGCGCGGAGTTTAACATTGAAAGACGCTTTGGAGAAAAGATTTGGCTAAAGGAATACATTTTCTTTATCAAACTTGCACACCGACTGTGTTGTGAACAGAAAGTGGTTGCAAGGAACTGTGCTCAAACTTTTCACTGATACAGTATTTTGGGACAAGGTAACAAGGTTTACATTCTCAGTGCTTGATGTGGGAAATTCTCCAGAAATTGTTTTAAGAACAACCGGGGTCCTCAGGTGGAAAATGACTACCTTCCAAAGAAGCCCTGCAGTGTTCCGAGCACCTTTGTGAAGTAGATCCTTTGTGACTGCAGCCGGTGGCAGGTCCAAGCTTTTCCCTAAATGAAAGTCGTAGCACGGTGGGTGAATACAGCTGCCCATTTAGTGCGCAGCAGTGATGGCAATGGAGCAAACCAATGCTTTTGCTGTGTTTCGCTGCAGTGGCCGAAGTGGGATGGTCCAAGCGCTCTCAATGAAGATTGGATTACTTTCCCTCTCCAAGGGCCACCTGGAAGAAAAATATGAATGTAAGTATAGTTGCACCTCCCCTGCCACACAACTTGTTCCTTCCTCTCTGCTGACCTCCTGGATATTCCTGAATCCCTCTCATTTCCTTGTGAGAATGTGCTTTCGTACCATTTTGAAGGCAGGAACTTGAAAATCCCATGATTACATTTTGTTGGAATCTGCATGAGGAATTTGTTTCTGCTTGTGTCAGTGGAAAAAGAAATGTCACAAAGGTTTGCAATTCCCATCTTTGACTGCATGTCTATATCACATCTATGATGTAGGTTTAGGTAGCAAAATGGCAAATGAAACATTCAGCAGCAACTGCTTTAAATTAAATTATGCAGATATAGAAATCCTGTTTTCTTCTGTTGCTTCTGGGCGATTAGAAGCGACGCGGCACCCCTGGTAGTCTGCAAAGTCTTAGCGGTACTAGAGAGGAGCCGAGGAAGTGTCGTGTTGAAGAAATGTCCGTTTTGTTTCATCCGACATTTCAGATGCACAGGCGGCATCCGCACGCTCCGCAGTGTAACAGAACATGACAACTCTTGGTTGCTGAAGGCAAAAAAGATTGGAATTACGAGCAATTCACTTCATACCTGGACACACGATCATTTATCAGAGTTTAATACCCCTCGGTGACACCGAAAACGGTGTGGTGTTGACATGCCGGGTCCACATTTTAGCAGTTGCAGAACTTTGGAGGAACTCTCAGACCTACCTCATATTGCCCTTATTTTGGATATCTGGACTCCTAACCATCAGGGTCAATGACCTTTCCTCTTTGGCAGCTCATAATATGGTGACCGAAGGTACTGCCCATACACACAGTGTGCATTGCACTTTGGACTTCTAAAAATGCTGCATTCATAGGTGTTCTAATCTCACATTTTTCCATTAAAGTCCTTCTCTGTGACACATTTTGGGAGCATGATAACAGCTGCTATATCTGACCTTGTTAAATGTGAAGATCCAATAGATGCACTAGGGTGCAATAACACATGTAGGTTTGCTACTGCCTACAGCTCAACGCCCTTATAAGGCCTTGTTTTTACACTTCCGTACCCACATAATCCTATAAATAGAGGTACCAAGAGCAAAAGCTGAGGAAGGGCAGTTTACCTACAGTGTCGGTGTGTGAGCAGAATGTGCATTTTTGAGATTAGGACTGTGCTGATATAATGGCTGCCAGGGTGGGGTACCATATTCAGTGCATTAATACTACATGTAGCAAGAGTGCGATTATTGTTTTTGTTCACCATCTCCACGCTCTCGCCCCCTCCTCAGACCTCATACGACAGGTTGCAGCCCCTGCGGACTCATGTGACCACAGGCAGCTGGGGACGCTGCTGCACAACGTCATCCAGATCCCACGGCAGCTGGGGGAGGTGGCCGCATTCGGGGGGGGCAACATAGAGCCCAGCATCCGCAGCTGCTTCCAGCACGTGCGTGTCCGCATCGAAGCGCGCAGCCAAAACCCACGCAAATGAACTCCACGCTGACACAAAAACCAGGGACTCTCTCGTTCTGCAGACTCATTGCATGAAGGTCTTCTTTCCAGCACAGATCAGATCGGATGCAATTAGCAGTCAATTACGTCTAAATAACCATCATAAATCTGCTGCTCACTTAAGTGAACTGCGGCTCTTATATTAAGCAGTGGCTACAAAGATAAGCAATCCTCAGATGAACTTTGTCATGAAAAAATACATATATTGAAAAATACAGAGCAAATGAGAGAGCTGGTGCAGGAAGCAGCAAGGCCCCTGTGGGACGGATGTGAGACACCTGGCATAAACCTTCCGGAAGCAATTAAAAGAAAAGTGGTATAAGAGGGAATAAAAGCTGCCACAGTGACACAAAGTCCAGTTAGTTTGGGATTTACAGCGATTCCCATATTGAGCAACCAGAGTTAAATTACACTACTGTATCAGGGTAAACCAGGTGATTTCAGCTGAGCTGCAAAATAGCCAGTAATGAAGTCCTCCTTGGAGCCCTGGTGGTTTATGTGATCCTTTAAAAAGAAGTCGGGTCCTTCATCTAGTCCTTGACGTTTGCTTCACGCTTACCCTGTTTTACTCTGCCGTAAGACAGAACATATCATTTAATGTACCATGAAATTAAGAAAATGTTCTGTTGAGTCCCGTGTTTTATTACGGTGGAGTAATTGATTCATTGCTGTGTAACGCTCACTGTGAAAACCTAGCATTACTTTGCCTAAGCGACAGATGGTACCTGGAAAATAACGCTGTTTTCTTAAAGGCCGCCTGCTAGGTGTTTACCTGACAGGTGACTCCACAGCGATGCTAGTCGCCGTCCATGCGCTGGTCCAGGTGTAGTACGGGACTCACGGCATGTTCCCTACTCAGGCGAATGACCCAGACAGGATCGAACCCGAGCAGTTTGTGGAATGGATGCGCCTGGAGCCACAGTCCATGGTGTGGCTGCCGGTCCTCCACCGTGTGGCCGCAGCCGAGACGGCCAAGCACCAGGCCAAATGCAACATCTGTAAGGAGTTTCCCATTGTGGGCCTCAGGTACTCTTCCTGGCCAGCGGCCAGCGCTATTCTCAACATTTATCCGGCACGAGACCTCTGTGTGAAACCCGGGAACTGTGCAGACGAGGGTTTATCCGACACTTTGATGCATTTCTAAATAAATCACACAAATCGATGGATGTCGGAGGGTCACTGGGTCCGGGGACAGTGAGTCAGGCTGCACCGCGGCTTTGTGCGTAAATTCAACGCCTTTCTATTTTTCTGTTCCTTTGGAAAAATATACAGCTTAGTAGCAGTTTAGCTGTATAAATATGTTATGTTAAATAAAATTGGATTGACTGGATTGTCCTTGTAGACACGGTCAGTCCCTTTTGCGCGCATCATTTAAATATCCTTTTCTCACCATTACAGTGGTGTCAGTGGTCTGTGTGATAAGTTTAAACTATGTACAGTAATGCACAATTTATCCCAGTTAGTGGAGGAAAAAGCTGTAAACATGTGTAAATAACTGTAAATAGCTTGACTCTATAAATCACTTTGGAGTAAAGTGTCAGCAAAATGAAAAAAATGAAAATGTAACACAGACAGTAACAACTCAGTGTGCAACGCTGAAAGACGGATATAATATTTATACGTAATATTTGTACAGTGTGCTGTGCAAACCACAATAAAACCACAAGGTGCCTGTTGTTGAGAGCCACATTTGAACATTTGTCCTTCCAGGTACCGCAGCCTGAAACATTTCAACTACGACGTCTGTCAGAGCTGCTTCTTCTCGGGCCGGACAGCCAGAGGTCACAAACTGAACTACCCCATGGTGGAGTACTGTACTCCAGTAAGTGCCACACCATCCATACATATTAAACTCCACTCCTCTGCAGCTCCCACATACAAATTTTTAACCATTATTAGGCACAGCAGCCTCCCATGTCACGTTTGTATACTGAGCTGCTGCATAGCAGCAATGAAATGACAGTGGCTTTCATAGATCAACAATTGAATTCAGTGTTTTTTTTTTTTTCCCCATCTAGTGTTGTGTGATTATAGTCAATTTAACCGTAATCGACCGTGACTGTTGCACACCG
Source organism: Heterotis niloticus (assembly GCA_018136845.1). Taxonomy (NCBI): domain Eukaryota; kingdom Metazoa; phylum Chordata; class Actinopteri; order Osteoglossiformes; family Osteoglossidae; genus Heterotis; species Heterotis niloticus. Next base: position 11,945,448 of record CM030901.1, on the reverse strand, counting down.
TCATTTCCTAGCAAGGTGTTTATTGCACTGCAGATCAGTATGCTGAAATAGGCTTATGTTTTATAAACAGAAACATAACTCTGTTCCTGTAAGATGGCACGCTGACTGAAGAAATTACTGACCGCAGAGCGGTATCTGTGAAAGGAGGTCTATTGAGGAGCCCCGCTTACTCTCCCCAGATGGTGTAATTTTGTCCTTGCCTCATATTTTGCAAAACGTCCTCAGCCGGCTTCAGGTAAGATAGCTTCAAAGGTAATAAAGCAATTTCAAGTGCGGTTGAAAGGAAAATAGAATTATTTGGGTTGCAGATCCCACGACACAACGTTTTATTAATGTTTAGCTCCCCTGGGCGACACTGGGGAGAAGAAGGCCTCTGTAGGAGAAGAGAGACACTAATGAGCTGGCGAGGCAGTAATGCACCCACCGAGGACCAACGGAGAATAAGCAGCGGCACTGAACTCGATGCGGTTCGGTGGGTCTCGGCACTGACGGGAACGTTCTCGGAGCAGCAGTCACGGCGTTTTTTTTGGTTGCATCCATTAGCAGCTGCCTAATACCACCATCTGTCCGCCTCCCCGGTGAACTGAAGGCCACTTTGAACCGCATCACTCTGGCTCCCAGCTCTTGACTTTCCGCAGCATTTGTGACACCCAGAGTCGCTCTCTCTTCCCCTCAGACAACCTCCGGTGAAGACGTGCGCGACTTCACGACCGTGCTGAAAAACAAGTTCCGATCTAAGAAGTACTTTGCCAAGCATCCACGTCTGGGATACCTCCCTGTCCAGGCGGTTCTCGAAGGGGACAACATGGGGACGTAAGTTGACTTTTGTTCATGTTCTGGTCGACGTTCTTCTTTTTAGTACTGAAACACATTTAACATGACGCATTTCAAAAACTATTATTATTATTATTATTAGTAGTAGTAGTAGTAGTAGTAGTAGTAGAAGTAGTAGCAATTATATAAACTATATAATGTTAATATGAAATGTCTTAAATAAGCCCGGTAATAAACATACACCTTGAAACTTTGTCACTTTGACACCAAGACTCAAGCAAAGACAATAAGCCAAATCCCATCATGGATCAGTTGTTTTCTCCTTCTGCTTCTCTTCCTGTTATTCTGTTTTCTTCCACCTTACTCTCTCATTTGTCACACTAAATCCACTGCAAACTGCTGCCTGGCAACAAGTATTTATACATTCAGATACAAGGGAAGACTTAAATGCTTTTTAAATTATTCAAATGATTTTTTTAAAAGGACAACTTCCAATACATATTTAATATGCTTAACAAGGAAGAGACCGAGCGTCATCTTTTAAGTCTCTCTCCATTTCATTTTGTCTATTTTCAGCAGTTTTTGGGGACGTTTAGCCTTCCGCACAGCCAATTTTAGATGTCATGCACACATGTGAGAAATGTGGGCAAAAGTGGCTGAGGTGTCTGCTGACCCCGATCCCGACTAGCGCACCGTCTCCCAACCGATCTGTCCTCTACTGCTTCCTGCCATATTTAGTTCAGAACATATGTAGTTCCTTTATTTAGTCCACAGCATAGGGGGAAACCATGTCATCCAGGTTAAATTTTCCTGCAAGTGATGAGCACAGCTTTACACCCTCTGAGCCCTGGCTTTGCAAGATCTCACTGATCACCTTCAGGATTTTCCCCAAATGGAAGGAACCAGGTGCCAAAAATTAGTCTCTGGCACAGTGTTAGCATAATCACACCTGGGGAAGAAGTCAGATTGTGGGAAATAAATATGGAGGCCCATATGGACAAGAAATTCTCCAGAGGGTCTCCACAGCATTTGAAGATTCCAATGATACCGGGCCATGAGAACCCAATAACCCAGTCACACACTTTGCTGGCTCTCATAACCCAGGTCTCCCTCAAAGCTGAACAAGAACATATGGTCACTTCATCAACACCAATAATGTAAACAAGTGTGCACAAGAGGTCTGAATTCTTGCAGGCTTTATGATTCTTAGTCAACAGGTCTGTTTACTCGTAATACTGCTTTTCCTGTGCCGCTCTGCTTATTTATCCGTTTTTTTATGCACTATATTAAACTCCATATGCTTCAGTGTGGATCCAGGTTTATTCAAGGGCCCTGTTTACATGTTCAGAGTCCCATCATTAACTTTTTACAATTTTGAGGTTTCTGATGGTGAACAACAATCTTAACAACAATGTCCTTTGTTCGTTTTCACCTCTCTGGTCCTCTTCAACATGAACACGTTTATGCAATAGGCTCCGCCCTCAACCGTTCCATTTACCATTTAAATTATCACAACACAACAACCATCATTCATTTTAAGTGCAACACATTAAATGTTGATTTGACATTTTTGAAACTGTGTTTCCCAGCATCTTTAACTGAATTCCAGCAATGTTTATTAATTTCCATGCATTTCCAAATAAACTCTCCCCATTAGTGTGCATAGAACTACAACTCCTAGGGTTCCCCTTGTGCCACTTGGCCCTCAGCCTCCATTTTACTTAACGTAAAACAAGCGTTTGTTGTTCAAGTAAACAGTACGTTTAAGTAAAAATTCACAGTGACAACATTATTATGGTGTAGTACATGGGTTTTGTACATGTGCTCCATCACAGACAGAAGTACAGAGGAAAACAAAACACGAAAACCCTTCTCATAACTTTGGGAAATAAGTTTCAAGGAAGAGTAATGAAGCCACAATACAATTAAACCCCAAATCGAGTATGCCGAAGGAGAGAAGGAGCTGCAGCAGTTCTACATCTGTTTGACTTCCTTTGCATAGGGGTTAACCTTGTTTTAGGAGAGTCTGACGGCACCGATTTTCTTCCGTCTCTGTGCTGTACCCAGAAGTCGAGACCCTTCAAGAGTCACCTGCTTAATTATTTATTATGCAGAATGAGGAGCAAATGAAACTGCTCCTGGGATGTTATTTTTTAATATCGTGGTATGTTCTTGTGAAAAATATGCGATATATGTCAAGAAGAATCAAGAAACTAGGACAACTAATCATTTTTAAAATTATTTACCACTCCAGTTCTGTATTATAGGGTAAAAATTTTATGATCCCTGAAAGCAGTTTTCCAGGTTGTTTTATTTCTTTTCTGTGATGAAAAACAGACATTTCTTGGTGCTTGTAATAAATATTTCCAGTAAATATGATGTTTTAAATGGGCTTCTATAACCCTTCCAGGTGTACCAGATATAATAAAGTCATAACTGTAAATAGCGGACATGAGCAGCAATATTAGGAGGAAATCCGATACCACTAGGCTGCAAAATTAAGTCCCTGGAATCTCACGGCTCTCAAAGCTTAAACCTGTAAAAACAACTTGCTTCAGTACTGTGTCTGATCACCAAAGGAGGAGCTGTCACGGATAAGAGCCTTAGCAAATAAATGGGGATTCACACTACGGTTTGCCGATCAACAAATGGGCAAGGAGGTTTAATGAAGGCCAAAAGGCACTGAAATCTGCTGGACATAAATCCAACTCTTCTGGGGAAAAAACACTACAAGAAATTTAAACAAACCTAGTCTTAACCTGAGGGCTTGACACAAAACTCCAGTTTCAAATCCGTCCTATAAATATGAAATTATGCCGTAGATACAGTTTTTGAAATGCTGTCACCAAAGCCTGTTTTTTCTGTGTGTTTGTCTACCACAACCCCGTTTGATGTCCTTGGCTTTTGAGCGGATGTTTCGCCGAGGCCCTTGATCTGCTGGTGTGTCACTGGGTTCTCCGTGGAGATGTTGAGTGTTGTGAACCTCATGCCTGTCTCTATGCTGTGTCTCTTGCAGTCCTGTCACACTCATCAGCATGTGTCCGGAGCACTACGAGTGAGTATCTGCACAACCCCACTCCTCCCAAAAATCTACTGGCCTCTTTCCTCTGTCATCGATCAATTTTCCCTCCTCATCCTATTTTTTCCCATATTTTCCCAACCATCAGCACAGACCCTACAAATTGCATGTTCTTCAGACTCTGCATTGCATCTCAAATGGCATGACAGGGCTCATTGTAATTGTGGCCCTTATCCGCTGCAGATGTGCCCAACTTCTACCTTTTTTTATTTAAATATTAAATTCCAATACCAGTTGCAAAAATTGTCATGGCAACACCAAATAAAGGTTCAACAGTTCAGCAGCAGCCCCACTTCCAATGAGCATGTATTCATTAAAATTCTGACTGTCCAAAGCAGCAGTGCAACAGGGTGACAAAACTGTAAGAACTGCTGAGGGAGTTCTGCTGCCTTTAACAATTTTCTCGATTGCATTTGATTCATAAATGTTTACAGTATTTGGCATTAAATGACCCGGGAGTTATGAAGAGGAACCATGCTGACAGAGCAGTCACCATTGGGCATTAGCACAGCTGAGAGGCTGCTTTCCTTCTAAAAAAACTATAACTGTTATTTTTACCTGTGAAAACAACTTGTTTATCATTACAAATATTTAGTTTTGGAATATTTAGTATTTGTATTCATTTCAATATTTTCAGCTTTTCACTTATGTGGACATAGAAATTTTTGTCTGCTCCTTTGGAGCCTGTTGGTAAGGCTGACACCGAAGCGCCCGTCACAAAACCAAAGTGATATCTCAGCACCTAAGTATGACAGTAAATGTATGACATAATCTTTCTTTCCCTGGCGTCTACGATAAGTATGTCCCCAGCCAGAGTATGCAGTCGGGGAAGCTGTTTGGGTTTAAAAATTCAGCACCGGAGAAGAAAACCAACTCTGAAAGTTAGTGCAGTGCTGACTGCACTGTTCGGCAGCTTTGCGATGTCTCCCTGTAATTTTCTCCACAGTTTTAGACATAATGAGGTCACTGGGGTTATGTAAAATTCCAGGCAAGCCAGCGTTTCGGTTCTTCCAAAAAGGGGACTTTCCATTTCATTTCACTTCATGAACTCTTTGCCATCCAGCCAGAACTTTCCCAACTGTGGCACTGCCACTGAAATGAGGCGAGCAAAAGCGCCTGGAGTGACTTACTGGCTCTTGGTCGGAACACACACGTGTCTCCTTGGTTATATTTATTTACACTTTTATGCCAGAATGATGCCATTCTTATCACTAGTCTCAAGCTGGAGCAGATGGAAAGGCTGGACACCAGGTGGCCTGCAAAAAGCAGCTCTTCAACCAGCAGCGAGTAAATCAGTGCAGCATTGGGAACATTTACACAGGGGCCGACAGTTTTCTCTACTTATAGATCAAGAGGGAAGCCAACCTATTCCATGCTCCACCACAAATATAATGTACAGCCATAAATGTGCCATTGCATGTGGACACGTTTGAGCATGACGCACTCACGAGGCAAAAATGGCAGGATAATTTTTGATTTGATAGTGAAAGGAATTACTAAGTATGGATTCATTCACTCATCCATTTATTCATTCATTTATTATCAGCAACCGCTTGCTCAACGCAAGGACCCCAGTTACCTGCGCTCGTTCACCTCCCCCACCACACACAGACACTAAGGACAATTTGGAGGGACCAGTTCACTGGAAACACACTTCTTTGGACTGTGGGAGGAAACCCATGTGAACACAGGAACAGAGAACATACAAAACTCTGCGCAGACTGATCCAAACCTATTATCATGACAACCTACCTATCTACTTGTACGTTTCTGGAACAAGGTAAAGTAAGGTAATTTCGCTAAAGGTTGCTGTACTCGGACCTGTTGTGTTTTGGTTACAAAGCCCTGTCCTTAAGTGCAACCCCTGCTTCTCATGCTCATATGCGCTAAAGGACCGTACAAAATGACTGGTTCTATTAGGGCAATTTCATTTTATGGCTGTGACTTAAGGGGGTCTAACAGAACCTCGGTCGCCTTTATTCCAGCTTCTTCTGTCTCCTCACCCAATGTAAAACCAACCAAATGCGGAAAAGCTGTGACTGATGCTTAACAATTCATTTATTAAATTAAACATTATCAGCCTGTAACTACATTTAGCTGCACAGCAGGGACGATTATCCGCAACAAATTACACGGCTTGCTAAGTTACGCTGTATCTATTAATAAATCTGGGAAAAGCCGGGCATACGTAGCATTCTGTGTGCTATTAAAATGACATGGTGGACTTTACGTGCCTCTCTTTTCATTCTCCGCTTTGTGCAGCTTTGTCACACAGTGACAAAGGTTTTGTCATGTTTTGCCTTAATGCGGTGTTTTGTTCATTCAAAGCATGCAAATGGACATTATTTTTACATCCTTTTAACATGACAAGATGTTGAGCGAGACCCTAAACCAAAAACATGAGCTTCCTTTTCATCAAATGGAGACTGTGTTCTTTGCCTCTAAAGCCTTGAAACTGCCCTTAAAGTGAACGTCTCTTGCTGACCATTGTTTGCCTTTCCCTTTGTCAACGCAAATCAGTGTAAGGTTTCCAAGTTGCCTAAATTATTTACCCAATAATAACTTGAGCAATATGTTGGTCAGCAGTACTAGAGCGCAAAGTGTGGCTTTGAACCCAGGACTTGTCAGGTGACAGCTCAAACTTTAAGTTTTCCATCATTTATTTTTCTCTCTGATTTGTGTTTGTATGTCGCAGTTGGCGACAGAAGCACACGATATTTGTAGCGTGTTCATTCCTTAAGGTATAATCACCTTTTCCAATAAGCATCAACTGATAAATTCATTTCGACCAGGTACTTAGCCTGAGCACCTCAACAACAGGCTGAGCAGCAGAATAACCTCACTGTATACATAGACAAACAGCAGCTGCCGCTATTTCATTCAAACTAAAATGGGCAAAATGTAGGAAGATGTCCAATGAGATGCACAAGAATTGAGGTTGAAATAAGTCCACATGGATGGGAAAATAAGGCTTGAGAGGGACATCAGATCGTAAAATTCTTTTTGTTTCAGATCAGACCCGATGCGCTGCTGGAGGGAAAATTGCCCAAACTGCCACGGTGGTTATAATTCTCACGTGACTACAGGTTTACCCACTGAATAAATCACACTTTGTTTTCCGTGAAGCAATCTTAAGGCCACATCTTCAGCGATTTCCCTGCTGTACCGATATTACCAGGGTATTTAATTCTGCATGTTTGTTTGTTCTCTGGAGTGCTTCATCGCAGGAAAACTTAAAAGTTTCCGTGGCAACGCTTTACATCCATGCGAAACAGAAGCCAAAGGCAGAAATTATCATGGCGTTTATTTCATTCGGTTCACCCATTTGTTTGTTTGTACCCAGGGTCCTTTTTATTTGTAGCATCGTGTGGCTAATAAATGGATAAAAAAGCACAAGTATGGCTGTGAATGGAGAGTTTTTAAAGCATGAATGTCATTGTTATATAATCTAGGGGAGGTTTAATTATCTGCCAAGTGCCCTGCTTTGGGTTTGAAGACATTGTTTATTTATCCTTATCTTCGCCATGAGCAGCCTGTTGTCACCGATTCCACTATTAATGTGCTGCCCTTCAAATGATTCATGTGCTGAAGGACAAGGACTTTACTTTCTGAGCCCATATTCCACAAATAGATGCAGCTGCTGACCTTTGACCTCAGCACTCCCCCGTTTCTGCCTAGCAGTTAAATGCTTAAACGGTATGGCAGTAATATTTTTACCAATGTCATGACACTCCTGGGCTGTGGGTTTGGATTGTTGTGTTCTCAATGTGCTTTCATGGGTTTTCTCCAGGTTCTCTGGTCCCACAGTCTAAAGCCCTGGGTCTCAGGTGGATTGGTGTGTGTGTGTGTGTGTGTGTGTGTGTGTGTGTGTATGTGTGTGTGTGTGTGTGAGAGAGAGAGAGAGAGAGAGAGAGAGAGAGAGAGCGCAATTGCCTTCTGATGGACTGGCAACCCTGTGTTTTCTAGGATAGATTCTGGACCGCCACAGCCTTGCACTGGACAATGTGGTTGCTGATTTCTGTTTGCTGTGTGATGATGGAACTGTTTGAATCTTGTTTGATGTTTTGTTGAAAAGCTGATCATGCGGACAGAATCCCAAAGTTTTCAGCCAGCAGTTACTTTAGGCCAGGAATTTACCTTCGTTCAAACACAGGACAATAATTATTAATGGGTACATAAAAATCTTCTTCTTTCGGCTGCTCCCGTTAGCGGTCGCCACAGCGGATCAAAAGCTTCCACTTCCTCCCGTCCTCTGCATCTCTCTCCGTCACCCCCACCACTTGCATGTCCTCCTTCACCACATCCATAAATCTCCTCTTAGGCCTTCCTCTCTTCCTCTTGCCTGGCAGCTCCATCCCTAGCATCCTTCTCCCGATATATTCAGGATCTCTCCTCTGTACATGTCCAAACCAACGCAATCTCGCCTCTCTGACTTTGTCTCCACACCGTCTAACCTGGGCTGACCCTCTAATATACTCATTTCTAATTCTGTCCATCCTCGTCACACCCAATGCAAACCTTAACATCTTTAACTCTGCCACCTCCAGCTCTGCCTCCTGTCTTTTGCTGAATACCACCATCTCAAACCCATAAAGCATAGCTGGTCTCACTACCATCTTATAGACCTTCCCTTTCACTCTTGCTGGTACCCTTCTGTCACAAATCACTCCTGACACTCTTCTCCACCCACTCCACCCTGCCTGCACTCTCTTCTTCACCTCTCTTCCACACTCCCTGTTACTCTGAACTGTTGATCCCAAGTATTTAAATTCATCCACCTTCGCCAACTCTATTCCCTGCATCCTCACCATTCCTCTGTCCTCCCTCTCATTTATGCACATGTATTCTGTTTTAGTCCTACTGACCTTCATTCCTCTTCTCTCTAGAATGGGTCCATAAAAATAAACAGTAATTAAAGGTACTCAGAAAACCAGGCTGATAAAAAGTTCAGCTTTTATGGTCAGCTGAGAAGAATCTGGTTTTGGGGGTTGAACTCTTCTGCAGAAAAATGTTTGTTTTGCTCCTTTTAGGGAACTTCTAGTGATTTGCAGCATCTAGCTGCAGTGAAACGTGAAAAACGTCATTTTCTACTTGGGTCACACAGACCGTAAAGCGGTTCAACCTGGACACGGGTGCTAAGAAAAGGACCTGAAATTGATGCAGTGGTTGAGATGAACTCCTTGTGTAAATGATCCACATACAAATGGTCTGCAATAACAGTTTGGCGTAGGCATCATCGGCACAGGCTCACCAGCCGTCTTTTCTAAATACGAACACTGGATTTCCAGGGGAGACGACCACACGTTCATCCTCCAGTACTGCCGGACTGCCAGGGCCCCTGGGTCATCCCTCAGCCAGACTGGGAGCCCCATCCAGAGCTGTGGGATGGAGCACGCAACCACCTGGCTAGAAGAGGAGCAGAGGTGTGGCCCCCACACTGGCTCTCACTGATTCCCCACCCACACAGCTACCTGTCAGTAAACTGTTCAGTTCATGACCAGTCCACTATTTCTGCCCCTCTGTTAATAAATAAATACAGCATTAGTGGTGGATTAATCTTTGAACAAATATTAGAAATAGACCAGACATAAACACGGTAAATCCTCAACTGAACTAACCCAGATTCACTGGATTTCAAATATAATTCTTAAATCGGTACCTGCCCATATGTTCCAGATAGGCTTTAAAATGAATAATTTTCTTAAACGCTATTTTACAGACATCAAGAGTCAAGAAGAAACATTTGGATTTAACTTACATTTGGGAGTATTGGACCTCCCCACCCAGTTAGTTTGTTAAGTAAAGGGTACAGTACAAGGTAAACGCTCATGTTTTACTCTGTTCACTACTGAACCCTAAACAGAGATTTTTATTGTATTTTACTATTTTTCTTAGTTTACTTTGCTTGCTTTTGAACGTACCAGGGAGCCCCAAGGACGGAGTGTCCCGCTGATACACGGTCCTGTCACCTGATGGCTATTTGTCACATGGGGCTGCACAGGAATGTAGGAGACCATTAGACCAGAAGACTATCTTTCATTGCAGACCCCTAATATTTTGCTAGGATGGGCTTATTTCAGAACCTGGGTGATGTACGTTGGTCCACCCGGGCTTGTCCTTTCCACTGGACCATTAACACTGTGTTGACAGCAATGCTGTGTGTTTGGGTTCAACGTGAGGTCCAAACTGTAATAATAATTCAATATGAAGTAAAACAAAAAGTTGAGCGTTTATCTGTGCATGTGTTTTGTGTGTGTGTGTGTGTGTGTGTGTGTGTGTGTGTACGATGTCAGAAGTTTGCAGACAGAGTACATGGACCTGAAAGAGATGCACTTCCAGAAGGGCCCGCACAGTCCTTCACATGGCGAGATGCTGCATGAAGACCCCACTGCCGAAGCCCCGCCAAACCAGGAGAGCCGTGGTGGGGACAACTCGCCGATTTCCTATACCGAGGGCCTCAACACACAACACGAGTCCCAGCTTTGGGGGTTGAGGCAGTTGCCGCACTGGGTGAGCTGTCGCCTCCAAAGCCCGGCTTGTACCCCAAATGTAGCCAGCAGGTCCCTTTGCTTTCTCTCAGTCTTCACTGGGCTGCGGAAGGACAATCGGGGCACAGGGCAGCGAGAGAGCTACCAGGGCCTCCTTCACCAAACACACATGGATGTGTCAGGAACCTGTGTGCCCATAAATATACACACAAGCTGTAGTATGTGTCTCACAGCGTAATACAACGAAATGTAAACAAGTGATGCAAAAGTTTAACTGGACACAAATTCCTCTTCACCCTTTTTTCTGTTACTTTCAGCAGGTTTGGAGCCGTCCTTGGCTTCTGGTGTTCGATTTTGCTACTTGAGCCTAAATAATTTATCTCAAATGAAGGGATGTGGAAGAGCAATTCCACTTTGGTGTAGTGGAATTTGTTTTCATTTTCCCTGCAGCTTGGGACACATTCCAGCATCCGGAGTATTTCCTCATCCCCCATTTCCCACAGTTCCCCAGCAGATCGTAACGTCGGCGAGGACGTCAGCAGCTCTAAGCCTGCAGGTCAGGACACGCAACTGACGCACACACTCTCCGGTGTTGTGTCTGGTTCTACACAACCTGGATCAGGGTTTTCTTTACTTAACACAGTTTATATTTGTCTGCTTTTACTGTGAAAGCGGACCCTAAAATATGGAAACTGTGGTGACACAATATAGGGCTCCTGTCCGGTAGCTGTGCTCTTTTCAATAAGTTATTGTTTGTGCCCACCATATTTTAATAATAGATGGATATATTATTAAGGTGCTGCATGTCCAAGCAACATTTTCTGAGGAAATATAAAAAGTGCAAATACCAGTAGGCCTTCTTTTTGTTTACTTACTTATTTGGAAGTGAATGATTCCTCACGGAACAGACTGAATGGAAGCCCCTTACAGTATAGGCAGGAAGGGACAAATAGAACGCATCCTGTGTGCATGAGTGCTGTTTGGTTGCTTTTTTGTTTTTCAGAAGACACGTTGGACCCCGTGAACAGCAGCAACTCCGACATCGTGGAGCAGCTCGCCGAAGCGTCGCCAACGCCCGGCCGTAAGCCGTGTGCCGGCCCGTCGGCTCTTGCACTGCATTTCCTCCTCCTTTTCTTTCATTTACATCTTCTCAAAGCACATTTTCCATCTTCAGCTCCGCATTAAACACTGTGGATGTTTTTTACTGCTCCATTTCGGCGAATGCCTAAAGTAATGACTTAATTATCACTGTGAAACGGCGCGTGTTATTATTTCATTGCACACGCATGCGTAACATATACTGTATGTACAATTCATTGGCATTCACAATCTTTTTATAGCGTTGATCAGCCTGCAGAAAAGTTTCGAAAATTCCCGATAGCCTTACAGTTAATCATAAAGCTGATGGGAGGAAGCACTTAGAGAAGTCTTTATGTGGGAGATGAATTGTACCGGGCAGCTAACAGCTCTATCTGGCATATTGTTGCGGCCTGGATGGCCGAGCCCGCGCGTGATTTATTGAAAGGGAACTGGCTGGTACACAAGGATGTTCTGAACAAACCGAAATTAATGAGAGCTTCGCACAGATCTATCATCTCCATCATTACAGAATTTCAGATCAAATGATGTGTCTCCTGGTTACATCTCATGTAAAGAAAATTAGGTCTTATTGGATGGTCACATTAGGCTCCTTTTATATTTAAGATGTGTAACTGAGATTATAAATTCTTTGTTTGCGTAAAACACATAGTGTAGAACTTGGCAACTGTTTTCTTTGGCCCATGTGTCTAATATAACCATTTCTATCTTTTTTTTCCGCAGCACTAACTGTTACTATCGGAGACTATCAGTAAGAACCTTTATACTGGGCTGATAACATGAGTGTAAGCTGCGAAAATTGAACCCAACTTTATTAATTACAGGCGGTGTACAGCTAGAGATTAAAGCCTTTCATTTTGATATATTATTTTTCATGGCAGAAATAGGGCTGGAGGATTACAGATGAATGACTGAACGTTTTTCTTAACAAATTGGCTATATAATCCTGACAAGATTTATGGATGCCGGGGCTGTTAATGGCAGCGTGCAATAACAAATTGTCTTCTTTTCGACCATCATCGCTACCAGAATGGTTTCAATGCTACAGCATCCAGATGTAACCAGGAAATACTTCACATTGCACACCGCGACACGTCTTGAGAAATGGTTTGGAATATGTTCAGCATTTCAAAATACAGAAATGCATTCTCTATGAGCAGGATGGCTCCCTTTTGGTTCAAACCATTAATTTCCAGGCTTTAAGCTTGATAATAGTTTTCCCTCCCCGCTGCGTTTATAAAACAGACGTAAAGAGGTTGTGGAACCCGAGTCCCAGAGGACTCTGTGGAACATTGGTGCACCTCCAACTTGAACAGTGATGGTTCTAACACCCAAGTCCTGATGTCATTGAAGAACAAATGTTGAAACGGTCACCACAAGGCGGCCATGTGGTAAGCTGCGTGTGTCACTCTGTCCGAACAGGTAATGTGAGCTTTAAGCAGCGCCCCCAGTGGATACCACACTCGCTGTGCTAGATGCTGGATCTGAAAGAAGACCTGAAATGAGGACCACACTGAGTTTCTCATTGTATTCCTACCTATGCAATTTCACATTTTCTCCATTGTATTAGCAACTTGTTGCTGGTCATTTGTCTGAGAACATTGACAGACTGGGAGGTGTTTGTCTCCAGGCCATGGACAGGCAGCTGGACCCTGCTTCAGCAGTTGGGTTGGCTTCTGCTGTGGTTGGGTGGCTCAGCCCTCTGTTGAGTAACTGAAGCTATGAGCTGGACAAAAGCACCTTGTCGTCACAGGCGTGGAGAGTACCTGCTGGCAAAAGTTGTGACATCGTTTCATGCCCAAGTATGGATTTTAATTCATCCACTGAGTTCTGAAACACAGTGTCGAAGACCCCGATCCTTGTCCTGTCCTTGGCTATAAGTCGCTGGATCTCATCGTTTTGATGTCGTTCCGAGTTCCGTGGTCTCTGGAGGTATCCTGGGCTCGACTCAGCCCGGCCATTTCATTTGCCCAGTAAACTACGCATAGCCTCTTTACAGTTGACGTCCAGTTTTGGAGGTGTTATTGTGCCACCTTACCCAAGTGCTGTGGGATCTGAAACGTTCCGTATGCTTTGCAGCTTAAAGTACGCACTCTTAAAAATAGCTTGTCTGCAGCTTTCATGTCCTGAACCCCTTTGACGTAAACTTGAGCAGCTACATGGGGAGAAGCTGAGCAGTAAAGCTGTGCTGTGCTTTACTGCGGCCACACTGAGAGGCCTGTTGTGGACATGCTTATTTTGTACGGTATTTTTAGACTGAAGGAAGCCTGACTGCTTTGCTACCTCAAACAGAACAGCCTGGTTTCACATTTCATTTTCTCTGGAAACAACTGGACGGTGCACATTCGAGCAGAAGTGTGGCGTAAGAACATTTTCTGCAACATCAATGTGCTTTTTTTCTAAATTTGCGTTGCGTTCTAAACACCGTTTCTCCATTTCTCTGCAAAGCACGCCATGGAGCAGTGTGTTCGCGATGCTACTTCGGCTTTAAGTGCAATGTTTGAACAAAATAATGTCCAGTTTAAAAATCAAGTAAAAAGCCATCATTTTTCATTCACAGGACTGCACTGCCCCGTACAGCTGAACACCATAGCGCAATGCTGTATAAAACTGGATCACGATAGCGCTTTCAGACAATCTAATAAAATGTGGCTTTTAGGACTCCTTATGGCTTTGCCTGATTCTATATTGTTAAGTCATTGTATGTTTTGAATGGGATACATTAAAATATATTTTTTCTAATTGTGTTTTATTGCCTTCATTCGTCACTGACAATAAAGAGCTCGCTGTAAGGCTGGCTGTACATAGTAATGCTGCCTATTTTACACTCATCCAACTGCTGTTTTCTTCTGAAAATATTTCACCACAGTTTCTATGTTTATGTATCTTGCTGCCTTCTTGCATTCATGCAATGTTTACATCATTTTTTATGTCAATTTTAATGTTCCACATCATGAACTACACAGTGTGAAAAGGTTTTATTTGGTTCATTGTGACAGTCCAGAAATTTCTCACAAGAATTGCAATTTAAAAGACCACCTTAATGATGTGGCTGCTGTTTATCTGCTCATGGTGAGTCCAATAGGTGATTCTCCAAAAGGAGGACCAGGCTTGGCCTGGTAGTCTCCCCTGTTAGTGGGACACCGACTCCAGCTAGTGTTTAAGGTGCCTCTCAGCAGGGCCCTCACGGCAAAATGTTCTCCATAAACCGCACAGAATTCCTGCCCTGCTGACCCACTCCAAACCTCCAGGGTGTTTAAGGCTCTTACCTGGCAGACTGGCCCCTCATACCTAAATGTAACCTCCACAGGTTCTTTCTCAGAGCTTTAAAACCCAGGTCCCGCTGAGTTTTCATATATGCCATTTTTGAGGGGAGGCTTTTCCTGCTCTTTTGGGCCGTTCCAACTTTCCAGAAATGCACTTAAAACTCTGAGCTTACGTCTGTCTTGCGCAGAATCAGCCATTTTGGTGGCACTTAGCAGGACTGCCCTGGAAAGTTCATACATCTGCACATGTTCTGTTGCTCCCTAATGGGAGCCTATTAGCATTGGGAGCACCCAGCTAAGTGTGAAGCAGCTCGAGTGCTCTGCATTTATCCTTCAGCACAAGGGATGTGGGGAGCATTCTGCTCATGCCATAAGCTTGGTGCTGCTTACTGCAACAGCTCTAGCAACCTAATGACAGTGGACCAACACCACTTGCATCTCTCCACTCTCAAGACTGTCAGAGCTTTCACTGCATCTCAACCTTCTGCTCTCAACTGTTCCCTGAAGATGTGTGAAGGAGAATCCGCACCAAGATCCTTTTTGCAACTCCGTGAGCCTCATTAAAACCACCAGATGAACATCTACATCTTTGCACATCCCCACCTGCATCATTTTGCATTATTCAGCTTCGAGGCAGATGTTTTCATTTATATTTATAGCCATTACTTGCAACAGACAGCCAGGAAAAGAACCAAAGGACTCCTGGATAAAATCTAACCTGAACTCTCACTGTCAACCCAAATGCTGAGGCTGATGTTATTATATGCTGAACATGTGATGGATTCCCTGTAGAAAAATGGCAAAGTTTGCATGAAAAAAGATGAGCAGCAACCATATGGATAGACTCAATGAAAGAGAAAATGGAAACACTCCTTCTGAACCCGATGGACATAAGTGGAAGACAAAACATTCTGGAAACACTCTTTTATTTCTGTGGTTTCCAAAAGCTGACTCAAAAACAGACATTTGTGATGTTGAAGCAACTTGACGTTCTGATTAGGAGCAGTAGTAAAAGCACAAGGACCAAGGACTGCTGCTGACCTGCTTCCAGCCCAATGAACCTCACCTTGTCCAGCCTGAGGGGTCACCTTTGCTGCTGTGTCTGGACAAAATGAAACATGGGATGATTTCATTCAGGCTAAGCATCTATCGCTAATTCCATTCAACGCTCTTGACAAATGCATTTTTTCGACACACAAAGCACTATAGCAGCAGTTGAATACCATCAGGTGCTGAAATAAATACAGCTGATCTCAAAGGTTTTCTAGTTTCGCTTAAAAGCAATTACGCTTAATAATTCATAAATACATATAAAAAGTCAGGAGAACTTTGTGATTTACATGACAGCTCAATCGGTTTGTATAGCAGATAAAAATAAATGACAAATTAAGTTATAATATTGAGCAGCTGGAGATGGATCTTATTATTTCATTCAATTTATTTCTAATTTGCCTAAAAGGATGGATTTCGATTTCTCGGCTCCGTTCCGCGTTGGTCGGTGATGAGGTGGAATTATTTAGCAGCCATAGAAGTGTTTTTGTCTAAAAAGCAATGTCAAGGTACAAAAAGTCCTTCAATTCAATTGCACTTTTGTTATTTTTCAGCTGAGTGGATCATCGCACCAAAGTGACTTCTTGTTGCTGGCCTCCATTTTACCATTTTTTAGACAATTTTACGTGACTGGTAGGGTTTGGCACAACAAAAAAAATTACAACATTCAACTTTTAAATCTACCTCTGACATAAATCGTTGCTAATACCTTCAGCCAGAATATTCTGAAGGTATCCAGGAGCCACATGTGCATCAGCAAGATAAATGCTGTGACTGGAGGAATAATTACTTGGCAAGTTGGGCCCTAATTCTTTTGACCGCTTTTACACATTAAATTCTGACACCTCTATACTTCTAATACTATAATACCTGTGAAATGTCTGCACATCTTACATTGCAGACAACTCATAAGACTCTTCTGTCCCAAAAAAAACTGGATTTGAACAAAGCATCTACTGATGTGACAGGTGACGTCAGAAGCTCTGAACCACCTGAGCTTTTCACACCAGGAGACACAATTTACTGCCTGTTCAAATCTCCAAAGCTTATTAGTTTATGGATTTGATTTTGAGTTATGACTCACTTAAGGACACATTAAATTAAGAATTTAAAAAAATAATTAATATTGAACGTTTTTTACGCTGAACACCACCACATTTCATATCATTTGTGCAGTGCTTCACGGTAAGGTGAACATGGACAAAAGATAACGAATAAATGCACAAAGAATTTTACACATCTAACCCCAAACCCCAAGATGAGCAGAGGAATAAACCACAATTTAAACAGATGAATGGAAACTGCTGACCTTTGGGAAAAAGTGGATGAATGAAAACTGTCAAATGCTGAGATAATTGATCTTGATGATTTCGAGGACCTGCAGTGTGAGCCTGTAGTGATAAGACTGAGAAGTAAGGCAGAGAAACACACATTCAAACCTCCTTGCAAGAGAGAAAAATTAACAGTAAAACATTAAGATGTTGCTTAGTTTCTGAGTCTCATTCTTCCCATGAGGGTGGCGGTGTTTCATTTTATACCCCATCACCATCCTTGACAACAGTCTGGCAGTTAAAGAAATTATCTGAATGCAAATAACAAAGTTTCTACTCTTGTCAGCCCACCATCCACCAACCATCTCATACCAAACCATGACAAGGATTGTAAGCAACACCACAAAATAGGAAAAAAAATCAAAACATAAAGTTGGCTATGTTAACAAACAGAAATTAGCTAACTTTTGCTAAGGTTTTTTCAAATAGTTTGTATGTTACTGCTGTAAGTACACTGTATGGCCAAAAGTGTGTGGCCACCTGAGCATCACCCCCATCTGGGCTTGCTGAACTTCTTATTCCAATCCATTGGGCATTCATATGGAGTTGCCGCCCTAATTATGCTGGAGCAGGAAAATGCTTTGTCTTCCTCAAACTGTGCAACCACAAAGCTGGAAGCACACAGTTGTCTAGAATGTGTTTGTATGCTGCATGGGTGCGGCTGAAACAGCTGGACTCAATAATCAGAAGGGCGTTCACATATTTTTCGCTGTATAGTGTATCTCCACCTGGTGAGAATTATCACACAGAAAGCTGCAGGTCTTGACGGTATCCCCATCACCTGCTAAAGGAATGCACTACTGAAGGTTTTCACTGACAGCTTTAACACCTCTCTGGCTCAAGCTGTCCCAAAGTGCTCCAAATCCACCATCATCAGCCCTTAATCTGCCTCAATGACTGAAGTCCCACTTTGGTCATTATGAAGTGCTTTGAGATGCTGGTCGTGTCACACATCAAGGCCTGCATATCTCACTGTCCACATTAGACCCGCACTAGTACGCCTATCACCATTTCACATCAACTGAGGACACCATCAAGTTCACTCTCCTCTGTGTATTGGTTGTTCAGCAGTGGAACTGGTGCATGGCATCAAGTTCCTAGGAATGCAAGGACCAACAACCTCTCCTGGAACCATAACTCAATCCATCTGGTGAAAAAGACACAACTGTATCTCCACTTCCTGAGGAGAACAAAAGGAGCTGGACATCCATCCTCACCAGCTTCTACAGATGTGGCATAGAGAGAAACCTGACCTCTTGCATCACATTCTGGCATGGAAACCGCAGTCTTTAACTAGGGATTTGTAATGGGTAGTGAAACCATCCAAGTCCATCACCAGGACTTCACAACCCACCATGCACACCACCTACAGCTAACAAAGTGTCAGGAAAGCTTGTCACCCTCACCACAGCTTATAGGCCAACACCACTGGGCTGAGGAACAGCTTTTTCCTTGCAGACTGCGGACCATTTTACTTTCTAGACAGCACAGAGCCTGATCACCACCACTACCACCCATGGGCCGACCCACCCACTGTACCATCACCACCATCATTACCGACTGTTCACACTGCCGTGTCATTTCGCTTCTGTGAGGTTCTAGAAAAGAAAAAAAAAAAACTCTTTAATTTCACTTTATGCCATCTTTTTCTGTATTTATTCATAAAACTTGGGCAATGTTTCTGCTGCTGTGTTTTTCCTGTGTTGTCCTGTGTCCTTGTTGTGTTCAGTGCACTGTGTACCATGGTGCTGGAGAAGGTGCATTTCCTTCTCTCTTGAACATCTTTATGAGGGCAGAATGATGACGTGAACCTTGAATTTTAGTGAAATCTTCCGCAAATTTGCCTTTTAACTTTTAAGTACTATTTCTACTGTTTTATCGCCATCTAATGGTGAAAACTGTATCACTTGCTACATAATAACTGACTTTGAAGAAAATACTGGAGTTGTCAGTTCTTCTTCACCAGAAGACAAGATGCCCCCAGGACGCCAAGTAACGCATTTCAAGCACTCAAAAATTCAAAAATTCATTAAAATATATTTTTTACTACCTAATGTGAAAGAATAAGAATATACAGCGCATCCAGCCTATTCACCTGCGAGTTGTTTCTGTCCGATAAGGAGACTCAAGAGCTACACTTGGAATGATGGTTTTACAATGTGATTATGCATACGAAACAGGCAAAGCTTCAGGAAATTGGTGCAATAAAATTTTATTTATGATCAAACGTGTTGTGTGGCACATTTAAGACACAAGATCAGGCATTGCTGGAAAGTTATGGAGTCACTGAAAGATCGAGAGCCAAAACACTGGAAGTAGTAATTTTGCCACAAGGCTAAATACACACAATGAAATGCACATTCTCGTCCTCTTGCTCTTCCCACTGTCATGGTGTGCACTTAAGGCCTCTGAAGACCGTTACGAAACTCCAAAATATTAAGGCACTATACAATATTTGACTCGTACTTATCACACAAAAACACTCAATAGAAAACTTTAGTTTTAACCATGTAAGAAAATAAAACCATTACACTTATCTGTTTTAGAATTATAGTAAATGGAAATTGTTAAAAGTATCTCGTTTAATTTTTCCCAACCTTTACATAATGATGTCTTTACAGTTAGACGTTTTCCACATTTCAAATAATTTATATTACATTATGCATGTTGACAAAGTAAACGTTTTTTTTTTTCTTTTCAGCTACAACATAAGACACACGATAGAAGTGCTGTGATTGCTACAGAAGAAATGGGCCTTGTTATGATGAACTGAGAGGCCTTATCAGCTGCAAGTACAGGCAAATAACTGATAAAAAGCCCATTTGCTTGGGGGACCTCTATAAGTGCCACATACAGTACATTTAACAACTGGATTACCATCATTTTGCAGATGAACACCTCGTGTAAAGCCTACAGTACATTTTCATACTGAAGTAAAACCACAGACACCACAAAACTAGGTGCATTAACCAATGTGCGATAAATATGCACCACACACACCAAAGAGCACACGAAACCCAATGTCTGAATCACTGCACACGCGCGCACACACACACACACACACACACACACACCCGTACGCACGCACGCACGCACAGATAACACTGCTTGGTATCTCCATCTCAGCTCCTGCAATCATATTGTGCCCGCACAGTTGTACATTAAAGAATAAACCTGCATAGCTGTAAACATTGACATCCTTCTGAACGATATCAGCATAAACCTTTTGGAAACTGGATTTTCCGAAAATATTCCCTAGAGGTGGAAAAAACAGGGCTAAAATACAAGGACAAACTAAAACCTTATTTTTCAGTTCAGCACTTTGAACACAAGATAAACTAACACAAGATAAAAGGAAGCTTCTTACTGTGACCTATTAAATTCCCATCTCCTGGCTTTTTAGTAATACTGTTAAACACAACAGCTAACAACCAGATGTGAAGAGACAAAAAAAACTGAGAATGTCCAGACAACACGGCAATGAAATCACATCCGCTGAAAAGTTTTGATGCCTTTTTTATGACCCGTATTGTAATAAGCCAACAACTCTTTGCTAAAAGATATGTCAGGCTGTGAGGGAAGTGACTCGATAACCAAATGGCTGTCCACAACACACAATGTCTTGTCAAGCCTTCAGCATCTGCTACCCATCTAAAAAACATCTAAAAAAAAAATACTCTCACGTCTGTGTTCCAAGTGCTAAGGCTGGTTAAATGTAGAAAATTAAGATACAATTAAATCCATTATAACCATTACCCTAAAAAGTGTATTCGCTCGTGTGTGTTCTCCAAACACAAAATAACTCAAATATGCAAGATAAATGCTGTATTTTCTGTTGTACAATTTAAACCTAAATATAAAACGTTAAATACATTAAAAACACAATCACACAAAATACACACAGGTCTACGTACACTGAAACTGCAAGGTTTGGCAAGTCAAAGATTGTCTTAGTCTTCCACACACACGTGGGTTCAACTAAGTGGGCAGAAGTTTCAGGTGAAGGGGGCAGAGATGTTAGCAAACATCTACATTTTCCTCAGCTGAGAACCAAACTGAGCTGAGAACTTTTCCCAAAACTAAAGTGCCAGTCAATCTATCAATTTTTATAGTTTGATTTGAAAGAAAAAACCCTAAGCCACAGACAAACCCTAAATAGAGATGTAGTGCCAGTCACTGTGTGCATATTAAAAACACACATATAAATTATTATTAAAACAGAGCAAATCTTGCAAACTATTTCCATACAGCAACTGCAAACACTTGCCAACAGAATGTGCCTGTTTTCGTGATCTTACCCTGAGACGCAGCCCTACACGCCCTTGTCAAAGTCCAACTCGATGCCATTAGATGAGAGGTGACAGGATAATGAATCGCTTACATTCCTCCTATTAGTGACAAGAGGAAAGCAGGAGACATCCTCAGTTTGGTCAGTAATTACATTTAAAAGAAATCCTTGAGATTCCTGCTAAAGTGTACACACCTAACTATCAAGTTTTAGTTACCCAGAGCAGGGCACTCACTAAATGGCAAACCATGCAAAATTTGTGGACATACAACCCTGAAACAATATGAAAAAAAGACACAAACCTACCAGGTCCAGCAAGTCAGCTGTTATTTCACACATTAAGGCTCCATGTTTCAACTTTAATGCATCACAGTACTGATTTTTAATTTTTTTTTTTAAATCATTTTAACATCAAAATATTTGTACTTGATGATATTTTATGCAAAGGTAAACTGGTAAAATAAAATGCTACAAAGAGGTTACAGCCACAGCTTGCGCTGGGGAAGCACCTCACAGCACCGGCTTGAGGACGGAGCGCAGCGAGCGGCCATCTTTGGTGAGCTCCCTGGTGAAGCACATGCAGGGCAGCGGCACGGCCTCCTCCCTCCGCTCCACTGTGTTGAAGCAGCACTCCTTCAGGTGGTCCGCCATGCTGGCGATGTCGGCAAATTTCCACTTATCCACTGTGCCAAAGGCTGTGCTGAAGCGCCACACCTAGGGGAGAGACAGAGACCGCACACTCGCTGTTATCGCCATCCACATTCTGGGGGCTCTTTGAACAGTTTCAAGCTAAGAGCATGTATTGCTTGTGAATCTCAAACCTGCTCCACATGCTGCTAACTCTTTAAGATCTTTTGCTTGAAATTAAAGCTCAAAAAAACAACAGTCTTCCTTTTATAGTCAAGCTGTGCATTCTTAAAGATGCAAAGATTTTTCAACCACTTTTGTTTATTTTCCTTTCCATTTTCTTCTTCAGTTCTGCTGAAGAGATGACCTGCAATTACTTGCCTATCCTACTGGTGATGTAGATGGCCACCAAAGGTGGGCATGTGGGATCAACGTTTCACAGCTGACTTGGACAGTGCTTAGAGCTCATATCCTGGTGTTGGTGACCAATAACAGGTATAAGGGAGGAACTGTCAAATATCAGATCTAAGTAAGAGTGTGAAGACAATATCCTTTACTTTTCGTTAACTGAGTATTGTTCAAATTACCTCAAAGATAATAAAAGATTAAAAGTGTTTATTATAGCTGTATCTTAACCATGGTTTATCAAGCTTTAACTGATCGTGATGTAGCAGGAAAAGTGAGAAGTGAGAGTTATGGACAAAAGGAAATACTAGCAGTTCTTTTTTTGTTTTTAGAGGTGCCAGGGGATTAAACTACCTCACCAATACAACAAATAATAAACTGCATAAGCTTGTACATCCTACCAAAAAATACAAAAGATGAAACCCATGAAGAAAACATTTGTTGCTATTGTGCAAACTGTAACAAAAGGTGGCAAACCTTGCCCTTAATCTGCCACGATGAGGACCCATTGGAGGAGTTCTTCTCCCACACGGGGACAACCATCCCACGGACATGCAGGAGGCTGGCACACACGTTCCTCATCAAGTGGGACACTCTCGACAGCTGGCACAGGCTGAAGCCGTCCAGAAACAGGGCGATGTGCTGCAGGATCTCAAACGGAAGGCTGCTAAGACGGTCACCGTGGGTACCCCAGGCGCAAGTCCTGTGTGAACGGGCCTTGATCGCCATCGAAGGAACATTGGGTTGAACTCCAAATGAACCCAAGTGGCGGTCGTGAACGACTCTGGAACCCTGCGCAGAGGGGCAGAATCTTCTCTGGGAATAGGTGCAGCCATAATAAGCCAGGGGGCACCGCTGCTCCATCCATCCGTTGAGGCCGGCGTGAATGTCACCGTGAACATTTTTGAAGTGGGAGGAAAATTCATCCCTCCTGAACAGCTGGCCGCACACAAATGTAAACATGGACCGCTGTTTAGTCTGATACCGAGCCACACATTCCAGAACCAAGTCGAGTCGGAGAGTGTGGAAGGGACTCGGGTTCGAGAGCTGTGGATTTGCGTGATCGCAGGCGGAAGCTGAAGCAATGTCACCCACCATGGTGTTGGTTGCCAGAATGGCTGAAGGGAAAGAGAAAGTCTGTGTCCCAAAGTCGATCCGGTAGCCATCGACAAAGCGGCTGTCTGAGATTCCGCGGCCTCCTGGCGAATCTCCCAGGCAAAAGAGCAAGGCTGCGGTGATGACATCAATTCCGTGAAGCCCCATTGGATCGTCGGTGACTTCCAAGTCAGAGGTATCCACCGCTTTGTCTTCCATTTTTACATTTAGAGAGCAAGCATCAGTGAAGAAAGCGCGGCGCCCATTAAGTGTGTACATACTCATTCCTCTCAGCACCTGAAGGTTCTGCAACTTACGTTCCAGCCACCTGTCCTCAAAGACAATGGGTAGCTGTTGCACAGCATTGTTCTGCATGAGATCAGGCAGTGGAAAGGCTAATGGTATTGCTAGCGGTAGAGACAGTGGTGCCTGATGGGAAACTGGAGGCTCGTGGACTTCAACAGGTACAGGATGGTGGTAAGGCAATGCCTCCTGGTTATCAGGCTGTATTACTTCAAAAGATCCATTTGTTTCAGAGCGACTCAGCTCAGTGCCATCAAAATCCATGCCATTCTGCCGTATTTCAACCTGGTCACCTTGTGTGAGGTGAAAACCGTTAGAAAGAGTCTTCCTCTCAAAACCCATCAGACCACCATCCTCTAGTCCATCATCTAAAATCCCCATAAATCCATTGGGTTCTGCCCACCCATTGCCATCTTTCAAATAATCTGTTAAAAACTCCTGGTCTATTCCTCCCACAGCTCCAAGCTCACAATCAGACCCCGCATCACTTTCTTTCATCTCTACGTTCTGAAAACCCAAAACCTCTACATCATTTCCATCAACAAATGCCCCATTTTTGTCCGCCTTTTCCACAGATATGTTCCCATTTATCAAGTCCATTTCCTTGGTTGCGTTACTGAGGATGTCCAAAGCTGCAGCCAAGCTTCTACTAGTCTCTAGTGTTGCTTGGTAGAGCTCGCTGTAGGACTCCTCGTCCATGCCAATGATTCCATTGGTAATTTGAGCATCTGGTATTCTCGTTGCTGCAGTTATGCTTTCACTTGAACTCACCTGCTTGTCTGCATTTTTGGACACTGTACCTGCAACTTTAAGTGATTCTAACAGCATTCGCTGGTCCTGTAATGCTAGAGCCATGTCCAGCTGCTCTACTACATCAACATCCTTACTCAAGTTCTCATAGGATTTGCGATCAGCGTAGCTAACAGGCCAGCGGTTCCACTCCATAGTGCAGCACACGACACTGGCGGGACAAATTTGCAGGTGCTCTGAGATTCTGTTCCGAGTGACTGCAAATGGACAACCAAAGCTACTGTTCAGACAAGGCACCCGTTCTAGTGGGCACAGCAGACGATGCTCATCGCTTTTGCACGAATGAAAGACAGCACCGCAGACCAGCGAGCATCCAACGAGGTCACAGGAAATGCCAGCCTCTGGCCTGGTCATGCACCTCCGGTTCACACAGCTTGTGCAGTGGGTGTGGAGCTCCCCCATTCTGGACACCAATTCTAGAAGAAAACAGAGAGAAAAATCTGAAAAAAATATTAAATATTATCAAAAGAATGCATTAAGGGAGGAAAGTTGCCTTTCATTTATGATCACCATCGTAAGGTCAGTGCAGCATACCAAGATTAAAAATAGGTTTACACTTAACAAGTTCAAATCATAATGTCGGCTTCATTTCAGTAAGGAAATATCTAGAATGCCCGAGCGAGTGCTTGACTCTAAAACATGGAAGTTGTTTTTTAGCTGTGGGGCTTTCAGCAGCTTGTGAACATTCCAAGAACATCTAGTATCTTCATAACACCCCATATCAAATAACACCAAATATCACGTGCAGGGCATCTCAGTGATGCCATTTACAAAATCATTGAGCTGGGACATTTTGCAACGCTGCCTTTCCACACACCGTTTTCAAGGAACAGAACAACAATGACCTTTTTAAAGACGCTTTAAAAACAAGAGCGAACTAGAGGACCTGTCCTTTCCATTACATATACAGCTTGGTAAGAAGCTTTCATTCCATTACAGTGTATGCATGCACTATGTAGTTAAGCTCATAATTGATTTGGCAAAAATTTTAAAATGCATCGATTGCTCTAAAGCAAGTCTTATATAAAGAACCCAGTAATAGAGCTGTGTATTTTTTCCTGAAATAATCCAGGTTATGAACCATGAGACACCACAGTATAAATCATGTGACTGGTAAACACTTTTTAAGAAGAAACAAGTCTACTAAAATTAGACCTATAACCCCGTAACTCATATCTTCATATCGCAGTATGTAAACCGCCACATTCCTTTCACTTAAAACCTCTGGGAAGATGATTTGTGGTTCAGCTGTGGACAATAATTTCTGGTAAGTATAAAAGTCCATCCATGTTTCAGCCCTAACTGAAACTTTGATTTTTTACTCAAGTATATAAAAAGCAACTACTGTCAACACAGTTCTTAACAGTCCTCATTAGACAGCCATTATCTCACCCATGGAAAGTGGAGCTCATTTATCAACAACAGACT
This sequence comes from Heterotis niloticus, assembly GCA_018136845.1. Lineage (NCBI taxonomy): Eukaryota > Metazoa > Chordata > Actinopteri > Osteoglossiformes > Osteoglossidae > Heterotis > Heterotis niloticus. Next base: position 11,919,406 of record CM030901.1, on the reverse strand, counting down.
GATCTTCTGCATTAGTCCACAAATCACTCAGTAAACATTGACCTACAGGATCAATGCAGACAACACAAGAGAAATTACAGCTAAATCATATTCATAAATTACAGGAAAGCTGCAAACCATTAAACAATTATTAACATCAATAAAAATACTAGTTATTTGTAATAAGCAGATTACACAGCTAAGGCATGACATAGCTGTTCAAAAATATATTTTTTAAATTTGGTAGCATAAAACATTTAGTCTGACATTACTCTGTATCCCTCTGAAACATTAAAAGCATTTAGAATCAGATTAAAGTTGGAGTGATAGAATATACGCTTTCTCACCCCTGAAAAAGGAAAGGCCACCATGTATCATAGAAAGAAAACAGTTTTGGGCATCCTTGTTGTAATAATGACCAATCTATTACTGTGCAGTTTCCTGCAGGATCAATCATGTATGTATTTATGTATCGATCTATCTGTCTATGTATCTATGTAACCAGTCTGATTGGGGGAAAAAAGGATTCATCAACTTTCTCTGCATGAAAGAAGGTGTGAAGACCACCAGGAACACACGTGGTAGTTATTTGTTGTTGTGAAACAAATCCAGTAGGGCCCCTATTTTTAGCACAGCACAGGCCGTTAACCAAGTTCTTGTTATTCTCTCATTGCTCACACAAAAAGTCTCCAGCCTTCCGCATCACAAAACAGGACAAACGTAATTCAAGGCAAAGAATGGTATTTTAAGAGAACATGGGATATATACACACATACACACACACACACACACACACACTCAGCTGAATATCATGTTGCTGTGAATAAAGGAATTCCACGAGCGAAAGTAACATCACAACGTGCTGAAGACAACATGCAGAAAGTTGTGAGAAATTAAGCAACGCGATGCGATTCAGGGATTTTCCAATGCTTTTGCAACGCTGACTGTATTTCTGTAGTAATCATAGCCCCGTGAGTCCCGCGCAAACGCACCACAGCCCACTGGGGCCCAGGCTGGACGCGGGCACCGCTGACCCTCATACAGCGATCCCCTGCCGTGTATCACAAACTACTGTCTGCCTCCCTGGTCTGATCATCTGTATTATAAACATCATAAAAGTAAACAATCATAGTGACTACTCAACGGTGCTGCAACAAGCACTTGACTGTATCTAAAGCTCCTTGCTGTGAACTCACTTTTTGTTTTCAGTGTTATGCTCATGTTGACAAAATCACCAGATAAATTAATAAACGTAAATGCTCTGAGACCAGATTAGCATTTCGCCATCAGGCTGGAACAGCAAACAGAAAGGAGGGCTTTCTGTGCACTGTTGACGCTGTCTATACACTGTGCATGCATTGTTGGTCTATACACTGTATTTACACTGTATACTGTATACCATGTTTGGCTTACCAGTCCATACACTATGCTTACACTGTTTCTACACTGTCATACACTGTTGACACGGTCTATATTTACAGTCCATGCATTATATTTACACAGTTTCTACACCGTCTTGACACTGCGTGTACATTGTACACTGTCTACACACTTTGTATACTCTGTCATACACCGTTCAACTGCTGTACACTGTATCTTTCCACGGTGTATAAACACACACAAAGATAGACAAAAATAAGTTGTTCCTCTTAAACATGTGTGCAAAATGCTGCAATGTCCGCGATTTCATACATTTCCAAGCTAATGACTGAGTACTTCAGTCGATTTGTTGTTTCCACGCTGAAAAAGAGGAGCCGGGCGCCGTTCGACCGCGTCTCCATCCGCGCAACTTTGACCGGCCTCAACGCACTCATCACGCAACACGAGAGCAGACAAAAACACGCACCGTGCCGTCTTACTTACCGCGACAATTCGGCCAGCTTCACTTTTACGTATTTGTGTTTGCTTTAAAAGAAAAAAAAAGTTGACGAAAGGGAAACTTTTCTTTGCTGTTCTAGTTTACGATAGCAGCTCTTTACGGCATTTACCGCAGACTCCCCACTTCGTCAGCGCCGCCTGCTGCGTCTCCAGCTGGGACGCCGGCGTGCGACGTCGGTCCGTGACGTCATCACGCACAGAAGCGTTAACTGAACCCGCTGGCTGACAGTAGAATTTTACCCCGAACGAAACCACTGTAGCGGTAGTTACACACATACAACGATATACAGTTAAATGTACATAATTCATATGTAGCTACTACTAATAATAATTAGTTAAGAATTAAGCAAACAGGAACAATAGCGATTAGGAATACTTATAATCTCAGTATTTAATACGTGCTCCCCTGATCAAGGTCCATGGTTGCCATAAACTGCTGCAGTGAAAATAACCCTTCTGTGTAAATACTACACGTACTGGATAAGCTGAGGAATAATATACCCTTTTATTATAATGAACTATGTCAAGGTAAAAGTACAACCTGTTATATTCGTGTTCATAAAATATAATTTCACACTTTTACAATTGCACATTTCCAGTGTAAAATACCTTTTAAGATCATTTTGATGAAAGTGGTACCTAGCTTTCTCAAACCAATAGTTAACTGGGGTGGCTATATTTATTTTATTTTTTTTTTTAAATCAACAAATCAAACAAATTAGATTAACACGAGGTTCGTTTTTATTGATGCAATTTTCTATAAAAATAAAACCATCAAATGTGGCAATAAAAATCACAATAAGGATGGTAAATACAGCGTACGAAGGAAGGGGAACATTATACGCATTACAGATTAATTCCTTTGTTCAAACAACCTGTGAATTTCGTGCTAAATATATTCCCTTACTAACATGTGACTCCCCAGTGTTAATCCCACCCCATGCTGAGGAATGGTGCTCTTGTGAGACACGTCTGAGTTCAGGAAGCCAGTTCTGAAAGGCGATGGACGTTTGAGAGAGTCAGTTGTGCTTCTTGTGCAGGATAAGACCACCTAGTACGTAGCCACAGCCTCCCGAAAACCCCTGTAATCAGCAGAAGGACCACCAGCAGACCACCCAGGACAAATGTCTCAACGGGGGGCAGGCCTCCGGTGTCTGCAGTACAGAAGAGTTCAAGGTTGAGAATGAAGGGCTGTAAAGCCTTATGGCTTGTGGGTTTATCAGAAAATTCTGAAAATGCTTTTATCTTATTAAAAACACTTACTCAAGCCTGGTTTGTCAGTGTCATCCAGCAGTCTTCTGATTGGTCCATAGGAAACTGTATGAGACAGCGTGACGTGTCTCCGTGCCCGAACTACAGTGCCATCTCCAGAACAGTTCTGTCCAATGATAAGTAGTATTCAAATTTAAATTGGGCTTAAAGATCTTGTAACTTTCCTTCATTCAAATATTTCATATAGCCATTAAAAACACACATATAAGATGGCAGTTGTCAGCCCAAACCTGCTACTGCTTTGATCTTCTTTACTTACAGTCTTACCCTACTACCTCACAACCCACACATCTCACCACATGCTGCAGCAAAACAGATTTCCCTCGATGCAATTTCCCCCGAAAAGCTGCCACCCTCTCCCTGCAAGGAATATGTGACCACCTATGGAATTCTACCCACTTATGTGGCCACTTGCAGCTACCAACGGCCTTTGATGCCACACTTGTGATCTGATGTAGGCTACCGTCTTCCCGCATGCCCACCTCCATATGCCGGTGACCAAGTCTCATTCAGTTGCACTATTCAGTATCCGTAAGAGCAGCTGTAAGTATCATTTTTTATCATGTTGCAGTAAAATGGAAAATGAAATATCCCACATCGATTCCAATAGTCAAGCACATGAAGAATGCTTTTTCTGAGTGTTGAGCAGAAGAGAGAGATTTTTATGTGCATCTCTGTACAGTAATGACACTTAAAACTGCACTTTGTTTCACAATTGTTTACTGAGTACTTTACCCTGCTTTTACTCTTAGCCAGGATTTGGTGGATGACTTTCTTGTTATACATACTACATACGGTACACCACCATACTGACATACCTACATTAAGTTGTCAACCTTGTCTCCCGCAACAACACTTATGCTGAACAGATGTGGGTGATGTAACAAGGCAAGATTGTTACTTATCCTGAATTACTGTAATCAAAATACCCAAGTATATAAACTGTACTTTCAATAAGTCAATTTATTTATATTTTTAGCTAAGCAGCAAGTTTATAATAGTGAAACTACAGTTTATGGTTCTAGATTGGCTGGATATCAGAGTGTATACACTTTACAAATATATGTAAATTAATATATCACAATTTCTAGTGTATTGTGACTTGGCAAATACTGTACATTTTACACATCTTGATGCACTGTAGATACTATGTGGGAAGAACCTCTCTTACCAAAATGACACATAAAATCTATAGAGAAATCCACATTTGTTACCGGAGCAAAATGGCAGAGCCGTAACCTCAGGAACCTCTTATTGGAAGTGACCCATTAGCATTTTGACCAAGGACACTTACAGGCTGGCACAAGCCTGCAGTGTTGTGACAGATCTGGACGTTGCAGTGGAGAAAGACGTCTTTGTAAGAGTTGCCCACAAACTTGAACATTTGAATCTGGAACTTTGCCTCAGGACCCTGGCCGTTCCTCAGCACCTCCAGTGTCTGCTCATTTGTTGCCAGAGGGCAGCTGTAGGGTAGAGGACAAAAAAAAATGGTGGCAAGTCAGGCACAGACATTCACATGCAGTTTGTGCCCTACGTCCACCATTGTTTCTCCTGCTCTGACTTTTATGGCAATCCTCCAAACCCTTGGAGACAATTAAGAGATAGATCCCAGTCCCACACAGAAAACTTGACACCCTCAAAAGCTATTTGCTTCCCTTTTACCAGAGTTGACCACTACACTTGAGAAGAGAGATTGCAATGCTACAAGCAGCTCTGTCAGGACTCTCTCTCAGGGCTGCCCTAATATCAGCAAGCCGAGCAATTCTCCTTTTATGCCAAACAAACACTCCAAGGATGATGGGTACATTTAGCTATGTACACGCCACATGTTTTCAGGTAACGTTTGGCATGAAAATAGAAGAACAATAGCATTAATGTTACACTGTCATTTAAGGTAACACATTTAACATATCGGTGAGTTGCATCTTATTAGTTTACCAAAATGTAAGGCTTGGAGTCGGACTCAGTTGTATTGATTATAATATATCCATCTTGACAATGTCAAAAGACCAACAGCAGCAGGATGTATTTTCCACCACTGATGGGTGCCAGACAACCTAGCAAGCACAGCCTGGAAACACTGTAAACAGCAGTGCTGCTGCCTGCATAGCGACTCCGTTGCTAACAGAGCCAAATAGACGCATGTTGCCAGGGGCACTCAGAGCTGTGCCAGCCTGAGACAAACGCCCCGTCAGCCTCTGAGCTCAGGCAACAGGAGCACACAGCTGCTGTTTTATCGATTCCTGCTACCACACCCGTTTCCTTCAATGTCCAGCTAAAGCCCTCATTCATAAATTGCAGGGAAATTTCCTCTTTAATCTTTGAAAGTTTTCATGAATTTTCACAGCCTTAAGCCAACATATTAGGCTGACTTGCGTTTAAAAAAAAAACACATAGCATATAGGGAATTTTTAGGCATTCCCCAAACTGTGTCCTAATGAGACGTTTATTCACCGTACCTATGTACAAATACAATTTATTCCACTCACACTACATTCCACAGCCCATTTTGTGTGGACTTAATGAAATAGTACTATACTTGGCATTAACAAGCAGTCTTGTGATGTCACCATCTCTAAGATATGTTCTGCAGGAAGTTGATCTAACAGGAAGAGCAGTAAGCCTGCTGTGAACTCGGGGCCCACTTGCAGACCTGTCTTTGATGAAAATATGTTCAACGTCGCTGGATGGGTCGTTTGTAGGGGTGGCCCAGCACTTCTCCAGTCGCAGTATGAGGTGAGCAGGTGTCTGTGAGACAAATGGGAGGAGGTCCAGTGACCACTAGCTTCAGTTTAGCACACACAAGAATATCATTTCATTAACTGCCATACTGCACTGCATTATTGGCATACTTTACAATACTCAGCAGGTCCTAAGAGGCCAGTGTTCATTATCATTTCATTTAGTTGATGCTTTTCTCCAGAGCGACTTACAATGTTGGATTTTTGTGGCGGGGTAACTTTTACTGGTGCACTGCAGGGGAAGTTACCATGCTTAAGGATGCTTCAGTTGTTCCTTTTACTGCAAGGCAGTACCACCAACTACTACAATAACTGCTGTTACAACCTGGAGAGCCAAGGTGAAGGTGAAGAAATTCTAGTGTGAAGTTTTCATGAGAACTGTATGAATCCCTGTCTATGCTTCCAGAGCCAGTCCGAGTGGCAGGTGCGGACAAGTGTGGATTCCAGCCCAAAAAGCAACAACCACTTTGGTGAGGCTCATCTTTCATAGCACGCCTGTGCTGATATTTCAAGGCTACTTTGTTGGCCTTGAAAAAGATGCCATCATCTAATTGAACAATCAGTCACTCTCACCATGAAGACTTTAACATATATGTTGTCCTCCAGTGTCAGAAATGGAACGGTGCTCCACCTATCCTCAAAATTTTTGTCTTTGTAGAGTACCAAGGCCACTGAGAAATTTCCATCCTCCGTGTTCAGAGTGATGGTCCTGGCAAAAAAAAATATATCTCATAGCATTTGAGGAGAAGTCACAATAATAGCTACTGTCACCAGTAATGACAACAGGGACTTTCAGGGTTCTTTCAGGCTCTTTTCAATCAACCTTATCATTTTAAATCAGTCAACAGACAGAGATGCCAAATTATGGCTGAACATAGACATGTGCGGCACTGGAATGCCACCACCAACATTACCTGATGTCCACTTTGATCATGTTTTCTCCATTGGGCTGCTTCACTATGTAGTTCATCGGGTACCGGCATCCGAAGGTGATATTGACGTAGCTCCTTGTAACAACATCTGTATCGTTGTTGCGTATGGTGTTCATGAACATAATGTGTGTGTCGTCTGAAGCCTGAAATCATGAAAGAGTGTGGAGTTTTACCTTTTTTCCTACCTGGCCCAGATTGCAACACGTTTCTGCACATCGCCAGTTTGGTTAAGCGGTGCTGCTGTGCTTAAGGACTGGTATTTCCTGCCTCAGTACAAATGAGCTGTACACAGTTTATTAGTCAATTGACATAAATAATCAAGTAAAAAAAGTAGACTAAAAAGGTAAAAACGGTTGTACACACCAGCATCATATCTGCCTCGCTGCCAAGAGTGAAAGGTCAGCCATTGAGTAGAATAAAAATTACTTCCTGCCCGAGACTTGTTTAATTGCCCTTTGTTTTATTGTAAATGCGTAAACATAACCACATCCTCCAACAGCCATGAGAGAGAGCAGCTGTACTGGACTTTTGGGTCAATGGTTCAATCGCTTCCTGGTAAAAGAACAGATGCTTAAACTGCTACAATGCCTGTATAATGGCTTCATAAACAGGTTGAAAAATCCTTATTAATGGAATTCTGAATGATGATAAATAAGAGAGGCTGGCTTATTTTATTGATTTGCTTACTGGAGAAGGTTTTTTTTTTTTTATTTTGTAATGGAATTTCTGATCCATTTATTATTATCACTCTTGGTGCCTTGTATGAGTAGCTAATGGCCACCAATTCACTTGAAAAGCACATCTTTGGACTGTGGGAGGAAGTCCACATGATCACAGGGAGATGTGCCAGGTCCACCAGGATTTATTAACAGTTAAATTTACACCTGACCTGACCACACAACCCAAGCACTGTAAGGCATCAGCAATACCTGTTAAAGGCTAAAAATATTAGAAAATTATTAACCCTAAATTGAACTATACCATTGACATAAGAAATTTAATGTGAAGTTTTGACAGCATGCCCAGCCAATCCCAGTATCCGGTGCCAAAGACTAACTGGAATGACATTGTGTAAAATATATATGTTCTCCAGTACTTGCAACCGAGGTCTAATTTTAGCTGCAGAGTATGCATTACATTTAACAATGACTATGTGAATTAATGTTTTGTAATTGCAGAAATAAACGCACCCTTTAAAGAAAGAAAATGTACTGAACCCATAACTGTCTGCAACAGAATATTTGCAATAGATTATCTTACAGTATTTGTAAAAACTCCATCTCATGTCCAACACGCACAGCTTTGTTTTAGAAGCCATAGAGTCTAAACTTGGCACACAGGTACTGCTCACCCCAAATTAAGTTTTTTCAGAGCCAAGCTCATTAAACACTAAAAAGACCACTTATGGTCTTGAAAATTTCTGTTTCAACTTTTAAAATAAAGACCCAGGAAGTTGCACACGGCTGAGTGGAAACCTGGTAGAGACAGGATTCTCTTGGTTAAAAGCACTACCTTGGTGAAGCTTGTAAGGACAATCCAGTGCCACAGACATTACCATTTTACCCAGTTTTGCTGCATTTTGTTTTGGTGGTTTTTGGTGTATTGTTTGTTTATATATTTTGTAGTTAGTATAGAGCAGAGTAGTGAGTGAGGTTGCAGAAGACTTCATTTTGAGTCTGAGTTTTTCAGTTTTGAAGTTGGTAGCTGTGTAGGGTCAGCTTAAGTTTTTTTTATTTTTTTTATTTTTTATAATTGCCACTTTGTGTTTTGTATTTGTGTTGCACCACTGCTGTTAAATATAGGTTTGGTACACCCAACTGTCCTGTCACTTTATCCAGTTAGAAATCCTTGGAGTCCAACAGCAATATAGATGTCTTATCTAAAGTATTTACAGTACATCTAAAATATATTACAGTACATCTAAAACATATCTATAAAACATATTTTATTGTGCAGCAGAATTTTATGAGGTGTGCCGTTAACATGGAAAAAGTGGTATAATATTATCACAATTAAGGTATTTCTGATAGTAAGGCCATTACAAAAAAGAAAGCTGCCATCCAGTTCGAGGACGCACTAATAAGACTAAAAGAGGCCAAATGCAAAGGCTTGAGTAACAGGCAGTAAGGAAAGATTTGTTTGGTAACTATGGATTTCCTTTCTTTCTGAAGTCTTTAATCCAAAGCAAACCTGCTCTTTTCTTTAAGGTTGCACTGTGAACGCCTTGTAAAACTGCTGCAGAGTGAAAAAGCGAGAGAGAGAGAGAGAAAGAGAGAGATGTTCTCCTCTGCCAAGCTGCATTAACCTTTCGCTTGGTTTACAAGAAATGGCCGGCACATTCTCAGCGACTGTTTCAATAACAGCTTCAAGTGCAGATTTATACCTTGCCAGAGAAGGCAGAGCCGCTCTCTTCCACGACAGTCACCATGCGGGTCAAGCCGAAGGGAAAATAAAAGGAACCGCAAAGTAGGACGCACAAGAACACGCTTCCCTATTCAGCTCCCCTGAGAACACAGCCATAATTTCCATAAAAATCCAACTAATTTAGTACTGCGAACCATTTGCCCCCCCTTAACTACTTCGAAAAGGAGCACTTGGAAGACCGTGCGCAGACCTTGGTCTTCTCGGCATTGAAAATATGGCCTTTTTTATGCAATTACAAAGCATGACCCTCTTTGTGGATACACAGCTGCTGGGGTCACACAACATCATTTTGTATTTCATGAAACCCTCAGGTCACCTAATTTATGCACATGTTTAGCATGAAAACACACTTCAGGCCTTGTTTTGGCATATATTATTGGCTACGGCTCATATCCATTACCTGTTGAATGCTTGGTTTTGTAACATGATGCACAATGCCAGCACTGTTAATTTAATGCTGTGAACTTCCTGTCACAGATGATGAAATGAGATTGATGCTCTAGATCTCGAAAACTACTTTTTAACAGCAACTTTTTTTTTTTTTTAAAGATATATTAGTCCTTTCAATATAGAAGACACGGGCCTGTTTTAAACAAGTGCATCTTCATGAAATATGAAATAAGTGCGACATTACCATGACTGTGCCGCAGTCTGAGAGATTTGTCTTGATGCTGAACACATAACTGTCATCAATCATAACCCCACGGCATTCTGGATCATTCAGATGTAGATCCCAGACCTGTTGCACAGAATCAAGATGCTGTAAGGAGACGGCAGAACTGAGCGATTTCAGAGAGATGTTCAACAGATTGCAATAGGAAATACATAAGTAGCAAAGACTTAAAATAAATACAGCTTTTTAACTGTGGAATTTAACTTACGTGGACTGGTGGCACTTTGCTCAGAAAGAAGATGCTGGGGATGATCACTTCCATCTCATCATTGGTACAAATGACTGTTTCGTTAAGGTCTGAAAATAAACCATCATATCTTCCATTTATTCTAGCTTTATGTTTAACAAAACTAAGCGAAAACAACTGAATAAACACAAATATATTTTTTTGCTTTACAGCACAAAATGCAATTCGATTGAGAACCTTTATAAAGTTTGTAAATTTTTGTGAAGTCCAAAAATACCATATAAACGTGTACATATTTTAGTTCTAAATTTTCAATCTGCAGACCTTTTGACCTAAAGACGTTGCCATAAGTAATAAAACTTAAAGTCATTATGCTAGAAACAGAGTATACAGCTTCAGTTGTAAAGAGCAAACTACATTTTTAGAAACTTTCATAAAATACACAATAGGAGATTTTAGGATAACCTAACACATAAAACTGAGAATACATAATGACAATTTCAAAATTCACAATTTCATCAGGAAAAACCTTGGAAAACACTTCACAGTCAGAGGGCTTTACTACTAGATGGGTCTCAATTAAACCGTCTGTATCTTGAGCTTCACTCCGTTGTTGGGGTTTTACTGCCAATTCCTAGGCGACTGCCCTAGAAACAAGGTAATTCAGAGAGCTCGTTTTTGTTCCCTGACAGACGGGCAGGAATTGTTTTGTCTTGGTTTGAATCTTAAATTAAATTCCTAGCAGAAATATTCAGTCAAAATCTCTGCATATAGAGATGCCGTGTGAAAGAAAGACAAAATAATCCATAAAATAGGACTGACATCAAGGAGAGCTGTTACGATGATTGACTCACCCTCCTCATAATCTGGGTACACTGAAGATGTAGCTGCCACCTGGGTGAGAAGACACCAGACCAACACCAAACTCATAGGTGCCATCTTCGATGAAGGTCTTCAATCCCTGGTGCTGGGCGGCTTCTCCGATGGGTCGATCTTCTCCGCTCTATGTCAGAGCTCCAATAGGTTCACGTACCCCTGGCTCAGAGGAAGCTTGGCGCTCTAGGGGGCTCCTTCCCGGCCCAAAACACCAGTCTGAGTGATGTCCCCAACAACAATGAGATTCCTCAGATGAATAGTGAGAGCTGAGAGGAGTCTGAGGAAACACAAGCCTGCTTGACACAGAGGATAAAAACATCTGCTGGGATTCCGGACTGCCTCATTGGGGATACATCTACTACTCCATCTACTGTTGTGGCAGGAAAAAAAAAAAAAAAAAAAAAAATCTTGTTTAATATGCAAAAAGAAACTAAAGGGGGACGGCCATTCTTTTTTGTTCTCTGTCCTTTGTAACCTTCAGAGGAGACGACAAAGCTTTACTGTGGTGAGAGCCCCAATTGGAACAAAAGGAAGTCCGACAGTCACGTCAAAAGCAGGCTGCTAACAGGTCACCTTAGACCCTGGCTTCCAGATCTACCAGCTGAACATGTGGTGATTTAAAAAAAAAAAAAATTGAACACTTTTGGAAATTTGCCACTCAGTGACCAAGTATCATATGATCATTAAGTCTAAGTCATTTTGCTCCAAAACTTGGGGAAAAAATAAGGGTAAATACAATTTGGTGTTTACTGTTACATGATCATCTGATGCCTAGTTACTGCATTAATACATTCATGACAGTTCTTCATGAATCACCCTGTATTTACAAATGCATCATCTATTTCCCAAATAAAAAAAAATATATATATTCTGTCCTAGGAAACGTATATACTATATAATCAGAGATGAAGCAGTTACTAAATATAAAAACAAGAACCATTTTGAAGGATCCTCATAGAAAGGGCAACATTCACCTATGAATACAGCATGAGACAAAAATTGCACTTGAGATGCATTTTTGAAGTTGATTCTGAATGTGCAGTAGCTGCTGCTGTTTACCCTCCGTGACGTATTAACAGCACAGTCTGTACCAACCAACCGGCGCAAAGACAGAATCTGCTCTCCAACAGCCTGGATTTGCCACCTTGACGTGCAAACTGGCATCATAACACAGAAGGCCTGCGGTTGCACCGAGGTCAGCGGTCACATGGTGGGTTTAGTACGGATTTATTAACCGGAAATAGAACAGAGCAGCAGAACAGCCACCTCCTTGAGACTTGCTGTTTTGTCACCAGAAGAACAACCAAAAATTTACACAAACACATGCGTCCCAATTTTTATATGTAAGACGATGGGGATTGCTGTGAAAGACAACAAACACAAGCAAAGCAAAGACATTTCTTCTGTTTACTTGCAAAGGTACATACATTCACATTAAAGTTGGCTCTAGAAATGAGGTTCACATTGACATTGTAAAGGTCATCTTTGGAGGAATGTTTAATTACTGGCGAAAACAGCAGGCAAATAAAATAAAACAGCAGGTCTGGTGTGGACATCACCAATAACAAACACACTGAATTTACGAGCGCTTGACACAGTTTATTATAACATGAACATATTTCATACCCTGATATTATAAATAACATTTCATTGCTGATTTCAGGACAACGAAACAGGACCATCATTGGTGAATTTGCATCACTGCCCTGCCGTGCTACATAATCAAAAAAAAAAAAAAAAAGTTACATTTCAGTTCCACTAATTCTTTTATGGTTTATAGACTAAATAAAAACCCAGCTAAAGAGACAGCATGGACTAAGCAGTCCTGTGTGTATGTTGAAAACATCCTGTGCATTTTATTCTGAATTCATTTGCTCAAATCTTACTTGTTTAAATGCATTTATTGCACAACTACAGTGCAAAATTTACAATTTAGACAACATTTCTAATTTGTACCAAACTGTCACATAAAAAGTTATTCAAACTGCTGACAGAAATATGCATTTCACTTTTAAATTTGAATTTAGTTACAGTACTTCAGTTTAAATACGAGTAATGGGGAGTGTGGAAGAGAGGTCAAGAAGAGAATGCAGGCAGGGTGGAGTGGATGGAGAAGAGTGTCAGGAGTGATCTGCGACAGAAGGGTACCAGCAAGAGTGAAAGGGAAGGTCTACAAGACGGTAGTGAGACCAGCTATGCTTTATGGGTTGGAGACGGTGGCACTGACCAAAAGACAGGAGGCAGAGCTGGAGGTGGCAGAGTTAAAGATGTTAAGGTTTGCATTGGGTGTGACGAGGATGGACAGGATTAGAAATGAGTATATTAGAGGATCAGCACAGGTTGAACGGTTTGGAGACAAAGTCAGAGAGGCGAGATTGCGTTGGTTTGGACATGTGCAGAGGAGAGATCCTGGATATATCGGGAGAAGGATGCTAGGGATGGAGTTGCCAGGCAAGAGGAAGAGAGGAAGGCCTAAGAGGAGATTTATGGATGTGGTGAAGGAGGACATGCAGGTGGTGGGGGTGACGGAGAGAGATGCAGAGGACAGGAGGAAGTGGAAGCTTTTGATCCGCTGTGGCGACCCCTAACGGGAGCGGCCGAAAGAAGAAGAAGAAGACTTCAGTTTAAATACAAAAATAAATTAAAATCTTGGAAAACAGCCAGAGCTCATGTTCTATTCCTGACAGGAATGATTTGTTGAACGTCAGCCCATCTAATTACTCAAACACTTAGTGAAGAAATGCAATATACTGTACAACTCCTTTCATTGGGAAATGGATTTACTGAAGAGTGCAGTTTCACATCACCCCTATCTTCAGCTAAAGTAACCGGTAAATTAAGTAAAAATGTTTATATTTTCACTTGCCGTTTTACGAGTTTTTTTCTTCATGTTTTGTTTTATTTTGTCTGCCTTTTCACAAGCTGAAGTTACAGGAGAGGTTTTACAGCCTGCTCTTTTTGTCTCAGAAAAAAATGGGTTGGATCGTGAAGCCCAAAGTTGCGCTGGCGTCACTCCCACAGCCGACGTGTCAGACTGAAAACAAACTAACAAAGTGCAGTCTTACTCACAGTGTACAGAGCAGAGCTTTTCACAGCCACAAAACAACTGGCCCTATTATCACACAAATGTCAAGTGGGTCAGAAATGACTGTGAACCTGGCTGCTTTTCTTGAAAAGATACCTGACTAAAGGAAACATAACCCTGCCATTAAATAGTTAATGTTAAATAACATGGCAAAACATGGAATGTTCAAACTGTAAAATACAGGAAGTTTTAACTTGTTCCATGAAGCAACAAGCCAGTTTAACTTTTGAACAAAATTATTAAAATCAGAACAACATTTAACCATAAATAAAATCCATGTACATAATAAAGTATTTTAGTGGAAAAAAAAAAATCTTTTCTTCAGTTTGGGCCATTCTGATGAGGACAAGACAGACCATCACACAATCCTTCAGACAGTAAGAGCTGTGCTTTATTTAAAGCTCAGTTCTTAGCTCCGTGAATAACGGCTGTCGCTCTTTTACCAATTCATGATTTTTTTAAACCATAAAAGACAGTAAAAGCATAGACATAAACATGAATGTAAAGTGGTAGAAATATGTACTGTGACATGTTATCTATGTTTTTATATATAAAGCAAATATTTAAATAACTCCTTAGAAATTCAGTTTAAAATCCTAAATGTGTGAAAACATTTGGCCAAACACTACAGAACTGTTAGAGGACGTTCAAATTCAGGTATGAAAAAGGGCCAAGAACCTGTCCAGATGCCTGCTGAGGAGTCAAGTGTTCCCCATCTTGATGGTGCTGTATACATCCCTCATTTATGCTGCAATGTGAGTCTGTCCACACGATAGTGGTCTGGATCTGCCCACTACTCCGTCACTCCACTGCCTCATAGTCTTCGGTGAAAAGGTCGGCCAGGTCAGCCACAGTCAGGACAGAGGCCTCTGAGTGCTTCATGGAAGCAGTGCTGTGGCTGCAGGGAGAGGATATGGCTGTAAGCAGAATGGCTTGATGGTCATGATGCTAAGCATTACAGTTTGACAAAAGATAGAACCGCTCATACCAAGAGGAAACAGATAATTGTACTGTATGACATGTCTTCTGGCTCAAGTATTCTTTAGTATTCTTGGTTTTAGGGCAAATCAACAAAAATGTCCACCTATGGCCTATACTCTGAAAAGTTATTACATTTCCAAACCAATTTCGAGAAATGAACTTCTCATTTCTGTCCTGCAGAGACAAAGATGACGGTTAAATTGCCCTAAATTACAGTAATCATGTCAAAAGGAATCCTAAGGATGTATGTGGTTACTGAATCCCCTCATTTCCACTTGTTTCTCCGTATACGTGACGTAGTCACCTCTTTTCGGCAGTTTTCATCATGGCCTGCATTCTCTCTTCTATGGTGGATTTTATGAGGAACCGGTGAACAAATGTCGGTCTGCAGACAAGCGAAACAACTGTTATAATAAAATAAGGTAGTCACAGCTCTATTACTCCATATAATATGACTCACAATACATGCAAACACAAAGATTTCCTAAACATAGCTTTTGTAGTTGACAATATTAAGTATCATTAAGGGAATTTTACCAGAAAGTTGATAAATACTCAATTCTGACACATTTTAAAGTGACGGTGGTTCTTCCTTCCTGTTGACTAGTTAACAGGTTTAACAGATACTTGTTTATGACTACATAAAATAACAGCAAGAGAAACTGATTGATGTTATTTCACACACTCGACTGCTGTAGGTTAAAGGGAATTGAAAACGTCTCTCCTCTAGTGTGATGATGTTGGAATCAGTGAAAGATATGGTCTGAGGTGCTCGCCTGGTCTGGCCAATGCGGTGGACCCGGCCAATAGCCTGCAGCTCGTGAGCTGGGTTGAGGATGGGTTCCACCAACAGGACATGTGTGGCCTCGATGATGTTCAGCCCGTTGGAGCCAGTGTGTAGTGGCAGGAGCAGGATGTTGATCTTCTCATCATACTTGAACGAAGATAGGTTTTCCTGGTAGAAGAACGGCAAGCCCTCAGAATTTTATTTAAACTAAATGGGGCCATTTTTTGACTGTACTGCTAACCTGTATATTTTACTACTAAATTCTTAGCATTTTTCCACCTTTTGGCATAACAATTTAGAGGAAATGTATTTCTCTTCAGAACAAATTCCCATCTGACATGCATGTATGTGAGATGGAGACAAAGTATAAATACTCACTTGAAATTTGTGAATTCCATTAATCTGTGAGAATTCCATATTATTGTCAAAAAGAGCCTGGGCAATAATATCCAGTACACCTTGCCACTGAAACAAAGGAACAAATCAATGTAGTTAACAAGCAGACAACAACAACAGATACTATTTATGCAGTGCATGCAAGAAACACTTGTGTACCACAATTTTGCTGTACACAGGTACGCGCTCAAAAACACAAGTGGTTGGGTAATGCATTACCGTAGAGAAAACAAGGGACTTGGCACTTGCATCCGTCATCTGGATCTTCTTCAGTGTTCTCACGACTGCCTCCACCTTGGTGGAATGGCTTCCCTGAAGGATACATGGCACAGAAAACTACTATAACCCTTCACTGTGACGCAAATGGTCTTATTGCATATTTGAATAATAATATGTAACAATTTACACAAAAGCCGACATGGCTGTAAGAAAAGCAGTGCTGACATAAAGAGCACCAGTCATGGCTATGCATGCATGTTCATACATCTGTATGCAGGGGAAAAAAGGGAATGAGGATGCACTTTGACAGGGATGTCCTGGTCCTGGCTGGCAGCCTGGGTTGTGAACACATATGAGATCTCAGTGTGAGATGTGGTCTGCCTGCAGATGGCGCATTTGATAGCTCGCTGGCGCGTGCCCACGCTGTACTGCTCCACGATGATGGCGATGCAATCGTTGCAGAAGCAGTGTCCACACGTCAACACAGCCCACTGCAAAGAAGGTGAAACAGGAACTCAGACTAAAAAAAGATGATCAGGTTGTGGGTTCAATATCAGATATTGCAGGGCAATAGAAAGCAAACTGGTTACATTTACTGGTTCTGGACTTAAAGGTCACAGGTTCAAATTCCATTGCTTCTGTTGAACCCCTGCACAAGTTCTTTACCTCAAATTGCTCCAGTCAGAATTACCTAGCTGTGTAAATCAGTGTAAGAGGCGTAACACTGCTATGACACTTTGAAGAAAAGTTCTGGCTAAATGACATGCAAATGTAGGTATGAGATCTACTGTAATACACCTCAGTAATTTCCTTAAAATGCTTATGGCTGAATAAGCTATTTCTTCAAACATCACTCCTAAAATCATTAATCGTGGTGAAGGTTTCAGTCTTTGCTCTTTATTTCTCCGATGTCTCACAGCTGGATCACCAGGATTTAATGAAACTTTAGTGATCTAACAAGTGAAATCCGGCATACCTCCTGTCCGAGTGAGCGGGCACAGATGGGGCATGGCTCTGGGTTCAAGCCCCCAGTGGATTTATCCTGGGACTGTTCGAGGACAAACGTTAATTGCAGCCATGATGCAGTTTCCACAGTATACTTTTATAACTTACTGACAGAATACTAAGGATTTACCTTCTCAAGATTAGTGAGGTACAGAAGTTGGCCCAGTTTCTTCTGCAGCTGGGACTTTGCTACCGCCCTGTCATTCAACAGCTTCACCCTGTTCTGCTCCACCTGAAATGAGGGCAGACTCGGTCCTGTTAAAGTACCAAGGACAGCTCCTGATATTCTTACAGTTAGTAATTAGCTGTGGGATAAATAGATAAATCCACTAAGAGATCATAGAATCAAAACAAGTTATAATGATATTTTAATATCATACAAAAGTGACTGATATTTCAGTCATGAACTAAAGATCCAGAACAGCATATGTACACCCTTCCGGACCATTCTAAGACACCTGAGACAATGCGGGGCACTCTCACCTCGTGGGGTTCGATGATATGCAGCACTTTGGACCTGGGCTCGTCCGGGTGGCGCACACGGAAACGCTCGGTGGCCATGCCCAGTTCATCGATGGCGGACACATGGTCCCGCAGCACCATCCAGTACTCATGCAGCAGCTGCACTCAAATGAGTGAAAAGCACAATGGCGCTCTCATGAAGCCCAAAACATCGCTGTGGACAATTCAACTGAGGGCACGCCCAAGACTGAGGAGCACCCCCCTGCTACTGCAAACTTGAGTAATTAGCTGAATCTATTACAGTTAAGTACAATAAACATGAATTTAAAGAAAACTGTTTGACCAAAGCTTTCATTTTTAACCAATTCTTAACAAGCCTCTCCTTAGGGACCCCCAGACATTCTATATATTTGTCCAATGTGAGTACAAGCACAACAGAAATCTAGCCTGATAGTCTAAAATAATTGTGTTTTTAGTGCAGGTGAATGCATGTACTGAACTGTTCGGATTCTGCCAAGAGAACACTGGGAATCACGCTGAATAAAAGTAATTTCTAGTTCAATCTACACTTAACAGGAAAACCAGGATACAAAAAAGGTCACTGTTCTTCCATGTACCTACAATGCACTATAACGCACCTTATATTCCTTTTTCCAAGTCTCAAAAAGCTCCATGAAAGTGGTTCCTTCCTCCACCAGAGCGGGGGACATCCGGCGGGCCTTAGCGAAGGTTAGGATAGCTTTTAGGGAGCGCTCCATCTCACTGGCTGCCCACAGGCCGCGGCTGGTGGTGGGCAATCGGTCATCCACAAGGCCCTCTTCATCTTCAATCATCTCTTCAAAAATGGCTGTCTGCCCCTTCACACTGTGGAAAAAGCAATGTACCAAAGCTCTCATTGTAGACTAAGTCTCAAATAATCTATTATTTTCATGTACTCAGACACATTAAGTCATGTATTTTTAGATAATGGCCAGCTGTTGACCACTACTGTACTTACGTGTGAGAAAACAGCTTGGACTCATAGTCAGTGAAAAGTTCATCTGCTTTGCAAAATACACAGCTAAAGGAAAACAACAGCAACGTGAGTGAATGTACGTTCACTTTAAATATGCAACTTGAAAATGTAATTATTCCATTCAGTTTAAAGGCTATGAGATCGACACAGCCATAAAGCCACAAATATCATTCTCAGATGTTTAGTTTCTTAAAGTCTAAACTTACTTGTTGAGCGGCAATCGAACAGGTCTCAGGTGGCAGATGGTGGCTTCCTCTATCACTTTTTTAGATGGCGGTCCCTCTAGGCTCTTCACAGCATCACGCACGGTCTTCTGGGACTTTATCAGATCATCCATTTGGGTGCTGAGCAAGTACTGCAGGCCACGAGAGTCCCTGAACCTGGGGGTATAACAGTAGAGCAGCAATGCTGGTTAAGGAAGCTCAGGAATGGGACCAGCTGTCTACATCAGGACCGCTTCTGTTTCTCACATCATACATTTATGTGCAAATGCACTACAATATACTGAGACATTTGCTTAACTGGCACTTTTATTCATAAAGACTGTAATTTTACTACATAAAACCACAAATCCACATACTTACTGACCATGCTATAGCTGCTAAAACATTACAATTGTAAGAGACAAATTGTAAGACACATCAGTAAATGTGTACATGCAAATTATTATGAAGCCTAATGCTCACTTGTCAGCTAAAGACATCTTGCTCGCCTCCTGTTTATAGTTGCAGGTCAACTCATTCTGGACTCGGAGAACCAGTTCGTCATCGATGGAGTACTGAATCGCCTCCTGTATCACATCCAGCCACCAGGGGGCCTGCAGATGTACCTGCAGCAGGAAAAAACAAACCTTCTTAGGACAATAATTATACTTCATGCGTAGTGTAGAAATCAGCTATACAAGAACAATGCTAATCATTATTATCAATATTAAGTCCCTGTATGCACTTTCCATGTGTTGGTGTTTGGCTTTCAACTGGGACACTAGGGTCTCTGACCTTGCGCTTCAGCTCCCGGATGCTCTGCAGGACGGGCTGCAGGGCTTGATGGGCATCAGACACCTCCGAGTTGGACTTCGTCATGTAGTGCTGGTGCAGCTGTTCTGCCTGTCCGAGAAAGGAAAGGGGGAAAAAGAAAAAAGAAAAAAAAAATCAGAGTTACAGAAGACTGGCAATGGCACACAGAGACACAAAAGTGGCTGCAAAGAAGCTCTTTCACCTCCTCTTTCAGACGGTCATCTCTCAGCGTTGGTGGAATCCCAGGATGCTTTGCATTGAGCAGCTCCATTAAGTTATGAGTGGCATGCAGTCTCTAGTTGGACACAAAAAGGAAACATGAACAGAAAAGGAAAAAAACAAACACAAGATTGTACAGTTATGAGACTGTACATCAGATCATGATAAAAATGAGGGAAACCTGTGGTTGGTAGCTCACCTGAAGGGAGTCCGTTTTGAGCCTGTCTTTGTGCTCCTCTGAGGAGCGCAAGACATCCCTGTAAAGCTCAACTGCCTCAGCATATTCTCCTGTAAAGGAAGGACTTTCATTTCAAACACTCTACAAGTCTGACAGCCACTTTCATGTACCATAAACAGACAAGACTGGAAAAAACTACCTTAATGGGATCATAGGTTAAACACTCCAACAATGGAGGAGATGAGAAGAAGTGCCGGTACCTCGGATTATATGGATTCCAGCCAGTCCATTGAGAGCGCATACCAGCTGCCTATGAGCCTCCTCACACTCCACCCGGCACTTCTTCTGAAGAGACTTCAGCAGCTCCTCCATGGTCATGGTGCTGTGTGGTCCACAGACAGTAAAAACAGTATGACTGTCTTGTGGAACTAATGCTCAAGACATCACCTGTTCCCAAGTCAAGAAGCACACCCTGATTACACCTCACAAACACAGCTTTCTGCCGACTACAACACAATAACACATATTTAATATTATCAAAAACATCACAATCAGTATCAATTAGAAGAGCAAAATTCTGCTTTGAGCTACTACTAAGACACAAAACCTTATGCAAACCAAACATGGTATGCTGCAAGCTTAGGATTAAGCTCTGTTTTCGGTACCTCTTCTGGAAGGGCAGAAACTCCCCCCGAACAGCCTGCGGGTGACAGCAGGCCTGCCGCAGCCTCAGCAGTGGGTACAGGATGCTGCTGACCGTGCGCCGGTCCAGACTGCTCAACTTCAATGACCAGTCAGAGATCTTCCTGAGCTTGAACAGGGCATCTTGAGAGCAGACCTCATGCTGCCGGTGGTAAAAGTGGCCCTCAACTGGGGAGAAGTTCAGCCAGTGGATCTCTTCAGTCTGAGGGGGAATCTGGATCTGTGATGAGGAGGGACATTTACTATCATTTCAGAATGGCCAGATCATCCAAAATCAATGCTGATGGAAACTCTAATACCATTTTTTTCTTGTAAGATTCTTAAAATATTGTACATGTTATATTTTTCTCACAGCCTTTAGTACACTGCAGATTTCAAACCTGGTCGATGACATCTTTTTTTGCAGACCGCCACAGCAGCTGACCAATCACACTGTAGAGGGGTTCTGTGTTCCCACGGCGATACGGCCGGTAAAGCAGCTGGTCCCACCAGTACTTCACCCAGTATGGGTCCACGCCAAGAAAGAGTACCAAACCATACAGATCTGGGAAGGGAAGGGGAAATCTCTGTGAAGAGGATGACTAGTACTGGAAAAACCAAACAAAACTCTGGCTTCGATAATTTGGACAAAGCGGCAGCTTCAAAAGAATTCTGTAAGCTTCACCCCTCTGTTCTGAAACTGAGCATTGGTTGTTACAAACAGTAAAGTTATGAATTTTAAAAGTTGCAAACATGTTTCAGTTTAATTGTATTTTCATTATACACACACACACACACACACACACACACACACACAGTCATGGCCGAAATTGTTGGCACCCCAGAAATTTTTCCAGAAAATCAAGTATTTCTCACAGAAAAGTATTGCAGTAACACATTTTGCTATACGCATGTTTATTCCCTTTGTGTGTATTGGAACAAAACAAAAAAAGGGAGGGAAAAAAGCAAATTGGACATAATGTCACACAAAACTCCAAGAATGGACTGGACAAAATTGTTGGCACCCTTTCAAAATTGTGGATAAATAAGATTGTTTCAAGCATGTGATGCTCCTTTAAACTCACCTGGGGCAAGTAACAGGTGTGGGCAATATAAAAATCACACCTGAAAGCAGATAAAAAGGAGAGAAGTTCACTTAGTCTTTGCATTGTGTGTGCCACACTAAGCATGGACAACAGAAAGAGAAGAGAACTGTCTGAGGACTTGAGAACCAAAATTGTGGAAAAATATCAACAATCTCAAGGTTACAAGTCCATCTCCAGAGATCTACATTTGCCTTTGTCCACAGTGCGCAACATTATCAAGAAGTTTGCAACCCATGGCACTGCAGCTAATCTCCCTGGGCGTGGACGGAAGAGAAAAATCGATGAAAGGTTGCAACGCAGGATAGTGCGGATAGTGGATAAGCAGCCCCAAACAAGTTCCAAAGAAATTCAAGCTGTCCTGCAGGCTCAGGGAGCATCAGTGTCAGCACGAACTATCCGTCGACATTTAAATGAAATGAAACGCTATGGCAGGAGACCCAGGAGGACCCCACTGCTGACACAGAGACATAAAAACGCAAGACTACAGTTTGCCAAAATGTACTTGAGTAAGCCAAAATCCTTCTGGAAAAACATCTTGTGGACAGATAAGACCAAGATACAGCTTTTTGGTAAAGCACATCATTCTACTGTTTACCGAAAACGGAATGAGGCCTACAAAGAAAAGAACACAGTACCTACAGTAAAACATGGTGGAGGTTCAATGATGTTTTGGGGTTGTTTGGCTTCCTCTGGCACTGGGTGCCTTGAATGTGTGCAAGGCATCATGAAATCTGAGGATTACCAAAGGATTTTGGGTCGCAATGTAGAGCCCAGTGTCAGAAAGCTGGGTTTGCGTCCGAGATCTTGGGTCTTCCAGCAGGACAATGACCCCAAACATACGTCAAAAAGCACCCAGAAATGGATGGCAACAAAGCGCTGGAGAGTTCTGAAGTGGCCAGCAATGAGTCCAGATCTAAATCCCATTGAACACCTGTGGAGAGATCTTAAAATTGCTGTTGGGAAAAAGAGCCCTTCCAATAAGAGAGACCTGGAGCAGTTTGCAAAGGAAGAGTGGTCCAAAATTTTGGGTGAGAGGTGTAAGAAGCTTATTGATGGTTATAGGATGCGACTGATTTCAGTTATTTTTTCCAAAGGGTGTGCAACCAAATATTAAGTTAAGGGTGCCAACAATTTTGTCCAGCCCATTTTTGGAGTTTTGTGTGACATTATGTCCAATTTGCTTTTTTTCCTCCCTTTTTTTGTTTTGTTCCAATACACACAAAGGGAATAAACGTGTATAGCAAAACATGTGTTACTGCAATACTTTTCTGTGAGAAATACTTGATTTTCTGGAAAAATTTCTGGGGTGCCAACAATTTCGACCATGACTGTGTGTGTGTGTGTGTGTGTGTGTGTGTGTGTGTGTGTATATATAAAAAAAAAAAAAAAAAAAAAATATATATATATATTTTTTTTTTTTCTTTTTTCTAAAAGTCCTGTTACACAAAACATAGCCTGACTAACCATTAAGCAGCAAGTAAAGACCAAACAAACAGTGGGTATCAAGTTTATCCAACTTAATTTTATGGTGTTTACAGCTTGTGTGTGTTGTTCCTGAGCATTGGTGACTAATAATTTTATTTTAATGTTGATCATTGTATTACCTTTATCTAAGGATTATACAGAGCCTAACGCATAAACGGTTGTCTATTTCACATATTTTTTTCAACATGACTTTAGGTTAAAAGTTAAAGAAATTACATTACAAGCAGGCTTTCAGACTAGTTGTGTTTGTAAGATGATGATGTATACGTACATTAAAAATGTATGCAGTTCTGCAGTTCACCCACAGATAATTTTTCTACTGAAAACATACCTTCAAGACCCCTTTGTACAGGGGTACCACTGACACACCAGCGGTTTACTGAGGAGAGACGAAGTGCCATTTCAGCTGCCTATGGAAGCAGGAGGGGACAAAAACGTGGAAACAACTGTCATACTGAATCTTAAATCTTTCATAACCTAACACCCAAGCACCAGTACCTCTATATTGACATGGATACTTCCTTATGCAGAGACTGATTTCATTGATTATCCACCATCACGGCTCTGGTGCTGCCCTCACCTTGGCAGTAGTGCACTCCACCATCTGGGCCTCATCAAGACACACCCTCCACCACTCCACAGCTACAAGTGGGCTGGGCACAGCCATGTAGCGCTTCTGATTCCGAAAGCGGCGGCCGTCCTCACTGTTGCTGTGCGGGATGTCCACGTAGTTGAGCTCAGTGCGCAGCACATCATAGGTGGTGATGACCACATCTTGCCTGGCCAAGACATGAGGCTGAATGAAGCCATGTTTCTTTACTCCTCCATATACCTGGAATCAGAACCAAAATGGATGTCAACTGTAGAGTTCCCAGAAACTGATGTCTGAGGATTAAATCTACCAAGCAATAGTTTAATAAAGGCTCTGAGAGGGGTTTTACCAGGACCCGCAGACAGGAGGAGCGAATGTGACGGTTGATCTCTTCAACCCACTGGTGGCAGATAGAGCTGGGTGAGATGATGAGTGTGGCACCAGTGGGTACAGGTGTCATGGCCACCAGACAGTGAGGGCAGTAGAAGGGTGTTGTGCCCAGGCTCTCCTCCTTGTATCCCACACAGTCAGCATGCTGCCACAGTAGGCAGTTGAGGCACTGCACTCGGGCCTTGTAGTCCATCAAGCCCAGCTCACCACAGATGCACTCAAAGCGATAGTCTGGAGTGCTGAAGGGCAGGAGCCCTGAAACCAGGGTGGGTACAGACAATTCCTCTCCTGGCTCCTCTGAATTAGCTCCCCTGAGGGGGTCAGGGCACATGTCTCCGGTGTCACTGACAGGCCGCTGATCCTGAGGCGTACGCTTAGTAGTTGTGCCTGGCAGAGAGCTACACTTCTGACCCTGAGAAGTAATATCCTCCTCTTGGTGGCACTCTGAAGCAGAGGCTCCTTGGGAGGCACTGCAGTCATCCACTTGAGGGCATTCTGTGGTTTCAGAGCTTGTTACGGCTTTACGGATTGCCTTTCTTTGCTTGCTGTCTTGAGGGCTTAGTTTTGTCTGAGACCAGGAGAGGAAAGACAAAGATTACATTCCATTATTCATAAAGGTACCCTGGCCATCCCTACTTATTTTTCCTCACTTTCTACTAGAATTCCCCAGTCTCAACCCAAAAGTGGCTCATTCTACATTCAAACCATGATCTAGACTGCATACGGGCTAAATTTCAACCTAAACAGACTATTTCCAGAGGACAGGCTACAAAGACATACAGTTTTA
The DNA here is from genome assembly GCA_018136845.1 of Heterotis niloticus. Classification (NCBI taxonomy): domain Eukaryota; kingdom Metazoa; phylum Chordata; class Actinopteri; order Osteoglossiformes; family Osteoglossidae; genus Heterotis; species Heterotis niloticus. The sequence goes on along the minus strand of CM030901.1, from coordinate 11,894,040 downwards.
ACAGCAGCAGTCTTCTTCTTTGTTTCCTTGTAGTTCTTTCCAAGCTTAAATGAGCCAGCCAGACCACGGCCTTTGACCTGTTCCACCAGGTTCTCTTTGATGAGCTTGCTTAGTGCCTTCCGGATGTGAGTACGGTTCCTCAGCAGGTCATAGCCATACGTAGTGCGGATGTAGGCAAATATGGCGTTGACGGAAGCTCCTTTCCCAACCCTCATCTCCTTTATAGCGGTGAGGAGCATCACACGAACTGCTGTACAAGCAATTTAACACCCAGCATAAACTTAAGATACTCATGTTCCCATTTATATCCATATCAAAAAACATATCTAACTCTAAGATTTAGAACATTTGTGATGAGACACTACAGTATGACAAAGAATTAGACTTAATACAGTATATGTCAGAAAAAAATATTATTTTCTGAAAAGATAATTTAGCCTTTAACTATTTATTTATTTATTTGTTTGCTTGCATGCAAAGATTGGGTTCCTACCAAAAGCCACAAAACTGGCTTCAATACTCGTTTCATATACAGTACAACTACAATACGTTGCACACTGCCATCTGCAGGTCTTACCTGGAAAATATACTTTTTCTTTGGGTTGTATCTCACACTTTGTACAAGCAGTCCTTTCCTGTTCTGTGGGAGGATTAGGGACAAAATAGTTTACTGATGTTCCCTGTAAGACAAAATGGAAACAGTCAAATCAATAAAATGACTGAAAGCATGTAAAGTGTGCACTTTGTTGTTTAATACCTAATAAGACGATTCTATGGTTTATTGTTGCAGTTCTGTCCTTGTACTCTTGGTGAGCAGGAGGAGCCTCTGGATAAGTGGGAGGAGCCCACTAAAGATAAGAAATTCAAGCAGGTGAGTGCTAACCGCAGGCAAAGTGAGGCCGCCTTCCTGAAGGCCCTGTCGAGCGTTGATCAAGATGAGTGCCAGCACCTCCACTGTCTTCCCAAGCCCCATCTCATCAGCGAGGATACCCCCAGGCCAGTTTGCTCCCGCCAGGGGAAATTCGCGGATAAGACTAGAAATCGACAACCAATGCTGAACAACAGGATGGACATAGCTCACCATGATGATTAAAGATGGGTTACACCATTTTCCTCAGCGGAACTTTTCCAAACAGAGTAAAAACAATGTAGCGGTTGCTTACCAGCCTGTGTAGGGGTTATAAAACAGCTTCTTTTCACATAAAGTGACCACTTCCCTCCAAAGGAAATGAAGCAATTTCTCTGAAAAGATTAAGTTTCTTTCAGCAATGAATATATGCTCTTTCTCCAAATAAGGCACATCTTCAACCGGTGCCCCATGTCTGGTGTACCCTGCCTAACACAGCCTAGCACCTTATGTTTCCCAGATAGGTTTCAGACTGCTGCAGCCCTGTCTAGGACAAGTTACTGATAGTGAACATCTTTAACCGTTTGTATAAGCCTAATATCTTTTCTAAGGTCTGGGTCTCCAAGCTAATGGGTTATTAGCAACTACACTACCTGCTGTCCCTGCTAATTGCATACATGATTGTCAATCAAAATTCTCCTTCTCAGAGTACAGGTGAGAGGACAAACCTGGCAAGGGATCCCTTTGGTACCTTTCTCTCTTTAGCATCCAGCGGACCGCTTGACACTGGTAGGGCCTCAAAAATGGAAAAAGGGCCTTATGTTGCACTTGCAATTCTGGGTCCAGATCCTCCTCCTGGTGTAGGTGCCGGACGTGTTCGTAGAGCTCCTCGACATTGTGGCGCTCCACGTCCGTGTCACACTCGCCCTCGTCGTTCTCCACTACCTCTGCGGAGTAAGCGTAAAAGCTGAACAGCAACAAGATGCAAAGAAGCAATACAGAGAAAAAGGATTCTGAGTAAAAGATGCGCATTTGACACTAAGCGCTACTCACCAGGGATGATGAAGTCGTAGAAGAGCTCCATCAGTTTCTGGATCAGCTGATTGGCTTTCCTTATGCGTCCATTCCCTTCGCTCAGAAACTCGGGTCTTCCCAAACCGGCTTCCAACATGTAAATGCCAACCTTTAAGTTCCCAGACCAGAAGCAAATGACTGAACAGATGGATCATTTTTTTAAACAGCAGGAAAGTGAGAAAATACTCCCAGGCTGCCCTGCACATGCAACTTTAAAATGACTCAGGATCAAAATGATGAAGCCCAGCATGACAGCCTACGTTACATGAAAAGTACAATTGTTAGCTCATAGGCTTCAGACCTTACTGATACTCTGCATGGAACACAAATAGATTCAAACCTTGATGGACACTTCGTCTTCCTTACGGCAAAGCTGAATGATCCTTCTTTTCTGCAACCACTCCAGGTCTTCTAGCACCGACCAGGTCAGGGAGCACTCAACTGGACAGCTTGACCCAACCACCTCTTCATGATCCACCTGGCTTCCAGTGGGTCCATCCTCAACAAAGATCATGCTAAGCTGATCTCCACTCCTCCTGAGGATGAACCTCACACTTTGCCACTGTGGGCCATCCTGAATCTCTTTGGGGCGCAGGGTGAACTCTCCAGTGAGCGCTTTCCAGACTGGGCCCACATCAGAAACAGGTACCACATTGAGCTGAAGGGATGGGGCATGGTCCCACGTCGAACACAAAGGCTCCCCCCTGGGGCTGGAACACTTCACCTCAATGTCTTCTCCAGAAAAAGCGGGGTAAGCAAGCAGTGACGGTCCTGCACATTGGACCTCATCATCATCATCTAAATCTTCTATAGTGATCGACTCATTCCTCCTGTCCTCATGCATGTTCCAGTTGAGCCGCTTTTTGGCCTCATCATCCACCCTCACAGGTGGAGCGCGTTTCCTCCTGCTGCTCATGATGGAGAAGATGTCTGTGGGGATCAGGGGGAGGAGAGAAAACTGTACTGTCATGTTGTCACTTTAAGGAGCAACTGACCCTTTCCCGCCAATTTATAAATGAATTGATTAGAGACTTCATATTGCAAAACTCTGCCACTATTATTGCTGCATGGCAGATTCTTTTGTCCAAAGTGATACAATTGTTCACTTGCATTACAGAATTAGAGTTTGTGCACTTGCTGAACCACTTCACGTTCATTTTGCATTTCTAAACGCCTCCAAGCAGGTAAAACATCTTTTTACACATATATTCTTCTCAATGACCTGCTGTCTCCACAAACATGGGTTATATTCAAATTAAGTGTCATGAAATTCCCTGTTAAAAGGACAAACTAAAACTGGAAGCAGCGTAATGAGAAACCGTGACAGGACTAATAACATCTTCACAGGCAAAGCTGATTACGAACTTACTACAGTAAAACGGGGTAAATGTTTCATGCCATTGTGTACAAAGAGCGCCTCAGTTTTGGTCCACAGAAGACCCTACGCACACGCAAAGGTTTAACTGCAGTAAGATGCACTTCGACATCGAGCGCACAAAGATTTGTATCCGGCGTAAACGGTTTCGGAAGGAAAATGAGCAGAAAATCCAGAGCGAATATTAACAATATACAGATGCTCAGAAATACTGGGACAAAGCGATGCAAAGCTGCTGGTGTAGCTAACAGTAAATCACTGAAAAGAATAAGATTTACGTTTTCTGGGGAGGGAGGCAGCGGTCAGTGCAGACACCGCGCAGGCCGGAGCGCGATGCAGATGCAGATGCAAACGCAAACACACTCACACACACTATCTCACGCTTAAACACACTGGGTGTCTATACGATCGCTTACGGCGCCATCTTTAAATGTTCACCCGGAAGTAAAACCTTATCTCACATTTACCACTGGGGTCGTGATCGGACACCAGGGGGCGCTCTGTGTCCCAGTATAGATTCGGTATGTTTATTATTATTATTATTATTATTATTATTATTATTATTATTATTATTATTATTATTGTTGTTGCTGTTGTTGTTGTTGTTGTAAGTCCTGGCATAAAATGGTAGCTGTAACCTTTATGCCTTCTGCTGCAGTGTCCTCTCTGTGTATCATTAGTGTAAATCCTCTGTGGCCATGTCTGTTGTGTGTACTTTTTGCATATTTTATTGTTTCTTCATATCTCAGAACAAGATGAGATGATTTCTTCAGTGTCACATTTTCACATAATAAACCAATAATTTGTAGAAATGGAAGGAAATCTAAAAAGTTGAAGTGACTGTTGTTCAAGTTGTATTGTTTGTTGTATTTGTTTTTATAAAGTGTCACCTGAGTATCAAACCAGAGTGTTAGGTATCCCTTTGCCCTTGAATATTCCTTTTCCACTATTTTGTCCCTTCTATGTCAAGGCCACAGTTGCCTCTTGTGTCTGGAGACCAGTCCCACTCTGATGTGTTCCATTTAAAGGCAGCCAGTGGGGGGAGGGGGTATCCCTGTTTGTGCCAAGTCGGCTTTAGTCGTAAATTCCCACCCTCTGACATCCCCCCCGTGACTCCAGGAGGAGGGGTCTGTGGCAGTGACTACCACCCTACTGCTGCGTCCCTTTTTGGCTCCTTTCCTGAGAGACAACAGGCATCATAGCGGTTAAGGATGGGAATTCATAACTGGCTCTGTTTTTGGTTCAAGTCCCACTCTTCCACTTCTGCTGTAGTACCCTCGATCAAGGTACTTACCTTGAAATGCTCCAGTAAAAGTACCCTGTTGTACAAGTGAGTCAGAATCGCTTTGGAGTGTCAGCTGAGTAGCTACTTAAAAATGAAACCCCTCCCCCATCCACCCCCAGCAGTTTCAAGCAGTTACTCTGATTTTCATGTCATTTATCTGCATGAACCTCCATACCCAGTGGCTGCAACATCAGGGGATTGTTGGGTGTTATTTCTTACTTTGATTCATTCATCATCCTCAAATGTAGCCACTGATCTTCAGGGTGCAGTTTTCTCGGTCGTTTGTATGGAACTTATTTCTCCAGTCGCCGAGTTGCTGATGGACTTTGGATGAGTTGTGTGAAGTTATGAATCACAGAGGAGGAAGAGCACTGCTCTCACACAGAGTCCCATCAGAGCCACGGGCACATTGCCGATGTCTCGTCGTCCAGGATGATGGATGAGGCCCTGTCACTTGTGTCATTTTGCCTGCATTGCTTTTTGCTGGAATCATTCATGTCGGTGTGCTCATTTTCCTTTTGCCTGAGATTTTTCTGAAGCTGTTTTTTAATCTGACATGTTAAAGTGTCATCTGATTTTCTGCACACGGGGCACTTGTAACTTTGAAATTACAAGTAATTCTCACTGGTTTCTCATTATTTATCAATATAATAAGCTGTGTCCCTGTGCTGGAGAAGAGCACCTGTAGGACACTGAAGAACAAACAGGCTTGGTTTCTTCTGTACTTCATTTCAAGCATCTTCAGTGCTTCCTTTATAATCATTAACCGTTTATGTATGCAAAGTTGTGGGTTGTAGTGGCCTAGAGTTCATTCTGGAATCGCAGGATGTGAGGCAGCATACACCATGGACAGGACCTTAGTCTATTAGAGGCCAGTCATACACTCATTCAATAACACACACATCTTACAGGCGATTTAATGACCAATTCATCTGAAACACACATCTTTGGACCATGCAAAGAAATCCATACAAACCAGGGAGAACACGCAAACCCACAGCCCAGGAGCTATGAGGCACCAGTGCTACCTGTTGTGCCACTCTCCCATCAAGCTCTTCATCCACTGTTGGCAAAATACAAACTGTGTAGTTAATTGAATAATTTTGGCTTAGATAAAAAATAAGTGAACCGATATTATCCCCACAACAGGGATAATATCTGTTTCACAAAATGAGAAGTAATACATTTGAATTTAAATTCTGACAGAATGCAAATACACATTGTTATCAAGATTTTGTTTGAAAATAATATAATATCTCACACACGTCTGTTATGTCAGCTGTGTCCTTGTTATGGAGGATGCATCACCAGCCTGTGTGGCCTCTGAGAAGACAGACTTCACTCTGATGTATTATAGCTTTTTTGCTAGTGATGTCCCTGCCAGCAAGATTAATTGTTTTCTCCCCTTTTTGACAATTCTGCCTATTTCAGTTGGATCAAAAATTAATTAACTGGCATTTCATTGGTCTGTTATTTGCCTCCATTACTTTGGAAGCTGCCTACGCAAATTCTTGAGATTTAGTGTAACTCTCATAGTGGTCAAGAACTGTTCGGTAAGTTAATTTAATTAATTGGTGAAAGAAATTGTTTGCCCTCTAAGTCGAGCTGCAGTGTCTTGCTGAGTTACTTGCACAAACATAAAGATGCAGGAGTAATAACTGCAACCGGCACTGCCAGCAATATTTGGGGCGTCTAAATGAGGTCAGTTTGATGGGTGTTAACCTGAACATCTTGACGTATCTGGCGCCGTCTTAGGGTCACCTCAGTCCCGAAAAGGGCTGATGTTCATCCCTGAAAGATCATTTTCTCAACAGAATTAATCACCAATAGACACCTCTGTCTGTATCAGTATAGAAAGATGTGTGCAAATAGGGGTGATCCTAACAGTTTGTTTTATGCTGGTATTACTTATTACACCCTTATCCGCAGTTATTATTGATTACTCTTACTGTTGTTTCAGTTATTCACTTATTCACCCATGTTCACAATTGTTGGCCAAAGAGCTTGGAGTATTAACACTGTTTCTGTGGTTGTTGTTAAGTTTTATTTAGTTGATAACTTTGCACAAATTTACGTACAAAGTTACATGATCAACTTTGCAGTTATTTACCCATTTATAGGGCTGGGTGTTTATAACTGGTGTTGATCACGAGTACTAGAACAGGAGGGGGATTTGAGCCAATGATGTGTAAAGCAATAACCCTTCACATTGGAACAGTACCTAGTGGCAAACTGATCATAGATAGATAGATAGATAGATAGATAGATAGATAGATAGATAGATAGATAGATAGATAGCGAGAGAGAGCGAGAGAGAGAAAGAGAGAGAGAGCGTTGTGCCACGTTAACTTTGGTAAAAGAAGCCGTCAAACCGGTTCCTGGAGCCGAACGGGCTGGACTGTCCTCGTCGGCGCCAATCGGGGTCACTGCAGATGGAGCGCCCCGCTTTCGCGCTGCACTGCGTGACTGATGGAGAGAGGGGGCACTAGCGCTCACGCTGGGGCGGGGGCACCAAGAAACCCTCAACTTGAGCCGCGGACACAAGTAGGAGAGCCGAGGAGCGGGCTGGTCCACAAGGACAAGAGCCGCAGCCTGTTCTCAGGGAGCCGGGCATGTGCAAGTTTCCGCGCCTGATCCCTCACCCTCATCCGCCGGCGCGTCTCCGGTGCCTCCGAGCAGGTAGGTCATTCTCAGCCTCCAGATCCATCCTGTGAGACCCTCGAGGTCCACAAATGGTGACGGTAGAAAGCTTCAGAAATGAAATAGGAGGCAGGACTGCGCCCCGATCTTGCCAGACAGTTGGTCTGAGGCGGCGATGCTGAGGCGGCGGGATTATTTAATCTCGGCACGCGGCAGCGGGATCATTTTCGCCTCGTGCTCACAAGTGCTGCTGCGCTGCCCGTTCGTCCCGCTTCTTTCGGTTCTGTCTTATGTTCTGCTCGGGCGAGCGGGCATTTCTGCGCAGCCCGTCGGCTCGCCTCGCTTCGACAGAGCGCCACATGGACGCGCAGCAAAACACGGGAAGCGAATGGACGGATAGGTGCACGGCTGACGGACGTGGGGGACCCGTAAGGGCAGAGCAGCACCGAGCACCTGGGTTTCGTAGCGAACACTGTGAGCTGTGTGTCCTCAGACAGGAACGTCCCCCCAAAATCCGAATGCGTGGCACTGTCCAGCGTGCTGAACCTGGACAAATTCCACCTGGAATAACTTCACTGCTACCCGCCATCGCATCGTCACCTGCGCGTTGAGCCTCTGGATACGTACCTGTAACGTTTGAAGCTGCGGGGAAAATGATGCGCATCCTCTTTCGGCTTTAACCAACCCACATTTAGTCTCACGAAGCCAGGACAAGAGATGCATGTTACCTCCCGGGACAAACAACACACAATAACACACGTTTTGCTTTGTCATTATTTATTCAGCCAAAAATAAGTCAGCACGTAAAAGCCGTGTGGGAAAAAGTAGCTGCGCTCGAGTTCAAATGTCTCATTCTACATACAAGATCATATTTGACCCCAGTCTGGCAGTACCAGTAGACAAATCTTACCCCATTAAACAAATAGCAAATTGTAGTTTTTATTTATCATCTTCGTCCAACGAAAAACAAAACAACACACAGAAGCAACGTGTGATGACCCCCGCGATTCAATGGCTTGTAATAATAATTTTCTCTGTGAATTTACTGGTCTCTTGCGTCCGTAGGGTTGAGGTCCACAATTTAACTTGGCCACTCCACAGTCCAAGAGCCCAACTATAAGGAAAAACAAAAAGTTATAAATAGCTGTAAGCGTGCATTGAAATAAAGGTTCGGAGTAGAAAAATAAAGGAAATGTTTCATTTTTCTCGACAGGCACTTCTATCGTGTGGACCAGTTTAAGAAGCCCGGTGTACTGATAATGGTTGCACTGTCGAATTTGGATATATGGGAAGACAACTACCACAGCCCCACTTCAGGTGCCAGATGGATGTGAAACAGCTGACGTGATGTGGAATACGGTTTGCTTCACGATGAATTTCACTGGCACCCTGCTTCTCCCAGTCATCCTATTTGGCGCCTTTGTCCTTCCCAGTAACTTGTTTGACAGGCCAGTGGTGCCCAGGGCTGCATCAAGATCCGTAGCTCGGATGGATGGGGATGTAATAATTGGGGCTCTGTTCTCAGTCCACCACCAGCCATCCGCTGAGAAGGTGGCTGAGCGTAAATGTGGCGAGGTGAGGGAGCAGTATGGCATCCAGCGAGTAGAGGCCATGTTCCACACACTCGACGTCATCAACGCGGACCCTTACCTGCTCCCCAATATCAGCCTGGGCTGCGAGATCCGAGACTCCTGCTGGCACTCGTCCGTGGCCCTGGAGCAGAGCATTGAATTCATCAGAGACTCGCTCATCTCCATACGGGACGAGCGGGATGGCTCCAAGTGGTGCATCGATGGGGTGCCTTCCAGCTTGCCACCCACCACAAAGAAGCCCATCGCTGGCGTCATTGGCCCCGGGTCCAGCTCGGTGGCTATCCAGGTCCAGAACCTACTGCAGCTCTTCAACATTCCTCAGATTGCCTACTCTGCCACCAGCATCGACTTGAGTGACAAAACCCTCTTCAAGTATTTCCTCAGGGTGGTACCTTCTGACACCTTGCAAGCCAGGGCCTTGCTGGACATCGTGAAGCGCTACAACTGGACCTACGTGTCTGCCGTACACACGGAGGGTAAGACACTCCCTTGTTTAATAAGTCTCCTTTTTCGGTTCATCTGCTGGTCTTTGTATTCTTTCCACTATGGTAGTGTGACCATAGTTAGGATGTATAATTAAACCAATGATACAGCTCAAATATGAGGTAGCAACCTATCATTTTCATTACAGAATTCATGCATGTTACTGTTCATTGAAGTTATTGTTATCTGCCTGCTCTTCATATTTAGCTTTGATACTCTCAGGATTACGCAGGAAAATATTTTTCTTTATTTTGTCACTGTGGAAACATATTACACACTAAGCGTCATATCATATAGTACCTGGGGTAGCATTCACACAAGTCAGATCAAAATAAGTCTAACTGGTTGGATCAGACAAAGCATAAATACCTGGAGCAGCAGCAGTAAGAGCTGTCACCTTGCTATCAAAAGACAAGGGTTCAAATCCCTGCTTGGTGTGTAGCGCTCTCAAGGTACTTAACCTGAAATGATAGAGTAAAAAATTACACCACCGCATAAATGGGTGAATAATTGTAAGTTTCTTACCAAAAGCCAATGGTTGAAAGAATAAATAATACTACTGGGCAACCTCTCCCACTAGCTCATGCATATTCTTCATTTTCTGTGATATTACATGCTTCACCCCATTCTGCAAACCCTGTTTTTCTCACACAAAGGTTTTGATTTCACAGGTAGGCTTTGGTGGGTCAAATATGATCTGCAGACTGCAATGTCACCTGCAAATATTTGGTGTGCTTGGAGTTTTCCTAAAACTTGAGAATGGCTTAGTCTTTCTCAACGACAAGCCTCAGGTGAATATGAATTAGCAAGGTGCTGAGTCTCTTTTGTGTTCTCTAAGAGGAGTCCTCTGCCTGGAGCCTCTGGTTTTAGTTTTTATTGTATAAACCTCTTTGACTAAAGTGAATTATCATGTTCACACGTTTGCTTTTCTTTGTCTGCCTTCACTTTCGTGTCGTAATGTTGGAGGAGATCCAGCAAGAGCGGTAACTTGTAATATCTAAGGCACGTTGCGTTTTAAGGGCCTTAAATATAAATTAGCATCAAACCCAGTTTTTTAGTACAAAACTGCTTTATTCGTATTTGTTCTATGATCAAAAAATTTGACATTTTCAACAATGTGTGCTTTGAGACATTGTTTTATAAGAAAAATTGTTTTTAGTTGGTCTTTTAAAATTCTCATTTTTCAACCTATGGTCTAACAAAAGCTCTTCTGCATCCAGTTTACTTGTTTAGTGCTGCTGGACACTTCAGACTGGTCACTCTTTTTGTGGAAAAAATTGTTCTTGCCAGTTTGGATAGATATTAACACCAGGCTATATGACCTGCAGGTTGTGTCGTGTCATCCATTTGTAGACTGAGTTGCTGAAAAACATCAGCCCTTTGGTATTTTCATGAAACTGCACAGCAACATTAAGTAGGATACATGGGCTTGACATGACTTGGCCATGTATACAGCTGTAAATTGTTACTGGGACATTTCAGGGTAAGTACAGTGCCCACTGGTGTTACATCAAGAGATGGGATATGAACCTGCAACCTCCCAGTCCAGATCAATAGCTATAAGCACTCTGTAACCTGCTGCCCCCTGAGTGTTTACACAGTTCACCATAATAACCCTGAGAAAGGTATTTTAGTTGAAGTGCTTGAGCAATTCTTATGAAGTGCCTTTCTCAGGGTTACTATGGCAGGTTCCCTCCTGGAACTTGAACCCATGACCTTCAGTTTATAGCTCTTTAAAGCAACCTACCTGCTGGTCCACAGTTTGCAGACAAAAGCAGATTGCACTAACCTGGCATGACCACTGAAGAAAATGTTCACTTATAAAATGTAACCTTAGTGTGGAAAATGTTGCAGTAAGATGGGCAGGTATGATCAGTGAGGGAAAACAATCCCAGCTGCACCCTTGGGATTGAGACGTGCTTCTGTTTCATTAATATTTGATCTGAACAGGAGGGCAGTCAAACTGTGGAGGCTTCCTCTGCAGTTTGTTTGCAGTCGGGATCAACCGAGAGATTCTATAGCTGCACAAAAACAGGCACAGCTTGCGGAGGTGGGAAGTGGATCGGGATGCCAAGCGGTCAAGCGCTTCCACTCAACTAACTGCGCCCTAAATCACCCACATTGTGGTGCACTGAGGTCATGTGACAGCATCCCAGCAGCAGGAAAGAACGGCGGCATCTCTCTTTTCTGGGGGACAGCTACCTGGTGCGACCTTGCTGCTCACGTTCCCATCTGGAAGGGCTTGGTCTCTGTGGTGCGCTGACTAATCCTCAGTGTCCCAGTGCGCTACTCCTTATTCCCGCTGGGAGAAAGGTGTCTCTCAGAATCATAGATTCGCACATAAGTGAACATATAATGTTCAAAGCGCATCCTTTTTTTGTCACTCATCCTCAGTTGTCCCTTCAAATCACCAAGCCTGAACCCCACAGGGATTCTGTAAGTCTGTCTGGGAAGGATGATGACAGTATTTCCTGCCTCACTACAGCTGAGGTGAAATGGAAGGCATCCTTGCTAGTGAAAGGCGCGACACTACTGCTGAGCATCTACAGTCCCACTCGGGTTCCTCTGGGTTCTTATCTCAGGCCCATTCCATCGTTTTGTATTGCAAAGGTACATATTTGCTCTATATTGTTTACATACTTCCAGGAAACTATGGGGAGAGCGGGATGGAGGCTTTCAAGGACCTGGCCTCCCAGGAGGGGCTGTGCATCGCCCACTCGGACAAGATCTACAGCAATGCCGGAGAGAAGCACTTTGACCGGCTGCTCCGAAAGTTGCGTGAGCGGCTGCCCAAGGCTCGCGTCGTCGTCTGCTTCTGCGAAGGCATGACCGTGCGTGGCCTTCTCATGGCCATGCGGCGGCTGGGGGTGGCTGGCGAGTTCCTTCTCATTGGCAGGTGAGAAGCACTGCTACTCAGCTGTCCATCTTTCTGGCTGGTCAGCGAGTTTGAGGTGGTGTGGAAGTGAATTTTTTTCATTCCTGAACCTTATCTAAACAAATCTCTATGAATAATCAAAATCTCAATAATCAAAGAGTAAAGAATAATAATTCTATACATGCATAAAGATTTTTAGAATCTATAGAATTTTTAGAATTCATATCTATTTATTTATTCAGTTTCTATATAAATGTGCTTTCATGTATGTGTAGTAGATGTTTTGTAGAATTTATACTCTGTAGAGTGTAAAACTGTAAGTTCTCATTATCTTTGTTAAGCGTTAATGAGTAGAAATTTTGCATGCACAAAAGTTCCCTTGCATGTGGATTGAGGGTTTTGCAAAGGATACTGGGAGTCGGCTTGGACAATGTTTATCCGATGGGAAATACGGCAGTCTGTCTTAGCAGATGTCCCCAAGGAGACAGCCAGTTTAGGAGGCAGGGGACTTGGTTCGTGCTCAGCGTGTAGTGAAACATTGCAGGGATTGTTTTTTGCCACAGAAGTCTCTGTGAGTTATGAATGGACAGACAAGAGGCGAGCTTGGCGTTCCTCTGCAGTATGTACCTGCGGCACTGAAAATGTCCTTTCTAGATCACACTTTCCTTAGAACCTTCTCTGATATCACAGCGAGCACATAAATATAAACTAGCCTTTCCTGGGCTGCAAATCTGGTGCAAAAGATGCTCAGGTGCCTTGATGCCCTTTTCGAGTTACTGGCACTAACCTCTACATGGCTCAACCAAGGACCTCTTTTGGAAGAAAGCTTATTAAAATTGATAAATTGAAATCTAGGTTCTACTGCAGGTATTTTTATCCACTCGTGGGTATTATGCAATTAATTTTCAACCCAAATTACTGGATGTCTCAAAAATCTATTTGCATATAATTAAAATGTTGCAGCTGAAACATCTGAACAACTGCAGTGTGTTGTAGACTCTGCAGCTCAAACCAGCATGTGAGCTTCCACACATGCACGCATGCATGCAAGCACGCACACACGTCAACTTGCTCAACATACTTGTCTCTATAGCAACAGGAACAGCCTTTCTGGACTTCCATGAAAGACTAAGCAAATACACAAGCAATAATTATTTGGCCTTTTATTTTTATTTCTTTATATTTATTTTCAAAACTTTGTGTCTCTGAGATCTGGTTTCTGCACATTTTATGTTATTTTCTGCCCTTATTTCACTCACTAGTTATACAATTCCCAGTATATATTTTGGAATATTGCATAGCTATGTATCTACACAATTCATTATGTGATGCTAATGTGGTATTTTCTTCTTTTATTTTATTTTTTATTACTCTACTTGTCATCGCCCTTTTATTCATGTCAAGTATTATAACTTTAATTTCTTTTAGCAGAAACCCTCAGCAGGAGAAAATGAGAAGAGCTATTCTTCCCAGATGTGAAATAAGATTAAGGTTCAGCTTTTACAATTCCAATATACAGTTTACTCACACACAAGCATCTTCAAACAGTATGAATTGCAAATCATGATACATAAGCTAAAAGCACAATGAAGATGATGTAATGTGATGTAACACGACAGGAATGATGGTTCTGCATATTCCTAACATTGGCTGAACCAGGAAATAGCAACTGAAATTCAACTTGAAATATCACATAGTGTGAACAATCATCCAGTCCAAAATGTCCAGCATCTACATAGGTTCAGACCACACTCTCCAGTTTTTGCACGCATGGTTGCCATTAATTTTGGGTCCTGCTGGCTTTGAGGACACCTTTCTATTTACAAGTTTGTGTTGATCAGTGTGGTGTGACCATGTTTTACAGCTATATACAGTAAATAAATATACAGTAATAGTGAAAAGTGTGAGTCCACTTGGGGCAACACCTATGTGGGAGGCACTGGACAGAAAAGTGAAGGTAAAGCAAAACGCAGGTGTTCTACATCTCTGGGAACTGCTGCAGAAGAGCTGGGAAGAAGTGGTTTCCACAGGTGTGCTCACACTTTTTGATACGGTAGGCAAACCCATCTGATGGCCTTTTGTTCACTTGGTGCCACTTCAGCTGCGTTTACGAGGTCCTGAGATTAACACTAAGTGGGACATAGAAGACTATGAAGTTCTGCATGGGTTGATTTTTAAAACATGAAATATTACTGAAATAGAAAGTGTTTTTCTAATTTCTACCTGTAACTTAAGCACTTTAGTAGTTAAGAAGAAAACATTGGTCTTTCTATTTCTAAATCCCTAAAAGCAGCATAAAGGCTTTTATTTAAGGACATCTTTATTAACAAGGTTACTGCGGACTCCTGCCGCTGCACTGGACGATACCCAGCAGACCGGCGAGGGGCACGGAGACCTGGTTTGCGGTACTGGCTGGTAAAGCAGATGTCGTCGTCCAGATGCAGGAGTGGCTGTGCGAGGGAGGAGGCTGTGTGTCTGACCTCACTGCCTAGCAACTGCATGACAACTGGGTCCCTTTCAACTGTGGTACCCTGTTCATGCCAGTGGCCACAGCTACCTGGTGCTTTACCGTTTCTACCAAAACCCACATAGGTGCCACATGAATGCTAGTAAAGATTCAGCCCACGTTTACTAATTGTATTCATTCAGTTATTTTATACTCGAAAGTGTTGTAAAAATATTCAATTCATTAGTGCATGGAAGTGAGTAAGAGCGACAGGTTTTCAATTAGTTTGTGCCGAGAGTAGAACAATGCCAAAGACAGACCACATGTGTCTTCTTCTTCTTCTTCTTCTTCTTCTTCTTCTTCTTCTTTCGGCTGCTCCCGTTAGGGGTCGCCACAGCGGATCAAAAGACAGACCGTATGTGTAATTAATGTAATTTACTTTTAATCCTAATAGTACAACCAAGAATCCAGAGAATTTGCCAAGAAATTACATTTGAGTTTTTTCATTGTGAGCATTAAAAATTTGTTTTGTCCTTCAATTTTCCACCTGTTACTTTGTGCTTTAGCTGTGTGTAAGGGTGGATCACCTGTTACACACCTGGGTAGAACAACTCGGTCCACAGCCATAGCCATGTGATGTCACAGGGCTCCTTCCTGCTACACCATTGGTGCCCTGCTAATGCGGGGATCACAGGCGAATGTAAATGGCTGGCTGTGCTTTAACTAATGCCTGTCTAACCAGTGTGATAAACATTTGACAAGCAACCTGTCAGTAGTGCAGAAATAAAAGGGCTCGACAAAAGTGGATGTCATTAAAGCTTTCCTTCCTCCGTTATTTTCAATTTTTGTCAAGATGCGCAGGATGCATGGCATGGCATGGATTCCTGACATGGAAATGAAAGACATGCAGGGAAGGCGTACATGTTCTTCTGTAGACGGATTTATGAATTATTTTTGCATAGCAATTGACAGTAATGGATTCATGTCAGTTATGTGAGTCAACGCAACCATCGCTGTTCTTTTTCACCAATGCATCGCTACAGACTGGTGATGTCTGAAGTAAATGAGCAGTGGTGCTGGGTAAAAGAATGAGGTATGCGGCTAACAGACAGGATAAGCATAGCTTTTGTATGTCCACAAGCTCCAAATTAAACCCTTTAAAAGTGAATTGAAATGTGGACTTCTTTATTGCCATCATGATGGAGGACGTTCATAAGTGAACAGAGAAATCTTAGTTAAGACATTTCAAAAGGTGGCACATCAGTTAGTGCCAGCATTTCGCACCCCCTGGGCTGTGGGTTTGGGCGTGGCTTCAGATGCAGCTCTGAGTATATGTGATGGTTCTCCCCCATCTTCATGTCGGTTTCCTCCAGGTGTTCTGATTTCCTCTCACAGGATATGTGGACTACTGAGTGTATATGTACAGTATATGGCCGAATGTGTATATTACACCGTTCGGTTGTGTAAATGGTGAGACCTGACTTAACCAGACTGGCATCCGGCAACCGATTTGCAAAAGGACTACACTTACACTGTACGGCCAAAAGTATGTGGACCCCCTTCTAATGACAGAGCCAAGCTGTTTCAGCCGCACCCACGCAGCATACAAACACATTCTAGACAACTGTGTGCTTCCAACTTTGGCCCCAGTTTGGGGAAGAAGAAGCTCCTTTCCTGCTCCAGCATGACTGTCACCACCATGCACAAAACGAGCTTCATAAACATACGGTTTGCCCAGGTTGGTGTGGAAGAACTTGAATGGCTGCGCAGAGCTCTGACCTCAACCCCATTAAACACCTCTGGCATGAACCACAATGCCGACCACGAGCCAGGCCTTCTAACCCAACCTCACTGATGCTCTTGTGGCTGAACGGGAACAAATTCCCAAAATGCAGTGGAAAGCCTTCCCAGAACAGTGAGGGCTGCTATAGCAGCAAAGGGGGAACAACCCCATATTAATGCTTCTGGGTTTGGAATGGGATGTTCAACAAGCACATATGGGAGTGATGCTCAGATGTCCACACACTTTTGGCCATATAGTGTATGTAGTAGCCTGAATTATTGTTGAGTATTTTGCAGGCAGCAGTATAACCAGAATTTAAATGAAGGCCTGATCAGTAATTCCTGTGGGATTGTTTGAGCTGAGTGTGGCGGCAGTGATACCGTTCCATCAATAATACAATGTGTGCACCTTGATCTGTCTGCTGTCACACTGTAGGGACATCTGGATATTACGGGGACACCTGTCTGCCAGAGGCTGAAGCCTTCAGTTATCCAGTATAGAGGGGCTTAGAAGACTGAACATATCTGCAATCTATTATCAACATACTCTATATATTAGTTATTTAAAAAGAAAGCTGTGTTTTGATGATATCGAGCACAAATCTAAACCCTTGCAGGATCCACTTATATTTACTTTGAATTTTACATCACTTTGGACAAAACTGTCTGACAACTGCATTCATGAAAATATGAATTTACAGGTTGTAGAATACATGAAAATATTTGAAAATGCAAATAGCACACATCCCTACATGGAAAACATATTTGCAAGGAGTTAAAAAATGAGTTAAAAAGGGAGTTTAAAAATCTCTCTTATGTATAGGTATGCACACAGACTTTGTGTAGCTGTAAGCAGAGGTGTTGGGGGTCAAAAAGTATTATGAGTATCATTCAGAGTGGTCATATTGTGGTGACAAAGCAGGTTCAATCAAACACTGGGTGGTCGCTTGTCATAGCCACATAGCAAAGCAGCCACTACTCACGGTAAGGGATCTGAGCAGAAATTTTAAGTCCTTATAATATTATAACATAAGAAAGTTTGTAATATCAAAAAAAGTTATTTTTTTAAGTTTCATTTGTTTATTCAGCTATAAAACTCACCCACTGATTGTCCTTGAGCACAAGAAAATCAAACAAACGATCCATCTTTATTAACACCGCTAGTGATGCATCTTTTGATGGAAGAGCTTTTTTTAGTCTATTGCGGCCACTATGGTCCCTGTGGACAGCGAGGAGCATGTTGGCCTGCAGAAGCTGGTTTCTAGGTCTAGGAAAAAGAGTCAGAGAGACTCTATATGGAGCAGTGCTGGCTGCGCTGCACACAGTACAGCTATGCAGGTAAAAACTGCAGGCCAAGTTTCTTATTGGGCACCGGGTAACAGGAGCCACTGACCTGAAACTCAAATTCAAAAGACAGCATTACCTTTCTAACCTCACAGGGAGTTCAATTCTTTGTAAAAAATCAGGACTATGGAACTAAGTAACTGAGTTCCACTGAGTGACCACAAATTTTTCTCAGAAAGCTTTATTTGTCAGGATTTTTCTTCCATTTGTTTTATTTTAGAACACAGCAAACTGATGACAGTAAGCATCATTGCCTTAGTGTTTAAAAGTATTGCTATGGCAACCATCTTGTTTCAGCCCCACTGTGGCTTCAAGCAAATGTTCCATTTTCAAAATGACATTATGTGGTTTGAACCGGTCTGTGATGTTGCCGAACTCTGTCACTGAGAAGTGCAGCAGCATCCATTTAATTTACACTTTTCATTCATGACATTCATGATAATGTCTGTTTCGGTGGTTTTATGTATGTCGGTAAATGGCATCCTGACGTTTTTAATACAAAGTCAGAAAGTGGTTAAGGAGATGGACGCTTAGCCTAAAAAGTCTCCAGATTGTCGGTTCAAATCCTGAAATGCTCAAGAACTGCCTTCATATGAATACTTAAGGTGAATTAGTTGCTCAGTGTATTGAAAGGCATTGAAAGTCTGCTTACTTGTTTCTTTTTTTGGCCAAGAAGGGTAATAATGCTGCAGATTTTAGTCTGAATAAGGCGACGAACAGGGGAGTGTGAGATCTGCCTCACTTGTTCTGCAATGTTAATGTGAGGGCAGTGTAGGGGTGAAGACCTCTCCTTTTAGTCATGCTGTCATCTTTGAAGGAACTTATCCATGGCAGCCATCACATATGTTCACTTTAATTACTTCTGACAATGGAAGAGCCCGGTGCCCCCGGCCCTCCTCTTTCCTTCATGGCTTATTTTAAAAAGCAAACAGTTGTCTGCTAGACTGAAAACTGTCTCTCCTAAATGCAGTTTGTTTCAGCAAATGTCACCCAGCAGATACAATGACTGTATGGCCAAGGCAACCATTTCAATGTCTCTGTTATAAAATAATATTTCCATTGCGTTAGATGCAGATATATTCAACATTTTTATTTTTTATGTGTCATTCAAAAAGGTTGAAGCTGAGTTTTTTTTTTTTAAATTTCAATTCAATTTTAGACTTTTTTAATTAATATATTTTAAATTGCTTCAGTTAGAGAGTTAGTAAACATACTGTATCATGAAATATCAATGAAATACCTTTTATGAGCACTGCTGTGAACCAGAGGTCCATCCTGCCTCCGGCTACACGGAAACATGACATTTGGTTCAAGATGGATTTTCTTCAGAGCAGCAAATCTGTTTATTTGTATTTTAATGTCAGCCCTGTTTGGTTTTGAATGCCGAGTTCAAAATCTAGTTAGTCATTGCATTCTGTTTATTGTCATTTTCAGGGACATCTAAGTTTCTGTCATCTCTGAGATGAAGAACAATTTAATGGAATATGGATTCGGTCCGAATGAGGGGGATTTGTAGTGCCTGCAGGCTGGTGCGTTTTGATACGCCGTTCACAGTGATTCGCTCGGCTGCAGGCGTCTTGTGGCCTGGTGACCTCAAGGGGGGACATTTGCTTATCAAAATAAGATGAGCCACTCACATGCAAATGGAGCCCCCAGAGCAAGGGGCTGTTGATGCGAGCGAACAAAGGTGCATCAGACTAAATAAATAAAAAACCAACCAGAGTGGGGCTTTGTTTCTGGCCTTTGTGTGTGAACACCGAATGCCAGGCCACTCCTGTACATTAGAACCAGCTGGGCATCTGCAAATAAATAAAAACAAACCATTTCATTGCTAGCCCCCTCAGAGGCTCGCCCCAACGCTAGATCTCTGTGTCCGTCTCACGCGCCCGCGGTGACAGCGCCAGTGAAACTGTCTCTTTCGATTGTTGTTTGCCGTTGTGCCAATCTGACCTTCGCTTCAACTGAGAGCACCAGACCCCCCAAGCTGCACATTCTGTTATCTGCTTGTGTCTCCATTAAACTGCATATTTTTGTTACATTGGGTTCTTTTATACTGTTGTTCATAGCAGCTACCTACTGCTTAAGGTGAATCTTGTATATCCTGTACAGCTTTAATTGACAGTAATACAAAAGACCTTTACATTGTTAATTAATCCTTATTATATAGTGGACACCTTCAGCCAAAGTAACTTGTGACCATGCTGATACCAATTGTTTATCCACTTGTATATCAACATAATTTTTGAGGAAAAATTCCTTCATTAAGAGTACTTGAACTGGGGTCATTCTATTGTAAGGCAATGGGTTTAGCTTAATCCACTGCAAACAAATAGCTTCTATTAATACAGCTTCCTGGCTCCTTCTGATTTCAATCCAGTAATGTTGCTGTATCATTATTTATTCATTGACTAAGGTGCCTGCCATTGTGCAGGTGAAAAGTTTAGAGGTGGGAAGGGAAAAAGTACAGATAGTCCCCAACTTGCGATTTTTCGACTTTAAGATAGTGTGATAGCAATATTCATTAGTAGAAACCATACTTAAAATTATAAATTTGTTTTTTTTTCCCCCGCCACCGATATGCAGTACGATACTCTCATGATGCTGGGCAGCAGCAATCCGCATTTCCCAGAATGCCACGTGGTAGCTAGTGTATACAATTCATGCTGTGCAGTGTTCTATGTTGCCAGGATTTTTTTGGAAACCCCCTTGTGTCTACGTTGCGTTTTGTGCATCCATCATGTCTATTAAATGCCCATCTGTGTCTTCTGAAAACAACATGAAAGCAACAAGCCTGTAATGACGTTTAAGGTAGGCTAGGCTCGGCTCGGCTGTGAAGTTGGGTAAGTGTTATGGCATGAGTTGGTGGAAGCAATCGCAAGACATCATGGTAATAAGTTTAAGTTCCATTAAACTCTTCACTGAGTGCTGTTTCCAACAAAGAGAGTTGCCGTTAGCTGGGAGCTAGCGCTAAACATTAGCGATTGGCAATAAATAAAAATGGAAGATGCCACAATTGAAAATAAACAAAATACAAGATCTTAGCAAGAGAGTGGTTGCAGGAGAGTTCACAAGGGGTAGTGGAAACTGAGCGCTGACAGGAAGTCCGGGTGGGAACTAAACATCATCAATGATTGGTTCCTATGTCAATCAGTCAACCAATCAGTGCTCAGTGTGAAGATGGAGGCGGAGAGACCACCTACGTTCTGTTACTGAAGCGGCCACAGATATGACAGTAGGTTAAGTGTACTAAATCCTTTCTTGACTTACGATAGACTTATCGGAACAGAACTCCATAGTAAGATGGGGACCCCTCCCTTGGACAGCGGAAAAGTCAGTCGGTGTTTGTCTGTCTGTCTGTATGCCTGGGTGTGTGTGTGTGGTTTTTTTTGCTACTACCTGTTTTGTCTGCTATCTCTGCTTACTAACTTCTATGTACCCTGCTTACTAACTTCTAACTCTGACCTCCATGTATATTTTTTGTGTCTATTCCTTATTTATTTACTCACCTTATTTATTTATTTTCCTTTTTCCTAATTTTATTATTTATTATTTAATTTTCCCGTACCTTATTTACATATTTATTTACTTATGCTGAGGATGCCTGGAAATGAAACTTTTCATGGTGTCAACACTCCTATGCTGTGTTAGTACACCATGATGAATAAACTTGAAACCTTTTGTAATAACATTCTGCATAATCACTGAACTGTATTACCCTTGAAATGGTTGCATTTAGCACATAAGTGTTAGTGTTATTAAACAGGCAGACACTGCAGAGAGTGACATGTGGGTCACTGGCAAGAAGAAAGAAGAAAAATATTAATATAATATTATTAACAAAATACTATATATCATCAAATTTTATTACCTTTATGTCACTAATGTGTGCAGTACTGTGTGTGTACAATTTCTTTTACATTTTCACTTAGTACTGATTGTACAGTACAAATTATTATTTTTATTTGCACACATATTGCAGCACTTGACTCCTGATGCCCCTAGGGGCCATGATGACAGTACTAGCCACTATACTACCACCTGACTATGGTTATTAGTTTTTTCCTATTTAAATCTCTTGCTTATCAATTACAAACTGATGCTTAACATACTGTACACATTATTCAAAGGGTAAATATTGAGGCCAAAATTCAAGTGAAGCACTGGTGCAGTTGTAGTCTCTCGTGTCGGACTAAAACTTTTGCTAGTCTAACTGAGGCAGCACCCTAAACAAACATATTTTTTGGACATATTTAAAAATGCTAGTATTTCTTACAGAAGAGATTTGCCAGGGTATGCTAATACTGATGGTGGACTTACAGTGTACTCCATCTGTTGGTAAAAACATGGTATCTGAGGCAGTCAGCATTATGTTAAATGTTTACAGTCCAAACGGACCACTCGCTCACCATGCACTCGCTTTATCTATAGCGAATTGTGGTGCTGCAATAATACAGTGAAGTGCCAGCGATTGTTGGCGTAGGCATGGTTTGGTTTGGGTGGAAGGTGGGTGGGTGATGGGGGAAGGGGGGTGCAGGAAGACAGATGGTCAGCCAGTGTGAAGGCAGTCACAGAAACACGCCGACAGTGCGTCGCAGACGTGGCAGAGCAACAAATAAGAATCCGTACGATGTCTTCATCGCCCATTTCCTTCCTGCTAATGTGCAGTTATCAGTTCTCACGGCATAGAACCGTATGACCCAGAAATAAAGCCTGGCCTAGATAGAGACCGTCCCCAAGAAGGAGTTGACAAGACCACGGCAGAAAGCGACCGCGAGCCTTGGGGTTTGTGATTCTGGACCAAATTCAGTTCCCCTCTTAGCTCTTTGGCCTTTTCGTTTCAGTGATGTATTTGAGGACATCATCATCAGTTGCGCTTAAATAAAGTTCAGAATATTTTTTAAAGCGATCAGAGAATTAAACTGAAGCAGTCCGTTGAGTATTTTCTTCAATAATCCGTGAATGTTCACAGTTCAATAGCGCTGTGCTTATCTTTTCTGCACCCATTTAAATTTTGCCTAATATGAAATGGGAGAGAGCTGTGTTTCTGCATTCCAGCACTTTAATTAAATGTTACATTCTGTGGTTTATGAGCACATAAATGCGTGGAATTGACTTTGTGAGTTTAGCATGCATAGTAAAACTGAGCAATTTTGGTCATTCCAGGCATCTGCTATTGTCAGTTGAGCTGCATAAGAGCTTCAGTCAGTCACGAGATTTAATTCCTAATTAAACAAATCTAAATATATCCATTCATTATGTTCTGGAAGTCTTCATTTTTCAAGCATTGCTGCTGAGTGCTTTTATTTCAATTCTCTGCACACAGAAAGTCAAGATTTTGTTTGTAGGGCCGCACAGAGAAAAATTCCTCTTAAATCTTCTAAGTCAAAACCCTTGCAATACATCTAAATAGACAGAGATCAAAATGTAGTCAGCAAAGCAGTAAGTCAGTATTCACACCAGGGAACACTACAAAATCTACACTTGTGTGTGAGAGGAAGCCAGATATACAGTAGATGCTCAATTAAACAGACTAGCTGCAAGGGGAAGGGGTGTTTGATGTTGCTCAATGTCCATCAAATGCCAATGTCCATAATCCCAGTTGTCTATTTGAGAACAAAAGTCTATTAAACAATACAGGATGTATTCTGAAGCCTATTCTGAACATATCAGCTGGCCTTTATGGAGAAGTACCGACAACATATTGACCAGAAAATAACGGAGAGGTATTCACATATGAATAGTTTTGTCTGTGAAGTCGAGGATTTACTATCCTCTTCACAAGCCATCATCTCACCGATGCTCCTCTGTCAGATTTAACATTGTCAAGTATACATCAACAATGTTAAGCCTACTGTAATAATATGTTCACAACCACTTGCCCATATGTACAGTTTGGCAATTTTTACCTGTATCAAATCAAGCCAAGTACCTCGATCAAGGGTGCTACAAACTCAAACCCAGGTCCTTCAGTTGCTGCTCCACAGCTCTAACCATGGTACAGTAATACCTCAGTTAGTGCTACCTGCTGTAGAGCTGTTTCGTGATAACACTCGTACTTTAGCATTTGTTTATTTTGTCGTAATGATTTCTCTGTATTTATAAAAATGCCAGAATTATCAGTCAAATCCAATGCCATCAACTGCTTAATCCTGGTCGTGGTCTCGGCAGCCTGGAGGTTTGGAACCGATCCAGGACTCGTTGGGAAACGTCAAGGCTATGAAATTACCCCCAGATGGGACACCTGTCTATCATAGGGGGGCCGCACACAGTCACAAGCACACAATGGGCAATTCGCAGTAAACAGTTAATCTAAAATGCAAGTCATTTGTTTTCTATTGAGCAGTTTTAAAGCCCCATTGTACAACATACTGTATTAATGACCTCTTAGAGTACCGTTTCATTAAGCTCTGCTCCTCAACACATCTAGAGCACTACTATCTGACCACAGCATCCAGCAACTCCCTCTTCAT
Source organism: Heterotis niloticus (assembly GCA_018136845.1). Taxonomy (NCBI): domain Eukaryota; kingdom Metazoa; phylum Chordata; class Actinopteri; order Osteoglossiformes; family Osteoglossidae; genus Heterotis; species Heterotis niloticus. The sequence goes on along the minus strand of CM030901.1, from coordinate 11,869,827 downwards.
CCATCTCATTTCGTCTTCAGTAACAATAACCCAGCGACTTTTCATTCATAACTGTGCTGTAACGCTGATACGTCACTAACAGTCCTTACCCATGTTTGGGGCCTCTTCCCATTGCATCTGACCCAGATGAGTGCCAGATTTGGCCAAGAACCTGAAAGATGTCTTCCATGCCCACCTTGAGCAATTGCCCTCACAGAGAATGAAAATGATGACGGTGTCACAATATTTGGGGCATCAGTTGACACTCCATCCCAGCAAAGCTCCCACTGGGTCCCGCTCGCCATCGGCAGCCTGCCCTTTGCACAGCTCGCCTTGGAGTATTTCGATTTCCCAGCGAACTGCAGGTGGTTTCATTTCGGGACCTGCCTCTCCCGCTGCCACACTTGGCCGCAGGCCTGGCACGGAGCATGCTCAGTGAGCCGCAGCAACTGCCGCTACATGTACGCGCTGTGATATAACACTGCGGATGAGTACAAGGAGCGCCCTCAGAATAGTCAAGGTGAATTATTCATGACTTACTTTTTATATCCTCTTGTCTCCCTTATGATACACGTCTCCCTTTGGTTTGTTGGGACAACGCTGCTTGTTGTTGGCATGTTGCTCGGAGTCTCTCTGTGGCAGTAGTTTATACTCTAAAAGGACAGAGAAAAAAGATTTTTGAATAAAGACGCATTGGTAGTTCTCAAACAAAACAAAGATTTATTTGCATGTCTATGTAATGTGCTGCTGTGTGAATAATGGAATATGCCAAACAGCATCAGAACCATTTTAACACACACGGTGTGTTTGGCCTTTGTCAATAAGCGAAACGTTCCTTGCCGTGATCCCACGAAAGTCTCCAGAGCAGAAATGAATGTCGTTCAGCCAAAACAATTTTAACCAGGACGCTCGATGCCAAATTAATGTCAAATATGAAGAAGGGTTGTATAAAGCAAGGGCTGTTCTAGCTGTAAGCTTACTGTACTGTTGTTATACTGGAGGCCTGAATGTGGACATTTAGATGCGGCCTCTTTTGCTTATGAATCTGGATCAGCTTCTGGAAAGTTTGAATCCCTGATTTGGACAGTAAAATCCACCATTTCACCACATCTTTCACGATGCTTTTGCCTGTCCAGGCTTGGCTACAAAGATTGCGAGCTTGGTCAAAAAAACCCTAACTGGGTCATCGAAGTGCTGGTGTGAACGTGTCCTCGATAAGAAGGGGTCCCTTGGTGTGTAAATACATCATTAACTCGAAGCACAGCTACTGCTCAATGACAAACGTGCCCCATGGAAATCAACAACTACTGACAGTAGCAACTGCAGCTACTGTGTGCTTTTTATTAATTGTCCCTTTGACTCACTGGCTCATAATGAAGAAAATGTCCTTGAAATCTTATTGAAGATGAGGACCATGTTTTTACCAGAGGAGCACACACCCACACACCCTGAAAAAGTGGAGGAACCTTGTAAAGCCCTATCAAAGGTCATTGATGTCACTAGGCCTCGTCCCAGTGGACAGCCACTGTCTCGCCAGTCCCCGTCACAACAGATGAAGGCCACTTTCACAAGTCTGCTTCAAAAACAGAAACTCCCTGTTTGCGCATCCAACTTGTCCTCGTGTGACGTTCTGAGGTCCCTGTGGGGGGAGGTGAGTGGGTGTTGCTCTGCTCCAGCATCTCGCTTGCCAGTCACTTGTACAGCCGCCCAGATCAACAGGGGCAGAGTTTCATTTTTGAAATTCTGACCATACAGCTTCACTCGAAGCTTTGCCTTTGACGGGCCCTGCCAGGTGACAGCCGGAAACTTCTTAACACTCCTGGACACCTGCTGATAGCCCTTTTTGCAGGTCCCTTATGCTTATCACTGTAACCCCACACAAAATTCCTCACACTCAATAAGTTGAGTAGACTTCCTCAGAAGACCATCAATATTGTGGTAATGGAAATGGCATCTAACGCCGATGGGCAGTGGGGGGCGCCTGTGGAGGGATGAAGGTAGAAAACAGTTTCCTTGATCCCATGAAATATTAAACTGTGTATTTCCTGGGATGCATGGTGCACCTTTTTTCCTGTCCCTGGCTTCATTTTCCTGGATTCAGAGATTAACTGCTGGAGCTCCCCTCGGATCCTCTTCAAACGCAGAAAGCCGTCAAGTACAGTAGACAGAAGCCAAGCCTATGCCTAAGCAGAGCCACTGGCATCCTTATGGGACCGATCCGAAATAGCCGGGTTCACTTTGAACACAAGAGACTCTCGAGTCTGTTGTTGATGGGGAGGCCCCCCAAAGGGAACTGAAATAGGGGGAGCTGCCATGTTGACCATCAACCTCAGACAAAGAGTCAAGTTCACTTGAGCCAACTCTCTGTTTCCCCTCCCTAACAGCGATGGCTGGGCAGACAGGGATGAGGTGGTGGAGGGCTATGAGCAGGAGGCGGTAGGCGGCATCACGGTCAAGCTGCAATCAGCTGAGGTCACCTCATTCGACGAATACTTCCTGAAGCTGCGCCTGGACACCAACAGGAGGAACCCCTGGTTTGCCGAGTTCTGGCAGCATCGCTTCCAGTGCCGCATCCCCGGACATCCGCAGGAGAACGCCAACTTCAAAAGGAACTGCTCAGGTAAGGAGAAGCTCCTCAATCATCCCAAGGAGGTGCCTTTAGCGGGGCAATTACATGTGGCATTTTATTGATTTCTCTTTCCTGAGGGATGGGTTTGCAGCTGTTAAAACTTATCACTATCTGTAAGTGTCTGCAGTACATAGCATTAAAGTGTTTGTCTGGAGAAAACACCTAGATTTGTTATTCCAGGATGGTAGCTTGACCGTCCTTCCTGGCAGCCATACTGAATATTTCCTGCAGATTCCGTGCTTGTGCCTTAAAGTGTAATTGCGTGCACTTGTTAAATGCATAAAGCGACTGTTTTTGTAATATGTTAATGTTCTTGTTGTTTTTGCTTTCTCGACTGTCCTTTCTGCCTACAAAGCTGACCTAGGTAAATGAGATATTTCCCATACAGTTCTCAGCCAAACAGCCGGCTCGGCAGCGTACACCCAGCACATGGGCTCAGTCACTTGTCAGACAACCTGAAACATTGCTCGATAAGCAAGCTTTCAATTGATTAACTTCAACTTTAAGTGTTCATACTTTCTGAACCATCACCGTATTCCTTTTTTTCTTTCAGATCTCATCGTCTCATTCTTTAGCACTGCTGCTGTGTTACATGTCATAAACAAATGCTAACAGTTCATACCTTGAATATTTAAGTACATCAATTGCATATTTTTCCTTTCCTTCTAAGAGATGCTTTGTACTTTCTAAAAGCTTCATTGTTCCTGTATATTAATTTTCTCATTTCAAACCTCTCCTTGGACATAGTGTCAGCAATGTGCTCTGCATCCTGACCTCGTTTTTGCAGGGAAATCTGTTCATTTTGAATTGTTTGTAAGTTGCTATGATAGAGCTGTACAGCAATGTAGATATAGTTTGCTGCTGTGTCACATCTATTGTTTCTTTACATAGAGCTCCAAGATGGTAAGTGTGCATTTAATAATGAATAGCTTTTCCAGCCCTGTACTGCAGCACAGAAATGGAGGTCAACTGCTATATAATGCTCTGGGCCAATATGATGCTCATAATTAAGTCAGAGATCACTCGATCTCCACGACTCAAATATCTGGTCAAAATTTTTCATTGACCGAGATGCATCCAAGTGTCACAGAATGGCTCGCATGCTAAACAAATCAAAGCGGTTTTCAGTTAGAAACTATTTCTTCAGCACTGTAATAAATAATTAGAAAGTTGTTGAACAAACCACCATCCTCCTCAGCCCGCAGTCTTCCATTTTACTTTCACATCTTTTTTGAATACTGATTTATCTATTAGGGAGACTCACTTTCAATTAGGTGCAATATTTGAATGGTGATGGATATAAAAACGGATAAATGAGTTGCAATTGACTAAAGCATCTTCCACAGCTGATTGTGAACATGAAGAGGGCAAGACTTTTCATACAAAAAATCTGGGCTTGGAGCATTTATCTTTTGACCTCTGCTGTTATGAGAGCTATTGGGTTATTTTATGCACCAAATAAAAAAAAAACACTAGAAAAGCTGATTATGTGGTATTTCTCTGTGAATTCCATCCGGTCCAGTCCTGCTGTGTTAAAATACCCCAATAACGTTCCGTTGTGTTAGCCACGCTGCGCTGCCTCTCTGCATGTCACCCGGAGGCTGATGCCCATGCCCTGAGCAGCGGCGCCTCTACACATTAATGCATCCACAGAGAGAGATGCGGGCTTTCTTTAAAAACCTTGCTGTCATAGTAAGGGTGTGTAATGGCTCACCTTCATGGGGCAACTTCATCATAAGCACTAGTATGTACCCATCATTCCCCAGTTATGCCAATTATTGAACTGACAGCCTGGTAAACCCAGGGGGCCTCAGGTGCGGACCTGCTGACTTAACCAGGTGAAGCAGATCTCAGCAGGCGGTAGGGCTCTCCAACCTCAGTTTCAAGTTCCTCCAAATGGTCCTGTTTGCAAATACAAAATGAGCTACGAGGATGTCGATGTTGTTCTCCAAAAAACAAGTCCAGTTGTTTTTATATAAAGTTCTAACTGTTCCAGTTTTCATAGTCACTCCAAGAAGCCCTCTAACAGTGAATGATGAGGACAGTTGTTTTGGCGCTTGGAGAGAACAAAACACGGTTATTCACAGGACACACAGTTCATCACAGGTTTGTTACAGTACAGCTCATTCACACCACTGCACACAACCCACACCTTTATGCCATGCCTAGTTACGATCAGCAAACACCTAGTTGTTGTGACATCCCTGTTTGAGCCCTTGTCCATGGAATAAGGACCCAAAGCAAAAACTTGAGCATACTGATCTCTCCTGACCCCTGTTACCTTGACATATAAATTCCAACTACAACACCCAATTTCTAGCAAGCAGTAGCTGTGCCTCCTCTTGTCCTACAGGCCAGTGCAGTTGTCACAGTTGTCTTTATTTATGGATCTTTGCTTACGTACACAGCCCCCTTCTGACTGTTTCTAATTTATCATGCAATTATGGGACAACTGCACAACCGAAAGCTCCATGACTTGATGCTGAATGGCCTTAGTCATATTTTGACAGTGAGGGGTGTACTGTGGTATATCTGTGAAACAGAGGTCAAAGTTAGGTGTGACAAACAGTGGGCATTTTCTTGTGCCCCACACTGTACATTGCAAGAACAATGCTGCACAGTAACATAGTTCAACTGGAAGTCAAATGAATTTGTAATTACATAAAAAATAAATCTTTAATCCATTTTGAGTGGAACGGCACAATCCAGTAATTCCAGTCTGTCTGCATTGGTATGTACTGTATGCGTATACTAACAAACAGCCAAAACATAACTTTTAATTCTCATGCACCATTTCCAAGAGAACATGGACTGGGAATAAAAGTTGGCTGTAAGATTTTTACCTCCTGCATCTTTTCATAACAGGTTCTCTGACCACTAGGCAAGGGACGCGATATTCCAGCTTTAATTGAAAAGAAAACTTTTGCACATTTCACGTTCTTATGTTTTCCAAAACAAATTTTTCAGTTTTTTCATTCATATATGCGGTGTAACAGTGTACACCACTGAATGCTTATTCAATTTAAGGATGAAATGCAACTAAGGTGGTTGGCTGAAAAAAATGAAAGGAGCCAGACACACGTAAAAGGAAATGAAATCCCTTGAAATGAAATTTTTAAACAACAATATTTTATGCCACATTTTCAGGCTGACTAATTTGCAGCACACTCAAAATTCAAAGTTCCCAAACAAATTTATACACAGACCAGTTGTACTGCTTGATAGAGCTTCGTGCTTGCTTAAAGGTGATAGCAATGCATTTTGAACTTAAAATTAAACACGTTTTGCTGAAAAAAGTGTGGTGAACAACTGCAGTCCTGACTGGAAATGTGATTGTTTGTAAAAATATTCATATTTGTTACTTTATTTGTAGAATTTTCCAGCATTTACCAAGACAAATGGTTCCGGTGACCAGGTTCCAAAATGCGCCACGTGCCATAAACAGTAGAGCACTACTGAATGTCATGAGCAACATTTCTCCTAAATAAAAAATGCTGTTTAAAAAATGTTTTCTTTCCAGATTTCACACTAAAGAGCAACTAATTTGCTGAACAAAGCCAAACTGCTAAAAACATCTGAAGACAACAGAAAACCAGGTTGAGGTTCTCCAGCTAATTTTGCAAATGATTTGACTTTGGAACTAAGAACGTTTAATAAAACATAAAAAAAGTGACTGTGAATTATGCATGAACCAGCAATGTGAAAGAAGGATACCACAAATTTGTTGTGGCCTGTTGCTGATAGGATGCTGAGCATCACATTTCACCTTCTTATTGAGCCAGATTTGATCTCGGAGCAGAATAAAAGGTTCTGAATCCATTGTCTATCACCTGCAAGCGAAACGCCTTCTTTACTGATAGAGTGTCCAGTGACATAAACTGCTGAAGTCTCCTTCAGAGTTAGCATCTCTCACCACGGTCCCAACATCCCCCTCAGTGTGGTGACGTGCCAACATGACCACAGGTTTGCTGCTCATAGATGATTAATTATCCTGCTCGTTCAGCAATAATCTTTTGGCCACCGATGTGGATGTCAGGGATTAGACACTGCACTGCCGTAGCCGAACAGGGACCGTACCGCTGTTTCACGTACACGAGACTACCTGTGATGCACCATTTCTCACCGTCTTTCTTTTTACACGTGTGTCCATGGGGAGGTAGAGCGCACGCCTGCCTGTTGCCCATGGCGATGGAATGAAGGATCTCTGGACACCCTATCGTTGCCTCTGTGATGTGCAGATTATATTGTGCTGCAGCCATTTGGAAAAATCTCAGTGGACTTCTCTAGTCAAGCTTTGCTCTTTGCGCGTCTGGCTTCTCTGCCTTTTAAACTTTTTCGTTCTCTTTTTAATACTTTGCCGCATAAGCCGCAGTGAGAATGAGAGAACTGAGGCCATATTACACAGGGAGGTGTTTGTTCGTCCCCAGCCAAATGACAACTGCGGCACTGCAGGTTGCCGCAGAGACCTAAAATGCAGCATAATATAATTTTGGCTATGACTTGCGCAGCACCAAATATATTTTGCACAGAGTTTTGTAGCTAGGATAAGATAATAATATTTTTGCTCCTCCATGCACACTGCATTAATGCATTTTTTATTTCTGCAATATATCTGCAGGTTACGAGAGCCTTGAGGACAACTATGTGCAGGACAGTAAGATGGGCTTTGTGATCAATGCCATCTATGCCATGGCGCACGGCCTCCACGACATGCACCAGGAGCTATGCCCTGGGCATGTGGGCCTCTGCGATGCCATGAAGCCTATTGATGGGAGCAAGCTGCTGGACTTTCTGCTCAAGACCTCCTTTGTTGGGGTGTCTGGAGAGGAGGTGTGGTTCGATGAGAATGGCGACTCACCTGGAAGGTACTGCCTCTCGTGGGGCGTAGTCATTTTTGTTATCTTGCCTTGCAAATGTGTTTGTATATCACGGTGAATTTTTGCTTGCCGCCCTCAGGTATGACATCATGAACCTGCAGTACGTGGAGTCTGGGCAGTATGACTATATTAATGTAGGCTCCTGGCACGAGGGCATCCTCAACATCGATGACCACAAGATCCTGATGAACCGCAGCGAGATGGTGCGCTCTGTCTGCAGTGAGCCCTGCTCCAAGGGCCAGATCAAGGTGCGCCAAAAGGGTTCTGTCTCCCCTGAAATTCGGCCATTCTGTCCGGGTTCATCTTACCACCACTGAACCCGTTTCAGTCCGAGTACCCATCTGTCGTAGAGCCCTCCTCTGTCTACTTTGTAGTCATGGATCCACTTGTTTACAAAGAGCCCGCAATCTTTTACAATGGCCTTCAGTGTGTTTGAGTAATTATTCAGTTTTTTAATTGTTTGTTTACTTATCTGACACATTTCTCCAAAGAAATTCTGGGTTTGTACACTAGACTGCTAATAGTGCGGTAGGTGAACTGTAGTTTTTTTAACGCACGTTTTAAAAGCACGAGGCTGCCTCGGAGTGTGCATTTGCAGTTCATTTGGACAAACAACATAATTAGAAATCAACACAAAAACATAAAAACACATTAAAATTGTTTATCATATACACCCACCTGTCTATATTTGTGAAGCCAGTAATTAGCATTTGCTGCCATTTTCATCTGATGGTGGTTAATGTACCCTGGTCTGAATAGACTTTCCACCTGTGTCACAGCAAAGGTTGTGCGTTTGCTGTTCTGCTGTCATTTAGGGCTTTGAAACACATTCTGGGTGTCCACAGATCACAGGTTCAGAGCGTCATCTTGGCAGCCACGTGCTCATGCTCGTGTGTGCGCTGCCCCCCTGCAGGTGATCCGCAAAGGAGAAGTGAGCTGCTGCTGGATCTGCACCTCCTGCAAGGACAATGAATTTGTGCAGGACGAGTTCACGTGCAAGGCCTGTGACCTGGGATGGTGGCCGAATGAGGAGCTGGAAGGTGCGTACGAGACCTGCCGTGATTTGCCCACCACCCCAAACCGTCTGCCATCCCTGCAGTGCATCTCCACTGTGACACAATGCTGGCAGAGTCTGGTGATAGAGAGCCTGGAGATCTTCGTGGTCTGAAACTGAAAAGTTACCACCCTGAGGTTTTCACGTCACCTTTGCTCTTTTTTCTTGGTAGTCACATCACCCAGCAACACCACTCATACTGAGACAGGTTGGCTTCCTGCTGTGCTGAGCCTGTACAATCCAAAAGTGAGAAATGTTTTTCACAAATTCTGCGCTCGTGCTGCTCCGCTTTGCATGCCCGTGCTGTTTTGTACAGGACAACAGTACGTCACAAGGTGATCCATCATCACAGCACGTTGTCCCCTTTCTGTAGCTCCATAAAGGTGCACTTTCAACCTGTCTCAGAAGTTCTGTGGTGCGCTGTGCCAAAGGCTGAGCAGATGCCATGCTGAATCAGATCAGAACAGGCAATGCAAAATGTTTATTTCCTTTATACTGGGCAGAAACAATTTTAGGTGGCATTGCCACCCTGAAAGGGGAACATTTTCAGGAACAATTAGAGAAACCGCACCTAAGATTCCACAAGGCAGCTCTGCCATCTGTGCTTGCGGTCCGCAGGTGACCTTAATGGTAGCAACATATTGAGAAGGACATGGATACATGCCGGTCGGCAAACAAGTGACCATACAAGGGAAATTGTCGTATTGTGATATGAATAAGCCTAAGTTAAAATGCATTAAATTTGCTAACAGCTGTTTAGTGAAAGTTAAGCCTATGAGATTCATAGAAGTGCACACAAGCAAAATGCAAAGAAAAGTTACACGTTAATAAAGAGCAACAACATTTTCATATGAAAAAATGTATGAAAATAATATATAATGCGATATATATTGTATATACATATAGACATGAGGAGCTGCTTGCTTATTAGACATCAGTGGATTACAAGTGAAAATCTAAAAAATGCATTTGACAGCATTACATTTTTTACTTGCAGTCATCCCAGCCAACAGTGCTTACTAATGCAAATGATTCTAATAATACAGATTAGCTTTGTTTCGCAAAGCGTAACAGCTGACATCCGTTTTCATACTAGGATAGCCCTCCAATGTGCTTTTAACCGAGTCCGTATTGAGTAACGTGTTACAGCGGTTTGGAGTTTGAAGACGGCAGTCAGAGTGAGGCGGTGTCTGGAAATTTGAGGAGCGGAAGGGATTTATGGACAAAGCAAAACGCAGTCAGAATGGCGAGCAGAACTCGAGGCCCCTAGGAGTGGAAAGGAATAACACAGAAGGCAGACGGTAAATAAACTGACTGCCCGTGTGACTCACGAGCAGGTTGTGACAATCTGACGGCGGTGCCTGTCCGCATCCATTGAGGTTTATTGCGGCCTCTCTCGCTCCAACCTGCCGCAGTCTGGCCGCCTGCATTGTCTTTGGACCGTCCCCGAATGGAGTGCAGCATGGGAGGGGGGATCTGGTTATTTTTAGCTGAACTGAAAACCTACTTTAGCACATGGTGAATTTTCAGAGCTGAAACCAAGGTGCCAGGTTCAGGCGGCTTATTTAGGACACGAGAGGTGATCCAAAGTGGCGCTGTGGCATTTCACGATTCACAGTCCAACTAACTCAGTTAGCGCAAAATTCTCAGTGTTTAATATCATTTTGTGTTGTTCAATTTTGCCTTTTTTTATTTGGTTCGACAGCAATATTTGCTAACTTAGCAATGAAGCCTATTCAAAGTGACCCACAATATGCAGGTCTCGCCCATTTAATTGAAATGGGCGGTTTCTGAAGGTTAAGCTGCAATAAAGTTTTAATAATTCCTGCCCTGGGATGTAAATCTGGAGCCTATCTGGTGCATAAGTCCAGCTAATTATTACAGTCACACCTGCTGCCTTTATCTCCATATTCTATTACGAAAATGTTCAACGGTACAATTAAAGTGGGAAGAAATTCCATCTTCCTGAGAGTCAACTAAAAAGGATTAATGTGTAGGAGTTGTATGAAAATTATTTAAGCCCCACCCCTAAATATGCAGACACATTTAAAAGAATACAATGTCTGTTATGAGATGAACTAGAATGCTTTGTTATATCAAATAAAGCTTAGGAGAGGCGCCGAAAATATCACATTGGACAAAAATGACTGCGGGGAACTCAGTATGTAAATAAAATAGACATATCCATGGTACTGGTGTGTTGGAAAAAAATCCATGTATGACACATAATAAACTCAGCGTTGTGCTGGATGTAAACTGGTTTCTTATTCAGTTCCCTATGCTTTCACCACAGGTTGTGAACCAATTCCCTTGCGGTACCTGGAGTGGAGCAACGTGGAGTCCATAGTAGCTGTGGTGTTCTCCTGCCTGGGCATCCTGGTCACCATGTTCGTCACCTTCATCTTCGTACTCTACAGAGACACTCCAGTAGTCAAGTCCTCCAGCCGTGAACTGTGTTACATCATCCTTGCCGGAATCTTCCTGGGCTACGTGTGCCCCTTCACCTTGATTGCCAAACCCACGGTGGCCTCCTGCTACCTGCAGCGGCTCTTGGTTGGCCTCTCCTCTGCCATGTGCTACTCGGCCCTGGTGACCAAGACCAACCGCATCGCGCGTATCCTGGCCGGTAGCAAGAAGAAGATCTGCACACGCAAGCCACGCTTCATGAGTGCCTGGGCTCAGGTGGTCATCGCCTTCATCCTCATCAGCGTCCAGCTCACCCTGGAGGTCACGCTCCTGATTTTGGAACCACCAGAGCCCATAAAATCATACCCCAGCATCCGGGAGGTCTTCCTCATCTGCAACACCAGCAATGTCGGTGTGGTGGCCCCACTGGGCTACAACGGCCTGCTCATCATGAGCTGCACATACTACGCCTTCAAAACCAGGAACGTCCCAGCCAACTTCAACGAGGCCAAGTACATCGCCTTCACCATGTACACCACCTGCATCATCTGGCTGGCCTTTGTGCCCATCTACTTCGGAAGTAACTATAAGATCATCACCACCTCGTTCTCCGTGAGCCTCAGCGTGACTGTGGCCCTGGGCTGCATGTTCACGCCCAAGATGTACATCATTATCGCCAAGCCAGAGAGGAATGTGCGCAGTGCGTTCACCACCTCGGACGTGGTGCGCATGCACGTTGGCGACGGCAAGGCCAACTGCAGGACCAATAGTCTGCTTAATATGTTCAGAAGAAAGAAAAACGCCCCTGGAAATGCAAAGTGAGTTGATTTGATTCAGCCAGCAGAGTAAAAGCGTTGATACTTACAGGCTCGCTATCTTGAGCAGCCTTATCTACAGTTTCTTTCAAAACAAATGAATGCACATTTTGTGGTTTTTGTAGACCAGTATACAGTAAATGCAGTGTAAAAATTTGTAATTTCAATGTCTAATATTTACCTCGGTCAGTTAGGAAAAACTTTAATATTTATGAGGAAATGTCTACATTTAGAGTGTATGAGAGTTTGCCAGTGTCTTAGTGAAAGTACAGTAATACCTGGGTTAGCAGTTGTGACAAACAGCACTCTATGACATCATTAACATATTTCACAAATGGATTGTCTATACCTTTAATAACTGCAAATGAACCTAAAATAAAATTTTATTTTTTAAATATGGTAAATTATTAAGGTAAAATGCTGAAAGGGCTGAAATACAAGAGCATTATTGCTGCAGGGCCCCATAGGAGCTAATGCTAACCGAGGTACTACTGTGCAGTGCAAAAGAGAAAATATGTGACTCCTTCACTTCTGACCTCAGAGTGATAAAACTTCAAGCAACTGCATATGATTCTTTTCACAACTAAGGACTAAGGTTAGCTCAGTTATCAGAATAAGTTAGCTGATTAACTTTTGTAAGACTGGACACTTTTATGAACTAAAATACGTCACGCAGGTGGCTAATAAACTCCAGTATGCCCTTAACCACCTCCAGCAAAAGCAAAGCATTTGATTAAATTCATTCATCACTCCTAGTGTCCTCTGCAAGCAACTTTTGCCTGTTGTGAGCAAATAAAAGTTCCAAATATAGAATGCGGTGAGGGTGTAATGAAGTTTATTTAAATTAATATGTCCACATATTGAAGTGCAGTTGTCTTTTATTGTTGTAATGTTGCTGTATAGTAAGTTGATGCACATGAACCAGAAATGCTCTGTATGTGCGTGCATGCATACGTGCGTGCGTGCGTGCGTGCGTGTGTGTGTGTCCACCCCTCGGGTTCCTCTGAAGTAACAGTCGTCTTTATTCTGTTCATAGTTCTAATGGAAAGTCTGTGTCATGGTCTGAACCAGGTGCAAGACAACCACCCAAGGGGGAGCATATGTGGCACAGGTTGTCTGTACATGTGAAGAAACAGGAAACAGGCTCCAATCAGACAGCAGTCATCAAACCTCTAACTAAATCCTCCCCAAGCGCTGGCCTCCATTTTTCTGACCTCAGCACCAAAACTCTGTACAATGTGGCCGAAGAGGAGGAGGGCGACCCCGTTCGGTATAACCCACCCACCAGCCCCCCCGTGATGATCAGCCGGCCCCCGTCTGGGCCTTCTAAGGATGGGGAGGGGCTGCAGATGTACATGACACAGCACCTGCAGAACCGCCTACTCCCCCAGCAGGTCGACCTCGGCCAGCTGCAAGAGATGGTGGACAAGTTCAACGCCAACATCCCGGACATCCACGACCTGATCGACCTCCAAGGGCCGGGAAACGGGGTGCGGCCCACTTACCCGGCCCACGCGGTCCAACAGGAGGTGCTGCACCTGCCCATGACTGCTTACGAAGAGCTGCCTACCTCTCCTGAGGATGAGGTGGACAGTGAGCACTTCAACCTCATTCTTGGCTACATGGGAGATGACGTCCGTGTCCACGAAGAGGAGGAGGAGGAGGAGGAGGAGGAGGAAGAGGAGGAGGATGAGATGGCCCAAGTGAAGATGGCCATCGAGGACTCCCACGCCCTCACGCCTCCGACCCCTTTCAAGGATTTACTGGACTCGGGCGCCTCCTTCAACAACTCGCCTGTGTCAGAGTCGATTCTGTGCACACCTCCCAGTGTGACGTACGCATCCATCATCCTGAGAGATTATAAGCAAAGCTCGTCTACTCTGTGATGTCATGTCCAAAATGTCCGGCCGCTGTCCATTTGACAACAAAAAATATATACATATACATACAGTATTCATCGGAATGTCAAGGGTTGGCTTTGCGCCTCTGTTGGATGAACCCTGGGAGTAAACAAAAGTTTCTGAGCTCTGAAACGGCTTCAAACGACTTGAAAGGAGAAGCGCCCAAAAGTTTGCCATCGGAAACCTGTTTGTATCCGTGTGGCGAAGGAAACAAGCTGCAGTCGCACCGAACTTATGGATCCAACTGGACTGGCGCTTACCAAAAGCCTAAACCTGTTTTCTGTGTAACAGAAGAAAACAAATTGCAAAAAAATGTTCAAATGAAACGTATGTAATTAATAATGAATTAAGTGTTTGTACTTATTTATTAAATGTAGAAGAGACGTTTGTCAGTAGTAGCCTGTCTTGCCATGACGTTATGAAGAGTCGTCAATGCCGATCGTTCTGATCGGTCAAACCTGCCGTTAATGTAAGTGCTCTTCGGTGCCAATAGGTAATTTATGTAATGTTTATTTATATTTACATCTAGTATGAGGAAACCATTTTCATACATAGACAAATTATCATTGAAGAATTTTCTTTTAAATGAATATGAGGTTGCTTTAAATGATGTGCAGTTAAAATCCTTGTCATAGTGGGGCTAAAGGATTAAGTCCAAGATGTACTTTAGTGAAGATGAACATTATGCGTTTATGCTGTTTTTTGTGTTTATACCACTGAGTAGTCATTTTGAGAATTTCTATACTGTCAGACTGTCTCTTTTTTTTTTTAACTCGGACACAGTGTTTGTAAAATTATTACTGCTTATACACTTAATATAAGTACCATTTTGTCCACCAGGGCTGTATGTAGACATGCAGATTTTGGGGGTGGGGGTGGGGCTTCAACAATATTCATATGACTACTTTATGGCATTTATCATTTTACTGATCATCTCATTTGATTCCAGAGTTCATAAAGCATGCCTGATTCTTTTAGGGTCGACACTGGTGCTGTAGACAAGCAGACACGCACACACACAGACACACAGACACAGACACACACACACACACACACACACACACACACACACACACACACACAGTATGTATAAATGCCTCTTAGAAGTCTTATGAATGTTTCTGGAAGCTTATGAATACTATTATGTAGCCTTATGTATTGCTTATTTAGGTGATATAGAGCTTTCCCCGTTAAAAGTCGCCCGATCATAGGATGCCTTCCAACAAGCGATATAGATCTGATCTGTTGGGCATTACTGAAATACACTTGTCAGTTGTAGTAATGTTCACCATGCATGTCACTGTGCTTTTTTGTTGTTTTGCGATGAAGGAAATGCTTTGCATTGCTCAGTGCAGGTGGATCCCTGAAGACAAATGTTACCGAAATAAGAAATATGCACAACTGAACTGTATTGATGATGCTCTGTAAACTAAGCTGTGTGGCAGATGAATGCTTTATTTTATGGCTACGTTTTGGGATGAATTTCCAGATCAGCATACAACAAGTTGTAGCTTTAAACAACATGAGTCAAGCCGATGCTTTTAAGGTGGTGCATTTGTAATCTCTTAGAAAGGTGTTATAGAGTTAATTTTCAGCTGTAATGAAGTACATGATTCTAAGTTGGTACATTAGCATATATAAGTGTAGTGGCCAGAGTATTAATGCATAAACTTATTCCTGTTCTTAAGGGTTGATATAAATTAAGTCTGTATGATGTGAAGAGTTTGAGAACAAAACTATTCGTAACTCCATAAGTAAGAAAAGTAACCTCTTTGACATGGTCAGAGCTGTAGTGGAAAGAGAATTCTGTCAGGATTTATCAATTTGTAAAATAAATATCTTTTAGGTAAAAAAAAAAAAAAAAAAAAAAAAAAAAAAAAAACACGTGTCTCTGCATATAGTGAATCCTGTAACACCGAGCAGTTGTGGTACTGATGGGTCAAAATGAGCAAATTGAGAAAAAATTGAAAATGTTTCTTACCTTTGGTTAAAGGTTTCTTCCTGTGAGTCATCCTTATACAAAATTACAAGAAAAATATAGCTTTGTATAAGTAATTTATACAAAATAACTGTACACTGGAAAAGAAATGATATTTTAATTAAAATCTGAAGGGCAATGTTCTTTATGTAGTGCATATAAAACACTTTTTTTTAAACCAGAGAAGTGTAATAAAAAAGAAATGTGCATGAGAACCTGTGAGAGCATCCAAGCTGCGAAACGGTGTCACCTACTCATGAATTACGGTCGCCTTTGCCAGGGCCCATGTAGCACAGAGCTACGCCAAGAGAACATGGACTTCGCAGCCAAACAATCAGATGACCGGCCCCAGGGAGGAGCGAAAAGAGCGGGGTTCAGCGGGCAGCAGTGCCAGATAGAGGGGTGAAGAGAAACTTATGCCCATCTGACCTTGTGAACCAGAGCTGGCAAAACCCCTGGCTTGAGCTAGAACCAATTCATTAAGTTGTCTGTGTGAGATGAGAAGATTATAGTGATGGTGGTGTGATGGTGTGAGCAAGCACCTTGTGCCAAGGCAGCAGTCATCGTAAAACAGTAGTGTTCCCACTTGGTCCTTGTAGTGTGAAGTGGGAGTTGAGGGGGAGGTGGAAACTCAATCATTACTAGCTTTTTCCAACAGCCGACAGCAGTAATTATTGTCAGCGCACGCCGTCTTTAAGAATAATGTCATACGAGCAGTGACAATTTTGTTTTTTGCCCTTTTATTTCTGCGCAGGTTCCCTTCTGTTTTACAAACAAAGGCTGAGCAAAGTGAGCAGCGGGCATTGCAAATTATTTTAGTTTTTGTTTTTTTGAGCCAGGCCTGAAGTGAGCAGCACCTTTTTACCTGAGGAAAGTGCAAATGTGGAGATGGAGTCGGAATGGTGTACCCACGATGCTCAGAGAAATGCAAAACTCTGCGTCCTTCACTGCTCCGTTCCCCCTGTTGCTTCTGCTCTGTCTACGGTGGTTTCCATAGAAACCCACCCACATAAAGTCGCTCAATAAGGAAAAAAACACTTGTTAGTCTTCTTGATGGACCCTTGTGTGAAAGTGCAGGGAGAATTCCACTTAGACGAGGCATGAGCTGGGTACCTTACAGGGTGGTCCGTCGCAGAGGCTTCCCCTCTGGGTTCCATGTGAACAACACAAGTGCTCAGGGCTGCAATTCCTCAGAATCATTGCGAGGGTCTGGGAAATTATTATCGTCTTCTTCAGCTGATTGCCCAGAAGGAGTGAAGTTTCCTCGCCATCTTTTGGACTATGAATATGAAATATGACGTACGGTGTCACTTAACAGCAGCATTACGGCAGCATTACAAGTGACTCCCTCTAAAAACAGCCACTTGTGTTGCCTTTAGTTACTATTTAGCACAGTTGGGGAAAACACCGGCAACGATGTGCCTTCAGCTGGAAAATAAATGAAATAAGATTTTAACCGCTGAAGGAAACTCAACTTTCAGTCTTTCATATCATTCCTGCCAGTACTGCATGCAGACGTACACCAGGCCAGTGATGAAATCAGAAATCCTTCGTGCAGCCAGTTTGTAAAGTGCACAGATTAAAGCAGGGTGTTTCCCACAGGGTAAATATAGGGGTCTGCCGTGAATCTTATTGTACTTTACCATTTGCTCATCCATTCACGCGAGTGGGTAGATTTGCCCCATATTTTTATTTTAAAGTGTCGGAATTTAAAGACTTAAATAGGGAGACAAACTTTGACCTGGCCAGTATGGAAACCATTCCAAACCTGGTCGTGGCTAACTCATCCTGGATGTGAATTAACACATTTGTAATTGTTAAATGATGCCTGAGGTCTGCAGGGTGGCACAGCAGGTTGCTCTGGTGCGTCACAGGCCTGCGCTGTATGATGTAGCTTCAGTCCTGCTCGGTCTGTGCAACGCTTACATGTTTTTCCCGTTTTTGTGTGTGTTTCCTTGCATAGCTGAAAGGTGCATTTTTCAAATGAATTTGTGTGTTAAAGTGTGAGTGAATGAGTGTGTGTGCCTATGTCCCGCTTAGGATATGTCCTGTCTCACAACTGGAATAGTTTCCTGAACCCAGGACCCTGCTCTGGACAAGCAGTTATAGATAACTGTGGGACAGATGGATGGATGGACAGATGGATGGACCTCAACTCTTGTAGGTAGAATTTTTAGCAACTGTCAATGCTATGTCCTGACCCCCCTGCTCATTGTAGACCTGTGACTGCCTTGTCATTTCTACCATGACCCCCAAAGTGGCAGCTCTTTCACATGTCTGTCCCTTGAGCATTTGTATTCTCTTTCAGTTTCTTCTGAGTGCTAAAATTCTTCTAATTTCCCACAGGTTGGCCCCAAATTTTGCCTCCAAGTGTATTAAAGTTCATATACTTTGGTAAGTCTGCACAATTTTTTCCTCCAATTGCCGTATGAATAGGAATTTTTCTTACATAACTTGGGGTCACACTTGATGTACAACTTAAGTTTTTACCTCTAGTGCTAAACAGGATCAAAATGTTGTTTAAACGTTGAGAAAAGAGTTCTCAGCTACAGTTCACAGTGGCAGGCAACATGGTGTTTCAGCACACAGACACCATGTAAGGTGAAGGCAGAAGGTGTCTAGTTCAGCTCTTCTCTAGTACATCCGAGTGAAGCTGAAATTGCTCCCAAAAAATATTTACAGATAAATGGTTAGAATTACAAGTCAATTTCAGGTAGGAAGCTAAGCAAATACTACATCCAATATCTTCTTAATTTAGCTGCTCCTGAAATTTTTGTGTAAAGATGCCGAATTGGAAAAGATGTGTAAACCTGACTTTTCCTTCCTGTAAGTTTTCCTAAAAGAGAAAGATATAGCCACTTCAAAAGAACCTTAATTTTTCCTGATATAAAGTGCAGAACTGTGACTGTCCACATACTGATAGAATTGATGGAAGTCAGTGACTATAAAAAATGTGTTTTACTCTTTGGCTGTAAAAGGAAGTTTTAGTTTTATGGCAACGTATTGCACGTATCAGGTTTATGCTCTACTGCTCATGCTCAATAATTTATTGAAGAACTCCATTGCAGGAAATACCAGAGGAAATTCTGTATTTTCAGTGTGTACGGCTAGGAGGGCATCATTTAAGGATCTGTTTGCAAGCAAATGTTAAGTTGCATAATACGTTAGAGTTTATCTAAGTATTCCTGTGGGAGAGCGGTGAAGAACCCGCTTGGCTCTCTGAACCACATCTCAGTTTAGGGTTGCCTTAAGCAAAGCAGCACAATGGTTATTTTACGCCCCTATCGGTTCCCTTATTGGTGTTGACAGGATGAAAGAGTAAAATTTTTGGATTTCCCTGAAGCCATGTCTGATTTTTTTGACTTTCAAAACAAATAGCCGATATTTTTATTAAGCTGGATAAATATATAAATGTGCTTTTTTTGCTTAAAACTCCAAACTCCACCATAACTTAAGTTTGCTTTAATTCAACAGATTTTTTCTTGCATATCAGAATGAATTTCAGATTCGTGCAAAGTGAAATGAAGACATCCCTGAAATCAAGTTCATCTGATGGTCATGTGGCAATTTGTCAACAATCCGTATGTTGAAAGCAACATTTCCACTCGTACTCGGCTTTAAGAATTACTAGGTTTTGATGTGTGCATCTCTTTACACATTTTTGTCACAAACATTTTGATTATTTCAGAAATACTTGTGCAATACCAAATACCATTTATGGCACACACAAATAATATAAAAACTTTTCAAATCTGAATTAAAATCCTCTATCCCAAGTTTGTACGTGCATTTGTATGTGTGCTAAATAATGGATAATAATAAAAACCAATAAAAATGATCACAAATGTATATGCAGCAGCATCTAGCATTGCGAAGCATTTTGAACCATAAAATGTGCGTACATTTCCTCATACTCACAACACACGTACCTTCTTTTTTAGGCACGGTTTAGCCACCATTTCTTGTGGTTAACTTATTATGTCAATGATTGATATGCACTTTAGTTAAGCCAAGCTTCTATTATAAAGATGACAGCAACAAAAGAAACAGTTATAAAAAGCAAAAGCCCACACAAGGTAGCTCCCCGAAGAGACGCAAGCATGATTGGATAATTTTAAACATAAAAAGGACTTTCTGAGGTGGAAATTGCCTTTAAAACCTGCTGCCCAGTGATTTATTCCAATAATCCATAGTTCCCGAAGCTTTAGGACGTGGAGCAGTACAGCAACGAGGAGCTCAACCTCCACACCTACACTCAGAATAAAAGGTTAAGAGATCTCATTCAAAGGAATTCGGTGGAGAACTGTCAGCTTTCCAAACAGACTGCCCTGCGGCCTTGTATAGACTGCGTTCAAAACAGAAGATTTACTCAAATTATGACAATAGAACCAGAAATTCTCACACATCAAGAAGAGCAGCGTTTAGCTGCAGTATTAATAGCTGTGAGGAAGGGGCAGGGTTTGATCCTCCACATCCAACGTGTGAGTCTGAGGTGAAGCTAAATGCTGGGGAGCCAGAACTGCAGCTCATGGCCCATACAACTCAAGGAGCCTGGAACAGGATGGTAAGACCTGGTCCACACTGCTTAGCCCAGAGAGCCCTGGCCACTATAGAACCCCTGTGAGCCGGTCCCACTGGGGCAGTGGTCTTGAGTCCCAAATGAAAGGAGCACAGTTCCATTTCAGGCTGGTGAAACATGCAGCTACAGGTAATCCCTCTCCAACCCGGACTCTCACTCTCTGAATATTTGCTATAGCAAATAACAAAAATTTGTAGCAAGGATTCACCATCTGACTCGAAAACCCACCATAACAAATGCACATGTGAAAAAATTTCTAAGCTGGAAAAAACATTTAACACCGTCTTACTCATGTCCAAGTGAGAGGATGTTTAGTGTAAGGAATGTGAAGGCAGGGGCAGAATTACTGTTAGGCAAAGGTAGGCAAGCACCTAGGGCCCCAACAGTACAAGGTATTTGATTCTGCATATGCACAGATTTTTATTCAAACCTATACCAAAGCATCAAACATAGCAAAATTACTGTTACAGCAATTATTCCCTTCAGTCCAGGTTGTAATAAACTGAATACCACGCAGCTCACAGTGTGACGGAAAATTTTGGACGCACCACATGGTACACATTATGGTAGTGCGTAGTTTAACAATGTCACCCCACACCCATTACACACTAGAACAGCCAAAGTGGCCTTTAGTGAAGCCTGCGATAATCAGTTACAGCGATAGTCAGAAATAAGAGGTCGATCCCGGATACAAAGACGCTGTCTGGTTTGTAAGAGCAACAGCAAATCATTCACGCTTTTATTTTAAATCAGCTACAGTACCATCCTGTCTTGTTACCTGCACGCACTTTAAAACATAAGTAAATGACAACTAGATCTCAACACCAGGAGAAACTTGGGATGAGACCTGGGATTGATGAGACCCTCAAATCCTTAAATCTGTTCCTGTGTGAAAGCACTGCTTCAAGAGAGTGGGGGTTTACGTGAAGTGAATGCATTCCAGAGAAGTGTCTGTTGTCTGCGTTTTTCTTAACAGAATAAACAGGAGGCAGCAGAGCAATTGGCATTAAAAGTGTTGCAAATGGTTCTTCTGAATAACAGAATATATGGATTCAATATATAAACTTGTTCACAATAAACACAGTGTGCTCAGTTGATCTCTGCTCCCGGTTCATTACTCGCTCTGACCAAAAACTGACCAAGTTAAAAGTGGGAAAGCCAGTAATTCCAGGCCTGGATTCGGCAGTATGAAACTCCCCTGCGGTTTCTAACCAGATTCACGTTAACAAAAGCTGCGTTGCGGTTTTATCTCAGCTTCTCTCCCTATAGAATCGCCTCTTCACGTTGTTTAAACGTGTTGCTCAACATCCCCACATTATTGAAAATGCCACATAAGAAAGTAGAAATTGGAAAAGCTTGCTGGACTGTTGGCATCAGGCATCTACTAGGTGTCTTCTGATGATATTTGAGGAAGTTAGTAGGCGGTTTCGGTGTGGGCTGGGAGCACATTATTATTTTTTTTATTAACAATAATGGAATGTCAGGTCCTGCCCTTAAAAAATTTGCTGTCCAACATATTTGAGGAACTGATTAAATTGGGATAATAAGCAATACCGGTGCTCGGGTGAATCCAAATACCAATGTTATTAATTCTAATTAATCACTACAATTGCCTGTTTGCTCATTTTATTTTTGTTAAAGGCATCAGCTAAACAAACAGACAAGCAATAATAAGCCAACACGATTCTACAGTACATTGGAGAAGTGATTACTGATATGAATGAATGAATGAATGAATGAATGAATGAATGAATGAATGAATGAATGAAGCACCATAATGGTTACAGCTGCTGCCTTTGGAGCCAAAAGTTATGAGTTTGTGTCTCAGCTCCTGCTGTGGTACTCCTGAGCAAGGCACTTACCCTACACACTGCTCCAGTCAATAAATTCCCCAGCTGGGTAACTGGGTTGGGTCGCTGAAAAGCATCCACAGCTAGATGCTAATGAGAAGAGCAGGTGTACCTACACAAACTGCTGCTGACGCTGGAGAAAATAGAGACCCTAGAGGTTATTTAAGTCCTCATTTCTTGCTAAGTGAACTTCTGTACATGACAACACTAATCACACTCTTCACTGATGCCCATCTTGAATTATGCTAAAATGTAGAATATTTGTCATGTATTTCTGTAAACTAGATGGGGCTGAGCTAAGCCATGTCTATGGAAGTTAGGTGCACAGGTCTTTTGTAAAAATAGCTGGCATTAGCAGGGAATTACTCTTGGTCTTCACATTAACAATTTAGGCGGGCAGCTCAGGAGTACGAGCGCATGTGATTCACATATCAGGCCTTGCTGTCAGCAGCTGTTACAGTTAGCCTGGGGTCCGCACACGCAAAAGAGGAGATTAATGAAACATGATGTCGGAAGTTGGCTGAGTACCTTCAGCGCCATACATTTTTCAGCAGATTTGGGACATACAATACTCATTTTATTGTTTCAAAACAATAAAATGAGGAGAAGCAAAGGGGTCTTAAGGGTTGTAGTTGAAAGTCATTGTTTGTCTTGGGCATGGTGCTACAATGCCTTCACGGGTCAAACAATGCAATTCTTTGTCATTTAATGATAACTGCAGCTCATTCTTGGCCCATCCATGTGAAAAATGAGCTTGGATGCCATTGAACATTCAAAAAATAAAACATGGCTAATGGTTTACATGCACATTTTGTTTCTTTGAAACTTGAACAGATGACCAATTCTTCATCTTGTAAAGCAACAACAAATATCAAAACAAAAAAATACAAACAAAAAGAAAAGTGAAAGTTACACTTTATGGCAATTCCACTGGAGTGAAGAATGAACTGATTAAGTGAAATACAGTGGACTTGTACACCCTGTGTTGTGGATATATTTGTTTAATTTAAACCTGTAGGTGAAATGTGTGTCTTTTCAGCTGCCCTGGTGTCATTCAGTGAGTTGACTGGGCCAAGTCAAGGACCTTCACAATCCTCACAAAAAGCTGTAATGTAAGTAAGTGCGACTGACACTTTGTGCTAATTTATGTGTTGTACTATATTAATGCTTCCATTAATTTTGGTTAGTACAGTTATTCATTTATTTTTCAATGACTATAAAATGTTGAACAACCTGCACAGTTAAATTTCCTTTTTCTTTTTCCACTGCTGAATCCTTGGGCACAGGTTATTTAAAAAAATACTCTCACCAAGGCTTGGTTTTGTTCATTTTGAAGGTTTTATTGGAATTTCACTCACATTTTTTGCATTACTTCTAGTATTATGTCTTGTATTGTGTCTTTATTGCAGATTGCAGAACCCATTTATATCAGTAGATGTTTACTGAAGAATTTTCAGCAGCTCCAAGGTCACTCAAGCAGCAGCATTTATAAGACATTGCATTTACAACCCAAATCACAATAGCATATTATGCTCTGGTGATACTTTAGTCTCGTGGTTTTGATTCATGTGCATTTTCAGCTTCCAGGGCTCCTGTCAGACCTCTAAAGTTCAGAAGTAATAGCAGTGCTTTCATTCATCATTGGCACGATCACACAAACCCTAACCTTCAAAACCTCTGATTTCAGATTCTTTCCTAGAAAAAGAGACAGAGGTCCTATTATTTAAAAAAAAAAAAAAAGGTGTGCAATAAAAATTTAAATTCAGTTTTAGAAACCCAATGGTTTTGAAATTCACTTGCCAAGGGGTTTGGTAAAAGAGAAGTGCGTCTGCAGATGCAGATGGGATGTGAGATGCTGAAGCTACAGTGGCAGAAGAGGAAAGGATAGGATAGGATAGGATAGGAAAGGAAAGGATAAGATAGGACAGAGTAGGAAACGAGAGGACAAGATAGGATAGGACAGGAAAATAAAGGAAAGAAAAGGAAAGGAAAGGAAAAGCTCCCCAGTGATTTTGTGAAATATTCAATTTGGTCCTCAATTAATGAAAGGTGACTCATGTGCTGACTCATAATTGCTGCCATTTGATAAAGCAAAGCAACTTCCGAACAATTTACTCAAAGTACTGATAATAAAAAACCTTTTTTATGCGCGCATATTGCGGTGTCCTCTGCATCAAAGAGTCCATAAAAAGTTCCATTAAAGTTTTGGCACAAAAAAGGCTTTAAAATGAATTCACCTCACCTGGGTCAATGGGGGCAGGGGGTGTACCTGGAACAGCATGGTTTATGGTTTTGGGGGGAGATCAACATCCATATTTCACTTTATATTTATGTCATTGTTCAGTAGGCGGCAGACCGTCAGAAGTGAACTTTGGAGATGTTTGACCTGAAAATTGTCTTTACTCATGCAAAACTTTTTGTGGTTTTCCTTTCCTTTAGTGGCAGGGTGGCATAGTAGGTAGTACAGGTGCCCTACTACTCCTGGGCCTAAGGGTCAGATATGGATTTGAATGTGGCCCAGTCTATCCGGTTTGTGCATGTTCTTTAATTGTTTATGTGGTCTGGTTTCCTCCCACACTCCAAAGGCATGTGTCAAGGGTAAGCTGATGGCTCTAAATGGGCCAAGGTGGACTGTGAAGGAATGGGTTTGTGTAGATGTCCATCTAGGCTGTACACTACCTCGCATCCTTTGTTTCCTGAATTGGACCACCTAGACCACCTGGACCACCTTATATCTGCCCTGGACAAGCAGTTAGTGATAATGGTAGACAGAAGGAATTCTCTCTTTTCTGTATTTAGCAAACTAAACATCAGATATAAAAGATTACTAAAACACAGCAGTAGAGAACATTAATTTAAAAAATGTACAATTCTGAAAGACTACTACTACTTAAGCTTTGTTGTTTTTTTTGCTTTTTGTTCAGCTTTTTTGCATTCCAACATCAGCCCAGCTGTTGCCAATGCAAACCTGAAGCACCAGAATACAGAAGGGTCATCTTTAGCCAACAATGAATATTTTACCTCACAAGTCATGCACATGATGGAGATGTTTTGACATCCGGAACCGTCTTTGTGGCAAATGAATGCTTTCGTTCCGCAGAGGCTCAGCTCCACCTCAAGACCTTCCAACACATGAGATGTGAGGGAGACTTCTATTTTTTTTTTCCAGGTCTTTTTTTCCTTCAGCTTTGTCCTTTGCCAATTTTAGTGCCTGAGACCAGATAAAACTTGTACTGTATGTATGATTCCCCCCAGCAAATCTGTAACAGCAGAAGCAGAAATCATGGGTTCTGCTTTTTTGCACAGCAAGCGTGAGTTTGGTCCTCAGATCTGAAAGCTCAGGGCTGCCGTGGGAGGACCAGAAAGGCTTCCATCATGTGAGAATGTGACACCCCAACGCTCTGGTTCAATGTCCAGCACATCTCTGTCTTTGCAGAAAGGCACACATCAAGTGAGCCTTAAAAAGAAATATTTTTACATTTGTTTGTTCAGCTGACACTTTTCAGAAAATGCAGCTTGCAGGGACTTACTGGTTTGTACATCCGAGTATTTTTACTGTATCAGTGCACAGCAAGCAGGAGGTCAGATTCCAGCTTGGGTTCTCAGAGTGTAAAAGCCACAGCCTTAGCCATTACACTACCTGCTGCAGCCCCCAAAAGCATAGCCTTTCCATGTAACAGTGGCTGGAACTGTTTGCGTTTTACTACAATGAACCATTTCTTATTTGAAGATAATAAGATTCTATTTGAAATGAAGAATTCAGCAATGACTTTGTTGCATTTAAAGTGCGCAGGTCCTTACAGTATTTTTGTGTGAAACTGGCAATGATTTAAAGTGAACATCATTAGCATAACTGTTCTCTAACCCTCGAATCAGCATGGCTGTTATTTCCCTAGCAACCAGAGTGTCGCTACAGCAGTCCTCATCTTACCATGGCAGCTGTGCTCAAAGTGGGACTACAGGGGGTGACCACACGAGCTTCACTGCCTCTGATTCGGAGCATGCGGCCTCAGTCAGTGTTATCTGTGGCCACTGTACATGCAGGGGTCCAAACATCACCTGTATATATTTTTCCCTCCATTTTTACAATCTGGTGACCACATTTTGCCTTTAACAATACCAACATGCTGAACACACAGTCACTGCAAGGTTAGACTTGATCAGGGCAGCTTTGGGTCTATTGTGTTGGAACTACACACCTTGCAGTAAGAGCAATGTTACCCATGGTGCATTTTCCATGTGGAGTGCGACAGTGGAGCAGCTGTAATGCTCAGCGAGATGCCCATCTCACAATGCCTGCCAAGCAATCAATATGTACGGCACTTGCCAAAAGGGCGGCAACGCGCAGGTTTCACACATTCACGCTCATGATTGCGTTGGCACCGCTCTGTTACTCCATTCTTGTATGACACACTTGAGAAATTCAGGGTGGCACTGAGACAAAGCCATCTCTTCACCGTACGTAAGAAGAGCTTCCTATTCTGCAGTGATAGTCAATTGGTGATTCTCACAACAACCTTTTCTTTCAGTTATTCTTAATGTTAGGTATGAAAAGGGAGGGTTGGAGCCTTGCTAAAGATTCATTTACTTTGATTTACTTAGCAGATGCTTTTCTTCAAAGCAACCCACAATTCGCGCAGGAAATACAGACTAATTTTGCCCGAGACCACTTTGAGATTCAATGCTCTTTCTGTGTTAAATAAATTCTGGTTGTTGTCATGGATTCTGGTTTGTAAGAGCAAATTTACATGTTTTGTGGCAACTTTCTTGTTTTTTCACCATTTCATTTAGCAGCACATATTTGCACCTTCGCGTTACCGGCGCCATCCCCATGTATCCATGTACGTGGGGCACTGAGATGCACGGCACAGCTCAGCTCTTCAGCAGCACATGTCTGTTTTACCATTTAGGCCGAAATGAGATCCAATCTGAAGGTGACAGGTGCTTGGGTGCTTATTAAACCTGCTGCCATGCTGAGTCGCTTGCCAGCAGTGAAGTAGACATACTGTCTATTCAATTTGAAAGCAACACGTCTCCAGACACGTTTTCAGCCAAGAGCCCAGTTATGAAATTACCCTGCATTGATAGGCCTGAAAGAGTGACGGAAGTGCTTTGAAACTGTTTACAAAGTGTTTCTTCTTTTTTTATTTCTTTGCCTTCGTGAAGCTTAACAGACCTGGTAATGGAGACAAGCATCCAGGATATAAAATGAAAAGCAAACGAAAGAAAATGAAGAGTTTAAAAAGATCAGGGTAAGAGTCTGTAAGAAAAAGTGGGAGCCTGTAATGTTTCGTGCAGTAAGGCAGCACGCTGAACTAATGGAAATGTATTCTTGCTCTTATTATTGTTCGGCTGCTATTGAAAAGATGTGGCATTTATGTACAAAAACATCACTTCTGGAATGTCTGGTTGAGGAGAAACAGGATGAAAAATTCCAGCGCTAATGTCAGCCATTAGCAAGTGGCTGTGGATGCTACTAGCATAACAAACACTTGTACAAACAAAATAAGATAGAGAGATAACATTTGTCACCCTCAATATCGGTCACCTATACATCCATTAACAGGTTTCATCAAAATCCAAACCAATGTAAAATGGCTGCGGAAATGTAGTCTCAGCTCCTGTTCAGTGCTGGCTGTTAACCGACCCGTGTGTAAACATGCAGTTTGTGTCATCTTGTTATCAATCTGCAAAGTGTCTGTATTCCCCAAAATTTGGAACACAACCATTATCAACAACCAGTTACCAGTGTGTAATGCAGAATTACATTTAAATCTCTTTTATTCGTTATGGTTCATTGCAGCCTATGTTTAAAAAACATGGCCTTTGGGGTACCTATAAAAAAGAAAATAATAATTCCTTAAAAAGCACTACCTTCCATTTTGGTATTTCAGCCCTTTGAGTAATTTATCATAATAATTATTTTAAATTTATATTTCTTATCCACAAAACAGACTTTGTCATCAATAACTGTGTTTTTGCTGCTATTAAAGGTATAATTGATATGTTTTGGATTATATGTGCAGTTTTAGAGGTGATTTATGCAGTGTATTAAGCAATACACTGCACAAATCACCTCTTATGCTCTGTTAGTCCAAAACAAAAAATTGGGGTATTTTTCTGCAGCTGTTTCGCTTCTTTTCTTATTTTGATCAGCATTTATTTTATTCGGTATCTGATGGATATTATAGACAAGTTTTATCTGCTCCCAAAACCTTTTGCTCCTCCTGTCTCATGGTTTTATTTATGTGGTGTTCTTTCCCGGAGCCTTGGGATCTGCTCTATATAGTGTGGCTGCGCCACGGTGGAGCTGGACCATTATTGTATACCACAGATCGGTCTGTGCTACTCCCACAATGTCCTTTATATAGAAAAAGATCCCCTTTGATAGTAATTTTAAAAATTAAAGTGAGATTTTCTTGTAAGATTCAATGTGTGAATGTTTCCTTGCTGTCAGTCCACCACACGCAGGCTGGACTTCATAGGGCTTCATTGCCCTCCATTTAATCCTCATGTTTCGTCAGTGCTACAAAATGAAAAAGTAAAATCATTGATTCTTATTACTCAACATTAGCAAAACAGGCGATGCTCCTTACAACCAAGATGTTTTAGGGATCTTTCCTGTCTCAGTTATAATTATTTTTGTGCTTTTCAGCTTGTGTTTGTGCATAAAGTAATTAACACAGCCATTGTTTGGGTTCAAATCCCAGCTGCTGCTGTAGTACCTTGACCGTGGTACATATAGTGCATTGCACCTGGGAAATATTCAAGCTGGGTATTTAACTTGTAAGCACAGCTAGGGCTGAATCTCCACTACTCAATACTTTCACTACAGAACAATAAAAGCTGAGGTCAGAAAAACAAACTTTTCTTTCAATTTTTTTTTAACAGGTTAGGTTGTGTGAACAAAAAACAAAAAAAACAAAAAAAAATCCAGCCACAAGGGGACCAATCCAGCCACAAGGGGATGCACAAACTAGTGCATTTCTTTGTGCCAGTCCCAAGCCCAGATAAATGGAGAGGGTTGCGTCAGGAAGGACATCCGCCATAAAAATTTGCCAAACCAAATATGCGGACAAAAATACAAATTTCCATACCGGATCGGTCGAGGCCCGGGTTAACAACGACCGCCACCAGCACTGCTAGCCGACAGGGTGCTGGCGGAAATTGGGCTACTGTTGGCCGAAGAAGGAGAAGAGGCCGAAGGAAAAGAGGACGAAGGCATGTCCGGAGGAAGGAGGAGAGGAGGAAGGTTAAGAGAGTGGACATGAGGGTAGGAACTTTGAATATTGGTAGTATGACTGGTAAAGGGAGAGAGCTTGCTGGTATGATGGAGAGAAGGAAGGTTGACATATTGTGTGTGCAAGAGACCAAATGAGTAAGGCTAGGTGCATCGGAGGGGGGTTTAAACTGTTTTATCATGGTGTGGATGGGAGGAGAAAGGGGGTTGGGATTATCCTGAAGGAACAGTATGTCAAGAGTGTCTTGGAGGTGAAGAGAGTGTCTGACAGAGTGATGGTTATGAAACTGGAAATTGATGGTGTGATGATGAATGTTGTTAGTGCATATGCCCCGCAAGTTGGGTGTGAGATGGATGAGAAAGAATTCTGGAGTGATATGGATGAAGTGGTGAAGAGTGTACCTGAGGGAGAGAGAGTGGTGATTGGAGCGGATATCAATGGGCATGTTGGTGAAGGGAACAGAGGAGATGAGGAGGTGATGGGTAGGTATGGTGTCAAGGAGAGGAACACAGAAGGTCAGATGATAGTGGATTTTGCAAAAAGGATGGACATGGCTGTGGTTAACACATATTTTAAGAAGAGGGAGGAACACAGGGTGATGTACAAGAGTGGAGGAAGATGCACACAGGTGGATTATGGTTTGGACATGTGCAGAAGAGAGATTCTGGATATGTCGGGAGAAGGATGCTAGGGATGGAGCTGCCAGGCAAGAGGAAGAGAGGAAGGCGTAAGAGGAAATTTATGGATGTGGTGAAGGAGGACATGCAGGTGGTGGGTGTGACAGAGAAAGATGCAGAGGACAGGAAGAAGTGGAAACAATTGATCCGCTGTGGCAACCCCTAATAGGAGCAGCCAAAAGAAGAACAAGAAGAAGAAGGTTGTGCAAACAAAAAACTTCCAGTGAATTAAAATTCTGTGTGTGTCTTGATGCTTTAACGGTTTTATTTAAAATAGTACTACTTTAAAATGGCTGAAAACAAGTGGAAAATGTACTTTTAAAAAATAAGCAATGTTCCTAACACAGTGTAACTATAGCTTAGTGTGCGAACCTACTAATGTCACAAGCAAGAAAGACAACAGCCATATAAAAAAACAAAATAATAATAAACTGAAAAAGTTACACAGGAATCCAGCCAGCTACTGAACTCACATGAGTGTTGCTTGTACAACTTATTTTTGTATAGTTTTATGCAGTTTAACAGCACAGTTTCCTGATCCAGCTTGAACGCATATTTAAATAAGTAGATTAATGTGGAATCTCCGGGTGAAGCTGTGACTGAACTTCTTGAACTTCTTGTCTCAGTACTGAGGTTGTTAGGCTACGTGTTGACCTGCCATTCAAAACCAAGCTATCTTTAACCCCAAGTCCTTACCCTGTGTCTCCCATCCGATGCTGCGACTCTTTCAAACGGGTCTTACGCTAACCTGTGCCAGAGGGTGTGAAAGTAAAAGCTCAGAATGTCTATATTTGGTATTGGATTCTATGTTCCATATTTGGATCTGTGTGTCCTAGTAGCAAGAAACCTAGATTAAGGGGTAAGGCAGATGGATTAATCATCACAATTATTTTGGCATTCACTATTTTAGGAAGATTCCTTGAAAAGAGTTAACACTTAGATGTCACCTTCTAAACATTTTCTGCCAACATGTTGGTCTCCTTTGATTCCCTGCCAAAGTGTTTTTGGATGAAGTCAGTTTCAGGGACAAAGAGACGCGTCCAACTTTATCATCATGTCTTCAGGGTTTTTTCTTCTGATGATCTCATACCCTGGACATTTTCAAGGTCGGCTAAATGATGTCATCTTAACAAATCACTGCTGTACGCTTTCCCAAGGATGTCTGCTAATGTCCACTAGCGTCCATGTCAACAAGGTCTCCCCGCGATTGGTTATATTGTTAAGGGCCGTCAAGTTGATGGCAACTTAGCAACCACATGAACTGATTGCCTCCAGTATGTTCTGTCCTCTACTTGCATCCTTAGGTTTGAAAGGAGGGTGGCTGTTGTCATTATGCTTGAGGCCATTCATCTGGCTTGCTGCGTCCTTTTCCTTTTCCTTTACCGTTTCCAATTATTACCACCTTGGTGGGAGAATCCAGCCTTTGTGAGATGTAACCAAATTGTGGTACCCTGACCATTACTTTTTACAGTGAGAGTTCTGGCACCATTTAGTGTGGAGATCCCTTTGTTTGTCCTGAGCAATCTCCTCCAGTGCCACATCTCAAAGGAGTCCGTGCCGGGGGTTCCCTCGGAACCCAAGCTCTCTGCACCCAAATTTTTGGAACAACAGCACTTGAAAATGAATGCCTATATATTGGTATCCAATCAGAAAGCTTCACTGAAAGAAATTTTTATCCAAAGCTTTTCAATAATAAAAAACAAAAGGCAAATAAAAATCCAAATATAAAAAAGACAAATACTGTAGTGTACAGTATTTATTGCAATAAACTCTGTTGCATACGGTTAGCAACTAATCTGGCTAATTTCATGCTGCCTGAATACATTTACTGTGCATTTCATTGTATAAATAAACATGTTTTTTAAAATGCCGGTTGTTGCATTAAACAGACACAGCAGGTTACTGGGACACGTCTTTTCCCCATTCAAAACCTCACAACACCGACCTCCTGCTCGGTATTGGACATGGAGGGATCACTGTATTTCCTGACAGCTTCCATCATTTTCCAGCTTTCACCTCCACACACTGCATTAGGAAAAGTCACTGCTGGAAGAGTTCACATTGATGCCTGGACACAGTGACGCTGCAGCTCTGGTCATCGCCGGTCACTGCAGACGCTGCGGAGAAAGCCAGAATCCTGCTCTCATGTTGCACCAGTCGGGTCCACTGCTCCGTCAGATGAATGGATCATTTTCAGACTTCAGCCAAAAACCCAAGTTTTACCTTTGAGGACGGTGGTCCAAAGACGCTTCAGCAACTACAGAACTGTGAAATGTTCAGAAAACCATTAAGTTCTATAATGTAAAGAACGAGTGGGGAGTTGAACTGCCCTTTAATGGCTCCCCAGATAAAGTTATGCGAAATATGACTGATGTTCCAGACTTTAAACAAGACCCCTTGAATTTCAATTGCTGCACCAACGGAGACGATCATCTTCAGACGGTCGGCTGTCTCCTACATTGTTAATTCTTCACATCAAATGGCTTTCCAGTCGATAATTTAAATAACAAAACATAAATAAATAAATGGCAAATAAAAAGGCTCGATCTCTTGCACAGGATTCAGGGTACACGTGCATCTTTGATTCGGCAACAATAACAGCCTTGAGGGACCCAGATGAATCTCGCATTAGCATACATTCGCCGCTGCATTATAACAGGCCACACAGTTCGCGGCGCAGCTATTAGTATTCCTTAGAACCGTGTTTCTGTGCTCTGATGGACGCACGACCTCAATTCTGTCATAATTATTATCTTTGAAAAGGTCTGCAAGAGTAGGGGGTGTAATTAAAAGTAAAAAAATTTTCCCCATGCTTTTAGTCTAATTTTGCAGGCAGCACTTAGATATATATAAATATATTTAACCTTAAGTAGTTGTTAACTGTATGCTATAAGCATTTGTAGAAGCATAACCAATGTGTTAAGTGCTGATGTGTCACAGGTTTATCGATTATGATTTATTGGTTATAGATTTGTGCTTTCCGAACAAGACATTGGTCTGGTCAGAAGCTATTCACACTGCAGGTTTCTTCGGGAGGGAATGTTATTTCCTTAATCCGAACATCCCATGCAATAGAATTAATTTTGTTTCACTTTTTCCTATATGTTCTCTTTGTATTTTTCCAGAATCTTCCTTATTTGTTATCTAAATTTTCATTTTGGCTTTTTGTTTTATGTATTGAAATGTTAAGCCTTTGGTTTTTTACACGCAATGCATATAATAAAGTATGCTTATATAAATTGGGAGAGCCAATGGCTGGATGTCGTTCACAGGAAATATTAACTTGGTGTGTGTTTAATGCAGATGCACTCTGCCCACAGGAGCAGATCCGAGACACTTTGTGGTATCACTGTAATGTATTGTGTATTTTCAAAATGTCTGTTTTGTGCTGACAGAAGATGTGCAGGGGGAAACAGGCATTTATCAAAATGTCTTAGCAATCACTGCACATTTCTGAGCAATTATTTATTACTGACACAGAACATGGTCACAGCTGGCAGACAAAATGCATTTCATTCCACGCTTGCAGCAGAGAACGGGGAAAAAATAGCACATACACAGAGCAGCGATATTGAGAGAGCCTGGGGGGCTTCCAAAGTGCAAGTATTGCCAGACTCTTTATGGCTGTGCTGAACCACGAAGCACCTTTGGTTACATCATGCAGTGAAGATCCTTAAGTCAGTGGAGCGATGTTTGTAGACGCATCGAGCATTCCTTGTCCTGGGATTTGAACCAGCATATGACATTTCAAGCTGTGGGTTATATCATAAAAATCAATTACAATCATGATTAGATAGACAAAATATTACAGTTTATTTGATAAACTTCTCCAGCAGTTGACTGGCTTCCTGTCCAGGGTGACCCTGCATCAGGCTCAATGCCTCTATCATAGGCTCCCGACTACTGCAAGCTGATATAAACCACCTTTATTCGAAGGGACTTACAATGTCTAGATGATGACTCCGTGTTTATAAGGGTGCAGTAAAAGGTGGCTGCCCTACAGGGGTGCAGTCGGAGTCCTGACCTTAGTCCCACTGAGAATCTTTCAAAGTTGGGGTGCACAAGTATCATCCAACTACCCTGAGCAACCTGCTGAAGATGTACCAAGGTGAATGGGAAGAAGTGGCTCCTGAACAGCGTACAAATGTAGTAAAAACTTACCACAGCAGATGCAAATCTGTTACTGCAGCAAAAGGTGCCTCTAACAAATATTAATGTTTGGGGTGTGCAGCATAGTATTTCGGCTTTTCATTTTCTTGTGCCTGAAAAATAATAACTTACTGTAGCTTTTAGTGCTACAGTGCACAAGTTCACAATAAAAATATATGTGTAAGTATAATCTGAAATCCAGGTAATGCTGGTAAAGGGGTTTGAATATATTTGCAAGGCTTCGTCTATTTAATCCTGGGTTTTGACTGTTTCATGTTGTGCACTGAGTGGAATTAAGTTTATTTTCTGGAAGCTACAGCGAGACCCACAGTCCATTAACAGTGCTAACATAAGGCAATTTCCACTTAGAGAAACCACAAAGGGAGATATTCACTACCCCTTTGACTCCTTTCAGTTTAATATCTGTGAAGCAGACAAAACGATTGCAGGTTTCAGCTGGTAGGTGGAAAGAGAGGAAGAGGAGCTAGATTGGCAATGAAAGCTTCCATAAGAGCTGCTCAAGCCAAAGAGGCCAAGGAATACTTATTTTTTACTCTAGCTGTAGGTGACATCTCTAAAAATATGTTTAAACTTGGCCAAAATTGGTCTGAGAGGAGGAAAGAAGGGTTTTGGCGTGTTGGACAGCATGTCCAAGGCAACTCGGGCAGCACCAGAGACTCAGTGCAGAATGGAGAGCCATTGGACAGTGCCGTGGCTCCGGCAGGGATACAAGACCCAGTTTTACTGCTGCCAGCACTGCAGGGGTAGAAAACAGAGACTGTGGTACTGGAGACACCCAGAGCCACAGAAGGAAACAACCGGTGTCCTGGGCTTTGGAACACTTCACACATCACAGCGCATTTCATCTGTCCATCAGAGCAGCTGCTTGTCCAGGGCCGGGTCACTGCAGTCCACAGACGCATGAGAACATACAAACTCCACATACACTGAGCTGGATTTGAACCCACACCCAACCAACCTGGATGCAGTTCCTTGCTGTGCTACTGTGCCCCCTTTTCTAATTTTTTTTCACCAAGAAACTGCAAATATGCCCAGTTGCATAAAATATAAACAAGGGCTCAAAAACTTAACAGTATTTCACAGCTGTGATCCCATAGTGCTGTTTAATTAGTTCTCTAACTATTAGGAGCTAAAAAAAAATTAAAATCAAAATTAAAATAAACAGGACATCAAAAATGAAACATGGGTACTTTTTTCATTTAGAACACAGACATTTACACAACCAACAACGTATATAAATCAGCGGCAACCATAATAGAATTCCAACATTTTTAGTGGATAACCATGACCTGCAGCAACGAGGTACATCTCAGGCTGTTAACTTTTAAATGTAACATTTTTAAAATTGTTTGATGAGTATAAAAAATAAACTGACCAGTAAGGGAAATTGCACACAAATGTACATTTCCTGTACACATCCACATACATACATACCCATCAAAATCTCAATGAAGGCGTTTCGGGGATTTTTTTTTACCTTCGTCTGAATAATAATTTCGTATAAATCGATTAGTTATGCACTGTACTGGATGGACATGGCCGGTGATCCTAGCACAGCAGCTCGAATGATGCGTTTGCATTGCACTGCATAGCAATCCTGCCATCTAGTGGCCGAGTACATAAACCGCGCTTCGCGGTCACTAAATATTTCCCGCATGCTTCATGTGTTTACCATCAATCTGCAATCTACAAATATCTTTAATTTTACCTATTTTTTGACCCTCAATTTGTCTGTGCCTTTTTTGTCTTTTTCTGTTTCGTGTGCTGTGCACTGATGTCCAGGGGAAACGGCATTTTGTTCTCCTTTGTACACTTGTATAAATGAATAATAGCAAACAACAGGACACAATAACACAAACCCTAGAATGTTTTGTCCTCTGAAGGCTTGGTGGTCACAGAGTTTACAGCAGGTCAACGTTGTTAACATCATTAATGATGCAATGAACAATTTTTCAAACTTATCTGAGGTATTTCCCCTCCATGCTCTTTGCAGATTATACAACAGGCAGCTGTTTACATGTTGTCAGTTATAGTAATAACTTTTTGCCATAGAAATTATGAAAATGCATATTAAAAAGAACAGAATGAGACACACACTACCTGTGCTGATGCTGAAGGAAGGTAAGAGTCATGTGTGAGGGCAGATTTTACCAGGGCAGAAGATCACCAAAGGCCCACAGTGTAAACTGGCGTGTAAAAGGACTGCCTGCCTCAAACCAGCCATGGTGTCATCAGCTGCCATGCACAAATGCTGAGATATGTGAGAAATATTAACAAGAATGTTCATTTGGATTTGAGCAGCCCTTTGGCACTGGCGAGTAACTCAACTTAATGGACATTCAGGCTCATTGGACTTTCTAGCCAAAACTATTAACAGGTTGCTTTCATTCTCATACAATCAAATTTACAGTCATTTGATATTCATAGAACAGGTTTTTCTTAGTAAATAACTTGTTCAAGGGCCACACCCCTAACAACTATTCCACATCTTTTGTATACCTGGAAAACATGACATACAAATGGGTACAGAACTGAAACCCTGTGCTATCATCCATTATTTCAAGACATTTATGTGTATTTAGACAACACTTTTCTCCAAAGTGGCCCAGAATGCTCAGTCACTTTGTGATTCACCCATTTATGCAACAGAAAAAAAAAGTTTTGTGTGAAACTATTTAAGTATTAAACACCATAAGAACCTTGATGAAGGATAATGCAGGAGGAGGTTGAATTCAATCCAACATCCTTCAGGCACAACAGAGCAGCTCTTAACTACTACTCTACCTGCTGGCCATAACAATACTTTAACCAAAAATAAAGAAAAAAGGCAAAAACAGTGGTTCTGTGAAAATAGTACTGAGAACACTGGGTTCTATAAAACAATGTTAAATAAAATGATCACCAGGTTCGCAGCAGATTGCTGTCACTATGGTCACTACATCCAACTGTTACTGCAGCTCTGGCTGCCGCTGCAGCCCAGGTTGATCAGTTTGTGCCACTGAGGTCGGATGGAGAGATTTGCCCACCATCCTGCTGGCTCCAGTTTGCCGTGCAGGTGGTCAAATAAGCAGCACCTTGTTTGGCCTGTGAAACGAAATACACTGAGGCTAAAGCACACTTGTGGCTCCGACAGATTATTTCAGTAAGCAGTGATTTTGTCTTGTCTGGCAACCAGAGAACTCTTGAGTAAAAACAGTCATAGTGAGCCGAATGTGTGCCAGCGCAAAGTACTGCTTTCAGTTTGATTCGGACCCTCATACAGCGATGTCCCCACTGCCCAGATGTGGTTATCACAACATACCAGTTTCAACCAACGGCTCAGACTTGTCCTATTGCACCATAGTAATTACACAAGGTGCCTTGCAGTTTCTAGTCTAGAAACAGCAAAAGCATTGCAGTGACTGGTTGAATAAGATATGTGAAAGAAAGGGCAAAATAAATAAAAAGTAAAAAGTTATGCGCCACCGCCATCAGGAAATACCGTTGCCATGAAGGGGTGTATGTGGTCTGCAACAATGTTTAGGTAGGTGGTCCATCTCAAAGTAACATCCATGTGAATGCCAGGACCCAAGGTTTCCCATCAGAACTTTACCCAGAGCATCACATTGCCTTCTTACCACAGTGCATCCTGCTGCCATCTCTTTCCCAGACAAATGACACACATGCACTTGGCTTTCCACACAATTTGAAAGGAAACGTGATTTGTCAGACCAAGCCACCTTCTTCCATTGTCCATTTCTGACACCCATGTGCCCATTGTAGGCACTTTAGGTGGTGGACAGGAGTCAGCTTGGGCACTCTAACCGGTTGGTCTGCGGCAACGCAGCCTCATACACAACCACTTGCAATGCACTGTGTTCTGAATCCTTTCTATCATGGCCGGCATTAAGGTTTTCAGCAACTCGTGCTCCAGTACAGCTCTTGAGTGGGATTGGACCAGATGGGCATCAGTGAGCCCTGGGCACCCATGACCCTGTCACCAGTTCACGGGTTGTATTTCCTTGGACCACTTTTGGTACTGTAGGTACTGACTACTGCATACGGAAACCCCCACCACACAAGACCATTTTGGAGATGCTCTGACCCAGTCATCTAGCCATCACAATTTGGCCCTTGTCAAAGTGCCTCAGATCCTTACGCTTGTCCTTTTTTCTTGCCTCCAACACATCAGCTTCAACAACTGACTGTTCACTTGCTGCCTAATATCGTCCCCCACCCCTTGACAGGTGCCATTGTAACAAGATTTGTCACTGTTATTGACTTCACCTACCAGTGGTTTTAACGTTGTGGCTCATCGGTTGATATAAATTGATACATTATTTATTCATTTAGCTGCTGCTTTTTGTCATTTTTACCATTTCATTTTTTGAAGCTGGTTCCTTTGACAGCAAAGAGTGCGTCCTACTGTTCTACAATATACTGTACATACGGGGGGACTGAAAAATAACACAACACTGTCCTTATACAAAGTATCATATGAACATGTGATCTAAGCCAACTTGTAGTCGCTTTTCATTTCTCTTCCAAAAAGTTTTCCGCCTCTGCAACTAAGTAATACATGTATAGAAGTTTTTTTTTTATTTAAACAACCCAGAAAGAAACAGAGAGGGTGAATGTAAGTAGAAATTTGTAGACTGTAACTAAAAACTAACTGTAAGTCATGCATGTTTCTATATGAATATCTTGTACGTGTGGGGTGCGAAACTGCGGCGCATTTTGCTCCACTTTGCGCTCAGCTACCGCGGCGGCTGCGAAGACTAGCGAGCGCGCCCCCTTGGCACATCCGGGTAGCCGACGTTTAAAGGCGCAGGCTCGCCAGCGCGCGCCCGCGACTTTGCGTTTCCGTGTGAGCTGGCGAGAGGAGGAGGAGGACGACGACGACGACGACAACAACGACAACAACATACGGGGGTGAGAGCGCATAGTGGCGGCCGGAGCACATATCAGCGGAGCGGGGGC
Organism: Heterotis niloticus; assembly: GCA_018136845.1. Taxonomy (NCBI): domain Eukaryota; kingdom Metazoa; phylum Chordata; class Actinopteri; order Osteoglossiformes; family Osteoglossidae; genus Heterotis; species Heterotis niloticus. The sequence goes on along the minus strand of CM030901.1, from coordinate 11,830,712 downwards.
CAGTGATCGTGTGTCCTACCGGAGCTCGGCGGCGGTCGAAACGTCTGGAAGCGGCTCACTGACACGGACCTACTGAGGATGTTTGTCACAGGAGGACTCTGCCGCACCTCCGGACTCCCGCAACCGAGCCGCCCCGACATGTGAGGGGTCTGCGGCGCCACTGTGTGTGTGTGTGTGTGTGTGTGTGTGTGTGTGTGTGTGTGTGTGTGTGTGTGTGTGTAAGGACAGCATCGACTCGGCGCGTCTGCGCGTCTCCAACGCGTTCGCAGCTGGGCTCGGCGGGGGTCTTCGCGAGGAGAGGACTCTACCCGCAGCCGAAGGCTTTGCTGGTACTGAACGATGAAGAAGTTCAACATCAGGAAGGTGCTGGACGGTCTGACAGCGGGGACTTCCTCCTCCTCGTCCCCGCAGCACGGACACAAGGAGGGCGAGCCGGTGCATGAGACGCTCCAGTCCGAGCACTTCCAGCTTTGCAAGGTCGGCTCCTGAGGCGCGTCCGGTGGTGCTCGAGCTCCCCGGAACTCCCGTTCGCGAAGCTAACATGCTAACAGCGCTGCTAACGCGGGAGGAAACCCGGTATCCGGGAGATTTTTAAATTTTTTTTTAAAATTTTTTTTAACTCTGGTACAGTGTTACCTGCCCGCTGTCAGCTGCGTACCTGTGCCTCTGCCCGCTAGTCATCTTTTGTGGTTGTTGAATTTAGATGTTTATCCTTTGTCTGTGTGTGTGTGTGTGTGTGTGTGTGTGTGGCATTTTCATGTGTATATTTTAATACACTATCCGGTTGAGAAGATGGGCAGTTGGGACGTGCACAGTCTAACACTTTGCCAGGAACATTGTTAATAATTCGTTTTTAACTGCGAAACCGCGAGCTTGAGTGGGTCCCCTTGCTGTCTGTCATTTAAAGGAGGGAGTAGGTAACCCTGCAAGCCGAATGAACACACACACACACACACACTTACCTGAGCACTGTTCTTGCAACTGCACACTGAAGTACGTGATGCCCATATAGTGATCCTGTACCTGCTTCATACACACCTGTGGTGTGTTTGTTCTTCCGCTGACCTGGCCCATACAGTTTAATCTCCGCTGTGCTGGAGGATCGTAGCATCACATAATCACGGTTATACTGCATTGGTGTTTTTGATTTTAGCTCTGCCTGTTTTGTCAATACATTGATTTATAAGTGTTATTCAGTAAATAATGTTTAATTACACTTTTCCAATGCTTAGTATTTTAGTTTTTAAGTTGACGAATATCAGGATGTGTGCTATTTACATGTAGGCTAGCCAGGTTTAAGTATAGGCTGCCCAAAAGTAATGTTTAATGCTGCTGCTGTTTAGTCATGCATATAGTTTGGTTTAAGATGAGCCCCTTTGACTCCCTGCTGCTTCATAATCCTTTACGTTGTTGTGTGCAGGTCAGTCTTAAACATATGCGATTGAATATGATGATTATACAAATATAAATTGTGTCCAATAAGTCTCATGGCAGCAATATTTAATGCCATGGTTTGTAAGCATTTTAAAGACCCAAGAAACAAAGAATTAACACACTGTAGTTCTGTTCCTAATTTTCCTCTCATTGTCTTACATACAGACGGTCCGACATGGCTTCCCCTGTCAGCCATCCGCAATGGCCTTTGACCCTGTGCAAAAAATACTAGCCATCGGGACCCAGAGTGGAGCTTTACGACTGTATCCTTTCATTGTTTGTTTGACAGGAGCCAGAACTATTTTGCCAAAAAATATTTATCCAGACATACCTAGCTATGTTGTTTGGCTTCTTGTTATAGTCAGGCTTAAAAATACTGAAACTTGTTTCGTTGAAGGTTTTTTTTTGTGTGCGTGTGTGTTCTGTGTATGAGTTTGACACAAAATAGAGTAGTTTGGATGTTAATTTGGCATTAATTTTACACTTGGGCTCTTGAACACTTCTGAAAATGGCCAAATTCAAGTGATGTGCATCTCAAAATTAGGAACTGGACAGCTGTGGTGCTGGATGGAGGAAATGGACCTGCTGTTATCCAGTCCTGAGTGTTGCTGCTGTCCTCATGAGTTCCCAGAACAGTCGATAGAGGGAGCTAGAGTGCGCACACGCAGATTAAAAGATACGTGTGAGGTTTCTAATTGTGTGCATATATTTATATATACTACTGTCTTATTTTTCTGCTATAGTTGCATATATATTTTTTAAACTTTTGCTCCCATTTGGGTTGAATTGTTCTTGAACACAATTTCTCGTTTGAAATGGACTAGAAAAGAATTTCATGTTGCAGGTTTCATGCGGTGAGAGAGGCTGAAACACAACATTCAGTCCTAGCATGTTGTAGTTTTATTGCTAATGTTGTGACCAGAGGACAGACCAGTGGCAGCATATCTGCTCTTATTTTATGGCTTTTTAATGTAATATTCTGAGAGCTTAATCTTGAGAGCTATCCAGAGCAGAACTCTATTGCTTTTGCTCTGTCTCTCACAACATGAAATTATTTTTCATTTGCTTTGTGGATAAGCACTTGTTTTTATGTCTAACAGGAGACTGTATTGCTTGCCGGACCAAAGTAAAGTTCTGGTTTAGAGGTTTAGTTGCTGCTGACCGCTGAGGCAGTGGGTCAAAGGCCACATATAGAGACAGGAAATGTGCTTCCATTAAAGAGTGGTAGTTTAAGGTTTTTTTTTTTTTTTTTTTTTTTTTCTTCCCCTACTGATTTATGCTGTCTCTTTTTACAAACTTGAAATATTTCATTATGTTTTATTGAAAAGGTCTGTGATCATGATTTTCAACTGTCAGCAGAACCTTGGAAATGTATAGGGCAGCAGGTGTTTAAAGCCATTGCCTTGCAATCAGAAGGTCTTGGGTTTGATTGCCTTTTCCTGTAACACCCCTGAGCAAAGTACTCATTTAAAATAAAGTAAAAATTACCCAACTGTATGAATGGGTCAATAATTATAAGTAGCTTACAAATGTAGCAGTGTTGAGTCAGACACAACTTTCAACTAAATAAAGCATTATCCAGAATATTTGTAGTGGTATGTGATGATGCAAAGTAGTTGTGTTAATCCACAGAGAGATTGGAACATTAACAGATGACCCACAATGTTCCCATTTAACCATGAAGTTTTATGATACAAAAGGTTCTTTTCTTGCTTTGGAAATAAAGGATTTGTGCTGGTGACTTTCTGCCTGGTCTAAATCCAGATATTCCAGGTATTCTGTGTTGAAGGTTATAATATCTGCAGAGTTTAGACCAGCAGAGCTGGTTTCTCAGCAGTCAACTCAAAGCAGGAGCTGTGAGGGTGCTGGTTAGTGTTGACTATAGAAGACCAACTAGGTGGCCACAGTTCCCCACACATCAGTGGAGGTCTCTGTTGACAGGAGATGTTGTCTTTTGGAAATCACAAGGGGAAAGAAAAAATTTAAAAGTGCAGATACACAACTGTCTGTGGACAGGAAGTGCAGCTGAATTTGCGAAACATCCCCTGGACGATGATGGCTGGAAGCTCTTCCCTCAGAACAGATGGTGCCAGATGGAGATGGACAGATTTCAGACAAGCATCTCCAGATTAACCAGTGTCCGGTGGGTGCAAAAGGAGACAAGCTTGTTTGCTGGTAGCATGAGGCTCCCATCAATCTCCTCGTGCTTGTTGACTTTATGGAAACGTAACGTAAGGCAAGGTACAAAGATCAGATCTCGCTTAAGTGTGTATGATTCAATTAAATCTTGTTTTCTGCTTGTAGAAGTTCTCATTAAAGATGCCTGTAATGCTGGCAAAAAAAATCAGTTCATTGTTATTCCATCACCCATAGAGTGTTGGGTTAAACAGTTTCCAGCCAAGTCACTAAGTGGTGTCTCTATTATTATTATTGTTGTTGTTAATTATTTTTAGGTGATGCTTTTCTCTGACTTCCAATATTGGGTTTGTGCACTTTAGTTAGTTTTTGCATTTGTACATTAGTGTATTCTTATTATCAATTTAGGTAGTGGGGTTTGAACCCAGTTCTTTCCATTCCAAGGTGACTGCTTTAATTGCTGTGCTTCAGAGTTGATGGTAAGTGGATCTACATGTATACTTGTGTATGTCTGCAAGTGTCACAGACCAGCAGGCCCCCAAGCTCCAGCTTGTTTGCAGCTTGAGGTTTTTTTTTTTATTATTATTATTATTTATTATTACTCAGTTCAAAGAATCCGTCCTGCGGTGCTTGATACTAGGTCTAGCTTTGGAGAATATTTGATCTCGGTCCTGTCGATCTCCCGGATGCCCTGCCCGATTGTTAATGAACAGCAGCCAGCAGGAAGCAGTTTTAGTGAAGTCCCCGCTCTCCCTCTGTTTCTCTTCCCCTGTCATCAGGTCTGGTGAAGCTGTCACTCAGTGTTTGTCAGCTTGCAGAGTGACCTATTCATCAGCAGGTCGCAACCACCTCTAAATCCCCAGCTCCACAGCTCGGTTGATGCTAGACCTCCAAAGCATCTGCATGTGGGTGAATGAGTATCGATTTCCATCTTGATATGATTATACACCATTCAGCTTTTCATCAAATCAGCTTTGCCATGCTGTGAGGGAATACGATTGTACCTATTCAGTGGTTTGAAGAAAATGTGTTTATTCGTATTGATCGCAGATGTTTTGTCCTTTTGACAAATGCTTTGTGTTGCTCGCTTTCTGCCGCAATTTCCTTTGACAGTATAAAGCTTTTTGAGAGACTAGGCTGTTAATGCACAGAAATGGAATTCAGGTTGGTAAGAGACTGTATGAGGGAACTTTTTATATTTAACAAGTTTTTATTGTCTGTTTTACTCTAACTACATGGGATTACAATTAGTAATTTTTATTTGAACAATAATTCATAGTTGTATTAGCATCATAGTTAAAGATAGATGTCAGTTATTGCGTTACATTTATATTTACTCATTTAGAATTTTTTTGTCCAAAGTGATTTACAATTCGGTAAACAAGTGCTACACTGCAGGCAGTGAGTTTTAGATGCAGACACGTGAGTGTTGCTGCTGTGTCATAAAAAACTCTGCAAATTACCTAGGCAGGGTTATATTACCTTTCTTGAATGTCAAAAGGGTTTCAGCAGCGCTGAGGGGGAAAGGGGAGCTCATTCCACCTCACTGGAGCTGATTTGGATGTCTCATGGGTGGACCACAATACAGCTAGATGTGTAGTAAGCAATTAGATCTTGCCTGTAGATCCTTTGTCTTGTAAGTTGTACCTGAAAGCTCAAAGAGAAATAGTGTTTGTAAAAAAAAAAAAAAAAAAAAATTTATGCAGGCCTTGTCAAAAGTAGTAAATAGAAAACACCTCATTAATTTTAACAGTTTGCAGTTGTTTCATAACATGAGCAAAACAACAAATACACTTGATGATCTAATTAATGTACTGAAACAGTTATTAAGAATGATGTTGCAAAGGTTTGCACAGTGTTTCATGTCTAGTGTTTCAGGCACTAATGGGCGTTTTGCTTCCTGACATTGTTGCACTCCCTTTAACCCCCCCCCCCCCCCCAACTAGCCTGAAGATCCCAGAATACAGCAGTCTGCTGTGCTGCTTTGTCCTCCAGGGAGAGCAGCCAATCTTCCAAGCTGTTTATAGCACTGCGTAGGTAGTGTTCTTCATCTGCTAGCCTTTTTTGGTTTTCACGTCTCCTATGTCCTGAGGGTCCGAGTTGCCGTTTGTTTCCAGGGGGACAGCTGGCCTCTGGGGGGGCAGCGCTGGCACACCAAGACCTTGTCAGTCACCCCACCCTATCCCTACCCACCTGACTTATCCACGAATGAGTGAAACAATCAGGGTGAATAACTGTAATATAAAAATAAGCTTAATTTCTGCCATTGTTTCATGACTGCTGAACTACATGTTTGGTTGTAGGTTCAAACCCACCACAGTTTGTTTTGGCTGCTGTTTGGTGCTGTGGTTTGCTCCTGCTGTCCAAAGATTCCAAAAGACGTGACTCAGAACTGCCGTGTGTGTGTGTGTGTGTGTGTGCGCGCGCGCGCGCCCTGCAATTTGCTGCTTTCAAGGTGTAGAGCATCATAACCTAGCACTGGGCAAGCTTGAAATGTAGAATGTGTGCATTGTATTGCTTTGTTGACTTGCTAACACCTTTATCCAAAAACATTTAGTTTTTATAGCTAGATATTTGTCCAAAGGAATCAATGTTAAGTACCTTGTTCATGTGGTCTATAGCTATACCCTTCTTGAAATTAGAAGAGTAGTTTTAAGACAAGTTTCTGCTAACTGTGACCCTCCTGCTGATAGTGAAACCCTTTACTACCTTGTTCAAAACCTGATAGCAACACAAGTAGGCTTAGAACACTGGTCTGTAGGAACTCTCCTTCCCTACTTAATTACTCTCGATTTGTTTGCTCCACAGCCACTAGGGCTTTTCTACAACATGGCTACACATCATGCAGCCTTGGGGGTGATCTATAGGCCCAACAGGTGGCCTTTCATTTACATCAACTACACTTGAGGCCACCATGGATTTTTAATGGCCATTGAACAGTTATTCTTCTGTAAACCTATTAAAGTTGGGGCCAAAAAAATAACATGCTCTTGTTCTCAGAGAGGAAACATTTCTCACATCTTGCTGAGGTGTTTTTCACATTTATTTGGTTGTTTTTCAAGGACTTTTGATGTAAGTAAAAAAGTTATAAAAAAAAAAAAAAAAACAACACTGTGGAGAAAAAATTACAGAGAATGGGTAATCCAAGACGAACACAAATGCTCTCTTATAACCCAAAAAATTTTACTCTGGATATAAAAAAGTCTGCATACCCTTAATTCTGCTCATGAAACCTTGAGAAATATTGTTCAGGAACAGCTGATTTTATTTAGGGTTAGGTGAAGACATGTTACCTTTGGTCAAATCTGAATGCAGCTTCAATCCCTGTTATAAAGGGTTTGCACACTTATGCAACCTTCCTTTTAATTTTGCTTTAAGTGACGATGGCACGTTGGGTATCACTGGGCTGTGGGCTCAGATCTTGGTGTGAATGTGGCTCCATTTATGTGGTGTTTGCGTGTTCTCCCTGTGTTCACATGGGTCTCCTACAGATCTTTCAGGTGATTTGGTATTTAAACTGCTCTGCAGTTTGCTGTCATGACTCTGCTGTTTAGTATCAAAGTGTTACCTACTTTACAGGAAAGGCTCCAGAGCACTGTGATGACATACTGGTAGAGAAATAGTTGTTGATTATGGATCTCCAAATTGATATTTATATTAAAATAGTTCTTATGTTTTTTTTGTTTTTTTTTTTTGTTTTTTTTTTAAACTTAAACATTGCTACACATTAAAGGGGGGAAAAAAGTCTGATTTCTTTTCATGATTTTATCTCATTCTTGATTATACAAACAAAAGCTGAAATTTCAATAAGCTTATGAATTTTTGTCTACTGTGTGTCAAGTTCTAACTTTTCAACAAATTTTGAGGTCAAATAAAGGGAAAAAATGTTCCCTTATTTAACAAGAAATTGAAATAGTCATATTTTAAATATTTAATTCAGTGAAGTAGCTTGGTCCATGGTGCCACCTGTATTGTCTGTTGTGAGGACTGTGAGTCTAAACAAAATAGCAGGCCGCAATGTCCTTACGTTGCATGCCATGCCTTTACTTTTCTCCACTCATGCTGAGCTGGAGCCTTTGTGCATTTTGCAGGAATACACATTTCTGTGCCAGAAGGTAGCATAATGGTTAGACCTGTCAACTTCCAGTTAAGGTATAATTTGTGGGTGGAACCCTAAGGGACTTATTGGCTTCTGAAAGGCAGTGTGGCCACAGTAGTCCCCAATATACTTTCACTTGCACTGCTGTCCCTCTGTAACCTGGAAACTAGAGTGAATTTAGGTTCATGTTGTACAAAGATTGTCATATGCTGCCAGCTGTGTGATAAGGCTGGGGTGAACTATGGAGTTAGGAATGAATAATGCATGACAGTTTCACTGCCTTTTGTATATAATGTTTTGTTATTCAAGTTTCCTGTGTGTGTATAGAAACGAGACATGCTATCTGCAACATTGGTTTAAGGCATCAAAGTGAGCATCTGTGTAGCTTTTGAAAAATGTTTAATGAAATAGGCTCATGGTATTCCTAACATCATTTTAAAATATTAACATGTACAGTAGCAGTGAAAATTGAGTGTGTCTGAGCAAATCAGTATTGGAAGAACCGGACAGATGAGTTACAGAAATGCAATCCACCGGTATCCTACATCTGTCGAAAATTGCTGTAGATGAGCTAGGAAGACATGATGCCTTATTTGTTCATGAAACATTTTATCGAAAGTCATTGGAGGGGGGGAAAGAAAAAATAGTACTCACACATGCTGGTAGTATATATTTTGGTATGTTTTGTTTAATAAATAATGGCAAAGGTCAGATTTGATACTTAAGCTTCATTCTGTCTCCATTTTATCTTTTGAGTGTTCATCTCTATTTCTGCAGTTCCACTCAGCCTAAGCATATAGCCCTGTTTGATCAAGTTATGAAGATTAATTGGCTTGCTGGCCCAGGCGAGCGGCACGAGCGTTTTGGTGAGATAAGTTTGTGTCAAGCTCTTGAACTCGGCATCCCTGTAGACACAAGAAAGATTAAGCTGTCAGCAGGCTCTGCTGCCCAGACATCATGTGCATGCACACATAATCGTGCATGGAGTTGTGTATACACACATGCACACTTGCAACAGAATGGATGCCCCACTTGCACTGTAGGCATTAAACAGTCCACTTGCTTGATGGATGCCACGGTTTTCCCACCTACTCAGTAATGATCTTTTATTGAGCTCTCGGGGGATGGGAGCTTAGCCTGGAGCTCAAAGCCTCTGCTGTCAGGCAGCTTTGCTTACAGTGCTCATCTTGATTTTTGGGATGAGAGATCTTGTAATGAAAAAATGGCAGTGCCATCTGTGATATTTTAATATAATTCCATTTTATTTATCTTTGTATATATTAGGTGGATTAAATTAGATTAATGCCATGTCAAGGATGTGTATAATGTATACAGTTTCATTCAATGCACATTTTATTGTGTCTAGAGCTAATTTCTTTTTCTGATTTAGCATTTCTTCCAACCTAAAAAAGTAAATAGTAAAGTTTTATTTACAGGTGCTGGTCATAAAATTAGAATATCATGACAAAGTTGATTTATTTCAGTAATTCCATTCAAAAAGTGAAACTTGTATATTAGATTCATTCATTACACACAGACTGATCTATTTCGAATGTTTATTTCTTTTAATTTTGATGATTATAACTGACAACTAATGAAAGTCCCAAATTCAGTATCTCGGAAAATTAGAATATCAATTAAGACCAATGCAAAAAAAGGATTTTTAGAAATGTTGGCCAACTGAAAGGTATGAACATGAAAAGTATGAGCATGTACAACACTCAATATTTAGTTGGGGCTCCTTTGGCCTGGATTACTGCAGCAATGCGGCGTGGCATGGAGTCGATCAGTCTGTGGCACTGCTCAGGTGTTATGGGAGCCCATGTTGCTCTGATAGTGGCCTTCAACTCTTCTGAATTGTTGGGTCTGGCGTATTGCATCTTCCTCTTCACAATGTGGTAGAAAAAAGTGTACAAGCAATAGGGATAACCGCACCCTGGAGAGGATTGTGAAATAAAACCCATTCAAAACTGTGGGGGAGATTCACAAAGAGTGGACTGCAGCTGGAGTCAGTGCTTCAAGAACCACCACGCACAGACGTATGCAAGACATGGGTTTCAGCTGTCGCATTCCTTGTGTCAAGCCACTCTTGAACAAGAGACAGCATCAGAAGCGTCTCGCAACAAAATGGACTGGACTGCTGCTGAGTGGTCAAAAGTTATGTTCTCTGATGAAAGTAAATTTTGCATTTCCTTTGGAAATCAAGGTCCCAGAGTCTGGAGGAAAAGAGGAGAGGCACAGAATCCACAGATTACTGAAATAAATCAACTTTGTCATGATATTCTAATTTTATGACCAGCACCTGTATTTAGCTCATTCCTTTGTCCAAGGGAAATTGCAGCAATAAACTAATATAAGCAGAAAGTGTTAAGGTAAAATCACCTGATATTGTATAAGATACTATTAAAGGAAATGTAAAATCTCCCTAGCACAGGAATAACTTTTAATAATAATGCTTATTTTACAACTAACATTTTTCAGTACTTAACAGTAAACTTTCTTGACTGGTACATGTCGCGTAGCATTTTGCTTTCCTCTCTCTTGTGTTCCTTAATGGTTGGGTCCCACAGCTTTGGTCGGCCAGGAGTTGAATGTTACTGCCAGCACGAGAGTGGTGCTGCTGTGATCCAGCTCCAGTTCCTCGTCAATGAGGTGAGTCCTGGCCCTGCCCTGTGCTCTCCTGACCCTCTGCTCTCAGAATCTATTGTTTTATTTTCATCCTCATGCTCACCAGGGACAATTGTCCCGTGTTCATTCCCCAGGGGGCCCTGGTGAGCGCCTTGGCTGATGATAGCGTTCACCTATGGAACCTAAGGCAAAAGCGGCCTGCTATTCTTCACTCTCTGAAGTTCAGCAGGGAGAGGTGAGCTCCAGGATTTCGAATCTGTCCTTAAAATAAAACTAGTAATGAAGAACAATCCACATGCATTGAGACTGCTGGTAGCCTATATATATTAATTTGCCATTTGACAATGGTAAATATGTGGTAAACTGCATTTAAAAGACACAAATAAAAATTGGCAATAACACTTCTTTTTTCTTTTTTTTTTTTTTTTTTAAAAAGTGCATTGTTAAACTAGGATGTTTGACAAGGCAGCTCACGCTTCTGAATATGTGATGGTGCAGGGTGTTTGGTTGACAGATTGAAAGGAGAGATCTTTGATGAGCATGTTTGTGAACTGCTCTGCGTGAAATGTCAGTGTTGCCTTTAATGTTATTCCTTCCGGCAGCTTGAAGAAAGAGGACCTGCTGTACAATATTAACACTTGTTGTTTATTAGTAAACACCACTATAATGTCAGCTCAACATCTGTGATGATATTGATCATATAAATGTTGCGTATTCACCAAGTTTTCAGTGCATCTGGAAAAAAAAACATATTTTATTATGTTTTAGGTTAAAAAAAATTGTCAAAGTTGCTAATCTGATCACAGAATAAGTATTGTATTGGAGAATGAATCAAAGAGTTATTTGCTAGTTTTGAAACTGAAGCACAGCTTATGTGAAAGACGTACTGATTGCGAAAGTACTGTTAATGGATAAGCTGTTCGTATCACCAGTTTTGGGGGGATCCTGCAAAGGGGGTTGTGCGTAATGGGCATACATGGCACTGCTCTGATGTGGCTGACATAACGTTTGGCTAGTGATTTGGACTTGAAAGACGGGAGGTTACACTATGTAATGTCATTGTGTAATAATATCATTGATATTAAGTGGTGTTTATTTCTTCATTATTTTATCCTTTTATTCTTATTTCATTTGCTCTTTGCTTTCCCTATCAAAATGAAAAAAAGCATTTGCAAGACTGAGTGTTATAGGCTGCAAAATCATTTTCTATTTAAGAGTCAGGTAGCTAAATGTGATTCAGCAGATGTCATTTATTTTAATGATTGTACATGGACTGGTTCAAACTAATCCCCGAAACTGGAATGTTGTACAAATAAATGTTATATTTGTCTTAAAATCCCATCCACACATCTAGTCCCATTTTTCTCTGTATTTTATAAATGTGTGTGTTGGTACATAAAAATTATCACAAACCGGACTGGCCAAGAATTCAAATATCAGCGCGTTTCTAGTTCAGTTGTATTTATCCCCTTAGTTGAGTGTCTGGGAATCCTGTGTCCCACAACTCTCTGGCAGGAGAACCATCCCAGTTCTCTAGAAGCAATGTGGATGTGCATAAATATACACCAGTCAGCCACAACATTAAACCCACCTGCCTAATATTGTGTAGGTCCCCCTCATGCCACCAAAACAGCTCTGACCCATTGAGGCATGGACTCTACAAGACCTCTGAAGATGGATTGGACTTGTTTTTCCAGACTTCCCACAGATGCTCAATTGGATTGAGATCTGGGGAATTTGGAGGCTGAGACAACACTTTGAACTTTGTCATGTTCCTCAAACCATTCCTGAACAATTTTTGTAGTCTGGCAGGGCCACCACCATCAGGGAATACTGTTACCATGAAGGGGTGTATGTGGTCTGCAGCAATGTTTAGGTAGGTGATAAAAGTGTCAAAGTAACATTCACGTGAATGTCAGGACCCCATGTTTCCAGCAGAACATTGCCCAGAGCATCACACTGCCTCTGCTGGCTTGCTTTCTTCGTCCACATAATCTAAAAGAAAATGTGATTTGTCAGGCCAGGCCACCTTCTTCCATTGTTCCGTGGTCCAGTTGTGATGCTCATTGTAGGTGCCTCAGGTGGTGGACAGAGGTCATCATGGACACCTTGACTGGTCAGTTTACGGCAACAGCTGCGATGCACTGTGTGTTTTGACACCTTTCTATCATAGCCAACATTAAGGTTTTCAGCAATTTGTGCTACAGTAGAGGTCTTTTGTGGGATCGGACCTATGGGCTAGCCTTCCCACATGCATCAATGAGCCTTGGGCGGCCATGACCCTGTCACCAGTTCACTGGTTGTCCTTCCTTGGACCACTTTGGTACTATAGGGTACTAACCAGTGCTTACCGGGAATACCCACCCCAAAAGACCTTGCGTTTTGGAGATGCTCTGATCCAGTTGTCTATCCATCACAATTTGGCCCTCATCAAAGCCACGCAGATCCTTGCGCTTGCCCATTTTTCCTGCTTTCAGCACATCAACTTCAACAATTGACTGTTCACTTGTTGCCTGATATACCCCCCTACCCCTTGACAGGTGCCGTCAATTTTTTTCACTTTGCCTATCAGTGGTTTTAATGTTGTGGCTCATTGGTGTATACAGTATGGTGAAAACCACAAGTCCACTTGGTCAGCTTGGGCAATATCAGTATGAGATAAAATGAACATAAGTGAAGATGATAACAAAATGGTGTCCTACATCTCAGATCCCTAGTCGGACTTCCACCTTATCGCCTCAAGATCTCCATCTTGGTCTCCCTCCTGCCTCTTATGCCATGACGTCCCATAGAGAACCATGGGGAACTTTAAAAAGCACTCAGTCAACCTGAAAGGCTGCTTTGCAGCCAAGCACCATGGTAACTGCATTCAAGGCTTTTTGATGACCTGCGGTTCATGACATACGAAAGGCTCCTTGAAAGTTTAGTTCTACTTAGAATAATAGGTGGTTTAAATTCACACGGCTTGATCTGAGGCTTTCTCTGAGAGGGATCTCGTGCTTTCACTGGCATGTTAGGGCTATGTGTCTGGTTTTGCTGCAGAAGTGGTTGCACTGAATGTATCTCACACTTACAGCTGTTCTGTTGGCTAGGTATCCACCCTAATGTTGCTTTTCATAAATCTTCTGTGTGTTCACCTTCCACTGTAGTACATTTGAGCAAGGTTCTGACCAGGAGATGCTGTTAAAAGTTGCCCAACTACATAAATAAATGATTGTAGGTTAGGGCACAAAGTTTACATTGTAAGTGTCTTTGAAGAAAGGTGCTGACTAAATGAGTCTTCCCGATGTTCTTGTTCCATTTTACAGGATAACATTTTGCCACCTGCCCTTTCAGAGTAAGTGGCTCTATGTGGGTACAGAAAGGGGCAACATCTACATAGTCAACGTGGAGTCCTTCACTCTCTCAGGCTACGTCATCATGTGGAACAAAGCCATCGAACTGTGAGTCCAACTCAACTTTTTGACTACAACCGCGATGTCCTTTCCACCTTAGCTTTCACTTTACAGCTTTGGCTTTTTCTTGCTGCATCTCTGCAGTCTGCTGTTTCTCATCTGCTTTTATCTCTGTGCCCTGTGTCGTGCTTTTGCTGTTGTCACACTGTATGATCCGTGAATAGGAACGCTTATTTTAATCTGAACCACATAGCTGTTATCTTTTTTTATTTAAATTGTCAAGGGGAGGGGAAAAACAGGCAGCTGTGGTATATTTCTGCCAACATTAATGTTTTTCACAGTTGTATGGTGTAATTTAAGCATTCTGATGCCTGTATCCCATTTATTTCTACTTATTATATATCTAAGGTTAGTGAGCATACATCAGAATGTTACTGTACAGCAAGTCCAGGATGAATTTTTGTCCTGATATTTCACCTGTGAACTTGGCACATGCTGTATAGTTGTGAGATGTTTGTATATACATTTTTGCAATCCCATTCACAGGCTTAAATTTTAGACATTGTCTAATTTGAGAATACAAAATAGTAGAATAGTAATTCAGAAGGCCAGACACATTTATATTTAGCACTGTGGTCATGTAGCACTAAGAAATTCCAGAAAGGTGAAAAATTCACATTTATTAGAATTGGGCTACAGAGGAATTGTTAAACAAACCATGTTTGTCAGGGAAGCTTCTTGTCATGTATAGCAATAAGATGAATTTTCCTGCCAAATGCGTAAGAGCAATCCAGTGTGCTTTTGAGCGCTTTCTGCTGCAAATGGTATAGAAAGAGCAGTATCCTTGCATTTAAGTCCATGCTGCCGCATTCAGAAGCTGAAAGACATGGAGCAAGCTATGTGCCCCTTGCATGCTTAGACCCCAGTTTCATAGCCAGGCTCAAGTATTTTATTTGTCTCCAACTGCTCAGTGGGACAAATGGCCCCTTTTGTAAACCCTGTTGAAATGGACTGCTGAGTGCGATTTGCCTGTGTGATTTGACTACCTGATGCGGTGTGGCAGCATGCTACTCTGTTGCCCAGGGCAGGAGTACATGTAAGATCTGGCACACTGACATGGTACTTGCATACCATCCAAACTGGGAGACCCCCCCCCCCCCATACATGTTTATGCAAACTTTTCTGATATGATTCATTCTGCCCTAGGAGCAGAAATTCCTTTTCTTTCTGTTGCTCTTACTTGCTGGTCACCTGGCCTCTTCCAGATCTTCCACTAGAACATCCAGTTCCCCTTTTGAACTTCAGTTTACCTTTTGGGTCAAGCAGGTGAAATGTTTGGGGATTACACTGTGTGTTGAAAGTGAGGATGAAATACACATGTAGCTTGTCAGTATTTCACCTTCACTCAAAGTTGTTAAACCTGTTGTCCATCTGACATGCAATGGCTATGGTAGTGATCCTGAGGCCTCGGGTGGTGCGGTGCCTCCTGCTGCCATGACAGGTGTGCCAACCGTACGCTTCTTTGTCCTGAAATAAATTGTAAAAACGTGGCTCTAAACAGCTGCTGCCTTCTAATTCCCTTTTTCCCTCCCAGCAGTTCGACCTTGACATTTTGCAACTGTCCTGCAGTTTGTTTGTAGAATAATTTGTGAAAGAATCATGTCTGAAATATGCACATTTTTAATGTGTGTTTTAAGGAATTTTTTTTCTGGCCACATGTCTTAGTTCATTAGAAACCTTAGTGGGTAATATTGACAGCATGAATTGAACTCAGAATTTATTTTTAATATTTTATAGACCCTCTTCAGCAGTTATTCACAAGTTACTTATTCAGAAATTCTAGGTCCCAATTCTAGATGCAGAATTGAACATCAAGTGAAGTCGAAGCATTTAAATTGCTCCTGTTGTAGTACCTTTGGGAAGTTGAATTGATGAATGAATTGATAGTTTAAAAAAACCAGTTCAACCTGTCAAATAAATTGCAAAATAATAACTGACAGCTTTTTCCAGAGTGACTTCTAATGATCGGCTTCTTTTAAACAGCTGTGTAACTTTTACTTAAAAAGTGTAAGTACCTTGAAAAAGGGTATTACAACAGGAGTGATCATTTGAACTTGGACCCTGTAACTGCTAGGTCTCTCTCTCTCAATGTATGTGTAAATGACAAACTATTTGAGGAAATATTGTTAAAGATGGCATATAAATGTAAACAGACCATTTGCTCTATTCTAGCAGTTCAGAGTGCATTATATTCCTGTTATGACTCTGCATTTTACACCAGCCCACTTCTCAGGAGCAGATGCTGCTGTTTCTACAGCTCCAATTTGTTACCATGGCAATCTTGCTCCAGGGTCAACACTCTACAGTGGGAGTTGTTCCAATTGGTTTATATGTAATTAAAGCAATGAAAACACAGAATTACTTGCAATTGCAGTTTCTCCTTCAGTTATGAATATGTAGACATTATGGTGATGTAATGTCTGGTTCCTGAGATGGTGAGTTTTTGGATAATAACTGATGTAAATAGGCTCATTGCCTGATTTACCATTGTTCTTCTCATGGAAAGGTAAAGAATGCTGTCCTGGGGAAACATCTTTCCATAATTTTTTTTTTTTTTTTCTTGCACTAATACCAGTTGCCTATTTTTAGAATACAGTTCCCTTATTCTAAAGGTATCCATAATACCATGCACATTTCAAAGAACTTCTCATTAAAACAAGTCTGTGACTGAACATCCAAAAAGACAATAACACATCTCTACTTTTCAGAATTGGATCACTTTATATTTGAACTGTGTAAATAATGTATTATAACAGAAGTGACTTTGTGTCTGAACTTTGTAATGGATGTTTAGATTATCTCTGAATGTTATGTTTTTAAATGGTCTGTGATGCCAAAAACTTGTTGAAGCTACAGCTATCCTCTTCCTTCTTTCATTTCCTTTATGAAATGGGTCCTTGGAGATTTCAGGGACATTGCATATTCCTGGTGTCTCCTGTTAGTAATTCATCAGCATGACTGTTGACACGAGCCATGCAAACAGCAGGAGCAATGGCAGCTGTTGGCTGCAGTTACACAATATGATGTCCCGAGGTGCAGTTGGTTTAATGAAGTCAGACCTCTCCTCTCCAAGGTCCCTTATGCAACTCGACTGAATTTACTTAACGTATGGCAGCTTCTTACCTCTCCTCTCTTCTTTGCCTCTTTTCATTTCTCTCCTTTTGCTTATGTCCAAAGGTCGACCAAGGCTCACCCTGGTCCCGTGGTTCACATAAGTGATAACCCCATGGATGAAGGAAAGGTACAGAATGCCCATTTTCTTCGTAAGAACATATTGCCTCTGATTTGAAGTCTGGAGCTGAATGGTAGTATAGAAGATGCATATTGTCGGTTTGCACCTGTCCCAGTGTGTTTGGATATATTTGTCATTCCAGAAACCTCCCATAGCATTGATAAGAATTTAATCCTCATATTCATGATATATTTGGCCTTTGCATTATTCAACCTTTGCAATATGCTCATTGGTCACAGCTATCATGGTACTTCTATGTGTTGTAATACACTTATTTTAAAACTTGGAAGTAGATCAGTTTAAAAGATATAATTTCCAACTGTTTCTGTGAATATAATGCAAGTATGTAAAGCTACTTGTTCTTGGCACAGACATCTTGGTATAAACTGCTGGTTGTCATTTGCATATATAAAACAGTTTTCTTTATTAGTACAAATTAAAGCATTTTTGGGACTTGGGGGTACCCAGACTTTAGATCATATCTGCTGTACTTCATATTACTAACTTCATAATACTTGGATATTTTGAAAATCATGAAGTCTTTTAGATCCAAATTCAATATGAATAAAACATGTACTCTGCATATTCTGATATTAGCTTTTTAAAAATAGCATTCCTGTGCTTTCTCTTACTTTTTTTTTATATCAAATTCATTACTTCACCACAATATGCCAATGAAAAGCCAACAAAAAAATTAGCTGAGCCATTCTTTCAGAAAGGGTCTCACCCCAAGTCATTTTGACACTTTGACTGTGTTTGCAGCTTCCTAAATCATTTACTGTTTGCTTTTTATAAATGTCTTTGTTTTGCCAAATGTGATTAGTTGGTCATTTTCTCTCCTGTACTCCAGCTTACAATTGGATTTGAATGTGGAATAGTTGTCCTGTGGGATCTGAAATCAAAAAAGGCTGACTATCGCTACAACTATGATGAGGTAAGTAAAGCTGTTTGCCCTTCTGTGGAGTTTCTCCTTATATCAGAGTTGAACCAGGACACTTGAATAGATGTGAGAAAAGGCACCAAGTTCCAGTGTGTTCACAAACTTGCCTAATGTGTTCCATATTCTGTAGGATTTTTAGGTTTGCTGTGTATATTTCTTGAAGAGCCACAGATGGGTTTGTCTGAAACACTGACAGATTGCTAAGCCCTCAATTGAGCCTTGACACTGAGTGGCAATCTGTCACACAGTATGTCTGATATCAGGGAAAAAATGACACAGATTGTGTGCAGATACTGATCAGGATGTGATGATTCATTTAAACTATACACTTTCTTCGTTTTGTTAAATGTGCTTCTGTGATTTCCCTCTCCCCAAACACGGGTTATTATTTGGCAGCACATGAAGTATTTTGCCGAATGCTTAATAATGAGACTGAAAATATGAAATGTTTGAAAAAGATGTTAGGGAGACAGTGAAAACTAGCTGGCCTTGGTTGTGTTGGGCCTCATTATTGTATGAAGTCAGACAGGTTCAGAAATGGGACTCTGCACGCAGCAGCACCCCAGTGGTGATGGGCTAAGAGGCAATCTCAAAACAAGATTTGTTTTGGGTTTGGCAGGGCGCATGAGCCAAGGCTGTGTGTAAATCATGCCACATTTCACATTGTCATATTGTTTTCAACAAGTACTGTGTATAGCAAGAAATGAAAATAGAACATTTAGTGGAGTTGTTAAGGGCTTGCAACTTGAAAGATGGTTAAGTGCTATGAGCACCCATACTCTAGTATGTATTCTGCATTACTGTTATGAAATATCCCATGTTGTAGATGGGTAAAATGGCCAGCTAATGTGTTACAGTAATAGTCATAATAAAGCAAGGAAACTAGTAAGAATCTAGTGGTTAGTCAGTCTTAATTTCTCCATAGGGTTATCCAGTTACCATCATGATACAGCAGTTTGAGAGCAATGACAACCACCACACCTATGTACCCAAGTTAACATAACCTCACTTGAGTGACACTGACAGCCTCTACCCCTTGTCCTTTAAGGCGATACACTCAGTTGCCTGGCACCACGAAGGCAAGCAATTCATCTGTAGCCACTCCGATGGCACCCTGACCATATGGAATGTGAAGTCGCCCACCAAACCTGCGCACATCATCACTCCACACGGTAAGCTCTTGTACAGATGGTATAGATTAGGGCCGCTCAGTGGTAATTAATTTTTCTAGCTGTATGGTGGACCAAAAAGGCCTACTGTTTGTATGGATCTCATTGACATCTTTTGCAGTAAAAGAAAGGCTGAGAAACTTGCCGGTTACATTAAAGGAGCCCTTACAGAGTGAAAGTGTTATAAAATAGAGTTGGAGCATGAAGCATGTTCACATTTTCACAAATGTAACATTTGAATAACTGTAGACACCATTGTTCCATTGCAGGAAAGCAACCCAAGGATGGAAAGAAGCCCGAACCATGCAAACCTATCCTGAAAGTGGAGTACAAAACGACAAAAAGCAGGTGAGGGCAGGATTTGCATCTTTTCCGTGAGCCACAGAGTTAGTCAGGTCATCCCTTCTGAGCAGCTCTGCCTGTAATGTTCTAATGTTTGGTCAGTTACCTTTTCCCTTAATGCATATACCATGTGGGCAGGCAGGCATGTGTAACATTTAATCCAAAATCATCTCTTTGATATAAACCTTAAAAATAGTTAATCAGTTCTGCCTCTTTGTTAAAAACAGCCATTAAGATGTTTAATCATTTGCGCAACAAAGCATGTAAATAATAATAAAAAAAGTTAACTAGGAAAAAGCAAAACTTTTAGATTGAAATGCACATTTTTGAGAGGATCTCACCTTTTTCTTTTAGAAATCTGTTTAGTTTTGTTTTCTTGCATTAGAATGATCTGTATATGTGAAAGTAAGTGAGTGAAAACTGTTATAAGGGATGTTTCTCTGGCCCTTGTGTATAACCATGATTTCTCTTGCACAGTGACCCGTTCATGATACTCTCAGGTGGTCTTTCCTATGACACCGTGGGGAGGAGACCATGTTTGACCGTCATGCATGGGAAGAGCACAGCTGTTCTCGAAATGGACTTCCCTATTGTCGACTTCCTAACTCTGTGTGAAACGCCGTATCCCAATGGTGCGTTGGAGTCTAACTGTGTCGGCGGTGCTCTGTGACAGAGCAGATGTGTTTTAATGAAGTCCTGCTCCTCTTATCTCTGTATAGATTTTCAGGAGCCTTATGCTGTGGTGGTGCTTCTAGAAAAGGATTTAGTTGTCATTGACCTTGCACAAAATGGGTGAGTGTAAAATATGACCATGAAGTCTATTTTCAAGATGTGAATTTATGTAAAATTTGTAAAATGTGGTACAAAACAAATAGCTGGTCATAAACAAAACTCTTTTATTTGAACACAATGTAAAAATTGTGTGCCTTCCTTCCTAGTAGCCATATATATGTGTGTGTGAATGTGTTTTTCTCAATCTCCATTTAGCTATCCAATATTTGAGAACCCCTATCCTCTGACCATCCACGAGTCCCCCGTGACATGCTGTGAATACTTTACTGACTGTCCAGGGGACCTTATACCTGCACTTTACACTGTTGGATCCAAGCAGAAGCGCCAGGTCTACAGCAAGAAGGTATTCAAGTTGTTGTGCTGTATTTTGGGTATCTGTAGACCCTTAACTCATCCAGATGCACTTTGTCCCTGCGTTACAAACTGTCAGTTTACAACATCTCGACGATACAAACATTCATAATGATTGGATTTTCCTGTCTTGTGCATCTTCTAACAATCATTGTCTTCACTGGAGGGGAACATGGTCAGTGTTTTGACAGCCAGTTGAAACATGCAGGACCAGGTTATTATAGCTATAGTTTAGTTTTCCCACAGCATAATTAACAAATGAATAGAGGGATATTGCTGTCAAGCTTTTATTGCTTATGGTTTAATGCTAATTAAAAATTTGCAGTCTCCCAGTTGTGTTCATTAGTTGTTGTAGCTAACCAGTGTGTTGCTTGTGAAAAAGAGCAAAAATATCAGTGTCCCTATGTTGCAACCCCCTGTTTCTGTTTTTCTACCTTAGGAGTGGCCTGTAAGTGGTGGTAACTGGGGGCAGGGCACACAGAGCTACCCGGAGATAATCATCACAGGGTGAGATGAGGTCTACACAGTAGTTGTTTGCAGTTATCTAAACTGGAGCAGTAATTGAAAGTACCAAGCTGTGTAAATGTGTATGTCAAGTAGCTTAGAATACAAGCCTGGATCTTACATCACTTTAGACAGTGCTCAGTTAAGTAAAAGTAATGCATTATTTCAAATACTTTAAATATTAAATGTACATTTTCTTCCTCTAACAGACATGCAGATGGGTCAATTAAATTTTGGGATGCCTCTACAAGTGAGTGTTGTCATATCTACATCTATAAATTTCAGCGTTTGTTTGTACTTTATCTACAGCTTCTTTTGTTTTTGCCCCCCCCACCCACCAAAACCACATAGTTGTGGTTTGGTACTTTTCACCATAAATGAGGTTTTTGTGTAGTCAAGTTTATTAAATGCCAAAAAAGCTGCTTAGTACGCAGTGGCATCTACAACTGTCAAACAACATTTGGAAACTTGCATGTGGTTACATCAGAAACAGAGTGCCGGCACTGCAGTTTGGCTGCTAAATACAAAAAATGTATGGGTTATTCAGTCTGGTATATAATGCAGAAGTATGATTTGTTGTTGCTATACATGCCAAATATCACATGTACATTGGATTTGGGGGGGGGGGGGTTGTTGGACGAACTGGTGAGAGACAGCTAATGGGGGTAGAGTGTGCTGGCAGATACTTGAAATAAGGAAGCATTCTGGTGGGGGGACAATAAAAATGTACAAAGAGAAAATGGTGAAATCAATAAAAGATACATAACGCGCACACATGCAGTGGTACAAACATTAGTGGTATACGGGTATTAAACTTTGGTGATGCATATGTTCACCTTTCTCCTTTCTGACTTGGGTAACTTGGCTAGTTGTCAGTATAAAGACATTTTCTACTGATTGCTTCTCTATCCCACCTTTGCATTCTTAGTGAAAGCAGAAATTGTATAATGTTGCTATGATTATTTAGTGTGCTTTAAGCTGTTTATTCTTGCGGGGGAACAACACTGGCACGGTGGTGTTGAGATTCCTATTAATCCAGTTGGCCAGTGTATCAGACAGAGAGGTGTATTAAGTATCTTATTTCTGCATTGCGTGGGATGTGTCTCACATATCCTATTCCTGTAGGCACATAAAACTTTTTGTTTTCCCTTGGCACTAAATGATTGTCAGGAGCAGTTGTCATTGGTTAACATCTCAAACGCCAGAGCTTTGCCTTAAGAATTGTGATCATCTAAATTTAAGATTCAGTTTTTCAACAATGAAGGTTTTATTTTCTAGTGTGCAGGAACTGAGTCAACATTTGCATCTGCTTTTTGCTTTTAAAACCCTAAAAACTCTGTTTACAAGAATGTGTATTGTTATGAAATTATTTGCTCAGTTTTTATTTATTTATTAATTTTTAATGAACTATTACTTTGATTTGTTTTCTCCAAAGTGATGCTTCAGGTGTTGTATAAGCTGAAGACAGCCAAGGTGTTTGAGAAGCCACGAAGTAAAGAGGACAAGCCCGCTGTTGAGACCCCTGATGAAGACCCCTTTGCCATTCAGGCCATGTCATTGTGCCTTGAAAGTCGGATGCTCTGTGTGGCCGGAGTCTCTGCTCATATCATTGTCTATAAATTCAGTCAACAAGAAATGACATCAGAAATGGTGCAGGTAATGAGACACGAGTACATTTACAAACAAAAGCACTGTAGTAGCACAGACTTGACTCTAATAACTTTTTGATAATCTGCTTTGTGTAAGCTGGTTGTAAGGTACAGAAGAAGGGCTGTTAACCAATTGATTATTTTGTGCTCTCTCCAGTTTTTAAATATACTCTCTTTTATTTGTTCTCTGTGGTTTTTATTGTCATCTTTGAATTTCTTGTAAGATTTGTGTGTGTGTGCGCGCGCGCGTGTGTGTGTGCGCGCGCGTGTGTGACCTCATTCCTCTTAGGTCCTGGAAGTGAGACTGATGTCGGAGCCAAATGAAGTGGTATCCCCAGACGCAGGAGGGGAACCAGCAGCTGCACCTACCACCCCAACTGTGACCTGCAACCCCCAGAATAACCCTGAATCTCAGTTGTCCACCAATAGCCCATCAGATTCAACCAGGGACCACATGCCCTGCCTGAAGTGCGTATGACCTGCCCCACAACCCCTCATGTCTCTGTGGACATGCCATCTTACTTGGTTTACTCATTTGTAATTCATTATAACAGTATACAAATATGCACAGATTTGTCACTTATGCGGTTACATTAAATGTATTTAAAGTGGCTGTAACTAGCAATTTCGTCATTTCAATGAACAATGGAATGCTCAGGAATTGTGGGCAGCCACTGGTATTTGTTTCCCTGTTTTTTTTTCCACCTTTTCCACTGTTGTGAGCTCCTTGTTTTCCTCTCCTCAGATTCCAGCCAGCTTATCTAGGCAGCTGTTTGTCTGTAGGGCTTAACAATGGGTAGTCTGTCCCTTTCTCTCTGTGTTACATCCCTTGGACCTTTGCTCAGTCCTGTGTGTCACCGTACTCAGAAGAATGCTAAGTAACAGTAAATTGAAACTAAATGTCATTTCTGGTTCCTTAACCACCACTGTGCCCTGTGGGGTCTCATCTTAACTCCTGCATCATTTGACATTTGCTGATGTCTAATCCTAGTGTTTGGAGCACAGTCTCCCTTCTTCAGTCTCTCACCCTGTAATTATAGCTGTCCCTTCAGGCACCCTTGGCATTGGCTCATTCTTCCCAAACTGATTAGAGTCTTTAGTTCCCTGCTATTAAACACCCTCTCCTTTTTCTGTGTTCAGTGGAGGATCGGATTTACCTCTCAATTCATATCGGCTTGCCTGAAGATACTCATCAAGATTGGGATCTTGATGATCCTTGATGGAAGACTTACAAATCATTCATTTTGTATCAAACCCAGAGCAACTGCTGTTCTGGAGTCTATGGTTTTAAGTTGTAATGGCTGTGTCTTCTGCCATAGGGTGCGGAGCTCCCTGGCCAGGCAATCCCCTGGGTACCAGGTGGAGTTGGTGGTGCAACTGGCATGGATCAGTGGGGAGCCACCTCAGCAGGTTACCAGCCTGGCCATCAGCTCCTCATTTGGCCTGTAAGTCTATCCATCAACATTGTGCCCACGCTTGCAGCAGGAGACTGAATATGCATCTAAAATTTAACTTTAATCCTGTGTTAAACGGATGTAATGTTGTGACAGTGTGGTGAGCATTTATTGACTCTCTCCTTCTCCAGCGTGGTTTTTGGCAACAGCAATGGACTTGCAATTGTAGACTACCTTCAGAAGACTGTTGTCCTCAACATGGGGACACAGGAGCTGTACGGTTCAAGCGACCCCTATCAGAGACAGCCACGTTCACCTCGCAAATCAAGACAGCCCTCTGGAGGTAAAAGTGCGGTACTGCCTTGTATTTTGTCTACTATAAATGTGGATGTTGACTGTTAGAGAAATGCACAAAGCGCTTTTCTGGAAAAAGACACTTGTACTGTGCATTCAGATGTAAAATTGAATTTTCAGGACTACTTCTTCACAGATGGTAACCAGCAGCCACGACCAATTCCCCAGCTCTGTTTCCATAATTGTAAAGTGTTTTTGCAGATATTCTATGCTTTGCCATTTTCCCCCTGAAGGGGGAGCCAGTAGTAGGAGTCCCATCTGTTCTGCTAATTCAGAACCTCTGCTTTTATCCAGAAATGATGCTCTAAATAAGAGATCCATCACTGGCTTAGTCCTTTGTCACCCCATCGCAGAGCTCAAACATATGGCTTCAGCCTGCAAAATGCTTTAAAATACTTTTTTAGGGTTTTCTGTTGGCCTCGGAGTATTGTAATATAACAGATTGTAGAGTCCTACACAGGTGTCAGTGTCATGCCTATAATGAGCTGCAGGGCTTTCTCTCCACATCTCTCTTGATTGTCTCCATGCATACCATAGAGCCTTTTTTCCCCTTTAAATGTGACTTCATTTTTCCTTGTTTCAGTGGAGGGAGCATAAGATTTCCACAGCTCCCTGGTGCCTCCTTGTTGACTTGCTGTTCTTCTCACTGTCTCATCCTGTCATGTTTCTGGTCTCTCTCTTGGCTTCACAAAGAAATTCCAACATCTTGTATGTCTGGCCTCACTAACTTATATACTGAGTCTGTGAAAAAACTGCGGGCCTCTTATCTCAGTAAGTTACCTAGCAACAAGTAGAGCATCTCTGTATCCCCCCCCTTATGTCTGTGATTGTCTGCGTCTTTATTGTATCCCGTAGTTTGCCTGTTAGATTGTAATGTTGTATCTTAGAGATTAATGGAATGTGAGTAGCATTTTATTTTTGTGATAAATATGTGGGCTGGACAAATTAATGGAAACAACATAAATATTAAGAAAAGAAGAGCAAGGGGTGGTCCTACTCCTCAAAGTCTGGTGTGTGATAGGACATTGATCCATACTAAGCAAGATTTTTCTCAGAGGTGGAAATCTATTCCTAACTCTGGGCTCCATATTGTTTTGTTAATGTCCTGTGATATTCAGGTCTTGTGATTTGGGAGGCCATAAATAACTTTTAAACTCAATCTGATGTTCACGAAAGCACTCCTTAATGAGTCTTATTGTATTCATGGCCAAAGTGTTGCCTTGAAATATGGGAATGTTATAGAGAAATTACATTTGCACCAAAGGGAGCCCATGGTCCTCAAAACAGGTGGCCACTACACCACTTTACAAAAACAGATGCCTGGTACATGCTTCTCCTACAAAACAAAATCTCCTGATATTATTACAGCTCTGCTACAGCTATAAGTAATTTTAGTCAAAGGTGTCCTTTGGTTTCATCCAAACGTAAACCACTTGTAGCACTTATAGTCCAGGTGTACTGACGTATCTGCCCCCAGTGCTCTGTGTTTTGTACTCATTTCTTCAGGGCTTTTTAGTGGGTTGGTCTCAGATGCAAACCTTGCATATGACAGCCATACCATAAATACCAGCTGTGAAGCGCAGTGAAGATGTTGTGCTGGCTCTCAGTCAATGTTCAGTCCTTTGGTTTTTAAAGAAAACATTTTTATGTTTAAGGGGCTGTCTTGCTATACGTCCTTGTGTCCCTGTCATTGAGATTTGACACGTGTCTATTTTTCATCTTCCTGCTTGCTTTTTTACTTTGACATATACTGTCATGATATTCAACTCTGTTCCCTTTTTTGCATAAAATGATTTAGCAGCTATTTTTGACCTTTTAAATCGACCATTTGGGTGCCGCGGATTTGTCCCTTTTCAAAACTCTCACCTGTCTTTCTTCAGAGAAGTGCATGTTAAATAGGGGTCACAACACTTTTGTTGCTCACGCATGCTGGTTAAACGGTTCTACAACTTCACCTGAATCACCTGCTTGGCCGCATTAGTAATTGTCATGTTTCAGTCTTCTTGTGGTGTTGTCATTACTTTGTCCATCCCTTGTGAAATTTGAATTTCTGCAATTTGAAATTACATTTGTATAGTACAATAGAGAAATGTAACATGGTGTAAGTTTTTCATGTAGCAATCAGAATGTGACGGTCCAACCTGTCTCCATCCATCAGACCTTCCCAAATCCCTATAAGAAGCATCTGAGCAATTAGGGATACAAAATGCTTATGAGAAGATCTTGGTCCTAAACTGCCACCTACTGAATTGTCTTTTCAAATCTGAAAATGATGCACTTTATATAACACAGCAAGGGATTGCAGTCAGATTTATTGGCTTTGCTTTCGAACGAGTGTACATGAATATGCCATTTACTAAATCATTTTATTAATTATTACATAGAAGCAATGCCTCAAAATTTTCTAAGTGGAGTTCTACATTCCTCTGCAGCAATGTACAGATAGAGTAACTGAGTAAAGAGAAGGTCAAGGCAAAAGAATAGCACAATTAATGTAGCCATGTAGTCTTTTGTATTTACTAATTTCCCCTATGTTTAGGCTACAATTTGTTACATATAGCATTCTGTTAATCGCTGTTCATTTAAACAGGTCTCTGTGAGATAAATGAGGGGTCGACAACTTCCGAGGATCGATGCAAGTCACCGACTTCAGGTAAAATGTGGACTCCCGTTTTCATTTCCAACAGTGATGTCATTTTAAATGAATTTCTGGCTTTTAGCATTACTGTTTAATAGGTGTTCCTAGACTCTGCAAATAGAGAGTTTAGTTAGTCTTCTTGGTGGATTGGTACCATTTTCAACTTGTAACCAACTGTCTATGTTGGCAAGGACTCAAACTAACCTGAAGCAGGTAGTATGGTTTCTCACAGGTTCAATTACAGGAACTGTGGGTTATTAAAGATGAAGATCCAGGTGAATGCTAGGATGTGACCGTATCACTTTTTGAGACACACTGTCACTTCTGTGGCCTTAACAGCTAATGGTCATTGTATGGTTTTCATAATGCAACACTGTGTAAAATGGATTACTGAAGGAGGAATTTCTTAAAAGAAGCCAAGTGGCTGAAATTGAAGATGCTGGGATTTGACCCAGGTAATGCAGTTCAGTCGAAAAGCCTGATTGGGTTTCTCCAAAATATGGATTTCTTGGTTTGTGTTGTTGTTACGTAGGGTGTCCCACACCTTGCGATTGTGACGATGACCATAAACAGCATGACTTTGTAGAAAAGGGTATGTCTCTGTGCTTTGTTTCCACACCATTATTTCAATCTTATTTTTAGTTTAAAAATCATTTTTGTTGGAAATAGCTCTTCATGATTTTATTTTTTTGTGTTCTTACATATTTCCAGTGAAGGCCAAAAGCCGAATGTTTACCAAGAGGGTAGTCAATGATTTAGGTACTGTATGATCTCCACATCCGGAAACATTACTCTCACCTCTTGCTAATTCACTGGACTCCTCTTCCACAACACTAACAAGCCCCGACCCAAATTAAACGGTGATCTGTACTTGCTGCTTGAGGCCTGTCCAATCTTTCTGAAGTGGAGCCGAGTTGGAGCAGCTTTGTGTTCCTGCTAATCGTAAGGTGTGGGGTGAGGACTAATCGCTGATGCTGCCGCGAACAATCAGAGCGTTTCAACAGCAGTTTCCACTGAGGATGATTTCCCCGCATCTAACCTGCATGACCATGCTATTGCTTTATGATGCTCTTTCAAGTTGATTCTGGGCTGTTATCAGTATGTTTTTAGTTCTTTTGAAAATGTTGATTTTATTCAGTTCAGTTTTCTCATTCCAACAAGGCTGTTGCACGTGCAATAACAAGAATTCAATTCCCTGGCTCTACATGTTATGAACAATTACAGATTTTCAAAGATATGGACATTCTGTTTAATTTAAATTCCATTTTCTTCTGGTTTCTAAATAATCTACTTGTAGTGAAACACGAGTGACCTGTGTCTACATTCCAAGCCAACAGGTGTCAGTGATACAAACACAAAGACTAGGAGTGATGGGCTGATTTTTTAATTATTATTATTATTATTATTATTATTATTANAATATGTTTATTTTTTTCCACTCATTATATTTAATGAATTTGCTTCCACTGGATTCCTCTATTTTAAGAAGATTGCTTGGGATGGAAAGTTGTTACTGAGTGGTCAGTATACGCTCTGTGGTCAAAACTCTTTGGTCACCTGAGCATCACAGCCATAGGTACCTGCTGAGCATCCCATACCAAACCCATAAGCATTAACATGAAGTTGTTTCCCCCTTTGCTGCTATAACAGTACCCACTTTTCTGGGAAGGGTTCCACCAGATTTGGAGAATTTGTGTCCATTCAGCCGCAAGAACATCAATGAGGTCAGGCAAGAAGGCCTGGTTCGCGGTCGGTGTTTCAGTTCATCCCAAAGGTGTTGAGTTGGGTTGAGGTCAGGGCTCTGTGCAGCCACTCAAGTTCTTCCACACTAACCTGGGCAAACCATGTGTTTGTGGAGCTCACTTTGTGCACCGGTGGGGGCACAGCCATGCTGCAGCAGGAAAGGAGCTTCTTCCCAAAACAAAGCTGAAGCACATAGTAGTCTAGAATGTCTTTATATGCTACGTGGGTGCAGCTTAAACGGCTAAGTCATTTGAAGAGGAGTCCACATACTTTTGACCGGTTGGTGTTAGTCATTTTTTAATTATTATTATTATTATTATTATTATTATTATTATTATTATTATTATTATTATTATTATTATCATCGTCTCAGTTCTGCAGTGTTTTTCAAATGATTGTTGGCGATTAGTAACCAGATGACATATTTATGAAATGAACCATTCCGCAGTTGGCACTGGCTCAAGAAGTTTAACACAAAAGTTACACTCTGCACTTTAATTAAAAATTTAAATTAGGAATTAACCAGTAAGTAAATTATAGACATCTGTGATATTAAACTTGTATTGGGTCTGACTTCCATTGATTGTGGTTTGGTTGAATTTCAAATGGACTTCTGCTCCAAATTGTGTTCATTATCTGGGGAGCCAGTGTACTCTGTGCAGAGACCAATAAAGCATTCAGTAACAGCATTTTAACTTCTGAAACAGTTCCCATCCAGACCTTCAAAGAATATGAAAGAACCAAAAATGATAAATAAAGAAGTATAATATTTGTACCTGTTCTTGGCTTCTGTATATTCTGACAGTCAGCCAAGCAGGATGTACATTATCCAGAGATGTTTTACAGGATTTTAGTATTCCAGCTCCCAACCTGAATCCATACAGTGCAGAAAACAGAAGTGGAATGAGTAATTGCAGAATGGGAATGTGGTCCAGATACCCTTTGCATGAGCGGTTGTACTGTCATTAGGTTTGCAGGGTTTGTATTGTATCATGGCTTCGAACCCAAAGGTCAGTAAAACTTTACTGAAGGAGAAAGGATTGAGGGTCTCTTTAGCTTAGTAAAGAATAAGTGACAACTACATCTTCAGTTAACATAAAAATTCCACACTGGGTTGATGTTGAAAAAAGTGGAAAGTATGGCCTGAGCACATCACATCTCTAATGCCTCTGTTGTAGGTATGAACATCAGCCTGAATCCTCTGGGTGTGTCTCTGGTTGTAAATATTTCTTTTCCAGGTCATTGTGAAGGGTGATCAGTGTGGATTTTGGTCCACTGCTACAGTCTACTCATGTGAAGGTTTCTCTCTGGCAACTGAAGGCTGATTTATCTGTTTTTGTGCATGCAGTCGTGGAGTGTCATACAGATGGATTATTACGTATGATCACCGCAAATCAGCCAAGTTGTGCATCTAATTCATGCCAAAAACCCAGATGGAGTTAAAATATGAATCTGTAAAGAGATGTTCTTTTTTTTTCCCCCCTCCATTAGCAAAGATGTCACGGAAATTAAGCTTGCCTACTGAGCTGAAGCCAGACATGGGTGAGCCTTGACTTTCACATATTCATTCCACATTCTTTTTATTAATAAATGTGATTTGGGTTGCACATGTAAATGGAAATCCTTTTTTGGGAAAGTATAAAAATTGCATGTGCGAAAGACAGTCTGGTTGGGGTCATACCCTGAATAAGTGACCTTGTGTATTCTTCTGGTGTTACAAGATACGAAACGTGATATGACTGCGAGTCAGGCCTTTTTGCCCAACCTCACTGATGCTCTTGTGGCTAAATGGGCAGAAATTCTCAAAATGTGGTGGAAAGCCTTTGCAGAAGGAGGGGGGGACTGCATTTTATTCCCCATGGGTTTGAAATGGGAGGTTCTACAAGCACTTATGGGGTTGATGCTCACAGGTCCGCATACTTTTGGTCATAGTGTATGTTTGTGTCAAAATGAGTGTACATTCATATGGATTAGAGCCATTGTCTTTGAAGATTGTGGGTGCAAACCCTGCTCCTGTTGTAATATCCATGAACGATGTATTAAATCTGCATTGTAGTAAAAAAAAAAAAAAAAAAAATACTAAGCTGTATAAGGAAGCAAATTCCTAAGCAGCTTGGTCTTCAAGCTGAATAACATTTTTACCCAAAGGAAGACAAAGTATAGATAAATAAATTAATAGTACACCCAGTAATGGTTGCCAAGTGGTGTCAAAAATAGATGCCCATAAACACTGTTTCTTAATTTTCCCTCAAAAAACTGTTGCCTTTTACAGTACAAGTAATCTTTTGCTAAACTGTGCAATAAAAAAAATTATACTTCTATATACTAAAGTACAGTAGAATGATTATCTGAAGTAAGCATGACTGTGACTGGTTGGATAAACTAAAACATCAAATAAAGAAATGGTGGATGAAAGAAGCGCAAATTGAGCAGAAGTCCCGACAAAAGTTTGAAATCTTTGTAAAGCTACAGTACTTGTACTGTTATAACTACTTTTGCAGATATAGATTAATTTAGTTAAGCAACACATTTTAAATTGCAACAAATGCATTCTTATATAGTATGGTCAATGCCAAAGTTATTTAAAAAAATTACAGTTTTATAGTTCATAAAAGTTTGTGTTCCTGTTCTCTCTTGTTGAGAGGTCACCCCAGGGTCTCAATAATGTAACTTAAGTAGCACTTCCTGCAAATTTGGACTGAGACCGAAGTGATGTTAGGGAATATAACTGAAACACGTACATGTCTGAGCACCATAAATAGATAAAGACATGCCCTTTAAATTGCCTTGTATCATGTGGGCATGTTGGGTAAACAGACGGTGGGATAATTGGGACGATCCTGTAGAAATGATGCCATGTTACCAGAATGAGATCGGCTTTTTGACACTAGTATTGCATTTTCTTTTCCTCCTTCATGTTTTTCTTCATTGTATTGTAAACACTGCAGATGCGAGGGACAACTCCTTCAGCCGCAGCTCCAGCGTGACCAGCATCGACCGTGAATCCAGGGAAGCAATCACATCCTTCCACTTCTGCGAGATGCCAGCACGCAAGCTAGAGGGAGGTGGAGCTGCGGCCGCACCCGGCTTGTGGGTGGGCACTTCCTTTGGCACAGCGTTGCTGATGACACTAAATGTGCCGTTGACTGGAGAGCAACGCCTGCTGCAGCCTGTCACCATCATCTCTGGTGGTGAGTATCAGGGCCACAGTTATTCTTCAGGTCTAACTAAACAGAACTGTGAAAAAGTAGCTTAGCATAAATGCTGCTGAAATTGTTGGTTTCTTGGTTATGATGTCTTTAGATAACCTTGTGGAAATTTTTGGTGAATATGTAGTGCTGAACATGGTGCTGTGGTCTGCACTAGGACATTTCATTCCTGTCACACTCAAAACATTTCAACATATTTATCAGTAGCAGGTAAAACATTTTTTTGCCTGGCTTGTGAGGTCATTTGAGGATCTTGCAAGTCAGCTGTTAATGGGTGACAAAACAGGTATTTTATTACCACATTTTACAAAGGGAGCATTGTGATTTTTAATATGGTAAACTGCTGGGTATGAGTGGACTTGGATTTTCCCCCCTTAGAGAAATTAGGTAGTTTAGGACACTGACTTGTACTCTAAAGCTTGCTGGCTTCAATCCCATTTGGATTCTTGCTATGGCTCTCTTAAACAAGGAATTCCAGCATAGGATACCCAGTAGAATTTTTTTGTATATCTAATTATAATTATGTACATAAAATAATTTGTTAAGCAACAATATAACAAGTGTTTTGTCTCTCTAGGTATTATGGTGAGACTTAAAGGGGGAATCCTGCGAATGGCCTTCCTCGATTCCACAGGAGCCCTGCTGCCCCCACCCAGTGAGCTATGGCATGAGCCCAGTGCCCCACAGGACAGCGATGACAAGGAAAAGTCCCGAAGGAAGCGTCCAGCCTCCATCTCGCCTCCAGGTTCTCAGGAACAGGCAGAGAATCAGTTTGCAGTGTTCTGCTCAGAAAAGCAGGCTAAAGTGGTGGCACTGCCTTCACAAGCCTGCACCTTCAAACACAACATCACGGAGACGTCCTTCGTTCTGCGCAGCGACGTGGTACAGATGAACGGCGGCTGCTGCATCGCCTGCTTTTGTGCCAATGGGCACATTATGACTCTGAGGTAACACTATTTGTGCATTGTCACAAAAGTAAATTAGTTCAGCTCATGCTTTTGTTCAAGGAATTTTGCTGAGATTTTTTTATTAAGGCAAGAAAGGGCTTACAACCTCACAAAGTAACAATCGCCTGATGACCCTACTATGATTGTGTTCCAAATGACAAACTTAATGTAGCAACTGCTGTTCTTCTTCATCATCTTTCGGCTGCTTCTGTTAGGGGTCGCCACAGCGGATCAATTGTTTCCACTTCTTCCTGTCCTCTGCATCTTTCTCCGTCACACCCACCACCTGCATGTCCTCCTTCACCACATCCATAAATCTCCTCTTAGGCCTTCCTCTTGCCTGGCAGCTCCATCCCTAGAATCCTTCTCCCGATATATCCAGCATCTCTCCTCTGCACATGTCCAAACCAACGCAATCTTGCCTTTCTGACTTTGTCTCCAAACCGTCCAACCTGCACTGACCCTCTAATATATTCATTCCTAATCCTGTCCATCCTCGTCACACCCAATGCAAATCTTAACATTTTTAACTCTGGCACCTCCAGCTCTGCCTCCTGTCTTTTGCTGAATACCACCATCTCCAACCCATAAAGCATAGCTGGTCTCACTACCATCTTGTAGACCTTCCCTTTCACTCTTGCTGGTACCCTTCTGTCACAAATCACTCCTGACACTCTTCTCCGCCCACTCCACCCTGCCTGCACTCTCTTCTTCACCTCTCTTCCACACTCCCCGATACTCTGGACTGTTGATCCAAAGTATATGGAAATTTGTATTTTTGTCCACATATTAGGTTTGGCAAATTTTACGCTGGATGCCTTTCCTGACGCAGCGAAGAAATACACTAGTTTGTGCATCCCCTTGTGGCTGGATTAATCTAGCAACTGCTGTTAAACTCTTAAAATGTTGCATAGGAGTTTATTGCAACAGTGTTCATTTAATAAAATGATTTTTCTATATCTGGACTTTTTTTAGGTCAATTATTCTTAAGTATTTTCAAAAAGTATATTTTATTCCTATGGTCTGCACAAGATTCTCCCTTTATAAGTACCTGGTTGATCCAGGTGTACATAATACAGAGAATGAGGCTAAGCTTTCCACTCAGTCTTTCAGCTGTTCGTGTGTTAGATGGCATTGTGTTTTAAGGACTCAGCTGAGGATGACATAGTTGCATGGTTTGTATTACACATTTGGAGCTGAATGTTTGAATTGGTTACCCTCAAGGTTCACTGTTCTTCTTGCATGTTGTTCTGATTGCCAATACTCATGTGTCTGCAGTTTGCCACGCTTGAGACCACTGCTGGATGTGAATTACCTTCCCCTGACTGATATGCGGATTGCTAGGACATTCTGCTTTTCCAACTATGGACACGCACTGTTCCTTACCTCCCCTTCTGAAATCCAGAGAATAACATATAGCCAGGAGACCTGTGAGAACCAGCAGGTGAGGGTCAGTCTGAGACAAAGCGGGCTTTGGTCTCTTGTCTTATTAACCTTTTTGAAAACTAATTTGGCATTTTAAGAGTGTACACTGATTCCGTGATAAGAAAATGAAAGATAAGCTAGTGCCTTTAGCTTTGATAATGCTAAAGGTGTGTTAAAAACCTCCTGTCTAGTTAAATAAATGTAGAGATTGTACTGGTACTGTGGCCCTTTAATACCATTTCATTTGCAGGTATGTTGGGACCCTTTTCAGTTCTGCTGTAAATTTTAAAAAAAAAAAAAAAAAAAAAAAACAGCCATGTTGCTTACACTATTGTTGTACTTGACATGCATATTGTAGTCACTCACTGTGGGGTGTCTGTCTAAGTGCATACAATCATACTGTGTGTTCCAGGAAATGTTGGCGGAGTTGTTTACACCTGTAGAAACTCCAGAAGCTCCCAATAGGGGGTTTTTCAAAGGGCTCTTTGGTGGAGGGGCACAGTCGCTGGACAGAGAGGACCTTTGTAAGTTTCATGCTTAGCATCTTGTACAGTTGCGATGTTGGTCTTTGTATGGTGATTGACTTTATAAATGCCTTGGGAAGTTTCCACAAGTCTACACTATACTCTGCAACTGCATTTAGAGGTTAAAAAAAAGGCAGTGGTTAACTGCTCTCTCTTTCTTAGTTGGTGAGGCTGCGGCTGGAAAGGCCTCCCGGAGCTTCGCCCAGCACATCCCTGGCCCAGGAGGCATCGAAGGCATGAAGGGTGCAGCCTCAGGTGTTGTTGGGGAGCTGGCTCGTGCCAGGATTGCCCTAGACGAGAGAGGGCAGAAGCTGGGCGAGCTGGAGGAGCGGACCGCTGCCATGATGGCCAGTGCGGAATCATTTTCCAAGCACGCTCATGATGTAAGATCACAGTGAAACCTCAAATGAAGGTTTTCCGTCTTTGTTTTTATGTTCTTGTCACTCGCTTCTCAGCTTGCACACACAGTTAGTTTAGGAAACTTGTAATTTTGTCCATAACTCCAGGTCACTTTTATCACATCAAAGTTAGCTAAAGGTTAATAATACAGACATCCCTTGACTTAACATTTAAGGGTTATGTCCTCTACCAACTTCCTGAAACGCTATAATGATTTAAGAAATACTTTGCAAGCCTTTGACAGCTTTATTTACTTCAATTTAAATTAAAACTAATTTCAAATGACTGGAGATAAAATGCATTGTTTTCACTCCTAATTGTTGATTGTTGACAAATTTATCCCCTAAATGTGTTTTGTTTATCATTGTGCTATTGAGTTCCAACCTTCACAAACAAGATAGGAGTTATAAATACTGTGCAAGTGACTTGAATTAAATCAGTCCCACATTCTTAGTCTCTGGATGTGTCTTACTGCCACTGTATCGCTGGTTAATGCCAGATGGTACAGAAATTTTAGAAGATATATTAGAAAATTAAAATAAACGGGGAAATGTCACTAAACTTGACATTTTGCAGCTGGACTATAACAGTGGATGACAGTGTTAAAGTGAGTGATAATAAAACAAATTAGTTGGAAACTATGAAGAACTACCGTATCTACTGCTGCATTGTTTATGTGAACGTCAAATACAATGTTTGTCTTGTTTTGTCTTTTTCAGATGATGCTAAAGTACAAAGATAAGAAGTGGTATCAGCTTTGATCTTCGTGTGCAACCAAACAAGACTTTGTACACAGCTGTATGTTTGAGGTCCCACCCCTTTCACCAAGACTCCTCCCCTTTATGTCCTGCCCTACCTTTCTGGACATCAGAGAGTCCCTCCCTTTCATAGCACAGTGCTACAAAATCAGTCTTGTGGCTTTAATTCAAAAGCAGGCTGAAGAAAACCCATCACAAAGGCAAAGGAGAAAATTGCCATAGGAGCATCTTCTTGTACATTTTATTTTTCCTTCATCTTTCTGATCTTTTTCCTCTTATCAAAAGTGGTGAAGAGCACAGTCAACCAGCACGGAAGTGGGGGTCAGGGATGGTGTTTTAGTGCCGTGTTTATGCTGGATTGCACTCATGATCTCTCACTGCAGAACCAAATGCATGAATGCTGTAATACTGTAGCTGACACAGAACAAAAGGGCGCTCTGTCACTGGACAGTTGTCCATGGTAGCAATGCCTTTTGAAATCTGAAGCAAAGTGGTGTTTAAATGGTTTAAAAGTACATTATATTGCTTACTTGGGTCAAAGAATTTTTTTTTTCCTTTCTCTACATGTCTGGTTTCATTTTCATTTTATAGCCATTGACAATTTGGTCAGTTTAATGGAGCATAAAAATTGAGCTGCTCTGTATAATAGAACATAAACCACCGAATTTCCCCCCTCTGTTTGGTTGTTATGCAAATATGATGTAGGTTAAATTAAAATTGATTTTTTTTCTCTTATAGAAATATCTCCTAAGGGCTGTTATTACACAGTTTATTTATAACATGTCTGCTTTAACATGTCGTACTGAATTTGGAGTTTATTCTTACAACACTGGATGTCAGACTCTGAAGCAGGTCAGTTGCTGAGTTTTACTTTGAAATACCCTGTTGTCTAGAGAACCTGTTAGAGCAGCTGTGCTATTTCAGGCCCGTATTAACTTTAACCCCTGGCTGCTTGGTGTGCCGCTGTTAAAGAGAAAAATGTGCTAAAATGTTTGTTCTGTTTATGAGTGAATCATGTCAGATTGGGTCTGTCTAGAGGCCATGTATTCTTGTTGAACAACTTGAATTTTGTAAGATATTTTAAAAATTAATTGTGGGCCATTTCACACTTATGTATTTGGGTGGGTGGGTTGGGGGACAGATTTCTGGAGCATTCTGTGGGTCTCACAACCATATCCTTTGCTTAGCATAGAATAAATGTTGAGGTACAGCATTGTCTCAATACACTCCAATACTGCACCCTGAATTATAATCGAATGAACAGATGGAGTGATCAATCGCAACAAGTGTTCAGATGTATTATAGAGAGCAAATTAGATTTTTCCTGAAGCTTTGCCACTGCATTGACCAACTTTTCAGTGTTAGATTAGCTATGAAACGACTAACTCGATCTTATTTTTTGTGTGTGTGAAGGCAGGTTATCAAATGTAGAACATATAATGAACCACTTGGACCACACAGCATTTTAGTAAACCAGCACTCTAAATGGATATGTTAAAGTGTGTGTGTGTGTGTGTGTGTGTGTGTGTGTGTGTATATACACATGTACAATATGTATAATTTTTTTCCTTTCTACATACAGTACATACTCTGTCCTTTGTGTTGAAGCAGTCTGTTCCTAAACAGTATCATTTTTTATGCTACTGTGTGCATTGTGTGGGGAAATGAAATATTCTTTTTTTTTTTCTTTTCCATTCAAAGGCTTTTTTTTTTTTTTTAACCCTGCTCACACAAATTTGCTGCCAAATTTTTAAACCATGTAAATAGTGGGACAATCTAAGGCAAACCTGAAAGTGTCAGATGGGCTTGGCAGTGGAGTTGACACAGGATTGCACATCCATGAGGCCCCAGTCCATACCTGCACCTTTGGCCATGCTCCAGTGTGACTCAGCCCTGCCTTCATGTCCTCCAGAATTGAATGGCTTTTTAGGATGGCACAAGAAATTATTTTTTGTACATTTTCAAATCTAAATAACTTACATTATAAACATTACATTTGATCATTTTTCATGGACTGCTGAGTGAAGCGGACTTGTAGTGGCTGTGGTTTCTACACTTTCAGATTTGTCCTCCATGTCACTTTAATGATCTCATGTATTTATATATCTGAAAAAATTATACTTTTAAGAAGTTTGATATATGAAGAAAGTTTATTTATACCCTGTAGAAGTTTGCTGCGAAGGGGGCAGAGGTGAATGTGTGTCCTCTGCAGAAGCGTATATACGTGACTCAGTGGCCACAGTGTGTCGGCTGTGCGGTGGGTGGGTGTCATTGTATAAAAGCCCAGTGATTCTAAAGGGCTTAACGTGTTGCGTTGCACCATGGTTTTCACAATGTGTTTTCACACTGTGTCCAGTCTCGTCCAACATGAACCGTGTTCTGACCCATTTGTCCCCCAGGCATCTGGATGAACGTTAGATATTTGTCTACCGTGTTTGTGCTTTTTTTTTTTTATTATTTTTTTAAATTATTTCTCTGTGAGACTTAGGGAGGAAAAGGATCAGACTGAAGTGTGACTTTTCATACCAACTTTCAGTAAGTTTGATCTTTGCATCTCCCGCTCCTTGAATGTGTTTCCCACCTGGTGTGGCCAGTGTGCACCTGCAGTACTGCTGCTGCTGCTCATTTAAAGTACTTTTTTCAAACGCAGCCTGTTTTTGTTTACGGTTTTATGCAAATTTCTTGAGGATGTTGAAGAGGTTATATGTCACCCCGAAAATATCAAAGATAAACTGTCCATTGGAAAATAAAGATGAAATTATAATGTATAAAACACAGGTGTTTATTTAAAAATTGCAAAAGGTATGGATGGCATTTCATAATTTATTATCCTGTGCTCCTTTGTTCCTCAGTCGAGTTTACCAGTCTGTTTTCTACCTGCTGTACAATACTTTGTGAGCCTGGTAGCTCTGTTGCTCTTGTCATCGTCTTCGGCTGTTAATTGATTTAATAAAGTATGTAAACTTGCACCATGCTGGGTAAAACCCCCGGGGCTCGAGCGCTACAACCTACCGGGCCGCTAGAGGGCGACAGAATGAAGAGGGGAGCGCGTATCCGCGGCACATGACGCAGTATTTGCATAAAATGTAACATCATTCTGTTAACGTCCAAGCATTCAGATTATTTCTGAGCATAACTGATCCCTAAGAATCTTCCAGCTGCTCCCTGAAGCAATTTCTAGAAAGTCTTCACTCCCGCAGTTACTTGTCACACAACCACGTCCGGTTAGAAAACACTTCCGTTTTGTTTTCCTGCCACTTTTAAGGTCTAATTTATGCGTATTAATATTAATTATTATTCCGTGGGTGGAGCTACCCGCGTACTGCGTTTCTCTCCTTTACCCCGGTTTACCACATCGTCAAAATTAGGAACAGA
The DNA here is from genome assembly GCA_018136845.1 of Heterotis niloticus. Classification (NCBI taxonomy): domain Eukaryota; kingdom Metazoa; phylum Chordata; class Actinopteri; order Osteoglossiformes; family Osteoglossidae; genus Heterotis; species Heterotis niloticus. The sequence goes on along the minus strand of CM030901.1, from coordinate 11,791,215 downwards.
ACAAAAAAAAAAAATTAAAGTGTCACTGCCATCCCTCACAAACGAACACAGCGCGGTCAGCACTGCCTGCACGAACCCTTTGAGTTTTTCCGCGTTTATTAATCCATCATCTTATTTGTCCGTTTCTATTTTATTCACCCGTTCACTGCGTCTGCGCTGCCCGTTGTTTACTGGACATCGCGGTCCGCGGCACTGAAGTGAGCCTGGAACCTTCTGGAAGTGAGCGAACATCTTAAGTGTTTCCATTCAGCGAGCTCGGCAACGAACCTGGGAGGACATTCGTGGCTCTTAAATCGGCTGCTTCGGAGGAAATGAACGTCGCGTTTTTAACAGATGGGGGAGCTCGTGCGCAAAGAATAATTGGGTTGGAAACGAACTCCTTGAACTTGGAGGAAATGAAAGAGGAGAGAAGCGTGCAGCATCGCAGCAGACGGTTCACACGCATTGTGAGCGCGTCTCGGCATGCGGGCTCCTGGACGGCGTCCCCTGGGCTGAGTGTCCTCAGGTGCGGCGGTGTCCTTAGCTGGGACAGTCGGAGCGTCACGGGGGGACCGTGAGCAGCGCTCAGTGGCGTCCAGCACATTCACGGGGTCTGTAGGATTCGGCTTTTGGCAAGGAGACCTCCACGCCCGCAGAAACAGCCTCTGCGAGACGGGATTCACCGTCCGGGAGCTCGGCTCAGCTCTCCTGAATGATTCCGAGCTTCTGAAACTCTGATCTTCTCACGTTCTGGTCCTCCGAAGGTCTCTTGGTCCCCAACTCCTATCTTGCGAATCTCGGTCTTCACACGTTTCCATGTTGTGAAACTCTGCGCCTCTGAGTCCGATCTTCTGACGCTCTGGTCCTCAGAAGTGCTCATTCCCCGAATCGCTGGTCCTCAGCACATCCGATCTTCTGAAGCGCTGGGGCCCCGAAGCTCTCCTCCTCCCCGCTCCCCGCTCCACTGAGACGCCGAGACGGATGCGAGAAAGGACCCAAGAAAGCGCCGCAGAGACGGAGAGACCCGCACGGCGGAAGTCGCACTAACGGGCTGCTGCGGGTCGCTGCGGGGTCTTGGGGGGCGGGGCCACTATTGATGCGTGGGCTGGCCGGGGGCTGCAAGGTGCGAGCAGCTGGTTCGACGGACCCCCCGCTGCGCTTACCTGCCTGGCAGTTCGTGGGTGGCGCGCGGTGATGCCGTTTCCCGCAGCAGCGGAGCGATCAGGATGATGAGCGGCGCTCCCACCGTTGTCACCGAGTGGCTCAAGACCCTGCAGCTGTGCCACTACCTGGAGTCCTTCTTGGACAATGGCTACGATGACCTGGAGGTGTGCAAGCAGATTGGGGACCCCGACCTGGACGCCATCGGGGTCTTCAACCCGGACCACAGGAGACGCATACGAGAAGCGGTGGCGCGTCTTAAAGAAGAGGACAAAGGCGCCACCACCGGACTCTACTTCACCTTGGAACCGTTGCCCCCCAGCGACTGTGATATCTACGCCCCCCACGTGGAAAGACACTATGAGAGCAACCTCAGAGGGTCCAAGTCATGGACCCAACCCGACAGTGCTGCCATTGCAAGATGCCAAGGGTTCGTGTCCAGCGACAAGAACGTGAGACATGGAAGTTGTAAAGATCTAGTAGTTTATCCAAAACTGAAGCTCAAGATATTGATAAGGGACAGACTCATTAGGGACGGGATCAACCTTAGCCAAGCGCCTTTCTCCAACAAGGTAAGACTTTGTCCATAAGGCTGTTGAGCCCTGATGGATGAGGTGAGGAGTGTTTATGAAGCAAGAACCAGATTGTAGGCTTCGTACCCGAAGTGGAAACCAAAAACCTGATCTGAGGAAGGCTTATCAACGTGGGGGTCTGAGGAGGAGGAGGGGGCAGATGTGGGTGGGGTGATGATTCATGTGTTGCTGTTTGTGTTACAGCTGAAACTGCTAGTTCATCTGTTGAACTTTGGCTGCTGCTGGGGTTCCTTGTAGAAGTGTCACATCCTTGACAAGTTTGGTGGCTCAAACGGGGAGATAGCTGGCCAGCAGTGTCAGAGAGGCTAAACAGTGTGTGCATAAACACTGGGGGGACATCACACACCCCCTTTCACTTTTGGGTTTTCAAAGCCTGTTGTCTCCACAGTGGGCTTTTGTGCTCATAGATTTTGGGGTTTGGAGCATAAAAAGTTTTTTTTTTTTTTTTTTTTTTTTTTTGGACTGTTGAAAATCTGCTGATCTGCGGGAGTCTCGTGTGTTTCACATTGCTGGATTTTTAAGAGCCACAATTAAAGACAACCGCCTTGTAGACCCGCTAAGCAGTTGCTGTTAACGTGAGGCTCGGTGCTGCGTGACGGCAGCCGAGGACAGTTTGCCCAGTTGTTTCACTTCAGGCCTTTTTCTAGGAAAATTGACCTTCTTTTCTTATTTTCTTTGGATAAATGCACGCAGTTAGGAAACTGGAATGCTTATTGTGTCCTTGTTTGTGACTGGTTTACTGGGTATGAAACCACAATACAAAAATGCTCTGGCTTATGTCTGAATGTTGAAGATAAAAGTTAATGTTTTGATAATATTGGTAAAGGAATCAATTTCACAGCAGTATGTTATTTATTTATTTATTTATTTCAAGTCAAGTCAAAGAGTTTATTTGTCATGTACATGGTTACCGAGTATACCATGTAGTGAAATGTGCCCTGATTCAACAGGAGACTGCGTGTGGTTACATTCCAGAAAAATTTACAACGAGTAAAAACAAACAACCAACGACCAAGAAGACAAGAAACAAACAACAAATAGATAAATAAGTAAATAAATAAATAAAACAAATAAAACCTTAAGGTAGGTATTTATTTATTTATTTATGTATTTATTTATTTATTTGCTTTAAAAGCTATTGAAAGTTGAAAATACTTGCCATTACCCTCTGCAGATGTCCTGCCTTCACGGTCTCTCAGGGGGAAGTCTGCTCTGTCTGGCCTGTACAAACTATAGTGCTGGGAGCACTGAACCTGTACTATGCTGGGAAAGGACACCTGAATGAGTTGCGTGGACCGAGCTCGGCGTCTCCTCCTATCGCTTTCTGCCGGCCTCCTCGTAAATAAGACTTTATTGTTCACGGCCTCCGGTTGCTAATATCATACGAGCCTTTCATTTACATTCCTGGAGGCTGTTTGCTGGGGGATCAAAGTGTGGTGGATAATAAAAGCTGGGAAGAAGCAATCGCCGTCATCCTTGATTCCATTTGGATTTGACCTTCCTCTCAAAGCTGTGTTTGTGCAGCTCTTATGAAGCAGTCTTTAAAAGAGTAGTCTGCTGTGTGGGGGATGGGTTGGGGAGGGGGTCTGGCTCATAAAGGCGGCATAACTGGAATAAAAAAGGTGGCAAACAAGGAGCGTTGTTCCTTAGGGAAGAGAAATGTAATTAGGAGGGAGGTGAAGTCATTCAGCCAGAAGAAAATAGTGAGGCCAGAGAAGGCCCTTTGCCAACAAAAAGACCCTTTTAACCAAAAAAAACTTCTATAAACACACACCTTCTGTCTCTGGAAACAGAAGCCCCCCCCCCCCGTGTGTGGAAATGGGGGCACGGCCCATTTTTGTGTGTTGTTTGACGAAGGCTTCGAGTGTGAGAAGCGGTGTGCAGCCCGGCAGTGCTCGAGTTTGCCGTTTACACAAACACAAAGGCATGGCGCTGCTGGCAGGCACTGCGTGTCTCACACCGGAAAGTCATCGCAATAAACAGCGCGTTTTGCCGGGTCCTCGGCCACAGAATTAGGCAGCGGTGCATTGACAGAATTTCGTCGTCAATGCCGACCAACCGAACGGCTAACTGACCCGGCCCGGTGAGATAAAGAGTTATCGGCTCCTGACAAGCGCATCACAGTATAGGAGCTTATTTAAAAATTGCAGCAGACAATATGTTGGAATTAGAAACGGTTTGATAAAACGGAAGCTGGAGGGAAACTGGGACCGTGGAGGCGTGCAGAGATGGTGTCTGGGGAGATGAGGCTTTCATTCAACCTCAGCCTCGCAAAATATTTTTGGACTTGTGTCAAATTAATTTAAGTAAATAATTAATTTTCTCTTTAACTGACACACAGATACACATTTATCCTTTTTTGTTCTATTTATTAGTTACAGTAGAGCAGCTGTGGGGCGATGCAATGTGCTCATCTGGCTTTCAGGGATAAATGATGGAATTAAGTCCAAAAGTGCACCATGTTTTGTAACTTTTGTCTCAAGTTTAGCTGAAGCAGCTTGTTTGGTGCAGGCACAGCGGAGGGGATTAAGTCCCAACTTTTTAGCATCAGATGTGCAAATGCGTAACACAAATGGCCCAAGTGCGGTGTTCACGGAACTGTAACTAATATGCAGTTTTTACATTCTTACTTCAAAACTTAATGCAGATGAGTTGGGGCTCCGCTTGCTGTTTTCTGTTTAGGAAATGAAAGTACATCCTATTAATAACCGGTCTTTTAATAGAAGTAGATTAGTGCTTAATTGTGTTTTATATTAAGGCATTGATAAAGGAGGTCTGCTGAGTGTGAAATTTACATGTTTTAATGGACGGTTTTGGAACCCAAATATACTCCGATCTACCAGGACCATATGGGTCCTCTCTTTCTTGCTCTCTTCCTCATTCTTCTTCTTCTCTTATAAGAGCATTGAAAATCCACTGTAATAAGGTTAGACAAATGGGAGTGACGTGCAGGGATAATTCATCCTTTGGAGTAAACCTGATGTCCGCCTTTCTATTTGTGTGGAGATTATCAGGCCTTTTATTACTGTCTGGCCTCTTCCTCCTCTAAAAGGGAGAAACCTACTATGGGGGCCTCTTCCAGCTGAAAGGAAGGCAGCTGTTGTTTTCCTCCTTCAGTGTGTGTGTGTTTGAGAGAGAGAGAGAGCGTGTGTTTGCCTGAGAGAGTGAAAGGGATAAAGTAGACTGTTCAAGACTGTTTGCCCCCACTATTTTCCTGTTTCTTGAGGGTTAAGTTGGTGATAATTTCTCCACTTGGACTCCTTTACGTCTGCTACAATGGTCTTGTTTCAGCAGTGCTGATCCTTGCAGGTTGTGTTAATACGATGTTATGAGCCATAAAGCACCTGCTGCTTAGACATGATGGCCTTCATTAATTCTTTTGCTAGATAGCCTCTGTGCTCCCAATTTCCCCAGCATTTGCATATTTGGTTTGGCGCTTTAATGTTGTCAAAGAGGACAAAGAATTGTCCAGAATCACGAATCCGCCCTAATACTGGCTCTGTGCAGTGTTAGCGCTCACTGAGTGGGGCTGTTCTGCGTTGTTGGCAGGCATCTGCAAGTTATGGGCAGAAGGTCAGCTAACAGAAGATAATATGAAAACGCCACGTTTTTGGAAAAGGTTTTTCACCACAAGACTTTGCTTCATGTTTCCACCCCAGCCACCATGGGCAAATGGGAAGAAGCAGCGCACGTTCTCCTGCCACAGGTTGAGCTCAGGCCATCACAGGAAGCCCTGCGCCTGGATCTGCGTTTCCCCAGTCCTCAGCTCAGATGTGCAGTTGATTTTTTTTTTTTTTTTGGCAAAACAATCTTGTTTTGATGCTGCCTACGATAGCCGAGCCTGGACCTGGTCCAGCTGCTGGAGCGGCGTGAGAGTTCACCTGCCCTCTTCTGGAACCATTCCTCCACAGATGTTGGCTCCTGAGGAGTAAACCTCCTCTGCATGCCTGGGATGGATCCAGCACTAAACCAGGCCTGTGGTCCAGCTTTGCCTGCAGGCCGCTGCCTGTCTTTGCAGCCGTGTCCACTTGGCTGCCATGCACAGTATTGAATCTTTGCTGTAAATCATATACAAGTAGCCCTACCTTCCCCGAAGTAAAATAATAAACAGTTTACAGGGGTTTACAGTGTACAGCATAGCTGCATACTTGACTGCTGCGATGGAGGCTGTGATGGAGGTGCTGTATTACTACGCTGGGTTTATGTGTCACAGGGGAAATTTGATCAGGGAATAACTAGAAATTACAGATAAACTGAACGCCCGCGATTAAGCACTGGCTGGATGGTTTTTCACAATGTTGCCATACTGCTTATTATTTCACATTCTGCCTGGAGGAGGCTTCTAATGGCTCGTGAATCAGCAGATCAATATTCCAAAATCCACTGCACATTTGGCTTTCCCACTGCTGCACATGTCTCTAAGCAGCACCTGTATTATTATTATCTGTTATTATGTATTCATTTCTCTTTATGCTGAAAAAGAAGTGAATTTATGCTGGAATCAACTGTATTCTCCCAAGTGACTCCCAGCATTATGTTTGTATACGATAGTTTACCCATTTACACAGCAGGGAATTTTTTTACCGTAAAAAGTCAAGGTACCTTGTACCAAAGTACCTTGATCAACGGCACCGCATGATCCAAACCCAAGACTTTCCTGTTGCGCAGTTCTCAGCACAATGTTTTGTCTTCCTTCTTTGTATCATGGGGGAAATCGTTGTGGCACAAAACAAGACAGATCTTCCTAAATTCCCCAAAGTGGTTCACAGAAACAAGGGAATTTCTAATGAAATTGAACAGCTCATTTGGTTATTCAGTCGCAATTTTTCAAACCCAACAAATCAGAGGCGGCAAGCAGCTCGTGGTAAATAATTTCCAAATAGCCTTTAGAAAGTATTGTGCAAAATTTGCACATCTGTAAATCCGCCAAATGGCACTTTGGTAGCAGACGCTGTTGCTGAGAGTGGTTTGAAAGCCCTCCAGCATGGGCTGTGTGGAAATCCAGAGCTGATTAGGGGGCAAATGGCATCGGCGGAGCGCAGGCCCCCTGCAGACCCCCTGTGGCTGCGTTACCTTTGTTCATTATCGCACTGTCTGCCCAGCAGTGACGCTCCGCCTCACTTGGCCTGTGTCGAGAAATGGAGACCGCTGACGCAGGCCGGAAGGTCACACACGCCATTCCCTGCGAGGCCGATGCTGGGCTGGATGAAGAAGCGATGTATCCCTTGCGCAACTGTCACCTGCAGAAAAAAGGGACTCCCGAGAGACCCCGAAGCCGACAGGTAGTAATTACAGCAAGCGGTTCCTGGCAGGCGACAAACATTACGAAAGTGAGGAGCAGGGGCACGTTTCAGCTTCCATGCTGCCGTACGGTGGGACGATACGGTTTGCTGTAAATGAGCAGCGTCTTGGAGAAACAGCTACAGGCTATGTTTGTTAACGCATCCTTTGATGAGAAAAGGGGCTGCAGGTGACGCTTCAGAGACTTCTGAGATTCATTAAACAACGGCGAGCAGCACTTCCAGGTTAAATTACAATGCTCAGGGTTACGGGCAGAATAGCAATGAGATGCTGTGGGCTGCCTCGGTGCTCTGGCGCGATAATGCGATCGTGTCGGAAACGCGGCTGCGAACGAGTCGAGTGTCGGCTAAAAATATTCGGAAAAGCACCCGAGTGCAGAGCATGCAAACACTGAATGGCCTTTGAAGGGTCACTTAACATCTCCTAATTCCTCGGCTTCTCCCATAAGGTAAATAATTCAGTTAAGCCAATTTCAGTGATTTGCTTATTCAGTTAACGCAGAAATGATGTCTATTTTATTGTGTTACTCGTTCAGTACTTTGGGAGAGGACTTGCTCATTTGTTTTCAGCATTAAACCGGGCAAAGACGTCATTCGTGTCTTCTTGCTCCCAGTAGTGCGTTCGGACAAGATTTGTTTTCATATCCCTGTTGCATTTTTATAAATTAACATACGCACACCCTCCAAATCCGAAAGATTTGAAACACACCATGGAAAGTTACATCATTTTGACAGTTTTATCTAAAATAAATTATAGTATTTGACCAGTTTACGTAGTAGAGTACAGTATATTAACGCAGCAAAGCAGGGTAAGTTCTTTGCTCGAGGATCATGCTGCTTTGGAGGGGAGGTTTGAATGAGCAACCTTCAAAGTGCGAGGCGTTTTCCTTAACCACCGTGCTTTCCCTGGTGCTGACAGGCATGAATGTTTTGTCAGTGTGTCAGGTAGTGACCTGACTTATGATCAAACTGTACATGGTCATCAGACGGGAGCCTCACATCACGTGAACCTCAGCTTGTGGTGCGATGGAAGAAGCCACAGGACAGGAGCAGGACTCTGTGAGGATGCTGTGCTGTACAGTGGTGGCTGTTCATTGGTGCACTTTCTCTCTTCCAGTCAACCGTTTCTGCCGTAAGCCAAGACAGATGTTCACAGTCATACATGGTGTGTGAACTTTATGGAGGTTATATTTATTTGGTGGAAACTGTGAATACCCCCCACACACACACAATCTTGTAGAAATGTTCTCATGTTGGCAGATCGCCCTGTTTGACACATTTGGGAGTTTTGCAACAAAGATTATTTTTTAGCCTGTTTTTTTTCCCCATCTTTTGCTCTAAGCTGTTTTCCTACATCTCTTGGGTCTGTAGAAGTGGCTGAAGCTCAGGCTAAAGAAAGCATATGTAGGGCAGCCTTTTACCCGTGTATATTTTCTTACTTTTCATTTTATGGTGTCTTCTAAGCACTAGAGGATTTAAAATGGTCTAAAATTTGTAATGCATACATACAACTATTAAGTACAGATGTACTTCGACTCGCGATGGTCCAACTTATGATTTTTCAACTTTACGATAGCGATAGCGCTATGCATTCAGTAGATACTGTACTTTGAATTTTTTTCCAAGCAAGGGATACACGGTATGATACTTTCTCATGATGCTGGGCAGCAGCAACGATCCACATTTCCCAGTCTGCCATGCCATGCAGTCACTATTGTACACAACCGATACTCTAGTTTTTTTGGACACCCCCCCCAGTATTTACGTTGTGCTTTGTGCATCCATCATGTCTACGAAACATCCCATCTGTGTCTATGTCTCCTGAAAGCGCTATGAAAGCAGAAAGTCCCTAATGACTTTTACAGTAGGTTAGACTAGGGTAGGCTATGATGTTCGGTAGGTGTTATGGCACGGGCTGGTGGAAGCAATTGTGAGACACCACGGTAATACGTTTAAGTTCCCTTAAACTCTTTACTGAGTGCTGTTTCCCACAGAGTGTTGCCGCTAGCGTTAAACATTAGCGATTGGCAGTAAACAAAAATGGAACACAATTGCCACAATTCAAAATAAACAAAATAAATAAAATACAAGGTCTTAGCAAGACAGTGGTTGCAGGAGCGTTCACAAGAGGCAGCGAAAACTGAGCGCTAACAGGAAGTCTGGATAGAAACTAAATCCCATCCACGATTGGTTCGCACGGAAATCAGTCACCAATCGGTGCTCAGTCTGAAAACAGGGGCGGAGAAACTGCCTACATTCCGTTGCTGAAGCGACCACAGGCGTGACAGTAGGTTGGGTGAATTAAATACATTTTTGATGTACGATATTTTCGACTTATGATGGGTTTATTGTAACGGAACCCCATCGTAAGACAGGGACCTTCTGTATAGACTTTTTGTTTGCCAAAAAGAAAAAAGTATCAAAAAAGGTGTCTTGCTTATTGTAGGTTGAGAAGTTGTTATACATCTTTTACGCACTAAACATTTATTAACAGACTGGACTTTTCTGGATTCTGATGCCTTTAAGATACATAGTGGAACACCTTGACTTTGGACATATAAGCCTGGACTGATCCAGTTCTTCACCTGTCCATCACAGGTACGGCACGGGTACCACATCTAACTGTTGTCCTAAAACTGCAGCTGCCGTTCAAAATGCTACCAACCACTTTTTCGCAGTTCAGTTATTGCAGTTCGGGCCTCGTGAATGATTTCTTACCACCAACTGAGTGCACATTTGACTATGGCTGTAATATTTCCTCTCTGTGCATTTCCAGCATAAAGAGACAGTTAAGACAGGCCTGCTTCCCTGAGAAATAAATTGCCATGTAATTCACTAATCCTAAGGGGCTTTTCTAAAACCCTCACGCGTGACCATGCAGCTAAAACGTAGAACAGTTTTGCACTTTTTCATTGGCTGCAGTTGATGGGGGTGAGGAAAAAGATGATTGTGGTGTAAATATTATTCCAATCACTTCAGTGTCTTCTAAATGGTGTGTGCAGGAGGGTACAAACAGCCCTCACCCCCGTCATGAAGGCAACAAGGTGGATATTTACTGCACACACTGGTAAAATGAAAGCAGAGATGCAAGGGCAGACTGTAGGTACGGGGACCGTGTTCTCACACAATGTGCTCATTAAATTTATTCCCTGTTTCAGCAGCCAGGAGAAAATGACAGGTCCTTCTCCGCTGGAAATGGGACTCATTGTGACAAACAGTGGAGATGTTTCTCTCGGTTTAATGGCTGCACAGTGTCCTGACATGCAGAAACAGTCCAGCATGGAGGGAAATACTGCATTGTACCTGACAGTTGGTCATTGCATCATTGCATAATGAAATGAACTGACCCCCACACACACACACACCTCCGGTTTCGATTTAACTTTTGCCTTTACTGCTACTCTGGGATATGAAAGGTGGTGAGCAGTCATTGCAGATCTGGCAGTGAAAGACTTTTATTAATCATTGCATTAAACTGAAGCAGAAGTTTTAAGCAACACTCCGCCCCAGGGCTGCGTTCATTATGGAACAAGATTTTACGAGCTGTGAGCAATAGCATTTGCCGAAAAGGCCTGCTTTTATTAACTGCTCTTAATGCTGCTATTAACTGAAAATGAAGTGAACTGATTTAAGTGGCATCACAGGCATCGTCTTTTACATCCTAAGTGAATTATGGTGGCTGCAAATATGCCTTGGTCATGCCTACAGATTCAGCAATGCATGTAGTGGAATGAATTTTCTTTGGATGTTTAAAAAATATGCTCTTTTTTTGTCTGATTTGGGAGAAGAAAAACCCTCAGCTACATGTGATCTCAGTGGGTTCATTTTGCATTTCTTTCCATTATCACCTTTTCAACTCTAACACGATTTTACGTGGTGAAAGTTAGGTCAGAGCTTATAATAATCTTATTTCATGTTGCCACTGTTAAACTTCATAGGATTGCGTATCAGAAAACAGAGGTTTAAAAGGCATTTGTATAGGTTATCCTGTAATAAATCATGATTTAATCTGAAACAGAAAAATTGTTAGTATTTTTGTCTTCAGATTCTATATCACTTCCTGTTTCTTTGTTTTCCATGCTTGGTTAAAATATGGGAGAATGCAAGAAAAGAGCTGACAAAATACATTTCACATTCCAATAATTTTACACTAAAAGCCAAGCAGTTTACAACTTAGCACAGGAGACGCAAACATTTCCTCTCGGTCATTGTTCTTCTGCATTATTTGCATATTATGCAGTCTCTCCAGACAACCAGAAGACTTGTAAACGGACGGCAGGTATGCATCAAAATAAGAGGTGTGTTGTAGGCGTGAGAGAAACGTGCTGCAATAGCTGTTCTCTCGCCATCCAGCATCCATCTTCATTGTCGAAGCTGACATCCAGTTTACAAAGTGTCCTTGAGTGTAATAGATTGCTGGACATTTGGAAATACAGGGACAAATGGGTTACCGTGCTCACACTGCCTGTATTGTCCTCCATCAGAGTGGTCCGCTGGAGCCACGGGCAGTCCTGGTCCCATCAACAGGGCCCCTGCAGGCTATTTCATGGGGCAGTGACCCCCATTACTGGTCACGGCACTGGAGAAAACCTCTTGCATGGTCACAACGCTTCCTTCTCTTGTGCTTGGCTGATTTTTGCCATTTGTTGCCTGGTTGGATGCACCCCACAGCTGCAGGGGGCCCAACACGCCACATCACACGTTTGAGGAACAGCAGGATGTCTGACGTGCCTGAGCAGCATTGTGGGGGGTGAGCATTGCTGCATATCAGTGTGTCGAGATAGATGGAGCCTCTGGACCACCCAGGGGTTGTCGAACGACCGCATGATGAAAATGACAGAGGAAGTGTGACCTCGGGGCACTGTTATTGACTCCTGTGTTAATGCGATGCACTGCCCATGCGTCCAGAACAAGTTCTCTGACGTTGCACATCATCTGCCAGGTCCAGACAACAGATTTAGAGCTTTAAGTGTTACATTTACCAGCTTCTCCTTCACCGAGGCTGCGGTCCGTGCCATTTGATGATTTTAATGTCCTCCCTGCCATGCTTCCACACCCTCAGTAAACTAGCAGCTTTGATTTTTAATGTAAGTGAAGGGCACCCACTCTTTCTGGTAGATGAGTTCAGGTGTCATAGATGGTAGAAAAGCAGATGATGGTTGCGCACAGGTGGGAAAAAACAGCATGTCCTGGATGAGCTGAGAAGATGTTGATTTTTGGCATCTTCTTCAATTCTGTGACATCAGAAGTTCAGTCAGTTGCTTCATGCTGCTCTTCCCACAATTCCTTTTTCACCACAGTAGTGTCCTGTCTATGTGGTTGTGATAAGCAGTCCATACAACAGGTATATGTACCCCCCTGTGGGCACAGTGTTGAAGTGTTCAGTCCTGTTACTGACCAACGTCTGGAGATGTCCAGTCCGGACCATTGGAGCAGACAGTTGTCACCTGCCAGGGGTTTCGAGTTCCTGTAAACCGAACTGAAGGACTGAACTGCTGAGCCAGTTGATTCTTAAATCACTGCACATTTCCTTCAGACCAATCACCAAATTTGGCTTTCCTTTCACAGCAAAAACATTGACTTTACAGATTCCTCAAATACCAGCAAACTTACTCAGCAAATGTGAAACAAAATAAACTGCCCTCAACTTTTTGGTCCACTTTGTTCAGTTGCTGTATTGTGGTTTCAGATGCACTTTGTAGAACAAAATATACACAAACCAGAGCAATCGAGTGGAAATGTTAAGATTTTTTTCAAGCCCTGTACAGCAAATTACAAACACAACCACAGAGGAACGCAACATGAAAATGTAAAATGTCTGTCAAACAAAGCAGATAAAATCAAACCGCCAATGGTCACAGGTAGCCTCACTATGAAGCGGCTCCTCTGTACACATCCACAGACACTACAGTACCACCACGCAGCTGGCTTTGGCCCTTTTCCTCCTCGGTTCAGGAAAACAGATTTCCTTTGTGTGACTGACAGGGCTTTCCCTATGGTTCGGTGACAACGTCCTCCCGTGTGCACCTCCGTCCCAACCTGCCCCCGCATATTAATGGACATATCATACTGAGGAATACTCAGGTAGTCATGGTAAGTATGTTCACAGAAAATGCCTATGGTGTGCAAGCAAAGAAGACACAACAGACTTCTTACCTGCAGGCAGAATAACAGCATGATCACCATGTATAGAATGCCCAGGAGGGGTGGGCTTCCACTGGCACACGGAAAGCCAGAGGTTTATTTTTCTCCTATTCTCTAGTAGAAAGGAGTTTTTTGTTTTCCTCTCTTGCATGGCCAGATACCAACTGTACATGTATACTACCCTTGTCATGTCTTTTCAGCACTCTGTGTCACTGCAGTGAGAAGAGCGCTATATAAAAATAGAATTGAACTGAATTGAATCACCATGGTGACAGAGAGGGGATGATGGGAATCTGAGTCCTTTAAATACCACCCATAGAAATCCATTTGGAGGTGGGGGGGGTGTCTCATATTGTAGTTGTTATTGCAGTATCTGTAGCACTCACTTTCTGTTTGTTCTGTATATGCAGCTTTGGTTGTAAAACAACAGGCTTGGAATTTGACACACAGGTACTTCTCACTGTAAGTGAGGTTTTTGCACACTTAAGTTCATTAAAATTAAAATTCCCCAAAAGGCTACTTCCTAATTTGAAAATGTAAAATTTATTCTTTGAAAAGGTGCAGAGAAGCAGGAGGGGTGACATCACACGCAGTGCATTCTCACTGCACAGCACACAGTTACACATATAGGAGCATGGCCAGCTCACAGGCCCTACACACACACAGACATGCTTTCTCGCTCATTAAAATCACATATTTGCTATTACTGTCTGCACGTAAATCCATATATGTGCTACACACATACACACACGAGCATGGCTGCCACATGCTGTACACGCAAATGTATTAAGTTAAAAAAAAAGTTGAACGGTAGTAATGTTTGGTGATATATGATTTATTATTAGTGTCTCTGGAAGGTCCTGGAAATAAATTACAGTGGATCCATACTTGTGTGCGTTTCTCTGATCACGTGGAGTCTTGCTGTTCAGAGCTGTGATGCATACAGGAGCCTCAGTACACACTGAGGTCGAGAGGTCCAGCCGAACCCATATGAAAGCATCAGATTATAAACCATTATCTAATGAGATGGACAGGGACAAGGGGTCAGGGTCAGGGTCAGGCTACTTTTGGATTACCTGCACGTCGAGCATAGCATAGCTCGAATCAAACCATAATGGACGGATGGGTACAAAAGTGGAAGGGACTTTGTGCAATTCTGTGCATATCCTTCAATTTGTCCTAAAAGAAATCAGTTACTCCATATAGGCTGAAAAACAAGGTTTCATCAAAGACGTGATTTTCTCATCAAATTTTCAGATGCCAAACTCTGCAATTTTGTCTCACAGTAAGAGTACGGTTGAGTAAACCTGGAAAAAGGGTGTTGGGAAAATGATATGCAAAGCAACAGATTTCCTTCTCCTCATTAGAAATTACAAATATAGGCAATTTAAAAATTTATCATTTCGCACGTTTCCGTTCAGGGGCAGACACATGCATGTGTTTATAACAAGGTACTAAAAAGGTGTGTTTGTGTCCCTGGAAATGTTTCTGTTTCTCACAGGAGGTGGAAGGAGGGCCTGATTTTACGCTCCAGCTGTCAGGAGCTCTTCAGCGTAGCTTTAGGTCCTGAACGGTCGTCCCTGTAGCCTCCCAGCTCCCCAGCGGGAGCCACTGGAGCGCAGAGCGACCGCTCTGGCAAGGAGAGGTGTGAAAGCATTAATAAAAGGCGGCACAGAGCACCTGCGGACACACACTTGCAGCTCATACAGAACCTGTTAATCCGCTACTTCTAACGTCGGCTTTAGTGTTGCTCTGCAATGCAAAGCCAAACAGAAGTTCATTTCAGTGTCAGCTTTGGTCCAGTTCTTCAGCTCTCAGGGACTTCTTGATCTATTTGAAGTATTGACATTTCAAATTTACTCATTATTTAATTGGCAGATTCATATTTTTTATGAATTCGCCTGAAATATGTATTGGACTTTAAACGTCATGAAAAATTCCTTTTCTGTGCGTTTTATGTCCTCTGGAGTTTTTTAAAAATTTAACCAAAAGGGGAGGCCAAATGTTCTGTGCCTAATCATATACAGTATTTAAGTCATTTTAACTTCTTTTAAAGTTCTGTTTTCAGGCAATGATACATCCCAGGTGCATTACCATGTACACCAATGGATCACAACATTAAAACCACCTGCTAATAATGTGCCAAAACACCTCTGACCCATCAATACAAGGACTCCACAAGACCTCTAAAGGTGTCCTGTGTTAGCTGGCACCAAGACGTTAGCAGCAGATCATTTAAGTCCTATAAGCCATGAGGTGGGGCCTCCATGAATTGGGCTTGTTTCTCCAGCACATTCCACAGAGGCTCAATTGGATGGAGATCTGGGGAATTTGGAGGCTGAGACAATACCTTGAACTCTTCATCGTGTTCCTCAAACCATTCCGGAACAATTTTTGCAGTGTGGCAGGAAATACCGTTGCCATAAAGGGGTGTAGGTGGTTTTCAACAATATTTAGGTAGGTGGTACATGTGTCAAAGTAACATCCATATGAATGCCAAGATCCAAGGTTTCCCAGCAGAATGTTGCCCAGAGCATCACATTGCCTCTGCTGACATGCCTTCTTCATCTTCTTTGCACCCGGCCATCCACATAATCTAAAAGGAAACGTGATTCGTCAGACCAGGCCACCTTCTTCCATTGTCCAGTTCTGACGCTCATGTGCTCATTGTAGATGGTGGACAGTTTCTATTGTGGCCAGCGTTACAGTTTTCAGCAATTTGTGCTACAGTAGAGCTCTTCTGTGGGATCGGACCAGACGGGCATCAGTGAGTCCTGGGCACCCATGACCCTGTCACCAGTTCACTGGTTGTATTTCCTTGGACCACTTTTGGTACTGTAGGTACTGACTACTGCATACTGGGAACCCCCACCCCAAAAGACATGGAGTTTTGGAGATGCTCTGACCTGGTCATCTGGGCCCTTGTCAAAGTGTCTCAGAGCCTTGAGCTTGCTATTTTTCCTGCTTTCAGTACATCAACCTCAACAACTGACTGTTCACTTGCTGCCTAATATACCCCCCCCCCCCCACACACACACACACACACCCCTTGACAGGTGCCATTGTAACCAGATTATCAGTATTATTCACTTCACCTGTCAGTGGTTTTAATGTTGTGGCTCACTGATGTAAATTACCATATGCTTCAGTGGTAAAAGAGTTGCATTTCACATCACATTGTGGAATCAAACATCTGCCTTTTCAGAGTCAGATGAAACCGCTTCTGTAAATCCCCAAATAAGGAAATAGTTTAGGTGCACACTTTTGTGTCTACGGTAAAGTGGTGAAGGCTGATGCAGGCAGGGAAATCCTCAGTTGGTACCCAGCTGTTAGTTGGATAATGATGGTGTAATGGACAACTTGGAGATCCTTTCACAGGGAAGCCACGCCATTTTAATTAGAGCAAACAAACCTGGGAAGGATTAGACAACTGCTGTCTGGTGGAATCAGTTAGCTGGTTAACACAGAGCTGCCTGTCATCTGCTTTTGGGATTCATAAGCCCCATTGTACTGTAAATTTTTGTAATTTTTCCACTCAATTCTATATTTTATACAATGGTTTCTTGTGATGCGAACAGCTGAGTTTTACATTTTCAATGGTACATTTTCCTGTTTGTTTTAAGTTACATCTTTCCTTGCTTATCTAGGGTTAGGGTGAACCCTAAAGTTACCTTAGTTGACATGACTTCCACATTGTTTACAGTTTGTCTCTGGTGCTGCTGAGTGGCAGGGAACAATGAGGAGCTGCACAGCACATTTAAGGAATGAATCAGCCAACAACTGGGCCTTTGTGGAGGCCCTGGGTTTTTATTTCTGTTCATTTTATGTTAGGTTATAGTTTTACATTATTTCATTTGAAATGAGCAAAAAAGCTAAATAAAAATTTAAATTGATTACAGCTATAGCCAAGAATTTTATAGAACCTAACCCATGAATAGATCGAGGGATGTCTGAATTATTAAGACAGTGCCTCAACAAGAAACTAAGAAATTGGAAATAAGTCAAATTATGACTTCAGTACCAGTTATGTTGGGGAATCAGTGTTTTCCAGAATGTACGGTTTCAAGTCATTTAATTTAATTTAATTTAATGCCACCAAACGGCAGCAGCATCCCCATGCGCTGCGTCCGAGTTGCTTTTAGAGAAGCAGTTTTCTATGAAGAAGGTCTGAGAGAAATTCAAACTGACCGAAGTCACTGTCGGTCCTGGGACGATAATTGCCGGAGGTAATTGGATTAAATCTCTGGCTGCAGCTTGATGTCTGCCGCCATTGACAGACTTGTTAGGACTAAAATAAAGGACTGGGACTGATACAGCAGGCAGAGTACCGTGAAGGCATCTCTTTTAACCGTACTCTCCTTGCTAGATGCTCAGAAGTGATTTAGACCACTATCCTGTTTTAATGAACAAAATCTGCCCTTTTGGTCATTGCTCTCTTCGATAAACTAATGGAGGCAAATCGTTGTAAGGATTTGCACAATTTGGTGCTAAATCTTGACACAGAATATGAAACGTGGTGACAAGGTTTTCACATAGCTCTGACTTCCAGGAAGCCGAACTTGTTTTTTAGTCACATTTGCAAAATAGTCTCATTTAATACAGATATATGATATGCATATAAAACAGGTGAATTTGAGCACGAAAATAAATTCTCTGCATCATTTCATAAGCCAGGGCGTTAATAGAGAACTGATGTCAGTTTATCAGGGTGAAGCGCTCTCATTTATTCGACATGACCCTCGAGCGCTTGTTTGGTTAAAGTCAGCTGAGACAACACTGGTTCACAGCGCTACAGTTCCTGTGAGTTGCCCTCTGCTGCGGTTCACACGTGCGCTCGCTCAGGTCAAACCTTGACCCTTATTGGTATGGAGGGCCAAAGCCCATTCATCACCAAGACAAGAATTAATTAGCAAAGCTCTCCTCCTGCGACGGTTTCTGGATTTACATACAAAAAAGGATCCGGTTGTCCTGTTTCGTTCCTTTCTAGGCTGATTTATTGCTTTCAAGCTTTCACTTAAATGCAGGCAACTCCTGAGTTGATCTTGGAAGGCCTTGAGCGTAAGTTAGGATGCATAACTGAACTGCGCAGCCTTCAGCGTGCAAGGTGCTGTGGCCTCTGTGTGACACAAAACCCTGTGAGCCAGACCTGCCATCTGGTGCACCGCTTCGTCCAAAGGGAACGTTTACAAACTGCGATCCAGGGGCAGACTGCAGCTCCCACCTTCTGGGCCACATCTTTCATTTGATACTGAGGGTTAAGAGGTTTAGAAGGTTTATGCTTGGTGGACCATCAGAACAGCCACCAGTAAAATCTTCGAGTCTACTTGCTGGAAGCTAGTTTGTTCCTCCCAAAGCATTTGGGCAGCACGTTTGCTCACCAAATGAGGAGCCGTGTTTGTCCCGCTCTTCTGCTGCACTTCCCAGAGTTGTAGAACATTTGTGGACTGCTTTGCTTTCGCTCTCTTGTCCTGTTCGTCCCAAATGAGCAAAAGCATTCAAACTCCATGAAGGTTTCAACAATGCCTGTGTTACAAATGATACTTATGTGCATTTTCCAATTGATATTTTTGTTGGGAACTCGTGTGCTCTAACATTAAATTGTCAAGAGGAAATGGAAAAAACTTCAGAACGGTGGGCAAGGTGGTGCATGTTTACCCAAAAAAAAAAACATGCTGTAGCTGCAGCGAAAGGTGGTCTATCAGATGTGTGGGGTTTGAACATTTATGCAAGCGGTGTACTTCAGTTTTTCATTTTCTTTAAAATGTCTGTAAACAAATATCTTTGCAACAAACAAGGTCTGCAAGTGGGGGGGGAACAACATCCAATAAACAATAAACTAACAATTTCTTTAATATGCACCAAAAAAAAGTAGGAGGGGAGGAGAGGAGAGAGATGGGGGAGAGAGGAGATGGCTGCGGTCGTCTCATGTGCCTCAACCTGACCTTCCCCATTCCTGCACCAGCATCCCTTCCAGTCACAACTCACTTTATGCACACAAACATAGTGATAACATTGTGTGAATAAACATAGCATCAATTTCACAAAATGGAATTTTGCCTTTTGTCCTGTTCACCCAAGGTGTTAAGAGCCTACTTTGGCTCTCCTTAGAAAAATATGTTAAAATGTCATTTGTATTCCAGGCAATGTTGATAACTTTCAAGGGGCTTGAATACTTTTGCAAGGCACTGTCTCCTGAGAACTTTAGACTGCACTTTACTTCCACAATTTGACTCGGATGCACAATGAAAAAAATAGTTACAAGAAGTCTGGTCTGTATGAAAATGAAGGCTGGTGGTCTATGCAGTGCTAAAAATGCATGCAAGTTGCAGAAGTTAGAGATTATTGTTCTCCTTAATAGGCCCAATCTCTCCTTCCTCGAGCAATGAGAACCAACAATATGGGCTGAGTTCAAGTCTGCCCGAGTTACTCGCAGCGTCATTGCTGCTGCGCCTGAGGGCGTGCGGTGCTGATTCACTCTGAAAATGAAGAAACCAGATTAAAACAGTGCCATTCTCGAGTGCAAGGTTTGCTTTCCAGGAGAGACTTTCAGCTCTGCTCATGAAATGAACCCTGGAGACCTGGGAGCTGATCCAGCAGGAGCCCACGGGTGTTTATATCCGCTTTTTTCACTGTTGATGCTAAAGTGGGTTCTGTTCGCCAGGCCTGCATACAGTAACAGCTGGCCAGGAGCTAAATATGTGTCATGTGCACTTTGGTTTAAATCCCTGCTAATGCCTACTCCCTTCATTTTGACTTAAAGCTCAGATCCATTATTTCGGAAGTCGGCCGTCAGCCTGAACTGTTTTGTGTCAATATGCCCTTTCATTAATGCATTACGCCGAAGGTGTGAGCTCCAAACAGGCCTGTCAGATTCGGGTCCTTGGAAACCAGCTGTCTGCCGTTGTTCATCCTACACAATTTCTCTGCCTTAATTGGTCAAATTTTTACTTATACATGAAGAAGGGAGACAGATTGAGCTCCTGGGAGGCCCTGTGTCTGCAGCCTTCATCGCAGCCTATTCGCCAGCATATTGGCTGTAATTGCACAGGTGGGGCTGGAACAGGACGGCGTCCCCTGTATTTTCTTCCACTCTTTGCGGTCCCAGCTTGCCTTAGCAGCATTTGTATTTGTTTAAGTACTATGCTTCTGTTATGCTTCATTTCATTCAGACGATGACCTTGCCACCATTTAATTGCCTTAAATTCTACATTCCTGAGCCTGAGTATTTATATCTGATGAAATATATTGATATCTGTGAAAGATTGGTTGTCTTTAAAAAGTGTTACGTGTGAGATTATTTTGCAAGACATTCTCTTATCCTGGTAATACTCTTTTTAGGGAAGATTTTTAGCATCACTTGGAACAAAAAAAGTGTAATTTGTATCGCTAACTTTTAGTAGACTGTTACACTTCTATTATATTATATTATATTATATTGTTAGACTTATAATAACAGCTTGTCATTTAATGAGGTATTTATTTATTTACTTTTATTCCTTTTGCTATCACTATTGTACTTATTTCTCTAATTTATGTGTCTCACAAATGTGCGTTGCTTCACCAACAGTTGCTGTTTCTCTCTCCTTGTAAATGTGCTCAAGTACATTCTATTGTGTTGCACAGAGGATCCAACTTCATGCTACACTGAAAAGTTACACTGACAAAAATGAGGAAAATGTCTGTATGTGGGAAACAAAATATTTTTTTTATTCCAAACTCAATGATTGAATAAATGAGCTCACACAGAGATGGACAGCTTGTGCAGATAATGGGAACACGTGCAGACCAGGGTCAGAGGGAACGGTCCCTCACTGGAACAGCAGGCAATTCGACCAGTCATCCAACAATCCTGCTGTCCTGCATCGTCCTCTTTGCTCTGCTGACGTCAGGAAGGGTTTATGTCAGGAAATCTCCCGGGTTCATTTTACCCCGGTGACTGACCACAGACCGTATTTGTACTGACAGATGGCTTTCCTGCTATCAAAGGACTCACAATCACGGCAATCCCCCGTCAGTGTGCTGCCCAGGGGTTTGCAGCCATTGGACAGACACACAATAGCATGCGAAAGAAGCAGGAAGGCAACTGTGCACCACTGCACCCTGCCTGTATCTGTTGTCATGCCGCAAATGTTCACTTGTACATCCTGGGATATCAGGTGGCAACAGGATGGAGAGGCAGCCATTAGAGGCTTTTTTATGAAATTCGGGAATTTCGAGCACCGGCTTTTCAACAAGATCCACCTCAGCTGAGCAAGCTGCTGCAAGTGCACACCATAATGTAAACAGCGCATTGTTGTGCGGCCCCCGTCTCTGGAAACGGCTGCTCTTTCAAATGTGCACGGCCTCTCAGGCAAAACATTTATTACTCGGGAGAGTAATTGCTAGAAACCCTCGTCGGAAGGGCCAGGATGAGGAATGGTAATTGCCGATCCGGGTGGACGCTCTAATCCCCCTCCATCCCTTTCATTGCCTGCTGTTGTTTGTCTTATTTCCTGCTTGGCATTATCATGCAGAAAGCGACCCTAGACTCTGGGTTACGGTGTAGCTCTCCTGCACCAAATGGTCACCTTTTCCTTGGTGTTCAACACAGCAGGTGGAACAGCAGTGCGAAGACTGTGAAACTGATGCAGGCTGGACTGGGCTGCTACCCGCTTGCCGCCCATAAATTACATTATGACCGCTTAAATTTTCATAAGAGGCAAAGGTCTCGTGACCTCAGGTGATACCTGCCTCTGAGTCCTGGTAGAAATAGATATTTTCACATATTCTGAAAAATGACCAATTACAACCCGTGTGCCCCTCTATGACCACTACAGCCATGCTGATATCTAAGGGGAACAGGAGACGGGCCGAAGAGGAACACGACTCGGACCTCTGGTTCTCCCCGTGTTTGCCTGGGTTTCCTCCCACAGTCCAAAGACACATTTTTCAAGTTAAATGGGCACGTTAAATTGCCTCCAGAGTGTGTATGTGTGTGTGTAAATGAGTGGAAACCTGTGTGACTGGCATCCCACCCGTGGCGTTCTGCAGCCTCCCAGCGCACTGGGACCCCAGACTGGAGGAACAGTTTTAGAAATAAAATCCTAGACATTCTAAAAATCTTTGTTAATGTGTTGAGAATAATAGTAGATGTTTGAAAGTTTTGTGGAGACAAAAGCCATATTTATGCTCATGTGTCAGCAGGCCAGATCCAGAGACATTTACTATGGACAGATGTTTCCTGCAGGAGCTGCTCCAGCCGCCTTGTGGACCGCAAAGTAAAAGTTTCTGTTCCACAAGTTTCATATTTATGTGCATCACAAAATAGAGATCGCGTGAAGGTAATCGCCCCAAGATCGACGTAGTTTCATTCTCTACGGTTTTACTTTAGATTCCAAATGTCCCGAGGTGGTGCTGAGCAAAAACGCAGAAAGTAGAACCGTTTTCTCCCTGCATTTCTTTCTCTTATGAGTTCTGTTTAGAGTGTGTTTTTGAAAGCTCCTTTTAATGTTTAAGCTGATGTGGTTTGACCTACAGCACAGTCAAAATCCTCTTAGCAGTTTCTTCTACGTAGAGCAAAGCTTTTACCTTTAGACTAACCTAATTGATTCAAGGCCTCAAGGTTATTTCTCAACAATAGGACTTTTTGTCCTTAATGATCTTGAGGTGGCCTTTGTTGAGCTCCTTGGAGGGATGTAGGAGCAGATTAATTTGTGTTACACACGTGGGGTTTAACTCCCCCATCACACCCACCACCCTACCACCACCATGTTCCACAGAGCCAGTAATAAGCGTTTAATGTCATTGTCTTTCTCTAGAGAATTCCACGCCAGCGACGACCTCCATGGCTGCCGTCGTGAACGTGATCGGCTTCTTATTGTGTTGCGCTGGACCCACTTCATAGTGCTGATGACAGGTTTTGTGTCCTTTCGGTTATAACTTCCGAACCTTCCCGATTGTTGTTTCTACCAACTGCAATGAATTCCTCTTTGTTTCATTTTCTCCGTTTTATTTTGAACACCCTGTTCTTGGACAGCGACCTGCGTTTATGTGTCTCTGGTAGCTTTTCAGCAAGTTGTTTAGATCCTGGAAAATGTGCCCAAGCTTTCTAAAATGTGCTTAATTCTTCCTTCACCCTGGCTGCTCCTGCGAAGCAGTACAGCTTTTTCTGCAAACTCAAACTTGGTGTGAGAAAAGGTCCATTTACACCCTGGGCATCAGCAAATGCATCATCATGTGACAAAGGGGTGTGATGGAGGCACTCTGGATGAAAGAAGCAGTTGTTCGGGGAGGGTGATGCTTCTCTGATCTGACCTGAAGGGGATGCACTTCTGTCCCACAATCCAGGTTTCAAAGGGCTCCCAAAATCCTGAAGGATTCATTTCATAATTGTGTTTCCCAGTGGTCTTTTTGGAAGTGTGAACCATCCTGACACTCCCACTGCTCACCTTCAGCATGCAGGTAGGGGAAAATTTCTTGGTACTGCCAGTAATGGTGGACGGTTCTTGGGGAAACAGCATCGCCCAATTTTATGTTGTGATGCTGTGAGGCACCAATAAATTATCTGTCAACACGGCGTCTGATAAAACCAGCTGTTTGGTTTTTGAAATTTTGTATTAACTTTCCAAAGAGATGTTTTGCTTTTTTCCTGTAATAGGACCTCGTGGTGCTGGATTGTTAAACGTGCTTTTATGAACGGTGGTGCAGTGTAAAATGCTATGTGGCAATTTTCCACCAGATTTTGGGAATTTGCATGCAGAAACCAGGGGCACCACAGTAGCTGAGCGAGGAGTTTTGCTACTTCACAGCACATAGGAGGGTTCCATGTGAGTTCCTTATTTCTCTCTTCTTTATAAATGTGGCTCGGTTTTTGTGGGTCCTGCATGTTCCCCCTGTGTCTGGGTGCTCTGCTTTCTTTTCACAGTCCAACAACGTGTGTTTCAGGTTCATTGGTCACTCTAAATTGTCATGTGTATGATGGGCCAGGACTAAACAATGGAGGCAAACTCTATTCACAAGGTGCTGAGCTGAGGAAGCAGTTTGGCTGTGTATTGCCTTTACTGAGATTGCCTTCAAGTTTTGGAGTGCCTGATTTCTAAATGAACCATTTGTTGTTTTAGTTGCGTTGCGGTGTTCTTGTGGAGTTTGTTGCTTTTTATTCAAAAGTCTCATTTTGGCTATCACAGTTGCTTTTGCTTCATAGTCTGGCCTCCTTCAGACCTTATCTGTAAATATGTAGCAGAGAGGCATGGATAATCCAAGAGGATTTGTAATTTTGGAAATGTATGTGGTTACAGGAAGGTAGAAGAGAAAAGATGTTTGAGATAAAGATTGCATATTTTTTCTCTTTTTGTACCTCTTGATAGCAAAAAGTACCCCACAAAGCTGTGTGGGATCTGCAGATTTTAAATCTGGAGATGTTAAACAGGGTTAACCTTGCGCAACCATTTACGCTTTGAAGGCAGTGTTGGAAAACTCCTGTTTTTCTTTTTCTGTGATGTCTAACAAGAGCACAGGTCAACCAAAACGTTGGTCTGGCACACAGCAGATGAGCTTTTTTTCTATAGCTTGAAATGTCAGTCAGTCACTTTCAATCACATCGCACTGTTCCAGGAGAAACCTTTTCCTTTTTAAACAAATTCATCCATTCATACTAAATGGCCAAAAGTTTGTGGACCCCCCCTTCTAATGACTGAGCCAAGCTGTTTGACCTGCACCCACACAGCATACAAACCCAATTCTCAACAACTGTGTGGTTCCAGCTTTGTGGTCACATTTTGAGGAAAAAGCTGCTTTCCTGCTCCTGCATTACTGTGCCCCCCTTTGCACAAAGCAAGCTCCATCAACACATGGTTTGCCCAAGTTGGTGTGGAAGAACTTGAATGACTGCACAAAGCCCTGACCTCAACCCTAGCGAACACCTTTGAGATGAACTGGAATGCTGACCGCAAGCCGGGACTTGTTGCCCGACATCGACGCCCGACCTCACTGATGCTCTTGTGGCTAAATGGGCACAAATTCCCAAAATCTGGTGGAAAGTCTTCCCAAAAGAGCAGAGGCTCTTATAGCAGCAAACCATATTAATGCCCATGAGTTTAGGACTGGGATATTCAACACGCACAAATGGGGGTGATGCTCAGATGTCCATATACTTTTGGCCAGATAATGTATGTATGTTTAAATATTTGTTGGAATGCACACCTTTTGTTCTGTGTCTTCTGTTTAAGATAGTGTACATGTGAAGTTCTCTAAAATTCCACTAAAGTCCAAACTTTTCATCTTAGGATTAGTTTACGTTATACACATTCATGTATCACAGTTAAATGCAGACTTGAAGCTCAGTTTTACAGTTTAGTGCTCCTACAAAACTTCCCAAGTTTTATGAGATTCATACACTTTTCATAATTAAAAACCAGACACGGGGAGCAGCTTCTGCTAAGGCAGTTCTGCGGCAGATGCGAGATCTTTTGACATGAACCAGTTCTGTATGTAAATCTCTACCAATTGCCCACATATCGAGGTCCCCTGTGAGCTCCTTATGTCTTAAATCCCAGTAAACGGTGGCCTGGAGGGACGCCGTAATGGAGGCGCAGGGGGAAGGAGGCCGGCAGTAATTGGTGATGAATGGAACTTGATCGGCGAACGAAAATCCGCCAGACCCAGGGGGTTCTCCCGCGTCGGCTCCTATCAGAGCGTAATTAGTGCATCGCCTCCGGCGGGTTATTGATCGACTGCTCTGAGATCAGTGCCTCAGCACAGGCACTTTCCCGTGGCACTGAAGTGTCAGGCGGGGTTGCTTGCGTTTGGTTGGGCTTTGTCAGGAGAAACAGTTTTTTCCCTTTATTTTCTGTGAACTGTTTAAAATAAGAACATATCACATGATTGTTGCTGCGCTGTTTCATTGAAATCCAAGCCCTGCGTTACAGAAGAACGCTGAAAGCGCACACTGTAATATACCCGATCAATACTTTTTTAACAGGGTTAACAGGTGCTTGGCTCTAGAATAATTTGTCATGATTTAAAGTCATTGCATCATTTACAGGTAAGCAAATATACAGCAAAATTGCGAGCGGCGGCATAAAGTATCCATCATTTTTCATGCACCGTTAGTGAGTTTCTTCGAGGTGCTCTGGTTTACTTCCGCAGTCCAGAGGTGGGTTCCAGGTAGATTGGTGACTCTACCTTTGGCGGCAATGTGTGTGTGTGTGTGTGTGTGTGTGGTGATCATGTCGTCAGTGCTTGTCTTCCTAAGATGTGTATAAGAGACAGGAGAGAGAGAGAGAGAGAGAGAGAGAGAGAGAGAGAGAGAGAGAGAGAGAGAGATTACTCTGTGATGAACTGGCATCCCTTTCAGTGTGTTAGGTTTTAGGGACTGGGCCCCCGGACCTCCAGGACTCTGAATTGGACATGCAGTTCAGACAATAAATAAAAAATGAATGTTGCCGCTTTCAGTTTCTCCATTCTGTAGTGAAATACATCTCAACACCTTTCGCAAAATTGAGTTCACTGTATAAAACGAAGCTGTGCAGCGATAATGTATCTTATTTCTCATCACTTGCAATGGTTTGTTTTAAAGCTTCTGCTTTTTAAGCACTCTGTCTGTAGAAGGAATTTTACTACTAAGCACCCAGACAGTGACAGCAGACCATGGCACCCCGCCTTATTGATGTCCTCTCCTCCCAGCCCTCCTTGTCATGGCAGCCTGATGAACGATGGTGCTGCCTGCACCATCCAGGTGCTAATGGATTAACCAGGTCAGGACACAAAATCAAAAGACCACATGCATTAACTTTCAATTTTGCCTGTTTAAATCACACCGAAGCGACAGATAACATCTCACCGGCTGCACGAGCTCTCTTTCTGAACCGTAATTTTTGAGATCCTTCATTACAGGGGTTTGGCTGCATGTCATGCGGTAAGTTTGCTTGAGGCTCCTGAGAATGTGCTGCAGTGTCTGTCATGCTGTAGATTTATTAATTCACATGAATTGGTTTTTATATACTCAGCAGCGGTAAACATTGTGACATGACAAAGGTTATAAATGCAAAATGCGATCATTACCTTTGCGCTACAGAGACGCAAAGGGAGTCAGCGAATATCGGAGCAGACGTTTCCCCCTGACTTGTCAAAATGAGTAATTACAGTACAGCCAGTCAGTGCTTTATTGATGAAGGACATTATGTGATAATCGTGGAAAAAAAGAGCATCCCTCAGTGTGCGCCTGCTCTTTTAGCAGAACTACATACAAACACAGCCATTTTATCAGTGTTTATTACTTCTGTGATGGCTGAAGGGAAATAATGAAATATAGCCTTTATTACTGGTGCAAATGTGAGTACAGGTGAATATTTGTCTATGAGGGGCACTGATTCAGGAGAGGGCAGAAGAGAGAAAACCCTGTGATTAATTCGTCCTCGGTTGTGGGCTATGAGTTGCCTTTCCGCAGTCATAGCGGCCTCCTAACTTCCCTCCCTGCGAAAATGAATAACAGAAGAAACACAAAGTGTGGAGCCCTGCAGGTCTGCTGGTCACAGCATCTGTTGAAATCCTCAGGTTAAAGCAACCAATACTCCCAAGGCCCGACTGTGCTTAACCCGACAAATGCATGAGGCTGGAGGGGGAAGGTTGGAGCTGCGCCTTTACCGTTCTGTACAGTAGGGCAGGTGTCCATCCTGAGCAGTTAAAAGCCTGAACACCATGACTACCTCAAAGGCGAGCTGAAGAATTGAGTCATCGTGAATTATATTTTGACTTTACATTTCTTTAGTATCGTTTGTATGTCTGTCCTGTTTGGTACTGCATTTTGTATAAGGTTATGGGCTCCTTTCTCATGCTTCAGAATGATTTGAGTACACCTATTAGTTACTGTTGTTCTATATTGGCACAAGAATTGCAATATGATGTTCCGACTCTGAAGACCTGGATTAGTTTTTCACTCCACTTCCAGAATTTTGTCATTATTATGGAATATCAGGCTGGATTTCGCTACTCTTCCTGGATGTAACAAGCAATACAGACATTTTTCAGGCATATTCGCATTTCAGTTTTGCCAAAAAGAACTTTCGCTCTCTTTCAGTGAGGACATACAGTAGCTTTTCTGTAGGGGTCGCTGGTTTTGGCAATGCATTGTGGGAAGCCATTAGCTCGCTGACACGCAGACCCAGTCATAGGCAAATCGGGGGCTCTGCTGCCTGGAACAGAGACAGACGTGCGGGTGGGACCCTGACTGTGAGCTGGACCCTGTTGTTGGGAGTCATGCGCTTTTCTCTGACAGCTGCTGTTGCCTCCGCTGCCCCAGGTGCACCTTCATGCCAGTGGGTTGGAGGTGACACACCCTGCAGCTCACCCTGTACCCCCCACAGCACTGCCCCTAATTTATTCCACAAGTCCATATGGCACTGCTGACCTCAGTGGTGACACTGGGCATGACTGACCTGCTGGAGATGTTAACAGCCCACACACACACACACACACACACACACACACACACACACACACACACACACACACACACAGAGCATTCCTTTTTATTTTTAATAATTTTGTCAGAATAATCCCTTAGTGTGATCATGTGAAATACTCATATTTACAGCTGTAATGAATAACAGTGAAGCTGCATTAAGGGAGATGTAAGTGGTATCTTGGTGTCTTCCGCAGTCATGGAAATGTACGTATGTCACTGTGTGAGATATGTGGTGGGTGTATTTGTTTATTTGTTCGTTTGTTCTCTGTGCGCCTGAGTTCCCAGCGATGGAAGAAAATGCTTTTTTGTTGTCTCCAAAGTACAGTACTACTTGAAAGTCTGAGCACTGTGGACACTGCCTGTGTGGATGAAGGGGAAAGAAGTGCGAAATGTTCTGCGTTAGTAGGGATTGTCGCAGAAGAGCTGAGAAGACGTTTCCTCATCGCACTTAACAGTATTTATCAAAATTCCCTGCACTTTAAATGTAAACCCAGATATATTGCTATGACGTGTGAAACTGTAACCCCGCTGTCATGAAGAAGGCATATCGGTGTTTTGTGCAGCTGATCACAGTCCGTATGGGAATCTGAATCCTTTACTGTTCGCCAGGCCATTCAGTCTAGAGGAGCCGCCATACATTTTATTGCAGAGAGAGCACAAAGTGATGTAACCCGCGACTTAAAGAGCCGTCTCTTCCGAGTCACCAAACTATTTGCATTTATTTACATGGTATCCGGGGCAACCTGAAGGGCCGTCAGGGCGACCGTAGGATGAACGCACGGCAAACAGTGCGGCACCCTGTAAGTTGCAATGAAACATACAGCCTGGGTTCTCCGTAAACTCCTTTTTCTGGCTGATTAGACCGCCTGCCAGGGACGGATGGTTGCCAGCATGGGGCCCAGTTATGCATTCAGATCAGGTGAAAGAGAAGTTGCAGTGCAAGAAATAAGAATATACAGTATGGCATATGAAAGCAAAGACGACAACTGTGTTGGACAAAAGGCCTGTATGGTCTCCTCGCTAAAACAAAAAAAAACAGACTTTCAGTCACTGTTGTTTTAGCAACCAAACAAACAAATACAAAGATCTGTTTATTGGGTGAGTCTGTATGCACTGGGAACACTAAGCCTGAAAGGGATTATTATGGAAAATGACTGTTTACAGCTAATATAAACAGCAACAATAATGAGACTGTGAAGGAAATATATATATATATATATATTTTTTCTGGCAAACAGTGACCGTTTCTTTTGTACTGTGCAAATGTCGGCTAAAATCAGCAGTTATGAAGCTAAAGCAGTCAGAACAACGAACATTGCACACGGCCTGTGTGCCTTGGTTGTTGAAATGCCCCTTGAATATGTTTGCCTTGCTGTGGGGAGGAAGTGGAAGTGCATGTGGGGGACCTATGACCAAGTATTTGAGAAGTTTTGTTTCCTTGCACAGAGCCTGCTGTGAGAGACGGAGGTCGGCTGCTTGTAGCCCTTTGGAGATATGAAACGATGCCCAACACGGGTGCGTTTTTCATGCCTGCCTTTGTACTTCCCTGTCCTGCAAAAGAAGCATCAGTTCCTCTTGCAGGTGAAGCCCCCATGTAGCCCTCAGCCTTGTGCATTAATCTTTTGACTCACCCTACCAAAACGTTCTGTCTGTTTGCATAAGTTGACTGTAAAAAAACAAACCTGAAATGGTGTTTGCCCAGAGAAGGTTTTTAACAATATTCAAAGCTTATTCCATATAAACGAAGCCAAACAACATCAGACATGGTTTTGAATCTCAACTGAAGCATTCTTAGGCCATCTTTTACTGATTTTGTCTGCTATCTGCTCATAATAATGAACCCCAGACACAATGATCCATCATAAAAATAAGTAAGGCATTGAATGGTTGTATTTTAAAATAAGATAATAAGGCTTTTAATTTTCTTCATGAACATTGCATGATAAATTGATCCCTTCTACCCATCCTATACAGCGGATGGCATTTTGGTTAAAGTTTTTGCCTTGCATTCTGAGGACCTGGGTTTGAATTCCTGTTGCTGCTCAAATGCCCTTCAGTCAGATACTTAATTTGAATTGTTATAGTAAAAAAATTGTTTGCTGTATAAAAAATATGTAATTGTAAACTGATTTATGAACTTACCACTGTTAAGTAGGCTTATTATTATTATTAGCTTATTATTATTAATATTCCTCTAAGGAACATTAGTAAGGCTTGATGATTCTACTGTAATTGAATTTTTCCTTTCTTTACTTAAAATTTTTGACAGCTTGCAATGAAAAGTAGTAGTTGAGCAAGATGTCTGCGGTACTGGGTTGTGGTCAGCAGAGAGAAAATATATCTGTTTGTAGATGTAAAATTCTTGTTTTGCATTTCTCCTCCACTGGGCCACTACCAGGTCTTATTTGTCACTGAGTGGATGTTTAGACATTTTCTACAAAGAAAGCACTTTCGATGTGAATCTATCTTCATAAACCCTGGTCGTTCGAGGGTGACGGGGCCCTTTTGAGAAGGTGCGGAGCTCCTTTGTTGAGTCGGTGTCGAACACAGAATGTTTTCATTGCTCCCAAAAACAATAAATCCAGTTCTTGAATTGTCTCTGTGAGCACGACTGGAAAACCAGCAAGAAGCACATTTTATGCATGACGGGGTACAAGTGCCTCTTTCAGTCTGTGCCCTTTGGAACCCATTCATGACGGCCTGGAGGTCCAGAGAGCCTGCTGACTATGCCGTGTCTGCATTAATAGCCTGGTACAGAGCATGATGGGGGTGTCCAAGTCCAGCTTGCAACCCCTTGTGGTCCATGTTGTTTGGTAGACAGACTCCGTAAACGCATTCTCAAAGACCCATCCAACCCATGGATCCAAAAGTCTGAAAATCAATACCATACAAAGACCACAGGGCTATGATTTAAAACAAAACTATATTATGAGGGTCCTGTCACTTTAAGAATATTACCGTTTATGTTTATACTACATTTATAACAATACACTTTTGTTACTTTTTTACAGTCCACACACAGCAGACAGCTAACAGCAATAACCCGATTAGCCCTACCTTCTATAGCACTGTTTTTGGTAAGCACTCTTTAACGGAAGCTTTTAAATTATCATAATTTTAAGTTTTTTACATTGTTTAAAAGACTTTATTGTATTTTTACAGTTGTTGTCCATAATATGCACTGCTTTGTATTTGCTCACTATTATTAAAGTTCTAACTATTCCGCATTATGTTTCCAAGGTCTGCTTATCCAATGTCCTGTATTCATGGTTATGGTCATTAAGCTCCATGAAGAACTCAGCGAGATTGGCCGCTGAGGTCTGATTCTACACCGTCTGTTGTGACAGTCCAGGGTTTCTGAGGTTTTCCGAACCTGCAGCAACTAAAACGAACAGTGTTGACTTATCAGCAAGTTTTCTGTGGTGCCTCTCCCTAAAACGCACAATTATTTTATCTCTGGCGGGTGGACTCAGTGAAACCAAAATATCTGGAATGCTCTGTGGAAGGGAGGAATGATCCAAGCGAGAAATGCAGGATTCTTTCCATACTAATGTGCAGATATGCTCGCTGTATGTCGGGTTCATAGACGTTCTCATCACTGTGCGGTTCAGAGCAGTTGAAGTCTTTTAGCTAAATTACTGTTATTTGCAGTTGTGTGGACAGTCGTTCTGGAAATGTGCTGATTCGAATGTAAAAACCCCGGGACTCGCATTATTGCTATATTCATACTCCCGTCATTCCGTTTGCTAATGTTTCTTTAATAAAGCGGTAAAACCCCCGGCGTTCCCCCACAGCAACACCAGTGCAGCTTTTTAAAGCTTTCTGCTCCTCTGCGCCATTCGGAATGGCATCTGATGGAAAAGCAGTTGATGTGCTGGGAAACGTGGGTTAAAGGTTCGATTCCCAGGAGGGCTGCTGCTGTTGTACCCTTGGGGGGATTGTTTAACTTGTATCACTTGAGGAGATATACAGCTGTTTAAATTGGTTAAAGCGTTAAAATTATGGTTACGTAACAAGCTGCAGATGTTGCCCTAGGTAGATGTTTCGTGCTACGCAAATGTGATGTAAAACTAATGTTATAAATAAAAGCAGTTATTGGGAAACTTTTGAACACTCTAATGGGTCAGGCTGCATGATAGGTCCCCCTCTCTCGCCAGCATTTCCATTACAATCTCATGCCCCTGGGGAGCTCATAAGAGGGAGATGGTGGTCTTGCAGATCGCTTAAGACAGGTCAGGGCACACAATACGCCGCAGGGTCATTACTGAGTCTGCTGGGCTTGAAGGCAGAGCGCTGGCTTTATTGCATCCTGCTGTATGTCATACGGCATCCGAATGTCAAAACCGCCCGCAAATGAATTGGTTAAAATCATTAGCGCGTCTGAGTACAAAGTGGTTTGCTGAACTGTCTGGTTTCATGTTGCCTTTTCTATTCTTGATGGTGCTGTTCCGGGAGGACTAAAATAATCCATGTTTACCAATGACGGCTTGACTTAAAAGGTTAAAATTTGTAGGAATTTGTAGGGTTCTGTTTAGTAAACAGCAAAAACAGTTAGAATGGCAAATGAACCTGTGAGCATTGTTTGTTGGTTTGTTTGTTAGTTGATCTTTCTTTATCTTTGTTTGACAGCTCCCTTATCAAGGTAATTTACAATATCTACATAAGTATAACGTGTTAGTACTTTACTTCCAAAAATGCCCTGGTATTTATTGGATGTCTCCAGAACAACATGGTACATAGAATAGGAAAATATTTTACCTACAGCCCAGTGAGGCATATGTGTGTTTTATAAATGCTTTAAGAGTTAGACAAGAACTGAGGCTGAACATCCTAAGGTGTGGTTTGAATGGGGCACCAGAACTAAGACCAAGTATGAGCAATCCAGCATTCTGAGATAGGAGGCAAGAAAAGTAGTGAGGCTGAACGGAGGTTCTGAGCAGAAAGGTGTGGAGAAACCAAAGGCTGGAGGTAATGAGGAGCAGAAGCATGTGGAGAACTATAGGTGAGGACCACGTTGAGCGCATGTAGTGAGGAGCAGGTGGGCAGCAGCGCTGAGAAAGAGCTGGAGAAGATACCTGGCAGCTGCAGAGAGACACTGTAGGTGAAGGCAGCGACTCGTGAACACCAGAGAGCTCCAGTCCAAACTTTATTAGTATTTCTGAAGATAAGACTACAGCATGTTTTTCATATACTTATTTCATACATTTGGTCAGAATCCTTTCATGTGCATTTGAATGGATTCAGAGTTTTCCGGTCACCAGTTTGCTTTGATCTCCATTTCAGCTCAGCTTTTTTCTGTGTTTTTGAGGAGGTTCGGTTACAAATTCTGCATTTTGCTCAAACAAAACGATCCACCAGAAACCCTGTTCTGTTGCACATCGGTGCAACAGTTTAAATTTTTTCGACTCGCATGTTTGGAGGTACTTTTAGATTTTGATTCGTGAGATAAACAGGTTTTCCTCCTTATGGTATTGTGAATTATTCAAATTTGTAGCCGGCAACCAAGTAAACAAGATATTTGACCTTTTTTCTCCCTTAAACTGTGATTTTCTGTAAATCCTAAAGCTCAGAAGCCTTTTTTAAAATGATGAATAATTAAGGCTTTTCTAGAGTAGGTTTTTCTAGCATTTCCACAGCAGAACACTGCATTGTGATCTATTCAGCCCTGACACAAGGGAGCCGTGCACATAATAAAAGGTGCATTTGCCAATGTTCGAATCTGTATATGGAACAAAAGACAAACCATTTAGTATAAATTTTGATTTTACTGCGTTGTATATTTTCAGAAGACGCCTCCATCCATTCAGTGCGGCAGCATTACACATCACTGTGATGCCAGTGTTGTTCTTTTGTTTGCAGGCAGTAGACTGAATGACGTATGACATGAGCATCAGTCTCTTTCTAATAATGCCTCTAATTATTTCCCTTCATAACGGATGGCATCTTACGCCCGTGAACATGCTTCGTGCCGTAATACATTTTGATTCGGATTAAATATCCCCGTGTAGATGTTCAGCCTCATTGTCACGACGCAGCATAAATAGTTCATTTGCACGGCATTTTTGTTCACTCGGTGGTAAACAGCTTGTTTTCGGAGGTTCTTTTGGCCGGCGTTCAGAACGGGAAAAACCAACTAAGTGCGTCCTTCAAAGCACCTTGAGCCTTGCCACTGTTCTGATGTTCTGGTGACTGTTGCCAGGGCTTTTGGGATGCCAAGCGCCAGTTGTTTACTCAGGCCGAGAAGTGTGAAGGTCACGCTTGTTTTTATTTTTTATTTTCCGTCTGGCTACTGCGGCACCCGCCGAGCTGTTGTATCCGTGTTTTGGGGTGACTGCTTTCTTCGCAGCCACGATCAACCCCACTTTGACAACACGCACACGCACACACATACTCAAACACCTTTGCCATCAACAGTTCACATGCAGAAGGCTGCTGAAAACTGGCCTTTTGGCTGGCTTTGGCCAAAGTTCAGCATTTTGTAAATGGATGCTTAAAAAAGACCTCCATGGTTTGGTGAAGTGTTTATCTAGTAAATACTCAGTTTAGTTTATTTTTTGATATAACACTTCTTTTCACACAGTGACCCAAAGCACTGAACAGAACATTAACAGAATAGATATAACATATAATTTAGGTTTACAAATAAAAACATTGCTATATTTTTGATGACAAGAGGAACTGGCCAGAATTAGAATTGGAATCAGATTTATTGGCCAAGTATGCTCACACATACACATACATACAAACATGTGCAAGACATGTATGACAACAGTGCAAGGAGTATAAGAATAAATATTACAATGAGTATACTGCTGAAAAGCCAGCAAATGAGAAGGGGAAAACGACAAAATCTCGGTGGCTACCCTCCTCTCCTGAATAGAACATTTATATATCCACCTGTGGGAATGAAAGGACAAAATCGAAGCATCTGCTAACCGAGCACTTAATCCATATATCCATCTGCCTCTCCGTCCATCCATTATCAATAACTGCTTGTCCAGTCCACGGTCATGGTGCCTCAAACTCTATCTGGAAGCCTGGATTGTGAGGCAGGGTTCACACTGGAGGCGATGCCAGTATGTTGGAGGATAAGAGATAATGAAAATGAATCTCTACAGCTCAGAGGTGATCAGAAGAAAGACAGACTCACACTATGCCATGAACTAACTTCCCCATGCATCCTTTGGACACACACATACTTCTACAGTAGTGGACTGGAAGGTATCTATTGTTATGAGATGTACGCTAGGCTCCTCCCACATCGGCTTCCCGCCATTGCTCAGAATGACCTCTGTGCTTGGAGCTTGACCGTCAAATGAACCCAGAATCAGGGCCAGCTTTCGGGGTTCTATACCCCATCCATTTCCAAATTAAAATGAGATCTGGATCAGGAGAACACAGTCCATTCAGTAAGCTGAGAGATATGCTGCACACAGCATTCACTTCTGTGATTCTGCATATTTTATACACTTTACCACTAACCCGACACATTGGCAGTAAATACCCCCTTCTTTGGTGTTCGTGGAACAGCTTTTTATGACTGAATCGTTGGGGGGGGGGTCAGCTGCCACTGATCACTCACTTTAGATAAGAGGCCTGAACCTTGACCGTTTGCTTGCTGTAGGGGTGGAGGACAAGGGTTTTTTAGGCTGTAGGGGAAATGCTGCATAACCCCACCACCACCAGCAGCCACCAGTAGCAGTTTTACACAGTTTTTTTTGGGTTTAAAAAGATTGTGCTCCATAAAGTATTGAAAAGCAGCCATCATTCCAAGTATGAGGTGGGGTGTTTTGAACAAGCGCAGCGTATTCTGGCCAAAGTTCATTTCCTGTCTGCTGCCTACACGTTCACGTAAAACATCCCTCCATTGTGACTGTGTATGTGTATCTGAAGTATGTGCATTCAGTGTTAATCCACAAATCTGCAAGTCGGTGTATTTTTTTTTAAGATTAGGAACTATAACAGCCTAGAAAATTCCCTGCCTTCAAGGACAATATTGTCAGTGTTGTGGTTTCAAGGGAATGTCATGCACGTTATAGGGTTTTATTATCTTTTCTGATTTATCGCTGTTATCTGTAACTCCGTCTTGTAGTCACTAAGTTCCTTCATTTTTTGCTAAAAATGTACTAATAATAGCAAATTGCATTTTTTTGTCACAGTATCTGTTATTTTAGTTGGAATATTTCGACTCAGATGTGGAATTTCTTTATTTAACACAATAGCAGTGGAGCTTCTGCGATGCTTCACTGACCGTCCCTGTGGAGACATCGAGGACCATAGAGGACCGACGAGTTTGTTCCCCCAGACCGCTTTCTTTTTCCAAAAGCCTCGGCTCCACCTTGACACTGACGCATGAGTGGGGCAGCCCGGAATCAATGGGACAGGAAACCATTGTCATGTGTAATGGCCAGACACAGCAGTGGGGTCTAATGGCGTTTTAGGGGTTGCAGTGCGATGCCATTTTTCTGTTTGACAGAAACATTTCGGGTAGAATGGAACGTGACTAATGAAACCCGGGTTCCCCGCGAAAATCTGCATTGTGGGATTTATTGATGTGGTACAAGGTACAGTGGCTTTTCGCTGTACGGGACCCTGTTTATCAGCCAAGGTCTGAGTTTCATTACTGCATTTCCCTGTTTATAGGCAGGCAGTGAAGCAGAAAACAAGCTATCGCACTTAATCCTTATAGCAATATTTTAAATAATTTCAAATAGACACAAAATTAAATTTGACATCGGATGCAACTGTGTTCTGTTGGTAAGATGAACGTAAGTCCCAGTCAGTGTTTAATAACTACAATACAGCATAATGTCAGCAAGATTTGAATATTATTGAAGGTTAAGTGCACAGCCCTGCACTGGAGCCCCGTTCAAGTTGTGCCCTGTGTTTCTGGGAGCGGCTCTGGACCTCTGCATCCCTGCACAGGAACATCTACTTAAATTACGCTGGTTTGTTAAATGGACAGATTGGAACATCTTCATTTTCCTCAGTGCATTTTGGTTTTGGCACCTCCGCTCACAAATCCATTCAAGTAAGAACGAACATTCAGTCCCAAATTCCATGTTCTCATTCTTTCACGATACAATTTCATTTCAAATATGTGACTGTAAATGGTTTTAGCCACATTACAGCCTGGAGTGGTGCAAAATTCAGTGAGGCAGAATTCATCAGGCTTCATGCTTTTCAGCTTTCATGTAAAACCTTTTAACTTAATGCAGGCTCTGGTAAAAAAAAAAAAAAAAAAAAAAACAGGGGGAAAGGACATACATTACAGTCTAATTGGATGTCTGCCAACAGATTTTCGAGCAAAGTCAGAGTTCGGCAACACCCTTGCTGAAGTGGGACAAATATTGGCGCAACAATGGTAACCAACTTGCTGGTTTTTTGAACACATCAGTGTCTCAAAGGTAAAATATCAGTGTGCACCTGTAAAAAACCTATTAGTGAACTGCAGTGGGAGCTGCCAATTGGATTTTATATATTTTATTAAAAAAGTGTGTGTGTGTGTGTGTGTGTGTGTGTGTACACACACTTTTTTGTCCTCACAGAGAACTCTTATGGTCATTAAATGTACTGGTCCATTACAGCTGTCTTTCATTTCTAATTATTAAACATACCGATTAGACGGTGGTCCAGTCAAGGCAGTGACCCCTCGCAATATGGGGAGCAGGGAAGAGATGGAGGGGATGAGGAAGGCATGGTGGGGGTATTCTGTGCTCACAAAGTGAGAAAACTGTCTAGTCGGGTTAAACTGAAATGAATACAGTTTGTCAGACAGTGAGCAAAAGAACGGCATCCCATATTACTATAATTAATGTTAAGTTCTTCCTCTGAATCACAACATAGTAAATAATGTATTAGGGAAATTTAAAAACAATGTATTTTTTTTATCATTCTCCTGTTTATTTTCGGCACCTGATATTAAAATATCTTGCCAATAAAGCAGTAATGGTGAAATGGGGCAGGAAAAGTTTGCACCATGTATTCCCAAAACAAAATGCTCCCAAATTCGAGATGAACGTCTTTCCATCTCCATGGCAACAGTTCTACTGAATGGAGTTTTGTTGTTCTTGTTGTTGTGTGCGGCACAAGAAAAATGTGCTGAGAGAGGTGGCTCCTCCACCCCCCGCCTCAGACTGTGTCTGTTTTGTGTTTGCGTTTGTCATAAGCTGCCCGTTTAACTGCCATCCTATAGCAATATTTCCAGGCATGACAGTTTGAATATCCTGGGATTTTGCTGTGAGATTTCACCAGGCTCTCAGTGATGTGTGTGAATGCAGATAAATGCCAGCACCCTTTCTCTTCTCTCGGAAAACCACTACAGCTGCCCGGTTACGTTTTGCGAGCAAAACACTACCACAGGGAAATATGGAGGACGGTGTCACTCAGGAACCATTACGACTGTAACGAAAGAGTGAAGAGTCGTAAGACATGTCACATCATTAAAGACACTGACACATTCGCATGTGTGTCACCACCTACCCGGGCAGCAAGTTGTGAGGAGTTATATTTAATAATGGAATCCGTGTTCTCATTTCCAGAAGGTGTCATTAATGCATAACCTTTTCTCTCTCTCTCTTTCCCCTCGTATCCCTGCACAGTAGATGTGATATCGCGGTAAAATTGGCCACATCATTGCCAGTTCATCCTCATGATCCATCACTGCATGTTGAAAGTTTGTCTTGTCCCCAGATCTAGACTAGGATGAAGAGGGAACATTTTGGTGAAAACTAAACTGCTTTATATAAAACAGCTGATTTTAATAAACAGCTCAGTCTGCAATGCATCTGTGGGTGAAATCTTAATATCTATTCACCCACTAGCAGTAACTACATTTTTAATACAGGCTGACAGTGGATCAAAGTCTATCATAGAAGCACAGGGTGTGAGGCAGGATACACCTTGGATGGGGCCCTGGCCCATGGCAAAGAAGTTACACACACACACACACACACACACACACACACACACACACACCTGTTCACCTGAAACACTTTGGACTGTGGGAGGAAGCCCATGCAAACATAGGGAGAACAGGCAGACTTGGCCTAGACTGAACAGGATTCGAACCTATAAATCCTCAGCCTGAAATTTGTGATGCCCGAGTGCAACCCACTGCAAAACCTTAGCAAATTAAAGACCGATATTACTGCTACAAATTCTAATACTGTAAATCCATCCAGGATATTTCTGGCATCGAAGGCATCACTCTGTGACCTCTACCATGTATAGTAGAGCTACCTTAGAAACCTCTGTATTCTGCTTTATCAAAAAACATTGCCAACCAGTTCTGTGAAAGGAAAAGAGGTCACTACAACTGTAATAACAATAATTATTCTAATTATTCTCGAGCATGTGCACCACTGTGACACGGAGACACACTATCCTGAGGCTTCTCTTATGTGTGTGAGAACTTGAAGCTCTATACTGGAGATCAATGAGAAGCATTGACAGATGTTGATGACATTGATGATGAATTAGGTAGGTGTGTTCTAAAATATTACCAGAAATGAAGTCTTTGGCTGGTCTGAATTATGCTGTCAGCTTCCGAATAGCAAGGCGCTCTTGAAGAAGACGGGCTTCTGGTCACCACTGCTGATGCATCCCATCCTCTCCTGTGGAGTACAGCCAACTCTGCAGCGAAAAGACGCTTAGTCTCGCCCTTATCTGGAGGATACGCACAACCGAGGATATATCTGTTCTACAGAAAAGCATTTTATTGATTGAATTCGGTCATAGGAAAAAGGATTTTGCCTTTCTTTCTCATTATTTGAAATGAGGATTTTCAGACTCCTGAGTGGCATTCATTTCCTTTTTCTCCAGTGCTTGGATGAAAAGGCCCAAACTGAGCTCTGGACCAGCCAGTGCTGCAGGGCGCCATTGTGTTGGCTGGAGGAGCATTGATCTGTTGGTGTTGCAAACAGCCATCCCGGGGTGCGAGCCACGTCGGCAAAGGCGTGATCCTCTGAGCGGAGGGGGCCCAAATCGAGTGCAGCCTCTGCAGGTTAGATCACTGTTTGTAACCACAGTCCATGTGTTTAACTTGCCAGAACCCTGGGTGTCCACAGATGTGCCATCCTCATCTTGGTGTCACCCATCCACAGGATGTAGTTATACTCACAAGCATTCATTCTAACTATGCCTGCCAGTCACAGGATCCCATCTGCGAGATCTCTGACCATGATGGCAGACAGTTTGCTATAAATCATGGAATCCAATCCGGTTCCTTTCCTTTCCTTTCCTTTCCTTGTCTTTTCCAATAGTTTAAATAGTATTTCAATAAATCCTTATCCTTAAATATTATTTCAATAAATCCTTATCACAAAGAATAATTGTAACTTTCTTCATAGCAGGATAATCGATTGGGAGTGTCAGTTGTAGTGATTTCTGAAATGCAGCGTAGTATTAGTATGTGTAACACAGGGGACACATTTCCGTAGATAAATGTTATGCCATCTGCACCAGAGATGTAAATTAACATCATTGCTACATTACATGGAGACATTAAACAATTAAAACATCATTTATAAAGACTAAAGCACCCCAGACATATAGGGGACAAGTATTAATATTTGTTCCGTCTTTTGCACTCAGTAATATATCTTTCCACATTTACGTGTGTTGAAAACACGGTGAGGAGAACCATTCTGAAAAATGAATTGCCCCCCCCCCCCAAAAGTGCAATTTTCTTTGAAGCCATCTACTGTGAAATGATCTGCTTGTTCTGCCTGTTTAAATGTGTTAGGGAATATTATGCAGCCATTAGTGTGCGTGGAACGGACGGTGCAAAAAGAGAAGCCACGGTGCAGCAGGAGCTGAGATCAGAACAATAATTATTTATTCCATCTAATCAATGGAGTGTCTATTGGAGGGGGAGGCAATAATATGGGATCTTGCGTGATCGAGTAACATGACTCCACCTTGTGAAGCTGGCACAAGCCAGAGCAGTGCTGCTATATGTACTTCATGCATTGCGATGAACAGATTATTGTTTTCTTGGTACTGTTAATACCAAGGAAGCTTTTTTCTGGGGTTAGTTGACTAAAACAGGGTTTGTCTGCTAAGTGCTCCATCTGTGTGAAACGTGTGGCCCCGCTGAGCTTTTCCGGGAGCTTTTCTGCAGTTTATCTCCGTTGCTCCGGGGTCTTGGGGTTCAGTCCTGCGTAACTCTACAGTGTGCAGTTGTGATGCTGCTGCTGAAAGTTCCCCGCAGACAGGTGTCGTGTTGCAGGATGAGCACGACCCCAGCAGCGACAACAAGAAAATGGTTTTTTCTTGGCAAAGAGTATAGTGGTTGGAGCTTCCGAATTGCACTTGAAGGATGCAGGTTCAAATCCCCGTGCTCCTGTGCTACACTTCATCAAGGTACTTAGCCTGAACCAAAACAGTAAAAGTTACCCAGCCGTACAAATGATAAATCACTGTAAGGAGCTTAACATTGTGCACGGCTTTGAAGAAGCATGTTTTCAGCAAATCTAATATCTGTTGATGTTGGCAGCTCTTTCTAGTCTTACTGAAGTGGACCGACAGATAAGTACGTGCCCAGTAAATACCAGAAAATGTACTCAGGCTATATTCTCGGTTATATGGGCTTACCTTTGGACCTTTCAAAATGCATACTGTATTTATATGTAGCAAAAGTTTTGAAGCCCTTGCAGTGTTTATCCTGACTGACAGCCTCCATCTCCCTATGTTAGTCCAGGGCTCTTCCTGTGGATCCAGGAGGCAAACTAACTTGCGGAAACTGAACTGCAGGCTCCCCCTTTGGGGACTTGACTTCCAGCTGTGGGTAATTAATCGCACATAAAGGCATATTTCTGAACTTCTTTCAAATTCTGTCTGCTTAAGGTGGTGGGAAGAAGCTGTGAGTATCTTTTCCCCCAGAGGATTAAAAAAAAAAACTTCTGCTTTTATACTGAAACTGAATTTCGGACCAATGGGGTAGGTTGGAGGGGTTTGCTGAAGAAATATTTCACTTCTCTTTTGGATCCTGCATGTGGGACAACAGGATATAATCTTTATAACCAGACAGAAGGGGCTCCATTTAATGCGTGCAAACATTTTTTTTTTTTTTTTTACATGGGTCCATTTAACAACATAGTTTTGCTGTTATCGTGTTCTTTAAAGATAAGATTCTATTAGGATGAGCAAACAGGCTTTCATTTTTCACCTTGTGCAGCTCAGCTTTTTGTTCAGCAGAGCTGTTCATCACTGTGATGCCTGGGTTATGCTGGCTTATTCAGGGGTGGGGGGGGGCTCAATTCTGTCCACACAGCTAGTTAATCTGAGTGAGACCCAGACCCAAGTTTGAATGCCCATTGTTGCAGAACCCACAGCCAAGGTACTTACCCTGAACTGATGTGTTTAAAAAATTACCCAGCTGTAAAAATGGGTAAATAAAAGCAAGTAGCTTAGTGTACAAAGTTAACGTTGTAGGCGGCACTGATGAAAACTGTCAGCTATTATGCTTTATGATTATAACATATGAACAAAGTGTACTCTGAAGAATGAAAATTTTGAGTACAAATCTGCTGGCTGGCGATTAAGGTGTGTGTATTTTCCTGCTCTTGTTGTACAATGCATTTCCTTGTCTGAGTTATTGTGTGGCCGTGGCTCTTACTGACTTTTTCTGTCAGTCTCCAGCCCAGCGTTTTCTCTGTTTCAAAATGTATTCAGATTTGCTTGATATCATTCGGTATGCATAATGCAGACAAGGAGGCAACTATCTTTAAAGAAAACCATCACGTGCGTTCTCTGTAATTTTGTGAGAGGAGCAGCGGAGCAGCATAAAACCTGTCATTGATTCCATGTGGACAACAGAGGAGGAAAATACCTGTAAATACAGGGTGAAGAGCAGTGAAGAGGAAAATGGTCTCACGGGCTTTGGCTGTCAAGCCCAGTGTACAAACCACACCATATCTCGCATCCCATCTGCCGGCCCCCATAATCCCCTGCGTCAGCAACCACCTCACATGACGGTGTAATTCATGCTCTGTACCGTGCGCAGGACTGGCACAAAGGCTAAGGGCCCTCGAAACCATCCTTTCCGTTCTCACCCTTAATCTCGTAGGTTTCAAATCCTCAACCCTGCAGAGAGGAAGATGCTGAAGGCGCACACTTGAGCAGGAGCTGCAGGATCACACAAACACACACAAGAGCATTCGTATGGAACTAAGTACACACATTTCCCGTCTCCCTCAAGGACAGCAGTGTCAACCTGTGTTACTGCTTATGTTATAATTTCTTGCATTGTCCTGTGATAGCAGAACTTGCTTTGTCACCTTGCAGTCCCGTAAGAGACGTCTCAGCAGCCACGGCCGGCTGTTGTTGTTCTCTTGGAGACCGCTACCTGAGCAAATGATGACCCAGAACCCATCTAGTTTGGGCAATTGCTGTTAGCAGCAGGTTTCCATTAGTGCAGCTGTTTGCAAGCCAGGTTTTTCTCTTGTGATCAAATATTGGCGCAGCTCTGCAACAGAGAGCGTCGCCAGCATAAGCGTTTGGCAGACGACAGCAGGAACAGTGAGATGAAGCTCACAGAAGAGTCCCACTCTGTTCCTCCAAAAGCAGGTGCACGTTGTTTCATTCAGCATCTCCGCGGAAGTGACCCTGGGTTCAGCACCCACAGATTTGACAGCGGCGTTTCCTCTTCTTTGGCCTCAACTTAAACACAAACCGGCAATTGAGGTTCCGCTGTGTTTTGGCTAAGGAAATGAGCATCACTTGCAATGAACACACGTATTTGGTCCAAAAATGGAAGTGGGGATGATGGTGGTCAAAGGTCACTTTTGAACACTTGTACAGTATGTTTTCACACAGCATCTCAGCCAAAAAGTGGAGGTTTGAACTGCATCGAGAGCGGAAATCTACATGTGAGTTTGGTCACTTGCTTAATTGCTTCATGATGTCCTGTTGTCTGGCAGCCCTTACTTTTGCTGCCTTGCACATTTGTGGCCCCATGTTCTTGCTGGCATTTTCACATTCATT
The DNA here is from genome assembly GCA_018136845.1 of Heterotis niloticus. Lineage (NCBI taxonomy): Eukaryota > Metazoa > Chordata > Actinopteri > Osteoglossiformes > Osteoglossidae > Heterotis > Heterotis niloticus. The sequence continues at coordinate 11,746,609 of CM030901.1, read as the reverse complement.
TTAATCTATGCATGACTATTTAACTGCAGGGAAAAGAGATAACAAAGCACTGATTTTCTACAACTTTGTAGTAGGGAGATTCTGTGAAAATACAAACTCACCAATTCTGTCAATGTTTTACCATTTCTAACCTAAAGCATGTCTGCTGTCGACATACATTCTGAATCTTAAAATTCATGGTATGAAATTTTACATCCCTTGGATCCCTGGGATGTGATGCAGATAAGCAAAAATAACAATAACGTAACCACAAATTCCTCATTAACAGTTTTTTTTTTCATATTTTATCCACATTTGTACATATGTGAGTTTTTATGGAACTGCAAAAAAAAATCAAATAACTGATATTACTTATTAATCGTCTCCAACCTGGAATGTCATGTTAAAATACAACATTTGTATTAATGAAATGAGCTGATATTTTCCCCTAAAGCACTTCACAGTGTAATATACTTAAATAGAGATTCCATTTACAGAGCCGGGTACATCTTACTGGAAAGTACCTTGCTCAGGGGTTCTGTAGCCAGAGGTACAAAGTAGTAACAGCTCTAACAGCTAGGCCGCCTGCTGCCCAAACTGCTTATTTATATAAGCACACATCTGCGCTCTTTACCACGAATCACATCTTCTCACACCCGTTCAGATGGTGAGATCAGTGACTGGACTGTCTGTTGCTCTTGGGTCCAATGAACTCGTACACCTGCACCTTTTCCTGGTGAATGGCTCCCCCAGCTGCACCGCGACATGTGCCGTGCAAACTTGAACCGCTTTGAATTTCTTTGACAGCCTCAATAGGCAACTTATCAATAGGTCCAAGCTCCCGTCACGCCGCATCTTTCCTCGCATTTTCACATTTGCAAACTGCATCCAGAAGGTGAACTTTGCAGGGAAAACAAATGTGTTACAGGAGGCAGGAGGAGTCTGTGGGGGCCTCGGCACCCATCCTCAGAATGTTCCAGCAACGCCAAAGCGCTGCCTATTATCTGTCGGAAAGATAATTCCTTTCTATTTGAGGACAAATAGCTGAACAGCCAAAATGCAGAGAAAAGAGAGCGAACACAAAGACGGATGACTGTCTGCTTCTTAATTAGCATATTATTCTGTATTCATCATTCATAAGTGGTGCTTCATGCTACATCAAAGAGCTGCCTCTTCATCCTAGGTGGCAAACTGAAAGCCCTGAGATATGCTGCCACCTGGTGGCTGGTGAGGGTGCCAGTCAGCTCAGCGGGTGCCACTGCCAGCGCACCACCTTGGGGGGTCGATCATAAGAAAACCCCACCCCCTCACAACAGCTCCACCCTCCCATCCAGCTCTGCCACTTCAGCCAATCTGCATAGAAATTGCTTCAGTTTAAGGCCCCTTGTTTGGTTCTTTTACAAGCTATTTCAAATTCATGGACGCACTGCGACTTGGGTAAATGGTTAATCCACCCGGCAGGGTAGAGGGTGTCAGGCGCGCAAGGAATTTATGGAAAGCGCTCTTTGGAGATCTCTCCGTTTTAATGGCCCTGTCATGGATGATAAAGAAGGACAAGGCCTGGATTTCAGCAGCCACCGAATCACCTGAGCTGCTCTGAGCACAATGGGGCTTGCAATGGGGCTCTGGGCAGCAGTCGGCGATATGGTGCCATTTATGAACTTACTCTTAGAGGTGAGCCCAGGTGTGTAATGAAAGACACTCAGCCGTTCCCTTTTTTCCCCTGGGTGCGGCAATAACAGGGTGCCCGGGTGTTTTACAGCGCATGTGCTGCAGTAAAGCACCACTGGAGGGAAGTGAAATGGCGCTGAAGCAGCGCAGCGCTGGCATTGCTTGTCTGCAACAGTTACTGGCCAGCTAAACATTCTGGCAGTGACTGAGTTAAATTACATAACCAGAAATATTTGTCTGTTTCTTGCTGCTAAACCTGTATTTTCAGTTTAATGTTAATAATCATGTCAAGCTCGTGAAGTTTGATGGAAGTCACATTAGATCTGTTGTCCAATATTTCACACAGCAACTGACGTCTGTTTCATACCAATATAAACTTATTTAGCTTTGTATTTTCATCCATAAATGGTTCCTTGGCAGTGGAGACTCTCATTCAGTCTCGTAAAACAGATGCAATATAAAAACGCAACTAAAAGTATTAAAGAAAGAATACAGAGCAAGGACTGCATCCAGAAGAACTCCCAACCCTGGTTTTACCTTGTAACCTTTGGGTTGCACTCTATGTTGGCTATTAAGCTGGGGTCCATGGATCCCTTTGGGGTCCACAGATGGGTTTCAAGGGAACCAGGAAGCACAGGTTTGTTTTAAATATTAGCAAATAAATAAAAGTTAAAAATGTAATAAAAATATTTCTGTCATGTCACCATTTGTGTGATGGTGGTTGAGTTTCATTCTAATAACTTGAATGCAGTCTTTTCTTAGAATTTATGGACGTTTTTCTAGGAGAGACTCATATTTTGTCTAAAATAGGGGCTGAGTCCTAGAGAAGGTTGAGAACCTCTGTTTTAGATCGTTACACCCAAAGCCAACTCTTTTTTTTCAGTGTGCGGTTAAACAACTGTTCCTTGATGAAACATCCATCCATCCATCCATCCATTGGGGTAGTGGAGCCTATTCCCAGATGAAAGTCTTTATTACAATTTCTTACATGCATAAAGCCATATACACTGCTCGGCCAAAAAAAAAGTCACCACCTGGATTTAACTTAGTGTTATGATCTGGGGTTGCTTCAGTTGGTCAGGTCTAGGTTCAACAATGTTCTGTGCCCAAAAAATGATGTGAGCTGACTACCTGAATATACTGAATGAGCAGGTTTTTCCATCAACAAATTTTTTCTTCCCTGATGGCACGGGCATATTCCAAGATGACAATGCCAGGATTCATTGGGCTCAAATTGTGAAAGAGTGGTTCGGGGAGCACGAGACATCATTTTCACACATGGATTGGCCACCACAGAGTCCAGACCTCAACTGGAGAAGACTTTACGCAGCGGTCCGACTCTCCCATCATCAATACAAGATCTTGGCGAAAAATTAATGCAACTCTGGATGGAAATAAATGTTGTGACATTGCATAAGCTTATCGAAACGATGCCACGGCGAATCAAAGCTAAAGGCGGTCCTACAAAACATTAGAGTGTGGGACTTTTTTTTGCCCAGACAGTGTATGATTCAAACTTATTGAAGTTAAAAATGTGAGAAGGCAGCGACGTAGCCGTAGGATTGTGCGTTCTGGCAGATGGGGGGAGGGTACGGCAATTATGGGGCTGAAGATGGGAAGATTCCTTCTGAGCCCCCTGTGGTACCGCAGAGAGCCAGTGGGGTTGCAGGACCACGGAGCATCGTTTCCATCAGAGAGCAGTTTTTTCCATCTCATCTGCTCCTCGCTGCTCCCCACAAACATGCCAAGCGGGAGGCCTGCGGAACGGAAACGCAGCCCACCGCAGGGCCTAGAGTGACCAGAGCAAAGGTATGAGCAAAAGCCGTCTTCTTGAAAACCAGCACGCCATGAGGTTTTGTGTTTGGCTGCATGCGCAATTATTATAACCCAGCCGTGCGGAGGCCAGTCAGCAGCCGGCGGTTCCTGCAAAACAGGCGACCGCAGTCGTTGCTGGCAGCAGTAGCAGAGCACGCGGTCATCAGCGCGTGAAAGCTGAGCGGCTGATTTACGACCGCCTTCCACGCATGGGTTTCAGGAATCGAGAGCGGAAAGAATGGGTAAAGTGGGCCATCTGCTAACAAGTGTTCCTCTGCGTTCCTGCACAATCCTGTCATAATCGCAGATGGATATTATTTACGATTCCCCAAATACTTGTTGCTATCTAACAGGTCATGGCCTAATGTTGTATCCCATGCTGGTCAGCATGCTGAAACATAGAGGTGGCTCAGATTTTCCTGCTGGGATAAACCATGACGGTTGCAAATGTGATTTTGGGTGGCAGTGGAGGAGCTGCATTGTTGCCTTTGAATCGTTCTGCCGTTTACAGAATGGGTTTGTATGTGGCAGAAGGCCATGGAGGTGACACAGAGCAAGCCTAATAATAATAATATTTAATGGATCCGCTCCTCCCTGACTCTACCGACAAGCCAAAAATGACAAACATTATTTGTAACTTGCACATTTTTCCTGCTGTCTTGGTGTCTTTCTGTGGGACAAAGGTGTTGTTTATGCTGGAGGCCCTGCATCTGCACCACTGTTGTGATGGTTGCTGCACAGCTTCCTTTCTGCTTGCTGTCGGTGTCGTCTCGTGGGATATCGGGTTCCATTCCAGCGGCCCATTTGTCCTCCCGTGCCCTTGTTCCGCCTGCACTAACAGGGACATCGCACACGCCTTCCCCGGCCTTCCGCTCCAGAGAAGAGATCTGCTGACACACGCTCCAGAAAGCCTCCCCACAGCGGTCACCTCCCATCCTCATGTCAACTCGACCCGAGAAAGCCGAGCCTCGGTCTCATGACTCACACAGCACTTTTCTATTCACTGTATTGCATTACATATTTTGCATTGAATTTGAGCCATATGCGAAACAAGGGCTTTGGAAGAAGGAGCAAAGTAAGCCCAATTGTGCAGCTGCAGGCAAAAGCTCCTCACTGCAATCTGAAGGCTTCCTTGCGACCACTGGGCAAAAAGCGTTGTTTTAGGACTGTTCTTCTTCAGAGTCCTGGGCAATGTGCTCTCGGTTAATAGAAATGTGCGGCTCGGATCTCCGTGCGATCGGTGAGCCCTGGCGGAGCGGCCGTTCAGCTGAAACGGAGTCCCCACCCTCCAGCTGCACATTGCGTCAGCTGCCCGACCCCCAGAAGGAAAGGCTCTGATTTATGCTTGGGCTGTTCCGCCTCTCCAGCAAGCATTGTTCTGCACTGTTCATGTTGCTGAAAGTTTCGAACCAAGGACTGAGCTGCTTCGCCGGGGAGGACAGGCGCATCAGCGGTGAGTCTGTCGCCACACAGGTCCATTCTTTTGCATTCTGAAGGCACATGTCCTATCGCTGCTGTGAGTTCACCTCACGGCTGAGGGTGATGTGATGTTGACTCCCTGACGTTTTTCATTTCTTTGAAAGGTCCAAATGTAAACAGTCAGCTTTGTGATTAAGGCGTGAAAACCACAGCTGGATAAAGGGAATCTAATACTTTTCTCACCCAGAAAGTGCTTCTTTATTATGGCGTGTGTTCTTCAACAAGGAAGTGTGGCTGTGGATGTTACTGTATTTTTCTGCATCACATCCCAGGGATCCAAGGGATGTAAAGCTGCTTCACACACTGAGCAAGGAGTCTGTTCTGTTCTGTTCTCATTTTATTTCCTCGATGTTACAGTTTTTGAGCATTTAATGTTCATGTCCACCTCCGGCTAACATCCAGATGATTTGTTCTGGCTTCCCACAAGGCTGAGGGAATGTTGACTTGGAATTTAGCGAGCAGAGGGTGGCGCTGTGTTGGAGCTGTGGATTTGCACCCAAAGGACCTTGGTTTTAATCCTTGGTCCTGCTGCGGTATGCTAGATTATGGTTCTTACCGTGTGACATTAAAAATTACCGGGCTGTGTACTGTAAATGAGTACATGACTGTAAGCAGTTTAATGTACAACCCTCATGCTGTAAGTTACCTTGGACAAAGGCGCCAGCTAAGTAATGGTTGTCATTCTGCACCCAGTTTTTGTGGTTGGGAGCCCACTGCAGCCAACCACTGACAAATGGATCAGCGCATGAGCCAGAATAACATCTTTAACGTTCTTAGACTGTGCTGTAGCTCTGCTTCGACAGACATCCTGGTTTTTGTACTTTTTGACCCCCAGAGGTTCATGTTTCCTCCCCTATTTGCAATGGTACATGTTTTTTTGTTTTTCTGTCCTCAGTTTCCAGCAAGTCGATCCAAATATTTAATTGTATCTGTTGCTTTAGAAATGTTAAATGTGTATTTTACTATTCCCTTCTCTATTTTTCCATTCCCTGTAACTTTGGTCAGTGCCGTGTCACTATTACGAGAACACCATTTCCACTGCAAAAATAAATTGTATTGAGTTCATATTTTCTGAGTAGCTGCAGTAGCAAACACAACCTGGGCCTATTTGCTAGTCTTCAGTTCCAAATAGAACTTGCATTTAACTCTTTGGCCCTTCAAGAGAAGAGAACATTTAGACTTTTTTCAAGTCTGACGATTTTTCAAGGTGCTCAGCAGCTGTCGTAAGGCTGTAAAGTGAGTGGTGGTATTGATTTTTCCACCTGCCACCCTCCACAACCTCCCAGCTCTCGATGCAAGCTGCTCTACACTCATATAGATGAGGGCTGAAATGTTTTCCCACCCAGAGACACGTTTTTGTCCCAGGCAGAGAGCAGTAAACTCTTCCAACCAGAAGTCCCAGCTGGAACTTTCCAGTGTTTACCTGTGTCTGCTGCCTGGCCCAGCTGGCATAGGGTGACCCAGTGGGGACAGAATGCATGACGGTGGCACCTCCTGCCGGAGCACCGCAGAGGACAGATGAACACAGCTGAGCAGATGGGTCGGATCAGAGCCGTTCGGTGTGATTGCTTCAATTAGCCAGGACTCTTTGAAGCAGTGGGAGGAACAGGCGTTCCGTGGGGGGCCGGAGCCGCTGTTCATCAGGCAGCCTCTGGAGAGCAACTCTGAGCTGCTCTAGCTCGCCTCACCCTGTGTAGTAATCAGATCCTATTGAGAGCCGGGTTCCTGGCTAACAAAGCCTGTCTGCTGCTCCCCTCCCTTCCTTCCCAATTCCGGTCCCTCTGCATCGTACCTCACAGGACAGCTCCTTACTGGGGCTTAACAAGCTTTCTCAATTTATGCAACGCATTTCTTTTGTTTCTGTGATGGAGGGAAGCTGAACTGTCAGTCATTCGCAATGAGGGTGCAAAGGCTTCACGTCTGACTCATGAAGATGATCTGTGTTCCCTCCTGTCAGTACTGCTATAATGGACCTGGACATGTTAGACTCACGTAGCAGGCGGGTTTGATTAACGTATTAACATGACAGGGAAATGCATTTGCTTGGAAGTAAGGATCAAAATCCTGCTGTCAGCTGCCTTTCTCACTGCTGTCAAAGCATTTTCCTGCTGTGTCCATACAGTACAGTAGGATTTATCAAATGAAATCACATTTTCACTTGCAGTTACCACACTGAGGACATTACATAGAAATGTCAATTCGGTTTATCATCACGAGCAGTTATTATTGGCTAATGTATCCTTGGTTATAGAAACTGTGCCAAAAATCCACACACACTCCTGTTATCCGGGAAGTGCAAATTGACACCATGTACGCAGGTGTAGATACTTCTTGGGCAGAATTTTAATACGAGTAGAAGCTAGACATAGTTATATAGCCTTCATAAATCACATATGGCTCAGGCCATAACTTAAATACATACCAGAAATACTGTACAGCATGGTAAATCTTCCCCGAGCACGTGGTGCTGGTTCACAGGGGCCAGTATGAATTTTAAAGCTGTATGAGGGCCGATTGTATTTCCTGTTGACTTAGAGCAGAGGAGTTTTGGCGAAAGCATCATTAGCAGGAGAGGCAGAAAGAGATGTTCTGGACTTGGGAACCAGCCCACAGAAGGGGTTATGATATACATCACACAGCATAAATTGTTTATCTTTGACTTTCGAAAGGAAAAGTATATAAAATGTTGTTTATGGTTACTTCAGGGTTTGAACTGGCTGAAGATGCTGTGTCTGTGTCTCACCTTTATGTATTTCCCTCCAGAAGGTTATTTGTTGTGCTGTAGAAGATCATCTATTAACTTCTGGTCTGTTGATCGCGGTTCTGCTCCAATCTTGCATCATTTTTTGTAACTCTAGCATCTGTCTCTGGCACAGAGGTGCAGGATGACTTGTTTTGTTATAGGATGTGACGGATGCACTGGCCCTATTTCATGTGTCAGGCATAACCTGAATTTCCCAAGCCAAACTGTCAAATTTCCATCATTTTTGAACAGAAGAACCTCATGAGGCTGCTTCCCCTGCTTGGAAAATGCTAAATATCCATAACCCCAGAGAAAAGTTAGAGCTTACTCACTGAAAACTTGTTTGTTTTATAAATTTAATGAGGAAAATGAGCCACCACATCTTCCCAGCTCTTCTGCAGTTCCCAGAGATGTAGGACTCTCGCTTTGCTTTCAGTCTTTGGTCCAGTTCCTCCCATGCAGACGCCCAGGATGCCTGGTGTGCTCAAACTTTCGATTGGCCCTATACATATTACAATGTGTGTAAAACGTGGTCCTTTTTCATATTTATTCCATTACTTTATATATACTTTATATATTTAATCCATTATAGCATGGAACAATAAGAGATTCACCTGAGAATTTTTGCTACTCATCAATATAAAGTTGTCTGTGTTGTCAAAGCGGGGGGAACAAGAACTTTTGTGGTGGGTAAATACTTTTTTTAGGTACTGTATAAGACCAAAACTTTAACAGCTGTACCTGTACTGCAGAATAATTCAGTACTTGGCAAGAAGTTGCACCCACAATAGATTCTTGTGTAAAGAACCATGGTGATTTGTGAAGCAGAGTGATTTTTGTAGTAAATTCAAAGGGCTACCTTTACCCTTGTCTGACACCCAACTGAGGAAGCTTCTATTACCTGTGTGCCACTGGAAGCAGTGCAGGTGAGTTTCCAGTCAGGTTAATAGAAACATGTGGCTGTGCTGCTCACTTATCTGGTTCTCCCAGAGCTCTGCGCTGCAGAAGCAGTTTTTTCAGACAGAGCCCATAAAGCAGCGAGATGAACGGAACCGCCGCTAACTGGCAAGTCAGATAAGGAGACACCGTTTTACAGTGCGGGCAACAGACAAATCACTCGGGAGGCTTCTGCGTGGCAGGACTGGCCCTGGGCTTCTGGGCGCTTCCTCGTAAATCTGCAGAAACACAAAATTTGTCCTTCCGCTCCCCACTCTCCTTATCGAGCAAAAGTGTAAATTGGAGTACAGAAGCGCAATTGCCTCACCTGCCTTTCTTTATCGCAAAGTTTATTCTTCTGATGTTGAAACACTTTGTAAACTTTGCAACTTTAATTAAGGTTTAGCAAATTTGCTTTTTTTGCCCCTTTTTTGCTCTCAGATGGTTGTAGCTGATGTCACTGTCTCTGAGGATGTGTGGTTTTTGTTTTCTTTTTTATTCAACTCCCAAGACATCTCTGGGTTTGGCACATGCAAGAAACAGCTCAAAGCTGCTATGAATGCACAATAACCTTTGATGTGTTTCTCCAACATTTGTAAAATAGATTTGATGTTTAATAATCTGTTTTGTCACATACTTTCCTAAGCCATTCAGAATGACGAAATGTGTATAAAATCATTTAACCTGCTGTTACACTTGAGCTGTAAGATGTCTTTATGTGGACAAAAGAAAGATCTGAGATAAACGATGGCTTTATGTGACAGCACTGCAGTTCTTGAACAAATATGGTAATGTGGATAATGGAAACACTGGAAATATCCTTTTTAATGTTAAGTGGACATTCTTTTTACTGTCTTATACATATACACTCTATGGCCAAAAGTATGTGGACTCCCCCCCCCTTCTAATGACTGAGCCGAGCTGTTTGAGCCACACCTACGCAGCATACAAACACATTCTAGACAACTGTGTGCTTCCAAGTTTGGCCGCAGTTTGGGGAAGAAACTCCTTTCCTGCTCCAGCATGACTGTGCCCCCCCGTGCACAAAGCGAACTCCATAAACACACGGTTTGCCCAGGTTGGTGTGGAAGAACTTGAGTGGCTGCACCTCAACCCCACTGAACACATTTGGGATGAACTGGAACGCCGAACGTGAGCCAGACCTTCTCACCCGACCTCACTGATGCTCTTGTAGCTGAATGTACCCAAATTCCCACAGCTGTACTCCACAATCCATTGGAAAGCCTTCCCAGAACAGTGAGGGCTGCTATAGCAGTAAAGGCAGAACAAACGCCATATTAATGGTTCTGGCTTTGGAATGGGATGTTCAACAAACACATTTGAGGGTGATGCTCAGATGTCCATATACTTTTGGCCATATTGTGTATGAGGGGAATTGGTTTTTACTTGCAGGTTTGGCGCATTCAAAGTTCTCCTTATAGAAAGGAAAATGATATTCAGGATGATAAACAACAGTTTATCAGATCAGGTGCATCTCCCTGTTTTGTGTCAAACTGTCTTTGATTTGTGTTACATTCTCCATGTTCTTCACTGGAGACACAGCATCTCTCCGCACGATATGCCTCAACCACAGAACCATTCTGGCTCTTGCTTCCTTGAATGGGGAAAATTTTGAGTAAAGAGAAACCATGTTTATTTTGGAAGGCAGGAGAACAGAATAGAGGAAATATCTGTATTTCTCACTAAGTATATGCTGTGCTTAAGGAACTGAAATTATTTCTGTGCACCAAACCTTCTCTCTTTTTAGAATCAATTCAATAGACTAATGGGCGTGGGTTATACTGGTTCCTCAAAACACCTTGGGTTTGAATTCAACTCAGTCTCTGTGGAATTTGCAGGGTTTTCCCAGTGTTTGTGTGGGTTTCCTCTTACAGTCCAAAGATATGTGTTTCAGTTGAATTGGAAACTCTAAATTACTCACAGTGTGTGTATATGAGTGACTGAACAAGCGTATGGTGGACGGACTTCCTGACCACGGTGTATGTGTTAATCGATAACAAACTGACCGGTCCTGGTCCTGCCCTTTCAACAGTGTCTACAGTGTTCTACAGCTGCTGCAAAACAAACCGTTTACAGTTCAGCTGTATTTTCAAAGGCTGTCAAAGAGTGAAACGGGTTTGGCGTTGCCATTGCAGATTTAACAGTAATTATGTCCTAGTTTTGTTTTGGACATGGTTGCCGGGAACAAGTGAAACACATTAAGTATGACTTCATTCTGGGTCATTACTGGAGTAAACTGGGGTATTGTCTTAACAAAAAAATGAGTTGAATCAAAGTGGTGCAAAATGCAGCCATGATTTGTCATTTAAAAAAAATCCCAGCATGATTTACGGGACAGTTTATTGCGCACGACAGAATACTTTATGCCTCTGAAGTTTAATTTGTTGCCAGTGTGAAATGAAATTTGAAAACAGCATAGGTGCACACTGGGAAGCCAAATTTTGCACCGAAACACCGTTGGGACAGTACAGTTGCTCAGAAAAAGGTATTTCGGGTTTCATTTATTTTACAGGGCCTTTAAATGTCATCTAAAATGTGAGGACTGTTAATAAAAGTTGTTGAGAACTGGGGCAATACAGTGACTCATTTCATTTGATAGGTAAAGCCCACATGTCACCATGTTCTCTGCCAAGCTAAAGAATGCTTCTTTCTTTCATCCTTCAGTGAGTGTTTAATGCTGTGCGAGGCATAGAAACCCTCTCTAGCCTCCTGTCACGGTGATTATTTTTATAAGACCCTCCAGGACTTTCAACCCCAATGATTAAATTACAGTTATGCCCTGGTCTACTGAAAGGTATCAGCAGTTGCGGGAGTTGTAAGGTTGGTAGCCATAGGCGTAGTGGTTGTGGTTTGGGGCAATCCCTGGAAAGGGCTGTTGTCTTGCAATCAATCTCAAGGCCCCCGGTTTAATTCCCCCTCCTTCTGTACAACCCTTGATGGAGATTTTAAGTCTGAATTAATACAGTAAATCAGTGTAAAGCTGGTTTTCCAATACTGTTAATAAAAGTTATTAATAACAGCTGGTCAAGCGTTTAACTACGAACCAGTAGGGGGCGTAAGAAACTACTGCACTTTGATAAAACCCTAGAATTTTCCGGGAAAATTAGACTATGTCTACATTTCAGCAGTGAGCTGCGAAATTCAGGATCTCAGCAGCATCTGTGTGATCGCTCAAGTTCAGCAGTACCATAACCAACTCCAAACTCAAAACAAAGTTAGATTTGTTTATATCTGTAAGATTTTAATGTACGGTAGTAAATAACATTGACATCGAGTGCCTGTGTTGACTATTTCCACTGCATTTGACTCTTGGAAATGAAAAGAACTTTGATTTAATTCGACTTCGACTCTTGAAATAGGGATTTTTCTCTTTATAAAGGAAGTTTAAAATTGTGTACTCTGCTGTCAGCGTGACACTGCTTGTGTTCCGCTGGTTTCACCGCAGTCGCCAATGGAAATAGATAACTGTGATTTTAAGTAGAATCCGCAGAGCTCTCTGTAATGTTATTGTCATACACTTTCACATTTTGGTATCCCAGTAACTTTGGAAATAGTTCTTCCTGAATATTTTAAAACAATTATTAGACAGTAGCAGATTTTGTTTTTGCTACTGTGTTCCAGACGTTAACTTGTCAGACAGAGGAAACTATTTCAGTTCCGACTGTAAACTGTCTGATGAAGAAGGAGCTCTCAGAGCACCGCACAAATGGTGCAAATGGACTGTATGCAGGCGATAAAGCAGCACTGACAGCTCACCTGGTGCAGTCTCCACGCACAGGGAGAAGGAGGCCCAATATTTACTGCATCCCTGTTACTCTGTATGATGCTGGCCATATTAAGGAAATTATTCAGGAAAGTGGTTGCACACAGCTGGCGCTGTACAAACTGCAGTACTTGTGAGAAAGGAAGAGGCTCCCAGGCACACAGACACCTCTTGTTCACAGACAAAGGGCCGTGGGCTGCAGTCGGCTTTGTTTCACTGCAATATTGAATTTCCAGAGAGGCTTTTCTTCCCGTGCGGCTGGCGGCGGAGGCCTCTGCTTCAGGCCTGTGGCTGAGCAGCTGGAACAAGTCTGGGTGCGCAAACAAATCTGTGCTCAGGCTCAGCTTCAACTATTTTGTTGCACAACTCGGTGCATTTATGGTCGATCATACAGGCACTGGAACATTTTGGCTGCTTTTGATCTACATATTACTGTCATCTTTTATGGACGGGTACCTGTATTTGTCTTGTCCTAACTCTGCTGTTGGAAAGGGCTTAGCTGGACTGAGTTAAAATGGCGCTCATTGGAAAGCTTTTAGAATAGAATAGAATAAACCTTTATTATCCCACGAATGAGAAATTTAGGTGTTACAGAGCTCTTTCACAAGGGGAATAAAGGAGAGAACAAGTAGTAAGAAGGACAAGAAGAATTAAGTTAGTAATCTATGTACACAAATAAAATAAAATAACCCTATATACATAAATAATTTATAAATAAATTAACCAATTTAGACTGCGTTGTGCAGTCTGACAGCTGCTGGTAGGAATGACCTGCGGTAGCGCTCCTTCCTGCACTGTGGATGTAAGAGTCTGCTGCTGAACAAGCTACTCGGTGCTCGTACAGACTCATGTAGGGGGTGGTAGGTGTTGTCCATGATTGATGTCAGCTTGGACAACATCCTCTCCTCCCCAGGCTGCTCGATGGACTTCAGAGAACAGCCCAGGACAGAGCTGGCCCTCTTGACCAGTCTAGATGCAGTTTTACATGCTGCGCTATCCACAGGTTGGCGTTTTCAATGTTTGTTGTAGTTTATTTTTATAACTTTACAATATGGTACGACCTTAGCTGACCTTTTTTTATTCACAGTATGCAGGACTGTGATATTTAACCTCACAATGGCGATGGCACTGAGCTAAATGTCAGTTACAAAAAAAACATAATTGGCCATTAAATTTAGCAACGCGCGAAGGGCACGAGCTCAGTCGCGCGCGCCGCTACATCTTTTCCCGCCGTGTTTTTTCTAATTGTTCCCAAGAGGCTGCGATTACTGAGCTGTTTTTTTCCCTTCAGCTGAAAGGTTTTGCGCAAAGGAGCCGAAGGCTATTTCGTTGCCATCTTTCCTTAGGACCTGTAGTAGCCTTAAATGGTTAAAGTTATTACTTTTGTACGATATACGATTATTTTTAAACGACTTCTGCACTGTAACTTTCTGCTAAACGTACGCGAACTAGAAAAGCGGCTTCGATCTGCGCTTTGTAAACAGGAGAGTTCCATTTTAGCAAGGACTGTCACCACAGCCGTTTAGGGGCTGTTTTCCGGCATCTGTGTTCGTCATATTTGTCACTCCATGTTTTACTAATTGAAGTGTCACCACAGGGTAAACGCTGTTTTGTGTGGTGTGTGTTTGCGTTGCGTGTGGTGTGTGTTTTGCGGCAGACCCCCCCCCCCGATCCCCCCATGACGGGTTTTGGTACAGTCCAGTCCGGGGGCTCGCGTGGAGCGCAGGAGCCACATCCACCTCCAGATTCCTCCTAGAAAGCCATGTGAGAAGTTGATCTCCAAGTCAGCAAAGCCCCTGGTCTTTTTATACTTCAAAAACATATTTTATCATCGACCTCCCTGAAGAAATCCTGCATTGTCAGGACTTTTACTTCCACCTGGACTTGCATTCACTCATGAGACTTCTTTACTGTCTACATTTGAGAGAAGTTGACCAGGCTTTGGATTTGGACAGGAGTGGATGGTGAATGATTTACAGGCTGTGATTGGAGGATCTCTGCAGGATGACACCACACTCTTCTTAACCAGGCTGGAAGATGGAGGGAGAGCCAGCGTGTGTGGCTCCACAAGCTCAGGTGGACAGCAGTGTGTCTGACAGCTTCTCTAAGCTGTGGACGGATGTGCTTGGCATGCTGGTGAGTTTGGAGAACATCAGCAACGGATACAGACAAGGATGTCGCATTCTAGCCACTGAAACTTAGATTTAGTTGGAGGTGTATTTGTCCAGCTGGTTCTTGGTAGTTACAGTACCAAAAGTTTGCAAGCAAATGGAATTTTCTTCTTGATCCTTTTTCTGTTTGTACTTTATATGTCTTGCCTTAAACCTTTAGCAAGAAAATTTTTGTTAATTGATTTTTTTTTTCTAGCTCTTTTGAAGCGACACTTAAGAATTTAGAAAAGCACATATTTTGCTTCTTAAGCAATAAGAAGTTTTACTAACTAGATGTTAGGAGAATGCTGGACCATAGTGAAGGCTCTGCTATTGTTTTTACAGTTGACATTTGCATGTTGAATGTTACCTAGGTTTTAAAGGTTTGGGGATGTGGTTATGCCATGTAAGGTGAATAAAATGTGTTCTTTAAAGCACGCTGGAGTCCCGAAACAAAATGGGACTGAACACATCCCATCGCATGCTAATGAAGTCCTTCTGGGCGACTTGTTTATGTCTCATTACATACTAAGTCCGGGTATTTGAGCTATGTCTATGTTATATCATTGCTGGGGATTTTATTGTAGTTGTTTTGCTTATTTTTGCCAATACTTCAACAGCAGGAACATTTCTGCGAGCTGAGCCAACAACCCTGAAGCTCTCAAATTTACCACTAAGTTCTGCTGATCTGAGTTTCTCACATGTGGAAAAAAAAATCAGCATGGGACTTTATTTACAGTCCAGTGTCAGAGCAAGAGTAAGACGATGGGTTTACTTGAGGAGAAAAAGGTTTCTGCAAAGGGTGTTCTCCAACCAGAAGGAAACAACAGCTCTGTATGTAGGTCAGAGTGTCTGTTTGCAGCTGTAATTACAGGCTTCAGAATCACTTTTCATATTTATGGAAATAAACAGTGAGTCAAGTGAGGTTTCTATGTAAGAGAGCGGTGCCCGTGTTCATTAAATGAGGCTTTGGGATCAAGTTCCATCGTACTTTTCCTGGTGCCAGATACCATGGTTTATGTCATTTTTTGAGTCAGGAGGTTAGTGTGAAAAGTGCAGCACAGCAATACAGAGCATACGGTATATTTATGTGGTCAGTTGTTGTTCTGCTAATGCTCGTGAGTAAGCATTAAGTAGTGAACCTATGCACGTGTATCGTGGCTATACTGCAGCGTAACCAGTCTGGGGAATAAGATCATCAGAACTTTATCCTGGTTTTAGTCATCTTCTGTCATCATGGGCAGCCCTGGCCTTGACCATGCTCAGGAAGATCTCTCCCTCATTTCCTTCCATGCTGCCTTTGCATTTTTTCCTCTCAGCTCTGAGGATTTCCTGAGGAAGCGCCCTGGAAGTTGTGGTTGGGGTGGTGCTGCAGAGGTCCTGCTTCCAGTGTCAACCTTGCTGTCCGAGTCATATCCGCTTCATTTTCCTGCAGCATACTGTGCATGCAGAGGTTTCAGGGGTGTGGCGTTTGAAGATCCCGTGAGAATTTTGAGCCTGTGGCTACTTAATTTGTAGTGAGTGTTAAGTTCGTGGCCATTAATTATTTGACAAGTCCATACTATTCATATATGTAAATGTAAATATAAATACACACTGAAAAAGGGAAGATGGTCAGTTTGTCTCACAAATACAGGTGCTGTATATGCATGCTGTATGTGTTTAACTGCCTGATGTTCTGCTGCAACTGCAAGGTAGCTTAGCAGGTCATGCTGGTGCCTCACAGTGCCTGGACTGTAGTTGCGGATATGGGACTGAATCCAGTTGAGTCTGTTTGGAATTGACACAATCTCTCACAGTTCAAAAGCGTGTGTTTCAGATAAACTGGTTACTCTACATTGCTCGTATTGTAATTATGAGAGTGAGATATTGATGATGAATTGCGATTGTTCTTAACTTGAGGATGATGGTACATTGCTTATCGTATAAAGCAAAATAAACCGGTCAGTGAAACGCTCATGGTTGTTTGCAGCTTAATTTTCTAACTTGTCCCACTCAGTTACTAGCAGCTAAACAAAAGAGGTACACTTTTGTAGTAGTTTTTTTTTTTTTTTTTTTTTTAATATGATGTGTTTACGGTTTGTCTGCGGAGCATCCATGGCTGTGTTAGTAAGTTTACCCTGGTGACACAATGATTAAAAATCTGTAAAAATGCATGAACTAGTTCCTTTGTTGGGAATCCAGGTAAGGAGTACAGTAGAGATCCAAACCACAAAGCATACCACGTACGGACCTGTAAACCAACACATTCACTGCAGCTGCATTTTTGTTTAGTGGTTCCATCTGGTTTATTAGGATGTTCATCATGGGTGCCGCATTTCCCTGACATGTTGCTTAGATACATGAGGTCACTTTATAGACTTCAGTGGATATTCCGTTTTTTTTTTTCCCCTCTCTTTGCTTCCAATGAGAAAAATATTTACATTAGCTAAATCCTTCATGGAAAGGGAGGCACCGCCATTCAGCTGCCTCATCGTATGTATTAACTCTTGATAGAAATGAAGCCACCAGAGTACAACAGCTTTCATGTTTCTTGGTGGTTTAATCTGTCCTTGAAGTCACTCCATGAAAGAACAAACAAGACATGTTATCATATTCCAAGCACTGATCCAGCTGTTCGGGGACTGTAAACAGCAAACTAAGTGTGAAGCAACATTAGCAGTGCAGCGCTTTTGGCTCAAACCATGGGAAATGGGGTCTGGTTACACCCATGTGGAACAGATGTTTCTCAGGCAGAAGCTGTATCCAGGACCTGGGTGGATTTTATGTAGTCTTATTGCTTGTAGTTGTCATGCCAACATGATAGACCGTATAGCATCAACTCAGTTACTCACTGATTGAGCCTTTTAGTTCATCTGCTGAGTTGTATTTATCCTTTCTTACAGTATAGTCAAATGCACAGAGACCATGGTGCAAATACATGTGAATCAGTAACTTGTCATATGGTTGCGACAAGTAACGTATGGATTATTTACATAAAGACCTTCACCCCTGAGCCCTTCCTCAGAAATCACTGGTGGCTCTGTGACTGATGCTGAAACTGTCCTTCACACGGTTCGCTAAGATGACCAAAGAACCGTGAATTTTTACCAGGAATTCTACAGATGCTTGTTACTTGCGTGTCTGGGGTGTAGGCTGGGTTTAACAGAAGTGAGCTGAAACACACCATGCATTTTGTCAGGGAGGAGTTAAGCGGTTGAATTTGGGATTTAAAGAGGAGTTGGGAAGTGTGTCGTTCTAACATGAAAACTGGGCCTTTGATATTCTTCCGGCTGTGTACAACTGTCTTGTTTTAGTTGTTGCTGATAAATCCACATTTGGCTGTGTCAGTTAAACTCCATCCATTCACCCATCCATTTTCGTTGACTACTTACCCTGGTCAGTGTTGCGGTGATCTAGAGTTTATCCAGTCCATCGGAGGGTGATTTAAACTACGCTGTATATGAAATCTGGCTTCCTCTACTTTTGACACCTTGTTTAGCTTTGTCATTTGTTTTTAGTAAAAGTGATCATTAAGTTTTATTTCCAAATTGTTTGTTTCCTGAGTGTGTTGCATACTGTAGCCTTTTGTACATAAGTGACCAGTGCAACTGAAACAGTGTTTTATGCCCTTTCCTCAGCAGTGACAGACTAAACAAGGTTTAAATGCAGTAATATTGTAGAAATGGGCAGAATTTGAGCCCGCATCTCTCTTTGTGCTTCTTCGAAAGAACTTTGTGGACAGGGCTTTCTGGAGCCCAAGGCTTCATGTACATGTCTCCATTGTGCTCCTCAGGACGGCTCCCTGGGCAACATTGATGACCTGGCCCAGGAGTACTCGGAGTACTACAACACCTGCTTCGGTGACGTATGCGAGAGGATGGAGGAGCTGCGCAAACGCAGAGTATCTCAGGACCTGGAGACGGTAAGGCCGACGCACCCCTCCAGGGCTCCGAAACCTCAGAATAACCTTATACATGCTGAGCAGGAGCAGCAGGTGATATAGCAGTTATGGCCATCAAATCTGAATCCCAGTTCAGTTGTAGTTCCCCTTAGCAAGTTGTTTACTGTGAATATCCCCTATACAAACTACCCAGCTGTATTAATGAGTAAATAACTGTGTATATCAAGATGCACAAGCCCGACATTGTAGGCCGCTTTGGAGAAAAGCATCAGCTGCGCAAATAAATAAAAGCGATACAATAAAGGGCCATGACAATATTTCATGACAATAACAGTGAAGGAAAAGAGTTCTGGTAATTCATTAACTGCTTTGAGCACAAAATAAAGCGAACAAGTGAGAGTGTCCGTTTCACTCAGTGACTTGGGTGAGATTTTGGCACGCCTACGCCCTAGTCCTCACAAAAAGAATGCATTGTGTTTCTAGGCTGGCAGTGAAATTGCAGGATAGAAATGGAAACATTCTGATGTGGCTCCCAAAGATTAGCATCAGCAGGTCACAGCAGGTGCGAGTGTGTGAGCACGTATCTCAGGTTCATGTTACACACACCGGGCCTTGTATCTCAAATGCAGGGTCTGCGGTAAATCCTTGAAACACAGCAGAATTGGGGTGTGACCTGCCTACGCATGTGCCTATTCTTGCAGGACAAACTGCATCCTGGGAAACGAAACAATAGCTTGAGTAGTTACTGACAAAAGTCTTTGTAGGAATAAAAGTCCCATGACCTCCCCATGCCAGTGAAGACTCTGTGCTCTATGGAAACCTGGACTTTTCAGCTGCAACCTTTGTTTTAAAAGGTTAATTGCTTTGTTTTTTTGTTGCCACACATATGAAGCCATACCAGGCTGTCCTGTGCACTTCTCTCTTCTTTTTAAGGTTTTCATAAGGAAAAAAGTCACACTGTGCAAAGGATTTTTGCACATTCATGCCAGGGTTTGCTTTCTCAAAATGTGGATTTGCCCTCACGGAGTTTAAACTGTACTGGTGCCATTCTTAGAGCTGCAGGCATATCGGACACCAGGGGCTACCGAGTTACAAGTGAGGCTTTCGAAAAATGTCTAGCGTGGCACTTCCTCCCAAGGGTGGCCCAGTTGGCACCGCTTGCCATGTTGCCGCCTAAAGAGCCGGTTGCGTGGTGGGTCTGCTCCTTGAGCACAGCCTGTTGAAGCCCAGTGAGCCTCATTTTTACACAGGCAGGCTGTGTTTTCCATCAGCAGCAACTAATGAATTCCTCAGTGTTTTGATCCGTATTGTACTCAGTACCAACACAACTGTCAACAAATTTTGATCAAGTCTGAGAAAAGAATCAAGGGGCATGACAGGAAGAGTTTCAACTTTTTAGGCATCTGACTTGTATTTAAACCAGTGTCTTTGTAGAGACACTTCACACAAGCACCTTAATCCAGCATTACATCTATCAAACAGGTACACACAAGTAATGCAAACTAATTTGTGTAAATCACAAAATTTCTAGTCAGCTTTCTTAGTTATTTTTTCTTTCATAAACAGTTCTATGTTAAAATGAAAGTTTGCATTCATACAGACTTTGATTCATGGTTTGTTTTTTTTTTTGTTTTTTTTTTTTTTCTTTTCTAAGCAGATGCTCTGCTCTATGTAGTAACTATATATTCATTTTCAACCAGACAATGCTTCATGCTGATCAGGGTCATGATGGTTCAGAGCCTATTGTGGATTCACTTAACACTAGGCTGTAAACCTACAGCCTGGATGGGAGACCACTGCACTGCAGGGTCAACATACACACACGTGCGCGCTTGCACACTATGAACAATTCATCCGAAACGCATGTCTTTGGACTGTTGTAGGAAAACCATGCTGACAGAAGTCATGCAAACTCCACACAGACTGAACCAAAGTTGAACCCACATCCAAAAAGCCTGGGAACTGTGACACTGTAATGCTATGCTGCCCTGTTATTTATTCACTTATTTAAACAATATGCATTAAACTGCTGTATTTAGGTTGAATAGTGAAAAAGTTGAAGCTGCAGCCTTGAGTCTTTCATATAGGAGCTGGACACAGTGTGGGCGTCTAACCTTCTAGAAAATCGACATTAAATGAGAAGTATGGAAGGAATTTCTCTCTTGTCACAGAACCTGTGGCCTTACTGTATCTGTAATTATTCAGTTTCCATTTCACTGCTGCCAGGAGAAATGAAACCATTTATTTTATTGTTCAAGAATGCTGTATATGTATCTTTTTAGCTAATTACAAATTCAGTGCCAAAATTATGCTAAAATGAGCTTTTTCCCCCTCTTTTTTTTTTTGTTAGCAACCAGAAAAATCTTGAATGTTAAGTTTTTCTCTAAGGGAGAAATCAAGTGTAAAGTGTGCAGCACTTGTGTGTCAGATGATGATTTTTTTTTTTACGTTAAACTTAATGTGTAACGTGATTATGATAACTTAAAATGATCCTTGCTTTTGTGGAAAGAAGTGGACTGTGGTGCTGCCATAGTTATTTCAGTGTCCAAGCCTTTGGTCACAGGCTCCCTGCACCACTGCTGCACATGTGCTAAAGCCATCGCGACTCCATTTATGTGATATGGAAGCGCTTTTGCCCCTCCGAACACCCCTGGTCACACTTCTTTGGTATCCCAGGAACAGATGGAATTTCACAGTTTGACCTCATTCTTCAGTCATTAGTTTACTTCAAAGAATGAGACAATTGGGTAACAGCTGCTGAAAAATCACTGTGGTTTTGCTGGAGGAATGTAGATTTTTTACAGTTGAGGTCTCGGCCATAGCTAGAAGGTCGTACTGTATGTTTGTTGCCTAAACCCTTCAGTGTCCTGTTGGTTTTCCCTTTTATTTAAGTGAGCTTATTCAGAGGCTTAGCAACACGCTTTCTATGTTTCCTCTAAAAATGTATTAAATCTTTTCTCTTTCAAAGTATTTTTTGCACTTGTTTCTAAGTATTATGCATTGAGCATTTCAGGTTGGTTGAGATGGTTTCCAACTTTGTTGCAGTCTGAACGACTTTAGTCAGAAATTAGAAGGACCGAATTCTCCTTCTTTTTCCAGATGTGTGCAGTCCTCAGATCAATCCGAGGGCAAACTCTGTGTGGAAATTGAATTCTGTTGGGCTGTGACATCCTGCTCCCCATTAGCAAAATTTCTCTAGAATGTGATGGACATAACAGGCTCTGGCATTCATGAGTTTCAAACATCAAGCACAAGCAATAAGCAAACTGCAAAGTCTGGTTTGTGACCCTAGGAAAAGATTGTTTAAAAAAATCTCTTTGTAAAGACTTAATTATGGTGACACGTTATAGATCTAAACTAAGGTTAACTAAAACGAATCCGTATAACTAATATGTAATGTAAAAAAATCTTCATGCAGCAGAATGTAAGATTTAACTATTGAGTCCTTAACTGTTTAAATCTCATTCAGACTGTAAATAAATCTAATTCATATACATACATCAGTATGCTTATAATACCCTACTCTCTGGGTAAATTTTGGGTAACTAGTGTATACGAATGTATTCTTTTTCAATAATTGGTAAATAATGTTTTAAATTGCATAGAAAGAAAAGTGTGGCTCATCCAGAGTATTTCTACTTAACTACAGTGTCCCTCTTCTTCCTCTTCTTCATCCCCTCACAGGATTTACTGGGGTTCAGCAGTGCCATGTCTACCCCGGAGACCGAGAGAAAGTAAGACACTTATTCTCCTTCCACTCTCACGTGTTGCTGGAGCGCTTAGTCAGTACGGCCAAAATTTAGTTTGTGTTTCTGTTCTTGGTTGACTGGTGCTTACCTTTCAATTTGAATGATTTGAATTGTGTCAATGCATGTAAGGGTAGACTGAATGTTTCAGGGGTAGAAGTCAGTCTTTTTGATTGATGCTTTAAAAAAATGTACATTTCTGGGTCCGAATTTTTAGTTTTCCAAGACACAGAGAGGATGAAAACATGAGGTGTCTTTATGGTTTCCACAATATCATGGTGTGAAGCTGCTTTGTGGGTCATCAGGTTTGAGATCTTTACCAAGTTAACCAGTGTGGGTATCACAGCAGAACTCAGAGGCACGGCATTCCATTAGGGTTATTAGCTACAGTTCTTCATTCTGCAGCAAGATAATGGCCCGAAACAAGCCTCAAGCTTACACAAGAACCATCTTACCAAGAACAATGCAAATAAATTACCAGGAAATCAACTGAAGAAAGAGGTTTCCAGCAAATGTGCTTCAACTTTTCACCAGAAGTATAAATAAAACAAAGCACAGTCTAAGGCTGCATGAGTCATTCTCGTGATTTCTTGGATAAACTTGTACTTTAAATCTGGATTTCTCCAAGACTGCAGTTTGGCGAGATTCCGCAGTTCCCTTCCTTCTCTAGTTTCTTCCAGAAGCTCCGATAAGGGGGTCTTCCCATCTCATGGTTAGTCTTCCTGTTCTTCTTCAACTCCCAACTATCCATCTGTCTCTTTTCATGCTGTGTCCTGCCCGTCTTTTTTTTTCTTTTCTTTTTTCTTTCAGAAAATATTACTGTTTTCTCCTTATTTGTGAATATCTATTGGGTTTAATTGTATTTATATTTCAAAATTTTCTTTATTTTTTTTCTTTTGGTAGTCATAACACTTTCCTTTGGCTAGTCTGGTACTTGATGATTCACCACCATAAAGCAGTCAGCTTGTAAACCAGTGCAGGGAGGATGTGGCTGTTGGAAAACAGCACCAAAAAGTTTCAAAGTAAGACGGTAGATATAAGTTCTGTTGGAACAACATGAGAATCTTCCTCTTCTAGGTGGGTTAATGTCAGTAATAAGTGTCTCAGCTCTGCCTTAGTAAATGAGAACCTCAAACCATCTTAAGACTTCAAGAAATTCCTTCACCACCCTCTTCTGCATATAATCTCTTGTCCAGAAATTCTGTCTGCAACAACCTCAAACTTTGCCACCTGCTTCTGAAAGAGTGCCTTTAGCTCTGAGCTGTCATCAGTATACCATGTAGAACAATGGCCCTCCAGGCAAGGGGGGGCTTCCTGTTAGCCTGCTGCCGTAGCCCAAACTGGGAGGAAGCCGGCAAGGCTGTGATAACCCCAAGCACAGGACCTGGGGCAATAAGAGGAAGCGCTGATCTACAGATTGAGGGTGGGGATTTTCTATATGGTTTTGTTTCAGGAATTCAATGTTAAATGGCTAATGTATTTATAGAACTGACTTGGCCTACTCTACTCACAATGGGGTTGTTACAAAACTAGAAATCGCCACATAACTGAGGGAGATGCAGCAACTCCTGAAGAAGGTGCTCAGAAAAGGTTGCTGTTTGCATAATAAAATGCAATGTGGACACTACAGTGTTGCACAGTTAGCGCTCTGTATGCGTTCTTTACCTAAAAGATGTAATTAATACAGCATACATCTACGGTGTAAATAGAACATGAAAACTGTGCATCAGGAATTGTTCACTGAAGAACACCCTTATGCAGTAGGTAACCAGAGGAGCAAATAAGAAAGTTCCTCAGATCCACAGTGTGCAGACTTGGGGTAAAGAAGTTTTAGAGAATAAATAAATAAAAAGATCCATATTGATCAGGATTTTTAAATGTGTTTATATAAAAGATACAAGACATGTGCATAAAAATATACATATTATATATATTTATATTTAATATTTATATATTGTAAGACGTGCTGTATGTAAAATAGATTATTTATACCTTTAATAATGGAGAATAAATACAGAATAAATATAGAAAATTGTTTAAAAAGTTTTACTTTTTTAAATATGTGAAATTATTACATTTCTAAGTGTTAAAATAAAAGCTCTCCTGCAAAGCAGTGCTATAGGAGGTAGTGCTAATTGAGAAATTACGCTAATATAAACAAAATGAATTTGTTTATTATCTTTTCTCTTCATTTTGTGTACACCTGTGTACATCTGGTCATTTTAAGGCAGGGTATTGCTCAACTGTCATTCTGAAGTGTGTGAATGCTGGGATTTCAAGATTCAAAGATTCAAAGGTTTATTTGTCATGGGTGAACAACACAGCATAGCAGTGTTGTCCCCATGAAAAGTTTTGTTTCCAGGCATCCTCAGTGCAAATATGGACATAAATACATATAGTTGGGACAGGAGAACAATAAATAATAATAAATAGAGTAGTAATAAATAAAGAGCAGAACAAACGGTTAGTAAATAGGGATAGGTATGTGGGGAAACGGATATACATCAGGGATTGGCGCGGGGGGAGAAGACACAGTAGCCAAACCAACAGCACGCAGCAACCAGACCTACAACTACAGACTAAACCTACAACAACAAAAAGCACCAGAGACGGGTGAACCAGATAGGTTTCCACAATGGGTGGGACAGGCATACAGATAGACAGACAGACCCCGATTGACTCTTCCACTGCCCACCCTCTTTAGGCCTTAAAACCCACTTGGGTGTTCATTTTCTTTTCTAACCTAACAAACCTTAGCAGCTTGTTGCCAAACATTTATGAAAGAGCCATTTTTACATGGCAAGGTTTTTCCTGTGTTCAAAAACAGGAAAAAATGTAATCTATCAAGTTTTGCCCAAAAGATTTGGGACATTTTTAATTTTCTTCCCTGGTGGGCCAAAGGGTCTTGGGCCCGAATAACAGTCTATAAATAATGACAGGCTGTCAGGGTTCTGGACGCTGTGGGTGCCGCAGCCCAGCTGGGGCAGGAAGGAGCAGCAGTGAGGTCTGTCTGGCAGGAATTGCATTCCTTGTCACCATCTGTGACGCAGGGTTACCGAAATCCTTCTCAGTTTCTTTGTTATCATAGTTGATGCCTTAAACTAAGTTGTTGAGAAAAAAGTACCAGTCAAAAGTATGAGTACAGCCGGTCAACCTGGGCAATACCCATATGAGATGGAGATGGTAAAATAGCGAGTGCAAAGCAACCCACAAGTGTCCTACATCTCTGGGGCTGATCCAGATAAGCCCGGAAGACACAGTACCTCATTTTCTCATCAAGGTTGTAAATAAAATGGCTTGCGTGTTCACAGCAAGTGTATTAGCATTTCTCATTGATAGTGTTTGTTCTGTAGTCTGAGGCCACTGCATAGAAAACCAAGTAGTGGCAGAAAATTAAGCTCAAAAGAAGCTGAAAGAAATGGGGCAAAAGAGATCTTTGCACAGCCTAGAAGTAGAAGCCCTTTGCCCAGTTACAAAACAAACATGCTCTTGTGTTTACTTTTGTTTTACAAGGCTTTCGTGCTTATCTGATGTCTTGCAAGGAGACCTCAATAGTCTCGGAGCTCCTCTAGACCAGGACCTCAATACCTAAACTCTGCAAATCCCACAGGACCACTGGATCTGTGTCCCCGGGTGTTGTGGTTCCTGACTGGGTCCCGAGTCCGTGACAGATGCTGGATGGGGATGATGGGGGTTTTGTGGGCAGGGCCAAGGGTTGCAGCTGTGCTGGAGCAAGGGGAGTGTGCGATGGCTCTGGTGGCCAGAGTCGGAATGTGTTTTTCTGGAGGACATGTGGTCCACAGATGGACACCAATGTTCTGGTTCAGCCTCAGCTTTAGTGGAGCAGGGGGTCTGGTTCAGCCTTTTACCCACCATTCTTACATTTTTTTAAAAAATATTTTTTTTATTTTTTTAGTTTAAGATGTTTCTTAATCTTTATGGGTCTTTTCCAAAATTTGCACAACCTTTTTCGCAATTATTAGGATATTATTTTTAACCAAGTTACATTCAAAACTCAGAAGTGGATAATGCTTTATTGCAGATAATTTTATTTTTAGCCGCTACGTGTATTGTAGTCTGCAACATAATTGTTGTGTGGCTGAGAATGTTTAAAAAAAAAAAAAGGTCTCAGCACAGCTAATGTCTAACTGTGCGCTGCTGTGGCTGAAATTCAAGTATAGCAGCATTTTCGTCATCTTGCTCCTTTTCCTTTCAAGTGGATTCCAAGGCATGCAGTGGAAGACCACTTGGTCACATTTTGAATTTATATGTTTCCTAGTTTTTGCCTGATGACTAACCTCTCTGTTTTGCCTATAATTTGAGTAGTTAAAGATTATTAGAGATTGTTTAGTTATTTCTGTTGGTTTTAAACTTCATTTATGCGTTTCAAGTATGATATAAACCTCGGCAGGGTACGTGTTTTATCTCGGCCTAAAGGTAACTGGTCTCACAGGGTGGGCTGTTATAGCATTGCTGTCAGAAGCAAGTGCATTTTCCTCCTGCTGAAATGTCTAAGGGACTCAGTCCAAGTGGGGCAGCATTTTCTCTCGGAGTGATGGGGCAACATGCGGACGTGCTGACAGCTCTTGGGTTTGAGGCTGTTCACAGCAGAGTTTTGGGGAGTCTTTTACAAAAAGGGTTTTGAAAATATCGAAACTGTTCAATAACTCTTCATGTCCAGTGCTGAGTTTCAGTGTTTTTTTTAACAAAAAAAGTCTTTCTATTAAAAATTGCAGTTTTAATTGTGCAATTCCTTTCTTTCTCTCTGTCTTTCAAACAAGAATACTACTAATATTCATATATGCAGTTAAACTATTTTAATACATTAAATTATTACACCATCTCATGCAAAACATGCAGTATACACTTGCACAGTTTTATCTGCTTTCTTTTTCTCTCATTGACAATTTAATTTTCCACCAATTTCAGCCAACTGTTACAAATTTTCCGTATTGTAGTTTCCAATTCGTTTTTCGATTGTTCATAGATGGTCACTCTACAAATATGGAACTCTATGTCAAAAGATAATTTCCTGTTGAAGATGAGGCCTAGAAGTATGAACAACGCGCCTGTGTCTGTCGTATTTGCCGCTTAACCAAGCGGCTTTCACACTGGTGGTTAAAGGCCTGGTTGGCTGGGGGTTGTGGCACATGTCAGCTGATGTGAGCGGAGCCAGAGAGGGAAAAGTCAAAAGAATGCGAGCGACACGTGAGCACCACAGATGCAGTAAGTCCCGGCCTGTTTGTGAAAAGGCCATTGTTCCAGGAAGGATCACTGAGACCCCCTCTCCATTCCCATCAGTTCACAGGCGTTTTCGCACCATCAGCCAAAGGCTGCACCGCTAATGGGGCACTGTAGAATGAAAAGACTCTTATAAAAACATGTTTGTGTTGCACCAAAAATGAAGAAACATTTGCTGGAAGGAAGGTGAGGCGGTAGCTTTTTGGAAAATACCTGTTTTTAATTTGCACAGCTGATTTAAATTTTTGTCTTGTCTGTCTAATATAGGCCGCCTCTTCACAAGTCGAGTTCAGAAGATGGATCTGGAGGTCAGTACAACCCCGATGATTTTTGTGCATTCATGCTAGAAGGATTTGCCCAAGGCATCACCCATTGCACTGGCAGACTCTGGGTTTGAGCATGTGTGTATGTTTGTCCTTGCGACTTTGCGGCAAGCCACTGCTGCAGCATCCATCTGCCCTTGTGTGCAGCTCTCCAGAGGCCTTTTATGGCTCTTGGAAGCCCTGTTGGGTCATGAGTCTTATTGACTCGACCTTCACGTCTGCTGAGGCTGAGGTTCTCCGCGGGGAGTCTGCCATGAAGCCTGGGGAAATAAAACAATCTCTCCCCAAGCACAAACTGTCAGCGTGCAAAGCAATGGGTCAAGCCAGATATTTCTCAGCGGGCTTCCTGCCAGCCACTTCTGCATGATGTTATGAAGTGGGACTCATCTCCAAATGAGATCACGTGTCTCTGTGGGAGCTCTCGGCTGTTCAGGGTTATGTCTTATTAACACCTCACAGATAATGACCTGCTGAATAAACTGGCAGTCATCTACAAAATGTAGTCCTCCCTTGAGCATAAAAGTAGTTAAAATGTGGAAAAACTGGACTTAATTAAAACAGAAGTAGGTTTGTGGAAGATGGACCCAGAAAAGAGGATGCTTGACCTTTGCCTTTGTTTAATTTGCAAATATTGGCCATAGAAACAAAATATCCTTTAGATTTAGTCTATGATTTTATGTGTTTTGTTTTCCTGGTGATTCCAAATTTCCTCATTTTGATGTTGTGTAGGGAAATGGGATGGCAAGAAGAAGAACAAGTCTTTTTGGCAAAATTTTCGCAAATCGCAGAAAGGAGCTACGCGACACACATCGAAGGGTATGAATCTGGACAAGGGTACTTTTCATCTGGCAAATTTTTAGTTAGCTCAAGTGATGGTAAATAATGATGGTAAATAATGTTAAATAATGCCTTGACGACCTGTAACCTCAGGAGAAGACATTGGCTACTTGGCCAGTGAGATCACAATGAGCGATGAGGAGCGGATCCAGCTGATGATGATGGTGAAGGAGAGGATGATCACTGTGGAGGAGGCCCTTGCGCGGGTAGGCCTTCTTGTTACTGCTTAAATAGAGCAGCTGCGGAGGAAGGAGACTGCACAATATGGCTTCAGTGCCAAATATTACTGTCAGTTTTGATTAATGTATTACAGAAGGAGCACAATGTAAGGTGCACAATATAAGCACTGTAGCGTGCAGACTGGTGATGCAGCACCATCCTAAATATTTATTTAACTCATTTAGCTGATGCCACTGTCTAGGGGACTTGTTAGATTTGTACACTGCAAGCTATTAATAATAATTTACCCATCTATACAGCTGGGTATTTGCAGTACCTTGCTCAGGGTTACAAGATTTCATTACAAGGCAATGGCCTCAGCCACTTTGTGACAATCTTTCCATCGAAATTCTTCCTTCTCATAGCTGAAGGAGTACGAGATGCAAACCAGACAGCCAAGCACCCCTGATGCCCTGGCATGTTCTGATGGCATCAGTCCTTGCATAAAGGAGTCCTCAGCCTGCAACGTGAGTGCTCATTTTTACATTTTCACCCTCATGGTGGATGTTCACTGAGCTCTTTATGTCTTTAATGTACGCTGGTTTAAAAAAGGACCTGAATGGGAGTGGGTCTGCATATTGACAGAAAATACTCAAATATGTTGTCACACTTGATACATTTAGATATTTTGGCCTACGGAATGCATGGATTTCCTGTGCTTATGTTGTTTATTAGCTGCAGTGCATCCAGACACTGAATAGGCCTGTTGCTGGAATGCCTGCTATTTGCTTTACGTATTTGGGTTGCAGCCCTGCCCCAGATTTGAACCAGCGAGTGTCTGAGCCCACCTCATCCCACGGGCCTTGTGTCACACAGTGGCCCCCTGGGCGTTGGCTGGGTCCCATTCAGGCCCCCATCTGCACTAACACCCTATTGTGTGGCGCGCACTGATGGGAATGCAGCCAGCAACTCATGCAATCTGCAGCTCAGGCATAGCAGGGCTGGACTGTGCGTGCGTGCGTGCATACTGATTAGCTCAGGCCCTCCACAAAATATGTGGGCCTAAGCAACACAGGTAGGCTGGTTAGGTCCTTCTGTCATGATGACTTAGGGTTTAGCATTCTGATATTACTGTATTACTGTTTTTGCTGGCAATGACCCCCCCCCCCCCAGCAATGCAGACAAAGTGTAATTATGCAGACTTCTCAGTTTCTGGTATGTTATTCCCTGCACTCACTGGCCCTGAAAAATAAGCAGTGCACTCGGTCGGTCCACTTCATCTCATTAGGGTTTCAGTAATTTTCATGCTAATCTGAGCTACTTTGCTCAGAAGCATCAGCCTACTGTATGTGCCTGACTGTTTGACTCCCTGTGGCTCGTGACGTCAGTTATAGATAAGTGTGGCATTAACAAACAGTTTTGAAAATGTTTCTGTCCTTATCGAGGGTTCTGCTGTGCGCACAGAGTTGTAGTCAGTGAGTGGAGCTATTGTGTTGGCTGTTCTTGCTGACAGAGGTCTTAGTGTTATATTTCAGTGAGGGCTTAGCATTTGAACTGCAGTTTGAGAACTTAGGGCAGCAGAGGTTCTTCCTGTGGTACAATGATTCTCTTGTTAAAGTGAGCATCACAGACTGCTCTGCACGATGAGTTCAATGAACAAATCTAGGGGACTTGGGTTCAATGAACAAATCTGAAACCACATTACTCCCTGAGATGAGCTGAATGAACCGAAGACAAGCGTTAGATAAAACGACAAGTAAAAGAGAGATGTGTTGTGCGCAGTGAGCAAGTCAGAGCCAAGTGTGAGATGCGGTAGGGATGGAAGTGTCACCTTCACTGTGCTGACTGAAGGGTCAGGGAGGCGGGAGTCACTCGGAGAGCCAAACGAACAAATCAGCAAGTGGTGTCTTAAACACATAACATTCCCATCAGAGGTGGCCATTCCGTATTTAATAAATCAACTGAGCAAATTAGGGATTTGTGGTTTGTTCAGTGGACTAGTTCAACAAATCAGAGAGGGGAGTTTATTGTACATGTGAGATAATCGAAAAAATCATCCATCCATCCATCCATCCTCCCACTTTCATTAACCACTTTATCCTGGGCCAGGTTGCAGTGATCCGGAGCCTATTGTGGAGTCGCTGTACGCTGGGCTGTGAAACTACACCCTGTATGGGACAAAGAAATGAGAGTTGGGACTAAAACTAAATGAGTCAGCGAGGGAGGAGTGTGCCATACTAAATGAGCCAATTGAACTTGTCAGAAATAGAAGGGTTGTACTCAAGTTAATTCAATTTTTTGATTATTTTTATAGATCACACTTTTCATATGGTGACAAAGAACCGAGAGATCAAGAAACACAACAGAAGTAGATATACACTAAGATATAGATGCTTGTTAGCTACACATAAATATAAGGACTATACTAGCTAATAAAGTCAGTTCGTAACAGAGGAGGGTTAGCATTAGGGTTAGGTTTAAAAAATAACAGAGGACATTTTGTAGTCTTCAAAAAAACAGACAAGGGAGTGTCGTAATAGATGAGGTAATTGAGCAAATTTGGAGGTGGGATTGAGACTAAACTGAGAAGTCAGGGACAAGCAGACCACACAATGAGGTAACCGATCAAATGAGGTGGAGGTTTTGTATTCAGTGCTTTATGCAGCGTTCAGTGTCAAACTCGGTGACCTACACGAGCAAACTGGATTCTGGATCCTCAGACTCCATGAAGTGCAACCTGCAGAGCCAAATGTGAACTTGGAGTTAAAGTGAACTGAGGTTTTTCACAAGAGCTACTCAGCAAGTCACCGAGTGTTTAACATCTGACCCTTGGCATGATGGAGTGAGCTGAGTTCATGCAGATCAAGCTGGGTGTGCCATTCTGCTCCATTCTCAGTCTTGGCATGTTTAATCCATGGTTCGTCTTCCCAGGAATTCTGCCTTCTTCTTTCCTCACCTCTACGGTTTTCCTGTCTCTTTGGACCTCAGTGACATGTTTCTCAGTCCTGCTGCTTTCTCACCAGTCTTTTAAGTAATAACAGACGTGAAAGTGCAGTAAACAATGACATTGGAAAAACAATGGCCAGCAAAGAAAGGGATAATTCTTTCATTTTTCCACTATGAAGACTGTGTTCCAATCCATTTTAATTTTTTTGGCCTAGTCTCATCCTTTGCCCCACTAGTATTTAAAATGGTTTCACATAACACTGGGTTGTCAGATCTTCTTTAGAAAAAAAATAATCAAAAATGTTTCAAGTAGGCCCAGTTGAACAAATCCTTGTGAAGTGGTTCTTTGTAACGCCTTCTATCGTTTCCTCCCAGTCCCGGGAGCAGTCAGATGACGAACTGGATGACTGTGTGAAGTTCAAGCGACTCCACAAGCTGGTAAATTCTACTCGCAGAGTGAAGAAGAAACTGATCAAAGTGGAAGATGGGAAGAAACCTGGATCAGATGGTATGATCCAGAAGCTCTGTTAGTGAGAACACAGACCTGTTTCGTGTCCAGGGCCAGCATTTTTACAGGTTTTAGAGAGACGACAGTCCCTGTTATACTCAGACATATGTGGCGGTTCAGTTTGACCGTGTCTTTTGGGAATGTCCTCTAGGACCGTTAAGGATGTTATGAGATGCACTGCTTTAAATATAAATTATAACAAAATGGTGTCATAGAGTAATGCACCATGGTAAAATAAATCTGGGTTATTCCATCTTTTATAAACAGCGGTTAACCACATACATTTGAATGCTTTTATTATTCTCAGGTGCAGGAGAATAGTTTTCATTGATTTGGAACTGTGTTGTTCATAATGTTATTATATCCATTCCAGCTATTGTGCATCAGTGCCATTTGTATTGTTCTGATCAATTTGGGGGGGGGGGGGGGTCAGTGGTTGGGAGATTGGAATGGTACACGGATGCTTCAACCTTAATTTCATGGATAATGATGTTTTCCAAACAGCACCGTCATGTGAAATAGGACACAAAAACATGATGTTACGATTTACAGGGAGGACTTTATATTTGCAGGGTCACAGACTCTCTGTTTTGTCCTTTCAGGTCACAGTGCTGTCCTTTCACCTCCATCTGGCGACTCTCTGGGCTTCCAGGTGTCCCCAACGTGTGATGATCCCTCAGCCCTCTACAGTGGGGTGATAAAGACACCAGCCAAGCCCCCAGATGATCCCCGAAGCCCCTGGCTGGGTGAACAGGTCTTTTTGGGTGGGCACTCTGAAGGTCTGTCCACCTCCCCTTCCTCCACCAGCCTGGACACCTGGAGCCTGGGCAGATCAAGCAGCAGCCAGGGACTGGCCCGACATTGCGGGGTCCACACCAGTGGTGATGCAGGGGCTGTGGGCGGAGCCATGGGCAGTGGCTCCTCCTTCTCAGAAACAGAGGGAGGCTGGAAGGAAGAGCGGAAAGTTTCCCGATCCCTGACCGATGGGGAGATGCGCAAGGCCCTCAGTCCACTAGCACATGGGGTGAGTTGGCAGAAACGTCTTCATCCTCACCAGACACCATTTCGTCAGACATCAGAACAGCTAAAAAGTTGAGGAAAAAGTATATTTTTATGCCTAATGTAATTTATATGAAAGCTAGATGAATATGACCCTTCTTAAATAAGATTACATATTTACGCAGTATTTTAAAATTCCAAATTACAAAACAAAATTTGCAGAGAAACATGCACTGACTGTTACATAAGTCTCTCAAGATGCATTCTTGAAGCCTTTAATGAAGCAGCACCCTAAGAGGTCAGTAATACAGAATACTGTATACATTGAGTATGAGCAACATAATAAACTAAAAGTATTTTTAATAATGGAGAATAAACACAGAAAACTGCTAGTATCATGGATCATCTAAATAATTTTCCTAAAAATTTGTATAGAATATTTCTTTTTTAAGTATGGAAAATTACTGTGGTAAATTACTCAAAGGACTAAAATAACAGCACAACTATGAAACGGTGCTATTGGAGGTAGCACTATTCCAGTTTTTAGTGCATACATACCTACTGGGAAATCCAGGGACCAAATGATGGTCAGTTTGTAACCCTGTGCCGTTTGGAATACATTTGTTAGACGCAGTAATGTCGCTTTTAAAATAGGTTTCTCTCTCCAGCTGCAGTGCTGTAGTGGCTTTGCAAGGGACAAAACCGAGTCAAAATTTGTTCTTCACTCTTTCTGCAGAGGACCTGTAGTTTTGGTGGATTTGACCTTTCAAACCGTTCCCTTCACGTGGTCAGCAGCCGCGATCCAGTGAGTAGAATCAGAAAGGGTTTATAGTCGGTTAACATTTTTCCCATGGCCTAACATGACTCGCATATCAAACATAAATGATGTCACTTTAACAAGTATCCCAAATAAGGCCACTATCTGGCCATAGCTGAGCGCTTCTCCATGTTCCAGAGCAAAGAGCGGGATGCCGCCACCGGGGGGGATCCGTTGAAATCGCCCTCGACGCCTAGAATCTCACTGGGCAAGAAGGTGAAGTCCGTGAAGGAGACGGTGAAGAAGCACATGTCCAAGAAATACAGCACCAGTATTTCTGATCAGGTGTGTGTTGGCCCATTTGGAGCCTCTCGACCCTCACTCTGCATTTGGAGATAATATTCAGCCTAAACAGTTAGTCTTATTTCAGCAGCCACCAAATATGACCTTAAACAATGTGTGTTTTTCATACATTCAGAATGGATCTCTGTGTTGTTAGTAATGCTAACACATGTATATCCA
Organism: Heterotis niloticus; assembly: GCA_018136845.1. Lineage (NCBI taxonomy): Eukaryota > Metazoa > Chordata > Actinopteri > Osteoglossiformes > Osteoglossidae > Heterotis > Heterotis niloticus. Next base: position 11,712,131 of record CM030901.1, on the reverse strand, counting down.
TTCCAGGTATGTGACATGAATACAGACATCAGTGTTGTATTGATCAGTTGTGGGAGGGTTGGAATGGGGCTCAGTTTGATGGATAACTTTGTAATTTTACTAGTAAATAATTTAAATTTCAACAAAAGTGCCGTCATGTTGTGGAAAGGACAAAAAAAACTTTATGTATAAATAGCGTTGGTCTGTACCTCCCCCTGCTGGTCGTTTTGTGAACTTGCGCATTACTTGTTCCTTTCTGCTTCAGTCGAGCCCCGAGGGGATGGCCAGTTCTCCCCAATCTCCACAGCTCAGTACCAGCTCCGTGGAGAAGCCCAGACTGAAGGCTGGAGGCTCTGTGGAGAGTCTTCGGAGTTCTCTCAGTGGTCAGAGCTCCATGAGTAAGTGTATGATTATGACTCTAAAATGCCCAACGTGTTTGACTGCTAGCAGAGTGTGACGCGTGTGCGCTCTGCTGGTTCCCTCAGGTGGCCAGACAGTGAGCACCACAGACTCCTCAGCCAGTAACAGGGAGAGTGTGAAGTCGGAGGACGGGGATGAGGAGGAGCTGCCATACCGGGGACCATTCTGTGGGCGAGCACGTGTTCACACTGACTTCATGCCCAGCCCATACGATACAGACTCCCTCAAACTCAAGGTACACATGTACACACACACACACACACACACACACACACACACACACACACACACAAGGATAGCAGGTGCAGTACTTGTTAGTACTCTGGTGGCTCTGGACCTGGATGTCACTGGTTTGAATTCCACCTCCTGTTGTAGTGTCCCTGACCAACTTGTTTCTCCAGATGATGTTTACGTCTTACCTGACTCTCAAAACAGAAGAATTAGATCCTTTTGCCAAAAGTCTTTGTCATACTTCCTTATTCAGTGTCTAATGAGAATATTGGAAAAGAGATTTATTTGTGATGTTTAAATGTGTAGTTGTTATTAAGGAAGGACTACAAACTCAGCAATATCCTGTGTTAACAAATTGAAATAAAACATTGGGACAACATGCTCTTTTTGTGATTCCTCTCTAGAAATTGCTCTGCATTTGACTTTGGAACTGGTCATATACCTAGATGTAAAGACCTGTGTAGATTCATCAGTGATCATCTGCATAATGATTCTTCCTTATTGCTGAAACAAGAACTGCTGTGATATTGATAAGTGGAGAGGAATAGAATATTATGTCATAAATTTTCTGGCAAAATTTCATATTAAAGAAGCTAATTTAATGGCAAAACTTGTTTTTTTCATGTACTGTCAAGCAATAATGTATATCAGTATCATCTTAATCTACAGTGACATAAAAAAATGAACTTGTGAACTGTACCACTGGTGTGGATCACATTTTGATGCTGATGTCCGGCTGTTTTCCTCTGGTCTGGCAGAGAGGAGACGTCATCGACATCATCAGCAAGCCTCCGATGGGCACCTGGATGGGACTGCTCAACAACAAGGTTGGCACCTTTAAGTTCATCTACGTGGACGTGCTGAGTGAGGAGCTGGACAAGCCAAAGCGCTCAGTGAGGAGGAGAAGGAGGAAAGGCAGGCCGCCCAAGCCCACATCTGTGGAGGAGCTGTTGGAGCGAATAAATCTCAAGGTAAAAGAATAGCAGAGGGTTAAACCAAAATGAGACCCTCAACGAATCCTCGGGAATGTGGACTGTGGACCTATAGGACCCACATACTTCTCACATAGCTTTTCATGTTGTTTATTAACAGTAGAAAACAGAACGCTGAGAGTAGCTGTTTGTAATACTAATGACGATGTCATTTTCAATAAAATGTTATTATTACAATAACATATTTGTCCAAAGGTGAGTTTTTGTTAGAAAAGCAACTAATGGAGGCAAGGGAAACACAGGTTCTTAACCCTCCACAACAGACAAACATTAGAATGCTAAAGGAAATGCAATTATTTCAATTTGAAAATGTTCAAATGTACTTTATCTGAAGTCAGTAACGCTAATATCTGTAGCTCAAGGTATGAGTGTTTTTTTGGGTGTCAACATGGATGCTCAGCGTGGCGCCTGCGTGTCACTTACTATTGTAGGAGTACATGGCCACGTTCCTGTTCAATGGCTATGAGGAGCTGGACACTTTCAGGCTACTGGAGGAGGAGGACCTGGATGAGCTGAACATCCGAGACCCGAGGCACCGGGCTGTGCTGCTGGCTGCCGTGGAGCTGCTGCAGGAGTATGACAGTGAGTGTGAAACCGGACACTTAGGCACACAGACAGGTGAACAAACGGCACCAGACCTCCTAGAAATAAAGTGAAGCTTCAGCCCTGCATGACACCGCTTGCTGAATGGGCAGATTCCACCTGTCCTTACTGTGATCCATTGTCTGACAGGCCACAGCGACCCAGACCACCCTGGCTCTAAGGAGCAGCTTCTCTCAGATGGGGAGGACCCGGCAGGCGCCTCCCCACGTGACTCTGGCTGCTATGCCAGCAACGAGAACCTTGAGAATGGTAACGAAACACCTGCGTTTCCATGACACCTGCGTTTCTGGCAAAACCCACCTGGTGCAGCCAGTGTCAGGCACACACCGAGAAGTCAGTCTATAAAGTGCTGAAACACGTTTCTGTGCTCCCTGTCCTGCTTCATCCTGGGTCTCTCTGCACCTCTTCAGCTCCCATAAATCAGTGCTGTTCCTCTCCTTCATCAGCATGGGCTACAGCTGACTATGACTTCCTGTACCTGGTGTCTTAGTGATGGGAACCTTATTGTATGAGCACAATGGTTCCTCATTTTACAAAGAGTCAAGATATGAGCATTTTTCAGTTCATTTTTACCTGTGGCTACCTTTTGCTTACCTAGTTTAGACCTTTGCATTCATAACCAGCACAGCCTGTTTTCATGCAGCCAAAGCATAGCGGTAGATGCCATTAAGACCCATCTGGGCGGAACAGGAGTGCAGAATGGAGGCGGTCTCAAGTTCAGCTCTCTTCTACACCTTACAGCTCTCCATTCATGAGCTGTAACAAGATGACAAACACGGAAATGGTTTACATTCTGAAAGAGTCAACAGCCAGCACTGAATAGGAGTTTGTGAAGGCAGTGTATTTTTATTTTCAGCCATATTAAATTTGATTTGATATAGTCTAACGTTAGTAAGACCAACTTGTAGTTGATAAAAGTGAGTTTGAACTTTTGAGAATAAAGGAGAGACTTGCAGTCCCAGTTGTGTTTGTGAGGTGAGGTGCCAGTGTACAGCTCCGTGTGCAGCAACGGTGTGTTCATCATTCTTCATGTGGAAGGCATTGTCTTCAGTGAGTAAAGTGGTCCAGACCTTTTTAAGGTTTCTTAGAGTTGCACAGAAACTAACAGGCAAAAAGAATGTGTGCATTTGGCGTTTTTGTTAAGTGAAGAATCTGCTTGATTTATTGTTTTTTACTGCATTATTCAAGAAATGCGTGAGAAGACACTCCAGGAGTCTGAAGGCAGATGAACGTCCCAGTACCAATACCTTTTTTTAAGAAATGTAAATTTGTTATGTTTCAACAGACTCTGCTAAAATAATGTGATATTCCGAATGGAATTAACATTGTGTTTACCATAACTGTGCATTTTTTCCCTCACTTTCCATTTCAAGACTGCAGTTTCTGTGGATTTATCTTTAACTGGCTATGATTTTGAATGTAACACAAGAATAGTGTTTTTAATTCATGTTAAATGCCAATATTTTTAGTTGAAAAAGAAATGCAATGCAATTACCCTTACATGCACATTTCAGATTTACAAGAAAGGCATTTTGACAGCTATTATTGTAATGAAAAGTCATATTAAGTTAATTTATTCATATGAATTATCAGGACATTTAAGCAACATGTTTCATCTGGGAAGGTCTGTGTTGACTTTGACTCCTTTGATTTCTTCATTTGCTCCAGCTCTGTTTTTCAGTCTCCGACACTTCTGAGAGACATGCAGCTGTCGTGCAAAAGGCTGTTGAATAAACTGCACGATGATTCACTCAATGCTGTCTTTCTGCTTTATTTCTGTCGCTTTCCTCTTGCCATATATTCATCCTGTGCTTTCCCTGTGCACCATAACCATTAATGTTCATTTTCATCCCAATATTTGCTGCCATTTTCTGTGCTGGAAAATCCACTACTTTCATTTGGCCACAGCTTTAACTTCTTATCACAACATTGATTTCACAAAATATTTCACATCTTACTTTTAAGTCTGTGTTCTTGTCTCTTTAGGCAAAATTCTGCAAATAAAATCCTTCAAAAATTCCCCAGTTACATCAAACATGGACACTCATTTCTTTGCCTACTTTTGTACACTTGCAGAGTTAAACATTCCTGAATGGAATACTGATGTCTACCTATTGTTGCATGTGAATTGGAAGCCGTTAATAACCCAAAACTGTCAAAATGAATTAATATGCACTGAGCTTGTTTAGAATAATTACAGTAATTGGCCAGCATCACCTACAGTAAATGAGCAGTCAGTTACTTACCGAGGCAGCGGCTGTATTTATGTTTCTGTCTATGTTAAAAATGGTTGCGCCATGCAACTGTGAAGCAAAGACTCAGTGTCGCAGCATCGGAAGGAAGACCTGAGGGCAGATGTTTGGTAACAAAGAAAAGCACAACATTCAATGGGTCTCTGTGTGAGGTTTTCAGTCCCGTTGGGTGACCACATTGTTTGTTTCAGGAAAGAGCAGAAAGTTGTCCAGGGGGTCCTTGGCAGGCGTCCGATCTGATCACCCGGGGCTTCCTGTGACCGAGGCCACGAGGCCTGCGCAGCAGACTAAGAAAGATCACCATGTGGACAAGATTTCCTCTGTCAAGCACTCCGTCGAGGACTACCACCATCTGGCGAAGACCTCCTGCAGCCTGAAAGCATCTGTTAGCCATAGCTGCGAAGACCTGCACAGCCTTCCTATTGGTGAGGGACTGTGGGAACGTTCGCACTCCCTGGGCAACTTGTACCCAGTGGATGGTTTGGACAGGAAGGATGTAAAGGGCATCAACACTTCTGCTGTCAAGGTTCCCAAGCCTCGCCCTTCTCAGCCTGTTGTGAAGCCACCATTACCAAGGCACTGTGTAACGCAAAGCTCCCCCCCTAGCCATTCCAACCGCCTTCCCCTGACTTTGAATCTATCTAGTAGATCACCCTTTCCTAGACCTCAGAGCACTGGGACTGACCTGAGTGATGTGACCTTGAGGGCAACACCTCCATCGCGGATATACCCCAAGAAACCACCCGTGCCTCCTCCGGTCCCTGTGAAGAAGTCCAGGGACCAGCTGACCAATGGACTGCGATCCCCAGCGATGCCCACACGCAGCCCTAATGCCCCTCCCCCACCAGCAAAGCCAAGCAAGGTGGCCAGCCCCACTGCATGCTCCTCTGAAGAAGCGGATGCTGCTCCAGACGTACCCCCAGCCTGGCTCTCGGATCTCCCAGAGTCAGCCTGTCCACAGGTCCGCAGGGTGAGGTCCCTCACAGGGAGGAAGATCACGCACGCAAAGACTGCGGACCTGGAGACATTCTTGGAGGAGAAGCTCACCTCCGAGGGCATCGACCTCACCGAGGAGCCATACTCTGACAAGGTGACCACATCCCCAAACTAGTTGCTCCTTTTAAACATCATGCCAAGATAAATGCACGTGTTTCTTGGGGTCTACAACAGAGGTGGAAATTTTTTATTACATTTTTTCCAGTAATAGTTTGACGTTTTTACATTTGCCAGGCCTGTCTGGTCAGTGCTTGGAGGATCTCTAGACTAGGAAGAGGTTCTTGCTCTTTTTTGGTGGACTAAGCTGGAAATTTCCTTTGGGGGGAAAAATGTTATTTACACATTGGCATACTGGTACTGTCTGTACACTTTGATGGTCTCTGCCAACAGGACTTATCATTTCCTGTTGCAAGTGGTCTGCTTAGGAAAGTCTGACGGTAATGCTCCACCTTTTGGCAGCACGGCCGCTGTGGGATCCCCCCGTCGCTGGTCCAGAGGTACTCAGAGGAGCTGGGCCAGCCAGCGAAGGACATGGCCGCCGCCATGGACCAGATCCGGGTCAAGCTTCTACGAAAGGAGCATCGCATGGCTGTGAGCGTCTCCTGATCTCCATATTGTTATTCACACATTTATACAGCCAAGCACGCACATACATTCGGATATGCAGTCTATACTATACAGAATATCTGACATTATTCTAACTTCAGGCATTTTACTGCTTGCCAGCATTCTTAAAATGTTCTGAAAATTATCGTCAAATTACGTGCAACAGATAATTCTCATTCACTGCTAAATTGTTCCCTTTCTAAATGACTCTCACAGGATGCTGCTCATTCACAGAGGCTTTTGTGGGCAGTTAAATTAATATCTAGGATAAGGACACAAGGGTGTTTTGTGACCTCAGACTCATGGGGCTTCAGTAAATGGGTCTGGATTTGAGGTTTTCTTGAATTTTCTTCAATTTACCTGGACTCAGCTGACTTTGTTGTTGTTGTTGTTATTATTATTGTTATTTTTAATTATTTATTCATTCATTTATTTATTTATTTATTTATTTATTTAACTGACATCTTTATCCAAGCTGTTTTGTAATGCTAGATGCACTACATTAAACTGCTTTGGGGTACCAAGCCATCCACTTCTCTCTCTCTCACACAGAAACATACACACACACGATAGGAGCAGTTAAGTGTCACTAGCCGACCTGAAACATGTGATTTTGGACTGTGTGAGGAAACTGGAGCACCCAGGGTAAACCCTTTAACACACAAGATGAACAAGCACACTACCCGCAGCCTGAGCTGCATTTAAACCCACATCCAGACCCCACATCCCAGACACTGACAGACTAGTGTTACCTGTGGTGCCATAATTATTTTTACAACGTCCTGTACTGTATACACCTATTTCTGGATCACTTAAAAAAACTGGCTTCTGGCAAAAATGTTGCAGGTTTAAATCCGACATTACTGCAGCATAACCTTCGGTTAAGTACTTTAACACAAACTGGTCTGATATATCCAAGTTTGTAACCCAAATATATTTTAAATTGTTTTAGCTCACCCTAAAAGGAAGAAACATTATGTAGACACAAGTTTATTTTATGCAAAAATGGGCTTATTTTGGAAAATATTTTTCAATCCTTCCTCATCCTGCAGATTCCTCTAGGTGGCTTGACAGAGCTGTGCAGGAAGTCCATCCCTCCAGGACATGTTGGGACGGTGGCAGACTGGCTGGTGTCCATCGGATTGCCCATGTACATTAACACCTTTGCGGCAGCAGGATACGACAGCCTGGGCCAGATCTCGTCTTTAACCACATCAGAGGTGCTGGGGGTGGGCATTCAGGAGGAGCGCCACGTGCACCTGCTGCTGGAAGCTGCCCAACTGCTGCCCACCTCACCCACCCACCAGTAATGGGGGAGCAGGTGAAATTCCAACTAAAGACAAGGCGTTAAAGCCAGAAGATTGCTGGTTCAAATCACTAGAGGTATATCCTCAACCAAGGTGCCTAAAATGCTTTAGTTTGCATAGAGCTGGACAGATAGACTAAACATATTAAGGTGTAAGATTTTTGTATCTAAAGTAGCTTTGGGTAAAAGTGTCTGCATAAGTGCAATAAAGGCAGATCCTCTCTCAGTCTGGGATGCACCATTGGAGGATAATGTAACAATGGAGATGTGATGTCGAGTACACACACACACACACACGTGCATGAGTGCAAGTGGCCGACAGCAACAGAAAGAAGCGCAACGGTGGGAACAAAGACTGCAAATGCTGCACCTGTCATGTACCATGGTGACTTCTCTCTGGCTGTTCCCGCCTCGCAGATGCTGGAATTGAGATTCTACGGACTGCCAGGGATGGGCGTCATGGACCTTTTACAGAACTGTCCATTCAGACGCATTTCCTTCAGAAAGGAAACGATCCTCAGATAAAAGACTGAGACCTGCCTTTGAAGAAATACAACGGGTTTTTGTATCTGGGTTTTCTAAAGAAATATGTGTTTGTTAATGTTTGCGGATATTTGTAGTCAGCCATATTGCCATCTATTTGTTATCCCACTTTTAACATTAGGCTATAGTTTTACCAAATCATTCTTCAGGAAAAATTGTAATTGATTTAATGTTGCTGTGACTTTTAATCAGTAAGAGCCATATGGTGAAAGTTGGTCCACTTACAGGAGAGTATTTAAAACAGTCATATTTCACTAATATTTCAATAATCCTAATTGCTTCAATGCTGCATTTCTGGAGTACAAAATGCACAGTGTTATATCTGCAATACATGTGTCTTGTGTATGATATTAAGGGCAAAATATTGTATATTATACCTTGTATGATTTATAATGTTCTGTGAGAGCTCACCTATTCATAGTATTAGTGATGCCTCACTTTTTACATGGGATTAAATACAGGTTTATGTAATGCAGGTAAATAAATATCTATACATTTGACCATTATGACCTCTAGCTACATATATTCCCTGCAGTGTTTTTTCCTTCATTTCTGTGCTTGTGACATAAAGTATCTTTTTTACTCCAGTACAAGTGTGATAAAGCACAAAATGAGTAACATGGTTTTATTCCAAAATATACATGGGGCCTGATTCAATGTACTGCACAATGAATGTTTTCAAAGGAAAAAAACAGCATATTAAAATCCACTATGTTCATTTTTCTACAGAAAATATGAGTTTCTTAGATACAGTAGGTATGCCAGTAAGGAACATTTTTATTTACTCATCATGGATTAATGATAAGTTCAAAAGAAAGGTTCAGCGAATACCTGCTTATTAACTACAGGCCTTTAAAGTCAGTTTTACATCAGTAGTCACAAACAAAAGATTCTTTAAAGTGTCCCCTTTTAGATCAAATAATTCTGGGAACGTTGTCAGTTTTCTCCAGATATTAATATGAAATAATACAAACAAAGAGAAATTCTGTGCAAAATTGGAATGCTTTAAATACAAGTGTTGTTGAATATGTCTGGTCTGAGTTTATACTCTTTGTCAGCGTACTGATAAGTGTATATTCCTGAAATATGTATTTTTTCCTGCAGCAGTTTACAAGTTGTGAAATATAAGATCATTATTACTTCTAGGTTTCTGGTCTGTCATTAAGAATCTGTTTCCTTTTCTGAGCAGTAGAAGTGAAGTCTGCTGATCTGAGATGTGGATAAAGTGAAAAGTAAGGTGAATAACAGCTTGATTTTTCTCTTCAGGTGATCTTCTTGTTGTTGGTTCTTTTCATACCTTGTTGCCAGTCGCCAGTTTTTACAAACTGGGTGATTTTCATGATATCAACATGAAAAAGTGTCACGTTTAACTTTGTATTTTAATTCATTTCAATGCCAAAGATATTTGTCTGAAGCAATGCCTACAATCTGAGGTTTTCTTTTCATTGTGACTATGTCGGCTGACCAGGACTGTGTCACTCCTCTGCACGCCTAAATTGGACCTTCATTTCTGGCAGCCACGTGACGGAGCTTTCAAGAAAGACCACGAATACGTCATGCATTATTTGTATGGATGTGCGTCACTAACACATTAACATGATGTGCGTTAGGTTATTTCCAGTTTAAAAGTTCTCAAAGTTTTGCATTTCAGGAAGAACTTCTAGAAGAATATTTAGGCTTTAAATTTAAGGAAGTTATATTACTGGTAAATGCACTTTAAATAGTTAGTGTGTTAAAGGCCCAAGTAACTAATCTGAATTAGAAACAAAGTCCATTTTGCCTGCTGTTATTCAGTTGTAAAAGGAAGAGAGTGCCATTTTGAATCAAGCAATCTGCAACACTGTTGCTCTGTACATATGTAATGTACTGTAATTATGGAAGTAAAGATTTCAAAAGTTGTATGTTTCCTGTAACTGTATGTATTAATGAATCTTGGCACCATCTACGCTTACCCTGTATTTCATTAAAAAGTTATTTTGGAACATTGCATTCAAACTGTATGAGAAACTTATTTGAACTGAACTGAACTGAACTAACTGCAACCCCAGAGGAAAAAAGAAAGAATATTTATAAGGAAGCAAATTATGAAATTAAAGCCGAGGCCAAAGCTGGCATTAAATTTGTCCAGTCTTCTTCCAGTCGTACATGACGTTTACTTTTACTTCGACTTATCTTTGCCTTTGGGTCGCATTTATCACGTTATTCCATTACTTTAGAATTCAAAATACAGCATTGCTGTAAAAAAAAGTCGGCAGTGTATCAGCATGTGTGCAGATAATTCAAAAAGAAGTTCTATTTTTACATTTTTCTGATAATAAAACGAGAAAAACATTTTTACACCTGGGTATTTCTTTACTTCGCTCAAGTGTACTACAGTAGCATGTGAGATTCGAACCTAAGTCCATGGGCTGCTGGGGTGGGCGGGGTCATTAACCACTGTGTGTCCGTGTGTGATAATAGCTGTAAATTCCAACAACTGTGAATGTAAATGACATTATTTTACTGCATGGAAAAAAAAACCCCAAATGAACTGATTTGCACAGCACGACTTAAATGAATAAACTGCTCGTTTTTTATTTGCCTTGGAAGAAAGCCTGACGTGCACCCCAGTCGCTTTCGGCGCGAACAACTTCTGACGGCGAAGGCGTACAGAATTTGCCCCCCTACGTGCACACGGTCCGGCAAAAGCGAGGGAGGAGCTCAGCCTGGAGGTGTCTCTCTTCCGCACGAGACAAAATCTCGGACCTTGCGCAGGAAACCCGACACCCGAGGGGGGCCGCGCGCGGGCTCGAGCGGATCTCCGCTCCTGACGTAGAGCGAGAAGGTCCGGCAAGGAGAGCGGCAGGAATACAGGCACCCGCACCCGCACACGCTCATGCCGCGGACCCGCACCCGCGTCCTCAGTCGCTGGCCCGCATCCCCCCGCGCGCCTCCGGCCGGCACCCTCGCTCTCTTCGCGACTGTGCGCACGCGGATGGGGTGAGCGCGCGCTCCGCCGGAGCCCGAGAGGATGAGTTGCAGCGGCAGTCCGCGCCACCGGACTCCGACCGCGACCCACAGCCGCGAACGCGACCGCAGCGGCCGTCGGAACATCTTGCGCTCGCTGCTCTCCTGGAGGTTCTCCCCGCGCGACTACGGCTTGTGTATGAGCGCGCTGCTGCTCTTCTGCCTCGCGTCGCTCCTGTACCAGTGGAACGGGGGACCCCCCGGGATCCTGCTGGAGCTGCGGCAGTACCTCGGTAGGCACCTTGCCGCCGGCACCACCCCCGCCGGGTCGATAAGTATCTCCCAAAGTAGTATCTCCCACCGCTTTGACCCCCGGAGTTCTGCCGATCGAACTCGGAAAGGCGTGGAAGCTCCGCCGAACTTTGTGGACCGTGCGGCGTTCGTGGTTCCCAACATGGCCTCGTGGCTGATCCCGTCGTTGCTAATGCGCTGCAGCGCTTTCGCGAGGGTTCTGGTGCCACGGATGTCGTGCGGGCTGAAATCGGAGGTCTGCATGAGGAGACGAAGTGAAAACGCAGCGGCGTGGTTCGGCGAAGAGCTCGTGAGGCTTCCTTTGCACTCCTTTCGTTTCCTTGACGGCACTTGGTGGCAAGTCGGAATCCGTTCGATTTGCTCCGATTGTGCTTAAGAGCCTGGATTTTTTTCCTCCAAAAGTTCCCCTCGATGGCTTGCGTGTTTCCTTCAAAAGCAACTGACAGCGAGGGCAGCGTAAATGTTCTGCTGCACGGTGTTGAGGAATAGATGCTATGTAGTTCTCTATAAGCTGCTTTCCTCCTTTCTTCTGCTCTTAAAAGAAGTCAAAGCATTTAATGATAATTTATATGCTGCTAAAGATGTACAATAAATAGTGTAAGGTAATCGCTGTGGAAGTATATTTACATAACATCAGTTGCACACTGGTTTGAGGCAATTTTTGTCTTGGAAGAAGCATGACATTTGTGTCACAGTCCCAAATTATTGTAAATTTTACTTCCTTAAAATGGGAAACTTACTTGTGTGACAATTTACCGTTTGAAGAAAGTAGTTATATGTGCTTTGTTTTGGGAGCAGGCCTGACTTAGGTTCAGGCTCTTTTCAGGCATCAGGGAATTTTTCCATGGGGGGGGCATTTTAAACTCTGTGTATCCCCCCCCCCCCCAATATTTTATGTATGTTTCAAACCTTCATTAGTCCAAAATTCATCCCGGCAATGTAATTTATATTTGAACTGTTTCCGCCTGTACCCCTGCCGGCTCCAGCACTCAAGCCTTTAAAACAAAGGTGTCAACACTGGTATTTGTGGGATGCATTCTGATAGGATTTACAGTATTACACTTTTTATATTAGAGAATTTACATTATAAAAAGCAGCTGCTTCACACATTAAGTATCATGTGTGGTGACTTGCTGTCCAAATAATTACTTCGCTGTGACCTGAGGTAAAACTAAATCCCAGATACAAATAAATCCCCTGAACCGGTATTGGCCATCCCTGCCATAGAAAAATCTGGACCTCAAAATACAATTTATTTTCTTTAATTAAAAGATAAAATGATTTAAATTGCAGGCCCTTTGTTCTGTGTTAAACTCACTAGATGCTTTTGACAGTCATAAGATGTGGCGAAATGATGTGTAAATGCAGTTATGTCGGTGTTACTACTAACTTTTAGTGCGCTGCCTGCAGTATGTTCAAATGTCCGATCTAATTCATCTCAAAATGTTTATCGTTGAACCCAATATCACTGCTTTTGTACAGTAATTTCACAAAAGCACTACCTGATAAATTGGCTTTATTAGAAGAAAGGAAATTGAGCTTTTGAGAAGTGCACTGTGTGGCAAGCTATCAGGTAAACTTTTATTTTTAATGGTCCGTGACATGGGTTTTTACTGTTGCAGTGAGGCGATCGTGATTTTAAAATCTGATGTTGTGTACCTGAATGTTCAAATTTATGCAAAGTGCTTTCCTACTAGCACATGACCTATGAAAGGCTCTGGGAGATCTCTTGACTTTCCTAGGTATGTCTGTGCATTTCTGTCTTCGGTTATGTGTTCCTCAAGCGTAGCGGATATCCTGTGGTTGTAAACTAAGGACCACATCCAATAAACCGAGGAACCACACCCAGTAGAGTAAAAAGGTTTTTCTTTTACTTCGCTACATGCTTTTATGGTTATGCCGCAGACATTTGACTTCATGATGCTTTGAGGACGACTAAATACTAATGGCCAAAATACACCGTGAGTTATGGACATGCTTTACTCCACTCGTATGGTTTCACATCCAGTCTCAGCGCAGAGAACAGCTTTCCGGTCACCAGGGGTTTGACTGAATTCAGTGCCAGTGTTGCTCTGGGCAGTGCACTTAGCTGAGGCGGCAGTGAAGATCGCCGATGGATTTATGCCGGGCCTCTTTTGGATAAGTCCCCTCCTGCAGCCAACGGAACAGGCTGGGTTTTGTTCTCTCGAAGGCTGCAGTCAGCGTTCCGCCGCAGTCACAGTTCCAGGAACTCCTCACCTGCCCGACACCTAGTGAGGAGTGGGGTTGCTGGGTAAACAGTCTGACCCAAGAGCCGGGTTTATGGGTCCCCGGTCCACACTTGCTATTTCTCAGCTGTGAAGCCTGAAATCACCACTCTAATTGGTTTTATGGACTGTACACAGCATGCGGAGCCTCTGCTCTCCAAGTAAATGCACTACCATGTCAAGGAAGGTGAAAACTATAGCTGTAGCAGTTCTAAAAAAAAGAAACTTAATAAACACTTTCAATCTCTGTGCTCTTTTCTTAAAATGAGAAACAGCAGAATTTCTAATGATTCTAAGAAAATTTTTCTTTGCTACTGTCTAGTTCCTACATTTAGTGTATAGTAGCTACTGTAGTTGCAAATAGAATGATTTGAAATAGAATATGCAAATAGAATGAGTTTGTAAAAGTTGCCCATAACTTGTGAACCAAACCAAAAGTGAAAGACTGAACATCTTCTGAGTATGATGTCTTCAAATAATGATGTCACTATGTTTGATCTGACATTTGCTGTCCCCTTTGCTGTGCATTTGTGAAATATATGATCTGGGAGACCTCTTAGGGGACAGTGTGAGGGGTAACAGCAGCATCTATAGGTCCGCAAAGCAGCTTGTGCAGACAATCGCCACATCGATCAGCTCGAGTTGATGAAGTCTTGTTCTGCTGAGACGTAAAAACAAACACCCACATGCATAGTTTCTGCCTGGAGTCAGTGTTTAGATTTGTGCTTTGAGCCCGACGGCTACCATGTCACCATTTGCACTCTTCTTGCTTTCTGGTCCCACCCGTTGAAATTGTATTTTGTCAAATATTCATATAATGTGATTTAATGTCCCAATGTTAAGCCTGGAGAGTGCTTTTTTGGCACTTGCAGGTGGCAACTCACACTGTGACTCAGCTGAATTCCAGGGCACTTCCACAGTATTTGTGCCTTCAGGCAAAACTAATTAATGGATGCACTTAAACTCCCAGTTGTCTGAGTTTTCTTTACCCATTGAGACATATTATAGGAATGCTGCGGTACCTTAGGTGCTTTCCTAGTATGGCATCCAACACTGAATTGCCATGTCATGAGTCAAAGTGGGATCCTGTATTTTTGCCTTTAATATCACCTTCATAAAAACAACGGTACTAATCTGTCTAGTATTTTTTCAAATTTTCCAAGAATTCGATTGACCATCGTTGCCAGCACAAAAGCCATAGTTGATAATCCATGTATAGAAAGGAGGAAAGCTACAAAAATCTGGCTGCTACTGGAAACCATATCAGTTCCTGTTCACAAAATCCACAACAGTTCTTCATATTCGAAGATCGGGTGTTTCATAAGGAAAGTAAATTAACTATAAAAAAATATCTGAAGAAACTTGAACAAATTGCACACTGGGGAAACAAGAGAGTGTTTTTGGCAAAGTCAGGGCCCAGACAGAGAGAACCTGTTATTTCCAGCGGATAGGCCCTGGACCAGCAGTGAGCACAGTGCTGATGTCACCTCTATCTGCTGGAGAACTTGTTGCTATGGAAGTAATGTTAGCAAAAACAGCAGAATCAGAACTTGAGCAAATCTGTTTTAAATAACAATTTTTTTTAATTGTGTTTCTACAACATGTCTGTTTTTGTGTATGTAAAAGTACATACCTACAAAAATTTTCGCTGTGTATATGGAGAGAACTGTCATTCTTTATAGGAACTATATATATATATATATATATACACATTTGTCTTTGCTATCCGGTTGTGCTGTTTTCTCTATAACAAAATTCTTGACCCATCTTACTGTAGGTGCAGTGTCATAGTTTCCACTATATTATAAATGTAAAATTCCTTAATCCAGAATTTTTTTTTTTTTGTGAATTTCCTTTGTTTGCATTCAGACTTGCAGCTGTGTATGTTATTTAAAACCATTATACATGCATCCCTCACACAACGCGGTTAATTTGCACAGTAAAATCACCTTTTAAGTCAATTCCTATTTTGGTTGAGTTTCAGTGAAAGGTATCCCTCGAGATATGAATTCTCATGTATAAAAGTGAAACTATTTTATATCCTTTAGCAAGTTATGACCAAATATGAGATTGGTTTTATTTATTTATTTTTTGCTTATACGAGTAGCAAAAGCCATTTGCACCAAAGTCTCTGGGATTTCACCTTCAGGAATGCATTACAGTCGTATTGTTTCTTGTCTTCTTGGTGTTTGGTTGTTTGTTTATTTTACTCGTGGCAAATTTTTCTGCACAGTCTCCTATCCTGAATCAGAGCACATTTCACTACATGGTATACTCAGTAACCATGTATGAGACAAATAAACTCTTTTGACTCTTTTTGACTCATATGTACAATTGTATAATTACCTATACCATTATTTCTCATGAAGAAGTATAATCATTCACAGATAGAAGATATGATTTCTAGCATTTAATTTTATATATTTGTATCTCTTTTCTTAGACGATGTTCTGAGATGTTTCACGGATGTTTATGATGGAAAGGAATAAGGTTCACAACACCACTGCCTTTGTCTTTTACTCCACAAGGCATGTGGACACTGGCTTTAGAATTGCCGTGTAGCATCAGGCTACTAACAGGTATTTTATACTAAATGATTTTCATTTGCCTGCTAAATTAAGGCTTTGTTTACAATATCAGTCATTATTTAGTGGTTAATACACTAGACTTAGTCTAAAAATAGCCCGATTTACAGCAGGCAGCCCATACAAGAAAAGACGGGTTGATTACTAAAGGAAAAGTATAAATAGCACAAGTTTAAGTACTAATTGGTCCAGTCAGGGGAGAGGAATGAGCTGGAATAAAAGCCGGAAAACACGCGGCTTTCATTGGGCTCTATCTGAGACAGCCAGACCCCATATCTCTCGGGCCCCTCTGCACTGTGTTTGGATCTGTGCTATCGGTGAATCATGCTGGGATCTTGTTGTTTTCCACGATGTTTTGGGAAAGAGTGATGCCGCCTCAGTATTTTGTAGAGCTTTACATTTACACAGCCTAATAATTACAGTTCCCTTTTTTTGGTACTGATGGCGTGAAATGTCTTTGGGTTGCCAACGTAATGCAGAATTTAACTTGCATGCTAACATTTCCGTGGATCCTGAAGGTTTAGGCCTTTCTTCTTTAAAAAGTGCACATGACCAGCTTTCTACATGTTGTTTCCATACATTTGTGCAGTTTGCAAATGCCTGTTGGTAGTTTAGAAAAACTGCTCATGTCAACCCAGGTTTGACCAGAGATTTATGGCAGCTCTTCTGCTGTGCCTTTCAGAAAAGTAGCAGAGTTGATACCATAGTTGTTCACCTGCTTCACCTGCTGTGGTTTACAGCATCTGTGAAGCAACTGAATAGTGTAAAATCCACCCTATTTTATTGTGTGTAGCACCACACCAATGACATTTGTGGGAGGAACCTGTCACTGCAGTTTGTTTTTCGGATGTGTCATGTAAATCCATTATCTAAACCGACTAAATGGGTCCATTTTCACTTGAAAGCAACTCTTTGATTTTCTGGGTTTATCAAAGTGATGCTGATAAAAAGGCTGATGATCTTTTATCACATTTCTGAAAGAAAATAGCTTTCAAGCGAAGGCTGCATGTCTTTGATGGTGCTGACTAGAAGCCAGGTGACGGGAAGTTACTTCTCATGGAGCATGTGAACTTCTTGCTTTGCCTGATATTTCTGTCTTGAGCCCAGTAAGCCCTAAATGTCTGGTTTTATCATAGATGATGGATATTACATCTGTTTGAGCAGCTTAAGTCAGACCACCTGCAAGTAGTTGAATAATTTTTGGTTGTTAGACTAACCTGATGAATTGTGATTTCTTCACATTTATTCATTTATTTGACACAGCTTCAAAGCAACTTACAATCATTTGTCTATTTACACAGCTGGGTAATTTTTGCAGTATCACTTCAGGATAAGTATCTTGATCTTTGGTACTCCTTCATTAGCAAGGGATTCAGACCCTGGCCTCCCAGCTGCAAGGCTCTAAAGACTGCCTGCTGCCCTCTTTCAATGCATCTCTGTATATTTGGCTAAATTAGTTTATTTTAAAGGCTTTTCCCATGAGTTGAGTGAGACAGTTCTCCCATTTATGCGAAGTTTTGCAGCATGAGTTTAATAGACTCTTTATCTTTTTTGTTTCTCTAATGACTGTCATCCCCCACATCAGACTCCTTCCTCCATGGTGTGTGCGAGTTCCCCAGTCAATAACCTAGACTGACAGTGTCACCGTACCGAACTTTAACACATAATTCCTATGGGGTTGTTCTCTGTGCCACACTATCCATCACCCAACCGTTCGTCTTTTATTTATCTATCCTTAAACCCCTAATTCCAGTAAAGGTTGTGCTGGCAACAGGATGAGCTTGGCAGCAAATAACCTTAAGAAGCATCAACCAAGAAAGTCATGGATGTCAGTAGTCAGCTGTAAGAGTGTCAGATTGTATGTCGCTGGCACCTCTGCCTCTTCGAAACTTGTCAGAACATCTGTTGTCCTCAACAGAGTGACTTTTTTGCCATTCTTGAACGATTTGCTTCTGGACTCCCAGAAATGCTTCTGGCTTTTGCGTTGCCCAAATCCGCAATTAGATAAATGATTTGCAACAGTTGCAGTTCAT
Source organism: Heterotis niloticus (assembly GCA_018136845.1). Classification (NCBI taxonomy): domain Eukaryota; kingdom Metazoa; phylum Chordata; class Actinopteri; order Osteoglossiformes; family Osteoglossidae; genus Heterotis; species Heterotis niloticus. Next base: position 11,694,081 of record CM030901.1, on the reverse strand, counting down.
ACTCTTTGACCACAGGGAGCCTCAAATGAGTGACTTATTCACTTAAAAGAACAAGTGTATGGAAATGTTCTTCTCTCCCACTCAAATGGAAAAAACTCATTACCATAAATGTGACACCTGTTGCTTAACATCAGTGTGTTAATTTTCTACAGTATATCCCCGTTTTTGACTTTTCTCACTTACTTTATTTTGTATGGGGTCCATCATGGTTGCCATTTCTAGACTAATAAAAAAAAACTGGTTATCTGCATAATGTGGTTCTCATGAATTTGAGGAAAATTGGGAATTCATAGATTTTTTTTTTTTTGCCTTTAGTCAGCTCCAGAGTTTTCTTTGGGGTGATGAAAGTATGAGGTGTGGTATTTCACAACTGTTAGTGTCAGAACTCTGAGACATATCTAAGAGCTCAGGCCTCACTTCCCTGTGTGAAGATCTGTTAGAAAACAAACCTTGCATAGTTCTGCCATCATGCTAACAGTGAAACCCACCCTCATGTGACAAGAACATAACAGGCAAAGAAGTTCAAAGCTCAAGTGAGGAATTCCTGCTCTCTGAGTGGCGCTTAAACCAAATCTCAGCTGGCTAAAGGATCAGATTTTTTGGTCTTCAGAGTTACAAACTTAATAATCAAAAGCTGGACTTGTTTACAATATACTGTGGTTGTGTGCAAATGATGAGACAATAACTGCCAGTAGCTGTAAAATAAAAACCCACAGCATCTGCAGGGGGACTATGTGAAAGGGGGTAACCATCTGGAAAGAAGGTTAAAACATGGTCAAACACAGTATACTACACTCCATTCCACTGACATCCTCAGTAATTATTAGTAAGTCCATTGTTGGAATTTTCAATTATTAATAATATTTAATAATTTGGCAGGTTAGGTAGCACTATGGTTAGCTATCAGCTGTGAAATATGAGGGTTTCTAATTCAAATCCCCTTTCCCATTGTAGTATCATTGAACAAAAACCCTTACTCTAAATTAATACAATAATAATACCCTAGTTTATAAATGAGTAAATTATTATAACTTTTATAGCTATATTTGTATAACTTAATTTCTGTTTGCTGTTAATGCAGTTTTTTTCCCCTCAAGCATTAGGCTTGGAATTTGACACATGCGTACTTCTCATTGTAAGTGAGGCTTTCACATAATGAAACACAAAAACGGCACTACCTAAATTAGCGATTTATGCCTCCAGAAAGTTCCCAGCTAATTTGTCAGAATGAGGACAAATGAGTCAGTTGACATACACACATGCACCACCTGAACGATGATACAATTTTATGATCCTATAATGTGTTATTACTATTTAACTGTCAGCTTTCTAACCTGGAGAGCGCTGGTTAACTTAGCTGGTCATGTAATATTGGATCAAGGGGCCAGACAACAAAAAGGTTAATAATGTTAGTGGAAAGACTGAAAGAACATACTTTATGTGACTTAAAGGTCACAGTACTTTATGTTATATGAAAAATTAATGTTTTTGCAAAACATTGTGCTGTATATTATTTACTAGGTTTTTATTTGTCCTATTGGTTAGTGGTAGTTTTAAAAATGTTGAATGGTGTGATGATGAAAAAAGGGCTTTAGTATATGACATTTTTCTATACTATCACAAGATGTGATAAAGTTTGACAAGCACTGCTAAATCCTGCACTGTTTTTTTTTTCTCCTTCTTCCTTTTTAGTGAGGTGGTCTTAACTTTTCACTGATTATAGGCCAGTGGTAGATCAGAGACCACCCAGTTGGAGCACTGTCCTCATTTTACCACATAAAAGTGACTCCTGTCCCTGAGAAACTATGATGAATATACTGTGATTAAAAACATCTCACAGTACTGCCATGTTTTAGCCAGTTCAGCACTCTGAGTATTAATTGTTATTGTTAATCTTGTAAGACTGGAAGTACAGTGGTGCAAGCAGATAGTGCTGCTGCCTCACAGAGCCTGGACTGTTTAGGTTTGAATCCAGCTCAGTTTGTGGGTTGTTTGCAAGTTTTTGCTGTGTCTGTTTGGGTTTCCTCCCACAATCCAAAGACATGTGTTTCAGGTGAATTGGTTATTCTGAATTACCCATAGTGTGTGAATGTGCGCATGCCCACCCTGTAGGGGATTGATGTACCCCCCTTACCCACTTCCCAGAGGTTCCAGGATAGGTTCTGCACCACCAGGACACCTGATCCTGCCCAGGAAAAGCAGTTAAAGACTGAGTGAGATAGCAAGAAATACAAAACTGATATATTCACAATATGAAAACCATACTCCTCCTGCAGACTAAATTATAAATTGTGCAGAAATGTCTGTCTCTTCTGTGTCGCGGGGTCCCGTCACCCAAACAAAGTGTGGTTTTTCCAGAATTGCAGCGTGCCTGTCAAATTATGACTTCCAATGTTCTAGACAGTTATGCATATTTGAAGAAATCTCTTGTGACCAGTTCAAGTCTAAACATTTCTAAATATCTTATGATAACAATTCATCACACTTTTTTGGGTGTCTTTAGAGAAATTCAGAGCACATTTGACTATTACTGTGGCTCACAATCTCACTATGGTCACAGTAATACCTGGTAAATTTCTCTTCTCTCCTAAAAATAAGCAGATGAGCTGTCTGTGGTCCATCTTAAGTCTAGAGTCACTTCAAGCTGAAAAATATCCATTTTGTTGGTACAGTTATTGTGATATTTTTGCAGTGTAGTTGTGTACTTATGTTGTATGTATGTGTCTTGATTTACCTGTTGCTATGGAATATACTAATTCAAAATCCTCTAATGCTTCAGTAAAGTTGTGACCAGATGTGTGTGCTAGGCATTGAAAGATGTATGTATGTACACTGATGAGCCACAACCTTAAAACCACTGACAGGTGAAATGAAAAACATTGATCATCTGGTCACAATGGTACCTTTTCAGAGGTGGGTAGGGTGGGTGAGGGGGGTATATTACGAAGCAAGTGAATAGTCAGTTGTTGAAGCTGATGTACTGAAAGCAGGAAAAATGGGTAACCACAAGAATCAAGATTGTGATGGCTGGATGACAAAGTAAGACCATCTCCAAAACAGAAGGTCCTGTAGGGTGGGGATTCCTGGTATGCAGTGGTCAGTACCTACAGTACCAAAAGTGGTCCATGGAAGAAGAACCACTGAATGGGCCACAGGGTCATGGGTGCCCAAGGTTCATTAATGCTCATCTGGTCTGATCCAAGAGCTGCTGTAACACAGATTGCTCAAAACCTTAATGCTGGCCATGATAGAAAGGTGTCAGAACACAGTGCATTGCAGTGAGGCTGTGTATGGGTCTGTGTTGCTGTACACCGGTCAGAGTGGCCATGCTGACCCCTCTCCACCACCTAAAGTGCCTACAATGGGCACATGAGCATCAGAACTGGACCATGAAGCAATGGAAGAAGGTGGCCTGGTTTGAAGAATCACGTTTTCTTTTAGATCATGTGGAAGGCCAGGTGCGTATGCATCATTTACCTGGGGAAGAGATGGTAGCTGTATGCACTATGGGAAGAAGGCAGTGTGATGCTCTGGTGAAAGTTCTCCTGCGAAACTTTGGGTCCTGGCATTCATGTAGCTGTGGCCACCTCGGTACCACCCACCTAAATGTTGTTGCAAACTACATACACTCCTTCATGGCAATGCTATTACCTGCGACACTGCAAAAATTGTTCCGGAATGGTTTGAGGAACATGACAAAGAGTTCAAGGTGTTGTCTCAGCCTCCGACTTCCCCAGATCTCCATCAGATTGTGCATCTGTGCAACTTACAGCACTTAAAGGATCTGCTGCTAATGTCTTGGTGCCAGATACCACGGGACACCTTCAGAGTTCTTGTGGACTCCATGGCTCAACGGTTCAGAGCTGTTTTAGCAGCACGCGGGGGACCTACATATTATGCAGCTAGTTTTAATGTTGTGGCTCCTCGGTGTATGTAATACCATTAACTTCATGGAGACTGCTAATCCATATAACCTGCTTTGCTTCTGCTTTTTGAGATTCTTATACACATCAGCTTAATTTGCCTGGTACTGTACAACATACTTAAGAAAAATAATCTAGTTGTGACCAAATACTTGTAAAATGCTTAATGGCAAACACAGTACTAGAGGGTAAAAATTAAAAAAAAGAAAAGGTTGGCCTGGTCTTAAAACAGAAACCCAATAAAATTTATCACCAATGCAAATTTCTTCGACTGTCTCGACATAAGAGAATTCCTTAGCCTGGCGCTGTAGTGCGCTTTCCTTTAGCCAATAATAGCAGTCCGTATGCTTTTTTTTAAAAATTTTTTTTAAACGAAGGATTGACAGTTCGGAAATTCCTGGTGTGTCGCACAGCATATTCTCCCAGCTGCAGATGAAGGGATTGTGTGACTGCTTGCTTGGTGAAACTGTGATGGTGGGGGTCTCGTGCACTGAGACAGGTCCCAGCTGGCTGGCTGGCTGGTTGACTGTCGTCACGGCATCCTGGACGGCACTCCAAATTGTGGGCTGTGGCAGGGGCCTGTGCGTAGACCAAAAGGAACGATTGCCAGCACTAATTAGAAAGGCAACTCAGGCTTCCATAATAAACTGTTTCTTGTGCCTGAACCTTACTTAGGGTATTAAATTAAAGGGAACCTCGATCGCTGGGTCATGTTGAGGTGGTGCCAGCCTCTCCGAATGCCCACCACGGAGTGTCTCTCTGGTGGCGGCGGACCAGACAGGCCATCTTTTAAAAACAAAGTGGGCGGAACAGTCCTGCGGCTCCACACCACAAGCTGAAATGACACACCAAACGTCTATTTTTATGCGTTTCTGAGGGGCGGTCCCAAGACATATCCCCCACCCCCACCCCAACCTGCATGTACCACATAATTCCTTGCATTCCAGTTGTGTATTTCCTGTGCTAAAGCTGTGCCAAACTGGCCACGGGGCGGTGACCATCCTTGGCACAGCACCAACCTTTAACATGCAGGTGGAAAAATAAATACAGACCACTTTTCCCCTCAAGGCCTGTTTTTCAGTACAGACATTGCGTAATGAAAGGAAGTGAAGATGGTCTTTAAGTTCCTTAAGCAACACAGTTCCAGCCTACATTTATGTGACCTCCCCAACACACAGACACATACATACAAACTTTCATTTCATGCATTGAGAATTGATTCATTTTAGCCATTTTGTTATTTATACCCAGAACCACTTATTCTGCCATTGTCAATATTTTATTATTGTTAGAAATTAAAGAAAATATTTAAAGTGGTCTACAGTTCCTCCACCATGATGCACCAAAACTATTTATATATCAAGTGTCTGACCACTAACAAACAACATGGCCACATGTAGCACTTGCCAGGCCTCAAATGCAACAAACGCATGTGGCTGAAAGGGACCAGAATGCTCATTAATGGCCATCTCCTCCTGTGAAACACCCCTGCTAAGGCCTCCTCAAGACAGGGCTCTGTTGGAAATAAACATTCTATGACTAATGAAAAAGTATCTTTATATACAGTATAGTATACATGTTAAAAATTGCATACCTTTACATTTGGCATAAGCAAACGGCTCCTATTTGCTGGCAGAGTCACAAGAAACTCCCTGGACCCTCAGGCTGCTGACTAGACAAACAGAAAATAAGAAAAAGTTAAACCCACAGTTAACGGCAGCAGCAGCAGATGCTGTTTTCCGGAAAAGCCCATTCACTGTCATTAATGTCACGGTCACTGGGATGTTACCCTCGTCCCAAATCCAGTTTTATTTTTGTAAACAACCGCAGTTAATCTGCACTGTGGTGTCTTCTTCAGATCCTTGCATCATACAGAACTGTAAAAGCTGAAGCCAAAACATTGTTAAAGATTAAAAATGGTATCGTGTTCTATCATGTTGGCGTGAGGAGAGCTAGACGCATCCGACTTGCTTTTCTTGTTTTGTGAGTGAGAACTAACAGATTTTGTAGATCCAGAATTGTAGAGATGAAACACTGTCTGGGTCTCCTCACTGGGTAACTGGAAGCAGTGCCTTTGCCAGGCTGCTGATGGACATAATAGATATATCAAGAACTACAGGTTTCGCATCAGGTGAATTTAATTTTCATATCTAAGCATCTGTTTAGATGTTCATCTATTTATTTTTCCCTTTTTATTTAATTCAGGGTATTGCTTTGTTCAAGGTGACTTACAACCTTACGCTTGTATACCAAGCAATTAATTTTTAAATGCATTAATTTTTATTGTATTAATTCAGGGAAAGTACTTTGATTATTACAACACGATTGGGTGTACCCAAAAGATGTACCCAGTGGCATTCCAAATAGGAAAACCTAAAAGTGTATGTTTATAGGTATCTAAATATAACCATGTTCCACCGACTGAACTTCACCTTTTATTTGCAGGCTTACTTTACATCTGTATGATCGATTCTATTTGTTAATTTGATCAGCGCTCTGGGTCTCTGTGTGAGAAGCAGCACTCTGTACAAATAAAATGAACTGAATCTCAGTATTTTGTTAAATGTAGGCAAAAATGAATCTTAATACTTTTTTAGCTTTTACAGTCTTGATTCTGTTGCTGTCAAATGCCAAAATTCCTACATTTCTTGGATGTTTACAACTAGAACACTAACATAGCAGCGCGGTAAGACACAGTGCCTTCTCCACATCCTAATTATAAAAATGCCTCATTCTGTCTGACTTGTTTCTTTGCTATCATGCTGTTTGGTAAGTGTACTGTGTACCACAGTCCGCTGGGAGCCACATTTCAATCACTCTTGTGCATCTGTATAAGGTAGAAGTGACACTGACGTTAACCTTGAGCATGGGCAAACGTAGTGGTTTGGCCCACTGCCTGCAACTCGGGTTTGAATCATCACTCCTACTCTACTTATCCAGAATTAGTACAGTAAAAAATATCCAGCTGTACAAGGGTAAATAACTGTTAGTAGCTTAGGGTACACAGGCAACAGGGTATGGTGCTTTGGAGAAAAGTATTAGGTCAGGGATTCTCAGCCACTTGCCTGAAGTGCCCCATCAAACATCAGCTGGGTGCCCATGTTTGTACAGTATATGCCAAGAAAACCCCCAAACTTCTACTTTCTTCCCTTCCTTCCTCAAAATAGGAGTATAAATATTAATTTCCAAGTGCCAGAAGCACAATAAAGATACTCAAAATCACTTTGCAATCATATATCCATTCATTATCATTCACTACTTCGTCCTGGAACTACTCATGGCTGCAGTAGCCTGGAGCCTCAGAATCACTGGGTTTTAGGCTATAAAACAACACCTGAATGAGATGCCAGTCCGTCGCAGGGTGATCGCACATTATTGGGCAATATAAAGTAACCCATTAGCCTGAAACACACATCTTTGGACTGTGTGAGGAAGTGAATGTAAACTTCGCACACACTGAGCCTGATCTGAACCCATCCCCACCAGTTCAGGTGATATGAAGTTGCAGCACTACTCACTGAGCCACCATGCCCTCTAAATTGTAGTTATAAGATAAATATTTTACTAAAAAAATGAGGGAATGACAAATGTGGCAAAGAGATGTCTTGAAGTTCCCAAACCCCCAATTGTGAACTACAGCATTAGACAACTGAATATTTAATTAATCTAAGCTTAGCTACAAAAATAGCAAGATGGTATACAAGGAGGAAAGAATTTTACTTTTAAAATCTATCCAGAGGATGACTGCAGTGTCCTGGGAACTCTGGCCAAGTGTCTTTTTTCCAAGCAGCAGTCTGTCCCACATTTCTCTTTACCTGTCCTGGCTCCGCTCTTCCTCACCAAGCAGCAGCAAACTATGTTTTAGTTTGAAATAAATTCCAAACAGATAAACTATGCGTTGGCTGTCAGGCGTTCACGTTGTCATCCAGCATTGTTTAGCTATTTTGAATATTTCTTTATGCTGTGGTCTTGTTTTTACAGCTGTTTTGCCTCTTTTTTGTTGTGTTCTTTATGTGGCTGCATTTGAAATGCAGGGGCAGGAACATGTGTGTAGATGCTTTAGGGTTGATGTGAAAAATGTCGGTGGAGCTGTAAATACCCTTCATCTGTGCACAGAAGTGTTTACCTTTATTTTATTGTGCAATAATATTTTCTTGCTGCCCATCTGATGCCAATGATAACACAGCTGACTGAGCTGTAATGTTTGGACGTGGAAGGAGATGGCCGAGCATCTGATTTGCCTATGCAAATACTCTCCTTGTTGGAGGTATTTCTCTATGGTCCCAGTCACTATACGAATTCTTAGGTCTTGTGGGAAACTTGATGTTTTCTTAATATTTTAGATGAATGGGGGAAAGACATATTGATGCAAAGAGGGAAACAAATTTTACACAATGGAGAAATATTATTTATTTATTTTTATGTAATCAAGTGCGCATTGAAACAGTTTTCAGACTCATTAAGTTCTGAGTTGAACTGGTAGTGATTTGTGGTGGTTTAATTTAATGCTCTGAGAGTTTCTGTCCTGTTTACATTTAAAGACATTCTCTTGGTACAATATGAATTTTGTTTGGTTCTGCTTCCAAAATTGCAAATAGTTTTATGTACTTTTGTGTTTTTTTTGTGTTAACATACATAGCAGCAACCAGTATTTTTTGTTGTGTTCTGACCTTTTTTCTTAGTTTTTTTTTTCTCAGAAAACTCACTTTTAATTTCATAAAATAATTAAAATTTGATTAAGTTATGTTTAATTGCTACATTTCCAGAGAAATGTTTAGCTCTGTGTTGCAGGTACATTAGAAATTGTCCATTCCTCCACCAGGGGTTTTGTCAAGATTTTCCCTGAACATATATATTCCTTGCCATTGACAAAGTCTGCTGAAAACAACAGGCCAAACTTTACTGGCAGCTGCCATGCAACTTTCGAGCACCACAAAAGTCCAGGAACATCAAGAGATTTTATTTAAACGGAAAACCATTTTGTCCTTCATCGGTCTTTGTGTAGTGTGAGACAACATTTGTGAGGCCCTGATTGAGTGCAAGTGCATCCTGTTGATAGGTGGATGCCAGATCCACACTGAGGCCAACGGCCAGGCGTGGAGGTCATGCTAAGGATTTCACACTGAAGTTCACGAAATAAGATGGTGTTGTGCAAGGAAGATTTTCTGTTTCTTTGGTTTCTGGAAATTGGTGTCAGTATCACCATCAAATTTTTATCAGCTATTGTCAAGTTCTTTGCCAGATTGTAGTGTGTTGAGGGCCTGCAATTTGGAATAAAGTGATTGAAAAATAATTATAATACTGATGTGCATTTAATCAAATACCTTTTTATTATTATTTATTCATCTACATGACACCTTATCTTTGGTCCTTGGTCATAAAGCTTAAATGTCTTATTGTTTTAAGTCAAAACAAAATATGTGTGAGGCCCAAAGAGACTAGGAAAAGAGCTGTGAGTTGAAGCCTAGAGTTAGGTGGCCTAGGGCAGGTGAGAAGGCAATGTGGCAGACAATTAATGGAGCTCTGTTAGGGGTTTTAGAAAGGTTGAAAGGGAATGTAGAGGCTAAGTTAGAGAAGATTGGTGAAGTTATTTATGAGTATGATGTTGATAGGTTTGGGATAGAAAAAGGTAGGAGGGTCCAGCAGGGGGTAAACTCAAGGAGACAGAAGGAGATTGTTAGGTTAGTGTGAAAAAGGAGACAGTTAAAAAAGCAGTGGAGAAGGGCTACAGAGGAAGAAAGACAAGTAATAGAGGTGTTGCAGGATTAAATCAGAAGTAGACAGAGTGCTTAGGAGGGCAGAACACTTAAGGAGGAAGAGGAAAGAGAGGACCAGGGCTACTTGTTATAAGGATCCGTTTAAATTTGTTAAAGGCTTGTTTAGTCAAGAAAGGAAGGGAAAGCTAGAGGTGTCAAAGCAAGAATTGGAAGGATATTTAAATAGCACATATTCAAGTGCAAGAGAGGATGGGGAGAAGGGCCTCCCATTAGACATGCCACCGCTAGGGGAGTAGAGTATAGGTTAGATCTTAGTCTACCAAAGTAAAGTGAGGTTCAGGGCAATGGTAAGGCATGCAAAGGCCTCATCTGCCCCAGGGCTGAATGGGGTCCCCTACCCGGTATATAAATGTGCACCTGATGTACTTAGGTTTTTGTGGAGGCTTTTTAGAGTTGTGTGGAGGAAGCAGGTGATTCCAAGGGCCTGGCATAGGGCAGGAGGGATATTTATACCAAAAGAGAAGGAATCTGTAGAGGTAGGGCAGTTTAGGCCAATACGCTTGTTAAACGTGGAAGGTAAGATATTCATTAGCGTACTGGCACAGAGGTTGTCGGATTATTTGGAGAAGAACAAGCTAATTGATACAGGAGTCCCAGGTTTCTCAGGATGCTTAGAGCACACTAGTGCAATATGGCATCAGATTCAAGAAGATAAGCATGAGAAAAGGGATTTTTATGTGGTGTTTCTAGATCTAGCAAATGCCTTTGGCTCTGTTCCACATAGTCTTATCTGGAGCGCGTTTGACTTTTTTAGAGTTTCAGGCCAGATAGCTAATTTAGTGAAAAAATATTTTCGGATGTCAGAATATGTTTTACCACAGCAGATTACACAACAGCCTGGCAGAGGTTGGAAATAGGGATTATGGCGGGCTGCACCATCTCCTCACAAGCATTCACAATGGCAATAGAAATAGTAATTAGGGCTTCGCGTTGGGTGGTAGGGGAAGAGAGATGGCCAGATGGGCTCCGTCTTCTTCCAATTAGAGTCTATACGGATGATATGACGCTAGTGACCATGACATTGACTTCTGCGAGACGGCTGCTAGGGAAGCTAGATGCGAATTTGAAGTGGGCTAGTTTAAAGATTAAGCCAGCAAAGTCCCGTAATATCTCACTGGTTAAGGGGAAGGTAAAGAAGGTTAGCTTTTTGGTAGATAGTGAAGAGATCCCATCAGTGTTGGAAAAGCCAGTGAAGAGTTTAGGAAGGTGGTATATTAGGGAGTTTAGTTGATGTGGATCAGGTGGAGCAGCTTAAGAGAAGTATAATAGACAGGTTAGAGAAAATAGAGAAATCGGTGCTGCCAGGAAAACTGAAGCTGTGGTGCTTACAGTTTGGCCTATTCCCAAGGGTGATGTGGCCACTAACAATCTATGAGGCATCAGTCACGAAGGTAGAGAAACTGGAGAGGCTGATCGGCTCTTATATTAGAAAGTGGCTGGGGTTCCTCGGTGTCAAAGCAGTGTGGCTCTGTATGGGAAGGGAATTCTGCAGTTTACGCTATCAAGCTTGATAGGGGAGTTTAAGTGCACAAGGGTGCGGTTAGAGTTGCAGCTATCAGGTAGTAAAGATGCAGTTATAAGGGGGTTGGTACCCAGGGTAGTGACAGGTAAAAAGTGGGTGGCAAGGCAGGCAGTACAGGAAGCCAAAGCAGATTTGAGGCAGGTAGAGATGGTTGGGAGGGTCCAACAAAGAAACACAGAGGAGTGTTAGGGCAGTCTCACAAAGGAAGCAGGGACAGTGGGTAAATTGGGAGGGAGTTGAGAAGAGGAGGCTGAGTTGAAGGGATCTGTGGAGCATGGATGCAAATTGGATAAGGTTTCTGCTAGGAGCTGTGAACGATGTGCTGCCATTGCCATAGAACCTGAAGCAGTGGGTTGGTGAGGACCCAGCCTGTCCTCTGTATCTGGAGGTAGGGACAGTAAAGCATGTATTAGCAGGTTGTAAAGTTAGCTTGTCGCTGGGTAGGTATATGTGGAGGCACAATCAGGTGTTGAAATACCTGGCTGCGGTCATTGAGAGGTGGAGGGTGCAGGTAAGGTCAGGATGTGAGGCTGGAAGTTCAGTGGTTCAGTTTGTTAGGGAAGGGGAGGGGACTAAGGAATGTTTAGGTAGAAAGGAGATAGGGCAGTTAAGGGGAATTAAAGACTGGGAAATGCAGGTTGACCTGGGAGGAAAATTAGTTAGCACAAACTTAGGGATGTGCTATTGATGTGGTACTGTGATTAGTAAGCCGGCGGGTAGTGTATTTTATAGAGCTGAAGGTCTTGTGGGAGGATCTGTTTGAAGAGGCGCATGAGAGGAAGAAACTCAGGTATAGTGAGCAGGCGGCGGAGGCAGAGGGGCGGGGTTGGAGCGCGAGAGTGAGGCCGGTAGAAGTGGGGCGTCACGACTTTATAACCCGGTCAACAACGGCGTTGTTTTACTAACTCGGAATCCAAGGACAGAGCTTGCAGCAGACGGTGACAGAGATGACAGGCTGCTGAACGGGGAAGTCTTTGGATATGGAGGAAAAGAACCAGCACAGATGGAAGTCGGGCGACGAAGCCTTGAGCTGGTTGAATTTGACTTAAACGGTAGCGGTTAGCAGTAAGCAGGAGGCAGTGTTTGTGTGGTTAATGTGAAGCTTAGGATTAATGGAGTAATAAAGAAGGTAGGAAAGGAGTTTCTTCCTCATGAGTAGTGAGTAGTAGAATGAGCAGTGAATGGATTGTTAGAAGCTAAGCCGAAGAGCATGTGTTGTGTTGTGTTGCTGAGTAGTGTAGAGGTGTACGTGGTGGTGGAGGGGAGCAGTTCTGGGATGCCTGAGCAGTGGCTGAGTCTTCCAGAGGTGTCGTGGCCCTAACTCGACAAAACACTGATGAAGGAAGGTGCCGACCTGACAACCGCAATGAGATACTGCATCACTTCACTATGCCAGGTTTGGATTTGTAGTTTGCTAGAATTGGTTTTAGGAAGATACAAGCCATTGCATAGTGCCTGGATAGCTCAGTTGGTAGAGCATGAGACTTGTAATCTCAGGGTCGTGGGTTGGATTTGCATCAGTGCAAATCCACCCACAAGGAGGTGCACCTCTGTGCCGGTCCCAAGCCCGGACAAAATGGAGGGTTGCGTCAGGAAGGGCATCCGGCGTAAAAATCTGCCAAATCCGATCCGCTGTGGTGACCCCTAACGGGAGCAGCCGAAAGTCAGTTACAAGCCATTGCATAATGAGTAGATAGGCTTGCTGTGGGTTGCCATGGTGGTTGAGGGTTAGTACAAGGTAAAATGGGGTAGGTAGTGGGATCCCTTTTGTTAGCACCACATGTTTGATATGAATCCGTGCAGCATGGATTTCCATTTAATTATTCAGTTATCTAAAGAGATATAGTGTTTGTATGCAAGGTTTATTTATTTATTTAGCTGAGTCCATTTTTCTGTATCATCTTTAATCTTGCTCTTACCATGGTCCTATGGTAGGAGAAGGATTCAAACCCTGGTCATTTGATTACACATTGCCGGTTGTAACCATTATGCCACCTGCTGACCCCGCATTGTAAGAGTTTAGACAAAATTATAACAGTTTAGGAGAGTTCATAATGTGTTTGTTTTGAAAAGTGTCTTGACAATTGCCTGGAAAGAGTCAGTGTCCTGAGAAGAATTAACAGAACTGCTAGACAGCCTGACCAGGCTTGATATGCTTGTTTGGGCTACGCCATACTGTATCTTCCCATCACAAGCACAACTTGGAGTACAACAGTCATTTTGGAGGGAAACTTCACTGTATATTTTTTAGGACATCACAGCACAAAAACAGGATATGTGTTTTTTTTTTTTTTTAAACATAATCGCCCATTTCCAGGAACGATTACATAAAACAGAACCCTGTTGCATGAGCTTTTTGCCAGATGGATGGGGACATCGGTTGTGAGAAATGAGATTCAATTCCAGAAGTCACAGCCCAGGAAGCTACAAGACAGCTGGAGGTTAAAGTGTTGCTTCCACTGTTCAAAAACAGGCTAACTGTTCACAATGGTCAAAGTTGAACAAAGGAATAATAGGAGTAAATATAAAGGGAAGACAGGTCAGAAATGAACAGTTAATGATACCAAATGTGCTGACAACCTGTTTCCAGCCCTTTGTGAATTTCTCCTTTCTTCAGCTGTGGACAGCATGTAGTGTAGCGGTCAAGGAAGCTGTCTTGCAGTTAAAAGACACAGTATTTGTAGACTGCTTTGGAGAAAAGTGTTGACTACTGTAAGAGAAGCACATTTCACATAAAAACTTCCAAGAGTGCAATTTGGAAATTAAGGATCCTGTTCCAAAATTTCATATTTAGCATTTTGTGTTGTAATTTTGATCTACTACATTAGTCTGAGATATGGTTTACCAAAGTCATGAGTGTGAAGAAGTGTTCTGGTGGTTCAAGTGCTGGTGGAGACTGTAGATGAAAGGCTATAATGCAAAACCAAAAACAAGTTGGGTGTTACAAAGCACGTAGAAAGAACAGAAAACACAAAGTATAACAAACATTTTAAAATACTTGTTTGATAGGATTTGCACCCAGATTTTCAAATTTAGTTCTCTGTGCTTTGAATTTTTTTGTAGCCAACGATTACTGTACATCATAAAAAGTTTACTTAGTTGGTAGAAATATTTGATATACAGTATGAACACTGGTTGCCTTTGCTCTCCTATTGTTTACTCCAGTGTCAGGTTTAAATGTTTAGTCCCAGTAGTTGCCGCTGTACAATTTTTTAATTACTTTGAACACTGGGACTAAACGGATAATTTAGATACACATTCATAAAAAGTGCAGGCAATAAAAATGATTAACACTGTGCTTCAAACCTCCTGCAGAAAAGTAGCTGTTTAGCAGCAAAGTGTTTTTCATGCAACAAGAGGAAAACTGAACTTCTTCAAAGTGAAAACTGCACAGTTTGAAACAGATTAAACAGCAGCTGTCTTAAAGTACAATAACATTTAAATAAGATGAAAGGACCATAAAACAAAGTTTATTAGAAGTTTCCTTTATTGTTCCTGTTAGCTGCAGATGTTCACCTGGTTTTTAATGTGTGTTTCAGATAAATTTCATAAGAATCTGTAGAAAAGTTAGGATTAGGGTTAAAGTGGAAGGAAAATATAACATTAAATTGTAGGTATTTTGGTTAAAAATATTATAAATGTGTCGTGTTATGATTGTTTACCATTAAAATCACTGCACTTTTTAATTTTCCATTTTAATACATTTTAGATGACTTACTGTATGTTTTGCCCAGGTGTGAGATGTTAGGTGAGGAATGGGTGCAGAATAAATTTAAGCACACTTAGTACAGAAGAATGTTTGTTGAGTTATTTGACAAGATGTTTCTGCCAACACTCATTTTGTTTATATTTTTTAAACCTTTATCCTGTCCTAACATATACTTACCAAATTACCAATTTCATAAAGCAAATGAAATGCTTTGTGCTAAGTATATGTTTATGAAATTCCAGATTGTCAATCCAGTGCCAGAGGAAAATCTCAGTGCATGTTATGGCTGTCTTGTTCTGTTTTGTTTTGATTCAAACACATTGGTGTAGTTGCTTTGACTGTAGTGTTTTTGAAGTCTGCGTGCAGCTTGTACTTTTCCAGCTTGTTTTATTAAGCTGTTTCTTTTAAATTTAGCTATGTGATATTGCTGTACCAGAAGACTAAGCAGAATTTAAATTGTTTTTTTCTGACTGTTTGAGGTTACTTTCAAATGATTGTTTAATCCTTTTTGTTATTGTCATTGTCATCATGATATTACAAATATAGTGTGAAATGTTATGTACAGCAAAAAGTAAAGGTGTGGGGTCAAAACTTTTTCAAATGAATACAATAACATCATAAATACTGCGAGATCATAGCTGCAAATCACTTCCAACTGCACGTAATCTTGGTGTTGTAAAGCTTTCTCAACAGAATACAAATTTTTGTGCTTAAGTGTATTGTGGTTAAATTTTATACACTATGGTGTCAATAGCTTATGCTGAGGTTTAAGATTTAGCAAGTATTTTAGATGTCCTTTAAAAATATATATGTTTGCATATTCGCCATTAATTGTTCCTCATTTCTTTTTACAGGACAGTCTACTTATGTGGACGACCATGGACCCTATCCTCCTAGAGTAAGTGTTTTTCAGACACTTGATTTGTGTCGCTGTTGCTTACTGTCCTTTTTTAGGAACACAGTTCTCATTTTCTGTAGCACATTGACTGGTTTCAACCATCTGGTCCTTTAGATACAAAGCGCACCAAAGGGGTAGGGGTAAGAAAGCAGGGAGAATGGTTGAGGGATTGAAGGATAAGGGAATGTGAGGATATTGTGAAATAAAGCAGTACCTTTGTGGTACAGGACCAAGAACCCCTGTAACAAATCTCCTCCCTACCATGTTGTGCTGCAGGTGCTGCCTTTCCCAAGCCAGGTGGTCTACAACCGAGTGGGGAAGTGTGGCAGCCGGACGGTGGTCTTGCTGCTCCGTGTCCTGGCTGAGAGACACCAGTTCACTCTGGTGTCTTCAGACATCCACAACAAGACTAGACTCACAAAGCATGAGCAGGTGAGCTTGCAACCATTTGGAGGGACAAAGGTGAGGCTACTTGCACCTGAGTCCTCTATTCCAGGAACACATGGGTTGTGTCATGTCAACAGCATTTCCTGCAGATAAGCAGAGATCAGATAACCAACACTTGGATCTTACTGCTTAGAATTAGATAACAAATCTTTAAAATGCTGAAAACTGAGAAGGATCCTATCATTCTAATTCATTACTGATGATTATTTTAACTCTGTTTGTGCAACAGGCAGGAAGGAACTTAAAATTGGCTTCAGGAGACTACCTGTCAGCATAAAGGACATGACTGGACATGACAGAGTACCAAAATGCATCATAGTGTAGTTTTCAGTGCCACTTAGTCAGAGGAGCAAATGACCTTCATCTGTACCTACTTAGTGTCTTACGACCAAATTTAGTTTAGCAGGTAATCCTAATGAAATAAATGCATTTATTAATTAGCAAAATAATTAGCAAAATGAATATATGAGCTGTTCTCTAAATTAAATCAAATACCTTGAGCTGGACATGCAGGGATCCACAGATCATCTTTGGCCTTTGAAAATCCTGTTTGTGTTTTCAGGGGTTTCTGGAAGGATGAGGCAGTTCCTCAAGCATGCACTGCCCAGACCCAGAACATGTATCTCTAACACCAAACTACCCACATTATCGCTGCCTTGGGGGTTTCAGGACCCTTTTCCGTCAACATTTCCTTTTATCTTCCAAAGAAAACTAAACGGCTTCTGTCCATTTATACCAGCTCCTGTGATCCAGCAAAGTCACCCTGTGCATTTTGATGGCTGCTTACTCAGAAAGACAGGGGCAGTGAATATGCTGGGAATTCTGCACAGCAGACTGATTCTCCACATCCCCACCCCTGCTTCTACTTTTGGTCCATTCATCGTGGTCCAGAACCCCTGACAAGCTGGGCCTTGTGTCCCCGACACTGTCTGCTCACGCAGTCACAATTGAGGCAGGGAAGGGGGCGCTAATTTCATTAGACACTGCTGGGATCAAACAATGGGCCAATTGCGCAGCCCGGCATGCTGGATAAGGACCACGGTATCAGGCCCAGCCTGGGCAGAGGAGCAGCCTGTGGAAATTTACAGGCGCTGGCAGGAACAGGGAGCTGTCCCACTCGGGGACACAGACCTGTTACTGTACCTGTTAGTAAAGCTGCACCCCCATTTAATGGCCTCATTCACATGTTGACAAAATCCTGCATTCACAACATTTAGCTGCAAATATATTTCAATTAGCTTCTAGTTACTCATCATTAATACTCAACATACATCGAGTGGAATATAATAAATGCATAATGTGAACCAGTGTCTGTCACATAGCAGAACAAAGTTTCACAGAAACACAGACATGGGATCTGTGTTCTCTCAGCTTCCTTTCCATTTACGCTTAATATTCAACACACCTCACCTGCACTCAAATGTCCAGGTGGACCTTTGAGAGACTGCTCTCCTCAGTGCTACTTTGAGCCCAAAATGTGCAGTCTGACCGTTGGCCGTCAGAAGTGTCAGAGCAATGCTCACGTGCTTTATTATAAGTAACATGGAATGAAATCATAGCGTAAATACAACTTCATCAGCATAGGCAGTTTTCTCACTGAAATCATATTCCAGCTGAGACTTTGCTCATATCTGCTGCTGGTTCTTTTTGGTGCTGTCAGGGCTAATTTGATTTGGGTGCCAGGCTCACGCTGGTGCCTTGCAGCTCCTGGGCTGTGCCTATGGATTTGGTTAGAATCTGGTTCAGTTTATGTTGAGTTTCCTGTTTTTAATGAAGGTTTATTCCCACAGTCCAAACATGTGTGATCCAGGTGAACTGCTGACACTAAGTTATCTTTAGCACGTACATGTGTCAGCAAGTGTGTGAGACTGCACGGTGATGTAGTGGAGTCCCATCCAGGTTGCACCCTGCCTCACATCCCATGTTTCTGGAATAGACAACACACTACCACAACCTTGTTTATTGATAATGAATCTGAGAATGAATGACGATTTGATTTCTTTGGTGCTTTTCAGGTGGCCCTGATGAGAAATATTAGCAACATTCCAAAACCATTTCTATTCACCCGGCACGTGCACTTTCTTAACTTCTCAAGGTACGACTCCAGGGTATCCGCACCTCTTCTCTGTTATGACAAGATGTGACTTGTAAAGGCCTTGACATGAACCCTGAACATTGCTGTGAATTCTGAATCTGATACTATTAATAAAGGTCATTTGAAAATACAGCAGATACACATGTTATTACCGCTGAAAAAATAAGCAAGATTTTTCTCTCTTTCAGATTTAGAATAGAACAGCCTGTGTATATCAACATCATCAGAGATCCCATAAGCCGCTTTCTATCCAACTATTTCTTCCGCCGTTTTGGAGACTGGCGGGGAGAGCAGAATCACCTCATCCGGACACCCGGAATGAAAGATTTCGAGAGATATCTCGTGAGTTATATTTTTTCTGATTGCTCTTTTATTTTGTGCCAAATGCCCTGTGGCGTTACTTTTTCATACATTATATCTGTTACCTTGCAATAAAATATTGAGATTAAGCTGTATTGCCTCTACAAATTAGAGGCTGTGTGGAATATTAAGGGATTTTTTGTAAATTACTGTGCATTTTAGTAGTTCAGAATTATGACCATAACATCAGAGAGCAGTTTTGTTTTTGTTGTGTTTTGCAAGTGTCAATCTTTACTTTTTTTTACAAAATGTGTTTGACTGCTACATTTCCACTTTTTTTTGTTACTACAAAAGTAACATGCTTGTAATATTTTAACACATTTGTATTATACATACTTTTTAGATGATAGTGGCTAAAACACTGGAACAGGATATTAGAGGAAATTTAAAAATGCTCAGAAATATAATTGTGAAAATTAACAAGGGATTCCATAACACAAGTGAATTTAGACTTCATTCAGTTTCATGTATATTTAAGCAAGAAAATTCTACTACAAAAAAGACATCCAACCTCTTATTTAAAACCTGCTGATTTTACTGGATTTGAGCACAAAACAATTGTTCCATATTATGCATGTGTTTAGTAGCAAACTTTAGGCCCACTACAGCTGTAAACTGTAATGAGCCAATTCTCAGGACCGATGCAAACTCTTCAGCAGAGCATAAACCTACCCATTGAATTATGTATTTGTTAAACATTTGCTCATAATGGCTATGGCCTCATGACGTTCATTTAAATCCAGTGGTTGAAAACAGGCACAGCTGGCTGGCTGGCGATGAAGGGGCCTGTGGCTCCGTGCAGTCATCGCCTGAGCCTCCCAGAACTGTTTTTATACTGTCAACATCGACCGAATTCTCATCACCATCATCTTCTATATCGTAAATGGTAATGACTATTTTGCTAGACCCAGACCCACTTTGTGTCCAGACACAAGGAGAAATGAGCAAACACAGCCTTAAACATACCTGTATGGCCTCAGTAATCTCACTTGTACGGACACGTGTGACACAGATCTCTGTAGCTTAAGGCGCTGGCTTCCTGCTTATTATGAGTGTACAAAGCTGAAATTTTGGGTGAAAAATCTTTTAGAAGTGGTGATATTCCAGTTATAAGCAAGTCTCTACACTGTTGTGCCTCGCAGAATCTTCTTAGGTGCTAACAAACAAATTAGCTTTTTTTTTGGGTGCTTAGCAGGCTGCAACTATACTTTTATTGCATAAACTTCCACTTTATGAGCCCACTCGAAATGAGGGGGTCCGTCACAGACGTTTTTAAGCACAAAGTATGACTTCAATTAAGGGATTCAGCTCAAATTGCAGTATACATGATTTAGAGTTTCATTCAGCCGACTATGACACATGTAAATAAAGGATGGCCAAGGTGGCAGCCCGCCAGGGTGAGCGTTGTTTGTAATTTGCTTTGTGCTGGCTGCAGGGCCTGCTCCCAGTTTGCAGGGAAGGGTATGCCATGTATAAATAAGAGCGGTGCTTCCCCTAGCTGCCTCCTAAGCAGCGGCGTGTCTGCGGCTGCTTACACGGAGCTGCAAGTCGAGCTCTGCAGCTCAGCCCGCTCGGTTTGACATGTTTTAGTTTCACATCTCCCTTCATTCCAAACGGCGCCTTCGCTAGCGCCTTTTATTGCATCATTATGGTCTAGACACACCATAGATGGCGAAGGTTGGGATATGTGACAGGGATTCTCAGGGAGTCGCGTTCAGCATGCTCCCATCTCTCTCGGAGTGTCTCGCGGAGTGTTTCTTTTCCAAACTACTTCTTTATCAAATTGCCAACTCACAGAGCGTTCTTAAGCAGCAAGCAAAGCTCACGTTAGACCTGTGAACGTCCTCGAGGAAACTGGCTGTAGCTGAGGGCCCCTTTGGTGACTAGAGCTGGGCACAGGGCCATCTGGTCCTCTTCCACAGAGCACTTCCTGTTTGACAGTTAGAGCCCTCTCAGGCACGCTTTGTGATCCCAGCTTTCCTTGGAAGACTCCCTCGCTCCGCGTACACAGTTAGCAGCCGCCTGGTTGCGCCCAATATGCCGTCTTGTGAGGAATTTAAAGAGGAGCAAAGTGAAGAATCTAGTCTGCCTGTTTTGCATTTATTGTTTGATGCTTCAGTGTGGAGGTGGGCTGTTAGAAAACCTCTAACCTTAAGCCTTCACAATTTGAAAAAATGCTACATTACTGTCAAATATAATAAAGATATGCGATGGCAAGTAGCCATTCTGGTTAGCACTACTGCTTTGCAGTTGAAGGGCCTGGGTTTGAACTCTCCCTCTGCTGTAATACCTGTGCTGCTTACCCTGAATCGATAAAATAAATGTTACCCAGCTGGACTAATACTTGTACGTTAGTTAAATGTGACATTTATTCAATCTATGTCCAGAGACTTCTGTCGCTGCTTTGGTATATGTATGCTGTTGTAGACCTGTATTACAATTTCCTTAGGAAATTTGTCTGTCCATCCATCCATCTGTCAACGTTAGCATACAAAGCAAATGCTCTATGTCAACTTGGACAGAATCATCAGCTGGATAAATCTTAATAACAAAATTTTATGTCATAAACTCACCTTTATACAATTGTAGTTATAAGGCAAAGTCAGTTTGTATAGCATCATTTCAGTTTAACTTAAATTCCTTGTACAGCACTTTGTTATTATTGAAATTTATTTAATTTTTAAATTGTACTCTCATCTTTTCCTCAATATTCTGTGTTATACCTTGTTAGAAGAATACGTCTTT
The DNA here is from genome assembly GCA_018136845.1 of Heterotis niloticus. Classification (NCBI taxonomy): domain Eukaryota; kingdom Metazoa; phylum Chordata; class Actinopteri; order Osteoglossiformes; family Osteoglossidae; genus Heterotis; species Heterotis niloticus. The sequence continues at coordinate 11,672,605 of CM030901.1, read as the reverse complement.
AAGGTACACATACTGTATGTAGTTGGCCATCATTTTAGACCAAGTGGGATGACAACATGGGCATTTATAATTGTTTATTGTACATAATATCCAAATGGTATGACCTTCTGGTTTCAAGAACAGGCTGCCGTTGTCGTGATGTGAGTTTGTATGACAGACTTGTAAATCCTTGCTTGAGGCAGTGTTTTTTGCACTTCCTCAAGTTCCCTCAAAGAAAATTACCATTGAGTCACAGCCAACAAAAACAAAACGAAAAGGTGCAATGTTTTGCCATTGTCCCATGACATCAGAAAACACAGTTGAGATAAAGAGCAGTGAAGGGAAATTTTAGTCAGCAATGACCTGCCCATTTTCCTGACCGCCGCCTGTTATTATTGTGCCCTCCTGCTCTGCTGACTGGGGGATAAAATGGAACCACCATGACTCACTCACTGGTAGGTTCCTCAGTATGTCACAGTTCCAATTACTAGGAGATGAAATTAGTAGGCATGATTTCATCTATTATATACTGACTTAGTTCTGTGTTTTAGCTCCATCTCCTCCCCCTTTTTTTAAAAAAAAAAAAAAAATGTGAAAACAAGACCCTAAGAGGGGTCCAAACTCACTGGGATTGAATCTGACTCAGTATGTGTGGAGTTTGCATGTTTTCCTATTATTTTTCTAGGTTTGCTTCCACAGTCCATAAAGATGTGTTCCAGTTGAACGGGTCACAATAAACTACCCTTAGTGTGTGCATGTGCAACACTGAATGAGTGTGTTAGCCCTGCAGTATACTGGCGTCCCATCCGGCATGTACTCTGCTTCATACTCTATGCTTCCAGAGTAGGTGAGTGAGAACAGTGTACTGTTCCACTTAATTTAGCTTATTTTGGAAATACACTAATTTTGCCTTTTCAAAAAAAAAAAATACAAAGCATTTTCACAAAAAAATTGTGTTTTCATGCACTGCCACCTAGAAATGAACAGTCAAGCCAAATACACATGGGGAGAATATTGTAGCCTACAGTCATAGCCAAAAGTTTTAGCAGTGACAAAAATGTTGTGTTTTGCAAACTTTGCTGCTTCAGCATTTTTAGAATTTTTTTTTTTTTTACGTTTCTATTGTATACTGAAGAACAATTATAACATTTCATAAGTTTCAAAGGCTTTTATTGGCAAATACATCAATTTTTTGAGAATTGAGCACAGGTTCTCAACGGGATTAAGATCAGGGGACCTTCCTGGCCACGGGTCCAAAATTTCAAGGTTATGATCTCTGAGCCACTTTGTTATCACTTTTGCCTTGTGACATGGTGCTCCATCATGCTGAAAAATACACAGATCATCACCAAATTGCGCCTGGATTTTTGGGAGAAGTTGCTCTTGGAGGACATTTTGATGCCATTCTTTATTCATGGCAGCGTTCTTGGGCAGAACTGTGAGTGAGCCCACTCCCTTGGATGAGAAGCAACCCCACACATGGATTGTCTCAGGATGCTTCACTGTTGGCACGACACAGGACTCATGCTAGCGTTCACCTTTCTTCTCCAGACAACTGATTTTCCAGATGTCCCAAACAGTCGGAAGGAGGATTCTTCCGAGAAAATAACTTTGCACCAGTCTTCCACTGTCCAATCCTTTTACTTCCTGCAGAATTTCAGCCTGTCCTTGATGTTTTTCTTGGAAAGAAGTGGCTTCTTTGCTGCCCTTCTTGACATAAGGCCGTTGTCCAAAAGTCTTCGCCTCACTATGCGTGCAGATGCACTCATACCCACCTGCTGCCAATATTGAGCAAGCTCTGCACTGGTGGCAACACAATTCTGTAGCTGACTCCTCGGGAGGAGATGTTCCTGGCGCTTGCTGGACACTCTTAGATGTCCTGAAGCCTTCTTCACCACAGTTGAACCTCTTGTCTTGAAGTTCTTGATGATCCGGTAAATGGTTCTTTCAGGTGCAATATGCATCTGATCATTCTGCACAATAATCTAAAAACAATGTGAATTGCCGCCGCAAATTTTGCAAAACACAACATTTGTGTCACTGTCAAAACTTTTGGCCACAACTACACACAATCTTAGCGGGATTCAGCCCCACGTCAAAGCCTACGGGCAGGAAGCTAAGACACAGCAGCCCTACCTTGTTCTCCTACCCCTCATAAAAATTACTGAACTATAGGTCTTGGGTTTACTGTCAACCTGAAATATAAAAGGTTTTCATGGTATGATGAAAACCTGGTACATCACCACTGAAGTCTGTATTTTTTAATTTTTTGTTATTTTCTGGACCCGTAAGCACTTTCCACCCAAACATTTGTAGTTTTGAGAGCCAAGCAAACAGTTGTCACGGATGAAACCTCTTAAACTGCCCACAGTTAACACAGTGTGTCTGCAGCTCTGGGTTTTGTCTCATTTGACTGTGTGGGACTTGGGGTTAAGTGTGAGCAGAAGGTCTGGCGGGTCACTCTGTTTCTCCTCACTTGTAAAATTTCCTGAGTGTACTGTGAAAATACTGTGGTCCATTTTGCGGTAAACCATTGCTCAGGTGTCGTCTGGCAGATTATTAGAGGATGAAGCCCTCGTTCACCCAGAAGTGCGCTGCGCCACCAAGTGTCCAAGTGACGTCCGTGTGGAATTACAGAGGTCAACATGTTCATACCAGTAACGTGAATCTTGGACAAAAAGAGAGTCTGTTATACTTTAAGTGTGTAATAATAGCAGCAAAGGCAGCTGCCTGAGTATCGGAGAAAGGGAGGGAGATAGATGGACAGCGGTGGCGTGTTTTTCTCACCCTAAGTTGAACTGCTGAGAACAGAGAGACTGCTTTGCTCACAACACTCAGATGGCACTGGGAAAAAGTTGGAATGTGAATAATTTCTTTTCACCGTAGCTTCTTCACTTGGTATCTTGAGTGAGAAAAAACCTTCACTCATGCGAATTAGTATGTACTTTGAAGAAAAAATATTAGTTAAATAATGAATGCACACAAAATATACAGAAAATCATTTAAACTAGTATGTAATTCAGAGACAAAATAGCTTTTGGATAAAAATCACAAAGTCATGAAAGTGCTGAAAATATCCCAAAGGTGGACAATTTTCATTACAGTGATTTCTCTAGAAACAAAACTTTCAGATCCCTGCCTTCTCACTGGAATTTCATGAATAAACACTTAAGAATGTCTAAATGTAAGGCAAAGGCAATTTCAACAAAGTTCTAGTCTGTTCCTTTGAGGGAAAAGTAATTTCAGGCTGGATTCTGCTGATTGAACCAAATTGTTTCTAAATTTTCCAGTGTACAAAAGGAAATTTTAGCAAAATGGTGGTGGCTGCTGTATGTAACAAAGTGAGAAGCAATGGTCAATGTTATAAGTGCAACTCATACCTCTGCTTCACAAAATTGAGGAGTGGTCCACATTAAAATTAAATCAAATCCTAATAATAACACAGCTCTTAAAATGTAAAAAATGCATTTATTTAACAAGGTCAAAGCTGATAACCATGTGAAAACCTCTGTAATAAATCAACTTTTTGTCAGATTCCTGTTCTTCACTGCAGTGACCCAAACCAGAACTTGAAATGCAGTTCCTCTGTGTTTCTGTAAAAAATGCATCCCTTTATCTCAAAAACACCAAAGCCATCCCCTCCAGTTGTTGTTTATGTGACCTTTTCTTCAACTTGTAGCTGCCTGATTCGATTATTTTACATCCACGGTCTTACTTCCTGGAGGAGCACCCAGGGTGGTATTCTCTGCATGCAGTGGTGTAAAAAATGGAAAATAGTCAAATTTTTAGACTGTTTGCCTGAACAACATTTTCTGCAAGTTTGTTGAAGTTTTCTTTTGTTTAAATTATACAATTGTGACTTGTGAAGAAGGTGCTCAGTGCAAGTGTGAAACAGCTTTCATCTGCTTGGTGTTCATTCTTTTCTTCTGTATAAACAGGAGAAAAGGACTTGGTTTTGTTTGTCTGAATTAATCTGATACAACGAGGACAAAAACAGCAGGTGTGTGTGTTTGGTCACTGAAGGAATCCCAGGTTCTGTGTTTTTAACATCAGGTCTGAGGGATTAAAATACAGGGTACAGTAACAGCTTTATCTCACAGTTTGTTTCTTGAGCATTGTGCAGGTGAAGAGCTGACTTGCTCCTGTCCTCTGTTCTTCACTCAGGATATCAATGTTTGCATCCTGGAAAATTACCCAGAATGCTCTAATCCCCGCCTCTTCTACATCATTCCCTATTTTTGTGGACAGCATCCCCAGTGCCGGTAAGTTTCCCTTAACATTTTGTGTATACCGCATGCACGGTGGCACAATGGCTAGAGCTATTGCCTCCACTCATAGGTTCAAATCCCACCTTCCAATGGAATACCTTTGAGCAAGGAATTTATCATGATTTGCATGAGTTAAAATTTAATCCTTTTAAGTTGGTGTGGGGAAAAGTGTTTGTTAAACAAAATAAAAGTGGATATTTACCATTAACATATTCTGATTTTGGACAATGAGTGAATGTCAAATGTGTACTTTGAGACACCACGTGTGTGTGTGTGTGTGTGTGTGTGTGTGTGTGTGTGTGTGTGTGTGTGTGTCGGGTGTGTTCTTTTATGAAAGACCTAATGGATTAGATTTGTATGAATGTCTCGCCTTGTTTAATAAGTTTCCCATTCAGGAAACAGCCACTATGCAGGTGTGCAGCTGAGACTACTCTTTATGTAGTGTTTGACTAGCCTTGCCCAGATTTTTTGCCAGTGAGTGCGTAGCTACGATACCACAGCAAAGGGAGAACCTGCACTGGATCAGTGGTACTCACCAGTGTTTATGGGAATATATCCGTCATTCCTGGGCTTGGTGGTACTTTTTGACAGGGAACCCGGCACCTGGGCTTTGGAACGAGCCAAGAAGAATGTCTTGGAAAACTACCTTCTGGTGGGGATTCTGGAAGAGCTGGAAGATGTGCTCCTGTTACTGGAACGTCTCCTGCCACATTTCTTCTCTGATGTGCTCAGCATCTACAAAAGCCCAGGTGACATATTCTTATTCAGCTTGGCTTTTTCAAAATGTTTGGCTGCTGTTTGACATGTGATGCCAGTATAGTTGTAAATGTACAGTAAAAAGCACATAATTCCCTAGAATACAGACAGACCAATAGTCTTTCATTAATTTTCATTAATGCTTGCTCAGTCCAGGGCTACAGAGGTCCTAAGTCTATCTTGGAAACACGGGGTGTGAGGCAGAGTACAGCCTCAGTGGGACATCATCACATTGCATTCAGTCATGCACACAAGAGCAAGAAGGAGAGAAAACACCAGTTACTCTTGCTACGAACATTTAAAAAAAAAAAATGCAGATGTTAGTTGGGTCACAGCAAAAACTGAGGTCAACTAACATGACAATTTATCATGAAAAGGTACTTGTAATTATTCTTTCCATTTTCTAGAAACATCTTGCGAACAACCTGTGAATTTGAGCCAAACTATGTTTGTTGATGTATCACCAAAGGGAGTCTGGTTACTTTGTACACTGGAGAAACTGCAGTCATGCTTTCTTTGCCTGTACCACAGCCCTTTGGAAACTCTGCTGTCATGGCGTTCTTTCCAAAATGAAGCAACTGCTTTTCACCCCTAAAACCTCCTTTATGCAGCCCTTGAAAACAAATGCATACCTTGCAGTGCCAAAAAGGCAGGCTGCCACTGAAAAAGTAAAAGAAAAAAATTGCAGTACTCACTTTATTTTGCTAAAAAAAAAAATGTAAAAAAACTGAAAAATGACTCCACTGAAACTCAATCTTTTCCAAAACGTCAGCCTGCTGTTAACAGTGAAGCGTGTAGTATTGACTCCCGTGCACTAGATGAAAGTACATCTCTGTCACAAAAGTAATTTCATACTTGGCTCCTAGCATTAGATTTTAGTTTTTTTGTTGATACTGTTGTTTATAATCAACGCTAATCCTAGGTAAATAAAATGTGCAGGACCACAGTTTGTAGTGCAGTGTGTGATATGAGCCTCTTAAGACCCACCCCTCTACCCATTGGACAGAATACAGGAAACTGGGGAACATGACAGGCACCGTCAAGAAGCACACACCCACCCTGAGGGCCCTGCAGGTGCTGTACCAGCGCATGAAGTACGAATACGACTTCTACTACTTTGTCCAAGACCAGTTCCACCTCATGAAAAAGAAGATCGGGCTCAAATCAACGGCACCCTCCACCCCACAGCCCAGCTTCTTGCTCAGTCTGCCCCAGGGGACGCAGGACACAGAGTTGGAGGAGGAGCTGGAGGAGGATGAAGATCTGGAAGATGCTCACAGCTGGTTGGTGCAGCCATGAACCAGCCATGTTCATAACTGGCGCATGATTAGCAAGGAGGTTCTTGACCTCCTAGACAGGAGCTTACAGAAGACGGGTTTGTACCTCCACAGACAGACTTCCTTAATGGAGGGACACAGGCATGTGCAAAGAATGAAATTCTGAGTGCACTAACCTCCTTGAATTTTCTCTTTCTGGAAGGAACGTTCAGTTTTAAGGAAACCGAAGAGACCAATCAGTGTAGATCTCTTTCAGCAAGGTGGCCATAACTTGGACTCCAGTGACAGTCCTTGCCTGAAGAATGTTGGCCGCAGTTTGGTGCTGCACATCCAACAAGAGACAGAGTGTTGATCCTTCAAGTGAAACGATTTGGATGGGAGGTTTAAAGGGCATTCACAGAGTTTCTGGTCCAGATAAAGACGGTTACTTCAGCTGAGCTCATGTTTCATGTTCATGTTTTATCCCAGATGGATGGAGTGTGTCTGCTCAATGACCAAGTTACAGTTTGGTTAAAGAAGAAACACTGTGGTGATCTGAATTTTGAACTCTGTCCATCCAATACAGATTGTGCAAAAAAGATATTGAATTGTACATCTTTTATGTCATAAAATTTTATGTGAATTTTATGTATGTTTTGATTGACTTTGCATCAGTAATATCGTGTTTGTGTTCCTTTGAAAGATGCTAATATTCACGTGAACGTGTTCATCACAATGGTCAGCGCTCCTCCAAAAAACAGCCCCACAGTCACATTCTGAGCCCTTCTGTGACCTAATGGTCCCAGGAAGGGGTTGGTTTGTCATTCCCTTAATGTTCTTCATGCAAATCTCACAAACACACAGCTTCATTAGACACAAACTAAAAACATGCTTCTGATAAAAGCATCAGCCATGAAAATGAATAACAGAAATATTCATGTTATACAACCATGATGTGTGCTGGTAACATTAAGCATAATTTTAACTTTTTCATGAGTTTGGCAAAGGCCAGCTGGGAAGAAAGATGACCAAATCATACACAATGAAAAACTTAACTATTATACTGTTTGCTTAATGGTTTGTTCAATCAAACTACTAACTTGCTATTATCCATTTATGTTGAGGTGGCAGTCCAGAGTCTATCCTGGAAGCATGGGGCAATGGTTAAGCTGGGTAAATCTTGGACAGGATTGCAGGGCAATAAACAGAATCACCAATACACCTGAAGCACGTGTTTGGACGATGGGAGGAAACACGTGAAGAAAACACTTGCAAAATCCACACAACATCCAATCACACAGCCCAGCACCTGTGAAGCACCAGCACTACCCGCTGCTCCACCATGCCACCCCAGACCCTATATTACTTGGTCACAATTCAAAGCTGTCACTATTCTCACCTTCCTTAGTAGCACATTGAGGTTCTTGGAACATGGGAGTAACTTCGAGAGAAGTTGGCACATAATGTTATACAGCATAAATACTTGTATTGTCATGTCAGTCTAGCATATTCTGTCTTTTTCTGGATTATCTAAGATTGTTTAACTTATTACATGTATACCTTGCATTATAGATACGTTCCTCAGGTAAAAAGAAAAACGTATATTTCATCAGATAGATTCAGATACTTTTTTATTAACACCTTATGAACTTCCACATGGCAGGACTGAGATTAAGTCTAATTGGATTTTTGTTACAGGAGTAAAATAATTCAGTAGACAAAGTGAAAAAAATGAAAACATTTCATTCTGCAACAATCAATGTTAAATCACTGTGTCAAATCGCAATACAGTTTTAATTTGGAGAACAAGTTGCATTTATTGCTGTTTACACCAATCACATTTTACATTGTAGAAGAATGTTAACTGTAAAGTTATTGATTGTAAAAGTTGTGTGTATAGTAATCATATGCACCTGTATCCATAGTAGCAATTTTATCCTGAGGAAACCTCAACAACCAGTGTTAATTTTTTTTAAATATTTGCTCCTAACTGATTCTAAGTGGTGAGTTGAGAGCATCAGGGGGTCAGTAAGTCTCCGATCACAACCTGGCCTTAGGGGCTTGCTCATTCAGGCACTGCTGTACGAGATCCAATGCGTCCAGCGCTGTGCCCCAGCTCAGGGTTACACCCCAGCTGCCATGGCCATAGTTGTGGACCACAGGCACCTGGCGCCCCTGGACCCAGATGTACTCGCGCTCCAGGCGGGGGTTCCTCCTACCTGGCCTCAGGCCGACCCACTCTCCCAGACGTTTGGCTGCCCCCAGGGAGGGCTCTAGGTGTCGGCAGGATTCCAGGATGGTCTCGCTTTCTCCAGCATCTGCTTCCAGACGCCAGTTGTTGGCCTGACGGGTGCCCCCCAAGATGACAGCGCTAGTGCCAGGGTAGATATAGGTGTTCGCACCAGCAACCTGCACAAAATGCCTCAGCCAGGGTGCATGGACCCTGACGACCTGGCCTCGGACCGGATGCACATCCTCATCCCTGACCAACGCCCGTGAGCCGAGGCCTGAGCAATTCACGATGATGTCGTACCTGAGGCCAAGCTCGGCAAGGTCGCTTACTCTTTCCTGAGTTATGAGACCACCAGCCTTTTTCAGCCTTGAACACAAATGATACACATGGTGCCACTTATTTTTCCCTTTTCACATCCAATATTCTGGTTTTCTTGTAAAAGATCCTAATGTGTTTAATAAGAAATTGGGTTGTAGAACTGATCTATTGTTTTCGAAGTTGTGTTCACCTATGGTGCCAGTTTTTCTTTTCAAGCCAAACCAGCGTTCTAAAGCTGGAATCAGTATAGCATTGGAATACAAATACCAGTGCAGGTTATTTTTCAGGCAGGGACTTTTTTTTCCCTTTTTGGGAGCATCAGTAACCAATTTCTCTACTTGTTAGTTACTGTACAACCGCTCCCAAACAACACTATACTTTAGCTTTTGTGTTAATAAAAATAGAATTCCTAATTTTATAATTGTTAAGGCTCAGATTACTAATTAATCGATTACTAAACGGAATAGTCAGAGCAGCAGGTAGAGTACCATGGACTAATAGCATAAATCTCTTTGGATAAAACTGTCAGCTTTAATGAACATTTAAAAGAAAATCATAATGTTTTAGGGTTAGATTTTACTTTGTATCGACCCAAGTGGTGATGTTTACCTTTTCTCCAGCCATGGCAGGTAAGTGGAGCAGTCGCACTTAGTAGTGGTGTACGCATACCCAAACTTGTACTGGGGAAATCGCTTCAGCTCTGCATCTGTCATGGTGCGAAAACTCAGCACGCAGTCGGACCAGTAAGGCTTTTCTTCTTTGGGAACCTCCCGGAATATCTGCCAACTTCACAAAAATCCCATTACAACTCCTCCCCTATAATAGGGCAGGAAACTGGAAGGATGCATCCACACTGATACTAGGTTATCATCATCACACAGTACTGATGAGGGAACTGAGGGCTTAAAAGGCTTGCTCTGAGGTATTCGATGATGGTTCCAACTTGGGTCAAAGGTCACATTTTGGCACTCACCCAGAGCTGAGGGACACTCCAGCCCTGTCTGCCTCTGAAGAGTCAGCAATCGCCAGTAGGTGATCAAACGTTCTCTTGAACCAGCGCTTCTGCTGTTCCAGAGGGATGTCTAATGGGGGGAGAGGGGTTCTGAAACTTGAACTTAACCAGTGTAGAACCCAGCAGATATTCAAAATAGTTTTTAATCTGCATGAAATAACCAAGTAGTATATTATACAGTATACTGTATCCTCATATAACCAGTTAAAAATAAAAACTATATTTTAAATAAGGGCTATGCTATGAAATAAAGGGTAGAGTCAAATGATAGATACACAATATGGCCAAAAGTATGTGGACCCCTTTCCCCCCCAATGACTGATCTGAGCCGTTTCAGCCGCACCCACACGGCATACAAGCACATTCTAGAAAACCGTGTGCTTCCAGCTTTGTGGCCACATTTTTGAGAATAAACTCCTTTCCTGCACTAGTATGACTGTGCCCCCCCCATGCACAAAGCAAGCTCCATAAACACACGGTTTGCCCAGGTTAATGTGGAAGAACTTGAGAGGCTGCACAGCACCCTGATGTCAACTCCACTAAACACTTTTGAGATGAATTAGAACATTGACCGCAAGTGGGGCCTTCTTAACCAACCACACTGATGCTCTTTCCCAAAAGAGTTGGGGCTGTAATAGCAGCAAAGGGGATGACAACAACATTTTGATGCCCATGGGTTTGGATTGGGAAGTTCAACAAGCACAGATAGGGGTGATAATCATACTTTTGGCCATAAAGTGTATTGTTGTAGTGTCAGCATTTCTTCTGGAATGGGTGTGGGTTTCCAGGCAATGGTAAAATTTGTGGGAACATTGGCCTTGAGGATGTGAGCTACAGGACAACACACACATTTGGACAGCTCCGCTTGCCCTCACCTGGAAACTGGGAACTGGAGATGATCCCCGCAGCTCCATCGCTGGTGGTGTTGGGCGTGAAACGGTCAGCCAACACACAGACAGAGCAGTGCGGGAGGGTTTCGGCAATGACCACGGCAGTGGAGAGGCCCACCACACCGGCGCCCACCACAGCCACCTTCACTCGCTGCATTGTGGACTAGTACTGCCAGAACAGCAGATCCCTGAATAGTGTGCTGATAAGGCAGCAGGTGGCGTAGCGGTTACAGCCTTCCTATAAACACGTTCCTGTGTTCGAATCCCAATTCATACCGTCCTACCCTTGAGCAAGAACCCTCATCTGACAAGAGTAAAAACTTGCTCCATAACCATACCTGCTGTCAATTCACTGTAGCCAGCTGTGTATACCGATCAGCCACAACATTAAACTCACCTGCCTAATATTGTGTAGCTCCCACACATGCCACCAAAAAAGCTATGACCCATCGAAGCATGGCCTCCACAAGACCTCTGAAGGTGTCCTGTGGTAACTGGCACCAAGAAGTTAGTAGCAGATCCTTTAAGTCCTGTAAATTGCAAGGTGGGGCTTCCATGGATCGGACTTGTTTCCACTGCACATCCTATAGATGCTTGACCGGATTGAGATCTGGGGAATTTGGAGGCTGAGATAACACCTTGAACTCCTTGTCGTGTTCCCCAAACCATCCCTGAACAATTTTTGCAGTGTGGCAGGGAATACCATTGCCATAAAGGGGTGTACGTGGTCTGCAACAATATTTAGGTAGGTGGTACGTGTATCCAAGTAACGTCCACATGAATGCCAGTACCCAAGGTTTCCCAGCAGAACTTTGCCCAGAGCATCACATTGCCCTCTTACCACAGTGCATCCTGCTGCCATCTCTTACCCAGGCAAATGATACACATGCACTCGCCCTTCTACACGATCTAAAAAGAACGTGATTCGTCAGATCAGACCACCTTCTTCCATTGCTCCACGGTCCACTTCTGTCTGCTGAAACACAGCCCTGTACACAGCCCCACTGCAATGCACTGTGTGTTCTGATGCCTTTCCATCATGGCCAGCATTAAGGTTTTCAGCAATTTGTGCTACAGTAGAGCTCTTGTGAGCAATCAGACCAGACGGGCATCAATGAGCCCTGGGCGCCCATTACCCTGTGTCACCTGTTCACCGGTTGGCCTTCCTTGGACAACTTTTGGTACTGTAGGTACTGACTACTACATACTGGGAACACCCACCCCACAAGACAGGCTGCCGTTTTGGAGATGCTATGACCTTGTCTTCCAGCCATGACAAGTTGACCCTTGTCAAAGTCGCTCAGATCCTCGCGCTTGCATTTTTCCTGCTTCCAACACATCAACCTCAAGTTCGCTTGCTGCCTAATATACTCCTGCCCCTTGACAGGTACCATTATAACCAGATGATCGGTGTTTTTCACTTCTCCGAACCGAGTGGTTTTAATGTTGCGGCTCATCGGTGTATGCAATCTCAACACTGTAACACAAAAGAGTCAGTGAAGGAAATGCCTCATATATATTTTAAAAACAATGCCTACTTTCACAAGAGGCAGGAGACTGGTTTGTACACTTTAGATCTGTATTTCTTGATAACAAATCTTTTAAATGTACATTTTATGTGTCTTAATCAGACAGAGGCCTTTTTCATTTTAAAGCTGGCAACATAAATTGTTGTCTCGTTGCTGTTCGGTGTGACGTCCGGAATTAAAGATCATGTCGGGTCCACAGTCAACAGCACTTGTTTTTGTTCTTAAAGTTTGTTTTTTTTTTATGTTACGGATGTGTTACAACTGTGAAATAAATATGGCACCAAGCCGAGTCTGACTCTAAAACATTATATTCCTTATAAACAGCATTTTTAATAAATACGTTTTCAGTGTTCTCCGGCTGGCCCTCTGCAAGCTATTTTAGTGAATGTCATCAATATGGAAATTGTAACATTTGGAAAATAATTATTATATGTTAGCACAAACTCATCACGATATCGTTAGCTATAACTGTTTTAATAAATAAAACAACACCTTACCTTGCAAATGGCCGTGCCCACACTCGTGCCCCCAAGAGGGTGTTATATAACACACGCACACACAAACAAACAAACAAACAAACACACACATAGAGAGAGAGAAAGAGACTGTATTTATTTCATTTATTATAATAAAGCTTGGGAAAATATTTTCCCCACATTATAGCGCACATTGATAAGGTGTATGATTATGGACTGGGGACCGGGCGACCGATCTGGGATCAGAGGTCTTCTACATCTCCAGCTCAGCGTTACAGCAGCTTTGGATGCTGCAGTCCACATCTCGCGAGACTTCCTAAATAACGCGGCCATTTTTTCCGAAGAGGTAAGGTCCTGGAAGCTTTGTTATATATTTTCATTCGAGTTTAACTTTTCCCACAAAATAGTGGCGATTTGCGCTTTGTGGTTTTCTTATGCCATTACAATATTGAGTTTTGTTTTAACCCGTAACTTGAATTGGCTCTGATTTACGTCTGATACCGAAGACGGCCGATTTGATTTTGAAGACGGAACATGGCGCTCGGTTTGAACACAATACTGCTTTACTTAATCTAGTTAGCTTTGGCTGTGGGTTAGCATTATTAGTTATGAAAGTAAATGTAATAATTTACTGGTAGGAATTAGCTATAAAATGAGTTATCCAAGTAACGAAGACATTTGTTTATAGCTTTACCTTTGTCAGTCATTTACTACTGTATCTAAAACGGTGGAGGTCGGCTACGAGTTCTAAAGAAACGAAGATAGTAATTCGTACTTTTCCTTGGTCAACCATTAAATTATTTAGCCATGACACTTATTTCACAAATTGTTTAAAAGCATTACTTTAATTAAGATGAAGCTAAACAGTGATTTCAGCCTTTTTTCCCCTCCAGAACCCCACTTTATGCAAAATATGTTAAAGGGAACGATTGTACTTTTCTGTAAACATGGTGCACACACAGCAGTGTTCATAAAGCATCTGTCACTTTGACCTTTTAATAGTTTACAGTTATATCCACCCAGGTGTTGCATGTGCAGTGGTTGGAACTGTTTCCTTGCAATCCAAAGGTCTTTGTTTCAGATTCCCATCCCTGCTACACTGCCCCTGACCAAGATACTTTGAATTGACACAGTAAAAATGATTCACCTGTATCACTGTAATATATAAACAAAACATTAAGACAGGTTGGTCCAACGGTCAGCTACATAAGTAATTTATTTTGTTTATTGTTAAAATGAAAAGGAAAATTTGTCTGCTTTGTGCAACATCTATGGAATATATTGTATACAACTATTAATATATTTTAAGAAATGCACACCTGGTTTGTAAGCCAGATAAAGCTGTGGCCAGAAGTGTAACTGAGCTGTTTTGTATTGGCAGGTATGTGGAGGACCTCATCTCTGGTGCACAATGGCAAATTCAGCCCCTTCTCATTTAGCCATTCATTCAAAAGTATACAAGGACACAATTTTGAACAAACTGGACAAGCTGAGGAAGAAGGACCTGCTTTGCGATATAACTCTGATTGTAGAGGATGTCCACTTTAAGGCTCACAAGGCTTTGTTAGCAGCCAGCAGCGAGTATTTTTCCCTAATGTTCACCGCAGAGGGACATGTGGGCCAGTCTGTATATAAGCTGGATGGCATGGCTGCGCAGATCTTCAGTTCTGTGCTGGAGTTCATCTACAGCGCCAATGTGTCGGTGGAGGAAGCTGCCACTGAGCAGCTCCTGGATATGGCCCGTCTATTGCAGATTAGCGATCTAGTAAAGGCTTACACAGACTTACAGAGTAGCGTTGCGGTCAGTGAGACGGACAGATCAGCCCCCTGTTTGGGAGCTGGCACAGAGACTCCCAAACGCAAACGAGGCCGGCCGAAGAAGAGCACAAATGCCAGTGAAACACCGGGTACGTCAGAGCCAAAATCGCATGTGATGGCCGAATGTGTTGCTGCGGCTGATGTGCAAAGTGTAACAGCCCCCACGGGCTCTAGGTGTGAGGAGGCTCTAGAGGTTGAAGGAGATGCAGAAGAGTTGGAGACCTGCGTTGACCCTTCCGAAGTTGAGGATGTGGACTATAATCCAAGGGCCAGCCGCAGCCGCTACAGCAAGCGCAGAATAAGGACTCCTGTGAAATTAAAAGGATATCGGATCGAAGAAGTGTCTGAGAATGTGGAGGCTGGCAGGAGGGGCCGGAGGCGGAAATATCCCAACACAGAGGCCCGGTGTGAAGACTGCGGGAAGGTTTTCAAAAACCACCTGTTCTTAAAAATACACCGGAGAACTCATACAGGTTGGCCACTGATCTTTTAAAGAACTTTAAAAGTATATTAATGCAGTCATAAAGCACAAATTGCAGTGTGTGTACCTTAAAGCATGTTATCCATTCATTTATTATCACAAACCACTTGTCCAGTGAAGGGCTGTGGTCAGAGCCTATCCCAGGGTTACAGGGTGTGAGGCAGGGTGCACCTTGGACAGGGCACAAGTCCAGCATAGGGCAATCACACACTCAAACACACACACATTCACAGTCACATAAACAAATTATGGGAAGTTTAGAGTCACCAGTTTGGCTGCAACACAACTGCTAATTGTGACTTTTGAAATTACATGCAGAAATTTAACTTCTTCTTTCGGCCGCTCCCATTGGGGTCGCCACAGCGGATCAATTGTTTCCACTTCTTCCTGTCCTCTGCATCTTTCTCCGTCACACCCACCACCTGCATGTCCTCCTTCACCACATCCATAAATCTCCTCTTAGGCCTTCCTCTCTTCCTCTTGCCTGGCAGTTCCATCCCTAGCATCCTTTATTCCCTAGCATCCCAATATATCCAGAATCTCTCCTCCGCACATGTCCAAACCAACGCAATCTCGCCTCTCTGACTTTGTCTCCAAACCGTCTAACCTGGGCTGACCCTCTAATATACTCATTTCTAATCCTGTCCATCCTCGTCACACCCAATGCAAATCTTAACATCTTCAACTCTGCCACCTCCAGCTCTGCCTCCTGTCTTTTGGTCAGTGCCGCCGTCTGCAACCCGTAAAGCGTAGCTGGTCTCACTACCATCTTATAGACCTTCCCTTTCACTCTTGCTGGTACCCTTCTATCACAAATCACTCCTGACACTCTTCTCCACCCACTCCACCCTGCCTGCACTCTCTTCTTCACCTCTCTTCCACACTCCCCATTACTCTGAACTGTTGATCCCAAGTATTTAAATTGGTGAATTTCGCCAACTCTTCGCCAACTCTATTCCCTGCATCCTCACCATTCCTCTGTCCTCCCTCTCATTTATGCACATGTATTCTGTCTTAGTCCTACTGACCTTCATTCCTCTTCTCTCTAGAGCATATCTCCACCTCTCCAGGGTCTCCTCAACCTCCTCCCTACTCTCACTACAGATCACAATGTCATCCGCAAACATCATAGTCCACTCCCTGAACTCCACCTTATAGTTTTCCTTTTTCAACTTCCACCATTTGATCCTTGGTTCTGCCCTCACTCTCCTTCTCTTTTTGATCTCCAATGTCATCCTACAAACCACCATCCTATGCTGCCTAACTACGCTTTCCCCTGCCACCACTTTACAGTCTACAGTCTCCTTTAGTCTGGCCCTCCTGCATAAGATATAATCCACCTGTGTGCATCTTCCTCCACTCTTGTACGTCGCCCTGTGTTCCTCCCTCTTCTTAAAATACGTGTTTACCACAGCCATGTCCATCCTTTTTGCAAAATCCACAACCATCTGACCTTCTGCGTTCCTCTCCTTGACACCATACCTACCCATCACCTCCTCATCTCCTCTGTTCCCTTCACCAACATGCCCATTGAAATTCGCTCCAATCACCACGCTCTCTCCCTCAGGTACACTCTTCACCACTTCATCCATATCACTCCAGAATTCTTTCTCATCCATCTCACACCCAACTTGCGGGGCATATGCACTAACAACATTCATCATCACACCATCAATTTCCAGTTTCATAACCATCACTCTGTCAGACACTCTCTTCACCTCCAAGACACTCTTGACATACTGTTCCTTCAGGATAACCCCTACCCTGTTTCTCCTCCCATCCACACCATGGTAAAACAGTTTAAACCCCCCTCCGATGCACCTAGCCTTACTCCCCTTCCATTTGGTCTCTTGCACACACAATATATCAACCTTCCTTCTTTCCATCATATCAGCAAGCTCTCTCCCTTTACCAGTCATACTATCAACATTCAAAGTTCCTACCCTCATGTCCGCTCTCTTAACCTTCCTCCTCTCCTCCTTCCTCTGGACATGCTTTCCTCCTCTTTTCCTTCGGCCTCTTCTCCTTCTTTGGCCAACAGTAGCCCAATTTCCGCCAGCACCCTGTCGGCTAGCAGTGCTGGTGGTGGTCATTGTTAACCCGGGGCTCGACCAATCCGGTATGGAAATTTCTATTTTTGTCCGCATATTCAGTTTGGCAAATTTTTACGCTGGATGCCCTTCCTGACGCAACCCTCTCCATTTGTCCGAGCTTGGGACCAGCACAAAGAAATGCACTAGTTTGTGCATCCCCTTGCGGCTGGATTACATGCAGAAATTTAACTGATTCCTCAAATAACTTTTCCAAATGTCTGTGCAGGTGAAAAGCCATTCAGGTGTTTTGTGTGCAGCAAAGGCTTCACCCAGAAGCACACACTACAGGTGCACCAGCGCATGCACACAGGAGAGAAGCCGTTTGTGTGCACTGTGTGTTCAAAGGCGCTGTCCACCAAGCATTCCCTCCTGGAACACATGAACCTGCACACAGGTACCATCCGTTATGGCAGAAGACTCCCTGCTGCTCCTGAAGTTGCCAGAGTGTGATATTTACATACTGTGTTGTTTTCTCCAATGATCCAGAACAGAAATCATTCCGCTGTGACCAGTGTGGCAAGGCATACAGTCAAAAGAGGCAGCTGAAGAGCCATTACAGAGTGCACACCGGTGGGGGTTGATCCATTTAAAGTTACACTAGTTCAATATTGAATCAAATGTAGGTGTAACAAAAACTGTCCTCTGTATTAAAAACATTCCCACTTGTTCAGGTAAAGCTTTGCCAGAGTGTGAGCACTGTAATCGGAAATTTATGGATGCAGCTCAACTGAAGAAACATATGAGGACACATACTGGTACGGTTGATATTTTTCCCTTTTCCTTTAATGAACGTGTTGCGGAGCCAGAACCAGAACGTCTTGTCACCAAGATGTGTAATAAGCAATGTGACTAACATGATTTCTCACTTAAGGCTTGCAGCTCCAGTTCATCAGTGTGTTGTTTCAACAGGGGAGAAGCCTTTCACCTGTGAGATCTGTGGGAAGTGCTTCACAGCCAAGAGCACATTGCAGACACACATTCGCATCCACAGGTGAGATGTTCCAGAATTGTCAAAGTCATGGCTCTTCTCCTGGCCATTTTGGTTCTGAGCAAAGGCAGCTGTCCCACACTACTTGTTTTTTCCCTCCAGAGGGGAGAAGCCCTATGTCTGTAGCATCTGCGACAAGTCTTTCTCAGACCCCAGTGCGAGGAGACGCCATGTGGCTTCCCACACCGGCAGGAAACCATTCACGTGTCCACTGTGTAGCTTGTCCTTCGCCCGACCGGACAACCTCAGAGCTCACACCAAGACACACAACAAGGAGAAGCCTGTCGAGACCTCGGAGGATGCAGCTACAGAGGACACCAGTGGTGGGCAGGAGGAGGTTCGCGGTATCCTGCAGCTGCAGCAGTACCAGCTTCCTGCAGCAGGGGAGCAGGAGATCCAGCTGGTGGTCACCAGTGAGGTGGACAACATCAACTTTGTCTCTGGGCAGGAGCAGAGCATCAGTATCATTGCAAGCGAGACCTCAGAGAATATGGGTGCAGATCAGGCCCAAGGGCTCACAATTCTGGCTCCACCCCCCCAGCACGTGCCAGGCCTGGCTCTGGTTGCCCAAGGGGAACAGCCACAGCAAATCCAGGCCATCAGTGTCCTGGAGGGGGCGCCCGAGCAGATGCACCTCATCACACTGAGCAGAGAGGCCATGGAGCACCTGCAGGCCCATCATGGGCCACCCCAGCCGCTGTCCGTCTCTCCAAGGCCTGCCCAGCACCTCCACCTCATGCAGCAGTCCCTCTCTCACTTGCCGGTCACACGAGAGGCTCCTCCCCAGCAAGTGCCCGGTGGGCGGGAACAGCAGGGACAGGCAATCCACATTAGCGGGCAGCCCACCCAGGCCATCTCCATCAGTCAGACCATGGAACAGATCCCCAGTCACCAGATACAGGGGCAGACGTTCCAGATCCAGGCTGGCACCGTGTCCTACTTGTACACCACCAGCCTGTCCCCTCAGAACTGACCACATCACACACTTCCTCTGATTGACAGTTACAAACCTGGGAACCCAAACTGTTACCCATTAACTTTACATGTTTATTTCAATTTTGACTTCTTATACAGTGTTTTTCTAGAATAACTGTTCTTAACAGCCTCATGCCTTGTACTTCCACACTCTGGACCCAGATCAAACAGTTAATGATAGTGAAGGACTGAATGTATTTTTTATAATGGCACATTTTTGGTTGGAATAATCCTCAGTATGGTCAGATACTTTATAAACATTATACTGATTGAGAACAGAAAAGTGCATTAGGATAAAAGTTCTTTGCATATCTAATTAAAGGGCTTATAAAAGAGCTTTTGGTGCCTGATGATGGAGGTCATGGAAATCCAGCCACTCGAGCAGACGCATTAAAGAAACGAGTGCAAATTAAACTTAAATGAGTCCTGCTGAGGAGTTCCTTTAGTACCATTACTGTTTGTGGTCCAACATGAGGTAAAGTGGCATCCGGAGGTGTTTCAGGCCCAGGTAAATGCTTGCTCACACGTACAGTTGATGTGTAACTGAGGTTAATCGCCTTCCAAACCAGCCGTATCATGGAACTCTGGTGGACAAGCAGGCCCTATGTTTGTTTTTTCCTCTTGTGAAGTTCTGTAGCAGAAAACTGAGCCTCAGGGTTTGATCTCGAGCTCCTGATTCAGAGGTGTGGGCTGGATGCTGGATATTCCTACAGCGCTGTTAACACTCAACAGAGTTGTCCTCACTGCGCCAGGGAGAGGTGACCGTATGCATGACCCTGGTCAATAGCCAGTCGCAGATATACATACTGGAGTAATACTTTACACCCAGGAGATCAGAGGTTCGGAGGTTACAGCAACAGGTGATCTTCTTCTTCCTTAGAGCACATAATGTTAGCAGACCAGAATATACAGAAATATGAAAATTTTTGTAAAGGGCTCAAAAATACATGCTTTTGTAATGTGTATTTTGAAATGTTCTTAATGTTGAATGTTCGTTACAGACATACATGATCTCTCCATGTTCTCAAGGCATTGAATCCCATCTTCCAGGTACCCATTCACTCCCAGCACCTCCTCCTCATACAGCTACAGGTTCTCATCCTCAGGAAACTCCATAAACTCAGTGCAATGGGTCTGAGGCGAGAGCGCAATGCCTATGTTTTCAAACGCGTTCTGTAAACAACAGTTCCACAAGGCAAATAATGAAAGGGACTGATTTACACCCAGGAGCTAATTTCCATGACTCCGTAGCTGACACCGAGCAGCTTTTGTTGCCAAACTGTTGGTTTGACTCTTGTAGTGGAAAAACAGGTAAACACTGGCCCATTTTCCAATTAAACCTGCAAATACACACACACACACACACACACACACACACACACTCAAAGGGCAGCATGATAGGCCAGAGGGTTGTGTGTTTGGATGCAAGTTTGAATCCAGCTCAGCCTGTGTAGGCTGTACACTCCCATGTTAGTATAGCTTTGTCACAAATGTCTCTTTTCTCCCACAGTCCATAGATATGGCTCAGCTGAGTTTATAGCACTAAATTCCCTATGTTATACTGTATATTTGAGTAAATGTGAGTGATTGCTGTGTGATGGATTCTCCACTACCAGATTACATATCCTGGTTACAGTATATCTGGATACAATACATGCACATATCAGGGTCACTTCACGAGACCCACACTGGGAATTAAGCGTGAGATCTTTACTGGAACACCCAATTTTGTACTTGCTGGGTTACCTGCTGCTCTTGGTGATTTCCAGCCAACAGTAGAAATCTACCCTGGAATAAAAATCCAGACCACAGCCATGAGGTGTTGCATCTTTTCCACACCCCAGTCCGGTTACAGATGAAAAATCTCTCCAGCTGCCCCTGAAACTTGGCAGAGTCTGGTTTTTACCAATCAGCCATGTACTGTATTATTTTACTATTGAGAGATGAGCTCATTTGGCTGGACACAGATTGTGTCCACACCCAGAGTGCCGTGTATCTGAGAGATGCAGTGTCTGAAGGGTCACCTACTCAGTGTCCATGTGCATAAATAACCACCTTTGGTCAAGATCACTTGATGCAGCCAGAAAATAGCCAGATTCAAAAACTTTGTTTTTGAGACACCAAATGTATAACTGCTTCTCAAAACTCCAGACAAAAACGATGTTGCATGCAAAAGTTTCTAAAATCTGTAACAGGCGAAGTTTGTTGTACCCATTCCCGTTATATTCAAGGACTAAGTGCGCTGCGCACACGACAGTATTGGGTAGAGGGCGCCACCTGGTGGCAGCAGCTTTACCGGCACATCCCCAGCGCTCACGTGGACCAAGAAGCGGCGAAATTAACGACTCCACGGATGAGCGGGTGGATCTCCTGAGTCTCTTGCAGCTGGAACCTCCGAGGAGGAGTTGGGTCATCATTGTCATTTCAGTCAGACACTGTATGTCAGCGGTCCCCAACCACCGGGCCGGACAGAAAGAAGAAAAAAAAAGTTTTTATTTTATTTCCATTTTATTGACTACTGGAGTGTGCAGGATGTTTTATATTGAAAATGACTAGATCATCTCCCCATCACTTCCGTCTGTGCCTCTTTCCCACATTTGTCTCTGTCACAGTTTTGATGCCCAATGAATGAAGCCCACAAGCTCACCCTGGCTAAAATGAGTAACAAAAAAAAAACATAGCAGCCAGGTATGGCGAGGGCCACAGTGAATGGAGTTCAGTAAATCGATGTCCATCACCCGCGACACTGCACCCACTTTAAAGTGCTTTTTCGCAGTTACTGCCACAGCACCTCAATAGTGGGAGGATTTAAGGGGCGACGGATCGGGTTACCACGGCGAAGGAGAGTCCAGTTAGGCCGCGGAAAAGCAAGCTGACAGCCGGCTCAATGCGCTCCAGACCACCCGGCAACAAATGAAACACATTAGAGCTCCATCTTGACACGACACAGCGTACATTCTCCCAGCCGGTGCCCGATCACTTGTCTTTGCTTTTAAAAGAGTTCGAGCGTTACTTCCAAACAACGAAAGACCCACGAACTGGGAAGGAATGGATCCGCGACCCATTTGCGAACATGCCCGGTGAATCGATTTTGCCAGCGCTGGAAGAAGATAGACTGCTTGAGACGGCGAATGACGGTGGCTTTAAAAGTAAGTTTGCGACAGCTTCAACTCTGCCGACGTTCTGGATTAAAATCAAGGCGGAATATCCTGAGATCGCCACATAAACACAGAAAACCCTGCTTCCATTTCCAAAATCCTGTCTTTGGGAAGCGGGGTTTACTGCAGTGACAGCAACCAAAACGAAATGACCCAGTGGACTGGACGTAAGGAACACACTTTGGGTGTCATTGTCTCCCATCACCCCTAGATGGGACTGTCTCATTGCAGGGAAACAAGCTGGGGGCTCCCACTGATTCTGCGTTATGGTGACTTGTATTTATTATGCGCTTCATTATGCTTTGTTATAGTCGGTCCGTGGAAAATTGTCTTACTGGTCCATGGTGGAGAAAAGGTTGGAGCCCGCTGCTGTATGTGACATACAGTAACACACAGGGGGTGATGGGAAGTACACTGTTTACTTGACATCTGAATTAAATTCTTTCCAAAAAATCCTGTCGACAGGGAAAAAAAAACATATTCCTATATTTCGAACAGCAAAAATGATGCTGTGCTCCCCCATGGCACAAGGTCACTCAGAAATGACCCCAGAGATACACTGCCTTTATCAACATTATTTTAATTGTTAGGACAAGTGGCTGATGGCTGATGGATGGATGGATGGATGGATGGTCAGTCCAGTGTCTGCCTTGTTTGGGGGACACAATGGATAAGTATCCCCAACCCACCCTCAGGTGAAGGAGATGCTAAAAAAAGCCCCTTCTCAGGTCCCTACAGGCACTTCAGCACCTATGGGGGTCCTTCAGGGAGAAGCTGCATTAAACAGGTTCACAATTACAGCCATAGCTGCTGACTGCCTCTGTGAAAAATATGCATCTGGCTGGAAATCACAGTGTACAAAGCAGTGTTGGTTCAGTGAGGTCGGGGAGTGCTGTTCAAAGCTGTTGTGCAGTTATTATGATGTTAATGGGCGTTTGTGTTTTTCACTCTTCCCAAAGCTTTAAAAATGTTCTATGAGGCTTCATTTGTATCAGGGTAGCCATGCCTGCAGTAGGTGTCTGGGGGGGATCCTGTGCTTAAAACCCTCCAAGGTGGATCTTTTTAGGTTATAAGGAGGTCATTGTATTTCATGCCATCTTCAGGACTGCTTAAAGTGGAAGAATAAGTGCTGGTTCTACCCCTACTGGCAGTAGCAACAGACAGATCAGATGGGTAATGTTAATTAATAATTCAAAATTAAAAATAAATGTTGTGCAGTGGATGAAAGACACTAGTAGAAACTGCTGGCATTTAAAAAACATATTTCTTTAATAAAGGGGAATCAAATTTCAAGCAAATGGTAGGAAGGCAACGGGAGCTGACTTGCACCGTAACTTTGTGCATCTTAGGTAGTGAAATGCAGTTGTAAGGTTTTTTTTTTAATGTAATGACCCTATAATACAATTTGTTTTGTGCGGGGGAGCAGCTCAGATGGTGAATGTGGCTGGCGGGGTAGAAAGGAGCACCAGAAGCTCAGGGGAGTGGTGGTGCACAACAAAAAGTCCTAGTTCCCCAGTCAGCAATGTGCAGAGGTAGTGGCACGGAGCACTGAGTTCTGCCCACCGTGAGTGCTTGTCTTTAGCACAGAGGATGCAATACGCAGCCTGTACGCCCATCCATCTGCTTTATGCACAGTGCATCCTGTACAAAGATGTCAACATTAGACTGATTTTCAGCTGAGAGAGAATTATCAGGCCATTTCACAGAGTTGCAGTGCAAAACACATGATGGCTACAGCAGAGGTTTGTCAGCCTTTATTTACATGCACATTTCTCATTCAAGTAGCAGTGCAATTTAAAAGAGAGGAAAATTCAAACTGGTGAAGTAACAGAGATCTGGCTTTCGGGGTATTTATAGACCTACACGAACCCCAAGCAGCAGATGTACATTATATTCTGACCAAACCCATCCCAGATAGTTGAATTGTTATGTTCAGGCTGACACAAAGCTATTAACTGGAACCAGCTTATAAAGGTGTACATTATGATGCAAATAAATGTCACAAAAACCTTTTAATACTTCCACAAAACAGTAGGAAAAGTCCTGTAAGATTTGCCTGCCCTCAGGACCTCGGAGCAGAACCAGACCTGCCTGTTACAGCCACAGCTGCAGTCAAACACAACATGTGTTTTACAGTCAAAAATAATGTGACGTATGAAAATGTGTGATCAGAAAGTTGTTTTTGGTCACAAATTCCAGGAAAGTATATGCTACATCTTAAAGTGAATCTGTGATGGCAGTTTGGTGCAGGGAACAACAGCATAATTTGTTCAAACCACAAAAATGTCTACTGAAATACCGCTTGTTATTTTTGTTGGGGTAGATTTTGGGGAGACCGAGTCCAACGTGAAGGTGACTGGTGCATCAACCATAGTGCCTCCCTGCAGTTTCACTGCAGATCAGATGTAACAGTAATGCTGAGCCTACAGAGTGCAGAAAATGTGACATGGAGCAGCCAGGGTGACTGCTGAGTGACCACTGAGTCTATGAATTTGTCCACCATTAAAGGTGCTTGTCATGTGTTTCAATGAATAATGAGCTAAAAAATAAAGTGATGCAGTTTAGAAGAACCTATGTGAACCTATTAAAAAGAATATAATGACTTGGAAAAAGGAATACTTATAAAAAAAGTAATTTTTCTAACTAAGCTAAAACTATAAAGGAAAAATGTAAGCAGAGGCCTATAAAAAAACTCATTTCCTGGAGGAAAAATTACTGTATATTTTTAATATAAATTGTACACATATCACATAAACAACATGGCCCTGTTTATGCATTCCGGGGCTAATTTTATGTAAAGTTGACCATTTACCCCATGCAGAGACATCCTGGAGGACCGTGTTCTTTTTTTGGAGGTCTGTCATTCGAACCACATAGCGTGTATGTCTGTAGAGACAATTAGGGGCATTCCATTAGGAAAAAAATGTCAGTCTACCTAATGTTGGACATACCAAGGTGTCAGTCCATCATTTACCTAAATTATATACTGTTTTTCCTGTTTTTGTCACATTTTAATACACTTTCCTTCAAGCCATGTGGTTTTTTGCAATGCTACAATACGGTCTTAACTTGCCTAAAAACTACGCTGCCTTCTAACATTAAACACTTATTTGGACCCATGCTTATATACCTTCTGCAAAAATTCAAAATACTTTAAATTTATTTTTTTAGCACCTATTATGATGAAAGTTGAAAAACAATGTAATTTTCGTTTTATATGGTTTAAAGTTATGTTCTTTAAAACGACACTACTTCTACTCCATTTCTGTTTTTACTGCACTCACTCTGGATTCAAATATACCTTTAAATTAAAATGCAGAGATTAAATCCATTTCCTTTTCGATTACAAAAATCACTGATAATTACAATGTGATGAGGTTAATTAAAAAATGTAAAAAAGCACAAAACATTAATATAACTTAAGATTCCTAGAAATAGTCAGGTCAACAGCAGTGCAAAAATCCCTTTTCAAATGTGAGGTTTAACATTTCTCAGTGTCCAAAAAACGTGATTGTTATAGAAAAAAATTCATACAGGTGTTGGAAAAATGAAAATGATGCTTTCGTGAAAGCAGAATGAAACGACTGCACTGTACAAACACCTAGTTTGGCAACTGGCTCGGTGTTGGGATATTTAACACGACAAGGTTCTTAAATGTAATACCAAATAAGTTGTACGTTTTTTAAGAGTCAGGTTAGATGAAGGGCCACACATCACAAAACAAAGCTCAGCCCCTAAATATAACTTAACTACAGTCTGCGCAACTGCATACGGGGTCTCATGGTGCAGTGAAAAGAGCAAAAAAAACACAAAGAAAAATTAATCTGCATGAACTGGGATTTCACTCCTTCGTGAAACAATCCCGTATAAAAATGAAACCTTAAAATAACAGCAGTAAAAAAGTACAGAATGCCCCCAGTTTATCGACAAAACACTGAAATATGTCATGGGGAGAAACAGCTTTGAACATGGGAGAAAAAAGCAGCAATGTCCAGATTTTATTAGTCAATGCACCCCCTTAAAATATACTCAGTTGATAAGTAAACGTACCCTGTTGGTACTCTGGAACTCATACTCTTTAGTTTTCGGGGACAATTGCTGTCAGAATTAAAACCTTCCATTTGGCAAGATTAGCAAAACAAACATGCAGTAAGTCGGCAGCAAATATGTATGGAAACCAAATTAATTTTTACAATCTGCTGCAAAATGACCTGTGGAATTTGCTGGAGATAAAAGCATCTAATAAGACTACACGCTTTATCTGCAGCTCCCTAGGAAGTGTCATTTTTCTATTTCTTTTTTCACATTTATCTGCTCTACTCATCCTCTGTTGCCCATCATCACAGGACACAAACATTCCAACATTCACGAGTACTTTGCTACTGCTAAAATACACCGCCAACTAATACACAACTGTTTACAGTACGATGCTCCTGATACTCAACGTTTATATGCTAGGTGAAAAAACAAAGTAACCCTTCATTTCAGGAGAAAGCTATAATCAGTGCAGTATTTCATATTTGTAAGGGAACTGGATCGCTTTCAACAGGTATAACCTTTATTATTTCAGATATTAAACATATTAAAAGTTCATTTAAAGTCACCTCAGCTTACACAGCTCATAAGATATTTCATTTACCGCATCCACAGTTGAAAACCTTGCAGTAAGACTGTAAACACAGGTATCAAACAACAGCTGCTCACTGTAAATAAGCCATGGAGCTCACTTTCTCCACTTGGAATATTCTACCCAGCAATACCGAACATCTCAAAACAGCACTTTCATAAAATACTGGTGCTTAACTTACAGTATAAAACGGACTGTGGCAAGGATAAAAAAAAAACACCTTTTGGTGACAAAATGAAACAAAGGTAACATTTTGCCTTGGGGGTTTTGGGGGTCAAGGGCTGTTTTACCAAGTTGTCACGTATCTACACGTTTAACTTCCCGGCACGTTCATCCTTACATTCAAGAAATTTTACAGCCAAATCCAGAACTTTGAATTCTACAGTACAGAATGCGCTTGTGAGTCTCGGCCCACTTTCTGCTCCTCAGAGACCAGCTTCTAATCCTGATGGCTGGTTCTGAGTCTTTTTGCCATTAGACAGGTTGTCCACATTAAAGTTGTCTACATTCTGACCAGGGATCAAATCCAAACTGCAGGACAGACCATCAGCATCCAGCAGTTCATTGTGGATGAACGAGTCCACGTCGCTCTCTAGATCGCTGCTCAGCACATCCAGGTCGCTGGCGTACTTGTCATGGCCCCCATTGGGGATGGCATACAGGTAGGACTCGGAGGAGCCAGGCTGCATAGATGTGTCGTTGGGAGACTGGAGCTTCTGCCGGACGGAGATCAGGTTGTTCGCCTCATTGGTCAAGTCAAGGCCTCCTTTAGAGGAGTTAGAAAGATTAGCTTGCCAGCCCATCATCAAGGAGCTCTGAGGCTGGCTGGACTGACTACCTGAGCTGCCCTGGTTGGACAGCATGGGGTCATTGTATAGCACTGCACCACGGCGGAAGCCCTGGGTGCTGGCGGGGGCGCCAGCCTGTGACATCAGTGGATCAGACTGGGTCATCAAGACGTCACTGTGGCTGAGGGAATCGCAGCCCAGCAGGTCCTGCAGATTCCGGCTGCCAAACATCGAGGCACAGGAGAAGGTTGTTGCTCTGTTCTCCTGGATGGTTTGCATGGGCGACTGACGCAGGCCTGGGAGTGACCGCGTATCACCAGAGTTGGAGCCGCTGCCAGGGGAGGAGCCCAGCGCACTGCTTTTTGAGTCAATCACAAGACCGTCGCTACCTCCCCGAGGTTTTTGCTGGGAAAGAGAAAAGCCGATGTTGTCCAAGAGGTCGTCCATGAGGCTGTCGCACAGGCCCTCGTTGAGGTTCATGGTCCCAGTCAGGTCAGAAAGGTACGGTAACTCTGTAGAGCGGGGGTTGCCGAAAGAGGGGGACATGCTGCCGGGACTGGAGTAAAGCATGGGGGAGAGGGGCACGTCATCAGACACCTCGTCCATCTCAGGGTTGGCCAGGATGGGTGAGAGGCGGCTGCTGATGGTACTGGCATTGGAGCTCGTCCTCGAGCGGAAGTCGGTCCAGGAGTCCAGCTCATCGCTGCTACGTGAAGTGGGGCTACCCGGCCAGAGGCCAACACCTGGGGAACTGTCCAGGCTCCCCTCTCGGACCCCAAGGGCACCGGCCTTCTTCTTGGCTGTGCGGCCCCGGTTTTTCACGTATTTGTTGCAGTTGTCCATGGACATAGCCCGCCGGCGCGGTGCCTTTCCACCTTTTCCTCCATCGGCATTGATCATCCACCAGGAACTCTTCCCGGCTCCCTCGTTCTGAACCCGAACGAAGCAGCTGTGCAGAGAAAGGTTGTGTCTGATGGAGTTCTGCAGGAGGAAAAGAGTGTCATCAAAAGTTACACGTTTAGTACAAATGAGAAAGGAAAGCAGTGGCAGTGTGAATTTAAATGTATTCAGTTCAGCTAATTCATCTCGACATTTTTCCTCAGAGAAGCAAAACTACAGAAAGACAGGGAACAGGTAGCATTAATAATAACAGAATAAAACCTCTGGGGTTCCAAGGCCATTCACCCCTTATGTCCACATGTACAGTATGTAGTAACAACAACAACACAAAAACTGATGATAATAATGGCATATTATTATTATTATTATTATTATTTTATTTATTTATTTATTTTTAAATCACTGTTGTGATAAAGAACTCAGAAGGTTCTTAAGACTTCTGTCCAGGCTCACAGGAGCTCATTGGTCTGAATATCTCAGAAGCAAAACTAATGTGTATGTTTTACAGCAATTTATTATTTTTCATATCAAAACATTGGGCTGCAGTTGTAATCAATATACTTTATCAGCAGTAATCCATGCTACATCCATTGCGTAAACTTTGGCTGAACCCTAGCGGTCTCAACTATTGTCAGAGCCATGTGCGTTTGAGCAATTCTACGACCAGACATTTCTAACCTTTCACTTTATTCGGGCCAACACTGCGATCTGCGACAAACAGCTTGGAGAACTTATCTCCTTGCATAGTTTTTCCCCCATTAGGCATTGCACAGAGTAAAACACTTCACAGCATGAGATACACCAGGCCCGTGTTTTATACACGGTAGATAAGCGAGCCGAGTTGGAGCTTTAATTACAGACCTGTTGTGAAATATGCTGATGACACTTGCGGCAGGATCATGTCAGATAGAGTTGTGATTTCTTGGTGGGTAGGAGATGCGTGTGACTAATGGTGTGAAGACGAGGGTCTACAAACTCTCTGTCCGCCTCTACAGAATTAGAACAGCATCTTGGATAATATGAAACAAAGCTTTCCTGCTGGACAAGAGCATGTTTTGCTGCAGTTAAGAAGAATAAAAGAGCCATAAAACACATTTAAAACAACCACGTGTTAATATAAGACTCCTTCTGGGTTCAGCACTGGCAGTCATCGCCGGTGTTTCCAAATGTGTGTGACCGCGAACAGCTTCGGTAAGCCGGACAGCTCAGAAATGGAGCTCCTGGCTCTCGGTGATGCATTTTTCTCATTGTTCTCCATTTCTTTCCCGCTATGTGTTTGGGTCTCGCTGCCCACCAGGTTGGCTCTGGTCACACACCAGCTGCTGGACTGTGCTAGAGTACAGAGCTTCTGTTGTCCAAAAACACAGTGTTAAAAAAATCTACAGTACTATAAGAATAAACCCACTTCGAAATCCCTCAGAGGCAATATGCCAAACAATTCAGAACAAAAGGCATTTCTTTAAAAAGGTTTTTTTTTTTTTTAAAAACAAAAATAAAAAATATTGTTTTAATGTTAAATGGTACTATCTGCTTTATAACAGCAGGATTTTTTTGCTGAGATCAGCACGAGTTCAAGCGGGGAAAGGGGAAGGCTTTGGGTCGACTGCGATGGAAAGCGACACCCTCCCTTGTCCCACTGCCATACTATTTTACTTTATTTTATTTCTTAATTTTTATTTCCTGAAGCTCTTTTCACAGCGGTTACCATGAGCTACAGCCAGGCAACAAAGCCCGACCGTGCGGCCACATCCACTCCGCTACACACTGACCTACATACACTTCTCGTCAGCTGATTCATTCCTCTGCAGAAGCAGGCGGCCAATCAGAAGCAGGGGCGGTGAGCGAGGCAGCCAATGGCAGCGGCCCCAGTTGAGCCACGCTTACAGTTTCCATACAGTTTTCAGGCATCGCTGCACTCCGTCTGTACGGCGTGCGGGCGAAGGGTTTGCGGCTTCTGGCCAATCTGCACCCGCTTTCTTTGGTTCTTTGCGGTAAAATTATGTTCACAACAGTCTTCGCATTCACAGGCCCAAGTTTTAAAACATTTCTAGTGTTAATATCGCGACTACTGTACAGTGTTGCACGTCTCAACTTGTGTGTGAAGGACAATGAGATCAGAACTGCATTCCAAACAAACACAGCAAGCACGTGTTTACAGGACAAACATCTACTTAGCAGATAAACCCCATTTGTCCAGGAAACAGACGCTGGTTTCTACCCCCTCAGGCCTGGTGGCTAACGGCCCGCAAACGCATTGCTCAGTACCGCCTGTGGGTTTAACTCTCCGCGGAGCGATTACTCAGGTCTGACACGGCCACCACTTGAGGGACATCGAGCTATTTTCGCCCACAACTCCACATGTTCATTAGATCCGATTTTTCCCCAAATTACTCCAATACCGCTGGTAATCTGAGTACAAACAGTACTGTAGTGACCACTACCGTTATTACAAGCATTCGCCCTGAGACTCGGACCCAGCGTTTCCGCTATAGGCTTCGGACCATCATGACCTGCACTGGAGTCGCTATTGATAATGGATCAGTGAATAATTATACACATTTCTTTTGTAATGGCTTTATATTTAACAATCAACTTTGCAGTGCTGTAAGCATCAATTCACCAGGGCACCTTGATCAGGGGTCCCGCATCTCGCAGGGATTCGAACCCACAACCTTCACACTGCAAGATGATGAATTTGATCTTTGGCTTCCCCTTTTATACTTGTGTTTAACTGCGTAATTAATCACGCAACGTGCCGGGTGGGCAATTCACGCTCTGAGCCACGCTGTTAGGAGGGAAGCGGCCGACACCGGACTAAACCCCCTTTTCTAGCGGTCCAGGGTCACGCTACCCAAGAGGCGGGCGGGCGCGCCCGACGTTCGTCGCTCGTCGTCTCACCTTCCATCCGGCCGAGCTGTTGCTGTCGCCTTTGTCCTTGAAGTAGGGCACGCAGCGGACCATCCAGTCGTAGATCTGGGACAGGGTGAGCCTCTTCTCTG
Source organism: Heterotis niloticus (assembly GCA_018136845.1). NCBI lineage: Eukaryota > Metazoa > Chordata > Actinopteri > Osteoglossiformes > Osteoglossidae > Heterotis > Heterotis niloticus. The sequence goes on along the minus strand of CM030901.1, from coordinate 11,641,061 downwards.
GGGAGCTCTCGATGGCGGCCCTGATGAGGTCCGCGTACGAGTGGTTCCCCCACGCGTTCCTGCGCGAGGACTTCCGTGGCTGCTGCTGCTGCTGATGATGCTGAGGCTGCTGCTGCTGCAGCTTCTGACCCGCGGCGGCGTCCTCGCTCGAACCGTCGTCCGCGGAGAGTCGCGCGGCTGCGGGTTCTGCTCCGTCTGCGAGGACCTCGGATGAGCCGCTCGGGTCGCCCGCCGCCGCGCTGGAGCTGCCCACGTCTTCGTCGCCTTCCTCGGGGATGATGTCGGCGTCGGTCAGCCCGTTCTTGACCGCGCTCGAGTCCGGTCTGGGCAGAGGCCACGTGCACGAGCGGGGCCTCTTCTGGGGCTCGAAATCCGGGTCTATTTCAATGGGGTCGGAGGACGGAGCGACTGCCATCTTTTCGCCCGTGCTTATCCCCGACGTGCAGGGGTACGAAGAAGTGTCAGAAAAGCACCCGTGCAACTGAGTCAAAGTTCCCCTGATACAACCCCCCGCAAAGGGTCACTTGTGAAACAAAAATTACAAGTGCACATGCGAATGTGCTCTACTGTGGTTAAAACAACGCCTTTCCACTGAAAGGTCAGCAGGTTGTGTGTTCTAAGCCGCCGGGCAGCACCAGACGACGAGCACTGTACCTTAACCACCTTCCAGACCCCGATCTGCGCTCGAGCGCCATCACCTTCAGCCTTCTGCTCTATTTCCTCATTTCAAGAAAGGGAAAGTGGTCTCCGTATAGCGGTGTCTCCGTAACCGAGAAATCCCGCACCGGATAGATAAGTGAAGCGTATAAAAACGCGACAATTAACTGAGTATCGAACAGAGCGCAACATGGAAATATCACATGACTTTATGCAAACAAAGGGATAGTTCTGCTACATTTTGGCCGCTGTTTGTGCATCCAGCGCCGGACACCTTGTATGCATGTGCCCCTCCTGGTGTGGCTGCCTTTTAGTTATCGCTCCTCTTTACGTATCACTCCTCTACTGTGCATCACTCCTGTTTGCGCCTCTTTACGCTGCTGCTCTCCTCACGCATCGCGCCTTTTTATGCACCGCAGCCGTGCTGGGCAGCTTCGCGCTCTGCAGACTCTTTCAGCAGCTGCGTACTGGTTTCTGGTTACCCGTCACTGGTTACTTACTGGTGACCACCCGTTACGTCCGACCGCACGGAGCAGGCAGTGCGCGCGCTCCCGCTCTGACCGCCGCAGCTGCAGCGATGCGACGCGGCCATCGACATCCAGCTGCCCGCCGTGCGGACGAGATGCGTACGAGAGTCGCGGGCACAAACGAGCGCGGATTCCGCGTTACAAGCGATTCAGCGAAACCGAGAACGCGCCGCGGGGGGGACGAGAGGGAGCGCGAGCACGGAAAGCCTCATTCCCATACATCGCCGCGTTTCCAGTCGCTGCCATCTTGACAGTTTCCTTTCAGGTTCTTTTAAATAAGTGTGGAGGAGGAGAGGGAGGAGAAGGAGAAGAAGGCGGAGGGACGGGCTCCGCGTCCCTGTCCGTGCAGAGCACTCTGCTGCGGGAGCACCGATCCGCCTCCCCGCCGCCCTTCGGAGGGGGAGGAGGGATATCCGTCCGTCGCTCCGGATCGCGACCGTGTTTTCATACACAGAGGCGGGCGGGCGCGCGTGCATGTACGCGCACGCACGCGGGCGCGCGCAGTCCGATCCGCGGGAGCTCCGTTGAACCCCGAAGCGAGCTTGCCGTTAGAAAGGCCCTCGGTGACCCCCCCGCACCACTCCCCGCCCGGGTCGCCCTTTTAAAGAGACACCACAGCCTGGTGCTGCCGCACACCGCTTGGGTCTCACTCACCACCACTGACCAATATTAACCAGCACTGACCGTCACTTATACGTTGCATGTAGTGATCAGTACAGCTACTAGTTATCCTACTAACCAAGAGAAGGTTTCACGCATACTGGTTATTTATGGGGAACATTGGTCATATTGCTAACAACAACAACCACCACCGCATATCACAGTTATTACTTACTGGAGCTGTTACATTACTAGGAACTAAAGTTTTACATTTATCAGTTATTGCAGCTATTGTATCACTAATAACAAAGACACGATTAGTTATTGCAGTTACTAATAAAATTGCATTTATTAATGATAGCAGTTATCTTAATCATAACTAACACAAGCAGATACATGTACTAGTTACTGCAGATGTTACTAAGCACTGTTTCATATTTATTGGTTACTGCAGTTATTATATAAATAATAACATCAAGAGATTACATTTATTAATTACTGCAGGTGTTGCTAAAAACTGACAAGGATTTACATGTAATAGTTAAGGCAGTTATATTACTAATAGCCATCAGAGATATTATCAGTTATTGAAGTTACTAATTTTTACTATTAAGACCAATTACATATACCAGTTATAGCAGGTACAAGTTAACAAATATTAATTATTGGAGGTATTAGTTATCTTCCTAACAGTTAAAAGAAATTACATTCGGGGAGTTTTTAGATAACTTTACATTTATTATCTACTTAGAGAATAGTCAGCATATAGAATTTTGTTTGATTAATTTGGTCTCAAAAGTTAATATTATTTTGGTTGACCTTGGAAGGAAAATGAAAACCATTTAATGGGCAAAAAATATAAATATCACAAATACATGCAATATATATCAAGTACATATTTTCTACTGAATAGTGCTTAAGGAATGTTTTAAAAATATATACGTACCCACATATGTGTGAAGAGACTCGTGGCAGATATAGCAGTAAACGTTTCAGAATGGATATGGCCACATGGTCAGTTTTATATGCCACATTGTAAATCCCAAGAAATTCTTACCAATAGTAGCAAAGGATTGTCAAAAAAAGGTTGCAGATAAGGTTAAGATGTTGTGCCCACCAGTAACTTTCTGTTGTTCAAGGGTAAAATAAATGCTTATAAAAATGAACATTTCACCTAAGACCCTGTGAATGATGATGTTCTAGAATTACACTGGGTTGTCAGGTAGTGAAAACCAAAGCATCACATTTTGGATAATTTACTAGTTTGGATTACTGCTAAAAATTAAAACACTCTTCAAAACTGCATCACCATAAGGCTTTTTGGACATTGTGTAAGCTGTTTATTATGCATTTCATTTTGTTTTCAGTAAATTGTGTTGCCTGCCGATTTCCTTTAGTTCAATTAGTTTACAATACTATGTGCTAACATCTGATTATTTTACATTTAAGGTAAAACTGATGATTCAGTTTACAGAAGGTTCTTGATTAATAAAACATTTTAATTAAAGAAAACCATAAAATTACTATAGCAGTATTTGACAAACAGCATAATAGATTTCATCCAATGCTAAAAAAGCACCAGATATGATAAACATAAAGAACTAAAATCTTTAAATTTGGCAAACAAAAGCTTTCAGGTTAAGCTTTAAACCACTGTAACTGCTGCATGACTGGAGGAGTCAACATGGTGGAAAGAGTTCTGCCCCACACTAAACAAGAGCACTTCAGCCCAGATCATTCCATTTGGGGTATTTATAAAATAATCTTCTAAATGACAGCACTTGCTGTCTGCAAAGTCAAACTTGGTTTTTTTTTTAACTGAAAAACCTTTGGCTAAGCAGAAATGCTCAGTAACTGGGTTCCTCTTAGGATTTTGGCTGTGGTAAAAAGTCCAGTTTTTTACTCATTATCTGCTGCAGAAGTTCATTCAAATGTTCCCAATAACCTTCATCAACCTTTACTTAGCCTAGTGGTAGTGCTCAAGGGTACTACAGCAGGAAGGGGATTCAAACCCATATCCTTTGACTGCAAAGTGATGGCTTTAACTACCACATTTACCACTATGCCCTTAATGAGTGACACAAAATGTGCACCTCAGAGCCCGTTGTGATGGAACATTTTTCTGCTGCTGTGATGTAAGACGGGGGTCCCACCTTCAGGCAGGAAGTTGGCAATATAGTAAAACTTTACTTGTCCTTGATGCTCCTAAAATCCAGGAAAAATGTACTTTGATGTATTACTAGAAAACTGCCCAAGCGCACCCCCATACACTGCACATCTAACAGCAGAGAATATGCTCTATAAGGTGCATTTGGATACAGTGTTGCAGCATCTACAGTCTTAAAAATTCAATTAAAATATGCCTACTGTAACAGGGAAAATTAAAGGCTGGGTTGCAGGAGGAAATGGGAGTTTCATGATTGGTAGTGTGTAAACTGAGAAACCAAAAGCGCAGAAACAATTTGGTAGGGAGTGTATGACAGGAGTAAACTCCCTGTTTTTGAAGCCCCCACAACAGCTGCCAGTTAGCTGGGGTCAAGAACTTGGGAGTAAAAAAATCTTTTATAAATAATATAAACAAATAATATGTAAAAGCACCATTTCAATTGGACCCTCTGTAAAGAGGACAAGAATAATCATATACATTGTATATATGTTATAAACAAGCTATATTATACCATGTGAAATAAATTAAAATCAAGTAAAATTTGCACATTTCATATTTGCTAAAGTGCAGAGGAGATGTAATCTTGAGCTTATATGAGTTTCCTTAATAAACACTGTGCAGGTCTGACAGCCTGTCCCTGCGATGCAGCGCTGTCAGCTGTTGGCCAAGAGGACGCGAGTGGCTGAAGTTAACTACGTGATTTTCCGCTCCCCCTCAGTCCAGTACTGCTCCGTCTGCATCTCCGTAAGACGAGAGACTGTCCGCTGGAAGGCAAAGATCTCTTCCTCGCCACTGAAGATGGCCAGGTCCTTTGCTGAATCCTGGCCAAAGGCAAATGGAATCAAATCTCTGTGTTTTGACTGTCACACCTCTGGGCTTTCCCACATTCTGCACTGTTCCAGATAAGCACTTCAATGAAGGACAATCTTAAATAAGTTATAGATCAATAACAACCCTCTTATTTCAGTGACACATCATTAAAAGAGAAGAAAGCATATATAAACACTAATAGACAAAGGATATTGTAAACTACTATAGTATAGCTTACTCTTTCCAAAGTTCAAAGTTTTTTCATTGTTTTTAATACTCTTAAATAAAGCACTTCTTTCCCCGAAAAACTGGGAGGTCTTACCCTACTTAGTCCCAGGTCATCTATTAAAATTCTGTGATGTTCATCATCATGGTTTGGTTGTTCCTGAACAAAAATACTCTCCAGTGGTGCCTCAGCCAGTATCACCACACGCACCTGTAATGAAATAGAATTCCCACAAAGTATATTAGAATCAATAAATCTATAAATCAATCAATCTCTTCATCCTTCCAGTACAGGGTCACTATGTTTCACAGCCTATCATGGAAGCAGGGGGTGGGAGGCAGGGTACAGTCTGGATAAAACACCAGTCCATCACAGTGTAGCCACACAGACTTAATCCCTTAGACTCATACCCTGCAGGCAATTTAGGGCCAACAGTTCACCTGAAACGCATGTATTTGGGCTGTGGGACGAAACCAGAGCACATGCAAGCTCCACACAGACTTAACTGCATAGTACGCAGAGTACCAGAGCTAGCTGCTCCACTTTGCCACTCCATTTTAATATAACGGTTAGCTGAGTATCCACCCCAGTGAGACTGGGACGTGTTTCACAAAAAGTGCTGTACCTTGTGTTCATAAAGGGTGTCAATGAGAGTAATGAAGCGTCGCGCTTGCGTCTTCTTGTTGAGTGTCAGCAGGGGAATGTGGCGAATGAAGACCGTGTCGAACAGCCGTGATATTTCCAAGTAATCAATGGCACCTAATGGCTGCAACACACAAATATGGCTTCTTCACCAGTGTGTTGAACCAACAGAGAAGCTGACAAAATGAAAGTTAAAACCGCAACTCGTCATGGAGTGAGCATGACTTCCATGTAGATGTATTTGGAAAACACGTTATTAGTCCCACTGTAATAACCTTTTTCTGCTTACCATTTTTACCAATCTCGTGGGTCTAATTTGACACCTGCTTTTCATAAATCATTCTCCTTCCCCAAAAGGACCCCAGTTTTAACTACAGGCATTGAGACTAACAAAGGGTTTGGAGAAACACTGTTTACTCTTTTTACCCTGTTGCACAGCTCCTCGAAAGTGCAGTCCGCGATGGTTCCACAGGTCTTGTTCAGCTTTAGTTTTCTGCCTTGCACTTTCAGCATACGAGGCCGAGTAACTATGAAAATGAAGCAACACAGAAAAATACTATCACAAGAAAGGGTACAAAAAAAAATAAAAAATTCAAGAAATGCACAACTTTAATACTATCACACAATTTAATACAATCCCACACAAGTGTTATAATACAGATATCACAGCTATTTTAGCACATTCTATAAATATTTGCATAGCTATGATATTTGTTTATTGGTACACAAAGATTATTGTTCGTAATCTGTCATGTCAAACTGATGAACGTACTGTCATTCTGCTTCTGTGCCAACACATCAAACATCCTGTCCAGGACACCCTCTGAGCCAGCATCACTTGTGCTAGGATAAAACGGACATTACATTAATTTACCACTATGCTTGGAGGCAAAGGAACTTGCCAGCAAGGCCAGCTTAGCTTAGCCTTAAGCCAGTTCAAGGAGAACAAGCACTTTATTTGTGAAAACAAGCACACATAGTTTGCATTACAGGTGGAAATATTAATTAACTTGAAAGCCCAACTTGGTCAAGCAGCAGCAACAACAAAGAAAACTTGAAGCAGAAAAGATGTTTTGAAAATCACTTTAAGCTAAATACAGTGGGATAGTAACATTAATGTCAATGGGTTAGAGCTCAAATCAGTTGCATAAAAATATTTTAATATGTTTAAACTGATTTTTTTATTTTTAAAACAAAACATGCACCAACATTCCCACTCATTTAAGGCACTAAACCAAGATAATTCCTTCTTACAGGTAGAACAGTTTTCCAGCAGCAGGCCGATCGCTTTTCCGGTAGTCAATCCCAGAGTCCAAGCGCAAAGTTTGGCAATATTCCTAAAGGATAACATTCGGTGAAGACAACTAAGCTGCTGCTGAATCTTGAACTTCAATCTGTTGCAAGACTCCAGACCACTTTGACAAAAGCCTTTAGTTAAAAGTTAATTTCAACTGATTTGCAGAAACATAATGGGCTTTCAGACATTTTTAGTGTTGACATTGGCTGTTTTTAAATAAATAAAAAAAAAAAAAAATTATGCCACTACTCTTTTATTTATTCATTCAGCTCATTCAAGTAGTCTTCAAGGTGACTAAATATTATGATATTTACAATAATTTATCCATTTAGACAGCTGGGTAATTTTTAACATATTAATTCAGTTTAAATACTTTACTCAATGATACTATAGCAGGGGCAAGTATTTGAACTTATGCTTTTCAGCTACAACCACTAACCCACCTGTTGGCCCATTTGTGAATTTCGTGCACCAATTATGATTCACGTAATCAGCAACAGGGGTCAAAGGTCACCGAGACCAGGCAAGTACTGTACGGTTGTCAAAACACGTAGATATTGATATAATGTTCTGTGGTGCGGAGTCCAGCCACAACTGAGCTACAGTACTTTTATTCTAAGCAAGAATGTAATTAAAGTAAAAGCAAATTAGCTTGTTACAGCAGCCTCACCGTATTCCCACACTGAATTGAGACCATTTTCCCTTGGACTGTGCTCTCCTTACATATGACATAGAGGGCCATTTTAATTACAAGGCACAAATGTCTCCTGAATCTTCTACTGAATTGAAAAACATATCTCCATTAACTGGCATTTCATAAGATCTGCAGAAAAAGACCATAACCTTTCCTTTACCTTTAGTACAGAGATGAAAGGCACGAAGTTAGCCCTCTGAAGTCCATTTTTATACAGGTCTGTAAAAGAACAGACAATCAGTTTAGTTCCATCTAATAACTGTCCAATGCAGGATCACAGTGGTCTAGAGCCAATATAGCAAGCACACAGGGTTGAGGCAGGATGCTCCCTGGACAGGACACCAGCCCATTACAAGCCAGTAACAAAAACTTACTAACACGTGGACTCCTTTTAATAGTCACCAATTCACTTGAATCAACTGTCTTTGTACTGTGGGAGGAAACTAGAGCCACCTGTAGTCCCATGTGAACACAGCAAGAACATAAAAACTCCAGATATGAACATATCTGAACCTGCAGCCCAGAAGCTGTGAAGCTCCAGTGATGCATCAGCTTAGTTATGTATACAAAATCTGTACCCAATGCTTGTGGGAATTAAAGGGAGTGGATGGTACGATGAAAGAGAACATCTTTTAGAAAGGTAAAAACAGCAAAGCAGCTCAAGAAAACACTTGGGCAGCCATTCAGCCTGACCCTGTCTGAGCCATTATCAGGGAACTGAGCTGCATGTGCCTGAACCCCCCCACAGACACACACCTTACCTTCGGGAGGCCGGTTGGATGTGGCCACCACAACTACCCCGTTCTTGAAGAGGTTTTCAAAGAGCTGCTTCAAAATCATGGCATCAGCGATGTCCGTGACCTGTGAGAGGAAGACAATATTCATTCACACTTTTTCCTGTCACAAAGAGAAGATAAAATTGCAAAATTGCATTCTAATTATTAGGGACCTTAAGAAAACATGAGAAGTTTTGGCATGTATTATGCTTAATGAGCAGTTTGTCAAGTATTAATCATGTTAGCATTGAAACTTTCATCATTCATAATTATATTATAGGAGTATCTGCCAATTCCTGCTTATACAACTGTCTTAAAGCCTTTCACTTTACAAGAATTGTGGACAGATGAATTATCAAAGAATAGTAAGTAAATAAAGCTCACAAACTGTCAAATGTGAATGTCATTTACCCGTACGTATGTAAACATTAATGAGATGATAGAATGCTTGCTGGTGCCATACTGTCACCTGAAATTCATCGAAGCACAAGAGGCAGGCCTCCTCGCTAATTTCCATGGCAATGGGTGCAATGGGGTCGTAGGACTTGGCCATTTTCCCAGCCTTGCGCTTTGGTAGGCTTTGTTTTAGGTGATGAATCCCTGCAATATGTGTTACATACAAAATACCAGTGTTCAGCTCAGACAACATTAGCAATAAATTTAGCATTTCTGCACTCTGGAGAATGAACAGAGCGGTCACACACAACTGACACTGTGCTGATGCCCAGACCCACATTGCTCGAAAAGGAAATTTTCTCAACACCATCTCATGCAATTGTAGGTTCAAGACTTATCATTCTACTCAATCTCCTAACAACCACAGCCTTCATTCCAGTCAGTTCCATCAATAGGTTAATAGCCACATAAAACTGGCTTGTGATAAAAATATGGATTTGCTGCACCAGTGTGAATACACTTGCGAAAACTGGGCAATACTTTTGTGAGAAAAAGGACAGAAGAGTGAAAGCAAAAAGAAATCTCTGGGAACTGCTGCAGATGAGCTGGGAAGACATGGAGCCTCATTTCCTCATCAGACTTAACTAAATGCTGAATGTGAAAAACTAGTTTCCAGCAAGAGTACTCACAGAGTTCTTCTATACTTCTAGCTAACAGTTTCAATAACATTTGACAAGCTTTGGATCCATTAAAAAGTGGTAATGTTCATTTGAGCATAAAATATGAAAAACCTCCTTTTTTGTATATAGTTATGCAACTTACTTTAAGATTAATATTTTCTGTGGTGGCTTGTAGCATTTATCAGATCCTTATCCACTAAATAATTATTAGCTAATCCTGACAATATATTTAGTGGAACAAATACTGAGAAGACAAGAGTACATCCTCCAGTCACAAATGTCAATAAAACATCTGTTAAGACTTTAACACAGCCTAAAGTAAATATCTGCAACATTACATTACTAAAATTACATTATAACACTTCTCACAACAAAATAAATGCAACAGAAATATACTTACGTCTGTGCACATCCAACATAAACCCATGAAAATGAACCCTCTGCTTCCTGTCTGTTTCAACATGTAAATAAAACATGTCCATCACCATGGTTTTCCCGGTGCCTTGAAATAAAAAAAATGTAATCATTTTTTCATATCTCTCTCCCTGAGATTCATAATTTACCTACTAAGTCACATTTGAACTCTTAACATAAAAAAGAAACACCATTGCAAAGTATGAACAACTTTATTACAAACCATTATGTACCTGGAGCCTTTCTATATGGTAACTTTCAACATGTGCTTTGTACACTAAGCTACTTGCAGAAATGTACTCATTTGGACCGCTGGGTAATTTTTACTGATAAATTTCAGTGCAAGTACACAGATTATGGGTACTACATCAGGATGGATTATATTACATGTCAGGGTTTTATTGTTCATAATTATAAAAAAAAATCTCAAGGACAAACAATGAAGAAATGTCTATTAATAAATCATAAGTGAGAAACATAAGAAATTCACCGTATTTATGACTTACCTACATCACCATAGATGTAGAACCCTTTGGGTGACTGGGGTTTTGTGAAAAACTGCAAAAAAAAAAAACAGCAAAAACAAGCAGATTTTCAATTTCATGATGTCGGTAACAAACAATGAATGCAATAAAGGAAGCTACAAAATCAAATAACTAAACAAAATGTCTCAACAGAAGGACACAGGTTTGAGTCCCACCATCTGCCGTAATATCCTTGAGCAAGGCATTCAGCCTGAATTGACAGTAAAAATTACCCAGCTGCATAAAATGGGTAAAACCTTGCAAACAGTGTACCACTGTAAGTTGCTTTGGAGAAAAGCATCAAGTATATGCAATAATAATTGCTATATTATTAAGTTTCCATACTCAGCTCCTACTGCTGTGGTACCTGAGAGATTTAACCTAAACCACCAGGTAAATTAAAACGCTGCTTTAATGAATAAATGTAGTACAACAACTGATAAGGGATTCTGTTAAGCATATTAAAATTATTAAAGACTCGGCCTCATACAGCCCCTGTAAAACTGAAATCCAACCGATCAATTCATCACAGAGGTTACCCGCACCCCCATCCAGCTGATCAATCTGGGAAAAAATTCCCAAAGCTAATGCCCTTGAGCAAGGTATTTACCCTAATTGTCTAGTGTGAAAATGACCGAATTCCATAGAGAGACAAAAACCACTAAGTCAGTTTGCCATGAGCCTTATTATAGTTACCATCTTAACACTGTCAAGATCTTAGCACACATTAATTCAACTGAAAACGACTGAAGCCAAATACACTGAAGTGTAAATGAAGCAGCGCAGCCTGAGACAGAATTGGGGTCGCGACCCCCCCAGCTCCTGACCGTGGAGAGCAGCGACCTGCGTCGGTTGCTGTACGCGTGCAGCGCTTTCTGCAGGGCGTCCAGATGCTGCACCACGGCCTTCTGCTGCGCGTCCTCGCGCAGGACGCCCTCGCGCACCAGGGCCTGGTAGTGCTCGAGGGGCCCGCTCCCCTGGAACGCGCGTGCGACCCCGGCACGCGACGCTGCACTCGCCACATTCGCGCTGTGGCCTAGAAAAGGCAAAGACAAACTTAAACACTTTTTCTTCCACTGCGCGAATTATCTCGCATGTTAAACGTTCATTTGCGGCAGCAGAGCGGGTAAATGTCCTTGTAAGCACAAGGTTGTCTATTCGAGTCCCACTTGTGTTACTGCTTCTGGATTCGAGATCCACTCCTTCTGTTGTGGTACTGCCCTTGATCGAGGTAATTTACCAGAATTGCCAGTAAAAAATACCCAGTTGTATAAATTGGTCAAGTAAGCCTCAATCCAGCCATAAGGACTTTCAATGACAGGCACCATATACATTTTATTCAAAATAATATATTAAACTCAATATGTGCACTTGCGATGCAGTAAGGACTCACCTCTTGCGGAGTGTTTAATTTTGGTCGTAAACCCTTTCTGTTTGGGAGACAGAAAGTTGTTGTTTAAAAGACACCGAAAGACCCCGGCTGTCCGAGGAGACACGCGCGCCGCCATTTTGCTCTCCTGTCCCGGCAGCTCAGTGGAGGATCGGACGTGACTACGACATGTTCCTGCCCCCTGCTGCCCCGGAGGTCTTTATAATGAAGAAAAATAAACTAAACCCATATTTTCTTTTTCCAGCAAAAAAAAATAATAATAAAAATATATATATATATATATATATATATATATATATATATATATATATATATATATATATATATATATAAACAATAAACCGTAGAGACCATGCAGCTGTGGTGAGATCAGCGTAAAATATCTTTGCATATATTGCCATTTGCATCTTTATTTAATTGTAATGTTACACTATTCCACTATGACTGACAGAAATACATTACCATTTCTTTCCCATCATTGATTAGTATTGATAACCTTATGATTATTTATATTTGCAATAATATAATGAATATCGATTTAGAAAGGTAGAGCAATGTCCATATGGAATAATGAATAATGCACTTTTCAGTTAAAACTTTCCTCTTTGTTTGCTTGGGACACCTGCAAAAGCATCTGATTCACAGAATCCCATCAGACTTTGTCCCACAGGAGCATATTAAATTTTCAGGGAGGTTTAAGTGATAAAGAAAGCATGTCTTGTTTATATTACGAGAGCTAGACTAAATAGAAATGAAAGAACTGACTTTCAGGAATGGTTGCTTGAAAAACCTGAATGTGACTATCATAGAGAGAAAGACTATTGTACCAATGCATCAACATTAGACTGTAGAAATAAAAATGTATAGTTAAGCAGTTGAAAAAACAAGCTTGAATCTCACCTTTTTGGCAACATACTGACAGATTCATAATTTACAACAACTCTGGTTGATACAAACAATAATGAACAGATCAACTCTCAAACTAAAATGAAATCAATCAAAATCAACTGATAAAAGTAAACACTAGAGACTATTTGATACCATTGACAATAATCTAAATGTCGCTTTAAGAATTATTTATAAATTGTTTATATTTCATGATATATTTGGCTTTGTCACAAAAGTCCATTTTTATTTAGTGCTGGGAATTATCTAACTTATTTAACTTCTATGCATATTTATTACTTCTATTTCATATTTATTTTCTTAATTTCATTATTATTTATGTATATATATATATATATATTTTTTTTTTTTTTTTTTTGCTGAGGATGTCTGGAAGCAACACATTTCATGGTCACAAAACACTGCTATGCTGCTGTTATTGCATTCATGACAATATTCATGACCTTGACCCTTGAACCTTGAATTAGCCAAATGGATTTAGAGTATTCAACAATTTTTAAGAACTAACATCAAGGCTATTTTGTGTACATCACAGCTGAGGCCCATACACATTAGCAGCTTGCCAGGAAATTTTTATTAAATATTTAATCTCAATTTTTAGTGCAGACTATCTTTATAAGAGAGAGACACTTCTCTGCTGTGGTTTTCTGCTGTGTCCAGTTTTCAGGCTCATTGTCAGTATGAAGGACACTTTTGCCTGCCTGGGACATAATACTTTTAACTTTTGATATGTCACTAGCAGCTAAATAGCTTTTGTTTGTAAATAATATTATATAATTATATATTAAGTGATAATATGTTTATGAATATAATAAGTCTCTTATTAAAATGATACTAGAGTCACAATGGCTCTGGTGCTTCATGGGACCTGGACTACTCAGGTGAGTATTTGAATCCAGCTCAGTTTCTAAGGATTTTGCATGTTCTCCCCAGGTCTGAGTGCATTTCCTCCAGGTGCTTTGGTTTCCTCCTACAGTCCAAAGACATGTATTTCAGGTCATTCTAAATTGTGTGTGTGTGTGTGTGTGTGTGTGTGCGTGTGTGTTGCCACCTTGAAATGGGCTGGTTTCATATCCATGATTTGTTTCACAGCCTAGTTCCCACTGACCAAAAAATGCGTGGATGCATTAAAATGACACTAAATAAACTCCAAAAATCACAAGAAAAGCAAACTGATGTAAACTGATTTTAATTTCATATAACAGACATTTGATGGAAAATATCTACTAAAAAGCTGATGGGGTGTTTAATGTGAAATATCTTTCACATCATGAAAGCCCCTGGTCAGCACTGCAACATGAAGGAAATTAGGTTAAGGCGAAATTAAACTTTATTTGTACACAGGGAATTCCCAATCTCGGTCACCTACAGTTTTATTGGTGAAACATTTTTCTCCACAAACCTCAGATTCCTCAGTGAAATCAGTTTACTGATAAATCAGAAAGCCACCTTACTACAGTCCAACTTCAATAAACCTCCTTGCAGAGGATGAAGTGTGGACTAGGGTACATATGATACTTACTTACTTACTTACTTACTGCCCATGGTGCCCACTGGCGTGTAGGGCAGCGATGAAGGCTCTCCACTGCTGTCTGTCCTTGGCCACCCTCTCAAGGGTTGTCTGGGTGTGACTGATGTCTTTCATTTCTCCCTCTACTGTTCTTCTCCATGTCTGCTTTGGTCAGCTGTGCTTCCTCTTGCATTCTGGTGTCTAGCAGAAGGCCACTCTGGCCATGGACTCAGATTCCATCCCCAATATATAGCCAACCCAGCTCCATCTCTTCCTGGTGATCATACATGTCTCACTGTAGGAGAAAGTCATGGTTAGAGATGTTTTGGGGCCAGAAAATTTGCAGGATCCTTCAGAGGCACATGGTATGAAATGATAACAGCCTAGCAGTGTCTCACTTCTTCATGTGCCAGCATTCTGACCCATATAGAAGGATCGACAGCACACAGCTATTGTAAAGCTTGAGCTTAGTGTAAAGGCTGTACTGTGATGATCTCCATGCATTGTTCTTGGATCTCATTACATTTCTGGCTTTGTTCAGTCTATTCTTGATGTTGTCTTCAGCCCTGCCATCCTGCTGTTCAGTACTAGCCAGGTAGGTAAACTGTTCTGTGCTGGGAAGGTTGGCGCCATAGGTTTTCACTGGAGCAGGTGTCTCAGTGTTGAGGCTCATAGTCTCTGTCTTCTTCTGGTAAACCTTTAGTCAACCTGTCCTCCAAATGTACACAAGTTTCTCTTGCATGTGCTTATGTGAATTTGATATCAAAACCAGGTCGTCTGTAAAGTCGAAGTTCTCCAAGGTAAAGAAGACAGTCTAATGAATGCCTCTCTGTGAATCCTTAGTTATTCTCCTCATTACCCAGTCTATTACCAGGTTGAACAAAATCGCAGACATCACATAGCCTTGCCAGACTCCTATCTTCACCTGGAAGCTCAGGTTGCTGTTCCTAACAGAACAGATGAAATTCTTGATGAGCTGGACTATTTTCTGGGAGATTCTGTAGTATCTGGTGATCTGCCAGAGGCTCTTTCTGTGAATGCTGTTCAAGGCCCTTTTAAAGTCCACAAAGTTCACATACAGCTGGCTCTACTACTCCATGCACTGGTAGATGAGGCAATGCTAAATATATAAATCTTATAAACTAAAAGTGAATACTTTCATTTAGGCCTACAACAGCTTTGTTTCTATTTTGCCCCATAAATAATTTTCACTTTGGAATGATTCATAAATCCACTGTATCAGAAGAACATAAGACTGTGCACCCCTTCAATCATACAGTACGTATTGTATTTCATTATATTTGGTCATTACTGTAGTTTACTGCAACATGACAGTTTTGATGGAGACTGCGATGTGCTGTAAAATGGGTGTTAAGTAAGGACGGCTGCAGCCTGATTTTAGTGTTAAAATGGCAGGTGGCCATACGTTGATCACAAAATGTGGGAGAGAAATGCAATTAATAATTATTATACAGATGCGATAATACATTTCCAGCATTAAATGCCAGTCTGAGCTCCGAGCTGCAACGTCTAAATGCTGATGTCATGTTATTTTTTCCCGAAGGTTTGAAGCTGGCTGCAGAAAAGGAGGCGTTCTCCTTCGGCTCGCGCAAGCTCAAAAAGGCGCGCGCGCCCCCGTCGCCAGCGCTCCACATAAGACGGCGTGAGCAAGCAGGCGAGCACGCGCGCATCCCCGAGCCCGTAGAAGCCTCGCGGACGGACGGACCGACGAACCGACAGACAAACTGACAGACAGACGGACTGACGGACTGCGATACGCGCGGCATGACGCCCCCCCTGTAGCGTCACACAACCCTCGAGACCCGAGCGGGAGCGCTCCCTGCGGCATTTCCCGTCGACGAAGTGCGTCCGCAAGATCCGCAGCGTTTCCTTTACCTGTATTCAAAATAAAAAAAAAAAAACAAAAACAAATAATAAACGTCACGAGAGGATCTGCACGCTTGCAGATTTTGTGCCTCACATTTTTTTTTTCCTCTGAGGTTTTTAAAGAGGCCATCGGCGCACAGCTCCGGCAGGTAAGGAGACCCCCGCGTCACGCACGAGCTTCATTAAAAACCGCAGCGCTCCTCGTCGCCGCCGCACTCCGTTAATCGCCGTCTCCGTTTTTACGCACCCGGTGTTTTTCTTTCACTGCAACAATAGACCCGAAGTTGTCCTGCAGGACTGCTTTTACATTTTCAGTTACTGACATTCATATTTCAAGAGTCACGGATTCCCCAGCAGCAAACTTGATTTTTTGAAGTAATTGTCTTTTATTATTACTGCATTATATTACACTATATATATATACACACACACAAACACACACACACATTTATATATATCTATATATATATATATATATATATGTGTGTGTGTGTATACGATTGTATTTCAAAATCTTTTTTTATCAACTGATTCACCAGTGCATTATGAAACTTGTGCCATTCTCATGAGAATAAAACACAAATGTTGCCATCATGATAAAGGGAAAGGGGTTTTGCCACAGCTGCATGCAGGGATGCGCCGGGCGCGCGCGAGACGAGCGGCGGGGGGTCACGGCGCGAGCACGTTGCCGACTCCCCACTTTAGCGCAGTGCAGCTCCTCGGCGCGCGTCTGCGGTCCAGCAGAGGAGCACCGGACAGTGTGTTCCTAATAAAGTGGCCCCCCAGGAGCCCGCGTCGCAGCCCGTGCCGCATGCGCCACCGCGCAGGGGGCTCCCATTCCCGCCGCTTCTGTTTCAGTCTTTAATACGAACATGGAGCCACCAAACACACGGAGCAAAGCGAGCAAACATGCAGCCCCCTTTCCGCACGGGGACCTTGTGCGCAGTCAGAAATCAATGCCTGCTCAGGGTTTGCTAACGCAAGATTAAGAGTTAAAATAAGAATTGTGCGTCTGTGTGTGTGTGTGTGTGTGTGTGTGTGTTTGAGCGTGCGCGTGCATGTGTGTATGTGTGCTTAAAATTTTTATTCTCAAGGTCATTGTACGCTTGATAATGGAAAAGGACAGTTGCTCGTGTTACATAACGCAGTAACACAATAGTCAATGTATATGCATGGCTTGTGAAGCATTCTGACAAAAAAGGCAATAAAAAGGGCATATTAGTGAGGTTTTGCAGGTATGCAGTGAAATCAGTTGCACCGTTTTAGTGGACTGTCGTGCTATTTACATTGACCCAAGTAAAGCTGGGATATTATTAAAACAAATGGGCCGAACAAGGTTAATACAGTGGAAATAAACCCCCCTTAAGGGTGTCTTTGTATGCAAATACCAAGAACTAAATTAGCTCACATTAAATGTCTTTGAGTATCACACAATTAAATACTAATACAAATGCTGTGATGGCGATCCGGTAATAGTAGTTGTTACAATTTTATCAGGATTCCAGCAGTAAACCTGGGGTTCTGGGTTCTGCACCGCTTTCTGCTTTATACTACAAAAAGCTTCAGGTATCAGTGTTCATTCTGGGGCTTCTTTTAAGCAGGGTGCTGTAATCTGACACTGCATTTTGATGCTAGATGTTTACACTATGCACCAGATGTCAGGTATATGAATTTTGAGCACACCACTCTTATTTGTAGAAGTCAGTAAATGCTTTTAATGGCATTCTATTTATATTATTATTTGCTAGGGTTTCATCGGGAAATGCTTTCCATAGTCCGCTTTTCAATTGGAGTGCTTGCAGAGATACTGAAGCGTTTGTACTGAGTAACTGGTTTAGGCCAACTGACAGTTTATTGCTCAGATTAATTTGCTATCAGCCTGTGAGATCTTTTTGTACAAGATCCCCAGGAATCAGATACATATGTTGTAATTTCAATTAACATTTAATTTACAGTTAAAATCGGGGCTTGGATTTTCTGTTTTTTAATTTTTTTTTTCTCAATTTGTTTGTTTTCTGGATTTATGTTAAGCTCATATTAACCCTCAAACCTATACGCACAAATGCTGTGCACTTTGACAGATGCATGCATTGTATAGAGCGAATGCGTTTAGGTTTTTGTTTTGTATGCACTAAAATAGTCTGTGCACCTTTTGTTGGTCCCAGACAGTGTTGGTGTGGTGAAACTGTCCTGTTTGCAGCCATGGCTCGTCGTTTAGCTCAGCCTGCAGTAGCTACAATTCAAAACATGGATGAAGGTGTTTGTTTCCTCCTTTTTGAAGTACATAGATGTAAATGTTTGGGGTCAGAAAGAGAATTTGCAGGGGAGGATCTTCTCAAAATGGGGTTGGCAGCTGACTGTGCAGTGAGATGCTCGAGCTCTCAAACACAGGATGATGTGTTTTTCCAGGTATATTTATAGAGTGTGCTGGGCTTTTCTTTGAAGTGAGGTTGCTCCCCAGGAGATGCTGGTAAACACCACTAGCCCTGCCTCGCCACAGTCTCCGGGGAAGTAGCTGATGAGGTTCTGCACCTCTGTGAAAACACCTGGCAGATTGAACTTGCAATTTGTTGACTTTTCTGCCATTCTCTGTCCATTTAGAAGAGCAGTGTGAGGAGAGGTAGTGCCAGTATTCACTTCTCATATACAAGGAAGAAGAAAATAAACCTACTCAGTGATCCAATGATGACCATGGGACGGTTTCTCTGTTCAGAATGAGGTGGGACTCTATCACTATTTAGTCTATAGACTGGTGATTAAAGAGTCAAGCAGTCTACCAACTCTGGAAGTCATACCCTCCCAAACTGGAGAAATAAGAAGATTTTTCCTTGCAGTAATCATCTTAAGCCCTTCTACAGTTTGAGTAGCAGAAAAAGGCAAATACACAATTGACCTCTTACTGCAGAGCAATGGCTAAATTTACAGCAAATATTATGTCCCCCCACCCCCTCCCCTTAAGGGAGTGTGCCTGCTGTTCTTGTATAGGCTTGGGGCGTTGTCATTTGTCACACACAGACACACACCCTTTTACACATGCGCTCCTGGCACTGTAGTCCATGTTCGGATACTTTTGCTCATTTAATCATTATGCAGCAAGATGAGGATCAGAAGGCCTGCAGCGATCCACTGGAAATCTATAAATTCCCAAAAGCATTGGGGGGGGGTTCCGCTTCAGAGGACAAGACCTTCAGGTTGTAGATTAACTCCCAGTTGACCGAGAGTGTCAGTCAAGCTGACGAAAAGGGCTGTCACATGCAAGACCGACTTTAATCGCACTTGTATTTTATTCCGGCGATATCTTTCAGGGGTCCGCGAGGGATGCTATCAGTGTTGACCAGCCTTGGTGTCCAGTGCCATCACCTGGTGCATTGCCTTCGTTGTGGCAGAGGGATGGTTTAGCATTTAGCTGTTCACCCTCTTTGGCAGAGCAAATCTCAATGAAAGAGAGTTAACACGAAGCCCGGGACACCTGGCATGGACAAGTGCGCTACAGAGGCACATACGGAAAGTGTGAAATAGGCAGCGCTGTGTTCAGAGGTGGTGGCCAGTTATAACTGTATGAGACCTGGGAGAAAAAAAGCTGCCATTATTGAATGTAGTCCATGTCACCAGCATAAGCAAGAGGACACTCTCCACACTCCTCACTGGACTGCAGCTGCATGGACCACAGTGTTCTCACAAAGTGCTGTGTAATGCTAAACCCCATCAACATCTGGCAGCATTCAGAAGAGAGTATGATTCTTTGATTCTTTCTTTTGATCCTAATAAGTCAGAGGTCCATATCTTACTAGAGGACTGGAGGATCAATCATCATTTTTTTGCAGTGCTGGAATTTCCTACTCCACAGAAGTAAAGTGCTTTCTTTAAAAAAAACCCATTGGTGTCTCTTTATGGAGTTGACAGTTATGAATGTAGCATTCTGGCAATTAAATTACCTGTTTATATTTGTAAAATGAAAATCAAATAAACAGGTTTTTGCAAATGCATTAGATGTCATCTGATAATGCTGTCCCAGAGAAACTTCATGACTAAATATGCCAGAAAACCAATTTGAATGTTCTCTTAATCACATATAAAGTAAGTGCAGGAAACGTACCGATTAAACAGTCAATCCCTAGCCTGTTTCACAATGCTTCCATTTAAGGTGACAGTGTGTTATTGTCACAAAATGTCCTTGTTTTTTATCCTGTATTTTGCTGAAACTTTTCCAACCGGGGGTCATATTTTTCTGCAGTTTATTTTTTTTTTTTACTCCAGATCCAGTTTTCCATTTATAGATCATTCTTTTGGGCTGTGCTGTATGTTGCCCACCCTTGCAAATGCATTTCTTTTTGCTGTGGTTTTTGTTCAGCCTTAGTCTACTGTTAAATTAATCTTTGTAGCTTCCCCTTTGACTCGGTCTGGCTCCTACACCCCAGGGAATCTACAGAAAGATAACATTACTATTAGCTACACATATAATGCAGTGGTAACTAAATTGTTTGGACTGTATCACAGTTGACAGGGCTGCATATTATTTACAACTCATGAGATTAGGTTAAATGAGTTAAATAGGCATAATTGAAACAAAGTGATAATAAGGAGCTTGCAGTGACCCTGTAAAAGAGCCAAATGGAGGACATTCTGTTAAAAGTGGTATGATGTTAACAACATTTACTGTATAGTCATGTTAATGTGTCAAAAAGGAGATGAAGTGCCAACAGTTAAATATGTGTGAGCCTAGCCCAGTTGTGCCATAGTTGCTTTTGTGCTATTAGAATGCACAGCAAGCAATTTGACATTTTCTAAGCATTTAAAATATGGATCTGAGATGAGGATGTGAAGACCAAGCAGCACTCATTCTGAGTTCTGTTCTGTCTTTATCCCACTGTTGTGCCTTGTACTTTCGGGCAGATAAATAGCTCCTGGGGAAGCTTTACTGCGGCAGACATCCTTCTCCTGATGTCATGGGAGGTCCTGACTTGGACGCAGATTCTGCATTGTGTTCAGATACGCAGATCCTCCAGGCTTTCACTCTGGATGTGCTTAAACCACAAATATACCTCAAGGCCTTCCTGGCCTTAATAAAGTTACCTAACCCTTTGAAATGTGCGGTACAGTAGCCAAGACAATAGAAAAAGACATTGTGACAGGGTGGTGTCAAACAAACCCTGGTCATTTTCAAGATAGGAAGGCATTATAACAAAGCATGGGTAGACAAGTTACTGTGGTATTTTCTGTGGTATGTTTTTACCTCTGCTGTGGTTGTGGCCATTATGTGGCCATTACTGCATTAACTGGTTAACACACAGTTATAATTCCGTCATGGGCACTTTATTTCAGTATTATTTAATCTATTAGCCGACGCTTTTCTCCAAGGTGATTCACACTATTAGGACTGTTAATCTACTAAAGATTTACTTGCTTATGCAACTAACTTTTACTGCCTCAGTACAGGGTTAGACCCTTGCTCAAAGGAGCTACAGCAGGAGTGGGATTCAAACTTCAGTTTTTAAACCCCCAGACCCCCAGTTTTCAGCTCTACCTTGATAGAGATACTTAGACATCTACACAGGTCCTCTGTCACCACAGCAGAACGTCCAGGACGGGTGGGCAACCGCTACTACTTGGACCCACAAAGATTTATTTTTCTCCACTTTATTGGCATTGGGTGTTTTTTTTTCTTCTTATCTAAACAGTGAATAAGCTTGCTTTAGTAATAGATAACCTGTGTTCTATCATTCACTTCTCTGTTTCATCACCACCTATAGCTTTGTTCAGCACTCCGTGTCACCCTGCTGAGAACTATATAAAAATAAATGGAACTTGGAGTTGAATTTCATTTGCGATGTGACAGATGTAACCACTACGCAACATGTTGCCCCCTATTTTTCTGTTCCCAAAGAAAAAAGCAATAGAAGTTTGCAGAAGTTATTGTGCCACGCAGATGCAAAGGAACCTGTTGACCGCAGGTCGTGCCTGAAGCTGCTGTTTGCGGCACAAAAGCTAAAGCCTGGATATGATTAGTTTGGCCTGTAAACACGCGCAGGCCAAACAGGTGACTGCAATGTCACTAATACTTTGGGCAGTGATGCGATCCAAGTGCTCGCTGTGCTGTGTGCCAGTGCAGGAGACTGAATTTGGCTTGAATGTTGCACATCACGTTTCATAACCC
Organism: Heterotis niloticus; assembly: GCA_018136845.1. Taxonomy (NCBI): domain Eukaryota; kingdom Metazoa; phylum Chordata; class Actinopteri; order Osteoglossiformes; family Osteoglossidae; genus Heterotis; species Heterotis niloticus. Next base: position 11,618,804 of record CM030901.1, on the reverse strand, counting down.
ACTTCAGTGCAGTAATCTCCTTTACATTGCAATTACAAGCCGTGCTCTGTGTTCTCCATTTCTAAATTAAATTCTGCATTTTTGTGTTCAGAATTCAGCGCCTGCAGTCACTGAGAGTTTTTGCTCGAATGCCCTTTTTTACTCCCCCCCCCCCCAAGTCCAGCGTTACTAAAGCAGCTACAGACCAGCATGTCCTTCACTGATTGAGCACAATAAGCCTGTTAATCTACAAGTGACATTTCCAAAACTACAACATGTACTACCTCATGAATTCTATCCTTTTATCCAAGATGCAGAGATCATAACATTTGATATATCTAACAGATATATGTCACCATGAATAGCAAAAATAAAGGTATGGATGGCTTTTTTCATGAATAATAGTGGGCTAGAATATCATACAGTGGGACATTTTAACAATTTCTGTTTCCATATGAGAGACATTCACACAGGTTTGTTGGCCTGTTCATTTCTACACAACCACGATAAGCAAAAGGGAAATATTTGCTACTCAGTTACGTTTTTTTTATTTCTAATAATTTTTAAGGGAGATTGTTTATTTCCTTGCATGACAACTGACCAGAATAAATCTGATACGACGTACAGAAGCTGGTTGTGTTTACCAGGCTGGACATACAAGTTACTTTCTTGAAACATTTCCATGTCACTTAGTGATCCCTTTCTTCCTTTTACCCTTTTTTTGCTTTTCATTTAGTGGTCTGACCCCCATGTGACGAATAAAAGCTTTTGCTTGCTTCGCATTTGGGGACTACTCACAAGCCCAAAAAATTATGCAAGATTTGACATAAATGAGGACAAGACAGTTTGCAGCATGAATTCTTGTCATGCAAAAGAAAACCGAGTTGTATAATGTTTTACACATCACCAAATCTATTACTACATGGTATTTGGTCTTCTGCTCCTCAAGAATATGCATCATAATACTAGATATTGGTGTGTATTTCTTCCCAATGTCCTCACGAAGTCCAGAAACACTGTGGACCCCGAAAAGGACTCTCATCCATATTTAAACCTGATGCAATTCAGTTGACTTAAAATTTAGTTCAGTCTGTTTTTGCCCAAGTCTCTGAACAACAGCCACAAAATTCTTCACTTCATGGAGTGCAGAGATGTGTGCCAAATGTTTCTGATCACTGCAATGAAAGGCATGTATGGGAAGGCAGGAGGGAGTGCAAAAGAGGAATAAAACAAGAAACTGTGTGTTTCTGTGCTATGGCACAGTAAAAAAAAAAAACAGTTGGGGCACAACGCACATGGGTACACACGCATACACACCTCCTGCAATGAAACATATGGGAAGCACAGAGCTGCTCTCAAAATAAACCGCACGATGAGACCGGACTCCGGGGGTTTCCTGCAAACCAATCTGTCCATCAAAGATGACCTATATTGCACCTCAGTGGACAGAAAAGAGGGAGCCAGAGAAGAGCATGCCAAACACACCAAAATGACAGCCAGGCTGTTGACCTGGGAAATTGTCAGATAACTGCTCAGGTCTGGAGGATGAAATGTTTCCTCAGAAATCTCAAGCACTGAGCACCATGTGTAACTTCCTTACAGGAATTCACTAAGGCTGTGCCTCAGAATGTGGGGTCCAGGTGCCAGTGAGAGTGTCTTTAATATAAAAAAGTATAATTTTTCTGTTTTCCAGAGGCCATGGGGAAACAGAACAGCAAGCTGACCCCTGAAGTTATGGAGGACCTGGTGAAGAACACAGAGTTCAATGAGTACGAGTTGAAACAGTGGTACAAGGGCTTCCTGAAGGACTGCCCCAGTGGAAAGCTCAACCTGGAGGAGTTTCAGCAGCTCTATGTCAAAGTAGGTGTGCGGTTTGGCTGCACTGGAGGGGTGGCTTCTGCGCCCCATCTCCATAGCGTTTTCTAGTCTCCCTTAAACTGGTGCCGGCAGCTGCACCTGGAGGGAATGGGCAGTGCAGTAAAGTGAACCAATTAAAAAGCAACACTCCAGAACTAGGTGTAAAATAAAGGTAATTATTACCAATAAAAGGAGCATTTCACTCTTTTCTCTGCTAAGGTGATGTAAGAAGATGTTGGGAAGAATAAAAAAGAAATAACTGTGCAACTCTGCCATGGTGTGCTGTAACCACTGCAGATTAACAAAACTGGTTGGATTATCTTCATTAGATGCACAAGACACACATCGCACGGTACTTTGCATCAAGTTTGGACTCAGCAGAGACAAATTTAATCTAAATGAACAAACTCGATCCCAATTTCACCTTGTTTGATTCTAGGGACGCTTTAGGTTTTGTGAGGATCTTCATCACAATAGTTAGTGTGCGCAGGTGTGACAGGTGACAGCCGCTCACTGGAGGCTTTGCGCTGAGCCACACACTTTGGTGGTGACTGCTGCTGTATGTTTGTCAGGAGAGGGGTCTGGCACGCCTGCCGCACTCTGCTCAGGAATGGCACGGCAGCGCATTTGGCCCCTTGATAGATGGAACAATTATGGATCCAACTCAAAGTGATAAGCATTCGAAGATGGAAAAAATCATTACTGTCTTTGGAGTCAAATGCATGCAGCTTAGAGTGTAACAGTTTTTCTTATCAATATACCTCTCAAACTTGGACACCAAAGTGGACACATGCACAGTACATATTTGTTCAGTTATTTTTTTGTTTAGATGATTGCTTTCTCTAAAGTAATGTATAGTGGTTAAGCTACTTGTAATTTACACAGCTGGGAGATCTTTACTGTACCAATTCAGGGTAAGCACCTTGATTCTTACACTACAGCTGGATGTGGGACTCAAATTCATGTCTTTTGACCGCAAGGCAGCAGTGCTAACTGCTATGCCACCTACTGCCTATATTTCCTGTCCTTTGAAATGAAGAGCCCCAGTGTACAGATTCCTGCAGTCTTGAGCAGTTAGCAGTAGCAGGTGCCACACATTGAGGCTCCATCTTGCACAGCCCTACCTTCTGCAGGCGCTGCGGTCACAGCCTGAGATTTTGCGTCACCTTGCATGGTTCCCCAGGTGCTCCGTTCACAGGAGATGCTTGGCTGGCTTTACTTCTCATCCTAATTCTCAATCCTAATTCCTGCCAAAGTGCATATTTTATAAATCTGTTACCTCTTGTAAGCTCCCAGTTCCCAGTTTGTGTTTTTGTGCACTGCCCTGCAATCCCATCATCTCCTCAGGGCTCTGCTGTTCGTGCTGCATGAACTGCTGGGTCCTTATTTCCTTTTACTGCACTGTAAAGTAACACTGTCTCTGGTGCTGTAGTTTGCTGAATTAACCGGTGACCACAGCAGTTGCACATTCACACCGGGTCTGTGGGTCATCTCTTCCCTTAACTGCAGCCTTAAAAACATAGTACTTTCATTTTAATGAGCTTTCATTACACCGTCCTTCATTACACTTTGTCACTTGGACAAATTTTGATAATTGGTGCATTTCAGTTTTATATATTGATCATTAGTTTGTATTTCAGGTCTGTTTTGACCAGAACAGTGACATTGCACACATGTTTGTGTGTGTGTGTGTGTGTGTGTGTGTGTGTGTGTATGAGTCTCACCGCAAAGCAGAATAGCCACGAGCGAGAAAGTGATATCTTAGTGATAGCAAATTTTTGGCTCATGGGCAAAGCACACGTGAATCCCTGTGTGTATTCTGTGCTGTATTTACACCGCATTTTACCGGGGTTGTACTCCTGAATATGTAAGTGTCATTAATATGTCAGGGGATACAAGCAGTGCTGAAGAGACGCACAGTGACACCCAGTCATCAGTTCTATTCATTGCATTGCTGATGTTGATTGAAACCACTTCTACGGTTGAGCTGAAATTGGCACTTAACAACAGACTTAGAATTTGTTGTGATTTAGTTTGATGTGCAAAAAGGAATCTATGTAAATGTGAATAAATACAAAACCCGATCTGCTGCCTCAGATAGAAACTCCATGTGGTGCACAAGAACAGGGTTACAAGGAGGGGGTGTGGGGATGTATTTTACTCCCGGAGGAGGATTTTACTTTAAGATGACATGGATGGGTGTTGAAGATTATCAACGCAATACCATACTATTAATAAATAATGTACAAAACATAGCAAAATTCCCTGAAATACTTTTCGATGATGGTAAGCCATGTTGCCCCTAACCCTATCAAGGCATATAGGCAGGTTCAGCAGCACCTTCGCTGGTCACCAGATGTGGCTATGAAAGTGTGGAAAATTGGATTTTAATTCAGTCATCAATACCAAACATATCTTTTCTCAGCTGATTCATGCTGCTGCACTGTTTTCAGGGCTGTAATGTTGTTATGCAACACCAAAAAAAGAATAAATTCAAAGTGGCAGAAACAGAAAGTGTGTTTGTACTCCTATATGATTCAACAGATCAGTGGAAAAATGGCTTTGACCAAATTATTTCTGACATTTGGCTCCATGTGGTTCTATAATTCAATGATTTGTTCAATAATTTTGCAGCCAAAAAGCAGACCATGTTCTCTGGATAAGAACTCAGAGGGACAGAGCTGAGATGTGGACCAAATTTAAATATCCTGACAAGTTTTGACCTTTTGTTCAAGAGGAAAAATCAGTTTCATAATTTTTTTGCATCAGTGAAAATTCTTTTATTCCTTTGGATTTGACCCAATAGCCACTACTTAAAGGGAATAATTGAAGCAAATTTCTTTTTATTTTGATCGTAGCCAAAGAGTTTTAGAGTTTGTTTACTGTTGTGAATTTCATGCTTTAGTTGTCACACCTATGGTCACACTCAGAATCCTGTTGCCAGGAAGTACAGCATGAAAACGAATGCAAATAGGCAATAAAACTGGAGTTTCTCTTTCCTAGGCAGACCATGGATTTCTCATAATACAACTGAGTTTTGTGGTAAGGATTTAAATAGCATATGGTTAGGGCAATGGATGCAAGTGGGACAAAGCTGTTCTGGGAAAAATGGATTTATACAAATAATGTCTATAATGGATTTCTATAAATCAGTTACATTTATTTACAATTTATTTTTGTAATTTTATCTATTTATCTATATCTATTTAGATATAGTTAATGAATGTTGATTTTAAGCATTCTGTTGTGTCTTCTATTATCGTGCCTAGTGAATCAGCTTTGCCAGGGAATGTAAAATGCAGTAACTCCTGTGCTCATTTCCGTGGGCTGTAGTCGGCCACATCTCTCGTGCTGCTTGCATTAGCAGTAGTGCATTTTGGTGGTGCCGTAAGAACACACCCTGTCTTAGGCTTCTGGGCTAAGTATATATGCAGCATCGCGTGCTGATGATGTCCTCTGTCCAAAATAAACTACCCCTCTTGATCTGTTCACAAGTGAATGTGAAACAAATATTGAAAGTTGATGACATTATGGTAAATAAAACTAATTTTAATATGGTTTTTCATATTTTCATGTGCTTGCTCACATTAGATAAAAATAAAAAATGTATAATCCAAAATATTCAGTGTACCATAACAAGACACCCAATCTTTCCAATGACAATTTTTATTAGAGTTAAATGCTATTAATTATAGTTGCACAGTTTAGTGGAAACAGGATTTATAATTGATAGTTCTGGTTCTATTTAAAATCACTTTGTAGTGAAATTGCAGTTTTCTCTTGGTTTGCTTCAGAATGTTTTTTAATATAATGACTGCAGTAACCAAGGGTTTTAAAAGAAACTTGACCAATGTGACCAGTTCATATGGTAGTAATTATTATTAGAATACATTGACATATGTTAGTCCTGCAAGATGTTTTTAAAATCACTGCCAAATAATAAATGCCTGTACATAACTTTTCTCCTTTTGCAGTTTTTCCCATATGGCGATGCATCGAAGTTTGCCCAGCATGCGTTCAGGACCTTTGACAAAAATGGTGACGGCACCATCGATTTCAGAGAGTTCATCTGTGCGTTATCCATCACCTCACGAGGAAGCTTTGAGCAAAAACTCAACTGGGCCTTCAACATGTATGACCTGGATGGTGACGGGAAGATCACTAGAGTGGAAATGTTGGAGATCATTGAGGTACGGTGCTTAAAGAGAGTGCTGACGATCAAAACTATTCCTTTAGCTTGGGTCACAGCTTAACACTTAACAAATTATCAAAATAAAATGCTTTTAGGTGGCACAGAGCGTAATGCTGGGGCCTCCTTGAATGTGGGTTTGGATCTGTGTTCAAATCCCACTCAGTTTGTGAGGGGTTTTCATGTTGTCCTTTTGTTTAAGTGAAGTTCCTCCCACAGTCAAAAGACATATGTTTCAGGTGAACTGTTGACTAAACAGTTGATAAAATGGAGTGTAAAATGCAATGTGAGCCCGACTGGTACCCTAGTTGTGTTCTTGAGAACTGGAGCTCAGCAAAACAGCACCATAAGAGCTCATGGATACAGTAAGTTGTAGAAATGAAGTCTGAAAACTGCGCATTCGCAACATAGTACAAAATAGACAAATTATACCCATTATACAGCCAATTTAATCAGTAACAAATATAAAGTTTAAATAAATTGAATTCGGATATGCTTTAAAATATAGTAAAGTTTTATGGTAAATTATTTTAATATTTAGTAAATATTTAATATTTTAATATTTAACAAGGGGTAAAATAAATGAGTGAAATTGCAAAACAGTGCTAATCGAGGTGTTTCTGTACCTCCCAGTGCAATGTGGCTGTTACACACTGCATGTGTATTCTGCTCAGCACTTCCCCATTCAGCTGTACAGTCAAGTGAATGTTGCTTGTTTTGTGTTCTCACAAAGGCCATTTACAAAATGGTGGGCACCGTCATCATGATGAAGATGAACGAGGATGGTTTGACGCCCGAGCAGAGGGTGGACAGGATCTTCAGCAAGATGGATAAGAACAACGATGACCAGATCTCGCTGGATGAATTCAAAGAAGCGGCGAAGAGCGACCCATCCATCGTATTACTGCTGCAGTGTGACATGCAGAAATGAGCGTGCACACACGTGCCCAACACACCACACAAACACACACACACACACACACACGCACGCACGTACACACACGCACACCATGGACCGGACACGACTTTGATGTTCCATTCAGTTTACAGCTACTTCCACAGGAGAAACAAAACAAAATGAAAACATTTAAAAAACATGCTTGGACTACCTTACAATGGACTTGTTTCTTGTGTTTGAAGCACTTGTATGCATGAGAATGTCATTTGCTGAATAACTAAAACTATTCTGTGTGTATGTAAATGTTAATAACAGTAGCTGTTGTTCATGTTTACAGATGCTTGCTGTTTTATACACTGAGTAACATTAACAATACCAACCCCCATGGTAATGTAACTGTTTCTAAGAAACCATTTATCCACTCCTCTTAGAGATAAGCTGGATCCATATCCATCTACGCCTTCCTCCTAAATGTGTGTGTACTGTGGAATATAAATGTAGTTTATCTGCATGCCTTTAGGTTCCGCCTTAAAAAGAAACTCTTATTTTTGCATCCTTGAACTCGAGACGAATTCCTGCCAAAACGTTACAGTATTGTGCTATTGGATGAACATTTGTGATTTATTATGCCATTATTTAACAGCTTTAGGGGCATTTATTTAAATACTCGTACCTATGTTTCTCAACTTCTTTGGGATCATGAGGAAAGCACCGAGCAGCATTTCGACCAAGTGTCACCTAGAGGGGGGAATTGGTTTGCAAAGTCTCTCCAATTGGATTTCCTTGCTGAGACATGAAAGCACAGCCTACTCGTGTAGTAGCTACTCATGTAGTTTATCCGACTACTTGTCATGCCATTCGTCCTCTGCGGGTTGTCTGTCCACATGGTACCACGAAGCATTAAAAATCAGTGTATTTCACACACCAGCCAACCCACAATGCATCACATCCCTACTCATTAAGTTTTAGCAAAATATTGAAATGTCTCATTTTTCCGTTAGACGTTTAGTGTCCACAAGAGTCCACTTTAGCAGTTAAAGCATGAAAATGGAGAGAAGAAAAGTGAGGATCAACCTGGCTTTTGTTTACACTTGAAGGCCAAAAAGTGGGCGTGTCCATGGGGGAGTACAGTTTTGAGCTCAGTCAGACTCAGCACAAAGCATTCATTTCCAAACCTTCATAGTACATTATAAGAAATAGTGCATCTGTTACATTACTATAAGCTAATATCTCTGCCCCAGGTATATCTGTATTATTAAATATAAACAATAAATATAAATACCAAATTTAAACAAGCAGCTAAACAATGATGTAAAAATTTTTATATATATGTACAAATATACATGTAGCATGTGTTGTGTCGATGACATTGATGCACTACTCCTTGTGCTGTGGATTAAATTAATAAAACATATAGAGGATATTCTCTAGAGGTGTGTGTTTTAAACTGGCCTCATCCCAACTGCAAAGTAACAGGAACTTGCATGTTTTCCAGTGATAGGTAATTTATGCAGCTCAAAAGGAATGGAGGAAAGGGCTATTTGTGAAGGCAGAAACGAAAAAGAGATCCTGATTCATCTCAGCGAAAGCCTAACATTTCCACCGAAGTTTCCTAAAGGTAAACTGAATGTTTTGACGTGAGTCTGTGGTGTACAGAAACGGATCATTCACAACTTAATGAATTTCTCAAGAAGTGGGCAAATATTACATTTTGTGGAAAACAGCAGCCAGTGGTTTGTGTTTGATACTTGTATATAATTACCTGCATGAATGTTTTTGTAACTACAGCACTGACTGAGGAGAACTGGGAGAGATGCGAGGAGAGGAGAGAGATGGTGCAGCAGGCCTGATGGCTACAGGAGCCCTATGCAAATTAGACACGAAATACTGGGCATTGTACCCTGTATTTTCTGGAAGTATGCATATCTTTTATACATGTTATACATAAACAGTGCATTGTGTATAATGAATAAAGTATACTGTATGCGTAGCACAACAACAAATGATTATTAGAACACAGTGCACACAAACCTGAAATTCCAATTTATCACTTAAGCTGCAAGACACACATAGCACAAACCAGTCTCACTGCCACCACCATGTGGAGAGGATAAAAATTACAGCCGTGCAGGTTACATGTTCAGAGATTTAAACTGTCAATAACTGGACACAAAGTAAATATTAGTTTTCTTGCCATATATACTCAATATTTAATTTTTTGAGGAATTTGAAAAAAATCGGCACAATTTTCAATCCATGTGATCATTGATCAGTCCGGCTTTAACACAAACATCTTACGTTATTTTTGGAAAGAAAAACGGGAAAAACTGCGCACAAACTTAAAATATTTGATTAAGATCACCCAAAGACAACTTCGGCTTTACAGACGTTTATCTTTATTAGAAAACCTGCAGACAATATATAAAACTGTATAAAATAAAGATTATCTTTGCACATATACTGCGAGTTTATCGTGATCCATCTTTGGCACGAAGACAACCAAGGCCAAGAAAGAAAAAATAATAATAAAAAGCTGTAGCGTTCTGTACTTTATTTGTGGTGGGCCAATAAAACGCAGTTAAAAATATGTTTTAGTCCTGAACACATTTGGTCAGAGGCCGTTGAGCGACCCCTTCAACAAAAACATGACCCTGTCTGACCATTCGGCGGCGCTGCTACCCTCCCGTCTCGCAAGAAACTATATATTAAAATAAAAATTTAAACTGTTACCATGCGTTGTTCATGTGATACTGAAAGAAAAAAAAAATTCTCTTCTCTGGAAACTGACATTCGCCAGGAGAGAAAAGAAAACGTCTGCTTGCGCCTGTGTGGGTATAAATGCACATAAACCCGAGTAGTCGACGTCATGGACTGCACCCCCACGCAGTTTCCCCCAATTCTTGTCCCGCCCGACCATGAGGACGGCCTGCAGCTTCGCCTCCATGTGCTGAATTTTGTCATGTGGGCCTGGTACCTGGAGAGCTGGACTGCTGTGTTCTCTGACTCAGAGTCCACCAGGCTGAAATGAGCACAAAATATCTGAACATCTACATGATGGACAGCTGAGAACTGCACAATTCCATATCACTTCAAGATAAAGAAATATGTTGAGCCTTTGTTTTTTTTAATTCACATATTGTGACTGGGACAAAAAGGAAAAAATAATTCTAGCAATGCTACTACCAAATTTCTCCTTCTACCATAGATCTGCTCCAAGGCACTTGGCCATACTGGATTGGGAAAAGTAGTGACATGCAGAAATAATACTACTGTTCATGAATTATTGGTACATTAAAGAATGAATGACCCAACAATGTACAAATGACATAATTTACAGCAGATTCACAAAGAGTGGACTGCAGCTGGAGTCAGTGCTTCAAGAACCACCACGCACAGACGTATGCAAGACATGGGTTTCAGCTGTCGCATTCCTTGTGTCAAGCCACTCTTGAACAAGAAACAGCATCAGAAGCATCTCGCAACAAAACGGACTGGACTGCTGCCGAGTGGTCAAAAGTTATGTTCTCTGATGAAAGTAAATTTTGCATTTCCTTTGGAAATTTATGGATTCTGTGCCTCTCCTCTCTTCCTCCAGACTCTGGGACCTTGATTTCAATGATTTCACATGCTCATACTTTTCATGTTCATACCTTTCAGTTGGCCAACATTTCTAAAAATTCTTTTTTTGCATCGGTCTTAATTGATATTCTAATTTTCCGAGATACTGAATTTGGGACTTTCATTAGTTGTCAGTTATAATCATCAAAATTAAAAGAAATAAACATTTGAAATAGATCAGTCTGTGTGTAATGAATGAATCTAATATACAGGTTTCACTTTTTGAATGGAATTACTGAAATAAATCAACTTTGTCATGATATTCTAATTTTATGACCAGCACCTGTAGTATCAAGTCAATGAAGCTTCTGGGATGTTGATCTGGTCAGTTAAGTAGCAGAGGGGGTTGTTGATCAGTTTCAGCTGCTTTGGTGTTAATGAAATGAACAACAGGTGCACTAGAGGGGCAACAATGAGATGACCCCCATCACAAGAATGGTTTAACAGGTGGAGGCCACTGACATTTTTCTCTTCTCATCTTTTCTGACTTTTTTCACTAGTTTTGCATTTGGCTATGGTCAGTGTCACTACTAGTAGCATAAGGTAATACCTGGACCCTACAGAGGTTGCACAGGTAGTCCAACTTCTCCAGGATGGCACATCAATATGGGCATGGAGGAGATTCCAGAAGACAGGCAGTTACTCTAGGAGAGTTGGACAGTGCTGTAGAAGGTCCTTAACCCATCAGCAGGACTGGTATCTGCTCCTTTTGGCAAGGAGGAACAGGATGAGGACTGCCAGAGCCTTACAAAATGACCTCCGGCAGACCACTGGTACGAATGTCTCTGACCAAACAATCAGAAACAGACTTCATGAGGGTGGCCTGAGGGCCTGACATCCTCTAGTGGGCCCTGTGCTCACTGCCCGGCACTTCACGGTGCTTGATTGGCATTTGCTATAGAATACCAGAATTGGCACTGGTGCCCTGTGCTTTTCACAGATGAGAGCAGGTTCACCCTGAGCACATATGACAGACGTGAAAGGGTCTGGAGAAGCCGTGGAGAACGTTTTGCTGCCTGTAAAATCGTTCAGCATGACCGGTTTGGTGGTGGGCCAGTGATGGTCTGGGGAGGCATATCCATGGAGGGATGCACCTTGACTGCCGTTGGGTATCGGGATGAAATCCTTGGACCCATTGTAAGACCCTACGCTGGTGCAGTGGGTCCTGGGTTCCTCCTGGTGCATGACAATTGTTACAGTTTCGTTTTTTTTTTTTTTTTTTTTTTCCCCCCCTCTGGTGTGGAACTGTCGTTATTCCTGTTCGCGCAGTCTCTTCGTAGGGTTACAACGTTCGATAGGTCCGCCAGAGCCAGGATTGGACGTCACCCCTGCAAGCGCTTATCTGCGTGGACCACCATGGAGGCAACAGCTTTGTCTTGGTGATGTTTTGTTGCGTTCTATGCCTAGTGGGGGGATTTTGCTGTTTGCCCTTCTTGTAAAGTGTTGGCACCGGGGAGTGTCCAACCCTTGGTGTACCTGGTGCTAACACTCCGTGATTTATTCTTCTTTTACAAATGTTAAAACACCAGGCAAAGTGGTGGTCTCCCACCCTTGTATTGGTTTTGGCAGATTCTATAGTGGAGGTAGACAGAGCTTTAGTTGGTCTTCTGTTTTCTTTTCTTTTCATGGCCCAGGTCAGGATGTCCTCTTTGTTCTGTTTTGGACTTTGAGTGGGGAACTGCCTATATTATATAAAACCGTTTGGTGCCTGGTTCTTTTGTTTGTTTGTGTGTATATATTCTGTATAAAATTACATCCCTCCCCACTGTTTTTAAAAAAAAAAAAAAAAAAAAAACTGTGCTGTGTATCGGGGTTCTCTCCTACCACCTACATCTTCTTTCTTTTCCCTTAAAATGCTACAATCTTTACTGCTGGTCCCCCTAGCCAATGAGCTGGGTCATAACACAAAGCCCAGCCTCATGGGGCAAGAGTATGCAGGCTTTTCCTGGAGGCTGAAGGAATTGATACCATTGACTGCCCCTATGCTCGCCTGACCTAAATCCAATGGAACACCTCTGGGACATTGTTTTGACACCTCAGCTTGTCCAGGAGCTCAGTGATGCCCTGGCCCAGATCTGGGAGGTGCTCCTCTAGGTCACCATCTGTTGTCTCATTAGGAGCATGCCCTGATGTTGTCAGGCATGCATACAAGCACGTGGTGGCCATACAGACTACTGAGTACGATTTTGAATTGCTGCAATGAAATTTTGGCAAAATGGACTAGCCTACTGCATTTTTTTTCCCCACTTTGATTTTTGGGGTGTCTTTGAATTCAGCCTTCTATAGGTTGATGATTTTCATTTCCATCAAACGATGTGGCATCCTTTCATTCCTTACACATTACCCAGTCCATATCAGTATAGATATCCAGCATGATTTTTTTCCCCCCATTGAGATCTTTGTGTTTTCAAAGTGTTCCTTTAATTTTTTTGAGTAGTGTATTTACCAAGCAATCATTAGAAATGGTTTTGGTCAGTCTCCCTGATCGCTCCAGGAAGACTGTGCGTTTTTTCCTTAATTTCTGTAGTTTTCTACCTATTATTCCCTCACACATCAACGGGACTGGTACTGTATGACAGCGCGACACTTCGGGAAATTGGGAATCAGATTCCTTACGTGGTTTCTGAACTCTTCAAACCCGATTTGTCGTGGCCGGCTGAGATACTCCGGACGGCGGATAGCGAGAAAGGAAGCGACCACGAAGACCCCCCGCGGAGACGCACAAAGAAACATCGGGGGACCCGCGCCGGTGTTCGGAACAAACTGCGGAAACGAGCTCATCGCCCTCCACTGCCCAGCATTCTGCTCGCGAACGTTCAGTCATTGGAAAACAAGCTGGACGATTTGAGAGCAAGGGTGACTTTCCAAAGAGACGTGAGGGACTGTAACATCCTGTGTTTCACCGAGACATGGCTGACCCCCCTTGTGCCGGACCAGGCAGTGACTCCGTCGGATTCATTCTCTGTGTTTCGCATGGACAGAACGGCGGAGGCCAACAAATCCAAAGGTGGGGGAGTCTGTTTCATGGTGAACACTAAGTGGTGCGAGGTGATGAGCGTTTCTGTTCTTTCTCGGTCCTGCTCACCTCATCTGGAGCATCTGACCATCAAGTGCCGTCCTTTCTACCTGCCTCGGGAGTTCAGCTCGGTTATCGCCACGGCGGTTTACATCCCGCCTCATGCGGACGTTGGCACAGCCCTGTCTGAACTACACGAGGCACTCAGCACTACCCAACACAACCATCCGGACGCAGCAACCATAGTGGTGGGGGACTTTAATAAAGCGAACCTCAGACAAGTCATGCCGGATGAAGAATGGAAAGGCTGTTGGCCCAGATGACATACCTGTGGAAGCATGGAAGTGTTTAGGAGAGATGGCAGTGGAGTTTTTAACCAGATTGTTTAATGGAATCTTGGAAAGTGAGACGATGCCTGAGGAGTGGAGAAGAAGTGTACTGGTACCTATTTTTAAGAATAAAGGTGATGTGCAGAGCTGTAGTAACTACAGAGGGATAAAACTGATCAGCCATAGCATGAAGTTATGGGAAAGAGTAGTGGAAGCTAGGTTAAGAAGGGAGGTGACCATTAGTGAGCAGCAGTATGGCTTCATGCCGAGAAGGAGTACTACAGATGCGTTGTTTGCTCTGAGGATGTTGATGGAGAAGTACCGAGAAGGTAAGAAGGAGTTGCATTGTGTCTTCGTGGACTTAGAGAAAGCATATGACAGGGTACCTAGAGAGGAGCTGTGGTATTGTATGAGGAAGTCGGGTGTGCCAGAAAAGTATGTAAGAGTGGTACAGGATATGTACAAGGACAGTGTGACAGTGGTGAGGTCTGCAGTAGGAGTGACGGATGCTTTCAGGGTGGGGGTAGGATTACACCAAGGATCAGCTTTGAGTCCTTTCTTGTTTGCAATGGTAATGGACAGGTTGACAGATGAGATCAGACAGGAGGCACCGTGGACTATGATGTTTGCAGATGACATTGTGATCTGTAGTGAGAGTAGGGAGCAGGTTGAAGAGACCCTGGAGAGGTGGCGATATGCTCTAGAGAGAAGAGGAATGAAGGTCAGTAGGACTAAGACAGAATACATGTGCATAAATGAGAGGGAGGACAGAGGAATGGTGAGGATGCAGGGAATAGAGTTGGCGAAGGTGAATGAATTTAAATACTTAGGATCAACAGTCCAGAGTAATGGGGAGTGTGGAAGAGAGGTCAAGAAGAGAATGCAGGCAGGGTGGAGTGGATGGAGAAGAGTGTCAGGAGTGATCTGCGACAGAAGGGTACCAGCAAGAGTGAAAGGGAAGGTCTACAAGACGGTAGTGAGACCAGCTATGCTTTATGGGTTGGAGACGGTGGCACTGACCAAAAGACAGGAGGCAGAGCTGGAGGTGGCAGAGTTAAAGATGTTAAGGTTTGCATTGGGTGTGACGAGGATGGACAGGATTAGAAATGAGTATATTAGAGGATCAGCACAGGTTGAACGGTTTGGAGACAAAGTCAGAGAGGCGAGATTGCGTTGGTTTGGACATGTGCAGAGGAGAGATCCTGGATATATCGGGAGAAGGATGCTAGGGATGGAGTTGCCAGGCAAGAGGAAGAGAGGAAGGCCTAAGAGGAGATTTATGGATGTGGTGAAGGAGGACATGCAGGTGGTGGGGGTGACGGAGAGAGATGCAGAGGACAGGAGGTAGTGGAAGCTTTTGATCCGCTGTGGCGACCCCTAACGGGAGCGGCCGAAAGAAGAAGAAGAAGACAAGTCATGCCGGACTTATACCAACACGTGACGTGCATGACTAGGGGGGACAACACGCTAGACCCCTGCTACACGCCGTACGAGCAGGGCTACAAAGCTGTTCCACAGCCGGCATTTGGGAAGTCGGACCACAACGCTGTTTTCCTCGTGCCGGCTTACAAACAGAAGTCTCGTCTTGAGGCTCCGGCCACGAGGGAGGTAAAGCGCTGGTCTGCCCAATCGGAAGCCGCGCTACAGGACGCGCTCGATGACGTCGACTGGGACATGTTCAGGACAAGTTCGGATGACGTCAACGAGTTCGCGGAGGTAGTGGTCAGCTTTGTGAGCGTGCTGGAAGACAACATTGTCCCCACGGTTACGATTAAGAGCTTTGCCAACCAAAAACCGTGGGTCGATGGTACGGTCCGGAAAGCTGTGAATGCGCGCACTGCTGCGTACAACGCAGGTCTCGGCACTGGCGACATGAGCGCTTACAGAGCGGCTAAATACGGCGTACGGCGTGCAGTGAAGGACGCGAAGCGCCGATACCGGGAGCGGGTCGAGTCGCTTTTCCTCCAGGGTGACGTGCGCAAATTGTGGCAAGGACTGCGTACCATCACAGATTTCGGAAGGAAATCTAGCGTGGCTATGAGTGCCGATTCTGGGTTCGCTAACGAACTCAACGCATTCTATGCCCGCTTCGAGTCCGATTGCCCTAAAGTCACCCACGACCGCAGCGAGACCCGCAGCCTGGCGAAGGAATGTGGTGACTTCATCACCGTCGCTGAGTCCGATGTGCGGAGGGAGCTGAAGCGCGTCAACATCAGGAAAGCGCCGGGGCCGGACGGCATCTCCGGGCGCCTGTTGCGCTGCTGCGCCGACCAGCTGACCGGAGTTCTCACAGCCATCTTCAACGAGTCTCTGGCTCAGTCCACAGTCCCTCAGTGCTTTAAAACATCCACCATTGTCCCGGTACCAAAGAACAATAAGCCCTCATGCCCAAATGACTACCGGCCCGTTGCACTGACCTCGGTAGTCATGAAGGTCTTTGAGAGACTCATCAAAGCCATCATCACAGCATCCATCTCCAACTTTGTAGACCCACTTCAGTTTGCCTACCGCCCCAACAGATCCACGGACGATGCCATATCCCACGTCCTGCACACCACCCTCAGTCATGTGGACAGGAAACAGGGGAACTATGTGCGACTGCTGTTCATCGATTACAGTTCAGCTTTCAACACCATTGTCCCCCGTAGACTGTTCACTAAACTGAATGACTTGGGATTGAACCGCCACCTGTGTGCCTGGGTTCTCAGTTTCCTCACAGGCAGACCACAGGTGGTGAGAGTGGGTAGTTGCACCTCAGGCATCATCACACTCAACACAGGAGCTCCGCAAGGTTGTGTACTTAGCCCTCTGCTCTATGCCCTCTACACTCACGACTGTGTGGCCACACACGCCTCCAACTCCATCATCAAATTTGCTGACGACACGGTGGTGCTGGGCCTCATCTCCAACAACGATGAGACAGCATACTTAGAGGAGGTGGAAAACTTGGCATCATGGTGCCAGGAGAACTGCCTCCAACTGAATGTCGGCAAAACGAAAGAGATGGTGGTGGACTTTGGTAGGCGCCAGCAGCGGTCCTACACCCCCCTTAAAATCAACGGGACTGCAGTGGAGAGGGTGAGCAGTTACAAATACCTGGGCGTTCATGTCACTGAGGACTTGACATGGACTGTACACATCCGAGCTCAAGCCAGTAGAGCAAAGCAGCGGCTCTACCACCTCCGGCAGCTGAGGAAGCTACAGGTCTCTCCAGCTATCCTTAAGACCTTTTACTCTGGTGCTGTACAAACTGTTCTGACTCAGAACATCATCTCCTGGTTTGGGAACAGCTGTGCTCGGGACATCAAGACACTGCAGAGAGTGATCCGGGCAGCGAAACGCTGCACCAGATCTGATCTACCGTCCCTACATGACATCTATACCAGGAGATGCAGGACCAGAGCGAGTAGGATCGTCGGTGACCTGTCTCATCCCAGCAACCATCTATTCATCTTGATGAAATCAGGCAAACGCTACAGAAGCATTATGGCCAGAACGGAGAGGCTAAGGAGGAGCTTCTACCCACAGGCCATAAGACTTCTGAACCCGGACATGACATGACTACCCTCACGTAATCTCTGACCACTCCGCTCCAACCCCCCCCACTGTCACTGCCTCTTCCCAGGGCACCTTAACTGTTCCGTACCATTTTGCCTATTTATTTATTTATTTATTTATTTACTTACTTATTTACTTACTTATTTATCTATTTACTGCTTGTTTCTGTTTCTATTCTTCTTAGTGTTTGGATATGTGTTTGCTTCATTTTCCATTATAGATTGTTCGCACAGTCATCCTGGTTCAGATCGGTGCACATTTCAACACATGGTACACAACCATGTGCTTGACAAATAAACTCTTTTGACTTTGACTTTGACTTTGGTCAAACTTGAACTGTTTCTAAGCTGTAAACATCCTAAGAATCTGATGAAAACATGGGAGAAACAAGGTGATAAAAAAAAAAAAACTGAAAGCTAAAAACTGATTTTCACAACAAGCCTGTTCTTCTGGGACTCCTGTGAAACTCACGCATAGACCCTAAAGGAGGTTGTGGACTCCAAGGCATTGCACCTGTGAACCCTCAAAGGGAATAAAATAACTTAAAAACTGTGCAATGTCATGCAGGAACTTTCACATAAATGACATTGGAACCAACACCCTCACTCTTTTACTATGTGGAAGAACAATAATGAGACAAGAAGCAGAATCAGAGCAACATCCACCCCAGGTCCATGCTTTGCCTGTTGCAGGTCTTGAGAGATCACCTGACCACATGTGAGCCTCCCTTATGTAAGAAATCTCTTTTTTGATTTTTTAAATTGTTTTGATGATGGCCAAAAACCTTATAAAGTACTTATTCAAAAGAACTACCATGTTTAGTTGTGTTTACTGAGCACCGCACTACATTTGTTGATAAAAGTGAATTTCTATTTTTATTTATTCAGCCAATGCTTTCTCTCTAAAGCAACATTAACTAATAACCTACTCATTTATGCAGTTGTGTCATTTTTACTTGACAAATTAAGGTAAATTCTTTGCTGAAGAGTGCAACTGTAGGAGGAGGGATTTGAGCCTGGGTCCTTACAGTGCACAGCATCACCTGCAGTCCTTTTCAGTTTGCCACTGTTTAAATTAACAACTTAATGTGATGATTATTTATACCTTGCAGTATATGAATTAATTTTACAAGCAGTTCCTGCATCATAAATGACAGCATTTGCTTGGACACGAAGGTAATGGTGTATAAGTGCGTGGGTTAAAGTGGCACCTCTGTATGTTTTTGCTAGCCATTAATCCCAAGTAGGGCTACAGCAGTCTGTGGCCTATCTGGGCACCAGCCTATGACGGCAGTCCATGAAAGGAAGCCCACACACTAAAAGCCATTTTCCGTGACCAATCAACCTGAAAGGTAGGTCTTTGGACTGTGGGAGGAAACTCACATGGGGAGATCATGCAAACTCCACAGAGACTGAGCTGAATTCAACCTCAGGTACTGAGCTGCCATTCTGTTCCTACACTAACACATTTTGGAATATTTTACAACCATTAAAAACTTATATCATAAGGACATCACAATAATGGTGGCTGACAGCCTCTGGGAAAGCATTGGGACGGAGAAGCCCCAAGGTCGTTTTTCGTCCAGGCAGCTATCTCAGCAAAAAGCCTTGAAGTGGTTTTTATAACTTATAAGAATCTCATACCTTAGCTTGCCAGATTCCTCCTTGCCTTTCATGAGCATCTGTTGTGTGTCTGTTATCTGTTGATTCAGCTCTTTGCCTTATTTTTTGTACACATCCAGTTACCTTCTCACTTTTGACATTTTGCACTGCTGTTGTGGAATTTCAGCCTCATGTGTGGGATGTGCACTACTGGGAGATGTCATTCAAAAAACTGCAAGAAAGAGGAAAATGAACCAAAAAGCTTTTCAGTTAAAAATATTAAAATTAAGGCCATCAACAACCCCCATCAGTGCTTAACTCTACCTAACCATTTCAACTTTTCTTGGAAGAGAACCTGGTACATTTCTAATTGCTTCAATTTATTCTTAGCACAAAAACCACCACCTGAAAGGATAATGCATTCCTGAAAGTACACATACAAGCATATGAATACATTAATTTTAATGGTAAATTCAAACATTCAAACTAAGTAATGACTTGCACCATATTTATTCTGTGAATATAACTTTGCTGGATTGACTTTGGTTCTTTGGTATGTGTTTGTCTCCACTACACTGAAATATCTTTCTCAAAGGCAGCAAAGCAGGATTCCCTTCCAAGACTGGAATCAGCAACCTTCAGACTTAACTTGTGTCCTGAACAGGTAACCTTCCCTGCAGTTCTGAACCTGCCAAACTACATGTAGAGGCAACTTTATGTGAAAAGAAAAGAACTATATTTTCCCTAAACCAGATGACAGCCCACAAGATCCAGTGTAGGCCAACTGCATGTAGAGTGAGATGCAAAACCCTGTGTAAGTCCTAGCATCGCATCACTTGGGGTTCAAGGGAAGGTCACCTTCATACCTCTTGCTCTTACTGAGCTTTATTCTTTGTTCAACTTACACTTCTTTTCCTCCACAATCTGTTCTTTCCCTTTTGCTGTCTCAAGGTTCTGCTGGGTCTCCTGACATTTTCCTTTATCTTGCCTGACTTTAATCTGAAGACAACCACAGGCTGCTTTGACAACAACTGCTGATTCAGTGTCTCCTGAATCACATTTCCGTGGCTCATGTGTTTTTCTAAATGAGTGATAATAATAATAACAATAATAATAATAATAATAATAATAATAATAATAATAATAATAATAATAATAATAATAATAATAAAATGCGATGACAATGGAACTATCATTTAAAACAAATTGATTTGTTTGTTGAGTATCTGTAAACATAATAAATAAGGTTGGCAAATTCCCCAAATTAAGATTCTATGAAAAACAGTCATATTCAGACTTTAAACAACAGATGATTGTTTGATTTTCTCTGCAGGTTCATACTGCATTTGTTTTCTTTGTTCAACTTAAAATACAGCACCTGAGGCATCTTTACTTTATATGGACTGCTGCACTCTGCACTTTCAATCTCTGCTTTAAATTGCTGAATCTGCCACTCTTGCTCAGTTACCTGTGAAGAACAAAAAAAAAGATTTCTATTCCACCATATGAGCAGAATAATGGTTGGACACAGATTTTCAATCTGGAGACTGTGGTTTCAGGCCCCATAAGGGACCTTGGTCTTGAATCTTTGAGCAACAATGAGACATAAAATAGCTGAGCACAAAGATACATTCATGGGACACAATCCCAAGGACAGATGTACAAAAGACCAGGCCATCTCTTGCTGAAGGTCTTCCAGCTTCTTCTTCATCTTGTCCAACAAAGATAAACTTTCATTACATTCCTTCTAGCAGAAAACTTTGTCTCAGATCTCTGTGATGCTGAAAATAAACCACAGCTGCACTTATTACATACAATTTCATCATGCCTTTTTCATCAAACTGTAAACTGACAAAAATGGCTTTTCCATATCTATATCATACAGATACCTCATTTCTAGTCATCAAAACTTAATTTCTAGGTCATGCTGTTACCTTTTCTTGCCTGACAACCTGAGTTAATTCTTTAGTGCCCTTTATGTAGATATAATCCACTTTCATCTGTTCCACTAAGGCTTTCATGAAAAAGTTGATAAAAAAAAAAAACAAAGATTACTGCATAACTTTAGAAAGATTAAAATTGGGTTTTATGAAGCACAAACCATTTTATAGCAAAAATCTGTTAAAACCAAAATTAGTTCATACCTTATATTTATTTGCTTCACTTTTTGAATACAAAATCTGTTTACGTATTTTGTGGTTGAAGCCCAGATTATCTGCCTATAAAATATATTCACTGTGCAGGCCAAGGGCACACCATGACCTGCGACTTGCAGAAATTTTCAAAAGGTTCTGCGACATCTAATCTAATCACCCACAAACCTGAATGCTGAAATGGTGCAAAGTAGAAGGTAACTATTCTTTTATGCTGGAAACTACTTGCTCCGGAAAAATAAACATACTGAGGTACGATGGTCCGGCTTACAATTTTTCAACTTTACGATGGTGCAATAGCAATATGCATTCAGCAGAAACTATACTTGGAATTTTGAATTCTGATTTTTTTCTGGGCAAGCAACGTTCGGTATGATACTCTCTCATGATGCTGGGCAGCAGGAGCGATCTGCATCTCCCAGAATGCCACGCAGTGGCTCGTGTATACAACTGATACTTTACAGTGTTCTGCATTGCCAGCGTTTTTTTGGATTCCCCCTCCCGTATCTACATTGTGTTTTGTGGATCCATCATGTCTACAAAACGCCCATCTATGTCTGTGTTTCTTGAAAGCGGCACAAAATCAGTTTGTGGACGTGGGCGGAGAGACTGCCTACTGACAGGAAGTCTGACTAGGAATACTAAGCACTGACAGGAAGTGTGGGTAGAAGCTAAATCCCGTCCACGATTGGTTGGTTCCTACGTCAATCAATTCTCAGTCTGAAGACGCAGTTGGAGAGTTGGAAAGTTTTGTTGCTGAAGCAGCCGCAGGCGTAACAGTATATTATTGTGTACGGGTATGCACCGCATCGTGACATGTCAGTCAATGACGGACCACATATACGACGGTGGTTTGTAGCCTAGGAACAATAGACCGTACCATATACACAGGTCAAAATGGACATATGCGGTGCATGTACAATCTATGATGTGCCACGATGAAATCACCTAACGTAACCCCATCATTAAGTGATGCATTCCTGTATTAAATGCATTTTCGACTTACAATACTTGTGACCTACGATGGCTTTATCGGGACATAACCCCATCGTAAATCGGGGACCACCTGTAGTTGTAAAAAGAAAATCAGAACAAAAAAGACAACAATAAAAACAAAAGCAAGGCATAATTACAAGAAATTTCTCTGCAAATTTCTTTGACTGTGACAGACAAACTTGCTTAGTTGCACTGAACAGGTTAATGTTAGAGGGGTAAAAACAAAATAAAACTGAATTGAGAAAAAAACAAACAAATTTGGCTGTTCCAGGTTAAAGTCAATTGTTTCTTTAAAGTGTACTGTACTCAGAAAATGGAGGGTTAATAGGATCCTGCGGTGGGTTAAACCCGGCCCGTTCCTGAGATACAGAGATGAGTCTGGATGACATTTGATGATTTTAACCAATGCACTGACCCATAAAAAAATTAATATAACACAGTAATCTGTACGAGCCAGCTGAGAATGGAGCTATAAAAAACAGAACTGGGAAATGACCCATAATGGTAAATGGTAAATTACATAATGATGTGTGCAAGCCATGAAAACTGGGCTGCGATGACCCAGCACAATATTATTTTGAGTCTGGAATTTTTATCAAACCGTGTGAATATTGGCTGTCTTTGCTAAACTTGCACAGGACCCATGGACTCAAGGCACACAACCATCAGCCTGCAAAAGCAACAGAATATCTGCCTGCTTGTGCATTATGGGCAACGGCTTGTCTAACGCAGGGCCACCGTGGTCCAGCGCTAAACCCGAAAGCATAGGGTGTGCGGTGGCCTCGAGGGGCAGAAGCCAACCACAGGGCATTCGTTCACATGTACACAGTAAAGGATGATTTAGAGTCATGATTACCCTGAAACACAGATCTGCGGACTGTAGAAGAAAACTGGAGAACCCAATGTGGGTTGTCTAAACCCACATTGCAGAAGAGGAGCTGTAAGACAGCAGCTCCACCCACTGTGCCCTCTGTGGCTTCTGGCTCACTGCATCCTTCTGCATTTATAAGGTGCCATTTGGCAATGATAGCATTCCCATTTTCTCCATCGTATTTGTATGCACTACCAACATCAAAAATACATTAAAAAAAGGCAATAGCAGTCTTGCTCTTTGTCCTGTATGTCCGAAACCCATCGCTGATGAGCCGGTGCTCAACTGTAATGGAGTTTACATAAAAGTGTCATTTGTATGCATCAGTTCCTCTCTTGTTATTTCTGCAGAGCTTAAGAGAAAATTCAGCACATCTGAATGTGGAGCTACTATAACGTACATTTGTCAAAGCTGTATGTTTTAACTTTACACTGTGTGATCACATTTGACACGTGTTGGCGTCGCGGTACAGGAAATTTACTGACGTAAAACCCTGTGATACGGTAATAAAATTCGTTCTGACAATAAAGTATTACCAAAAATGAAATGTCAAGAAACATCAAAGGACGAAGCAACGATTTGTGGGATCTTGCAGATGCTGCGCTGCTCTAATGCCTCCCATCACTTTAGTAGCTTGAGGCGGGAAACAGACCTTCTCTCCAGCTTTCCCAAACTGCATCAGCGATCGTCCTCTGTAACGCTCGCCATTCTTTTTCTGTTTCTTTTTTGTCTGTTTTCTCCCGCACTGGGTCACGTCGACAACACGATCGACGGCATGACGGAAGCTGCTACTTGCGCTACAGTAGCACTGAGATTTGCTGCTAAAATGGTCGCGAGTTACAACCAATATATTAGGGGTAGGGAACCGTTTATCAAACAGAAAGTTAAGCAGAATGTCTGTTTAACATTGACCGAAGTCTTTTAACAACTTTTGTGGCTTCTCTCTTTCCTCATTAATATAGATGACTCAAACGATGAATTAATTCTCTTTTGTGCTCGTTATTTATCTGGGTCCTGGCTTTTCTTTCTACGTTGCAGAAACCCGATGTTGCTGCTGGTTCGATGAAAATGAGCCACATAATTATTACAATATGAAGAAATCAAGACTTTTTGCACATGACAAACCTCTAGTACAATCTGCAAAATTTAAATACGAAATGTGCCTAGTATTCATTTACAAACATCTATACATACGTGGGTATTGTTTTAATGCGCGTATATGAGTCGACACCAACTCGACGGCACTTTCACTCAACATTTACTTGTGCGGCTCAACTGCAGGGCGTTCTGTTATGCAGTGACGTCACAGCGGTGGGGCTCCGACCTGCGGCCACGGCGCCGCGAGAAACTCCGCGCGTTCCTTGCTAACGTCGTGCTCGCGCCCAAGCGTAACTACGCGCGGTGATGGGAGGGGCTTTAAAAAGCGGGCGTGGCACAGGCCGCGCGAGCAGCATCTCGTCCTTTGCAGTCAGACCTCTTCGTAGCAGCTGAGTTGTTTTTCTGTCCTCTATCAACTTGACGCCGTGCCTTTTTAATAAAACGTGTTGTTTTCTGACGATCATAAATTTGATTTTATTTCCCCTGGCATATTCAATAATATGTGTACGTTGCAGACGTGTGTGACATCACTGGAAAACGTTCATAGATATGGATTAGTTCACACATTTCAGTTTTTATTTGGACATATTACACATTTAATTGTTGAAACACTGTGTGTGTAATGTCTCGAGACAAACAAGTGCCTCTGTTATAATTACACCTTGACTGTGTATGTATGCATTGCAACAAGCATAACAACACGTGTAAGCATATATGTATACATAGTATACACAGGTTAATGTATGTTGTATACTCTACTTGTATAGTAATGTTAGTATTATATATATAATTTCAACATCCTTTCTTTTATTAACCCAACTACAATTCGACGATATCGATCACAAAGGACGAGTCTTTTCGAGTCGATCCGCCACAATTCTGTTCATTTCTGCAAACTTTCCAAGTGTACATGCAAAAAAGCAATACAAACTTTTTCTGTGTTTACATGGATCAGTCTCGTTGTACAATATATAGCTGTACTATAATGCATATTCCTGATAATTTTTATAAATGTGTGATAAGTATTCTTGTTTGTATAATATTTTGTATATTTATTTAAAAAAAAACAAATTATTCACAGTTACGCGCCTTTTGATGACGTAACGTCTCAGCTTCACAGGATGTTTACGTTGCCGTGGTTACCGAAACACTACCAGTTCAGGAACAGTTGCATATGAGCGGTTACCGAGACATTTTAGAGTTTCAAATCCTCAAGTTTTACGCTTGGTTGAGGGGTTTTCAGATCAAGCATCACTTGCAACACACATAATTATCAATTATTTAGTTGACGTTCAAAACAACTTGAAGTGGTAGGTTTGTATACCATTCTACACACATTTACCCATTTATACAACTGAGTTTCCTTACAGTATCAATTCAAGGTAAGTACCTTGATCAAGGGTACTAGAGCAGGAGTGGGATTCAAACCAGTAACCACACTATCACCTTCTTCCTCTTTTTCACCTTGCAAGTTTACACTTTTTTTGAAGAGCACAAAGAAGTGTTTGGCTAACATAGTTTGTTCTGACATTGTACAATCTCATTTGCTTTGCCATCTGTCTCATGCTGTATTTTATACCATACTGAGTTTATTTAATTTGTTGCTAAACTCAAATGTTTAAGCACAGTCACAGTAAATGTCCACCCTTTTTATATAGTAGGGTATTTTGCAGGAGAAAATACAGGGTAAATACCTTCAAGCACTCAGCAGAAGGTGTGGAACTTGAAGCATCAGCCTTCAGGTTATACGATCATGTCCTTCAGTGCCGTCCCACATTCTGTTTGCCAGTGCACTACCTCCTACTCATTTTTTAAATGTATGCTAGAAATATAAAGGTATTTGTAATTTTTTCTTCATTTCATGATCACAGAGATGTTTGAGTTGCACCAAGCAGTTGCATCTGAGAACTATGACCTTGTGTTAGAACTCCTACAGTGCAATAAATGTAACGTCAACGAGAAAGACTTCAAGTGGGACTGTAGAACACCACTCCACTGGGCTGCAGCCAGAGGTATGGAGAAATTTTTCTGCTTACTTTCTCTAACTTTTTGCTGTTGTCTGTTAGTCTTGGAAAAATGAGCAAGACTTAATGTATAATTTGAATATAGTCTTTATGTGCCAATATCTACTGTAATATCATTTAAAGGCTAAACTGCAGCAGTCTATTACAAGGTGTATTTTAAAGTTGAAAGTACTCAGGATTAAGCAGTTAATGATAATGGATGGGAGCAGGGTCATGGTGGTTTGGATCCTATCCTTGATTTATATGGCACCAAGCTATGAAATGACCCCTAGTTGGGATGCAGTCCATTGTAGGGAGATAAAAATGGCCATCTAGAGTGAATGTGTGTCCTACTCTGTGATGAACTGGTTTTTTCACCTGGGCGTACTCTGACTAGCCTAACACCCTGTGCTGCAAGAAGGCTCAAGACTAGCACGACTGTTTCTATGAGCAGTTATTGATAGTGAGTTAATTGCTGTTGTCAGCACGGGCATTGTCTCCATTTTACCAAGGTGAACAGCTTCAGTCTTTTTACTTGTTGAACAGTAAAAGACACTGGCACTGGTTTGGCACTCAGACTCGGCGAGAGAAGCCCTCTGTTTCTCCTTCTTTTCAGGACAGACAGACATGGTGAGGATTCTGATAGAGCACGGTGCCAGACCCTGTCTCAGGAACAACTCGGGCTGGACCCCCGCCCACTTTGCAGCCGAGTCTGGGAGGCTGGAGGTTCTGCAGCTGCTGCACTCTCTTCACGCCCCTTTAAACAAAGAGGACTGCTGTGGAGACAAACCGGTTAGGATTGCGGAAATCTATGGACATAAAGATTGCGTCAACTTTCTGAAAATGTAAGAGGTAGTATTTACTTTTTCTTTAGTATGAAAATGTGTTTTAACTGGATAGAACAGCTATATTTTTCCACTTGAGCTAAATCTAATAAAAAGTAAATAAAATCTGTAGGAAAATAAATTTATGAAAATAAGCATTGAAAACAGTGGTGATTTTTGTCCAATACTGAATACCTGTTACAGAATATCAGCCTGAATTGCTCCAGTACAAATTGTTCGGTTTAGAATTTACCAAATCACATTCATTTTTACTAAAAAAAGTCATTTATAATATTTTCTTAATTGTCATCTATGAGAGGTTTTTAACAGACTCTAACCTGTAAATAAACTGAGAGACATCTACATTGTAAAGCTTTTATTGACT
Organism: Heterotis niloticus; assembly: GCA_018136845.1. Lineage (NCBI taxonomy): Eukaryota > Metazoa > Chordata > Actinopteri > Osteoglossiformes > Osteoglossidae > Heterotis > Heterotis niloticus. The sequence goes on along the minus strand of CM030901.1, from coordinate 11,591,429 downwards.
GTGACTTACTGGTAAAAATAACTTTGGATTTATGAACAAACTGAATTCCAAGCCTAACCATGTTTTTAAAGTAAGGAGCCAATGTACTTGGATAACCTTGTAATTTGCATTGAACGTCAGGTGAACAGCAGGTGAACAACAAAATTAGTAATAATAACAATGTTATCTCTGTCTCTTTTGTGCATTCCAGAGCAGAAGCGGAGAGCCTGGAGTACCGAAAGATGGCTAGGGAGAAAGGCATCAAGCTGGACGACACCGACGAGGAGTGGGAAGAGCAAAAGCGAGAAACGGGACAAAACCAGAGGACGCAGGACCAAACAAATGACACAACTCCTGTCCCAAAATAGTGAGTCAAACTGAAGTGACTAGGTCGGGAACAGCAAAGCAGCAGGTCTAAACTTAACCTGGAAAATAAACCTACTGATTTTTCAGTGGTTGTGTCTAGCATCAAACCTTAAGTTACGGACTTAAAAGTGAAAAAAGTATTTTTCACATTGTACTGTAGGCGTGAAATAAACACTTATTACCATAACATTACCATTATTTTTTATAGTGTTTGAAATTGTATTATGAAGGTGTTTATAGCAAAAAATTCCAATTACATATTCCGTTTCATGCATTTTCAAAAAGCTATTTCTTTGTTATCTTTTTAACTTACAAGTGTCTTGGCATTAATGACTTATGTAAGCTTCCGTTTAATGGAATGCTTGAAGAATCCCGCATGCAGTTTTATTTGTTTGCATCCAGTTATGAGAAACCAGACCTCCATCCATCTGTCCATCCTTTGCCTAGTTTAGGTTTATGATGGTCTGTCCTCAACCACTGATGATGATCACAGCACACAGACACTCTGGTGACACAAGTGTCGAGAAAATGTGTAATTTACCACAAAGTGTTGTCTGTTTGTGTACTTGCAGTGTAGTTCAAATGGACCAGTTTATGGCCATGGCTTCCAGAAAAAGTTGTCAAGTTTTACAAATATACATAGATAATTGTACAAAACAAAAAGTATATGCTGTGCCAATATTTTATTTTTTTTTAATTTAAAAATGACAATTTATAAAGTTATTTCTATTTTTTTATTTTCTGAACAGTAGAATTGTCAATTTCTTTATTTTTTGCAGTATTAAAGGTGGTTTTTAGGTGTCATCATCAGGTAAAGGTAACCCCATATGCTGACCTCAGCTTAATTCACCCAGCCTGTCAGTTTAGGCACAGTACAAATGTGGCGCAAAAAGGAACCGACTGACTTTTGTCCTGGTTCCACATGGGCTCCGTGTTTGTATGTCCAATCATCCACATATCTTCCATCAGTAAACACTGGGCCAGTGCCGAGTTACTGGTCTGCAGCCTTTACTGGTGCAATAAGGTGTGCAGATGTAGAATGCACCGTGGATGCAGAGCAGTCACACATACACGTTCACACACAAAAAAGACACTGAGGAGAGTTTGTGGTATGCTCACCAATGTGTGTGTCCAGTATACAGCACAATGGTGGGAGTAAGGATGTTATTCATTCTGAGATCTTGTGTTTTTGTCAGGGCATGCCCAGCATTTTGCAGAAGTAAACAATAAAATTAAAACTGCACTTAAAGTGGTGATCTGCACAGTTTTATTGGTGAAGTTATTTGTAAGATGTAAAATGTTTGATTTTGTGTAGTGGTTACAAAAAAATTGTCTACTAAATTTACATTTTCATTCTTACTTTATTTATTTATTTTTTTCAGTAAAGTGTATTTACAAACTGGCATTTATTCCATTAATTTTTACTAAATGAGGAAACTTTGATTGCTCTCACAAAAATCAGAACAGAATTTTAAATGAAAGTGTAAAGAAATCAATCCTCTTCTAAGCATTTTCTTAAATCCAGAGTAAACACAGTTATAAAGGAAATTACATTCTCTGACATGTAATCTACTATAATCAGGTACATTTTTTACAGTTAAAAATTACAGTTTACACATAATGTGTACAAGATGTAGGCAACATGTATTGGTATCCAAGAAGCTAAAACAGTGAAAATGTTAAATAGATCTGCGGAGCTTATGATATTAACATTAATAATAATTGAGAAAACCAGGCATAATATACGTATACATACAGTGGACAGTAGTTGGACATTATTTTAGCCTATGCTTCATGTAGTTGTATAAGTTTATGCGATGTTGGGTTTGTAAAGAGAGGAGTGACATTTTTGCAAAGTATGTCCTTTTCGGGCGCACCTAAAACAACAAATAAGAATACTTGTGTGAAATTCACTATCTGATGTCATATATTAAAGTCTAAACAATTTGTACTTTGTACTGTTGCTGTTTTCTTCACCCTCTCTGTTTCAAAATAAGATAATGACAAAATATTCAAATGTATTTAACTTATTAACAAATGTATTTAATGAAAAAATTTAGAGTTGGCTTTGAAGCAACATAAATATTTTAATAAGTATGCAGTTAACATGATTTGTCTTTTGTTATTTGGGGAATCTGATGTTTTCATGAATCTAGGCTGTAGTGTGACATTAAACATACTTTGAAGAGCTCTGTGGCAATTTACGTGTAAAAATGCATTGTCAAATGCAATGTTTATCTCATCACTAAGTGGCATCTGTATGAATCAAAAATACTTTCTAAGACATGCTGTGTTATTGTCCTGTGTTTTAAATTCTGTCCCTTCTGCAGAACAGAACTAGAACAAAATCACATTTGGAGAGGAATGTTGTATGCATGCGTAAAAATGAAATGCCACTTACCATTCCCAGGAGTGAAAAAAATCATTTCTTCAGAGAGACAACTTTTGTCGAGCTTTCAATTTTGGTTGATTTTGCAGATGGCTGGAGAGAAAAAGATTTTTTATTTTCATGTCTTTGATTAAAAAAAACTACCTTTTCAACTGTATCATTTTGGATGTCAGGGATAGACTTACCGATGAGATGAAGTATTTCAGCACGGCATCTCTAACCTATAGAACAAATATGAAAAGAATTGAATTGTTGCTGTTACTTTTTTATGTATTTAATATAATAAATTCTTGTAATAAATGCTGGCACAGTGCATTGTTAGTACAGAACTACAATGTGAACTGTACATTAAATTAATAAAGTACCTTTTTCTCTCCAAAACACCCAGTTAGCAAAATTAAAACACCCTGAAATTACATAAAACAAGAATATACGTTACTACTTTTGTTTATTTTGACAGCATGGCATGTTTAACAAAACTGTATTCTCGTAACTTACCTGGAATGCATTTAATATAGTAAAGGCGTAGTTGATAAAAGCTGCTAGAAATCCGTCTGTGAAGTCAACCGTCAATACAAAAAATCCTAAAATCCACGTTACTCCAAAGACAGGAGTTAAAAACACCACTGCTTTCAGGATGCTCTTGGTAATTTCTTTTTCGTCCACTTTGCTGCCATCCGACATTTGTGATCTCAGGAGCTTGGTGATGACCACAAACATGGCCAAAAAATTAATGATGACAATTGTTAGAACTGGAACAATGAAAGCATGGATTGACCCTTTTAAAGTACCTTGGTACATCAACCAACAAGTAGTTGGGTTGTAGTAGGTGTACGCAGCTCCATTGCTGTAGGCAATGTAGGTGAAGATCACAAGTAGCAGAGGACAGATGTAGCCGATACCAATCGAAATGGTCAGATAGACCTTCTTCCTGAGTTGGTGAAACACAAACATGAGCTGATGGAGGAGCATCATGCTGAGACACAGCATCCAAAAAAACATTGCCAAGTAGCAAAAGTGCTTAATTAAGACCATAACAGGGCACCAGTTGTTGTAACCTATTACAAAGTTGGAGGCGAGGAAGCAGCAGTCCGCTACGAGCAGACACAGGGAGATGTTGACTAGGGCTGTGTGCCGGAAATGGGAGATGTTGGACTTGACAACTGTGTTCCACACAAGGAATTCTATTATGATACAGATAATTAGAGAGCAGACAGAGGCTCCCAGGCCAATGTAGGTGATTTCGTCCAGGAATGGGAGCACAACTGGGCCCTTTGACATCAGCGTGGCGAATGACGTCAAGTGTTCACATACACAAACAGCCTCGGTAGCCACACCATTGTTTTCCCAACTGCAGCCACTGTCAGAAAACTTGCTGTTGCTAAAATCCCAGTAAACGCAATATACTTTGTAATTCGTAGGCCGGGAGCTGAACAACGGAAATGTCAATTTTATTCCATTTTTAGAGTCACTGTTTTCCGGTATTGCTGAAAATAGAATACTGTTGACTGCTGTGTCACTGGTTGTTTGCAAAAGTTGGGACAGAGACTTGAAGGCAATGGTTTTTACAGTTCCTTTAGTTGCAGATAAGTTGACAGAAACATTAAATGCACTTATGTTGTTTTTTTGTTCATCAGAGCTGCTTAGGAATATTACATTTTCACTGGTCCTGTGGAGCTCTTGAGACTCATTTACGCTTGTCTTTAACACAAGTCCCTCGATGGAACCCAAGTACTGCCCAGGCAAACCACTTAACTGCGTTGAATTCCAAACCTGAATTAGAGATGGATCCAAAAGATTGCTAGATGAGTCCACCAAATCCTGAGTGAGAAACAATGAATTTAGTGAGCATCTTCTGTAAGCATGTACTATGCTTTTCATAAAAAATACACTGTAGAATAATTTGTGAGAAACATAACATTTACAGGCAGTAAAAAAACTGCATTTGTAAGAACACGCATCATGTCCACCACAGTAAAAATGCTCATTCTATAAGTCCTTGACCTGTATCATATCTGGCAGTAATGCAGATGAACAAGTTAGATGCCAAGGAAATTTAACTTCTTGTTATTGATGTTATTTAAATTGCCACATACTGTACATGTTTTTGATATTGCAGTATTTCCACTGCCCTTAAACTATTTCACTTCTATTGAACGCAGTCAATGTTTGTCTTGGGTAAAAATATTTGAACCGAATCAATCATACAGTTTTATGTTACTGCAATGTTTTACACACGTAAGGTCAAAAAGTATTCACCTGAAGGATGGATTCATTCATTGCGTTTCCATTGAAATTGTCAGAAGCTTCTTTCATATTAAGCAGAACATACACTGAGGCATTTACATTTGCATATGTGTTGATGATATCTGTATTGTTGGTTGAATTTTTCAAACGCTGAAAAATGCTTAATGCAAGCTCTGAAACAGATCCACGTCCTTTCAGCATGAGCTATAAAAAATATATAACCATTTCATTATGAGGAGAAAATGGGATGCAGGTAAATATTTAGCACTAGCAGTGCACTAGCTGTTAAAACCTTAAGAAATGTATTTTTGTTTGCATAAAATATTAGCATGATTGCTATACATTTTTCTGTAGATAACAGTTGATTTTGGCTGTGGCAGTGCTTACTAATGTGTCTTGGAGGACGCTGTTGAGATCTTGGTTCACACATGAATTCTTTTCCAGCTGCCAGACCTGGTTAGTACAGTTCCTCTGCCTCATTCCCACTTGGCCTTGAGAACATTTCAGCTGTGCGGTTGTGTTATCCTTTGCTTTCGGCCAGTCACCATCTTGACTACAGACCGGTGTATTCGCTAATTTGAAGGAAACACAAGTTGAAGAGAAACATGCAGCTTTCACTTAATGTGGCCTCATTTTGGTTAACACTACCTCCTTTTCTCTACAGTGACTTGCAATATAAATTAATCTAAACTGCTTATATCTGTTCTGCCATTCAGACAGAATGATTATTTCCAGTGGACCAAGTCAGGGAAAGTACCTGCTTTGCTGGTACTGCAGACTTTCCAACCCGAGTCAGGTACCAGGTGGTGCGCTACCCGCTATGCCACCTGATGCCCACATAACTGTGGCTCTAGTGAGTGATCTTTTGGTACTGTAACACTGGAAAATAAAGATTTTGCTACTGGGGGTAAAACACATGGTACATAATAAATTGAGTATACTGATTCCAAATCTTAACACAGAATTTGCCTAGCATGTCCAGATGTTAATCTATACACATGCACATAAGGATTATGTTAGGACTCGTTTGGCTATACATCCTGTTGCATTATTTTGCTATACATCCTGTTGCATGGCACCACGATTACTACTACTAATATCTGTAGACCTGCTAGCCCCTAGCATCAATATATTCCTGGAGACATGCCTGCAGCAGTGTCTGGACATGTTTGGGTGCATCAGTCAGCTGATGTCAGCAGTAACAATATAAGGTGAGAGGGACTGAGATCATGCTGAGAGTTTGCTAAGGCTTTCCTGGTGAATGTTTCTGCTTTAAACTTAAAATGAATAGTCAACCACCCCAACAACAAATTTGTTACATTTGTGGCGAATATACCCTACTTGATCAACACAAGAACCTGACAAAAAAGTGACAATTGCTTACAAATATTATTTTGGATGTCAAATTGGAGATCAGGATAAAAGTGGGGCACCTCATCTCTGCTGGACTGTGTGTTATTCTGGGCTTATGCAGTGGTTGAATGGCAAATGGCTTGCAAGGCCTTTTGCTGTGCCTATGGTGTGACCAAAAAATCATCACTCAAACTTATTTCTGTATGACTAAAATACTTGGATTTTCAAAGAAAAATAGTTCAATTTTTTTTCCTGACTCTGGGTCTGTACTTGAGCCAGTGACAGTTCTGGCAAAGATCTGGAAGAAGATGGATGATGTCACTGCTGATGAGTTGTATGATCCAAAATTTGAACAGAGTGAGCTGCACTTGCTCAGCCAATCTGATTTAGATGATCTGGTGACACATCCGTTACTGTCAAAAGAGAAATCTGAACTGAGAAAACTGCACCTCTAGACAACAGGAGTGGAATTTACTGTAGTACCAGAACTTCACACTTTCATGATCGCCACAGAAAGTTTAAAGTATGTTTGACATAAAGAAAACTGATGCTAAACCGAAAGTGGGAATTTTTGTTGGACCCGACCACAAACTGATGCGTGATACCACATTCAGAGCAAAACTCAACCAAACTTGAACTTGCTGCCAGAGATGCATTTGTTCTAGTAGTGCAAAAATTTCTTGGGAACCAGCAAGCTGAAAACCATTCTGAACTTGTAAACAACAAGCTGACAGCATACCAGAAACTTGGTTGCCAGATGTCACTGAAAATGCATTTCTTACATTCCCAACTAGATTTTTCACACCAAATTTGGGTGATGGAAGTGATGAACATGGAGAGAGATTTCATCAAGACATTTCTATTATGGAAATAAGATATCAAGGCCACTTCAGCCCCAACATGATGGGTGACTCCTGCTGGTTCCTGCAATGGGCAACTACAACCACTTGCAAGTGCAAAAGAAATTGCTTAAAGCAGTTTTAAATGTCTATTACGTTGAGGTTAAGGTGAATCTTTTGATACATAAATATTTTCATTTCAGCACATTTTCTTCTGTTTTGTTGTTATAAATAAGTTGGTGGCATGGCATCACATTTGTGCAGCAGAAACCAGTTCTGCATTATATAAGATTTAATTGTTGCACACATATGCTTAACTTAAGATCCTGATGCGATAGATAAAATCTCACTTCAGAATTGGAATCAGTATGATTTGGTAAAGGACACATGGACTCTGCCCAGTAGCAAAAGATTTTTTTTTTTGTGGTTCAGTGAAGTGTGAATGAAGTACAATATAACAATAAACTACATTGCATTATAAATGGTCACTGAATTAAATTAAGCATAGCTACACACACTCATGTCACTGTATTTGCAATGCGATGGAATCAACTTACAAAAGATGATAGGTAAGAGGAGGCTGGCATTTCTTTCCTGGGATCTTCTGTTTGTGTACTGACAAGTTACAGTAATACTAGGGGTTGTGCTGCAGTCTACAGATACTTCTAAGGTGTTGTACTTGTAACCATTTGTTATTGTGGAATAATTTTTCGTATCTTTAGTAGGGTCCCATGTTATGTTGTAGTTTTCAGTACTGTTTTCTATGGAACAGGTGACATTAACAAGTATGGTGCTGGGTGAATAAGTGCAGTCTGGGTACTGTGGCTCGCTGAGTATCACAATGTCTTCTGGCAAAAGAGCTACACTCAGGGTGGCACTGGCTACGTGGGTAACAAGGCCCTTTGTAAAGCTGCAGTTGTAGGTACCTTGGGAGAAAGAGAACAAAGATAAACATTAAATGTGTAATAGAATTTATAGATAATTTATTCTACAGGGATATTATTTTGTGTTGTGTTTTGTTTTTGAGTTCTGACATTTTCATTTCCAGAGTGTCTATTTCTGAATCATTCAAGCTTTTTTCAAATCTGCACTTAAGTACACAGTAAAACAGGAATGCATGCAGTATGGCTCCCTTCTGACATAATTTAACACTCACAGAGTTTAACACTGCCAGTTTTGCTATGGAAAAAAAATTCACAATTTGTACACTGCAAATACTGTATATATGATTACATCTGTGAGTGCTGTTCTAAATACACCTGATTCTTTTTTGTTTGTAAACATTTGCTTTTTAAGCTATTATGTATTAATACATTAGCTATTAAGGATTCATTTTAAATGTACCCATTTAAAAGTTGTACTGACCGTCCCAGATCTGAGATGTTTTCAGAAGAGCGATTTTGCATGGGCTGCTGAGAGTCACCTCGGTTCCATTTACTACGTTATAAATGTCAGCCCCCGAGTATATTAACCAAGAGCAGCTGCTAAAGGAGGGGTCACCTATTATGCAGGAGATGTTCTGTGTGGAATCATAACATACTAGGTTTGAGGGGGCATTTATTCGCGCAATACCTGTAAAAAGGCACGAGAAATAGAATTACAAAGTGCTGACTGCATTTGAACAAAACATACACAAGCACTGCAAAATAATATCTAACAAATATTTTAACGGAAATCTGACAGCAGTCAAATCACTCAAATCAAGGAGATGACCAAATAGCAACAAGGAAAAAATCTAGTTTGTTTTCTCACTGCACAAACTTTTCCTGTAAAAATAGCAGGTTAGGAGTGAAGATAAATTACATGCAAAACTACACATAACTTAATCGCCTTCCCCCCCTTTTTCAACTGGAAGAATCTTCCTTTCCAGCTCAACTTGACAGGAATTACGTGCATGCAGGCTGCAGCTCCAGGTACTTATTTTAAAAAAATCTGAACTCGTAATCTGCCCAGCCAGTGCCATAACCCATGTACAATCCATAGTCTCCTTTTCTCTCTCCTTGGTGTACGGATTGTCCCACTGATTTCCTTGTACAGGTCAAAAGAGTCAAAAGAGTTTATTTGTCATGTACATGGTTGTATACCATGTAGTGAAATGTGCTCTGATCCAGGATAGACTGTGCATAAAAATTTACAATGAAAAATAAAACAAACAACCAAACACCAAGAAGAAAAGAAACAAACAGCAAATAGATAAATAAGTAAATAAATTTAAAAAAAATAAGTAAAATAATAAAAATAATAAGGTGGTCCCCAACTTAGGATGGATTACATTCCGGTAAAGCCATCGTAAGTCAAAAATATCTGAAGTGAAAAATGCATTTAATACAGGTATGCGCCACTTAACAATTAGGTTATGTTCTAAGAAATGCGTTGTTAGGCGATTTTGTTGTCGCGCATCAAAGATCGTACATGCGCCACATTACATCCATTTTGATTTGTATATGGCACAGGCTATTGCTCCTAGGCTACAAACCATCGTCGTATATGTGGTCCGTCATTGACTGACACGTCATGATGTGGTGCATACTGGTACACCTAATCCACTGCCATGCCTGTAGCCGCTTCAGCAGTGGAACTTAGGAGGTCTCTCTGCCCACGTCTTCAGAGTGAGAATTGATTGACGTAGGAACCAGCCAATCGTGGACAGGATTTAGTTCCTACCTGAACTTCCTGCCAGTGCTCAGTTTCCGCTATTCCTTGTGAACTCTCCTGCTGCCACTGTATTGCTAAGACCTTTTATTTTGCTCATTTTGATTTGTGGCATCTTCTGTTTTTGTTTACTGCCAATCGCTAATGTTTAGTGCTAGCTCCAGGCTAGCAATAACACTCTTTGCCGGAAACAACGCTCAGTAAAGAGTTTAACAGAACTGAAACTAACTTATTATCGTGGTGTTTTGTGATTGCTTCCACCCATGCTTAACACCTACCAAACATCATAGCCTACCCTACCCTAACCCATCTTAAAAGGCACTGGGGGCTTTCCGCTTTCATGCCGCCTTGTGGACATGATGGATGCACAAAACACAATGTAGATATGGGGGGTATCCAAAAAAAAAATGCTGGCAACACAGAACACTGTAGAATATCAGTTGTACATGGAAGCGACTACGTGGCAGTCTGGGAGATGCAGTTCACTACTGCTGCTCAAGAGAGTATCATAAGAAAAGTTAAAATGTTATTGATCCCTAAGGAAATTATTATGTCAACAACATTCTCAGTGCCACAATACAAGATAGAGATAGTCAATAAATCATTAAATTGAATTATATTAAATTATGTTAGATAAGTACAGGGAATAAAAGTCAGGGGAAAGTTGAAGTGGATATCAGATGCCTAGGTGCCCTCCCTACAGAAAGGGGAGGAGTTAGAAAGTCTAATAACTATTGTACCGTGTATCGCTTGCCCAAGAAAAATTCAAAATTCAGAACTCGAAGTATGGTTTCTACTAAATGTGCATTGCTATTGCACAGTTGTAAAGTCGAAAAATCGTAAGTTGGACCATCATAAGTCGAGGACCATCTGTATTTGTCCTTTGTGTATTAAATGTTGAAGGGAAGAATAAAACTTATGAATAATTTATATTTACCTGTTGTTGTCATTTTGAATGTGGCATTCAAACTTTCCTGTAATATCTTTGTTTTGGCCTCAAGTTCAGTGGAGTTAATCAGAATGTTCACAGTCAGTGTGAAATCAACAATGACACTTCCTTGCCTTCAGTCCATTTTTATCAGAGGGAAGAAGAAATAAGGCTTGCATCAGTCATGCCAAGTGATGGGGTTTCATCATTTGTTAAAGTCTTAATGATGTTTACCTGAGGCCAGAAATTGTCAGGGAGTCGAAGCCATTGAATGTGCTGTATTCGGCTTGTAGCTGCAAGACAGAAGCACAAGGGTTTTAATGATTTGTACTATGATCTGAGGGTAGCTTAGTGACACATTTTACTTAATCAGATCATGGTGTGCTGTAATGCCAGCACTGAAATAAGGCTGGTTATACATTCAGAGCAGACTTGGCCAATGATGGCTGAAAAAACTGAACTAAAGTTGGATAAGTAAGTATAGATCAACCAGAAGATTGCAGCTGCCTCTGTTTTAGTGCATTTTGGGGTTGATGGACAGTGAACCACATACCACTGGCAGTATTTTGTTCACAAATGTTAAATATTCTTGTGAGGCTGGGTTGGCATATGCACTTGAATATGATTCATTCATCAAGGTAGCTGATCCAATGACAGTCACTATGGGGGAAAAGACACAAAAAGAGTTATTCTTTCAGAAAAAAAATGTGGTCATAAATTGAACCAATTTAACTATGAACAGCACGAAAGTCATGGTCTATAGTCTGAGATTATCCACAGTCTTTTATAAACACTCAATAAGCGTGCCGCAATAATGCAGGTGATGTATTACGTACCTCTCTGTATAGGCACACACACTGGTGTGGGTTCGAACGTTGTGACATAACATTCTATCTGGTTACAGCATTCTGGATGAGTGTCACACACTGAGCTGCTCCAAATGTAATTTTGAGAACATATACAGACAGTTTTGTTTCCACGGATGTCACACGCTGTATCAGTTGATAAAATAAAATCACGTCAGGACATTTCCAGCTGAACATTCATACCAAAGACAACACAAGTACAACAAACACACTTGGGCTCTAGAAAAAGTTTTATGCTGCTTTGCAAATATGTTTTAAACAGTACTCATGTTCACCTGCTGTTTTTTGAAACAACAGAAGCTTTATTAATGGAAATTTATGTTCAGTTGCACAAAGTACAAATTTGTTGGCATCACGTTTCTAAGAAGCGAACAAAATTTGCTCATTGAAAGAAGAGTGAAATGAACAGGGAAAAGCCGGTCGTACTTGTTGTAATGTTGAACTGGTCGACTGTGAGCAGCGTGTTATTCACAGTGAGATTTAGGGCTGACATGGTCTGCAGCAGAATGGAGACATTCTGGACAGCACCTTCCTCCACCTCAAGCTCAGCATAGTACACTTTATACGAGATACCTGCAACAATGGGAAACAGTACCGACCTCAGTAAGAGTTAAGGAATTTTGTTTCCTAATTCCCTATAGCAGAAAGGTAGACACAAATATTAACTTAAGATTACTGCCATTACAACCCAGACAAAGGCACTTAACCTGAAATTGTTCAGGTAAATATTATTTATTTTATCATTTAGCCATTACTTTTAAACAGTTTTACACATCAGGCAATGTTTATTGGAACAAGTCATGGTAAGTTCCAAAGTCACGGGTATTACAGCAGGAGGGGAATTCAGCAAGGAAACCATCAGGTTACAGGCCAGCATTCCTGACAGATGCAGAACTGCTCTCCCTTAACTTTTTGTATGAGGAAATTTGTGTCGCATGAGACCATTAATTAAAAAAAAAAATACACAAAAACTGTAAAGGAGAGAATTAATAAATAGCAAACAGCACATTCTAAGGAATATCCCCTTGTGCTTTGTTTACACTTTTTCTTACCTTTTTCTCCTCTTTACCTGCAGTAATTTATTTTATTCTTTTCACTTTTTTATTTATTCTGTTGTTGTTGGGGGCACGGAGGTGACAAGAGTAATTTCAGTAAGCTCAAAACTGCATTTGAATTTGTAGAGTTTGTATGTTTTCTCCATTTTTGTGTACCTTTCCTCCAAGGCCTCTAGTTTTCCCTCACAGTCTGGAATCTGAAGACACTGCATTACTGACAATGTGTGTATATGCGGATGAAGGGAGTGTGTGTGCGCATGTGTGTGTGAGATTGCCCTACATTTAAAAGGAATATTGTTAGACAATAAAAAATATCATCAATCTCTGTCTTTGACTGTCTGCAAGAGAGCTTAGGAAGCAGGAGCTTGTGGGGGTAAATATATGCATGCAGTCTCTGGTGCCCGCTATAAGACATTAAATATGTTCCCCAGCAGTCTCCATATGAACCGAATATGAAATAAATGACTTTACACATGGAAAAAAACACTGGCGTTAGTGGCAATAAAAAATGTAACTATTTTAAGATAACATTTTAAAGAGTTTGTAGATTTTAAAGATTAAATTGAATTGTAATAAATGTTTTGCTATCTATTCTCCCATTACTGTGATGCTTATTCTGAATTATATATCAGTGCATCATGATCACTTCTAGTTTCCATTATTTTTTAAATACTTATCTGTAAGTGTTTTTAAAAATGTTTTCAATGCTGACAAGGAAAAGCACAACATTTCCAGAGAACTCAGTAGAAGTTGGTTGTGTGCTTAGCATTGGTCTTTTTCTTTTATAGAAATACAGCAGCCCTCAGGCATAATATAACTTTTCTAATACGCTAATTAAGCTGTCAGTCTAAGGGAAGACAGTTTAACAAAACCTCACCAACCTATTTTCAGGGGAGCAAATTTGATATAAATGCGCCCAAACAAAAAGAACATTAATGTAATCAAAGGAAATAATCTTCTTACAGAAAGAATGACACAGCCATTTTCAATGGCTGATCAAACCTCAGAGAGCATTTTAACAATGCCGATAAATGTTAACATAAATGTTTGCATCATTAAATTTTTATGGACAGTGTTAAGTATGTATTAAATTTTGTAGTTGACAGCTGCTTCAAGCATGTAACAACAGCCAAAACTAAAATTTATAAATGTGTAAAAATGCAATGCACTGAGAAGCCTAAGAAACAAGGAATAATGTGGCTGTACAGTAAAGTTAATCGAGTAAAATGTAAAATAAAATATTACATGGTGCAATTTTAAAGTAAGACCAGAACAATGCCAGTGGAATCATGTTTAAGAGACTTTAGAAAAGTTTTTGTTCTTTGCATGGTAAAAATAACTGTGCCAGTAAGAATGTTACAAATATTACAGTAAAATGGCAGAAAAATGTTGCTGCTTTGTGTGGTTATACTGCATACTTATTGTGCCATCACTGAGCCAGGAAGATCACAGAATGTTGTGTAATTCTCATAATCAAATAAATGTAAAATATATTTGTACATATGTTAATTTGACACCCAGAACCTCCAAGACTCCTCATTTGTTTTTTTTTTTTGAATTTCAGAACAGTTTAGAAAATGCACATTCAAAATTAAGTCATTCAGAAAAGTAAACAGCTTGAAGCTCGCAACATTCTTAAAAATTCCATCCATTTGTGTATATATTTTTCATTACTAATACAAAACTGAACCTGTAACCTGAAGGTGCTGGTTCATCCCAACACAGTACCTGCTGTAGTACCCTTTAGCAAAGTACGTTACTTCAGTAAAATAAAGCAGTAAAATGAACATGAGAAAATTAACTCACCTGCTGCATGTGTGCCCTATATAAACCAACAAGGAAACAATTTATATATTTCCTTAACACTGAGACAGACTTGCACAGATCCTGCACTATATTCCATGCATTGAATTAAACAAATAACATTTTGCATTTTGTCCAAATTTCAAAATTTTCAATTCAAATTTTCTTAACTTTGGGAAACAACATAACTGAGTTAAAAAATGTAAAAAATTATATATGGAAGCTAATGGCACACTGACCAGGTTAGACAATAATCCCAAGACGCAAAGAGCCGTTACTGTATAAATCCTCATCATGAATCTGAAAGAGCAGCAGCATTCATTGTCAAGCTGAGGTGTTGGTTAAATTATACACTTAGACACCTTTAACCGTATTTTCTTTCAGAATGGTCTGGGCTACAGGGTGATTCAAAAAAACAAATTTATAAATGAATCACTCAGTAACTAAGTAATGCATGAATATTCAGTCTAAACCATCACGTCGCCCATCACACAACACGACTGAGGAAAACATTTCGGAAAGTGTTCAATTCCTTTCAAATTGCCCTGTATAGGACACCAGCAAAGGTATGACTTTATTGTTCAGTTTTCAGATGTTTTATTATATGCAGGAGTTTCTACAACAAAGGTCTTCCTACAAAACAAAGCTATCTGAATGGTATTATGTTTAATGTCACAAAGTGAGTCTGTACATAAGCAGAGAACTACATAGGAATTAGCATTGTTTAGGAAATTCAGTTAATTTCTACATACCCCATTTCCAGTGATATATCAACTACACTTTTGATGGTTGTGAAATTGAGTTATTCCTTTGAAAAGAAACAAAGACTGGACTTAGTGGCTTAAATACCCCATGTGATGTTTTCCAAGGTTGCTTCCATCAAGACAGTTAGTTTTCTATTAATGTGGTGAAGTACTGACCTCCTTTCACAGATCTTCTTTAGATTGTCTCAGGCCTGTTGGTCCAGCAATAATCATAATCCATCCGTTCAGTTTAATAAAAAGAGGCTTCTTGCAAATTTGTGGGAATGGCAAAGCTGGAGATGAGCTCCTGGTTGGTAGTGATGGTCCCTGGGGCTCCTTCACAAAGAACAGAGAATCAGGATGGCAGCCAGCCCTGCTACACTTTCCTTGTGAATTTGCATAGGGAGTGTAACGCTGGGTCTGGATCTGTTCAAGCTGACGCAGCATTTGTATCTATGCGTTTGCTTCTCCATTCATATTTGACTAACAAATATATTTCCAGCTGGAAGACCAAAGACACTACAATATGGCAAGAAATATTAAAACTGTACATGTGGTTAAAATTTGTATGTTTAGAAAACAGTTTCAACTAGGAGTAATGTTATCCAGACCACTGTTAAGTCATTTTGTCATTGCTGGGAGAACTGCTCATGTTCAAACACACATGCAAAACTGAAGTTACAATACCATCCAAAATACAACTTTGGAAAACCCTTTTCTACTAACTACTTGATAAGACATTAACCTGCACAAAGTTTGCCAATGGAGATTAACACTGTGCTGGATGGTAAGTGGTTCACATTCATGTTGAAGGGGAATAGTTTTTATTGACTTTTCCTGCTTTTAGCTAATTTAATGGGACTACCACCAAAATATGTATACGTCATTGAACCACAACATTATAACCAGCTGCCTAAGATTATGTAGGTCCCACCCGTTCTGCCAAAACAGCTCTGACCTGTCGAGCTGTGAACTCCACAAGACCTCTGAAGGTTTCCTGTGGTATCTGGCATCAAGACGTTAGCAGCAGATCATTTAAGTCCTGTAAGCTGTGAGGTGGGGCCTTCATCGATCAGACTTGTGTTTCCAGCGCATCCCAGAGATGTTAGATTGGACTTAGATCTGAGAAATTTGAAGGCCGATACAACACCTTGAACTCTTTCTCTTTTTTCTCAAACCATTCCTGAACAATTTTTCCAGTGTGACAGGGCCACAATCATCAGGGAATACCGTTGCCACGAAGGGGTGTATGTGGTCTGCAACAATGTTTAGGTAGGTGGTACATGTGTCAGAGTAACATTTACATGAATACCAGGATCCAAGGTTTCCTAGCAGAACTTTGCCCAGAGCATCACACTGCCTTCTTCCCAGAGTGCATCTTGCTGCCATCTCTTCCCCAGATAAACTATGCATACTCACCCAGCTGTCCACAAAAGAAACATCATTTGTCCGACTAGCACACCTTCTTCCATTGCTCCATGGTCCAGTTCTGACAATCACATGCCCATTGTAGGCACTTTTGGCAGTGGACAGGGGTCAGCATGGGCACTCTGATCAGTGTACAGCAACACAGCCCCATACACAACCCCACTGTGAAGCATTGTGTGTTCTGATGCCTTTCTATTGTGGTTAGCATTACGGTTTTCAGCAATTTGTGCTACAGTTGAGCTCTTATGTGGGACTGGACCCACATCAGTGACATCATCATTATGGGCATCAGTGACCCTTGGGTGTCCACGACCCTCTTGCCAGTTCACCAGTTCTCCTTCTTTGGACTGCTTTTAGTAGGTACTAACCTCGGCATAGCAGGAATAAGTACTATAGTCGGGAAAAGGAAAACAAATAAATAATAATAAATAAAGAGTGTAAACAAACGGTTAATAAATAAGAATAGGTATGTGGGGAATAAAGATTTACATCGGGGAGTGGCGGGGGGGGGGGGGGGGTTTAATGTTGTGGCTCATCGGTGTATGTCTGAATATTTATACAAGGATACAACTATGAGGAAGGGGTGCAGTGGAAAAGCAGGTTAAACTAGTGCTTCAGAGCTTCTGTGTTACATGCCGTTTTCAGGGTTTGACTCAAGCTTGACATGAGTGAAACTTTGCATGTTCTCTACAGGTTTTTACCTCTCAAACATGCATGGAAAAATAACCAAGCACTTCCACTCCTTGATGCTGGTGGTTGCTATGAGTTGGATTTGATTTGATGGAACTTTTGTTACAACTCTTGAGAAGCCTGCAAATCAAATAGGGTTTTCTGCATGGTTTCTACAATCTGACCTGATCGCAATAATCAAGTCACAAGACAGTATGATTAAACAAAGAGCACACACAAACTGTATATTATGTCTACACTGATCATAGAGTATTTGTTCAAATAATTGTACAGTACTCTGAAAAAAGTACTTGCCTGCTTCATAATACTTTCCAGACTGATATATTTCAACTATCTTTTTCATTTCAAGAATGTCCCTTGATTGTGGCATAGTGCTCTTTTGTAGAACTTTGTGGTGACCACCTTACTCTCATGGTAGGAACATATATGTAAGATTATTCAATCAGATGAATTAATTCAGTTTGGTGAAATGGTTGATTTAGTAACTAAGGGGGCAGTTACTTTTTCACATGGGTGATATGGGGTTCTTTTTATCTAACATTACATTTTGTCTAAAGAAGTGAAACTATTTAGTGTGATAAATGCACAACACTGAAGGCCAACTTCTAAGGTGAAGTTTACATGATGCCTCAAGCACAAATCCTTCAGGATGGCACTAATAATGGTGAACTACGAAAGTATCACAATTTTCTCAACATCCAGAACCAAACATATATTACATCCATTAATAGCATGTAATAAAAATTTTATTAACACCTTTTTACATGAACATGTGTATATTTTTATAAAAAACATAAAATTCGTTATGATATTTTCGGATGCTGGATTTTGTGTTTTAGGGCCCACAATTTGGATATCAAATTAACAAACAGAGAACCATTTTACATTTTGCTGTTGCTTCTGTAGATTATTTGAATAGGACTTATTTTGGTTAATCGCTTGTGATGAAACCACTGCTGATCCCTCCAGTGAGTTTTTTGCACAGTCCCAGTGAGACGTACAACTACATTTGGCCAATATTTTTAAGCAGCCAAATGAACAAAAGGAAGATGGCAAAGCATCCCCAAAGTGTCCTACTGCTGGGAACTGCAGCACAAGCTCTGAAAAAACATTTGGGCTGATTTCCTGTTCTAACTTGTTAACCAAATGCCTTGCAGGAAGAACGAGTTTCCAGCACGTGCTCACACTTTTGACTGATGCTCTGTGTACACCACCATGCGTCAGTCTTCAAAACACTGATGAATAGAATCTGCAGATGTTGTGTGGTCATTCAGTCTTTATCCTTTTTGAAAAGAATTGCTTTATTTTTCACAGAGGCTTTAAAATATTGTCTGACACAGTGGCAGGATCAAATAAATTTGCAGTCTGACTGATGCACCACAGAGATTAAGTACTGGAAAAAAGGTATTAACTCCAGCTACAAAAACCCAAAGTCCAAAATACAGTAGGATGAACCTTTAGTGATGCATGTCCAAAACAAAGATTTTGGTTTCAGGTTATTGGAATTTACTGCAAGGGCCTGGTGTCCCATCCAGGAGCAGTTTCATAGCCTAGTAGAATGAAGCTCTGGACCACCACAACCTTGCTTCAGGATAAGCTGGTAATGAAAATAGAGTCACTCAGTCAGTTTCCTGTCCCACTTGTGCTGGTGATGGTCAAGGTGGGAGTGAAGAAGAAGTCTGACTCAGACCCTCCAACCCAGTGGTCTTGAAATCATTCCCAGGCCAGCTGAGAGGTATAAGGTCCGTGATGTGTCCTGGGTTTGTCCCAGGACCTCCACTCAGGAGAATATGCCTGGTGTACCTCCCGAGGGAGGGGCATCCTTACCACATGCCCAGACCACCTCAGCTGCCTCTTCTTGATCTGAGAAACAATGGGTCTACTCTGAGGTTCTCCTGGATTGCCGAACTTCTCACCCACTGCCAGAAGGCCATCATTAGTGGCATAAACTTTATATTTTCATATAGGAACTTTTTACCTAAATATGGAAAAATATAAACATAAAAATTATTCTTACATATACAGTACATATGCATAACATAATAGTGAAAACGGAGTGGCATGGTGGTGCAGCAGGGATTTCTGCCCACCTCTTAGCTCAAATCTGACTCAGTCTGTGCACATTTCATATCCCACAGTCAAAAAACATGTCTTTCCAGTCAATTGATTAACTGGTTAAAAAGCCAAGTGTGTTCCGGAGTAAGTTGTGTGCAGCTACGCTATGATGGACTCTTCTAGCCTTGTGATTCCATGAGAGGCTTTGGACTGCTGCAATCCACAAGACAAGGATAAGCAGATGATAAAAGGCAACGCTAATGCTTACAATTTCTATCTTTAGGGATATAAGAAGGTCTGTTGGTAGCGCCGTTAAAAGTCCCACACCATATGGCTCACTGAGGCTGTAGCTGAAAAGGCTTCTGTGCAGCAGGTGCAGACATGAGCCCTGCTTCTCCTGTAACTGGGGCTGCACAATGTGACAAAGGTTCTATCCATATGGGGGGACATTTTTCTCTTGCTGAGGGCTTCTCAAAAGTACTCATACTGACCAATATTTTTCTGTCTACTGTTTCCAAGGTAACTTATAATGTGACAATGGTATTTTCCTCTCACAATTATGTAGCCAATTACAAGGCTGGACAATTTATCCCAGAGCAGTGTGGCATAAGAAACTTATGATAGGTAATAGAGTAGGAGTGGGGATTTGAACCCAGGTCTTCCAGTTGCAAGTCAAAAGTTCAAACAACTTATTCACTAGGTATGCATGTACCATTTAAAAAGAATTCAGGCAAAATTGAACCAACAGGTCTTAGAACCAGTATAACCAACAAAATACTCTTCCACAGTACTTGAATTACTGGAAATAATCAATAACCATCAAGTCATGGAAGTAATCAATGAATATTTTCTGCTTAAATTACTAGTTTGAAAATTTATTTTTAACTACAGAATTTTTAAATTAACTATGTTTCATTTTTTACAAACTTTTATAGGCTGACTATATTGTGCACTGTTACACATTATACACTATATAATTGTTGCTACATTGTTGCTAATTTGCTGATTTCTAAATGGAGTTCAAATAAATGAGTTTCTCTTCATAATGAAATTCTTCATATACTGGTTTTGTTTCCTATGAAGAGAAATGCTGATGTTCAGTGGTGTGACAGAGAACATTTTCTCAGCAGACCTTTGCCCCATTCATCTAAATTTACATGGGAATTTACATTGGGGGAATTTGCGTTGCATTTGCATTCCTCTTCTGACTTCTGTAAACCAGGTGTTTTAAAGCTTGTTTACATTACAGCCATAACCATAACACATCCTCCCAACACATTTGTATTTGTCTAGTGTAGAGGACTGATGTTTTTAATCTCCCAAACCATACATGGTGCAGTTCTGGGTCCTGGTGTGTCCTATAAGGGATCTTTTACTCTTTTAAATGACACTGTATACTGATCAGGCACAACATTAAAATCACTGACAGATGAAGTGAATAACATTGAACATCTGGTTACAGTGGTACCTGTCATGGGGTAGAGGGGCATGTATTAGGCAGCAGTTGTTGAGGTTGATGTGTTGGAAGCAGAAAAAATGGGCAAGCATAAGGATCTGAGCAACTTTGATAAAGGCCAAATTGTGATGGCCAGACAATTAGGCGTCAGAGCATCAGTCTGAATGAGCATCTGTGGGAAGTGCTGGAAAAACAAGTCCGATCCATGGAGGCCAACTTATATGAACTTAACTTACAGGACTTAAAGGATCTGCTGCTTATGTCTTGGTGCCAGATACCACAGGACACCTTCAGAGGTCTTGTGGAGTTCATGTCTGAATGGGTCTGAGCTGTTTCGGCGGCATGAGGAGGGCCTACACAATATTAAACAACTGGTTTTAATGTTGTGGCTCATCAGTGTATGTTTGTGAGTGTGGCTTGAGCAACTTCTTTGAAATAATGGAAATATATTTAAAAACCTTTTTTCTTACTGGGCTGGAACTCATCAGAATTTTATGTGAAACACCACAACTGTTACTTTCTCTGGTCATCTAAGAGTTCTTTCTTCTCAAAACCACAAACTCAACCTCCATAAAGTCAACACTTCAAAATTTGTGAACTTTATTTAGGTGAAATGGTGTCTAAACTCAATTTAGATTTTTAGATATTTAAATAACTTGCTGCATTGCCATCGGGAACCAGGAAGGTGGTGTGTCCACAGTTTTCCTACCTTTTTCCATTACATAGGCACATGATCGGTTATTGGACTATGTTGGTCCGTGATGTGTAGTTGGCATAGGTTATAAAGACTCAGTGCAATTTCTCCTCATTTTTTTCCTCCTACTTATATTGAAGGACTATATCTATATACGTTTTTACTCTGCTTTACTGCATAGTGGTTTATAGAAAAGAACTGTGACCAAAAATTTGTTCTCAGTGTCTTCTGCAGCCTTTTCTTCAATAAAAACCTTTAATTTGTGCCATTGGGTGCCTTAACATCTTTGTGTAAGTTTTGCAGTTTACAATATGCATCTATTTCAATTAAGCTTCCTTATTTTGTTTGTGTTGTCCTTTTTTTGTTGTCATTTAGTGTGTTGTGTCCACCAGGAGAAACTACACTTTTTCTGTCTTCTGTTGAAAAACAATAAAGTGAACCTTAGACCACAAGCTTTGTATTTTATTTGTATTTACATTAATTGCTACAGTCCACCAGTACAGACAGAGTATTGTCTGAACCTCAGCATAGTGTGTGTGTGTGTGTGTGTGCGTGTGTGTGTGTGTGAGAGAGAGAGAGAGAGAGAGAGAGCAAGAGAGAGAGCGAGACCAGGGTTAACTAATGTTTAAACATTTGAATGCATCTGAAATCATATTTGTGATATTACACTCTGTTCTAACCCATTATAGTCCTGTTATTTATGTGTTCTTCTCCATCGTCTACTATTTTACTTTTGAATACATTAACATCTCTTGGTGCACTTTTCTGAACCATGGTTTTCACAAGTTGAAAAATGTTCACTTTATTTGCCTGTTGGCTTAAACAGCTGCTGTAAGACAGTGGCGCCACGGACAACACTGACAAAATGCACCAACGGCACGGTTATTTACCATAATGCATCCACTCCTGCCTAATGGCCACATTGCTGTTGATAGTATTTATTGCTGAAGGTAGCCTTGCTCATGTTTCCAGGATCAGTGAGTCAGTGCACAACCATTCACTGTGAGGGGATATGCATGCACTTCTTTATTAGGTGGAGCCTCTCAAATTTTCTACCACTTCCACAGTCTGGGGGAGAGGGTGGTGTTGTGTAGGACACTGCCATAGACAGCAGGATCTCCTGACATAGTTCTGACACAGAAACACACCACGTCCAACTGGCTTTGCACTCTGTAAGGGAACAGGATGCTGGACTTGAACTTGACCTCGGCTGACACTCTTGAAACTTCTGCTCTGAATGTGCCATAGACTGTATGACTTGGGAGAGACTGTTTCCTACAGATTATTGTGCAGACTGCTCCTCATTTCTCTGTGGATGGTGTTCACTCCAATTTGCAAGGATTTTTCTAAAAGAATTTAGTTTTTTAGCTCTAACTTTTGGGATCTATTTCCCTTTAAGACAGTAGGTGGCGAAAAACTGCAGTGACTTCATCACTCCATTTTTACATCATTTTTACATAATCCTACTATAGTAGAAGTACATTGAATGTACTTTAAAAATGCATGAAAAATGTATATAGTTATGATACAAGTTAAAATTAGACCTTATAATGGATTGATTTCTCTCTTCTCTTGGGCTGCAGGAAAAACTCATGACTTCTCAGTCAGATTCATTTTTTATGGTTTCAGCCTTTCCTTGACCATTTACTGGGGAGCAGATACATTACAGGTACTTCCTGAACAAGAACAAATAGTTCACTCCAGGTCATGCTGAGATAAAGATAAAATTAACTGCTAACTAAACAAGTTGGTGAAAATTAGACACACAACCCAGCTGTAAGTGGATTTTAGACCCATAACAAATTTGCCCTATAACTGTTAAAAAACGTCAGTCGTGTTAAATCCAGGATTAGTTCTTAAATTATACTTTAAATGTTCAGTCATACTGTAATTAAACATTTAACAAAAGTTACAGGTAATATGCAGCGTTCTGTGTGTAATAAACAAAAAAACTTGTTTTGTTTGAATACAAAAGCAAACCTGAAACACCATTATAGATCAGTAAAATGTATAACTGTATGAAAATATGTATACAATTCTAAATGCATTATGAAAAGTAAACTCAAATTTAAAAAATGTACAAAAGAAACAAAAATGTCAGGTTTACAATTAGAGTAATAGTGAGTTTAGCATTTGTTGAAAAATTATACATAAAGCCATATTCAATTCAATTTAATTTTATTTTTATATATAGCGCTCTTCTCACTGCAGTGACACAGAGCGCTGAAGTCCATATACATCTTGATTAATTTTTCACATTAAAATATAAGAACAGTATCTTTTTTGTGAAATTCACCTTAACCCACCTCTGTATAAAATGTTCCATGTTAGCCCAGAACAATTTACTCCAAATACAATCAGATGTTTAATATCTTGCTCTGCCTCACAGAATTATACCATGCAACTAAATCTTTTCTAAATTTCGTTACATTTTTCTTAATAAATACATCAAATGTATGTTACACTTGACTTATTTTATTCTATTGGTCATATAATATTTGCAAGGTAGAGTTAATTTTTTTTTTCTACTGTCCAATTTTCCAATTTCTTTCTATCACCGTATTTTGCCTGCCAATATGATTTACAGCTTGAAAGGGTATTTTCCTTACACAGTGCCGTCAAGGAAAGCATTATTGAATTTTTGTGAGAAAAGGGAACCTTTTAATAAGTTTAAATATTCGGTGTTTTGTATGATTTTTGTGCTTAAAGTAAGAGACGCAATTAGTAACAGCACCCATAACAACTGACTTAAAACTACAACAAGATAAAACGTCATTCCGTTTCCGGGTTACATACAAAGTATGCGCCTGCGTATTAGATGTCGCGTCAGGCCGCGTTTAGGCAAGCACAACCACGCAAGTTGCTAGCATTTTATTGCCTGAACCTAAATAACTACGATTTGACAGATAAACCAATGGGATGCCACTCTGGCTATGAACCCGCGCTATATAATGTTGAACATACAGCCAATAAAATGTAAGCAGTGACGCAATGACCAATGACATGCGAGCTATGAGATTTCAATCCAATGAAATGCGAGAGTTAGGCGCGGTTCGATGAATCGGTTTACTGTTTTTGTTTGTAAGTGCGCCAATTTTGATCTCACTAAATGGTGGCGGAGTTGGAGAAATTTTTTTGTTCGTCACAAAAGAAACAAAATTAAGGTTTGTTTAACTGTGGGGCTGCCGTGGTATTAACAGTTTAGGATAGGAGAAAATTAAAGGTTAGTATGTTGGATCCCCTTTGGAGCGCTAGTCCTTTTATTAGCACTTTGTGTTTGTGATGAATCTAGGGAGAGATGCCGGCACAGTTGTTTAAATAAAACTATTTAAATATAAGTAAATCCAGGATGTTTTTAAACTGTTTGTTTCTTCTGTTTTTTGAAGAACAGAAAAAAGAAATAAACATTATATTCGTTGATGCCACCGTGGCATAGAAAATATATTGTGCCGTGAAAGACTAACTCATATTTAAAATATGTTGCCTGTACAGGAGAACAAAGAACAAATGTGCAATGGAGGAAGCACGAGCACTGCTGAAAGAAGGTATTTTCCCTATGGCTGTGTTGTTGATGGGGTGAGAGGAGATGATGGGAGAATGAGCACTGGGGTGTTGAAGGAGGGCTTATGCCTCATGGAGCCCAGGCATTGACTCTGTCCCCTCTTTCAGGTGTTTTGTCCCACCTGTGTGCTCTGGAGACAGAGGCAACCCGGCTGGTCCATGAGCAGAGAGCAGCCTTGCAGCAGCAGGCCACACAGGAGGAGCTCCGTAGCATGGTGGAGAGACTGCGTGCCCAGAGAGACCGGCTCCGAGCCAATGTGCTCACCAGCACGGTGGGGAGCCTTCCATGAAGTGTACTCACTGTTATTTGTGTTTGTGAGGCCAACAGGTGACAAAGTAGTTAGAGCTGTTGCCTTGCAATGGTCAGGTACAGGTTCAAGCCCCACCTCCTCTTGTCTCTTTCAGCAAGGTACTTTCTCTGTAGAATTATTGCATAAATGGGTATATAACTGTAAATAACTTGGTGTACCAGTGTAATACTATAAATCATCTTCTAGTCAATGGTGTACTTCCAAATAATGTTTTGTTTGTTGTACATTTGTACTTTTTGTTACTGTGCTAGATTTTTTTCCTGGTTGTGCATTAATGCTGCTAGTCAGTGTTTTGGGGCGATAAACTGTGAACAAGACCTGGAACTCTAAAGCCATGCTGTCATTGTTTGCAAGTCCACATCGTTCCATTATTTTTGTCCTTTGGTTTCTCCAGCAGGTGATGGCAGAAGTGGACCAGGCAAAGGAAGCCAAGCACAGTGCAGAAGAACAAAGTAATGGCAATGTACAGCTGGACACATCCCTGTTGAAAGGCCGACTGATCCGGGTGAAGAACCTGCTTCATGCTCATTACCTCATTGGTGTGTTAATATCATTGAATCTTCATCCACATATTATTAATAACTGCTTGTCTAGTGCAAGCTTTCAGTTGTTCGGAGTCAGTCCCGTTTTACTGGGAGTATAAGGGAGGGTACTGCCTGGAGTGTATTCCAGTTATTGCAGGGCAGTTACACGCATTCAGTCATTTACTACTGACAGTTTAGAGTGAAACACAGGAAGAACATGCAAAGTCCCCACATACTGAACTTTTTGACTCCACTTCCAACTCCATAGCTCAAGAACTGTGAGGCACCAGTACCACCCACAGTGCTGCCATGCCATCACTCTTAAGAAAATAATTAAAAGGAAAACGCCTTCAGCACCTTGGTTGCATAACTGTGAATATCTCACAGGGGTAAAAGAGAGCAAAATGGACCACCGTTTTTTTTCCTCTCAGGTGGCTATAACGTTACAGAGACCCGGAGAGGCAAAGGAGTCTGCTTCTCTATAGCCACAGCTTATGAAGGCTGTTCACTGGAGACGTACAACTTGGAGCTGGACGTGGCTCACACCATGCGAATCTCCCGTCACAACATTCCACCCTTCATCCCTCTGGAGAGGCTCATGCAGGAGAAACTCCAGAGTGACATCCAGGGCTTCTTGGACAGTCTCAGCCTGCTCCTGAACGCCTATGTCGGGCGCCGACAGCAAGTGCGACTTATCCAGGTGCTGAATATGGGGACAGAGTCTCCAGACAGAGTTGTTTTTAACTGCATTTTCTTAGAAAATAAATCAGTGACTGGATGAACTGTCAGCTGTTGTAAATGAAAACGTATGTCTATAATATTCCCTGAACAGTAACACTGTTGTTCCCTTATGCAAATCAGCAAATTATGTTGCTGCTGTTCCGCAGGAACTTTTGCATGGCTCTGTTGAGGTGCTGGAAAGCAACGCCTTCTACAGCATCCTGGTTCTGAGCTGCAGGCAGGCAGTAAAGGAGAAGCCAGTGGTGCTCTGCACGTTGGAGTACAGTGACCTCACCCACTGCCTCCCGACTTGCATCACCATTGATTCTGAAGGTGTGAACGTGCTTTTTTTCTTATTTTCACATTTGCATTTACTCATTAAGCAGATGCTTTTCTCCAAAAGTAGCACACAGTTTGTTATACAAAAGCCCATTTAACAACAAAGGCCTTTAGATACAAACACATGATAATCAAAGCAGTTTCTCTGTTGCAGTCAGGTCTTGATTTACCAGACCTCAATTTCACAAACTGTTCACAAACAGCAATATTCAAGAAACAATAGCACAGTCACAAATATTGAAAAAGCCTATTTTATGTGTAATATATGGGAAAATATGAATGTATAACTAGTGTAGAGCTTTTTCTGAAGAAAACATCTTTAATTTTTAAATTAATGTTTTAGATTTTAAAACTGCTTCTCATGAAAGGATCATCCAGGTGTCTGTGCTGTTAGTGTTGTGAACACAACACAGTGTCTAGTAGTTCCCCTGTAGGAGCGTCCTGATCGAGCTGTATTGGTGCCTCATTCACTGCTTTTTGTGTATAATTCACCAGCTGCATATTATTTACAGTGAAGTACGGTACTGTTGTGCCGTATTACAAATATTTTGCTTAAATTCAGATTTTAATTTTCTCTACTTTCGCTATATCCAGACACCATCTCCTCCATATAGTCCAGAACATCAAGGATTTTGCTGGCACACATTATTAGAGTAGCTGTCTGTTGAATGGAGTCAGGTAGGAAATACAAGGTTAATCCTGAAAGACAGTATGATGCAGATGTAATCAGTTGCTTACGTGGAAGAGTAGGAGAGAAGTGCATCTGAAAGAGATGCATTTGAGACTTCTTCAGCGCAGATATTTGGGTAAGAGGTGGCATAATAAGAACTACGCTTTGCACTGAAAGGACCCAGGTTCAAAACCCTGCTCCTGCTGTAGTGCCCTTAATTAAGTTATTTACTTTGAATTGATACAGTAAAAATTATCTGTGATATAACCATGTCATTGTGCAGTTTATTTTGCAGCTCTAACAATTTGCTTTAGAGGAAAGTGCCAGCTAAATGATTAAATAACACTGGTAGGTTAATATAAATTTTTGCTCATGTTTCCTTCAGAAGTCTGTATGATGATACTGTTTTTCTCCTCCTCTCTGTATTTAGATAAGACTTTGCTGGGTTCTCCACAGTGGAATGAGGTCCAGTCCCTTCTCCAGGAAACCCCGGCCCACCAAGCCTTGCTGGCGATCAGGAGAGAGGGAACGATTTCCTAAGGCCAGGCCGCAAAAGCGCTGAACTGCACTGCTACACCTTCTTTAATACAGTAATAAATTTCACTCAGCACAGCTGGTTATTCAGTATGGCGGCCATTTGAAGAGCTGCTGGACACATGTGGCTTTGCTCACTGGAGGTCATGGACGTTGCCAATATGCAAGATAAAGTTTCCTCACGCACTTCCATCCACATGGTGGATGCCATCCAGTGGCAGCCATCAGTCTTTAAATATGTAAACACAAATATAATTTAAATATCATGTTAGTTATGTTTCTAAGTAATTGTATGTGATCGAAATGCTAAATAAGTAAAACCAGTTAATAGTGTGATCTAATGCTTCTGCTTTGCTTCACAGTATAGTACAGAACCCTTTTTTCTAAAAAAAAAATTAATTTATTAAGGAAAAAAATAGGATTATTTTGGTTTTTTCTGAAGATAGGAACTGAAAACTGCTCACTCATTGTCCGTAACTGCTTGTCTTAATGCAGCCTGTGGTGGGGGTGGAGCCTATACTGGTTGTAATGCAGGGTGGACCATGTATAGGACTCCAGTCCATTACAAGGGAAATATGCATGCACACACACACACACACACCAAGCAATGCACAGTAAGCTGTTCATCTGAAATACTGTAAACTGTGGGGTAAATAAGAGCACCTGGGGGAAACCCACTTGAACATGTAAACAACACACTGACTGAGCAGGTATTGAACTTACTTCACAGCTTGAGGCAGGATGTAAGAGTTCTTCACAGAAAAATATATTGTATGTATTAAAGCTAACTGAATTAATCAGGTAGAGGAATTAATAAAATCACATTTCCACATTATGCTTCTTGGTGCTGTCAGTCACACCATTTGTGAGGTCAGCTTGGCTCTCTTACTCAAGTTTCTTTAAAAACATTTGCACTTTGTGGTTCAGTTTGCTTCTCAGAAGCACCTGCAGCTGCTCTTGCTCCTGCCTTGCCTTCTCTGCTTGGCTCACTAGCTGCTTCCTGGAGATGCAGTCGATGGCGGCCATTTCCCGCAGCCGTCTTCTGGACAGGGGCTGGGTCCTCACATTCAGGTGCCTGCTGCTTGCTGTGGACATAAAGGAGATTGCAGCAGATTTGGGCCTTGGGAGATTTGCACTTGGGGGTCCGTGCTTGGTGGGCGTGGCCTCTTCAATGGGCATAACCTTAAAGGGGCGGAGTGTAGATGAGCTGCAGCAGCGTGGGTTCAGCTGCACCCTAGTGCTATCATTTGACAGGTAACTGCAGGAATGCAGTCGTCTGTGTGAGGCCGGCCTTGCTGAGGAGACAACCAGCAGACCGAGATGAGCCTTTTGGACCTCAGTTATTTCTTCCATGGTTTTATCAATGCAAGCGTAGGGTTCACAGGCTCTCAGGCAGTGCAGTCTCCTTTGCTCCTGCAGTATGAAGGCTCTTTCTTGTGTCCACGCTCTGCAGACCAACCTGAACTTGTGGTCTATGAGGTCCAGCCTTTGCTGGAGGTGAATGTCCTCTTTCAAGTTCATTAGTTTCGCATCCATAAATTGTACAGGCAGTTGTTTTTTAGGGTTTACCTGTTTCCTTGTGGTCATGTTTTTACTCACCTAAAAATAAAAAATTTTAAAAAATTACATTTAATGTTTGTCCTGTATAACAACAACATTTATTTGTATAGTACCTTTTCATACAGTAATCTGTAGCTCAAAGTGCTTTACAAGGTGAAAGAGACAAAAATAATTAAGAAACAGTAGACAGGAATAATGAATGAAGTCAGACAAAATATGAGTGTGTACAAATGAAAAGTAGGGTCGAAAGGCTGGGAGGACAGAAAAAACAAAAAAAAAAAACTCGAGGTGGACTGGAGAAAAAAAAAAAAACAAAATCTGCAGGGGTTCCAAGGCTAAAAGACCGTATACATATTTTATGCCTCAGGTATCTGCAAGGATTTCAGTAACTGGGTTATTTTTTAGTCTGCTGTTATTCATGTTATCAACATTTCTAAAGTATTAAAAATATTAATTCTTTAAACGCAGTAAGTTCATAAGCCCTCATTTGAATCTTTAAATATTATTCACAGTTGTTTTAGTCTCCATAAAACTTGGTCAGAACTTTGTCGTTTGAGTATTTTTAACAACTGCACCCTAGTAAAAAGAATTTTTTGGCACTGCTACATTTTTCTTTTTCATCTTGCTTTTCAGAAGAATCAGTGTGCTGTCTGAAAATGATGTGTAGTATTAATAAGATGTAAACTTACCTGTTATCAGTCGCTTTCTACCTGTGCGGGTACACGATGAGCAACAGGAACGTTAGTGAAGACCACAGGCAGTTTTCTACAGTCGACCACAAGTTTCATACAGGAATCACTGGAAATGTATCAAAACTCAAAGTTTGTTTCAGCTTCAGACATCTTCATAAAGGACCGCTTAATCCTCTGTTGTGCAGGACCTTCTAATGTTGCCATGTTGCATTAATAGTCGTAGTTTGGTGTTTCTCTCGGGATAAATTAGTCCCAGAATATTTTGAATACACGTAGGAGTAGGATTTTTCACAAACAGATTTAGCCTTACCTATAATGTAAATGTATGGTCCAGAACTGAGCCCAGTGTCTATGCAGTTTAGCATTTGTAATGTTTTCTTTGTGAATCTGTTGTGTAAGAATAGGTTTGCTGCCATGACATTCGGATTAGTAAACAGTGTAATTTGGCCTGTTTTGTATTCAGAGGTGCTCACACGGAAGAGGAAAGCAACAGCGTTCATTGGGTAGCGTGGAGAGTTTCCCTTTTAATCCTGGTGTCACCTTAACAGCAGCGGTTCCACCCATCTGACACAAAGCTGACTTTTTCTTCTCCCAGGCAACATAAAGTATTTTCCAATATGTTTCATTGTTGGAAAAAGCCTGAGGGTTACAATGAATTCCTCCAGTTGAACCCATATTTTGAAATAATTATATAAAACCTGGTTCTGCAGTGTTCATAATTGTTTTGATAACCAACTACAGGGGAACTTTAATGTGAAAAATGACAAATTATTGTTCATTATACTGTATGATGCTTTTTTCCAACACCACTTAAAATTATTCACTCCTTTGTACATCTGAATAATTTTTACTTTTGTAACTCATGGAAAGTACTATGACCAAAGATATTATAGCAGGAGGTGGAATTTGAACCTGGGTCTTCAGAGTAAAGCACAGTAGCTGTCAGCACCATGCCATCTGCTGTCCTTTAACCATGGCTTTAAGCACAGTATTGAGAGAATTGCATGAAAATGAATATATTTATGTAGATGTATATTACACACACACACACACACACACACACACCTGTCATGTCTTTTCTTGCATTTCCAAAATTTTTTTTGTATTAGTACAACTAGTTTGCAGGCCAGTTGGACTGTAAGAGGGAAAACCTACAAGTAACAATTAAGCAACAGATGTTTATAAACAAAAAGTCTTTACAAGTTATTCCACCTTTATTTAACCCCTTGTTTTCCATTGCTGCTTTATCATTTTTGCTGTTAAATCTCAGTTCATGCTATCTTTGAAAGGCTGAAAATGTTTATGCGTCAGATGAAGAAGAATGACGGGTCTGCAGCTTCAGCACCTTAATTGCTTTGCAAGCCGTGTGCAAGAACTGAACTGGTGACAGTTAAATAAAGTCAGACTAGCAGTCCTGATATTACCTGAACAAAACCACTAATGACAGTGCCACCCTGCCCCCGGCAAAGAAGAGCCCCTTTGGAAAGGACGCAGCTGCTGGTCACAACAAGCCTCGATTAGCTGTTGCCTGTTCAGGAGCCTTTTGTGCAGGCTGAGGTCAACAGCTGCACAAGAACAGAACTCTCAGTGACCTCTAACCCTGGAGGCCATGTCATTGCAGTAGCAGTCCAGGCACAGGATGTACATGGTTACTATGGTGATGGGTTTGCCTTCATGAGGAAGCAAAAAGGGAGAGAAGCTCACACAGTGGAGGCAAAGATGGCAGTGAGCAAGTTCTATCACCAGGTGGCATCCCTAAGGTAGCACATTTAACCTTCAGTATGTGCAACTGCTTAAAACTGTTATGATAATACTTAGCAGTCCTTCTTAATTTGTTAAGATTATGTGTCAAAACTGCACCTGGCCATGGTGGGAATGTGGTGAGAAGAGGTGTGAAAGTGGGTCGCAAGGCAGTACTGCAAGATTGCTGCTGAATGCGGTCCACTTGTGGGAGAATGGCAGATAAAGCTGCTAAGTGAAAAGTGCAAGTCAAATATTTTAAAATAAAAACTTTTCTTTGTTCAGTCTGATCCTGATTATATTCATTTATTTACTCATGCAATTCTCCCTTTTTACAGTTGGGTCATTTTACTGCTTCGCTTCAGGGTAAGTGCCTTGCTGAAGGGTTACACAGTGGTAGAAGGAAAATTAACCCATGTCCTTCCCTGACAGCTCTAAGCCCCAAGCCACATATTGCCACCTGACTGCTAAAGACACAAGTGACCATCCTGCTGGTCTTCATGCACACATGGATCTACAAACGTGATTCCAGACTCCATCTGAAGAAGTTTCCCAAGTGTGAGATGCAGGAGGCATGAAGAGTCTAGTCTCCCTGATCCAGAGCCCATTCTGGGACAAGAAGAAGAAAGGTGGGAAGGAGACGTGGGCATCACTTGGGTCTCTTCACCAAAGCTCAGCTATGCAACATGCTTTCAGCTTCGCAACACGCACCGTGTGGAAGGGATAATAAAAAACCTGAGAAAAGGGTCTGACTGTTCCGTTCGTCTGAGAAAACACAACATGTTGTGTGTGGGTGGCTGGTTCAGAGGGCAGAGCAAACTCAGAAAATTCAGATGTGAGCCTTACAGTGCGTCAGACAGCTAAGGCAGAAATAACACCATCCCCTGGAAAGTACAAGAACAAAAACTAGGAGCCACCACATCCCCCTCTGTAATTTGAACAACGCCTTTTATGTACCCAGGATTAAATATGAACATAATGTTTGAAAAACTGCACCATGTTCACTATTAGCTCAAGTCAGAGTCATTTGTGAACTACTGAAATGGACTGCTTTTTAAAATATCTTTTAACAGCAATAAATCTAGGGGTGCCAGGGGCAGATTCATTTGTTATTGTAGGCCAGGGCAGTAGGTTCAAACATTTTCAGCCAAAGAATATTTTGAAGTTGTGCAGGACATATTAGCAAAAACTGCAGGACACGGGAACATAACAGCACGTCTTTGATTCCCCACCAAACGGAAGGTACGGGGACAGAGAAAACAGGAAAACGCTATAATAATTATTATAATAGGAGGTGAAACAGCATAAGAAACACTGTGAAAGGCGATTTGTTAAAAATGCCCAGGAAGCTCCTAAGCGTCAAACTTACAATTGCATTAGCGTATTGTTAATCTAGAGGGGAAGTAATGAATAGTGGTTTATTTATTCATTAGATTTGTCACTGTGAGCTGCAGAAGGGGCTGCTGGGTAGTCACAGCAGCGCTGTACAGTTCACTGGAAGCATCCATCATTTGCCAGGGTAACCGAAAAGCTTCCTTATTTATTCCGTCCCTTTCCGTCGAGGTTGCCGTCTACCAGCCGCGTCGCTGCAGTTCTTGCCGGCCTGGTAATTACCATTCATTGGAAAAAAATAGGCTAAAATGAACGCATTAATGACTCCCACCCACTGTCAGATAAACGATCTCAATGTAAATGATGGCAGAGAAAGAAGATGAGAAAGGACAGAATATTAATGGCTGAAATGAGTGCAGGCTGCTCTTTGCTGGGTAGGACAGCTCAGGGACCATGGAGGTCATGGGTCAAAGGTCAGAGGCACACGGCTGCTGATGTGTCAGGCTCCTTGTGGACTGCTGTGATGGTGCTTTTACATCATGGTAGGAGAAAGTAAATCACATTACTAATAATAAAATAGGAAAAAACATGCCACTTTTCAGAAATTTGCCAAATGATGGATCCTCTTTTAATTAGTTTCTTATAATTAAGTTGGCTTTGATTTTCAAACTTTGTCTTAGTCATAAATGGAGTTTTTATGGGAGTGGTGAGCATAAAGAAAAACAAGACATTGCCATATTCATTGTTACTGCCTGTTAAAAATAATGTGTTATTGTTAAGTCTTAGGGCAGAGCAACAAGCCATCCTTACAACACAATACTTTGCTAAAGAGCAAAACAAGGTAACTGAGGACAAAACATTGGCATAGCAATTAGATGTGTTGTTTTGTCCATGAATTGTTTTTCTGCTTCTACATGAAAACTAACCAGGTGTGATGTTAGCATCTGGCAGGAGCATCCATGGTATAAAACTGTATAAAAACTGTAATGATTTTGAGGAGAGGCTGAGTCCCATTTGTTAATGGTGTCCTGTACATGAACAAATTATTTTAGATGCAAGTTCACTTCTTTCCCCTTAGAGACCATGCAGTGGAAGGGGCAGCTGCGGAAAGGAGCCTCACTCTTCAGCGCAGGTGGTGTTCAGTGCCACCTCAGCAGCAGCGCTTTGTTTTATTCCCAGCTTTCCCCAGCTGTCACATCTTACACATCTTACACTTTTGTTCTCTATCTTATCCTCCTGAGACCCAGCTATTCAGTTCTGTTTTCTTCAGAGGACATCTCTTTTTAAATGTATCTAACAAACCATACATGCTGTAAAGCTGAGCCTTAATGGACCTCACAGAGGACATTCTGTCTAAATTATATGTGTGTGGAGGTGATGCTCAGCAAACTCACGAGGTTACTTAAGCGAGTGCATAAGGCAGAAATGCTTTAAAAAATCTCATATAAGGCTGCTTCATAGCGGCTCAGGTCTCAGTGAAGGTAAGAAACGATCCCTTCATTCTTGTTCGCATCCCTCTCACTGCCTTCAGGCTCCATCTCTGTTGTGCCCCAATCCAGCTCAGTCTGCTTATTAGAACTTTGACACACTGTGCTGAAAAGCAAGGAAGACAACATGCTGACAGAGTGTTTCCAAGGTGATTTACAGCAGAAAATGGTGCATGGGCGTCTCCGATGCCAGGACTGGTCCGAACCCCTGGCCTTCTGTTTCTCTGCACTCAAGGAACCGTATCGTCCACAACGGAGGCCCTGCGCTTTTCTGCCATTTAACTAAAAACTGTCTCTGTTAATCATATCTCCACTTCTGAAGTGCTGATGCTCTTTCCTGTTTCAGAAAATTGTTTTTTTTTTGGACATTTGGAGGCAGTTGCCATGACAACATCTTTCTTTTTGGTCTGCCAAGCAGTCCACTGCCAAACCTTTGACACAACTGAATACATAACAATCTTTTTTTCCCAAATAAAAAATATTTTTTTCAATTGTGTCAAAGTTTTAATTTTTTTGATAAAAATTCTCCAGGAATTGCCTACTACATACCTTTTAAAATAGCTTTTTTTCTGAATTTCTAAAGGTCACTTCATGGTCATTTAATTCTCTCATAACAATAACAGATGCAAAATCAGACCTTTTTACCATGCAATATGCTATTTTTTCATATTTTTATTCCTAATAATTTATCTTGTATCATGACATAGCTTAGGTTCTAACTACTGTATTGTATGCGCAGGTGTTAAAAATATGCTTTCAGGAAATTACAATTCTATTTAATTTCTAGTTTCTTCCCACAGTCCAAAGAAATGTGGTTCAGGTGCACTCTAAATTGATGATTCAACACTGCCGACTTGACATTGTGTGGTGTGTGTGTGTGTGTGTGTGTGTGTGTGTGTGTGTGTGTGTGTGTGTGTGTGTGTGTGTGTGTGTGTGAGCGAGAGAGAATGAGTGTGCCCCAACCCTGCAATGGACTAGGCTCTATCCTGACTACCACAGTATTCTTTGATTGTGGAATAGGGTCCAGACCACCACAACCCTGACTTGGGCACAATAATTAATGAGTGAGTGATAATTATATTTCAGCTATTGAAAAGATAATATTTTAGTGAGTGATCTTTTCTGTTATTTATAATGTAATGTTGCAGTTTGAACAGACACAAGTAGAACAGCATCGTTCCAGTGATTCAAGGAAAAATAAACCTGATGCAGTTTATCCCAAGCATGAAGTTTATAGCACGCGTCAGCATGAGAGGAAGCGACTGAGGAAAGAGGCCTATTATCATTCCTGGAAAAAAGAGACAGTTTTGTTATTACAAGTTGGTGAGGGAAGGTGAACGTGGGGCCACTTCAGCAGAAATGAAGCATGAATTCAGACACTTGAAAACACAGGTAGAACACAGCCAGGATGCTGCTGAGAGCTTCAAGAAACAGAAACCAAAGAAAGCTGCAGACAGGAGTGCAGGAGCACGGAGCACAGAGCGCCCTGACGAAATAACGTGAAAGACAGCTGATTTTATTCCACCGGATGTTTTTTGCCACAGGTTTGCATTATGTCATAAAACATTACTGTACGTGAACAAGTCTGCAAAAAGTAATGCTTTAAACAATTTAAAACTGAGAGTTTATATTTACATTATGGATATTGTTCAGTACTTCACAACCATAAGTGGAACAAGTCAATGGCAAAGCTAAAAAAGTAGCTGTTTGTTGTCACATTTTGGCTCAGGACCTTGTACCAGTTGTGAAACTCACATAGGATCCCTCTTTCTGCACCATGATCTCACTTTCTTTCACTTAAGAAGAAGGTGAGAAAATGAGAAAGGAAATGCAGGGAATCTGTTGGGAACAGACAAAATGAATCCCTGGTAGCTCATGCTGACAAAGAGCCTTTGCATTGCTTTCTCAGACTTGAAGGTTCAGCGAAGATAACCACAGACTGCTTTCTTCCCACAGTGACCATGAAAAGAAGCAAGGGATAAATAAAAACATGATGAAATAATAAAAATGGACCAAGGATGGCTGAAAACTGGTAGTTTCATGTAACATTAAGAAAGTCTTCACATATATTCAAGGCACATATATTTAAAAGTAAATGTAAATGTATTTAAATATACAGTAAATGTAACAGCCAGACTAACATTACAGGTAAAACTGGAAGAACTACAGACTTGGATATCCTGGACACATTCTAGTCCTACTGGCTCACCAAAATGTCTCCCAAACTGAGTTCACTGGCAGCTAAATCAGAGTTCCATTTTATTCTAGAAGATGCCAAGCATGTATGATGCTAACAGCCTGCTACACGGACAGTTTCCAACCAGGGCCACTCAGCTCCTTTTATAGGTTATTAGGTCAGTTGCTCTTATTTGGGCTAACCATTTGGAGTGGAACTTAGCAGTAGCCAGCGCTAGATACTGAAGACAAAAATAATTTTCAAAGATCACGTAGAACTGGACTTCAGTGGAAGCAAATGTAAACAAAAAAGGTTTGTACAGTAATTCTTTATTTTGGATCTAAAGGTTGTCCAGCTGTTAAAAAGCACACAATCTGTGCAGGGATAAAGAGCCTTTGTATAAGAAATAATCATACAGACACTGTATAATAATAATAATAATAATAATAATAATAATAATAATAATAATAATAATAATAATAATAATAATAATAATGTTTGTCGTTGTTTATATGTGTTATTAGATCTTAATGACAGAGTTCTGCCCTGTCTAACTGCCTTCTGCTCTCCTGTCCATCTCCTGACCCTGGTACCTGGCAAGGCGGCCATTTCTAGCAGACTGGCCCAGATTCAACTGAATAAGAAAACTTAATTTAGAAAAATGAGAATCAGCCTTTCTTCTTCGGAACCCCCACCCATTCAGGGCACTGATATGGATGGCTCTTGTTCACCAAGTAATTCGGCATGTCTCACGGTCCCCTAACCATCTTTTCTTTTACTCATGCCTAGGACATGGCTGCCACTGACACAGGAACTTTTGGCCCGCCCTCAGTGTGCCAGCTCCTCACTGTTCACCTCCAGCTGTCGCCACACACCTCCCACACATAAACGTTCCTCCTGCTTCAGACCTGCTAAATTCAGCATCACACCTATATATGTAAATGGTGCAGGAACCCAGAGAGGAGACTAGAGCTCTGTGAATGGCTGACATCTCTGAAAAAAATTACTCCTTCCTTATTTTTCCTTGCGACACATGGCAAAAATTAAAATGACAAACTGGAACCATTTATTAATTTATTTTGTATGAAATTTCAAATCGGTAATAGACATCAATTAAAGTGCACCAAAGTTACAGTGGTATTAAACAACTTCATATGAATGAATGATAGGCTTAAATTCTTCATAATCTCACAATAGGCATACATCAAAAATTTGATGTGTGAAAAGATATTATAATATCTATATGAAGAAAAATATATTTTGTTTTGTTTAGATACCATTTCTCATGCAAGTCTATTAAATATGTCAGGAATTTGATAATTTTGCCTAATTTAACATCTACTAGGTTCTCAGATCAGTCTGATCTTGTGGCTGTTTTTTCCCAAATGTTTTTGGGAAAGAATTATCACACAACACAAAAAAATGGATGTGTAATATAAAAATATAAAACTGTAGACATATAAAAAAAATTCCATATTAAAGTAGCTATGAAGAAAATTACACAAATGTTGATTGTGACGTGTAAACCAAAGGCAGACACATTGCTGGGTCCTTTGTCACTGTTATTTTAAAATGTCATTATAGTCCAAGAAATATAAATTAGCCTACACATATGGCTTATGAAGGTTTAACGGGATTGCATTTAGGGAGCATAATTAAATTTATGTGCTGCATCTACAGTAGTCTGCCTTCATTTCCAAACTATAACTCGATTCACTGCTCCTGCTTGGCAAAGCTGTCCGTTTCAGTGGGTGTGTAGAACTGAACATTTATAAAGTGTGCAGTGAACTGCATTCAAACCACTTTAACCATTACTGCCTTAATTGAGATAGAGAAGCCAATTAACAGGCACCCCCCCACCACACACACACACACACACAGCTTGTGTACTGAACCTTAACAATAAACAGGTGATTGTATAGAGTGGGACTCAATGCAAGAAATAATCACCTGGAAACTTTGAAACACAAAATGATGTGCTGAAAATACTGCTGATCAGTTGAGAATCTGACATTGCAGCATGAAGGATGAGAGGCTGCATGTGATGGGTCATCGTTTTGGAAGCTGAAGGTTCCTGGTCCAAATCCCACTCCTGCTGTAGCTCTGATCCGATCTGTACAAATCCCAGTATTCTGCATAAATGGCTAAATAATTGTAAACCAGAAAATTGGTCATTAGAGGGGTTGAACCTAAGGTATTTGGCACCCAGGGCAAATAATTTCCGTGGCACTCTGCAATACAATATGTGGCAAAATTATTTATATCAGTAAATATACACACCATCTAATCTTCAGAATGTTAATAATGGGTGAAAAAAGAAACTCAGGTAGCTGCTTGATAAATGATAATTGTCTAAACTTTCATATTAATTAAGAAATACTTTCAAAAGAGCATAACATCTATCCTGTAGATATAGTTTAAAAATAAATAACTGGACTGTGGAAATGCAAGCTTGAATCCTCCTGCCATATCACAGCTCTGACCTCCCTCCCAACTCTGCAACATGTTGGCAACCCCCATAACGCCTTATGGTGTTAACATAACTATTTACAGATTTAAAGCAGCAATGTTTTATGGGAGAGAAACACCTCTGTCCCACAATTCGCAAATCGCATAGTTATACTTCTACATTAATGCAAGAGCGCTGTAAATAAAACTGGCAAAACATACAAAGAAGCATAAAAGGCGTAATCTCCAAAGATAATTTTACATAACAAACTATATGAACTGCAATGAGACTATAAATTTCAGAGTTTTAATTTCCTCATTCATCTATAATAGTCTGATTATTCCGTTAATAGGTAACTTTAAAAATCAGACAAAATAAAATCATAGTGAGCATAGCGATGCTGGCACAGAAAAGCCAGAATTCAGATGGTAAAGATTAGCTGTAAATGCTGCATGGCTAATAATTTTATTTCTTTCTGAAAATCTTTCTAAAGAGTTTTTTTTTTCTTCTACAGTTTTTGTTACATTATTATTGTCTCAATTCTGTAAAGGACACTGAAACCTTACACATGTTGTACAAATCTGTTTTAAACTTCATTTTTTGATTCAATGTCCACAATAAAGGAGTTAAAGTCTTATTTGGAGTGAAATTAATCTACAAGTACATTAACCCCCCAACCTCCTCTTTTATAGCATCAGCATGAACATCACCCCCCCAGCATCCTGCTTTACAGCATCAACGTGAACTTCACCCCCCCAGCATCCTGCTTTACAGCATCAGCATGAATATCACCCTCCCAGCATCCCAATTTACATCATCAGCGTGAATGTCAACCCCCCCAGCATCCCACTTTACAGCATCAGCGTGAAATTCACCCCCCCAGCATCCTGCTTTACAGCATCAGCATGAAACATCACCCCCCAGCATCCCGGCTTTACAGCATCAGTGTGAACAACACCCCAGCATCCGGCTTTGGCATCGCGCAGAACATCACCCCCCAGCATCCGGCTTTACAGCATCAGCGTGAATCAACCCCAGCATCTGGCTTTACACCATCGGCATGAACATCACCCCAGCATCCGCTTTACAGCATCAGCATGGAATATCAACCCCAGCATCCGGCTTTACAGCATCCGGTGTGAATATCAGCATACCGAGATCATAGCTACAGCATCAAGCGTGAACATCACCCCCCAGCATCTGCTTTACAGCATCGCTGTAAATACCAACCCAGCATCCTGCTTTACAGCATCGGTGTGAACATCAACCCCCCAGCATCACTTTTGCAGCATCGGCGTGAATATCAACCCCAGCATCCTGCTTTTTACAGGATCAGTGTGCATATCAACTGCCCCCACCCGGCATCCCAGAGCATCCGTGAACATCACCCCCAGCATCCTGCTTTACAGCATCAGCGTGAATATCAACCCCCCAGCATCACTTACAGCATCAAGCGTGAATATCAGCTACACAGCATCCGGCTTTACAGCATCAGTGTGAATAACGTCCCACCCCCAGCATCCTGCTTTACATCGCGTGAACATCAACCCCCAGCATCCTGCTTTACAGCATCGATGTGAACATCACCCCCCAGCACCTTCACTTTGGCATTATGAACATCACCCCAGCATCACTTTACAGCATCAGTGTGAATATAACCCCCCCAGCATCCTTCTTTACCGCATTAAACCACCCCCAGCATCATAGCTACAGCATCAGTGTGAATATCAACCCCCAGCATCACTTTACACCATCGGCATGAACATCACCCCCAGCATCACTTTACAGCACATCAGTGTGAATATTAACCGTCCCCACCCGACATCCTGCTTTTACACCATCAGCATAGACATCACCCCCAGCATCCGGCTTTACAGCATCAGCATGAATATCCAACCCCCAGCATCCCGCTTTACCATCAGCATGAACATCACCCCAGCATCACTTTACGGCATCGGTTAGCAGATATCAACCCCCAGCATCCGGCTTTACAGCATCAGCGTGTCGCCCCCAGCATCCTGCTTTACAGCATCATTGTGAACATCACCCCCAGCACCTTCTTTGATATTAGCGCCAGACATCACCCCCCAGCATCGCTTTACAGCATCGGCAGACATGATCCCCCCAGCACCTTCTTTACAGCGTGCGCCAGACATGTCACCCCCAGCATCCCGCCTACAGCATCAGCGTGAACATTAACCCCACAGCATCCCGCTTTACAGCATCAGCATAAACATCACCCCCCAACATCCCACTTTACAGCATCAGTGTGAATATAACCCCCCCAGCATCCTTCTTTACAGCATTAGCATGAACTTCACCCCCCAGCATCCTGCTTTACACCATCACTGTAAATACCAACCCCCCCAGCATCCTGCTTTAAAAGCATCAGCGACTTCACCCCCAGCATCCTGCTTTACAGCATCAGCGTGAATATCAACCCCCAAACATCCTGCTTTACCTTCAGCATACATCATCACCCCCCCCATTTAATTTACCCGCCTTCCAGCTTCTTCATTACAGCAACACCCCCCCCCCCTCTTTTCCCTGCACACGCACGTGAGACCCCCGGTTCTGCGGGACGGGGGGTCGCTTGGAGTCCGATTTTCCCGTCCGAAACAAACAAAACCGCTTGGTTCGCAAAGCGAATGCGGCTCTCGCTGGAGAGGAGGGACAAGCGAAGGGCAGCAGAGGAGCGGGGAGACAAAGGCGGCGCTCCTGTCGGCAGGATGCGGGCTGCGGGATGCGGGATCGGGATGCTCTCCCTGCCTTTGTTCAAACGCGGCTCTCCTTTCGGACCTGTCGTGTCGCCTCCTCTGTTTTTTTGTTTTTTCGGGACCTTTATCAGGTATTTATTTTCAACGTTTGTATTTGTGCTTCGCTTATTCCATGCGTATGGAAATAATCCGCTTACTTTGCTCACTGTCGCGGCTATTTTTGCATGACTGGGAATCCATTTTCTGTTCCTGCGATTGTTACCTTCTTCTCCGTGGAAAGATCTCGCCGCATGTATCGATGGCGGAGAAGATTTTTACTGTATTAGCCAGACGTGCAGACTGCAAATGAATAAATTCCATCCCTCATCAGCTGATGGAGGAAAACGAGGCGTTGGGTGTAAAATGTTCTGGTTTTCTGCGTGAGTAGGTCGATCAAGATTATCACACTAATATTTTAATATTAATATTATTATCCGGGGGACGCTTCTCATTTTTGGGATATACAAACGCAGGCGTGTGTTTTTGCAACGGTTGATGTGCAAGCCAATAAAGCTACTGTATGGATATGATTTATAAATGATATTGAGATATGTTTGATTCTGTTTCTAAACTGAACATCTTTTATTAGGGATGAGCTGCGAAAGGGATTAAATTACCTGGAAAGGAAATCTCCGACCTCCTGATCGGACCCAGTCGACCCCCAAAGAAATGGGCTTTACTTTTTTAATGACATCCCCATCCCCACCCCCACCTCTGCTGCATTTTACATGAGATGTTCAGGTCATTAGCATCTTGCGAGGTTTGACACTGATCACTGCCACCAGATGGGCCCTGTTCTGCTGCTGTACCGCAGTCGCGACCGCAACGACCCGGTTTTACGTTTTCATTTATTTTCTCTTTTCTGTTTACATCGGCCGGGGGAGCCGCAGAACGGCCGCTTTTCTTAACGCTGGAATAGCGCAGAACGGACAACGTGACCTGCGAGCGCAAAACAAAAATCCACGATCAGACCGTTTTGTTTGTGTAACAAACAAATTTTAAACGATTTTTTTTTTAAGGCTAAGGTGTTTGCTAAGCGCATGCGCTGCGGTTCCGATGAGCGCCGAGGTCCTCGAGATGCCGGACCTGCAGCGAATGCGCAGAAAGAGTAATAAACGTGCAGTTGCGCGACCTTTTTTTCGTGAGGAGGTGTAGTGCTGTGTGTGTGCGTGTGTTGGGGGGGATGTGGGTTGTCCGCCAGACGAGGCCCGGCGCTCTCCGTGTTCACAGCGGACCTTGATTTAACTGACCATACAATTAAGGCACGCGGTGAATGCCAAGAGAGCCGAGCGGACTGCCTGCGC
This sequence comes from Heterotis niloticus, assembly GCA_018136845.1. Classification (NCBI taxonomy): domain Eukaryota; kingdom Metazoa; phylum Chordata; class Actinopteri; order Osteoglossiformes; family Osteoglossidae; genus Heterotis; species Heterotis niloticus. The sequence goes on along the minus strand of CM030901.1, from coordinate 11,547,731 downwards.
TGTGTTGAAGCGCTGCTCCCACGGCCAGGATCATGACCTCCGGAGCTGTTTTTTCGGCCGTTTTGACGGCGCAAATTGCAGTCGGTGATGAAAAGGTGTGTCGAAATGTTCTTCTCATCGTTTCAAGAGTGAAATAAACCAGTTCGTGCGTTGAAATCCTGGAAAAGGGTGCAGGATGTCCTGTTTTGCCACTTACCGAGGCAAGGTCATTTGATAATGCAGTGAAATCCTTCAGTTCTAAAAAAGCATCAGGAATGTAACATTTTGAATGTTTTTTTTTTTTTTATAAAGGAGACTTAAAATATAGCCAAGGGTTAGCTGATAGCTAACACAGCTCAGTGCCTTATAATATAAATTTAAAGCAAAACTACTTTTTTTTTTTCTTCATGAAAAACCTTTAACGTAGAAACGATGACATTCGTAAGAGTTAATGTGTCACTTATCCACAAACCTGTAGTAACTATATTTTGTATTTATTTTCATTCCCAACCAAGACCAGGCTGCCGCTCATTTTCCAACAGTGCTCGGGCCTGGATCTAATAATGTACTGGTAATGATCTGTCAGCGTGTGCGGGAGTTTTCAGGACGGGCATGTTCGTGGTCGAATTTTATCCAGATAAAATACATTGTCGTTGTCGAGCGAATCCAAGGCTACATTTACGCGTGTTAAAATAAAATAAAAAAAAAAAAACAAAGTCTCGTATATTTGTCCTCGGTGCATTTCTGTCGTTGTCTGGGTTATTTCTGACATGTTGTGTCTGCATACGCTTAATAAGAGCCGAATGAGGTCATGCGCAACCATTTCAGGTGGAAATGGTCTTGTTTGCTCGAATGACCTTGTGAAATTCTTGGTTTATTTTACACTCGCACTGATTTATGACCTTGAACACAATTATAGGCGATTTCAAAACTGCAGATCCTCGGGGCTGTAAATTCGCGGGGGCTAAAAGCTAATAGGGCGTGAAAATGAGCCTCTTTGAGAATACAATGAATGCGACATTTTTTTACCAACATATTATTAGAATAATTTTAACAGCAAGGATTATGAATATTACAGACACAAATAGCAGTCATTATCTATGCTTTAACAATCCTTTTTTTAAAAAAATCAGCTTTTTTTTAACGAGAAAAACATTTTCATTTGATCTTATTCTGTATTAAAGTTTAGCCAGTCGTCAGAAATAACCGAGGTCGCCCTCTGTAACAGGCATGATATGTGAATATTTTAGAGTCAAAGGAAAACCCAAGTTTTTCAGATCCTTTCACTGTACAGTTTATGCTGAACCTGCGTATATTCTCATATAGGAGAGAGAGAGAGAGATGTAGTCCAGTCGCTCTAAAACCACGCTAAACTATATTTACAATTTTCAGCTAGAACGCGTACATCTATTTTAAAATTTATTTAACTACGTCTTGTCAACACTGCAGTCGGTGTTTGTGCCTGCACTTGTGCCGGTTTACTATAAGCTAAAAAAATGAACTGATATTAACAATGAATTAAGAGCAATCTGCAAGGTGGCCTTTTCAGCAAAATACTGTCGACAAAGTCAATTTTTGCATTCATCCCAGCAGACTTATTTATATGTACATGTATTAAATTGGTCACAACCGTTGGTCACATTCGCTTTCGCCATTTGAACGCTCAGCTTCGTCTGAAAAGAGGAATGTGTGGCTGAAACAGCACAAGAACTAAAATCCGTTCGCTCTGAGCCACCAAAGATTCGTACACGACACTGAGAAGTGAATGCAGGTTAAAAAATACTGCGGCGATGTTCACTGTAATTTAATGTTTATTGGCCATTGGCATTTAATGTTTAGTTACTACTTATTTTTCCTGCTGGAAACGAACTTGAATGTCTTAGCTGAAGATGTGTGGGGCATTTTTCATGTATTCTTCCTGAAATTGTGTCCACATCAGACACCAAGTAGGCAACTGAATAATTCACATCACATAGAGAGCGTATCCATGTTATAGGCTGTAAAATGCTCTTTTTTTTACATGTATGGTTGCATAAAATGATAAACTTTGTGTGGCATAAAATAATTCGTTTTTAGGTGGCCAGCACAAATGTTCCCTTTGAATCAAAGCTTGACATACAATAAGTGTTGCTGCCGCAGGACAATACAAGTTACAGTTTTTCAGCATCACAGCACAAAATGATCTCTATTTTTCAATACGGATGTGTGTGGCTGCAAAGTTCCCTCTATTGCAGAGGCTTTTTTGGCTGAAGACAAAGGGTTAAGCAGCAGGATGGCTGCTGCATTGGAGCAGCAGCCAGAAGCTGAGAAGCAGGGCTGCGGAGGAGGCAGCTGCAGTTCCTGCTCCTCATGGTACATTGCAGCACAGCATCTTCCGAGCTCTCACAGCCCTCACTGTCACTGGAATGTCAGTCACCCAGAGCATGCATGTCTAGGTTAGGAACTGGTTTGTATGTTTGGCAGTTTAAACTACAATGTTTTTCAGCAAAAGCCACATGGTGGAAGCGGAGAGATGGCTCCTGAGGCCCAGCAAAAAAACAAAAAAAAAACAACAGTGCATCTCAAGAGGATACATAACCAAGTTTACTTTGGGTTGTCATGATGTCATTTATTAACATTTAATGCAGTGAAAATGTACAAAAAACATGATTTCTTTTCCTTTTTGCTGTATATATGGTCTGATTTGCTGACACATTACACACACACCAAACCAGTGCTAACACTATTGACATAACGGCCAACTGCAAAGCTGTATTTCTAGCTTTCGTGTTGAATGTGCTGCAGGATAATGAGGATAAATATTCTGAGGTATTGAATATTTAATACAGGTCATGCACTGTAGCACTTCCAAAATGTGAAAAATACAGCAGTTATGTCTATTATTACAATAGCACACCACACTCTTCAGTTTACCATGTATTAAACACAAAATCAAAAGTTTCCTTTCTGTAGTACTAGTAAAACACATAGTCTGCATGGCTTAAAAAATAAAAATAAATGTTTTATAAATACTGTATCACTTTAAATTTGTGTTTTTTTCCCAAGATATAACGTTATGTGCATGCACATCGAAAAATGCTTTTGCAGGTACAATTTCGTTGAAAAATATACAGATGTCTACAATTTATTTGCATATCGACAGCTAAGGTGTTAACTGAATATTTTGGCAGTTATGGCGAGTCAGCAGAGACCGCTGTGTACAAGTTTGCGAGCTGTTAGCCCTACTTACAGGCCCTGGTGAGGTGACCTTGCTGAGAAATGTCAGCTTTTCAGAAACAGAAAGGAAAAATTATTCATGCTGCAGAAAAAGTGAAAAGCAGAAAATATGCCTGTAAACTTTACTGACAATGCATATGCTAATTTTTCATTAAAGAAATTGACTGAAATGTATCACACATGTAAGTAAAACGTACATTTTTATTAGATTTTCTATTACAATTTGTATATGATAACTGAATGTGAATAAATATTTTCAGCAAAAAAGTCACTGATGTCTCAGTTGGTCTTAGATATGAAATTAAGATATAAAGACAACCAATTAAATTTTGATTTAATCACGGAAAAACAAAAAGTCAACATTAATAACTGTCACCATGGTCAATACCTCACTGGTTTCACACAAGATTACCGTGGGTTTTCCTACCATGTACAAATGTTTCGGCTTAAACTCAACTTGCACAAAGTAAAATAGAAAAATGTGAAGGCAAATTATGAATTATTTGAAAATATAATGAGGCACAGGTCCTCCCTTGGCCTAGCAAATCACAGGAATTAAACATTCCTTTAAATCCTTTAGTTAAAAAAATTGAATAAAACTTATTCTCCTCAGCACAACAGAAGCAGGCCTATTCCAAATAATCTGATATCTGAATACATTTGGCATCCTAAACCAAAAATGTCAGTTTTTTTGTCTGTGGAACGAGTTACACATTAGATCTGTCAAAAAATGCCAACTATCTAATTCAGTATCTACATTATGCCCTTTTTTCACTGCACCTTAATACCTATATGCAAATATTTCATTAAATAGTCAAAAAAACACTTCCCCTGCTTTACTGAAACGCCATCGTTACAAATAGACCTTCTAAAAAATAAACAACATTTAGCGAGACCAAGGGGAGTGTAATAGATATTCAAATAAGGGGACTTTATAAAGATGTCCCTCGGGGAAAAAGACAAACACAATTATAAAAAAAATTGAAATCTTTCAAAATACGAATGAAAATTATTAGTCACAAGTGTCAAAGCTTGCTGAAAGTTGTCGTGTTTACACCCCCTCATCAAGCTGGAGTGAAACCAGTGAGAAGCAGTGGTCTTGTCCTTCCCTGAAATTCTCTCTCCGGCTTGGTGTGCTGTGCTCTCAGCGCATCAAAACCCAAGGCTGCAGCTTGACTGTGACACTACACACAGCCATACAAATTTAAATGCCCTCCCATAACACTCTGTCTGCAAAACAGAAGACAAATTCCTGCAAATACTGTACATTTACATCTTAAACGCTCAGTGCCATGCTGATCATTTTTTACTGCATCCATTTCCTCTTGCTGTGCCTCACTTCACCCTAAGCTGTCTTATGTTTACATATGTTAGCCTATTTATTCATTCATTCGCTTACTAACTTATTTATTCCCCTACTTATCGTTGTTCCTCACTGTGTGTGTATGCTTATGTGTGTATGTATGATGTATGTGTATTTGATGTTGCTGCAGCCAATTGGATATCCCTTTATAATTAATAAAGATTCATTCATTCATTTTATTTGTTTATTCATCTACAGGGATGGTATCACACAAATACCCAGCAGAGCAGTCTGGAGGAGCTGGAACAAACCTTCTACACCCAAGTGCCTGTGTCACTCGGTGAGGTCTGCCTGCCGATCACTCCAGTACTTAGTGTACGCCTCCTGGAACATGGCATTGCAGGAGATCTTGGCATTGAGGCGGGAGCAGATGAGGAAGGAACCGCCCATCTTGCGGTGCAGGGAGTAGGTCTCCTCGGGCGGGGGCGTCAGGCGGTGCTTCAGCATCACAGGGATCAGGCGGTGGATGCGGTCCGTGGTAGTTTGGGAACCAAAGTCGAAGGGCTGCTCGGATGCGAAGGCCTCGCCCAGGATCATCACGGCATCCACATGGGCATTTTCCATGGCCTGGAAGCAGAGCTTCATTTCAGAAACCCCCATTTTGTGACTATAATTATTTACAGGTCACACCTTAGAAAGGGACCATACATAATCTCGCTTATATGCATCTTTCTCTCTTTCGGAACTTATCAGTATCTATCCTTCCAGGCCGTTGATGAGTTAGGATTCAGGTGCTCATGAGGACAGCACCAGTGAGAAAAGCTGCCCTGTGAAAAAGTCACACTTTTCTCTAAATGACCTTTTTATACCCGACAAATGGAGACTTAAGCAGATACACGCTGCCTAGCAAAAAGAGAAGATATGAACATGAATGCCTTTTACCATAACTCCCTGACCACATATGAGTGTAGAACCAGTGAACAGTAACTGTAATTTGAGGGAATTAGAAAAAGGATAAAATGTAGAACAGCCTACAATAACAACAGTGCTGTCTTCGTGCGGCACCAAATGCACCAGGTGTCTCACCTTGGACTCGTAGCCGGTGAGAAACTTCATCTCTATTGACCGCTTCAGGACACCTTCTCTGTTTCCATCTGCAGCTGCTTTGATGATCTGACAAAACACACACACACACACACACACACACACACACACACACACACACACACACACACACACACACACATCAAAGCATTGATTTTTCATATTTTTAAAATTATTCAGCTGAGGAACAGAGTGATTTACTCTGGTTTGTACATGAAGCAATTTACAGTTTATTCACTCACTCAACTGGAAATTGACAAAAAATACCTGAGGATGCCATGATTAAGGGTACAAAGGTACACCAGTAGGGATTCAAACTAGCCTTTCAACCAGTTTCAGAACCACTTTGGGACCTGCACCACTTGCACCAAGTTACAAACAGTTTATTAAACATAGCTGAGTTATTTTTTAGTTCAGTGTTAGTTCATTGCTCAAGGGTACTACAGAGCGAAGTGTAGATCTTAAGTAAGCAAGCAGCTTAGTAACAATGCCACTTGTTTCTACAAAAATATTGAAAACGTGGAATTGCACATTTATACCAACTTTAATAAAAAAGAAAAATAAACTGTGGACTACCATCTTTGTTTTTAAGACTGTGCATGTTAATGATTTTATTCATCCTCTGGATAAACTGCTTTACCTCAATATAGATGTCGGTGAAACTCTTGTCAAAACCTCTGGTTGCACCAAAATCCAACAGCGCAACCTAAAGGCAAAAACAGGGACTTAAAGAATGAGAAAAACCCCAAAACTCACATTAAATTCAAATTTTCACAGCAGTTTTACAACAGAGCAATGACCACAACTTACCCTATGACTTTGTGGGTCATAGAAAAAGTTGGACCAGTTGGGGTCTGTCTGCATGTACCTGAACTCAAACAGCTCCCTGAGACAGAGGATCAGGATGTTCTTGCAGATCTGCAGCAAAAGTCACAACAGGTCTTTTTCCTCAGTTTCCCTATGGACTAATTCAGGAGAGATGTATGGGTCAAGAGTTATTTGGAGGGCAAAGGAAGAAAACAAGGGAACAAAAATAAGCTTCACAGGGGGAAGAAGGGAAAGTGCAGATGTGAGGACATTCCCCTGAGGAGCATTTCAACATTAGAGTTAGCAGATTAGGAATTGGGGACAAGGTGAGACAGAGCTTTGGCTCTTACTTCATTCTTGAGCTCCTGAGAAAGGTTGTCTGCCTTGTCCAGAGGGAACCCTGGCACCAGCACCGTTGTGAAGACGTGTCGGCTGCTCAGCTCATCAACCACATCCGGAACGTAGAGGAAAGGGTGGCCCTTCAGGAGCTCTCTTTATACACCGTACAAAAATCACAGCACTTCCTGTCTCAGCGGAGGCAGTAAACACACAGACTACAACACAACAAAGTTTTTTTTTGCCCTGTAAAATAGTGGTGTCCCACCTAGAGATATGCTGTGGAACACCATGGCCCACACTAGGCAAGTGGTTATTGACAGTGGACTATCAAATTAAATTTTCTTTAATTCTGAAATGAATAACCAAACAGAACTGGGACAGAACATAGAGAATGGGGGAATCAGCAAAATGAGAAAATATTACATTGTGACAGAAGTCAATAACGGTGCAGGGGCAAAATGTTTTGCTATGGTGATTATGAAGCACTGTTTAAAAAGTGCAAAAAGGTGCACAAATACACAAAAATTTTATCAGAATTATGATGGTAATTTAATCAACTTTTATAGAAGGAATACATTTGTTTGTGCCAACCACATATCTGGTGTGGATCATAGCAAAAATACATTTTCTGGCAAGTATTTTTCTCCATTCTGAAAACCATGAAACCACACAAAAATAACCAGAATGGCATGCGTTCTTATTTTGAACCCTCAATAGTGTTGAGTTTTAACTGACACCAATAACTTTTTTACAGGATATAATCCCTTCTTTCAGTAAAACTCTGAGTATTTTCAAGCATGGTTTTAATTCCTTGGTATTAAAATTTCAAGGAACAGGAGAAAGCTGACAGTGAGCTGCTGGCGCACGGCAAGACCATCTAAAGTCACAGAACTTATTTAAAGCCCCTTCAAAGTTACGAAACGCGTCCGTGCCAGCCTCTAGCTGTATCTCCTGTAAAGCTACTGGAGTGGAATGGACTCCGAGCGCAAGCATTTCGTCTTTGCCCATTGCAGTTTATTTTGGGGATGACCAGGTGTGTTTTTCAGATCGGTGTTGAACGCTGACCCGACGCCATGCACAGCAAACAGCTATTAATAACCCAGATGCCTCCGAGGGCGCCACTCCAGGTACAGCACAGCATCTCATCTTCATGCACGTTTCCAAGTAACCCTCTGAAGACTTGCAAGTCTTCTGTTTTTTCCCCTTTTCTCACTCACTTGAACTTCTTGGCACACTGGGCTTCTCTTATATAGTCGCACTCGAGCGCCAGCTCACGGCTCATGACCTCGATCAGGTGCTCAGGAAACAGACCTGCGAGTGGGGGGGGTCCAGTTTTACACACCATTCTTGCAATAAAGAAAAGACACTTTTCTCTGCCAATAAAAGAAGATATTCATATAGCTTATATTAGTAGTTCTAATGCACTGGAATTATTATGATTGCAGCACATTTTGTGTACACATCCAGGATAAAGCCTGCATTAGCATAGTGGTTAGGTGTTGGACATACTGCATTCTTGACTTGTGTACAAAATGTTTATTATTGCTTTTAACTACTGACACATTACTTGCTTATGTGAGAAATTGTCAGTATTAAGAAGTAACTAATACAACAAAACCTCAAAGTGCTCTAGATGTCTTCTTGAGAAAAGGAAAGCTTCATGTAACAGCACCATAAGGAGGCATTTGTAAGACTTATTGCATTGCTGGAGCTTGAAAACTGCAAACAACATAATGCAAAATAAACTCTTTTAATAAAATACCTTTTCATTATGGCAAATGAGCACAAAATTATTTCAGTTTAAATATCTATTTCAGTTATGCATTTTCATCTATTTTGGACTAAATAAAATTTGACAAAAATGAGTCAGACAAATTATTCCGATAAGCTTCTCAAAGAGCTAAAATAAAAAGAGTGCTGTTGAAGTAAGAAGCATTGCTACTCTAGGCATTATTCTACTTATATACTGCAGATGATCTGACTGTTAACGCTGAGTCCTGCTACATATGAACTCCTCTAGACACTATAAATATTTCCCATAGAAAATATATCACACAGAAGGCAAATGAGTGCTTTCACAGTAATTTCCCAGGGTAAGGATCTACTAGTGCAGAGGAAACGAGTGATATGCACATCTTAGGATCTGTGAGACTTTGCATTAAGTCTGACAAAGAAACAGGAAACCTTTAATCTCATGTTTACCTGGAGGGTGATTTTAATATTCAGCAAGCAGTACCTGAACCAGCAAAGTGAATCCTACCTTCAGGTAAAGCGTTGCTCATGCTGAGCACAGTCATCAGGTTGTTCACATCGCTGTTGATGCTCTGTGCCACTCCAGGGTACTTGGGAATAAACAAAAGAGTCAGCCATAGCTTAATGAGTCCCAGTCTTCACAAACAGACCATAGCAGCCAAAGGTTTGACTTGACCACACTTCAAGCAAGACTTCACAGCTATGCTTCAAACAACATAAATGCATTCCAGAGTTTAATTTGTAAATAAAAATGTTGTATATTTCAAAGAAATGGCCACTCAAATGTTTTCAATGTATTCATTTAAGAAACTTTTTTTTCCTTTTTGGATTTTCTTTGCTGCTGACATTCTGGTGTGAGCTTCTGTATTTTCTGTTTTTAAAGGTTCCGCAATGGCTGTACACAATCAGCCAAGACACAACAAACACAACAAACTTCTGATTCTGAACTATTCTCTAAGTATTCTCAAAGTTCTGAATAGTTGTACTTTGATTTCCTTTGATTTAACAAATGTTTTATTATAACTTTAAATTTTTATGATACATTCCGGTCTCTGTATAACATTGATGTCTGATCTGCGCTATGTATTTCAAAACTCCTATACATGGGAAGTGAAAAAAAATTCTGCCTAAACCATGTAAACAGAATGATTTTCCCATCATCCCACCTGAATCTTCATGGCCACCTCTCTGCCGTCTTTTAGTCTGGCCAGGTGAACCTGACCAATGGAGGCCGCAGCAAAGGGCTTCTCTTCAAAAAACTCTAACTTGTCCTTCCAGTTTGGGCCCAGGTCTTTGCTTATGGTTTTCTGCAAAACAGGATGAAAAAAACAAAAATTCAGAATCCTGTCCAACCTCAGTGGTCTTTCACAGTCTGCTTTTTATTGCATGTTACACATAATTTCAAATTAATTATTTATTGCTATTATTATCCTTGTTGTTTTATGGATTAAACACTATATGGAGCCATTAGGAATCATTCTGCTATGAGCAAGAAGCGTTAGGAATCATTGTGTTACAATCATTAGAAATGGGATTTCCTAACGATTCATAACAATTTTTAAGTTGTACCAGTATTTTTATACAAAAAAACATAGCTGGGTGGCTGCACAACATCTGTAGGAAGCTTTTAAAGGTTTCAGATTTATTAAATAGTAGCAAGCCATATATTTTATTTAGTGAACCTGAAGAAATTAACCCGTTTCAAAGATTTTTCGCTAATATTGTTATTACACACTGAACCTGGACTTTAGTATAGCACATCCCAAATATGATGTTATTTTAATAACACTAAGTAATAAACGTTTGAAAAATTTAGGAAATAACTGCTGCCACAAACTTACGTCTTTGATGAAACCCATAGAAGGTGGACACATTCCGAAACAAATTCAGGAATTTGACAGGATAGACAAATTCAGAAACACACTTTTGGAGACAGAAACCAAACTCTACCATCATCTGTTTCATGGGCATGAAGTCTGCACTCTGTCTGACCCTCTCCAGGATCTTGGCAAGCTGAGGATTGATGAAGGCATCATCTAATGAAGAACGGAGGAAAAGAAGGACCCACAATTGCACTGGAATTTAAACTGGTGTCCATTATGCTAGCAGTTTCAGCCATGGTGCAGTTACTGCTGAAACTTACATTGCAATATTTATGGGGCAGCAGGTTATGTGTTGTTAGAGGCACCCATCTGCACATGAAGGCCACAGCTCTGAACCTCATGTCCTGCTTGACTACCCTTGATCAATCTACTTACCCAGTAAGATGGTTTAGACAATAGAAGCAGCTATATGACTAAGAAAAAACAACATTGTGATATGTAACATGATATTATAACACAAAAATGTTCATATAGATAGCAAATGAAAGGCCAATGAAAACCCAAAAATAAACTATAGTGAAGTAGCCATCCATTCAACTTATCTAGGTAAACATTATTACATGCAGTATATTACTACAACCATAACAAGAACACAATAATGTTTCACGTTTGCTATTTTTGGCTTTCAAAATCAGCACTGAGCACAAAGAATTTGTTTTTGTCAAACCCATAGTTTACGTACACAGATTTAAGACCTACTGCTTTGTAATGCAACACAACATGGCAACTTGGCAACAACATTCAACTTCACAGGTTACTGATCAAATAGCAGGAGCTTATTTTTGGCTTTGGCATTTCCTAAGTTGTCATTGGTCTTCAAGGAATGGGTGGTTGTTGCCTGTCACTCAGCCGGACAATGACGGTACCGTTGCGCTGCCTGGCACCCACACAGTGCATTAAATATACACTGTTATTCTATGCACCTTTCAAAACGGCCAGTTCTGGCCTGTCTGGCAAAAACCCAGTTTCACTCAGCAGGGTTAAGGGCACATTGTCCTTGCCCACATTCAGCACCAACACACACTTTGGCTCTGCCGTGCATCCATTTTGGTCAGTGTAATTCTCCGTGGGCTCAGAATGGGAGAGCAGCACGGGAACTCAATATTTTACATGCCATCAGCCCTCTAGTAGGGGTAACCCAGATGAGAAGGCTTGGGTCCAGACACAGTCAAGGTCAAATTCATGGACAAGCTCCTGGAGACTATGGGGAATTTGGTTAGGGGGGCAATGAAAGCATACTATAAAAATTACACTTAAGAGAAGCAGTGGTAGGATGATCTACAGCAGGGAGAATATGGATGAAAGTAGGCATAAAGAGCAGTAGGTGGGGGTGAAACGTGCCGGTGATGGCTCACTTGTTAAGCATACCATGAAGGTCAAATGGGAGATACCACAGGATCTCACTGACCACAGTACCGACTCAACTAAATCCATTTTGGCCATAATACCTGAGTGTAACAGGACAAAAAAATAAGCCATATTTCATGTACTGATTTTATTAAAAATATGTAGCAAAAAGTGCTGGCATTGCTATTGTTCATAGGGTGTTCTGTTAATAAGTTTGATGAGGAAATGAGCTTCAACATAATAATAATAATAATAATAATAATAATAATAATAATAATAATACAAAAAGTTGATAATGATCTGGAGACAGAGGAAGGATGAGAAAGGACATCATTACTGAACAGCAGCTGTCCTCTGCTGCAACTCTGTTGAAAGACTTAAGAGTGGAGCAAACCAGTTGAAGATAAGGGTTCTGTCTTAGATGCGGAGGATGAGGAATGCCACAAAAAAGTAATGCATTAATCACTAAAACAAAGTGGAACAGAAAAACTGAACTGGAAAACAACACATCAAATAATAAAGCCAACTCAAAAAGAATGTACGTAATTTTTTATGTTATTATTGTTATTGAAAATCATCAGTGTATTTATAAACCAAGAATAAATGTGTGTAAATGGAAACCTTGACAGTACAGACAAGCACCATTTTTGTCATGACCACACCGTGATTAGTGATGGTGAGTTGAGGTGAGGGAGTTGTATATACAGTGATTATGGGCTATAAAGAATAAGTAGGTACAATGATGATCAATAAGCTTGAGTGCAGTGACTGACAGTAGACACAAGAATGCAAAAACTGGAGCTTTGGGCACATGGAGAACGGGGAACTTGGAAACAAGCAAGGTGGGGAAAACTCACAGGGACACGGGATTAAAGGAGGATGCAATAGAACTGGAGGAGACCAAACTCATATAGGAAAGCACAAAGCATCGAGGTTACACATTGCTGGCATGCAAGTGACGTTAAGTGAGTTAAATAGCTGTGTGGACTGCAATCAGCTGTGCACAGTTTGGGCTTTTTGTTTGGTCCCCTGCTGGCCAACTGGGGAACTGTCCTCAGGGGATGTTACAGTACCCCCGAGGAGTAGCTCCAGTTGTTGGACACTGACACGATGGAGGACGGCCTCTTGGCCAAGGGGCTGGGACCTGGGGCTGTTCCTCTAAACCATAACCCTCCCAGTCCCAGGAGCGTTCTGACAGCATAAGCAGAGGAGTGCTCAGACTCTATTGTAGCTGGGGGGCTTCTGCAAGGACACATGAGAAGTGGGACAGATACGGTAATGCAGGGGTAACTATAAAATTCAAAGATTCAAAGAGATTCAAAGAGATTTATTTGTCACATACATGGTAACCAGGTATGCCATACAGTGAAATGCTAACTGAATCGATAGGACACTGCGTGGTTTTGAGGGTAGTGGTAGGTTCAAGAGCCTTATGGCCTGTGGATAGAAGCTCCTCTTAAGTCTCTCCGTTTTTGCTCTAATGCTCCCGAATCGTTTGCCTGATTTCAGCAGGTTGAACAGATGATTGCTGGGTGAGACAGGTCACCAATGATCCTAGTCGCTCTGATCCTGCATCTACTGGTGTAGATGTCCTGTAGTGATGGCAGATCAGATCTGGTGCAGCGTTCCGCTGCCCGGATCACTCTATGCAGTGCCTTGATGTCATGAGCACAGCTATTCCCAAACCAGGAGATGATGTTCTGTCCATTCATAATGGTATGTGATCAGGTTCGCGCTTTTATTTTCTTGAAAAATCCAGTGTTGTTAGGGCTAAGCTTCTAAGAGGAGAGACTGAGTTTAATATCCTGAGTGGACCAATATACTCTTTGTTACAGCTGGTACCAGACTGCCCTTTTGTCAGCATGGTGCTTCTGTATCCTGACTGCACTTTACAGGTAAATGTGCACTGATTCCCAAACCTCTTCACTCCCCTTATACCAACCATCCATACCAAGTGGTTCACTGGATTCCACAGTCCAAGGAAACAGAGGAGGCTGACAACCTAGGGCACAGTTGATGAATGGATCAGTGAGTTCTAGGCATACTCTGTCCCAGGGTTGAAGCTAATCAAGTCAGTTTGGTTTGAAGAACAGTAACTTCTTAGATAACACTAAATCTCTTGGTGAAGCCTCTCAACTTGTCTACTGGTTTATGGATGGTATCCTGAACTCAGGCTGACAGATACTCTCAACCAGGCAAAGAAATCTCTCCAGACCTTTGAAGGGAACTGCGGACCCTGGTCAGATACTGTACCCTCAGGAAGATCATAAAAATAAAAAACCTATTGAAACAAGGTCTCTGTTGTTTCCATCACAGTTGGTATCCCTTTCAGAGATCAATTATAAACCCTAGAAAAGCCACTGATAATTGATCATTTGTCTTAATTCTTCATTTACAAATGCCTGAAAGACAGATGGAGCATCAGCAAGACCAAAAGGCATAACCAGATAATCATAGGGACCTAGAGAAGTGCTAAAGATGGTCTTTCCATCATCACCAACCTTTATCCTGATCCGGGCATACAGGATATGGAGATCTAACTTATTGAAATACCTAGCACCACACACTTGTTTGAGGGCAGTTGGTACTGAAGGTAAGGGTGACAGATACTTCACTGTAATCGTGTTTAGGCTTCTATAATCATTGCTGAGAAGTCAGCCATCCTTTTCCACAAAAAAAGAAGCCAGCAAATGCTGGGCAAGTAGATGATCTAATAATTCTCAACTCTAAGGCTTCTGACATATAATCCTGCATAGCCTTCTGTTCAGGTAAGGAGAAGGGATAGACTCTCTCTCTAGGTGGAGTGGTGTCTGGTGGGAAATCTACAGCACAATCCCAGTTGTGGTGTGGTGGAAATTCTGAGGCATGTGCTTCACTAAATACCTCAGATAGGTCAAGATACTCCTTCTGAATCTGCAGCAGTACAGTATATCTGCACTGGGGCTTTTTATGGTCATATGGTTTTTCCCCTACAGGGTAGTGCAATACACCATTCAGAGCACTGTTTTCGCCAAGAAATAAGTTTGCTCGAACTACAAGAAAAAACTGGATCATGCCAACCACAGGAAGCCCAACATAACCAGATCTGAGGGCGGCTCACTAACATAGAACTGAATCGTTTGTGAATGAACTACCCCCTCTTGTAGCAGAGGCAGGGTACAATCAATGTTCAATCTGTCCAGAACCAGTGGGTCCTCCATGGCTTGACTTAATGCACAAACTTCGCTCACAGAGCACAGTAGATAACTTCCAAGCGTTTGCAGTGGTGATTTCAATAAAATTACCAGTAACACCAGAATCACTGAAAGGTTTGTTTCAATAATTTCTCCTGACTGTAATAACTTGGTTGATGATGCTACTCACTGCAAGTGGCACCATGGGCGATTTGGAGTCAGGTAGAAGTATGGACAGTGATCCTGGAAATGTCATGCAAAACCCCAATAAAAAGAGTGTCGACCACACATCTGGCATTGCTTCTCCTCTGGAGTCAGAGGTTTTCAGTAGTGTGGTCCTATTGCTTCTCTTTACATTTTTTCCTGTTGTCTATCAAAATAGAAGACATTGGCATGGAGCCCAGAGCTGGAAGCATTTGGTTTTTTTGGATGGACACTTCCGGTTTTGGGGGTTACGTCAGGAAAAGCGGTCCAAGGTAAAAAACCAGTGCATGTGGTTCTTGTCTTCATGAGGTTAACAATGTGCTGGTGAGAGGCAAAAAATTACTGAATTCTGGCATGCTGTAACACACTGTCCATTCCTGCACAGCTCATTTTGAAGATCTTCCATCTCTGCTGAACCAACAAATGGGGAGGAACCAATTATCATGACCATGTGATTAGTGATGGTAAGCTGAGGTGAGGGAGTTGTATATACAGTGATTATGGGCTATGAAGAATAAGTAGGTGTGATGACGATCGATGAGATTGAGTGCAATGAGTGACAGTAGACACAGGATCATGAAGACTGGAGCCTTGGGCTCATGGAGAATGGGGAACTTGGAAATAAGGAAGGTGGGGAAAACTCACAGGGACTCGCAGACGATCCTGAAAATCCTGTGCAAATCAAAACTGGGATCCTAAATTCCATCATTTTAAATGGAAAAAAATAACACATGGAGTTCAGCTGGGTGGATCAAAATGTTTGGGTAAGTCACACAGTAGGTTAGTGACTAATGAAATAAAAAATGAGATAAAAAAAGAGATTAAAAATTTTGATCGGGTATTGATCAATGAAAGTATCACTAACAGGCACTTGATACACCTAAAACGACAAGCAAAAAAAAAAAAAAAAAAAAAAAAAAAACTACCTTGACCAGTAAAATAAAGGCGTAATTGGAAAAAAAACGCTCATCAGAAATGCATAAAATAAACTGCTGATTTGGAAAGAAAGTTTACATAAATGTGTAATGCACTGTTTCATTGTGTTTCCATCTGCTTCAATTATTTGATGTATTGTGAACCAATTTGTTTCTCTTTTTCAGTTTGTTTAAATGATTATTGCATTATGTGTTTCTTATCGTGGAACCCTGTGTCCTCCTTATTTAGAAGTGCTGTTCAGCAATGACCAAGGCCATGTATGCCACACATGACTGCCCTGTATCTCCTCTCCTCATCTTGCTCCATTGATTCCAGGAGCTGCCTGTATCACATTCAGCACTCCAGTTACAGCCTTTGAGACAGTCAAAGTATCTGTTTATGCCCTAAACCACTAAAGCACTGAGCTCCTCCAGTTCTAGCTGCTTGGAGGTCCCTCTCAAGGGTGTGTCTCAGTTCCGTAAGTTCTCCATTTTGTCTCCAGTGTGGTTGAATAAGCCACTCCCCAGAACCACTGAATCCCTCTCACAGTCAATAAGGGTCTTATAATCATTTCTTTTGGAACCATTTCTCTCTCGCTTACTGATTAATTTTTCACAATCTCCCTTGTGTCTCAAATTCAACACTGTGTCCTAGGAAAAATGGTGGTTATCAGACTCACCGACTAGTTGGACAGTCTGGTGTCTGTATCTGTGCATTTTCATGTAGAGGAAACACAGAGATGCAAGATGAACAAGGAAAGGCAGTGCAGTGGTGTTCTTACCTTGAATGCTCAGCATCTGCCCCAGCTTGAGGGCAGCACCTCGCACCTTGCACAGTGTCCGGACAATCCTCTCCATGTTCGCCTCCGACAGGAAGGGACTATCCAGAACAGTCTTCTTTCCTGAAATGTAAGCGGCTTTGCTAAAACTCCTCAGTGCAGTAAGAGCTGTGAAGCAGAATTACGATTCCTGCATTCCAATGACATGCTACATGGCTACTTCCATCTTGAAGCTGCAGCAGCTACCAAACAGAGGTTTTGAACCTTTTGTAGCATATTGGACCCCTTTAACAATCTGCTGAACCTTGATTGCTTTCACACACAATTATGTCTAGATATAAATAGCACAGAAACATTTTTATTAGATAAGATTTTCACAGCCCACATCTCACAGCCTCCTGAACCCCCGCTCTATAAGAACTTACCAGATCGGTCCTCCGACTTAAGACTCTGTTTGGCCACTTCAGCCAGTGCTCCAATGCCAAGACCCACTGCCAAACCTGCAAGACAAATATGCTGTTATCCAAATCAAGTTTCAACAACTTTTATGTGCATACTGTACATTTTCCTTTAGTCTACACTTTGTGTGTAATATACAGCAAAATGTGTTACACTTTTGTAGCTGTAGCAATGTTAATATATGCAAAAGTGGAGTATCTGTCCATTCATCTATCAGTCTGTCTATATGTACTGTATGTATGCTTGCATTTATTACAAAAAATCCATTCCTCCATTCTGGTGGACAGCTTTATCTGGTCAGCTTCACAGTGCTCCAGAACACCAGTATCCCAGTGGGAGGCATAATATGAAACTTTCCCTGGCTGGGAGGCCAGTCCATCACAGGGTGGCCACATACATAATGGGAAATTTAGAGCAACCAATTAACCTAAAATGTATGTGCTTGGACTGTTGGCAAAAAACACACACAGATACGGGGAGAACATACAAAATTCACACACATTGAGCTGGTTTCGGATGCATGCCCTTCCAGCCCATGAGCTGTGATGCAGAAGCACTATTCCTCGAGCTACCATGAATTAATCACTTGATATTTTAGTCTGCAAAATATCTTTAATACATTCCATAATTATAGAGTGCAACAAAGTTTTAAAGAAACTGATGTTTATAAAATAAAACTAAAAAACATGAATATTTATTCAGGATATAGAAGGAAGAACATCTTGCAACAACTTGATGCTACTGCTGTTATGAGTCCACTGGACAGGTTGCCACACTGTGGCAGTAGATGCTGAGCACTGGCTGCTGTTCGTCTAAAGTAGGTGGCAGCGCTGTGGACACACAGGTCCTGCAACAACGTGAGGCCTGACAGCTGACAGCCCGGTCCCCAGCGATCCTGTCTTTGTAAGGCTCTGCTGCAACAGGTGCACATTCTGCACAGCTGACACACTGCTGTGGTGCCCCCTGCAAGGCCACACGCATGAGCTGCCTGGAGGGATTTAGCACGCAAAGGAAATGGCCATATTTTTATGCTGTAGCCCTGATCCCTCTCACAGGGAAAATTAAATGTTTCTCAGGCTAAACTCTCATTTCCAGTTGAGCACATTTTCCACAATTTTTTGGAAAAGGTCACCTCAGAAGCATTTTTTGTTTTAATGAACATGTGTTACTGTTAACAAACTATTACTTCTACAACCCTTAACTAAGTAGGATGAAAAAAGACAAAAATAGAAAACTGGACATCCAGTTACCTGGCCATTATTTTATATTCAATGGCGCAGATAATATCAACAATTGTTTAAACAATAGTTTAGTAGTTTAACGTAGATTAGACATCTGCTCAAAGCAGAAACTTTACCTCCAAAATTGGCAAGCCTCCCAATCCGAGTGACTGGCACTTTCCGCTCTCGAGATTGTTCACTTAACTGTCACCAAAGGGAAAAATAAGAAAAAAGAATAATTCATTCATTGTTAGTCACCAGGTGTCCAGTGGAGAGTCACTGAGCACCAGATCCTCTCCTGGAGGTACCGGGTGATGGTGCACATCATCGACAGAATGCCAGTCCAGGACAGGGCAATGACACACACACGCACGCGCATACTACAGTGAAATTATAGTGACCAAAAGACCTGAAAGATATACTTTTGGAGGAAACCAAACAAACACAACGAGGACATGCAATTTCCCCACAGACTACACTGGTTCTGATCCCACATTCAAACCCATAGTGTGGGGGATGTGAGGCATCGGTGAACACCCTCATGAACTGAGAAGACAGACTTACTGCTTGTTTGTGCTGCTTGGAGTTGCTTCCTTTGGTGTTCTGGGTTTTGTCAACTTCGTCTGCAGCAATATGGTCAACCTGGGAGTGATCTTGGTGGAATGGACAGATCTGTCTCAGGAAAGGGCTACCTGGGTCCCTGCAGCCTTCAAAAGACTTTAATGAAGACTTCCCAAAAATACGGGTATATGGCCCAGGCCTCAAACCTGGAGCTGGTTCCAGGGGAAAGTTCCTGTCCCTCTGAGACTTGTCATGGTTTCTTGTAAAAACGTTACCAATTTTATCAGCTGTGCTCAGATCACCCAGCGACTCTCCATTCATTCCACAGTCAGAATCACTCCTCTTCTGGAAGCCAAAGTCCTTCTGCAAACAAGAAAAACAATTAACTCATAAGACCTGGGCTACGGTGCATCTTTTCAATAACAACAGCACAACTGGGTCTTTGCAGCTTTCAATGAGCTTCATAGAAAATGTCCTTTCCTAAAATGTGAATAATCTCTTGTACAAAACCAGAATGTTTTCTGGCTGTAGTGTAGGCCATAGGTTTCAAACACCATTATGAACATAAAACAAACATTTAGAAGCATTATTATAATTATAATAACTTAGTAAACAGAATAAATGAATCTAGCCATTTAGGGGATGCACAAACTAGTGTATTTCTTTGTGTCGGTCCCAAGCCCGGATAAAGGGAGAGGGTTGCGTCAGAAAGGGCATCTGGCATAAAAATTTGCCAAACCAAATATGCAGACAAAAATTTGATAGAGAAAGACACAGAGGACAGGAAGAAGTGGAAACAACTGATCCGCTGTGGCGACCCCTAACGGGCGCAGCCGAAAGAAGAAGAAAAAGTAAACAGAATAAATGATGCCATGAAAATCATTTTTTCCAATAAGAAGCATATGAAGCATACCGAATTTCAATGAGCTTCAGTTTTTCATTGTCTTTGTTATATAGATGTTGGACTATAGACACATACTTTTGTCTAAAGATCATGGACAGGGAACCGAAATCAGGGCAGTTTGGGTACCACTGGGAATGTTGCTGTTGTACCCTGAAGCTGGTACTAACTGTACAAATGGGTGAAACTACAAAACATGCCTGATAAAAGCATCAGCTAAGTAATTCAACAAAAAAATGACATTATCATGTAGAAGTTACACTACTGCTTCACATCAGGTTCTGTATGATACCAACCTGCGGCTTCTGCATGGAGACACTCAGGCCGAGCACAGCTGTCCTTTGTATGTGGCGGCTTCCCTTCCCACAGAACACGATGCTGAACCCAGGCCCCATGGCAACCTGGCTAAGTGCAACCAACCTCCTCAGTAGCAGCATCATGTCCCACCTACACAAATGGACCAACACACTCACTGGCCATTTTATTAAGTACACTTAACAAGGGGAGGGTCAGACCCTCTTTTGCCCCCAGTAGAACATGAGTTCAGCAACAGGGTTCTACATGCTGGACCTTCACAGAGATTCTGCAAATTTTTTGGCAATTTTTTTTTTTCTGCTAACATCCCAATTTCATTCTAAAGATGGACTATTGGTTTGAGAAGTGGGCACAGTGTAGGCGTTCAGGTAAAATAATGAGATGGTCACGTTTGTGGAATCATCCTGAGATATCGTGTGTTTATTGACGTGGGCCATTGTCTGCTTTGCTGTAGACTGCATTGTCTGTCATTGCTGGTAGTAGCAGTTTGAGAAAAAACAGGCCGACCATCAGGTGACTAACGCACCTGATCAGTGGTGCTCAAATGATGCTCCAGTGTGGCTAAAAAATTGCCCACTCAATAAAACCACCACCCTCAGTTGGTACCAGGCAAGTGTGTCTAATAAAGTGGCTCGTACCAAAACATCAGACTAGCAAACTAAAACGAAGCGCAGTGCTCAAGAATGTCTGAATGACAGACAAAAGTGGGTCGAAACTGAAGCGCTTCGTGTAGGTGACTGCACAGTAAGAGAAACAATGAAAATGACACACGGCTCCCTTGACGGTGCCCTCTGCCTGCACAGGAACCAGGACTGAAGTGGAACCTTTGGCACCGCAACAATGAAGGTTAAGAAGCACACTGCACCGAGCCTGTGTGCACAGCTGCTGAGATACGGGATATCAATTAGACCTTGAGTCCAGCATGAGTCCAAATGCATCTTAGCAAAAACATCAGTGGAAAACAACAGCTCCGACCACACATTATTATGGCACTGTAGGTGAGTATCTTATGTGCATTTCGGGCAGCTACTGTTTAATACTAAAAATTTAACTGCAAACTGTAAAAGCAGACATGACACCATTTTGTTTATTTGTTACAAGTCGGTGTTCAAAATCCTGCTTAAACTAAACGGAATGTTTAAAGCATAACTGTAATAAAACTTTTTCAAACAGAGGTTACAGATCTTGAGAGATCGATGGACCCATGTGGACAATATGCAGCAAACTCATCATTTATACAGATTATAGGAAACAATTATTACATTAATCTAATTAAATTAAACATAACGTAAAAATGCAAGGGGAAATCTGCCCTTTACAGTATCTCATCGTCATTTTTGATACAATATTTAAAAAAAATAAATAAACGAACAACATCATGAGTCTGGAAAAAAAAAAATACATGTATACTGTAAATGTGTACAGGTGTTCTCGGCATGTATAGATTTTTTAAAAAGAGCGTAAAGAACTGTAAACTTACCAGAAGTTTTGTTTTTTTTTTCTTCAAATTACAGATGCGGTCCGCGAGCTGCCCCTCTCCACGCCATGAGGTCAGACAGTATTTACAATGTTGTGAAAAGGCACATTGGTCAGCTCCTCCTCCGAACGTGTGCGATTGGCTGCTAGCGTTCCACCGTGGGCTCATTTTAATTTCTTATTGGTTATTTAACTGTCAATGAAGAAAACCCCACCCACCGAGCGCTGTATAAACATTAGCGGAAGGTCAGGCCGACCCTCGGCCCGGCATTCGCTTCGAAAACTTTGCCAAAAATAAATGTGTGCGCATTAATACATTTTGGCTTTAATATATTAGTAAGTTAATAGTGCAGTAAACTGCAAAGCAGCAACTTGGCAAGTTGAAAACGCTGTAGCATGTGAAAATCAGAGAACTGATCCACAACGGTATATTGTAGTATATATTAGTTTATTATAGAAAACTGCTCCCTGCACCCAAAATGGAGAGCAGCTTTCCATCCTTTCCACAGGAGTCATGGCCAAACACCATGATTCAGCTCTACAGTGCAGCGGTGAGCCTGGAAACCTCAGATTTGAACCCCAGCTCTTGCTGTACCCCCTTCTTCAAGGTAATACTTATCTCAAAATGCTGCAGCAAAAATTACCGTAAGTTACTGGCATGAAAATTAAACCTATCTAACTGTACAAATGGGTATGTAATTGTGATTGGCTTTGAAAAACTAAATAAATCCTGAATGTAAAATGTACAGTTCACTGTAGCTGTCAATGCCAACGTAATTTTGTCATAACAGGAACCTGCAAGAATAAAATCTTTCAATGGCATTATGCCAGATTTGATAGTTATACTGTATATGTTAACAGCAATTCTACAAACACACAATGTGAAAACATTTGTTTGTTTATATTTTTGTTTTATTTACCCTTGTATCCATGCCTCCAAAGTGGTAAATCTGATGCAAGTGCTGGCGATTAATCAAAGAAAATGATCACGACTGAAAATAATTATTATGTACTGTATTATTATATTTAATATGTTTTAATGTATTTGGAAGTGTTTCTTAAGTGTTTTATTTGTATAGAAAGGTAAAATATATACCAAGATAAACATCTAAGTGATGCTAAATAAGAAACGTATGTACCGTTCCGACTTACCTACAAATTCAATTTAAAGACAGACTTAGGAACAGATCTCGCTCGTAACCCCGCAACTGCCTGTGATGGTGGCGATGCAAATAGAACAAAAACAGTCTGGAAAGGATGAATACTGAAATAATCTATTTTCATACATGAAATAACAATGATTTAAGCATAATAATTAGAGCACAAACTACAGTTTGGAGCTTAGAGCAATAATTTGAGTCGAGGGAACAGCCTAAAGGCATTCTGCATGGTTACATCCATCACTGTCTCCAGCGAAACCCCTTTGACCTTGGCAATGTACTCTGCAGCAATGGCGATGTTCTGAGGCTCATTTCTCACCTGCAACAAGTTCACACACAACCTGTATTAGTCTCCACTGAAGAGGTCAGCTGCACAAGCTCTCTTACAGTGATTGTTCTGATATGAGTCCAATTGACCCTTAGTGTGTGAACTGTATGTGCAAGTGAGTGTGTGTGTGTCTATGAGACTGGATTCCCATCCAGGGAGGACTCTGCCTCACACCCTGTGTTTCCAGGATAGGCTTTAGACTATGATGCGCCATCAGACAATTAGTGGCAGTGGAAAAAAGAAATTATATAACCGCCACGTCCCATTGTAATGTTATTTTTAATTATTTATACATGTATTATATATTTCAAGATGGTTTCAAGTGAGGCTTGTGCTGCTGCCTTCCTAAGGCACACTTTACCTGCTTCTCAGGACCCAGGGCTGGTGAGTCCGTCTCAAGACAAATGTTCTCGAGAGGGAGCTGCTGCACGAGCTTCTGCTTCTTAGACAAACAACATGATCAGCAAAAGGGATGTTCGGCATTAGCATCACCACTCAGCATGGGAAAACACTGTCACTGAACTTTAGTTTTATACTGCACCTGTCAGCAGAGGCAGCTGAGTAGGGCAGTCTGTGGATATGGAGGAAAAGCAACAGTGCTGACGGAGGACCGAAGTCGGTCTGACGGTGTTTGCTGCTTAGATTGTAACGGTAATTGCTAGCAGGTTATTGGATTGATGCATAGCGTTGTAGTTATAGTTATGGAGCATAGCGTGTGTGTAGCAAAGTTGCTTGTAGACTTTTAATTGAGTTGCGAGGAGGTAACAAGTAGCTGAACGGTAAGGTAGTGTGTAGCTGGTTTCCATGGGTGTTAGGGGGTACAGCTTGTGTTGTACAGTTGGGTAGCATAGGTGGTGTGTGCAATTGCTGAGTGGAGCAGTTCTGGGATGTCAGGATGTCCTGTTGCCTTCCTGTGGTGTTATAGGCCTAACTCGATGAAACACCTGCAAAGGGAGGTGCCCATTTGACAAGCCCGATGAGATACTGCACTTTGTCATATTGTATGTGGTTTGCTAACTTTGATGGTACTGACTCTGTAGACTAAGGGGATGCAAACCATTGCATAGTGGCTTGATAGATTCATTGTATGTCTGACTATGGGGCTGTAGTGGTATTAACAGCTTAGGGAAGAAGGAAGGTTAGGGTGCTGGATCCCCTTTGGAGCCGTAGTTCTTTATTATTGGCACTCTGTGTTTGTTATGAATTTCTGCAACACAGTATATGAAAGTGATTCAGACAAAAATGGACACGTTCTTCAGTCACTGAACCTATTTGTACCTGTTCACTTCGTATTATAGAGGGTGGGATTGAGAAGAAATAACCAGCCTTCACACCCTCCATTGCCACAGAAGGTTTTCCATCAAAAGCATGAAGAAGGGCCTTCTCCACTCCTGCAAGACAGGAAGCAAGGCTTTTAAATACATTCACTTAAGCAAAGTATGCTATTCTGTGTTGTGCAGCTTGTCGTCACACTCTACCTTGCTCCTTAAGAAGATGAATAGTGGGTCTTCCAGCTGATCTTGAATGGACATTGCTAAGGAATCAAAAATCTGCACGATTTTGTTATGTAAACAAAAAGAGTGAAACTTTACACAATTATATTAGGGTCAGGGTTAGGAAGCTGGTACAATGAAAATGGAACAAAATATATGTCTACAGGGTCAAATAAATATTTTAAATGGTGCTTGGTTTTGATTTTGTATGTGTACCATATTTGACACTCACAGAGGTAAATCCAGGCGTTTTGCTATTGCAACCTGCTGAATAAGCACCTGTCGCTGCTCTTCCTTTCCCATGTCGCTGCTGACAATTCGAGGTGTGAAATCCAGTCCCACCTGCCCAAAAAAAGCAATGCAGGACCATTAACACAGCTGAGGAGCTCCATCGAGGGTTGAGGTGGTCAATCAGTGAGTCTTTGAGCAGCTGTCTTACCTCTCCAATAGCAACAAGGTGGTCTTTGTATTTCTCTATTAGCGGCAAAGCAGCATCCAGATCCTATTGATAAAGAGAGTGATATGGGATTTTGAAAGCACTGTAAACAATTTGAAAGTGATCACATTTTTACAATTTAATTGCAACCAAACTTTGAAAACTACAGATGTTCTCAATCTTGAATCTAACCCTAACCCTAACCCATGGACCCCCCTATGGGGAGTTTTTGAATGAGCTTCAGGCAGTTTGTAATGACTTGGAAAAAAAAAACAAGAGTCTCTGGATCAGAGGTTCTTTGGAAATGAAATCTCAGATGGAATCTGAAATGTTAAGTTGATGATTGCATACTCTCCTGTACACTAGAGTGATGGCAGGGAGAGAAGCTACCCAGTCTGACTTGTAAAAAATAAAAGGTGTTTAAAGTGAATAAATCTTGAATGCACCCTGTAAAACTCTTGCATTTGTAGGCCTTATGGCAAAGGATAATGCAGCATTTAGTTTCCTACATCAAAAACCTATTCTGTATCGTACCTGAAGCACTGCTCCCCTCTCCTGCCGTGAGGATGAAACCTGGACCGGATGGACCCCGAAGCAAGGAAACACAAAGCCTGGGAATCTTGAAGGGTTATAGTAACACGCAAAACACATCACAATGTCATCTGAGGTCAGCTTCATGGTGAATTCTGAGGATGTTGTGTCAAATCACCAAGGCTACCTTTCAGAGAGCTGTATGATCTTCTCAAACTCCCTGGCATGCTCTGCCACAGCCACCAGGGCTTTTAATCCAATCTGTGATGTAACAATTTGTTAGTCTATTATTATTAGTACTTGGGCAGCTGATGTTTTTTTAGTTAAAGCTGTCATCATATTTGAAGTTCAGAAAGCATTTTAACATTTGTATGTTACACAAGTTGCTGTTTTACTGGAGGAATTCAGAATAAACACCTTGTTCTTGAAGCATTACATTACCTACTGCCTGTTTGCTCTTAAATGCTGTAACAACTGATATTAACTGCTTAGCAGATTCTTTTTTCCAAAAGATATTACCGAATTTAAACCCTTCATACAGCAGCAGTCACGGTGAACAGGTGGGACTCACGTGACGCTAACCGAAAACCAAAAATAACTGGGCGAACCAGTAGTTCTTTGGGTTTTTATTTCTCCACTTTGAAAACTGTATCAAAACTGAGATTAAAACGAACGGCATCCCCGTAAATAAATGCTACCACTGGCTCAAAAATCAGTCTAGAAGAGATGTTTACCTTTTTAGATTTCTCTATGACGTCTTCGAGGTCCTAAAAGGAAAACAACTATTAGTAAAAAATATTAATATTAAACTTTTAAATCGGAGACCAAGAGTGGGTGAATTTCAGCGCAGTACACATTTATGTTTAACCCACTGAATTACTGACACGTTTTATTCATAACTATTTAAATAGTAGGTTCCCTTACGCTGTCAAATTCCGCTGCAGAGATATGACAGTGGCAGTCTATGTAGCCTTTCATATGGCCGACAGAAAGTAATAAAACAGCAGTCAGAAAATTGTATATTCCAAAGACAATTAAAAGACTTTCTTGACGTTATGAGTTTTTGGTACACTATATGGCACGTTATGCCGCTCCAATTTAGTTTTGCTTTTATATTGGTTCGCTCACACAGATAAAAACATACTCCCCCATTCAGCGCAGAACAACGTCACCCTTTTCTATTTTCCTACCGGAATTGTTTAGTTTCGGACGCTTCCTCTGCGACATTTCCGCTTCCTTTATCAACACGTATTCATTCACGCTTTGTAGTTCAAAGCGGCTTAAATTATCTAAATTATGTAAATCTAAACTACTTTATGTGTACAGCCCTATGAAACTTTACTGATATCTGCTGCACTTAAATGAATATTAATTTTGTGACATTTATGTTTACATTGGACAAATATAACTTAAATGAAAATATTTAAAGGCATGGTAGGTTTGTTGCAGTAAATGTAAATAAAATAGTATTCTATGTAATGTTAATTTTATTATTCAATAAATCTTAAAAATATTCTTTGGGCAAATTACATATAAAATCATCTGAGCAAGAAGCCTTGAACGGCCACTGGGTGATTATGGTGTATGGGTTTCACGTAACTGCTTACTTCACTGTGAAGAAAGATTACACCGCACAAGACATCTGTTTAAAATTTTTTTTAGTAAAAATACAGTTCAGTATAGCACTTAGAAAAAGGTAAATCAAGAATTTGTAAAGAAAATGTTAAAATTCCAAAACGTACTATATACTCCAAGTAGAATTTTATTATACAGCTGAGAGAATTTCATTTTTGATTAATTACTGACAATATTTATTTCCCTGCCCCTTTAACTCTTCACCTTGTAATTTATAGTGACAAATATCGAACTTTCTTAACATCATTGCAAAAAATGTTCTAAAACTGTAAAATAACATTTACTGATAAGCACAGTGACTGTTTTGCAATTATATTCTGAAGGTGTGTAGCTATAACATTGCAGAGTATTGCAACTGGCCCCTGTAGAAAGTTCTTTCTAGAACTTTCAAACACTACAGTTACTGTCTTATAAACACACATTATGCAGCATATATATTGTTGTAAATTAAGTATGTCAACTGCAATCAAAATGGTTCGCACATCTTTAAAATCATTAAAACTTTGGCCCTGCAAGATCTGGCTGTATTTCTCTCCCTGCTTTAATCTGCTCCAGTCAGTTTGAGCGTCCAAGCCCAGCTGCATGGCATCTGACTGATAGAAAAGGAAGGCAGGAAGACCACCAATCCAGTTGGCTTCAATGACATCCACTTCAGGGACTGGGAGTAACCAAGTAGAGTCACCTTGAAGATATAAATGAAAATGTTTCAATATACAGTATGTGGCCACACAAATCAGCTTAGAAAAAAATTCTAACACTTTCTCAGTCCCATGGGGTTTTTTTTTTGTTTTGTCAAACATCCTCCTTCCAGCTCCTTGTGAACCTTCAACCAATTCTATAGATAATTGTAACTGGAGCAGCCAGGTCCTTACCTGAGTCTTGGACTCAGAAACCACAGGAACATTGAGAGTTACATTGCCACTTGCAGGCCATTTCAGGAACACTGCATAGACTGATTTCTCCTTTGGTTTCCACGTATACCTATTTGAAGAAAGACATTTATTGCATTTTCAGTACTTACTAAAACAGCTAAGAAAAAAATATTCATTCATTAAATGATTCAGGACAAAGTTATCATGGTCATCTTTTACACAGATTACATTTACCCTTCATAAATACCACTTTTAAGTTTGGACAGTAACGTACAAACTATAATAAAAAAATCAGAAGCTTTGCCAGCCCAACAGAAAAGGTGGAATGATGTTCACCAACCAGATTCCTGGAGAAAGGGTATCATTCTGGGCTCTCCATGCACTGCTGTTGTAGATGGCCTCCCCGTTGACCCCCAGCCACTGCCCCATCTGCCGCAGACGCTCCTCGAAGATCGGGACGATACGCCCATCATGTGTGGGTCCCACGTTCATTAGGAGGTTCCCCCCACAGGAAACAGTCTCCACCAGAGTCTGTGACACACAGCATTTTGTCCCAGTTAAGTTCATACTTCAGTCACCCACCTAGATATGAGCATTTGTTTACGAGAACTTGAGGTTATGAATGGTTTCATTTAGTTTCCTTTTTTCAATTTAGAAAATATTTTTTCATCTTCATGAGGCCTGAATTTGGATTTCAGGTGCCTACCATCATCTGAACCAGGAAACGAGAGCTATCATGCGGTTTTTTTCATAGCTTACTGACAACAGTACCACATCATGTCTCAAGTTTGTACTATTACTTGGGGCATGACCAGTTCTCCTTTCAGGTTGACCTGCATATGGCAGTCTCTAGCTCTCCTTAACTGACCCATCTTCTGCCCAACTGAACATTTTCCCTCTCCAATGTCCTCCTCCTCGCTAACAAACTGCATGGCTCAATTTTCCGTAGCTCCCTGATCTCACCTGTACTCTCCACCTCTCAGTTGCCGCAGCTAAGCACTTCAACAGCTGATTGTGTCTCCATGTATGTCTACCCTGTGAAAAATTAACCTTACAGCCTGACAGTATATGCTTTACTGTTGCTACCTTTGAACACAGGGGCCAGGCGGGGTCAAGACTGCCCTAATGCACCTCTCTGCTTCCCCATGATGACACACCAGCTCTATAATCAACTTCCTCCTCTCTACAGGGCCTGCATTACTCCATATTGGGTCCCCTATGCTCAGGAGTAGGCCCCACCTTCCTTTCTGAACCCTACCAACAACCTCTGCATGTCTCAAAGCTGGCTGTACCTCCTGAACTGCCTGCCTCATTCCACTTTTTTCCAGTGCCAGTCTTGGTACCATCTTCCTAATTACAGCATCCTTGCTCCCTGACAGCTGCAACTCTAACCTCACCTTTGTACACTTAAACTCATCTGTCAGACTTGCCAGTGGTAACTGCAGAATATCCTTGCTATACAGAGTAACACTGCTAATAGTTAGAAAGTGATATTGGCAATACTGATGACATTTAAGAGTAAAATGACGATGTGTCTAGGTGCATGTCAAAGCATGTGAGATACATTGTTCTCCACAATGCATACGCATTTTAACATTAAAACTAAGGGTAATTACATCTTTGATTTAAGAGAATCCATCTTAAAAAGCATTTTTCAGGAACAATTTATCTTTGTACTTTTCAAATTTGCAATAAAGTGGTCAGATCTACAGTCAATAGTTGATTTTGTGGAAAGTTTTAAACAATTTTGATAAAACATTCCACAAAATTCCGCTTTCGACTTTCTATATTGTTGCCATGCCCGGACACCTCCTCCCTTGTATAGTACCAAAAATCGAAGGTAGACTGTATTTGTTTTAACACTGTCCATCTTCAGGGAAAGTAGCACAGAACACAAACACGTCTACTGTTCAATCCATCAAATAAGCCACTAAGTCTAATTCAATATCAACTCAAATGAAAGCAGAAGAGAGAGAGAGAGAGAGAGAGAGAGAGATACTAACCGCCACCAGGTCTTCAATAGTGAGATAATCACTCAGCACAGCATCCCTCCTGTACCCCCAGGACTTCCGGTCAATGGTCATGCAGTTCTCCCACTTGTGTTTGAGAAGGTGCCCTGGGCTGTAACGGTCAGCGCAAGTGTAGAAACCGCCATGTTTACACATGCTGCCGACTCCCCAGCGGTCGTTTGTCACAACGGTGTCCCGTACAGGGCTGAAACACACATTCATCGCTTATCCACACCTTGACCACACCTTGACCACGTGTGCATTTATGCACACACATTACACTACTCCATTTGTTTGGTTACCTTTCTGTCCCATGCTGTTCATTCTGTCATTTTTTTCATACATCCATCATTAATAACCTTTTAATGTTCAATGCAGGGAAATGACCACACACACACACACACACACACACACACACACACACACACACACACACACACACACATTCACTCACACATAAATACATGCAACATGACTGATTTAGAGACATGAACACAGGGAGAGCATGCAAACTCCAAACAGACTGAGCTGGATTCAGCAACACCACCATGATGCCCTGTCAACCAAATGTGAAAACAAAAGATAAATAACTATATTTCACTTTCTGCTCAGTTGTGGTACCTTTCATTGTAGAGCCAAGCCAGGAAGCCCGTGCTGTTCCAATACTCGCAGGGAGCATCTCCATCCCCATCGGACCACAGCACCTCTGGCGTGTACTTGTTCACAATCTCATAGAGCTCGGGGAGGGATTTGCTCTTGGGGAACAGGTTAGTGCTGAAAACATTGGCTGCGTCCTCCAGGAAGAGTGGATGGAACCACTCGAAGAGGGAGTGGTAGAGTCCGAACCGGAGGTTTCCCTTAGTCTTCACGGCATCGGCCACCTCGCCCACCAGATCCCGTTTCGGACCTGTGTCCACTGCATTCCAGTTCCAGGAGTACTTGGAGCCCCACAGTGTGAAGCCTGAGAAAACACACAGGAGACACACCACAGAGCCTTTAGTGCTGATTCTGAAACACCCATTTAAACCAACTTTGGAAACCAAATATCTTGGCCACAACAGAAAGGGGAAACTGACATTTTTAAATCAATACTTCACTAGCACTTCCTCTTTCTGAAAAGAGTGCATTTTTTAATGCTTTACCAGCTCAAACACAGACCAGTCAGACACTTAATTACTTAAATGTAGAGTGTTTATATTTATTATGAGGTCAACGTATGCCTTCAGAAAATGACACAGTACAGTCTTAATAGGCCAGGTTCTTGAGGAGTGTGGGGGGGGGGTCACTTACCTTCATGGTGTTTTGTGGTAAGAACCACATACTTGGCCCCCGAAGCAGCAAAGATATCCACCCACTGACTGGCGTCAAAGAACTCTGCAGTGAAGAGTGGGGCAAAATCCTGGTATTGGAACCCAGGAGGGTAGTTTCTCTTCATGAAGTTCACATAGCCTGGGAACTTCTGTTTCTGCCAGTACCACCTGCAAACACAAACGGGCCCACCCTGTCACTGGGCTAAGAACTGGCTATTGATCAACTATCAACGGACTATTAGCCAAATATAATATTAAAGGGCTTTTAAGGCTACTGTCATAATAGCAATTCAGCTCATTGTTGAAATTTAAGCAACTCAAGCTGTTTCAACAATCGCGCTTCTGCAAATGCACATCTGTATACACTACACTGCCCATGACTTTACACAAAGACGTCTGCCACATGAATAAATGTAAATGCAAGCAATTCTAAATGAAACGCGTGATGGTTTTGATGCCAGAAAACCTATGGATTTCCAGCATCTTAACTACGGCATAAAATGCACAACAAAGCTGCGCCTCGCATGCCGGAATGCTCACCAGAACCATTCGCTGCCGAAGCTGGGGACAGAAAACACCCCCCAGTGCAGGAAAATGCCGAACTTGGCTTGGTCGTACCACTCGGGTAGCGGTCTAGAGTCTAGCGAGTCCCAGTCAGGCCGGTACTGACAGCGGCAACCCGCGAGCACGAGCACGAGCACGGCCACGGGCAGGAGCGCACGACTCGACACCATCGTGGACACACGGTCTCCTGTCGCCCTACCAGCGACACCAGCGACACTCGCTGGGTGAACGTCACATGATCGTTGCTTCCCGATCACATGACGCGTGACTCGTCCGGGCAGTTAAGAAAACCTTGCGGGCAGATGAATCTGCAGTTCAGGCGTCGGATGACGTCTTGGTTAAGATGGCAGAGTAGTAAACTACCCAGATCGAGGTTCTTGAGCCGAACTGCTGCAGTGAAAACACAGTCAACTTTAGACACACAAAACTAAACACGTCAATGGGGCTTGAACCGTTGGACCTTCAGGTTTTGAACTCCAGCCCCTGAACAACAACGCCACCCGAAGGCCAGCAACTTACAACCAGAAGGAAATATGGCCGTTAATCCCCTGCCCCAACGTGTCGGTGAATATATGCAGTTCCACGTGTTTCTGCACGCGACCGCCCACGCGGGAGCCCGTGGCTCATTCCGCAGTAGGTCGGTGGCACGTGAGCAGCGTGTGGTCCGGCGCGCGCTCGCGGCAGGGGGTCGCCGGGGGGCTCGCATCCCTAAGACCGCAGCCCCAGCGCCCGTTTGCTGTCCCTTAAGGAGAGGGCGCGGAGTACAAGTTACAGTAACACGCACTGTCCTACACACAGTGCAGGAGTCCAGCTTCTCCTCTTACTGCAGAGGTGTCCGTACCATGGTAAACACTGTCAGCAGGGGTCAGGCTGAACAGGCCTGGATTTATTTCTGAGCTATTGGTGCTGCGGTGTAATAACGTGGTAAATAGCCGAGTCTCTCGAAAGAAGCCATTGTTGAAAATAAATTGTGACGAGTGCCGGTCTGGAGGGAATAAGGACACCACGCTGATCTCTATAACACAGCCTTCCATCGAACACTGGGCAGCAGGAGAAGGTAACAGCCAAGCAGCGCAATGGAACTGCTGCTCTTTTGGCCCCCACCCTGGGATCAGTTAGCACCCCCCAGCCCTCCTCCAACACGTCGGAACGGCGCGAACCCCAACAATACAACACACACCGTCCTGTCTACGGTTGGACTCTGATCGACTGTTCATAAATGCAACACCGTCACCTACCACTAGGGGCACCTGCCCGTAGCGTCTGACGCTACAATGTGATCGTCACTAATGTTGTTCTTAAATGACGTAGAGTCGATGGCAACTCTGTCGATCGTAGTCCTGAAATGCATCCGGTCTTTAGCAAGTCGACTAATATTTGACAAAGGGGCATCCGTGGCCCTGTCGACTGTGTCATATTCACTCATAGTTACTGGTTATTGAAATCACGTTGTCTCCAGGTGAGAGCATACCTGAGAGGCCTGGAACTGGTGGGACAACTCAGAAACATTCCAGCAGGTTGGCACGCTTAATGAAAGGATGATTCGAAATCACTCCCCTATGGGGTTACACGAGTCAACTTTTTATTTAAGAACAGATTAATGTGTCTGCGAAATCCAGACTCTGTGCTTCGTGAATTCTGTTACAGTCCTGGTGCATATGAGTTTTACTGTGCCTTCCCATAATTTTTAACATCTCGTTGAAAGGTTGTAGCACAGGAGTAACTGGGAAAAAGTAGGCATTATGGTTGAAACCAGTGCACTGCGATCAAAAGACACAGGTGCGAATCCCACCACTAGAGTAGAAGGCTGATGTACTTTTTACATTTAGCTGATATTTGTTCTCCAAACCCAACACTGTATGCTGTTTTTGCGAAGGCAGGTGTCTGTAAAGTGGAAATAAGCTCAAGGAATGTCTCTTAGGATTGCCGTCACACATCTGCACCCCCTGTGTAGCTGTGCTGCAGTGTTGTCTAATGGAAACATTTGCAGTCATTTGTAATGAAGTTGGGAACAAAGCAGGATTTGTGTCTCCAGAGATGGCCAAGAGCTGACCTTGCAAGAGGTATTTACTGCTTTATTACTGACACTTAAAATTTACCTGCGTGACTGGTAAAACTGCAGTGTTTCAAGATTTGAAAACCAAAAGTTACATACAAGGTGATTTCAAAAGAATTTAACACTTCCATGAATTAACTCTCAGTAACTGAGCTAATCATATGAACATGTATTCTAGACCTGTTTGTAAAGTGACTTTCAGTTGTTTCTTAATTTTGCAAATGCACAATATTCTGCATGTTTATACAGTATAAAACTCAGTTACTATCTAAACATTTACCAAAGGGTTCAGTCCCTTTTGAATCCCCTTCTGCGCTAATCCTCCGTTTTATTGCTTAGTTTGTCCAGTAGATGGCGCTACACCCCGTGGAAGCAGTATTCAACGAGCGTGGTCCTTCTGGTTCATTTGGGGAAAAATACTGTGCTTTTCCGGAACCGGAATTTTCTGTTTTAAATCTATCTCTGTCAGCATGACTCATTAAGGTGACCAATAAAGGGTTTAACTGCTTTTGTATTAAAATAAACCTCAAAAAGCACATGAAAAAGAAAAATCAGGGTCACCATAGCAACACATGTTTGACCCGTTGTTTTTCACTATGAGTTATTTTTATCACTATTATTTTATTACTTATGGCAAATTGTTACATTTATGTTAAGTTATCTTTTTTCCTTCAGGCTTTATCATCAGTGGCTGGAAGAGGGATCTTCACACTAAGGATGTAGTAAATAAGAGATTCAGTCCAACATGTGGTGCAGAAAAGCAAAGGACCTTACTTAACAAATAGCTTCTAGGGGGGATCAAGTGCTGAAATGCAGCAGAGTTGGGTAAACCGCTCACCCTGTTGGAAAGTGAATGAGATCTACATGCGTGTCTCTCTTTTTTTAGAAACTGTAAAGCGATCGGCAGCCTGATTGTCAACATGCTCAGATTCTGTGGGGTGAATTAGCCTGTGTGGCCCCTGCTGGGGGTTTGGTGCTCCTCTCCAGTGCCAGCTGCTTGATTTGAGTGCAGGGTTCACTTGGCAGGCCAAAATGGTGCCTTCCAGTGCCGGGTCTGGATCAGTTTGCAGCTCAGGCCACTGTAGGGCAGGGCCTCCTGCTAGGTCAGTAAATCTCTGCAGAATGGTTGCATAACTGGTCAAGTCTCTGCTTGCTGCCATGCGGAGGTAGCCAGAAGCATCTGGGGCGTCATGGACACCCCGGGTAAACACTGGTACAATTTGTTGATGGCAGGGATGGGGGTGTGGGTGGGGGTGAGGCAAATTCACAGTGGCTCAGTTGTATAGGAGCCACTGGTCAGATCACGTGTCTCATCCTTGCAGTGAAAACTCTTAATGTCTGTAGGCACTGCGATGGTCATGGCTCATACCCTAGCCGTACAGCTGAATAATTCAGGTTTGACTCATACCTCCTGCTGTAGCTCCCTTGATCATGCTACTTATCCTGAATTACTGCTTTAAAAATTACTCTGCTGTACAAATGGGTAAATAATTATGACTGGGTTTGGAAAAAAGTGTCGACTCAATAAATAATAAATGTAAAATACATATCGACTGTTACCGAGAACATAGTTTCACAATAAGAGGAACTTCTCTGGGTTTAAAATAAATACTTTAATAACACCATAGCAAAGTTACTGTATGTATGTACATGTAGTAGCATATTACTTGATGTGATGAACTTTTACTCTGTTTACTTCCTGCAGTGTAACTACTTGCTGCAGCCTGGCAGCTACATACAGCGCTACATAATGTGTCTGCATTGGTGCCCACAGCATGATGCTGCCATCATCCAAACATCTTCAGGAGATGCAGATCAAGGGGGGTGGTACAGTGTAATTAAGGATGCTTTTTATCCCTGCAATGCACAGCTGGTTCTGTCTGGATCCTTTCAAGGGCTGGTGGGAAAATTTATAAAACATACTTTACACTGGATAACATACAGGTTCTACACTCAGAATAAATCTGTCCATCCATTTCTTGCCAATAATCACAAGTCTAATGCAGGTGGTCCACAGTTGGACCTATCCTGGAAGCAATGGGGTTAAGCTCGGCACACCCTGGAAGGGACACCAATCCACCCTGCTCACACACTTTCATTCTGTGCCAGATATACACACTACAGGCAATTTACAGTGATCATTTCACCTGAAACATGTGGGAGGAAACAGGAGCATCTGGTGGAAATCCAGCATGCAAATTCATCACAGACTAAGAGATGGATTCAACCCCACAGCTTTGTTACTCCAGTGTCACCCATTAGTTTTTTTCCCCACCGAATCAGCTTTTTCTCAAAGGCTGTTTGGTTGCTGAGTTCCAAGACAGGACAGACGCTGATGACCACCACCACCAACCAGCAGCCACTGACTGGCACTCACTGTACCATCACCACCACCACTGACTGTTTGCCCCATAATGTTTGCACTGCCGGTAGTACCTATCACTGCCAACTACCTAAAGCAGTGTAGTAATGTCATTGTGCTGTTTAGTGCACTGTGGACCAGGAACATCTACATTTCACATTTCTTTCTTGTTTGTATCTTGGGCAGAATGGTAAAGTGAACTTTGAAGCTTAGATTTAAATATTTAAATGTAGTCAGGAGCCCTAAGGGTGACATCCCCATATAGTGGGCAATACAGTCAAGTAGAACACAACTGATTTCTGTAGATCTGAGCGTGAATTGGTGAACAGTCATGTGGATGAATACATCTCTCTCCATGTGGCCTAGGCCTTTCTTTTAATCTTTTTTTTTTCAGTCCCCGCAGGTCTCTCTCAAAGAAGAAGACATGGATACTTCTGTGTGGGCCACAGCAGAGCTCACACCTGGATGAGTCATGCATCGGGTGGTGGGTTGTGATCATCAGCTGAGTCGAACGCAGCCCCCTCTTTCCCGGCGACCATGATGGCCAAGGTGGCAAACTCACCAGTGGCCTCCTGCAGCGCAGCAGCTGTGCTGTGAAATAAAAGAAGTTTGTTTGTCAGCATGCTGCCCACATGCTGGTGACAGCGAATGGTGGGAAAGTCACGCGGCGCCCGGTGTCTGAGACATTAGCAGAGAAACAGAGATTACTGCTTGTATTACACGAAAAAGATCATTTTAGGATACGAGTAGCACTGTGGGTAGTCACTTGCACATAAAGTTCCTGGGTTTGGTTTCCAGTCTAGCTGTAGCAGCTCTCATCAGGGTATCTAGTAAAAACTGCCCAGCTGTATAGATGGGTAAAACATTGTAAGTTGCCCTGTATACAAAACCTAGCACTGTAAAGTGATTTAGAGAAAAATAAAAGCTTAGAGAGAAAAGAAAGATAATGCATAAACTGACGATGTGGTATTGTTGTTGGAGCACCAGTTATTCCAGAGGCTTATTTGTCACAACATGAGATCTCTTGAACGTACTCTGGTTTGATGGAACTTATTTAGTGTTTGGGTGGCATGGTGGTGCAGCAGGTAGTGCTGGTGCTTCATAGGTCCTGTGCTCTGACTTTGAATGTTGGTCTGAGTTTAGTTCAGTCTGTGTTGAGCTTGGGTGTTCTCCCCATGGTTGTGCAGGTATCACCCCATAGTGTGTTTGCATTGACTTTGTGTGTGTGTGTGTGTGTGGGTGTGGTTGTTGACATACAAATGAAATGTACCTCCTTGCCATTTAGAGAGCCTCAGGACCAACAGTACAGGGTAAAATGATGCCTCAGTGTTCAGGCTCTGTAGGGAACTGATACAAGGGAGGGTGAGGTGCCACTCCAGGCCTACAGTCTGCCTCACCCACTGGGGTGACAGGTGCCCCCATCAACATTAGATCCCGAGGAATGACAAGGCCGGACAGGGACTTCGGGGAGCAGCTCCGAGAGACGGCCACAACTTCAATCCCGTCAACAAGGCTTTTAATAGGGGGATTTGGGGGATTATTAATGGCAAATGCAGTGATCATGTGGCGCCATCCTGGTTTTCTACATCGGTGAGGTTAAGACAGGCTGTTGTGTTTTCACGGAGTACTGCTTAAAAATTTGCTGGGGCAATTTACAGTATTTTCTTCAGAACTGTCAGCATACAACTGAAAAAACAGCCATGCAGAAGATAGTTACTGAGAAATATTAGCTTTAGATCTTTATGTGAGCAGGTAGCAATTTTGGACAGGCTTTACCAGAGATACGAAGACACTTTGGCACCTGACGACAATGTGAATAAATTTACATTCTTGTTGCCATTTGAACTGGACTTACGTGTCTATAATTTGTAAACTTTTTAGAAGTGTTTATTTCATTAGGAGAAAAAATACTTTGAATACAGTCCTAATTTTAACCCTCATTTAGTACTACAGTTTCCCATTGCTGATTTCTGCTGCAGTGCCTTAAAACCAAAAAAGGTGGCTATCCTACAGGGGTGCAGTGGGAGTCCTGACCTCTATCCCACTGAGAATCTGTGGTGCTATTTCAAAGTTGGGGTGCACAGGCATCATCCAACTACCCTGAGCAACCTGCTGCAGATACACCAAGGTAAATGGGAAGAAGTGGCTCCTGAATGGTGTACAAACGTGGTCAAAACTTACCACAGCAGATGCAAATCTGTTACTGCAGCAAAAAGTGCCTCTAACAAATGTTAATATTTGGGGTGTGTAGCATAGTATTTTGGCTTTTCATTTTCTTTAAAGCACCTGAAAAACAACAACTTATTTTAGCTTTTAGTGCTACAGCGCACAAGTTTGCAATAAAAATACTCAATGTATAAGTATAGTCTGAAATCCAAGTAATGCTGGTAACTTTCAAGGGGTTTGAATATTTCTCCAAGTCTCTGTATATGGTGGGGCAGCACAGCAGTGCAGAGAGTGGTAGTGCCACATCACAGCACCAGGGCTGGTTGGGTATTGGTTTAAATCCAGCTCAGTCTGTGTGAAGCTTGGATGTTCTGCCTGTGTGTGTTACCAGTAGGTGCCCTGTTTTTCTCTCATGGTCCAGAGACAAGCGTTCCAAATTAATTGGTCACTTTAAACTGCCTGTAGTGTGTCACTGTGTTTGGCCACCTTGTGGTGGACTGGCATCCCATCCAGGGTGTTGTTTCTGTCTTGATACCCATTAATTCTGAGATAGGCTCCAGACTGTCATGATCCTGCCCAGGATAAAGTGCTCTTGATAATAGATGGAAAGTTTACTTCTGCTGTATGATATAAGAACAAGAGCGGCTGTTTGCATCTGAGAAATGGGGAAGCGAAGTCACGACAGAGACAGTGACTATTCAAACTGAACTACTGAACTCAACACATGGTGAGAAAGCAGCTCAGACTTGTGGTCACCAGCGTGTGACCTTACTGGGAGAAGTTTTTCAATAAAAAAAAAAACAAAAATGTCAATGACACTAAACTTTAACTGGAATGAAAGAAATGAATAAACCCAGTGAAGTTGTACCAGTCAATGCTGCATTAAACGTTACCTGGTAGTAGATGAGTATGAGCCAGGGCACGTGCTGGTGGTGCTTTCTGCACATTGCTGCTACGTGTTTTGCCATTATGGGCCACTTCTACAGAACATTTCACAGCTTCATTAAATAAATTACTAAAACATTTTCAGTATTTTTGATGATGAGCATTGGTTAAGAACTAATTTATCCTGAACAGTAATCTCTAGAATCTAATAATCTGCTGTGGGTTGCAAGCATCTGTCTAACAAATATTCTTCCAGCATGGGCAATGTTTAGCTGAGCATTTTCCTAGAGTGCACACCTGCATTGTAACTACATTTAAATTGTCACTACTGAGCTGGCTTTGTTCCGGGGGGTGGGGTCCACAGTTATTGCTTTTTTATTGTAAAGTGCATGATCCTCCCTTTACTCCCTTCCGCCATTGTTAAAGAAACATTATGTTGTATATGGGTGCGTACTGTCCAGTTGCCACCTTAACATTCAGCCAAAGCCATCCTGCTAACAGTGGCTCAGGCTGTGGGGTACAACTGACAGCAGGAACGCTGTCTTTGCTCCCACATAAAGGAACCTTTGCCAGGAGAGAGAGAGAGTTTGTTCATGCCCTTGGAATGCTGGAAAACCTGGAATTTCCCAAAATGCAGCTGCTGGTGTTTATTCACTGTCACTACCAACAGTGCAGGGTCTGAAATGGGTCTCCACAAAAGGACAGCAAGTGTACAATAGTACAGTGGTCCAAAAAAAAAAAAAAAAAAAACACACACACTTATAAAACAGTGCAGATAAAAATATATTTCCATTGATGAACATTTATTTATTTACTTACTTACTTACTTACTTACAATTATGACAATAAAATGCTAAAAACATGTCAGTGTTTATTAATACTTCCATCATAATTTAAAGGAAGCTACATTTAGTTGTATTCCATGAAATTTGTTACTCAATGGCTTCACAGTGGATAACATGCATTTTTGCATATTTACGATCTCAGAATGAACACAGTTTTGTGCCCTCATGTTTATTGCCTCTGCATATTTTTATGAACTACAGTTTCAGCAAAACAGGCTTTTGTCTTGAATGACTCACTGACAGATGAGCAAGAATTACAACTGCCTGGGAATGCTATTAAAGAGCACAGCATTCATTCCAAGCTCTGGCTAAAATACAGTACAAGATATTTTTATGTCTTTTACCATACTCCGCACAGATTTTTTTCTTTTGTTTTCCTGAAATATTTTCCTTCACATTAATACATATTCTGTCTTTAAAGCACTTTCCAGCTGTCAAAAAACCGTACAGCCGCTCAGTTAATGGAAGTGAACATTTTGGTTGCACACCTAAAATAAAGCATCCGTTCCTGATTTGAGTATTTCTGGCTGTCAGGGTGGGATGGCATGTTGTTGTCCCCTGATTTGAGCATGACTGGCCCTTAGCCTGAAGGCAATGAGGCTTGTTTCCTGGCCAGACAGTGGTTAGCGCTTGGCTTGGGGAGGAGATGTATCAAAATACTTATAGTTGGTTGCACTTTCTGTTAAGTATTGCCTGTCACTCAAGCCTACTCTTTATGGTCATGTCTGGTTGGTAAAATATAACGTTTGTAAAACCCTAGTAAATCACCGCAGAGAGCACTGAATAGTCTGGCTGAGTGGGTTGCTGAAAGTGTCTCTAAATGTGGGCTGTTGTATAATCCCTTCAGGGGCCCCATTGCTATTTTTGTTCCTGGGTTTGCGTCAAGACTGGGTATTTTCTCTAGTGACCATCTACATGAGTAGGTCTCCTAATGCATGCTCTATCAGTAACCAACCTGTGATTGATGGAAATTTTGTCCACCGTTTGGCTTTATTGGAGACCTCGGACAATGGACAGCAGGAATTTTGGGTCTGAGGACTGATCCGAATAACAGCCAGTACAGGACCGGGGGAGCTGATGTAAGCCAGGTTGGTTGACAGACACATTTTCTTCCATGGTGCTTGTAGCAGCAGAAAGGTGATTTCTTTGTCAGTGGGAAAAAGAGATGTGGGTAGGATTATTTCTCACCTGCTTTTTTCATGAATGCGTAAATGTCTGATGCTCTTGAGCTTTTATGTGGGACAATGATTGCAGCTCTTCTGCTGCTGACTGCGGCTTGCGGTGCCATGATGCAACAGATCCCCTCCTTGTCTCTGTGGGCAGTGTGCATGCAGGTGATGTGGAGCAAAGCACCGTGGTAACCGTCACCTCGTTGAGCATCGGTGCCCAGTGAGGGAGCTGAGCTGTTGTCACGTTTTGGACAG
This sequence comes from Heterotis niloticus, assembly GCA_018136845.1. NCBI lineage: Eukaryota > Metazoa > Chordata > Actinopteri > Osteoglossiformes > Osteoglossidae > Heterotis > Heterotis niloticus. The sequence goes on along the minus strand of CM030901.1, from coordinate 11,505,923 downwards.
CTGCGATGCCATCTGCAGGAAGCCAGTTATTGCCTCCCCAGGGCAATTTACTGATGCTGACTTTATAGCTGAAGGATGACACAACTCACACCCTTTCATTTCTTTCGTTGTGACTGCAATCAATGTGGTATAACCCATACCATGAATTCTTACACTAGCATAGCTTCATCTTCGGACAGGCAGTCACTTGGAGGTTCTTACCCCCAAGGGTGTGGTGATGTCCTGGCTGTGATGTGCATGATGTCCCTGAAAAAATATTGTTGTGCATTTTTAACTCTCTACTTGCAAGAGAAGAGAACTCAGCTATGAATCTGAATGACCTTGAAGGGAGTTCAAAGATCCCCGGCATTTATCACTCCCTGTCCTATATCCGATCTGGGCTGTAGGTGACTCTGAGGTATGTTAAAGTCCACTGTAGTGAGGACTCCTCTATGTGTCCCTGCACAGGGGGTGGACCCCTTTGAGAAAGACTCAGCAGAACTTAGCAGACAGCAATTAAGGTTTTTACTTTTATTTATTTAGCTGACATTTTCCTTCAAAACAGCTTGCAGTGTTAACTTACAGTTATAGTGTTTCCCATTTATGGAGCTGGGTAATTTTTACTAAACCGATGTAGGGTGAGTACCTTGCTTAAAGGTGCTACAGCAGGAGGTGAGATTCAAACCTGGGAACTTCAAGTGCCGAAGTAACAGCACTAACTGCTATGCCATATGTATGCAGCATTGATTTCAGCTTTCTCAATTGGACTGACGGACCTCTACCTTATGCCATCAATGAATTTATGAGGCTCACCAGCAAAGTTAGTGAAGCATCCCTTTAAGACAGAGCAGTGCTGGCCCTCTTTGGCAATGCCAGTGATGCCAGCACTGTGGAGACAGAGAAAGTTGTCAGGAGGACTGGATTCTGAGTGAGATGGGTTCTGAAGACCAGAGACATCGCAAATACAGAATCCGCGAAGAGCCCTTGTTGTCAGAGTCCCTGGTGAAGAGGAACACACACTGATCACAGAACTTTGACTGGTGACTTTGCCAAAGCATCAGATTCTTCCCTGTTGCATGTTCTGTCATGTTGCATGTTCTGTCATGTCATTAAACCAGCTGGTAGGAGGAAGCAGATCTCTGGAAGGGTGAAAGCCATTATGCTCACTGGCTCGACACCACTTAAACATGATGACCAGCTGCCAAAGACCAGTGCCTGGTCCTTCCCTTGAACACTTGAATTCAGAATGATGCTGCTTTCTTGGACTTGTGCTCGTGCTAACGTGCTAAAACCCTAGCATGCTCGTGCGCTTGCAAAGGCTTTGTTTTCTGCTGGGGTATTCATTAATTTCTCAGTCCGGTCGTAGAGTTAATATAGAGGCATCCCTTCTCCCGTGCTCATGCTGTTTATGATCCTGCCACTTATTCTTCCACCGATGCCTGTTTGTGCTCTAAACTGTAAGGGTCTTAGCCGGTGCAGTTTCCAGGACTACAAGTATCATGCTCCACTTGCTGTTACTTAAAATAATTTACCAGAGGCTTCTGCAGGCGGGAAGGATCCTAAACTAAGAAAACCTTTTTAGTTACGTGGGGGCACACACTGGTGCCTGATATTTACCATGGTGCAATTTGTAAACACTGGGGTAAAAATGGGTTTCACTATGTGTGTAAACATCACAGCCAGTATGGAAAAAGTGCTGAAAGGCATTTACATGGAGTTACTGTGTAGTTGCTGGATGTTATGAGGCTGTACTTTGCCAAAGGAGAAATAAAGTGTTTGGTGTCATGGAAATCTGTAAATGTTGGCCAATGCATCAGTGCCTTGTGCTAATTAATGTTTTTACTTCATTGCTAAGTTTGAGCGTGCTGTCCTATCCCTTTTTTAGGCAGACTAGTGCATCATTAAAAATAAAGTATGGATTTTCATTAACTTTACTGCATAAATGTACAAGTGGGCCTATTTTGTGACAGGCTCAGTCAAAAAAACGTATTTTTCTGTTATTGCAGACATGGTAATGTGGAGCAGGCTTTTAATTAAGGGGCATGAATTGCTCAAGGATGTGTCTGGCTCTATAAAAGGGTAAAATAATAATGTGTAATGTTGTGTAGCAGTAATAATGCTGGAACTGCAAGTGATTCCAGCACCAGGCATCCATAAGCACTCAGGAGGAACCAAACTCGGTGTGTGATTTGTTTCCCCTGCATCCGTTGCCAGTGGAAACAGCCGAGTGATGCCAGGCAAGATGTGAAAAGCAACTGCTTCAGACAGAGTTAAGGTATTTGTTAATCATAATAAAGAAATAAACACCAGCAAATTATGATGAAACAGAGGCCCAATTTTCCTTGTGGAAAGATGCATGGATGAAATAAGTGGAAAAAATGTATAAAATTACAGAACACTTTCCCAGAAAACTGTTTTATTGTTGTGTTTGAAAAATTGTTAGACACAATTGAAAGTATTGCAGTAGCTCTTAGATCTCAGCAGTGTGGTAACTGGGGACACACAAATACACAACTGGACAAAAAAAGCACAATTTTTGTGATGAAAAGTACCAAGTGGAGCCAGTGAATGGGCAAGAAAAGAAAAATCTCCAGCTTTTTGTTTACCTAAAAGTATGAGTGACAAGCAAGTGCAGAAAAGTGGAGTGGCTCCAGCTCCGGTCTACAACAGCATCTCGTCTTGGGCTCCCAAAGTGAGCAGCTGTGTCCCACTGTACTTTCAGAGTAAATCACATCCCTGATAGTCTCAACTCCAGTTTCTTATAAAGCAGAACAAATTCTTAAATGGTACAAATACCCAAAAAACACTGTCATACCTCCGATTCCATTCGGTATTTTCACTGCCTCAAAATTTTTATGCCTCTTTCTCTCTGATGTCCGCCAGTGCTGTTGTAGCTCATAGGGCTGTCCTTGCTTCAGATGAAACACAGCCATTAACTATACGATGTCTGTGCTGTACACATTGTTTTACGCATCATTTCAGGTCAGCCTCTGTGATCTTCCCTGCAATGTGTCTTATTTATTCTAGTTCCACGTCTATTACGGTCATATTGCATGGCAACATGGAACGCTGTTCGTTTTGTTTATCTGACTGACATAAATGTTCATAATTTTTTAACCACTACACACTGCTCAAGGAAAGCTGAATATGGCAAAAATTGCAGTATGATGGTGCTACAACTTCCTGTCTCTCATAAATATCCAAATGGATTTCTCAGAAAAATTTCATTATTGCACACCATTATGGTGTAGCTGAAGTAAGTTTGCTTGGATCATGGCACCGCATGGCAGCGCTGCTTTTCCTCCATTTCAGTTCTTTGACTTCCGTTCCTTGGTTGGCACCTAACGCTGCAGGAATAGTGACGACTCACCCCATGATTTACAGCCAGACGCAAGACGGCTTTAAAAATAGGCTGCCTTTTCCAGCGCCCTATTGTGCCACAATTCCATAAACAGAACAAAAAGGTTCCTTTCAGATTGTCCCCCAAGCATCAGGGAAGACACAGCGCCTGAAAATACTGCAGGCTTCTATTGCCTTCAGTTTATTTCCCAAAATTTTGTATAGTGCAAACACATGTTTATATGTTGACATATGAGCATATGCTTGTATCTTGTCAGATGATGGTCCCTTTATTATCCATGCGCTATAATCTCTCCCTTACCCTTGTCCTTGTCCAGCATTTTTAACAAATGTGCTAACTTTTTGTTTGAGATTTCCAGAAGTTTGGAGAAGATGAATGAGCGAAGCTGTTTTGTGCACTCTGGCTACTTTTGTTTTGTGCAACTTCCGGTCATGGACCAGAGTTTTGTGCAACTTCTGGTCATTTCACATTGACTTTGCAGCTTTAAGGAGCCACAGCTGATTTCTGCAGAACGTCGTGACTGAAACAGGAAGACCCACTCACACACAACAGTGAAACCCAAGTCATTCTGAAGCAAAGCTGCAACTCTCTTCTCACTTGAGAGAACTGCTTTGAATGCCAAAATATTTGTAATGTAAAGTCATGCAGAGGAGGATTTGGAATTGGAGGCAGAGGGTGTATTAGTAACACGAGGAAATTCAACAGATGGGCTTTGAAACATTTCAGTGTGACTCACAGTCAGCGAGACAACTGGTCCATTTCTTGGAAAATGGGACTTAGATGAAAAAGCTCAGAAATTCTAACGTTCTGCAAATTCTAAAGAGAATGCACTTTGAGAGTTCCGTAAATTTGTTGAATGGAAGCAGAAATGTTTGGCATAACAGTTCCATTGGTTAATTACATGGCAGTCTCAAAATGAGAAATATGCACAAAATATACAAATTATGCAACAACCTGTTAAACAGGTAGTAACCGCTCATGTTTGGCTAGGTCTGTGGTCCAGATAAAAGAGAATGAAAAAGTGCCAGAGAGGCCCATGGCTTCTGAGCAGTATTTCTGCACAGAGATCGCTGCCACCTTTCTGTCCCCTTGAACTATTTTTAGATAAGGGGAGCTGTACTTTCCGTCACTTGGGGCCTTTTATGTTCTTAATTGGTCTACGGCGGCCAGTTGGATGTGTGTGACAAGAACGGATGGCTTGAGGGGCCGACCATGCTGGGGAAGGGGGCGTGTTCGGCAAATGCTTTGTGACAAAACACTAAGTGTTACAAGCAGCAGGGAGGCCTTATGGCGCTTTGGCTGTGCAAGTGTCAAGCCGACAAAGGTGGGCATGACAGGATGGTCTGTTCCCATGGTTTCCAAGTCTTAGCGAGAGCAAAGAGCTGGGCTGGTAGCAGCCTTGACCTAATTGCCCTTCACAACGTGATGCTTGCCAGTGATACTTCAGATGATTTCTCAGTTGTGCACCTTCGCATGAAAGCTGAAAGCTCCTTGAAAAAGATGCATGTATGCTCAGAAACACAGAGGGAAGGTGTGGTTTTAACAGCGCTGTCTAAGTGCTGTTAAAAGTGAACAGCACATGGTGGAATGGAGGGCCTTATCTTAACATTTTTAACTAAACCCTAAGAGGTCAAAAAAGAGAACAAGTTACCAGTTGTGAGCTATTCCTCCATCCACCACTTCCAGAGCTGACATTTTAATGGCCTCCTTTTATTTAACTATGCGATGACTTCATCACCTGAGTAGGTTGCCTGATGTCTTAGTATCATATCTCTGAAGTCTTCCTGTAAAGGTAACCAAAGTACCTCCAAATGGCTTCCAAAGTTTTGCATTTTCATCACAGTATAATTTATTGGTCAAACACATTATTGTCTCTGTTTGCTTTGGCTAAAATTGTACAAAACTGTGGTGGAAAAGAAATTAAATGGGAAAAAAAAAAAATTAATGAACTTAAGTTTTATATGAGAAGAATCTTGGCTTATGGATTAATAGAGTCTATTCAGGCCAAAATCTGAGGTAAAACGTGATCCAAGAGGCAGCAGAAATGACCGTAGAAATCACAGTTATACAATGAATTAAATTACTATAGCTTGTCATCATCCTCAAGCTTATAGATTTAGAATACAAATTTATTTTTAAGGTGGTGAAAAATATAGAAAGAATGTAGCTTTTCTGGTGTTCTTTTGCCATTAGAAAAATAATTTATTAATCGGTACTTCTACGGCTGCCTCTTGAAAAGCGTTTTGGAAAATTTAATGAGGGCTAACTCATTACAGCTTAACAGCTGGAAAATATGACATCTCGGGGAGTTAACAATAAACTATTCTTTTCTCCCTTTTTCAAAGTATCAGACAGTACTAAAAATCCAAAAGAACCACCATGTAAAAATCACTGCAGTTTCACAAAAAAAAAAAAAGAAAAAAACTTTTGCCAAAAATGAATCTGCACCCTCATATCTGCACTGGCAGCATTATTCTACCAAGGGTGCGGATACTCTGAGTGAAGAAAGAGCAAAAAAAATTCTTATGCATTGGAAAAATTGCCTGACAAACTTTTTTTCTGTTTTAAAATACATAGCTTGTAATAAGAGTTATTTTGAGGTGTAACAACAAGGCTAATTTAAAACATATTTATATATCAAAAGAGGGCTGTTTATGGTTGTCTGGAAGATCACATCGCATTTAGATGCTAACTATTTGAAGTCATTTTGATTTGAGCTTGTCTGAATTGTCTGAATTTATCTTCCACACAAGGTATTAAAATGTTTTTTTTGATTTCTAATATCTTGTAACTAGCCAAGCATCTCTTCAGATCTTATGAATTGTTTTCTGTATGAACTTTTTGTGCCCTGTTGTTGCTTCCCTATTGTATACTTTCATATTGTTTAAATGAGTGCTTCAGACTACAGAACAATCCTAAGAATATATCCATCTATTATCCTCTTAACCTGGTCAGGGTTGTGGCAGTTTGAAGACTATCCTAGAATTGCTGAGGCCAAGGACAGGAAATCAGACCCTGGATGGGACACCAGTCCATTGCAGGGCGGCCACTGACATTCACACACTATAGGCAAAGAATAGTGACCAAGTAACCTGAAACGGATATCTTTGGACTGCGAGAATGAACAAGAGCACACTGAAAAAAACCACATATATACACACACGAAGAAGACTTGTAAACCCCACACAAACTGAGCTAGATTTGAACCCATGCCCAAAAAACAAAGGCACTGTGAGGCAGTAGTGTGACTTGCTGCACCAGTGTGGCACCTCTTAAGAATATAGCAACTGCTTATTTACAAAACTAAGAGCTAAGAAATAACTTCAATTTAGCATATTATCCTTTGAATAAAATCTTCTTTGACAAGTGCCTGGTTAAAAAGTATAATTCTAGTGCCTGGAAAAATAAGGATAATTCTTTTCTCACATTTTCTTGTTATCTTACAATTTGCCTTTTCTTTTTCAGATACCTTGACAGTTATGCACAGTAAATAAACTGGATTATCTCATGAAAAGGACCCAGATGTGAATTTGTTTTGAATACAACAAGGATGTGATCACTATGATCAGTATGATCACAATGCATTTAAAATTAAAGGAATATTCTGCAAACAACAAAAGTGTTTACAGTTATAAGCAAAACATCTCCTAGCAGGACTGAAAATGTGTGAGCCAGGTGTTAAGAAGTATCCTTCTGAAGACTGTAATTAATATGTCAGCCGACTCAGGAGCTAGTTAGCCAACATTGCCTTGGATAACCCCTGTCAAATGGTTGGAAAATGGAGCCACCCGAATCTGCTGTTGGCCTAAAATGTTCAATGAAGGCTCAAGAAAAGAAAGCAGTTGAATCTCTATTTGAGCCCAAGGCCAGTGTTAGCTCCAAAAGAAGCATGTTTGCAGATTCTAAGCGGAAGACTCATTTGCAAAGTGAAGAGCTGCAAAGATGTACAGAAGAAGAAACTTCTGGGAAAAAGTTATCCTCCACAATGAGCCAGGCTTGTCAAGAAAAACAGGGATCACAGCGTGTCCCCCGCACCTGCTCCTACCGATTAAGACATTCACATCCACAGGAACCAGTAGAGGAAGGATCCCTGGCTGGAGCAAAGGTGCAGACCAAGCCAGAAGTGCTGCAGTCAGCCACTTCCGTTCCCCAGAGAGTTTTACCCTGCAGGAACTCTCAGAGTGTTCCCAACTCTTTCAACCCGAGTCCCCAGCCACGAACTGAAAGGTCAGAGAATGTGCACAAGAAGGACTCAAAATCCAAGAAACCTGGAAAGTATGTTTGCCACTACTGCGGAAGGGCATGTGCTAAGCCCAGTGTGCTGAAGAAACATATTCGCTCACACACTGGTGAACGCCCCTACCCATGTGTTCCCTGTGGGTTTTCTTTTAAAACCAAGAGCAACTTGTACAAACACAAAAAGTCCCATGCTCACAACATTAAAGCAGGCTTGGCCCCTTTTTCAGAACTGGCATCGGCATGTAAAAATATTGATCAGGGTTCCGTAGGGGGGGGAGCAGAAGTAAATTCGGATTACGAGCAGAGCACAGACACCGATGATGAAACTGCAGGGTTATTGGGCAAAAACAACCCTGTGGAACTCTTACAGCTCAAAGCAGACAAGAGCAAGCTAGAAGGTGAGCTTGCATGTACACACTCAGCGGATGAACAGAGAACAGTCTCCAAGGAAGTGCCTGTTGTTTTTGCCTCAGACCAAATTATTCCACCCACAGCAGTTGACTACCCCATGTACACAGACATCAACACATCTCCACTCAGCTCTCATAGGAGCAGCAGGAAAGAGTTTCCTTCTATAAAGCAGAAACTGGCTCTGAGGCTAACTGGAAAAAATGGGCAGGACTCTGAAGCATCCATGAATCTCTTGAGTCCACACAGCAAAGGCAGCACAGACTCAGGCTACTTCTCCCGCTCAGAAAGTGCAGAACTACAAATCAGTCCATCTAACACATGTGTCAAATCCTACGAGGAAATTATATTTGGAAAGTTTTACAGACTTAGCCCTAGGTCCAGGCAAGCCATTACAGCGGAAATGCCAACATCCACTGGCACAGATGCAAATATAATTAATAAGGGCACAAAGGCAATGTCAGAATCGGGCATGAGTGAAACTTCTGAGTGTTGTCAATCCCACCACTACAAAAAAGGTGGAATATCGAAGCACTCCATGTATCAAAGTGTTAACACGTGTATAAGAGATGATGTAGAATCTCAAATGAAAATATATTCTGACCCAACACAGTATTCTTCGGATTTTAGTAAAACCAACAAAGACCTGGTGGAGAATGTTCCTGATACAGGGCTACTTGTACGAAGCAACTCAGTGCCAACATCACCCACGGGAAACCTTGAAACCCCTCAAGCATTGCAAGCGAGCCATTCATTTGATGAAAGGATGACCTCTGATGGTGCTTTTTATCGAAATTCTACAGGTCTGAGGAGGCTTAGACGACAAGCTGCATTTGAACTTGCAGCCCATGAGGGGCATATTGAATTAGGAAGTATTTCCAAAAACATTTTCCCCTCTACTGGGAGCACACCATTAGATGAAAGTTGCCCTTCAGTGTCATACTCTGTTGGGGTAGAGCAGTTTCATGATGTTCAGGTGCAGGCCATGCATCAAAAGCAGGTCATGGAAAGTACCACCAGAAAGCGCAGGAAGAAGAAGAGCATTGGTGATGAAGAGGATATAACTGGCCAACATGGTGCTGACTTTGATGGCTCTGTTGAAATGCTTGGTTTTGACTATGATTTAAAGGAAAATCAAGACACTTTTAGCAGTGTTCCTACTGCAAAAGGACAACTGTATAGTATTCACAGAGAATCAGAGAGTTCAGGTATGGGTACCTGCAAAGGTTTTGATGTTACCATGTTTGTTCCAGATTTTGAGAGGAAGGTCGGAGGAAACGTAATCTCAGTCATCCAGCACACCAACTCTCTAAGCAGGCCTGGCTCCTTTGAAAAGTCTGATTCGGTTGACCAGTCAAGTTACCCCTATGGTCATCTAAGCAGTCAGTATTCTGAACAGTCTGACTCAGACAAACCTGAGGAGGAGCAAATCTTGAATCAGAGATGGTCTGGATGCCTGGATCAGTCACATCTGCAGACTAGCCATGAGCTTGCAGAGCAGCAGGGTCGGATGCTGCATAAACTGGTCCGCCAAGCGAACATCCAAGTACCTGAGATAAGGGTGACAGAAGAGCCTGACAAACCAGAAAAGGGGCCAGATGCACCAGCAAGAGAACCCGAGAGGCCCGTGGAAGAGTTCCAATGGCCGCAGAGAAGTGAAACCCTGTCTCAGCTTCCCGCGGAGAAGTTGCCTCCGAAAAAGAAGCGCCTGCGCTTGGCTGAAATGGAGCACTCCTCTGGGGAATCCAGCTTTGAATCGACCTGCACCAGCCTTTCCCGGAGCCCCAGCCAAGAAAGCAATTTGTCTCGCAGTTCCAGCTTCTCGATGTCATTTGACAGGGAGGAAAGCAGTAAGTTGGCCTCCCCAGCTAGGCAAGACGACTTTGGCAAGCAGCCTGAGTTCCTAGCTGTGCCGGGCAGTGGACGCTGCCCCTCTGCACGCACCCAACCGAGACAGAAAGAGGTGCGGCGTTCCTCTTCAGAGCAGGCAGCTTGCACACTGACGCCTGTAGTCCCCGAGATCCGCAGCAAATCCCTTGACTATGGAGGTCTTTCTGTTTCGCTAGGTGACATCTATGCCAGTGCCTCAGCTATGAAAGAGCGGCGACGAGGTTACCTAACAAGGCAAGCACCCTTAAACGTTCACCCTGAAGCCATAACGCAACAGAAAGCTTTTGATGTGAATGATAAGGAGAAGCAACTGGAAAATAGTTCTCATCAGTCACAGCCTGCTTGGCATACAGATCCCTCAACTTTAGCCAAAGAACCTCGTAGTGCTCAAGTTTGTGATTTGGATCTATCAAAAAGAGGTGAGGACAACCAGCAAGTTGGTCTTTGGATCATGCAAAAAACATCTCACTTATTTGTCCAGCAAGATTTGGAAAGTGAGCAGCTTGTACACGAATTCCCAAGCCAGGCTGTATCCTGGAACCCATTGCTTTGCAGCAGTGTAGTGCAACCTTCTGTTCTGTCACAGCCAGTCTTGCAACCCAATTCACAGAAGGCCCACCAAGCATCATATGCTCAGAAGCATCTCACCCAGGGGCACAGTGAAAATGCATTTGGATCCGTAACCACTAGGAGTCACCACACTCTACCTTGGGTTTCACCCTGGAATCTTAGCAATCTTCTGTCCAAAGCATTCCCCACAAGCACAGGGCTTTTGGAGCCTGTTCAGACTTCCAACAGTTCTGCAGGATGCCAGCCACCATTTGCGCACACATCTGTTCCTGTCAGAACTCAAACGCAAGTCCCGTGTTGCAGCACTGTTATGTATACCACGGTATCACAAATAGTAGTCACTTGCGCCGAGAGTACTAGTTCTACTATGGCCAAATGCAATGTCACTGATGGTCATTCCCAGCGTTTGCTCATGATGACAGGTGCCAAAGATGAGGCAGGATTTTGTTTACCTCATGCATTAGACAGTTCTGGAGAACTTGCATTTTCTCCATTGTGGAATGTTCATGAACCTGTGCCAGGAGGAATGAAAACTGGAATCCCTCTGACGCTAACTTCCAGGACTATCTCAACCACTGATGCTTCAAGCACTGGAGGAAACAAGCGCATATTGTCACCGGCTAATAGCCTGGAGCTCATTATAGAAACAAAGCAGCAAAAACGAGTGAAGGAAGAAAAAATGTACGGTCAAATTGTGGAAGAGCTTAGCGCTGTTGAACTTAGCAACTCCAGCGCCACAAAAGGAAATGGCAAATACCGTGAACTGGAGCCGAAGCACATCAATGATACGGGCGATGGCCAGGAAGGAATATCCTCATCTTTTCTGCTAGTCCCCTCTGTTGTTCTTTTACAACCTCATGTCAAAGAGATGATAGACACAGGCACTGGTGCTGAGTCTCCTGAGCATCTGGAATTTGATGAAACCAGCCCTTCTAGTACAGTCTCTGCCAGTGAAACTCAGGAAGAAATAAGTGATGCCATGGACAGTAAAACTCCACTAGACATGCTGGTTGAGATAGCAGCCAATCAGGCCAACACCATTATTAGGAGCACTCTTTTGCTTACTCACTCTGGAAATGATAAGCAATTCACTCAGTTCCCAAGCCTTCGCACATCCACCAGTGTAAGCTGGTGTTTCCTGAATTACACCAAACCGAACAACGCCCAGATGACCTCTGTTGCTTCAGTCTATGGTTCATGGTTTGTGAGCTCTTACAATCCAAACCCACCCGACTTAAGCACCAAGACCACCCTAGCATTGCTCCGTTCCAAGCAGAAAAAGACCACAGAGTCATACACAACTGCTGCAATGTTTGAGCCCGACAGTGGAAAAGTAGTGTCGTCACTTTTGTGGAAATATACGTTTGAACAGGTAAGAAGAATATATCTAAAGTGGGTCTGTTCTCAGAGTCACATAGATGAAATGGAATGCTATTTAAAAGAGTGCCTTTTCATTCTGCATGTATTCAGATGATATTTTACTGCACATTGAAAATATGTGCGCATCCACATACACGATCACGTTTTTGTCTGTTTTACCTTCAGGGGAAACCAGCTCTCACGGAGCCAGAAGTGAATAAGTTTGAGAAGAAAATGAAAGAGAGTGGTGGAAGGGACAGAAGTGCCGAGGTTCACAAGCACAAAGAGGTCTCGATGAAGCAAGCTGAGCCAAGTCGCATCAAAATCTTTGAAGGAGGGTAAGTGGAGCAAGGGGAAGAGTGCTCATATGCGAGAGTTATGCAACAAAATCCTCATAATGCTGTGAATTAAGCATGACTTGTGTAGAAAGAGATGAAGCACTTTGAGTTTTATACACCTCCATGTGAGCAAGCAAAGCACAATGCAGATACAGTAAGCAAGTCTGTGCCATGGCATCCAGCGGCTTGCTTGCATGCTTATACTATATGTAGCACACAATGTATTCGTTGTGCTGCTTTAACTGTGTTTTTAGTCTGAAGAATAGAAGTGACTGCTGAAACAACAAGGCATTCTAATGAATGTTTTAGGATGAATACTGCTTGCCAGGAGATTCTGTTTCAGCATTTATTACCCACCCTGAATATTTTTGTCATGCAAATAATGAATTTGATACATGAGTCATTGTTATTTATGGCTGAATTATGAATGTTTTATAGAGAGCAGTGGCTTATTTTTAAACCTTTCAAAAGGGAACCGTCCAAGAGAATTTATTTTACGGTAATTCAACAAGTCTAAATTGAAAATGTCTCTAAACAAGAAAATGACTCATAAAAATGGTGGAAAAATACATAAATTTTTAACAGAACCAGGCAGGAGAACCTGTTTATAGAAGTGCGAAACTCTTAAAAGAACTCATGCATGAGGATTCATTTCATGGTAATTCAAGAAGTGATGGCAGAAACAGTGGAAAAAAATGTAGAAAAAATGGTGGAATGAAATGTACAGGAGTGTTGTTATGAACTTTATGCTGAGAGCTGGAAAATCCCTGGAAAGTTTATTCCGTTGTGCTGTTTTAATGTTGCTTTGCTCTATTCTAACAATACTAACAATCGGTTTCAGGTATAAATCCAACGAAGATTATGTTTATGTGCGGGGTCGGGGTCGAGGGAAGTACATCTGTGAGGAGTGTGGAATCCGGTGCAAGAAACCAAGCATGCTGAAAAAACACATCCGCACGCACACCGACGTGCGGCCCTACGTCTGCAAGTTCTGCAATTTTGCTTTTAAAACGAAAGGTTGGTGTTTTGTGGGATGTCTGCCTTTGGAACTGCTGTATCATGATTGCCTCCATTACAGAAGTTACTCCTCTTCAGCAGCAAGAATAGAACAAATCATTTTTGCTTTCAGGCAACCTGACAAAGCACATGAAATCAAAGGCCCACATGAAGAAGTGCATGGAGCTTGGTGTGTCCCTGTCGTCCGTGGAAACCGTGGAAGTTGAAGAAGCGGGTATGAAAGTACATCGTTTCTACATGATTTTAAAAAAATGACCTTCCATAATGGACTAGAATTTTTTCCTTAATAGTAATTTTCACTGAAAAACTTGTTTCACTTTATAAAAACACTTGAAAATCTATCATCTGAAGGAGTGCTTCAGAACTGAACCGAACAGAATACTATAGCATTTTTTTTTTGCAGCTGTAAGGCAAGGGAACCCACAGCACATACAGTAACTGCGGATATCCTTACAGAAACATTAAAGGATGAATCTAGTTTTGTTGAGCATGCCAGGTCAATGCAGCAAAGGTATCAGTGGTGTTTTTGTTAGCAGTCACAGATGAGAAGGGTTTACATGCAGCCTTTACTCTGTGTGTCAGCAGACAATGCGGAGGATGGACAAACGGTGCCGTGGAAGATGCGCTCCACTGCTGTCATCGCAGAACACCAGTTCTCTGATGCCGACGACTCTGATGTGGTGGAGGAAGAAGGTGATGAAAATGATGAGGATGACGAAGAGGATGATGAATACGACGGTGACTCCACGCCCAGAACTCGTTCCAGGAGCACCAGCCCGCAGCCTTGCGGGACCCCCTGTGCGCCTGTCACAGCCTCCGCTGCATTCCAGGGATCTGCTCCTGACCTCCGAGGCCCCGCTTCAAAGCTGGCATCACAGAAAAGTGACACATGTGCTATGGATTGTCAGAGGGCTGTGCAGGGGGTGCTGAAAGAAGAACACTGGAGAAGTACAAATGTGACCTGCTCCTCAGACAAGCTCTGCACACCACCTGCAGAGTTCTCACCTGGCTGTGACTCCTCACCTCAGAGGGAACCCTCACCTGCCCCTCAGAGGTACTTGTGTCCTTCGAGGGAATTCGCACACCAGGGGGTGCTGAGGGGTCATGTCTCCCCCAAGAAAGATACCTCGGCAAGGAGAGGCCTCTCTCCACGGGGGCGTCCCTCAGGTACCTTGCTTACAAGGCCGCTGTCACCTGGGAAGGAGATTGTCTGTAGGCAAGAGCTGTCTCCAAGGAGCCGGCACAGAGGAGCCATCAGACCTGTGTTGCCTCGTAGAGGAACCCACCACCACGGCGCTCCCTTGGGATCCGGACAACACCTACATTCTGAATTGCCTCCATGTGGAAAAATGAATGAAACTTCTCTTGATGTGAACATGGTATGCATTTTCATCTCAGCTTGATAATTTCCATTTTCTAAGTGATGCAGAGTAATGCAGCAGGTAGCACTGTCAGAACAGTTGCTTTCAAGTTTGAAAATAGCAGGTTCAGATCCCATATCTTTCCACAACACCACTGAGTAAGGCACTTAGCCTGGATTCTCCAGTGAAAAGTACCCAGCTGTATAAAAGGTAAAAAAAAAAAAAAAAAAACTGCTAATAGCTTAACACTGCTGATTTGGAGAAATGTGTAAAATCAATTTTACAATAAATGCAACTGTTTTGTTTAACTGCAACATTGTTTTTATGACTGCAAGTCAAAGGTATGTACGAAATATGTAATATTTTTGCTATTTTCACTAAATATATTACAGGCTCTTTCTGACTTACCCTTGCACCTTTTTGTTCAAAGAATGCCATTTTATGTTTTGAAGTTGCTAGCATTTAATGCATTTTATGCTTAAATTGAACCTAAAGTCTGAATGAGTACAGACCATTATGAAACAAAAATAATGCACATTATACTACGCTTAAAACTTTAACTGGAAAATATTTTGCTTGCTCACTATTCCAGGAGCCGAACAAAAACCCACAAACCTTGCAGCTTCATGGTCAAGTGTCTCCAGGTGTCCAACCAGGGCTCTTCAGCCACCTCCCCCCTCACTCCCGGTTGCAGGTACGGACACTGGTTCCTGTCATCCCCATTGGGGGTTTCCAGATGATCCATGCTGTACCTCCGCCTGCGGCGAGTAGACTGGGAAGTGCATCAGCAGATTCCAGCCAAGGTGGAGCTTCCTTGCACATCCATCCCGAGGCCGGCCTCAAAGCTGCAGGGGACCCTCCCAAGGAGCCAGAGGAGGTGTCCTTATCCATCAGTATCATGCAGCCACAGTCCGCTGACACTGAGGAGGATATGGGAGATGCCGCAGACAAGACCGATGCCCCAGACGAATCTGTGCAGAGCTGCGTGAAAGCCATCGCCTCTCTCAGGATCAGCCCTGCCGGATTCCCAGGGCAGCACCCAGGTGAGCTGGGCTCTCATCCCCATCCAGCTTCCCCAGAAACTGAACAGGCCAAAGGATCAAGACTCTAGTGGTGCCATCATCTCGGAGTCACCGACTCTGCTCTCAGAATGTGAGAAAGACAGGCCATTCCTCACTAGGTCTCACTTTGCCTTCTGGGGTAAAACATCTGGGAACTAAATACTCCAACATGACCTCAGGTCATTGCTAATAAGCACAAAACAAGATGAAAACATTAAAAAGGTGGATATAAAACCAGGAACTACATTTAGACAGCACAGGCAAGAAGAAGTGTCTGGATAAACAAAGATGAATTTTGTAGTTTTGATGTAAGTACTGTAAAGCATGCCTTTTCACGCTTTTGATTCCACTAATTTAAATGTGAGAAGTGATTGTATGAGGACATACTGTACATACGTATAGGTTACTTGGCCAAAACCTCTCTGAGTTGTCTGCCTTCTCTGCTATGGTAAAATGTAAAGATTTTTGCGCCTCTTGTATTGTTGAGTCTATATTCAGAAGGGAAAGCTGTAAATATATCACATTTGTGTATACTCTTTATAATAAATGTAATTTACTCTTTTGTTGGACACGAGTCTGAATGATGTGTCATTAAATGTAAGGTTGCACTAAAGCATATTTTTACATTAATATTGTCAAAGTATTTTGTGTATAGCTCCAACACTGAAATACTATTTGCTAAATGTAAAATCCTTACTGTAATTGTACATTATTCTTAACGTTGCCTCTTTGTATGTATGTTCTCTAAGCTTGAGGAGAATAACAAATATGTATAGTGTAAAATTATTTATGTATCATAAATATATTGTATGTATAATGGGTAGAACTTTTTCATGTTTTCTGGGTTGGTTACCAGTAATTTGTAAAACACAGGACATGTGTGTATGTACTGTACACAACACTTCAATGGGAAAGCTGATTGTCCAGGTATTTGCAGTAACTAAGATGATATGTAATGGAATGTAAGTGCTAATGTTTTAAATGCTTGTTTTTAAATGCCTATAAAAATATAAAGGAGGTGTCTTGATTTTGAAGGTTTAATCTCTAACGGGCATGACTTACTGTAAGCGAGGAAAAGAAGTGGTCACTGCTCCAGAGTTTGTTAGCCTTAAATAAAACTTCCCACCCTGCTTTCTGTCATGTTGCTACACTTTCACACATAAATGTTATTATTTATTTGTATATAAATGGCATTTGTAACTTGTAATTTATGTTCATAAAATATAAGATTTTTGCAGTCACTGAGACAACCAGGAGACTAACAATGCCCTATAAATAGCAGCATTCTTAAATTCAGTTCAAGTATATGTATGTGTACACACACACACACACACACACACACACACACACACACACACTTTTTTCCTGACTTGATCATTTCTCTATTATATATTGATTTTTGTGGTTCTTGCTTTGCGATTTGACTGTGCATTACTTCTGTGACGCTGTTTCAATAAATGGAAAGAGCATAAACCACATAAAGACATATAAAGACTTATTTGCATACTTTTCCCAAGGCTTTCTTTCTGCTTTTCTCTCCTTTTTTTGCCAGGGTGATTTTTTTTTTTGCTTTCAGCCCTCCTTGTTGACAAAATAGTTATGCCCCAAAAAACAGTTTTTACGATTCATAATTATTCACAATTCATGATCCACAATTCATTATTATTATTTTACTTAGTAACATATTCTTTAGTAACAAAATGAAGGCAAATATAAAGGAAACATTACAAATATTACATGCACTTTTATTAAATTGTTATAGTTTTGCAGAAAACAAATTGCTAATTTGTTATTGATAGCCTTAAAATTATATATTTTGTATAGCTGAGATGCTTATGTAATATATGATATGACATATAATATTATGTAGTATATAAGGTTAACACACTTGAAAAACTAGATGCACATATTTTCACAAACATCCAGTCATGCAGCCATAGTAACTTTAACAGTACAAATAGTTTAATGCATTTTTACAAATGAATTTGGCGAATATGGTCCTGGTCGCATACATACATGACAGTTTCCTATTAAAGTGTTAACTGGAAATGTGAATTTTTTAAGATGTTCTGTATGTTATCCACAGTGCAACTGGTGCATGGTATAAGGTACATTAAAATATTATAGTGTGATTACACTAACACAGGACTTGTACCTGAGAGCAGAGATTTGTATAAACTGGATGGATGTGTGCTTGCGAGAGAAAAAAGGATAAATAAAAGAGATGTTATATTTTATCCTTTACTTCCCATACAGTGGCCAGTGTGATCTTAAGTGACCTTTCTGAATATATCCTGAAACAGCTCATATTATTTATGTTTTTTTTTTTTTTTTTTTTTTTCAGAAAGTCACAGTAGAGAATCCTAACATTTGGAGGAACTAGAATGAGGGTCACTGACTACTCAAATAGCCAAATTTTCTGCAGAGAATTTCAAAAATCTCAGCTACACACAAGACTATCGTAATGACAGTGAAGGTGTACATTGCGCTGAGGAAGATTGTCTTCTCAAAATGCTCAGGCACCATGCATTTCGCAAAGCCGAAGATTTTGTCCAGGGCGCTGACGTCGCAAATGTAAATTGGGTGAACTCGAAATCCGAAAAGATGACTCTGGAGCCAGAACGCCACAACCTCTAGTGTGATTCTCAGCAGGACAGAGATGATGTAAAAGATCATGTAGTTGGACTGTAGGAGAATGTCTTCCTGGTCAATGTTTTTACAGGCAGCATAGAGATGGAATACAGCACCAGGGACCAAAACTGTAACTAGCTGTAACGCCCAGTATACCTGTGGCGAGAAAGAGAAATCTTGTTCCTCGGACACAGTAAGTAAGTAATTCTGCAACACGTAAGCACTAACACTAGAACAAGAAAGGCTGAATGCTAGAAAAGCATAGAGTTTTACTAAAACTGAGCTACAGGAGCAGTTTAGAATTTGGCTTTATTTCTCACACCTGCGACTCCGTGCTCTACTGACCTGCGGTGTTATTGGCCGGAACTGGTTGTAGCAATACAGGTTGACCTCCCTGCGGTCCCGGTCACAGCTGAAGTGCAGCGCTTCATTACCGTAAACAGCGAACCCCAAGACCCCCAGGAAGAACATTCGCACGGAGCCGAAGAACAGGGTATGGAACTGACCAAACACTGTTGGTGGCCTGAGCTGAGATTCAAAACATAGATTGTTAGCCAGCCAGCAAGCCAAAAAGCTCTTGAAAATAAGAGGCCTAAAGGGGCAGTGAGCAAATATCAATAATAAGGCATTTAACTTAAAAATTAAGACAAAGAAAAAACTTCAAAACATTTTTTAAAAGGTCTCCTTTGATTATATTGTACACATTTATGTTCATGTTTATTTGTCCATGTGCAGCATAGTTTCTGGAAGTGCACACCAGATGAACTGCATTGATAACCTCAGCATCCCCGTGAATCTGGAGGGATTCCCAATCGTGTTGCCCTGTTGGGCTGTCATTGCGCGATGCCGTACTCACACATCCTTCATAGAAGTTTCTGATGTAGTTCAAAGACATGACGCGGCCGCAGGCTCTGCTGGCTCCGCTGGCTGCGCAGGTACAGCTGCAGTGTGCTGCAGCTGCGAACCCCTCATTGTCAGCCTGTTTGCACGATGCAGCCTGTAGCTCTGATTCCTCTGCTGCCGAAAGCCCTTGCCGATGCACATTTCCCTTTCATCTATGGCGCCTTTATCAGTTTGCCCACCCGCTCCAAAAAAAAAAAAAAAACAGAAAAACAAAAGCATGCGGTCCAACAATAATCCCTGACTGAACCCTGTCAGCAAAAACTCAGTCCACAATAGAGCACAATAGAGAGGAAGCAGACCTGCAGCTGAATGCAGTGGAACTGCTGCACTTAAGTGTGTGCTTTACTGATACATCAGGAGCAAAATAAAAACAAACCCACAATTTAATATTTAATTTTAACTGTATAGGAATAATAATGTAAATAGCTAGTTTGTTTAAAATAGTCAATTATTTGATGATAGAAACTATAAGAGTTACCTGATGCTGTCTGAGTTTTATGTTTGCAAACTTTATGTTCACAGAGCTGAGATTTTCTTGCTTTGAATCACAGCTGCCAGGGTGTCAACTGATTTAAAGGAGTGATTTAAAGCAAAAGCCACAAAAACACACCATAAACCAGGCAATAAAGTGTTTTTATCCCCATTCAGTCAATGTCTGGACTCTGTCCTCATATCTCTGTAAGGCTCTGAGGGCCTGGGAGGACCATGATGTTTCCACAAATAATGGCTGCATTCAGAAAACTGAACTGAGGCTCAAGTTGCACAAAAAGTCCAAAAATGTAAAACCAGATGGCATCTAATGTAGCCCCATTAACAGGAGAAAGCAGTAGGACTTCTGTAGCACGGTGTATGGCTGTCACATGTATCACCATTAGTCACAGCTCTTATAAAATACCGGTAAAAATTCACTGTCTACCAAGAGTCCATGATACACCTGCTGCCAGAAACTAATTCTTATCTTAATTTTTTGCTTAGCTGATCCTTTCATATTGGTATTCCAACCAGGGTGTAGAGTGTGCTTTCAACCTGTGCTTCCACTATAGGCGCTGGATCATTGTGACCAAAATGAAGAGTGCTTCTTTATAAAAGATGGATAGAAGGTTAGATAGAAAGATGGATGGACAATTCTTTTACCTCACACAATTTATGATGCACCTTTTGTATGTAACTTGCTGTTTTAGACCAGGTTTAGTCAAGTTATTCTACGCAAGTTGTGTCATTATGAAAAACATCACTTTCATTTTTCATTTTAAAGATTAGACTACTCATCATTTATAAAGACTTTTTAATGGTTAAAATGCTTTTTGGCATCTTTCTTGGGCCAGAATAAAAGAACAGGAAAGCTGTATCATTAAAATCTTATTTATTATTCTGCAGCATTACTCCACTCTTCCAGGACTATAAATAGGCAAATCTGGCAAAAAATACATAATGCAGCCATATCAAATTACAGAGATAGATGCCAACATTCATTTGTATCTTACAGCAGGGCTTCAGCTGGGATTTTACATAAAGGCGAACTCTAGAGACATTTTTAAAATGTCAGCGTACCAACACTTCTCACCAGGCGCTACATATGTGCGGCACAATTCCATCTTTTTCTTTTTAGTGCAGTTTTTAAGCACAGTCCTATAATATTACACTTTTTCCATTCTGTTACAGGAAGGAAAAGTGTCCCTTGTCTCCTACTATATGACCACAGAAGGGTCACGAGGGATCATAGCCTAAATGATTTAAAATCAGCTTGGAGATGTAATGAAAGTCCCTATTCCACTTCTCCATTATATTCAGAGAACTTGCAGGTCAGTGGCCTATGGGCAGCTGTGAGCAGAAACCCCAGTGCCATGTGGTAGTGTGAAGTGAACCAGTGGAGTTATTTTGGGGTCTGCTTGACGCAGCTGTCCCTAGAGAGTTTGGAGTCTGGACCTCCCATTACATCGGTCCTGTGCTGCGCCGTGCTGCTCCCGGTAAGAGCTGCTCCTGTGTTCCCTGGAATGCTATTTGGAAAGCATGATGTTAATTGAAGTGATGGACATTTTGGTTTTTGCTGCCATGTTGCTTCTGATGCACATGACTATTTGTTTAGTTGCAGTAGTTCTGCTCTTTAGGGTACTTGTTGAGCTGCTGGTAACCAGAAGGTCCACGTGTTCTTATTTTTAGCTGGTAGCTTCCAGGTCACTGAGGTATTAACATGGCTTTATTGAATATCAGCATATAATGTTGGTTAGTGTGACAAAGTGACTCAAACTTTAGCTGACATTTTATAAGCAAACTGCACACAAAACAAGGCCACATGATATACATAAGTGACATTTCTTACCCATGTGCCGATTTATATTGCTCTGAACTTTGAGAATGAAAAACATTATTGCAGTATGAAATTCAATGTTTTTGAGAGCAGTTTTCTGTAAGCAGTGCTGCATCACCACCAACAGCAGTCTGGACACAGCAGGAATAAGAAATAGTTTGACCATATGAAGAGGTTCCTGAAATAGACCTGGGGAGAAGAACAGGTGCCATGTGGCCACATGTGAGATCAGGAGCTTGTGAGAGAGGCTGGGTTGTACCGAAGGGTCTATTTTATACAAATAAACAACACAGATACAGCCAAACTTCTTTTGATCAGACAACAACCGAGAATGTAATCAAGCCACTTGGTATTTATCTATAACATTCAGGAATCAGTCAAATGGTCTTACTGTCATTAACCTCCTGTATATTTGTAAAGACACTGTTTAGCTAGCTAGCTAGCTAGATAGATAGATAGATAGATAGATAGATAGATAGATAGATAGATAGATAGATGCAGCATTGCCAGTAACAGATCGGTAATAAACAAGCCCTCCTGTATCCAGCTATGTCCATCAGAATGGAGAACCACTCGACATCACCTATGGTCGTCGCTGATGCCAACAGTGCTGTAGAGAACCAGGCAGACGTATCTGATGACTTTAGCCAGCGGCTGGAGGACATCATAATGACATACCAATCTGGACCTGGCCTGGTGGATGCTGAAGAGCCCACTGAGGAGCCTGAGGAAGCTGCCAGTGAGCAGGGTGTGGACCTTACTGTCACCAAAGACTCCAGTCTCAGCAAGGACCAGAGGCTGGAGAAGAAGATGCTGAAAGGCTTAGGTAGGTGCACTTAGTGCCTCATCTTAATGCACTGGATGTGACTCACAAGAGCTTCCTTAAGCAGCTTAAAAACATGAAAAGGAAAGACAAAATGTCAAAGGTGTTTAGGGAGACTTGAAAGGATTCACATTAGGCAACTGAAAATGGAAATGAAAACGAATTTGAAAGACTTATGTAGTCATTGTTTCTAGTATGTGGCCAGTTGTTGTCAGTTATGAAAGATACAGAATAAGGAAAAAACTAGGTTAAATGTATGGAACAGGTACTAATTGAAAATGTGTAAAAAAATAATAACAATAATAATTCATATTATTTAAAAAAATATATATTAATAAACAAGACAAAAACACTTAGCAGCCTAAAGCCTAAATCACACAGAGACCAGTTTGAAACCTTGGTGATATCAAGTAAGAATTATTAGACCATTTGTAACGATGGCCAATTTGCTTGAAATGTACAGTACATCAAAGTGTTTTGGAAGAGAAGTGAAGGACGTCGGTGATCCTGTTTGTATGCCACCTCCATCGTGACAGGGAAGGAAGCAATGCTGCTGATGCAGAACCTGAATAAACTCAGTTGTCCGGAAGCAAAAGTAGAAGCACTTATCAAGAAGCACAGTGAATTGGTGAGTGAGGCTGCATAGCTTTCTTCATAAATGCATACCAAGACACCTGCAATGAGAAAAGGAGAAAATGGTAAAGATGAATGAAAGAAATCCTTCTGGATTAGCATGCAGCAGACTGACAAAGAGGAAATGTTTAGTAGCTGACATTTCAGACAAAGCCAAGTCAAGTGAAGCCAAGGAAAACCAAGGTCATATTTAAATTCATAAAATAGAAAAGAAAGAAAGCACGTCACAGTAGTTTGATAATATGGCTCTAATTTTTTTTTTTTTAAAAATCACATAATTTAAATGAAATGCAAGGGTTTTTCTTGCTTCTTTGCAATTTTCTTCCTCCATCCAGAGACATTTAAGATATAAGAAAGCTTACATCATTCACATCAGGCTTACATCACTAGAAAAAAACTGAATTGTAATAAATAGCATTTAAGTTTCATCTTTAATATTATTTTTTATCAATTTAAATGAAACTTAAGGCACATCCTTTTGAAAATGTTGTTGACTAAAAGATTATTCTGACAAGGTTCACCCCATTAAAAGATTCTCTGACCCTGTGCGCAGCTGGAGGAACACCGGGCAGACCAGAAACAGCTGAAGGTCCTGCAGAAGAAGCTGATCCAGGTCATGAAGGAGAAGGACCTTCTGCAGAGCGAACACAGCCGCGCGGTTCTGGCCCGCAGCAAACTGGAGGGGCTTTGCCGAGAGCTTCAGAGGCACAACAAGACACTCAAGGTGGGCTGGCCTCCCACTTACTGTTACGTGACATTTTGTTCTCTTTTTCACCCCTCTTTCTGTTCTTATTTTCACTCTTCTCATCATCTACGACTCAGCTATGATGAACACTTTGCTTTTATATTAATTTCTAGGATTTCTAAAAAGTTGTCTAAGCGCCACCTCCAAACAGGTGACCTCTCTTAAAAAGCATCAAAAGTCATGTAAAAGGTAATGCATTACTGTAGGTAGTACAGTTTGGAAGAATTGAAGAATCCTTTTTGGTCCCAAACACAAACATGCTTTTTTTTTTTAAATACAACTGAAAAAAATTACAGCTTGGAAGATAAACTTAAAAATATTTGCCCTCTATTGTGGACAGAAATGAATGGTTGAGCTTCAGGAAGTCAAAAGTACAATTACTGTTATGTTACTTAATTGGCAGATGAAAGCTTAACAGAAGCATTACATAAATAGAATAAATTTTATAAATAATTCCTGAATACATTTTGTCACTGAAGCAGTGAGACCAAACTTAATCACTGTAAACTGCAAAGTTTGTGATACGAGCACAGGGAAATTATTGTGTTTGTATGTTTGTTTCTCTGTGCCTGTTCACATCTCCATAGGAGGAGACTCTGCAGAGGTGTCGTGAAGATGACCTGAAACGCAAGGAGATCACAGCGCACTTCCAAAGCATGCTGATGGAAATCCAGGCACAGATTGAGGAGCACAGTGAGCGCAACACCAAGCTGTGCAATGAGAACAGTGAGCTTGCAGAGAAGTTGAAAGGGCTCATTACACAGTATGACCAGCGGGAGGCGGTATGTGGTCCTTTGGTTGGCTGAGGGGTGTATGGTCTGTGTAGAACTTTTGCTCATTCCTGACACTGCATTTAACCTCTAGGTTTTAGCAGACTGTGTGTTTATTATCTCCCTTTGATGAAGCAACAATATTGGAGGAAATGGTACTGTGATCTGCCATAAATTAGACAAAATCTGTATGAATCTCTGAACCACATCGAAATTGCTTGCTGAATTAAAAAAGGCCTAAACAGGTCCTTTTCCTTATTCTTGCCGTTGCGTCTTGCACCATCTGCTGATCGGAGAGTGGAATCCAGTCCTGGGATGTTGAAGGACCTGCTGTGTTTTTTTCTTTCCTGTTCAGAATTTGGAGAAAGTCTTCAAGCACCATGACCTGCAACAGAAACTGGCAGAAACCAAACTTAAGCAGGCAAATCTGCAACTGAAGGACACCGAAGAGAAAAACAAGATTGAGAAAGAACACGTGAGTCTGAATAAGTCTCAGATATCGCAAGATTGGCTTTTAAATTAATTGTGGTATTGAACTATGCAGTCGCTACTCATTTGTCTGCTTACTTTGCGATTTAAAGTTGATTTTTGTTGGTTTTCAGCTCCTCAAGCAGGTGGCTGAGCTGAAAATTCAGGTGAAACTTCTGAAGGAACAGGAGAGCGGGATGAAGGCACAGGTGGAGCTCAGTTTGCATATGTACACACACCACACACAAACTTATTTCATCTTTGACACTTTTGACATAACACTTTACCCCGCATGCTACTTTTTAGACTGTAGAGAAAGCAAAAATATCAGTCACACAAAGATTTAATCACTATTTTTTTCAGCTCTAACACCTTCACCACTCATTTGATATCTTGGTTGTATTCTTAGCTAAATCTCTACTCAGAGAAGTTTGATGAGTTTCAAGGCACCGTCAGCCAAAGCCATGATGTGTATGCTAGCTTCAAGCAGGACATAGAGAAGGTTAGTCCACTATTCACTATTAAGCATATATTGATTGAGTTGGCCAGAATAATGTATATCATACTGTACATTTTAATCTAAAAGAGTCGCCTAACTGGTTTTTATGCCATATTTAAATGCATAAATGCTGTGATGGTTTTGTAGATGTCCAAAAAAATGAAGAAGCTGGATAAAGAGTCCAATACCTGGAGGACTCGCTTTGAGGGATGCAACAAGGCTCTTTTAGAAATGGCTCAAGAGGTTTGATGCCTTATTGTTTATATAAAATAAAGTTTGACTTCCCATTGATGGGCGCAGAAGGCAGTCCTGGTTAAGATCAATGTTTCTGATCAATGTTAAGGGCCTCATTTTGAATCCCACTTCCTGGGATATTTACCCTGAAAGTAAGAATGATCCACTGTGAAAGGCTACATCACTGCAAGCAGCTAATGTAGAAGGTGTTAGCTACATAAAATAATCATACTACAAATGAGAAAATGTGCCAATGCTTGGTTACTAATATTGCAGAAAACTTGTAATTGATTTGCTGGTTTTTGTTGCTTGGCTCCTTATTGCTAGAAAACATTGAAAGACAAAGAGTTTGAGGTGTGCGCTCAAAAAATTCAAAAGCTGGAGAAGCTGTGCCGGACCCTCCAAAATGAGAGGAGGAGCCTCTATCAGAAGGTCCAAGAACTCCAACAGGCTGGAGGCCAGATCAAGGAGGACACAACAGAAGAGTCACCTCCTGTGGAGAACTCCAGCCAAGACACCACTGTGAAGGATCCTGAGATGAATGCCAAGATGTCCCGTGGCCAAAAGCTGGCCAGTCTGAAGACAGAGCAAGCCATTCTACAGGAAGTAGCTTCCTCCTTCTTGGTCTCACATGTCTCAGAAGAAATGGGCCAGGAGGCCAAGCAAAGCCAACTCAGCGAGGCCCCACAAGCAAACTCAGAAACTGAAAACATCCATCAGGACCAGGCAACATTAGCAGTACTAACCAACATACAAAACATCTCCTCCAACATGAAGGAACAAGACAATAACGCATAACCTATTCTATGTTTGTTGGAGTGTTTGCTGGAAGAAGATTTCTACTGCTGAGCAGAAATAAAAAGTACGTGACTATAAATACCAAAGTATTTGTTCAAGTCATTGACATTAAAATATCGCTCGTTGAATCCATTGTTGTATGAGTTGCTTGGTAACAATCAAAATATTTGATTTTCTTTCTTGATCTTTACATAATTTTATCTTGAATAAATGGTCAAATATATATCTAAAATATATTGTTTCACTGACTTAATTTTTCTGGCAATAGCAAATCTCTGAGAGACCTCAAAATGTTTAGAATTCATCCTTGGTTTTCCAGAATGCTTAGGAGGAGGAGGTGTCTGGAGATGGCTGAAATCTATTTAGGCATAATATTTTTTTTCCGTGGCATTGAATGTGAAACGGTAACCACAGTAAGAAATTGTATAGCCTAATGCAATAAGCAATGAACATGTAAAGTGCCTGATAAAATTCATCAAAGCTAGTACTGAAACTGAGATGTACACACAGTACAGATGAATTATCCTGTTGCATGCATAAGCAGTAAATACAGCTCAATGGGAACAGGGCTTCTAGGGGGTACCATACTGCCTCCATAACACTGACAATGGATGCAGTTTGATGGGTATTTTTTGAGACACAGTATCACAGTAACAGTAAGACATGTTTTAAATTTTTTTTTTAACTGAAAGGTACTTAGATATTTATTTTTCCCTTACATTGTGCTTAATTTTTTAAATTTTCTGTTTTAGTGGAATATTTTTGCATAAATATGAAATTAAACAAAATAAAGCTGTGGTAAATCAAGAATGGACTGTTTCACAGTTCTCTAATGCTACATTGACGGTTAATAGTTTTTCCTTACATGATCATCCAGCAGTGTAAAGTGAGTACATATATAAGAGGGGACCTTAGAAAAATCAAGTCAAGTCAAATCAACGTTTATTTGTCATGGGTGAACAAGACAGCATAGCAGTGTTGTCACCATGAAAAATTTTGTTTCCGGGCATCCTCAGTAATATAAATATGAACATAAATATGTAAAAGTATAAATAAATAAGGTACAGGATAGTTAAATAAATACTACAGTCGGGAAAAGGAAAACAAATAAATAATAATAAATAAAGAGAGTAAATAAATAAGAATAGGTATGAGGATGTACATGGGGGAGTGGGGGGGAGAGAAGACACAGCAGCCAAACCAACAGCACACAGCAACCAAACCTACAACAACACCAACAACACACCACTGGTTATCTTACAGAATGAGGGGGACAGGCATACAGACAGACAGACAGACAGACCCCGATCGACTGTTCCCACTGCCTAGGGAGGGGTCAGTGGTTTAACAGTTTTACGGTGTGGGGGAAAAAACTGTCCCGGAACCTTTTCGTCCTTGTCCGAACACTTCAAAAGCGTCTTCCGGATGGGAGCAAGGAGAATAGTTTGTGGCTGAGGTGACTGCTGTCCCTCTGGATGTTATATGCCTTCTTCTTGCTGCGCTGGGTGTGGAGGTCCTGCAGGGCTGGCAGATCAGTCCTGGTGATGGTCTGTGCTGTCTTGACCACTCTTTGCAGAGCTTTACGGTCTGACGCACTGCAGCTGCCATACCAGGCCGTGAAACAGCCAGTCAGGATACTTTCAATGGTAGATCTGTAGAAGTTGACAAGTATCCTGTTGTCCATGCTGAACCTCCTCAGCCGACGGAGGAAGAAGAGGCGTTGTGTTAAAATGGAGCAAATTGCATTCACAAAAGGCTCCTCTATTCCACATCTGCAACCAAGGCCCACCAGCCAGCAGCCTTCGTCAGCCCCATGAAAACTACAGATGAACTCTAGTCTCCCTTTTGCCTTTAGGGAGAACTGAACCTCTTTGCAAAAAGGGGGAATCGCAGTAACACAGAATAGCACTGAAGAAGTAGGGACTACATTATAGCATGTGATCAGTCACATCAAGATTACATTTCTGACTTATACATGAGCATTGCTTACCCTTTTGTTCAATCCACCCTTAAGAAATACAGTGATTAAACCAGGTCAAGTAACAAACATCCCCACCAGTGAGTCGTCCCATTCAGCTGAAAGTGATCATGTGCTGCACAGAAACAGGTGCTGGAGGAAGAACCCGAATTGGCGACACAGAGGGAAAGGAATTTATTATACGCAAACACATGACAAAATACTCATGCTAAGGGTGATAAAGTTTAGCAGTATACTTATTGTTAGTAAAATTACAACATCAAAAAACCTGAAAACAAGCATGTACCAGTTAATACCTCATAGTGGGTGGAATCATAGCACTACTGATGTAATTTTTGAAAAACAGCAACCAACAATAAACAAAAGTGTATGAATGAAGAAATGTTTGTGTGTCATTGTTTTTCTGTTTGCTTTCATTCCTTCACTGTCAAAAACACTTGTCTTCACTAAGATGAAGGCAAAATGTGAAATAATCCCAGGCTGTGTATTCAAGAGGCTACAAATTTTTAACCCCATTCAAGCCACATAAACAATAATCCTTCGCTATTTGTGTTATCACCAAATGATCTGAGGAGTCTCTGAAAACCTTTGATTTCTAGATATTTGTTGAGACTTGGTAGCAAACACATTAATTTGTTTGGGAGCAGTTATTAAAACATTTGTAAAACTGCAGGTTTGGCCTGATTGGTGCACAAACCCTGATTGTATCTGGCCAAAGGTTTTGCCTGAAGAACACTTTTCAGGTTGGACCTGACAAAAGAAACCAATGGGCTATTGAAGAAGGAGATGCAAACCCTCCATATTTTAATTAAGGACGTAAGCCTCTGTGGTGGATTGTCTTGTTTTTGAGGAGCTGAAGTGCTATGTCTAATTTGCTTACAAGCTTGTACACTTTGTTAGATGGCTGCCTGGAGAAATCGAACCACCGCTTTCAAACTTTTAATTGGGCCCCGAGACATGGTAAAGGGCGACCAAAAGGAGGATAGGTGCACTCTTTGTTCGGACGCTCCTTTCCCACTTGCATTTGTGCATTCTTTGCAGCTTTTCACTGGAGTGCACTTTCCTCACAGGCAGGCCCACCGCCTCCCAGTTCCCCACTGGAGTTGAAACAAACTGACCTTGCTGCACAAAAAAGTCTCTGGTGAAAGAAAAAAATCATTTAGGGATATAGAATGCTTCATTGTGGGCTTTAGCCTCTCCATTTTCAAAGTAATTGAATTTGATTTACTTTTCTGTATGAACCGAGGCTTTTGTGTTTTGTTTGCTGATAGATAATATTGGACACATTTTGAACATGCTGTACCTGCTCAGATGAAAAAGCTAAATACTTTTTTACTGCCTGATGATTTTCATCTGCAAGCTATTTATTATAGGCATAAAATTTATTGCACAATGTGTTCGTCTGCAGGCAATTTGTTGTACTGTAGAATGACTCATTTCTATGTCTTCCAGATATTGTTTTCTTGCGTTCAGCCACCAGTGGAAAGGGTAATTATTTATTTTTGTGCATTTTCCTTCCAGTGTGTTGATGCCATAATCTATAAAATTGCCCCACAGACTCGTCCTGCACCGTATCTACGTGATCTGCCCTTATGGCTTAAAATGCTCAGTGGAGCTTCTCCAGGCCATGGTGGCCTCCCTTTCTGGCCTCCTGGCTTCCACCATCAAGCCCCTCCAGCTGATCCTGAATGTTGTAACACGAGTTGTGTCACATGTCTGCATCTGTATCCCTCCATCTGCTGATGAACTGTACTTTTGCTCACTCTGAATTCTACTCTGCGTTGGAGAATAACTTCTGGTAAGTGAATAAAAAGTAGATAGATATAGATGTGTTCTATGAACATGAAAAAAATAAAAGAAAGGCTCCATAATATGCTCTTTTATGAATGTACATTAGTGTTTACAGATCACTATTTATTATTATGAGAATAGTGCTTTATGCTTGTGACTCGGCAGACTGTTTTCTCTAAAAATCAGTATTTATTTTAGGATTATCCATCCTGTCCTGTGCCAGACCCCATCACCGTTTTGCCCCAGTGTAAATGTTGCCTATGTGCCAGGAAAGCAAGTTGGGAACTTTGTCAACTCTGAAACATGTGTTTTCCTTTTATGTGGGCAAAGGTCTGTCCCTGTTAGCATGGGAACTGGCCTCTGGATATACGTGTTTGTATGTTTGTGCAGCTCTGCACTTTGATATGGAACTTGAAAAAAGTTTATTGTTGCTTTTTATTGCAGGAGACGCGATGCCATCCTTCGATGAGCTGCTGGTTCACATAGGAGACTTTGGGCCCTATCAGAAGAGGATATGTCTGCTGTGCTGCATCCCTGGAGTTCTGTTTGCTTTTGTGTATGTGGGTGTCGTGTTCATTGGGAGGACGCCTGGGCACTGGTGCCGCGACCCGGCTGCTGAGGAGGCCTTGGAAGCATGCGGCTGGTCAGGGGAGGAGCTGAAGGAGTTCATAGTACCGCGGTCGGCTGAGGGCTCTTTCAGCAGCTGCCAGAGGTTTGATGTGGACTGGAACACCACTGAGGTTGGCTGTGTCCACCCTGAAGGTGGGCCGACCACCTTCAACACCACACCGCTGGTGCTATGTCATGACGGCTGGCACTTTGACCAGTCCCTCTCCACAATTGTCTCTGAGGTAGGCATTGGAACTGCAAGGGGTCTTGCTGCAGCATCACAAGGAGATTTTTTGCATGTTAATAGGTGTTAAAAGGCTGGCTTTAATGTAAATGGAATCCCAGACAGTATTTACTGAAAGGTTTTGCTTTTAGTGAATACAGACGTTTACACAACCGCAAAAGTTTGTTTTCAAACTAAACCATACTGTGTTTCAACCTGAATGCCGTTCTGCATTTCATAAAAATTATTTTCTGCTAGCATGTTTGGATAAGATCATTCAAAGCACGTACTTTCTCTTTGCAGTTTGAGTTGGTGTGTGAGAATGCATGGAAGGCAGATCTTAACCAAGCGTTCTTAAATGTCGGGTTGCTGCTGGGCGCGGTGGTCATTGGTTATGGAGCAGACAGGTACAAGCCACTTACATTTAGACAAAAATAAAATTAAAACATCAGTTACATTGCTCACCAAAATGTTGCAATTCATGCTTAACTATCAACAGTTTAGCAGTTTGTAGGACATGCGTTAGTTCCAAAGGCATTCTGTGAGTTTTGCCAATTACAACTATCAAGATATTAATATCAGAATGTACTTATCTAATGAAAAAAATCTGGATAGAATATTAACATTTATGCAGTTCACGTAATTTACCCAATTTTCCACCAATGAAAGCTTTTGTCATTGAAATGCTGAAGTGTTTATGTCTTTTTGGAATTCTGGCTTAACTAAACCCTTCTCTGTTTAGATACGGTCGAAAACTGTGCTTCCTCATTTCAGTTTTTGGACTCGGTGTTTCTGGAATAGGAATGATATTTTCCCAAAATTACGCAATCCTTCTGGCAATGCGTGTTATCCAGGGGGTTTTTGGGAAAGGGACATGGATGTCTTCTTATGTTCTAGGTAAAAAGCTTTGTGTGCCGATGTATAAAAAAGTTTTTTTTTTTTTCCCTGTAATGCAAAGAGTGCACATGGACAAAATAAGATTACTTGTAGCTTTTGTGTGAATGCAGGTGTCCCCAAAACTGGCTTAATTGTTGCCCCTTTTTCCCCCAGTGACTGAGATGGTTGGCACAAATCAACGTCGCCTGGTGGGGATTGCAGCCCAGGTCTTTTTCACTGTTGGGGTCATCAGTCTGCCTGGAATTGCTTACTTTATCTCTTCGTGGAAGATGCTGCAGCTCATCCTGACGCTCCCATGTTTCCTCTTGCTGGCATATTATTGGTGGGCAACTTTTTATCAAATTTCAAGGAGATGTATTTTGTCCATCATTTTCATCACCTTAGATGCATTACTAGACCAAAAGGAAATGCTGCAACAAAATACTGCCTGAAGTGCAGGACAAAAAATAGATCAAAAATAAAAAATAGATATTCTATACTTGTGTCAGCACATACAAGAATGACATTATGGCTACCTCTCTGCAAAATGAGAATGTATAGACATTATGGAAAAGTGTGGCCACCTTAGCCTAATAATACATTACAGAATGCAATAATAATAATAATAATAATAATAATAGAGGGCTTCAAGTGCAGGAAACTGTATATAAACCTTACATTTAATGTACATTATATACAAACATCAGTCAGCGAGTAAGAGACAAAGTCCTTCTCAAGGTTTATTCCAGAATCTCCACGATGGCTGCTCTCAATGAATAAAATGACAGAAGCCATGAAGACCATCAAGCACATAGCAAGAAAGAACTCAAAAACTCTTCCAAAGGAATACATTGAGGTTGGTACCATCTTGATACCTACTGCCAAGCATATAAGTTGTCAGACAAATTTGCACAATATACCATAAAGACAAAACTACTTTTATCTAGAAGGCAGCAAATGTGTGCCATATTTTATCCTGTGTGTGTATCATCTCTGCTTAACATTATTCTCATTTCCTTTTCATGTTTATGAGCTGCAGAATAAAAGATCAAACCCTTTACTACGTAACAAGATACCACCCATCCCTTGTTTCAAGGAATAAAGCTCCCAAGAGTTCCTGGATAGATACTAACTTGTAGTTCTGTAACCTATTAATTCTTTTGGAAACATTTTTAATTTAAAACATTCAATTGAAGTTTTAGGGCATCTGCAGACAGAAGATGGTTCTGTTGATACTTAATGCTCAGGAGAGTCAGAGGTTAAAGACACTTTTTACTGTGAATTAAACCTTGTTTTCATTCTTGGAGACAGTCCCTATATTACTGTATGCTCCATTTTAGATGCAGCTTTTAGAGCCAGATCCTGAGAAGGATTTGTCAAACAGTCCATCTCCATTAGAAGTCTTCAGAACACCTCAGATGAGGAAGATCACTCTGATCTTAATGTATGCCTGGTAAGAACAAGACAACAAAGCTGCTGATTTGGCTCTTCCAAAAGCAAATTATGTCCAGTTTTCCCATTAATACTGTAAGAAGCAGGACAGTGAAAGTGTGCCTTATTGTTACAACATTGTGTTTAACAAGAAAAAGTTGCATCAGTTAGGAATTTCTGTCACAATGGCCATGATTTAAGGAAGACAATATGGGTGGATGGATGGATAGATGGATGCAATATAACATATATAGGCATATACATAGTACATAGTATAAATGAAGAAATGTGCTCAGTGTAAAAGTGATCCAGTGTAAAAGTGATCCAGTGTGTGTCCACCCCTTGTCCAGGTTCACCAGCTCAGTGGTCTATCAGGGCCTCATAATGCGCACGGGCATCATCCAGGGGAACTTGCACCTTGAGTTCTTCCTCTCAGGGGTGGTGGAGCTGCCCTCAGCTTTGCTTTTCTACCTGACCGTAGACAGGTTCGGTCGAAGGGTGCCTCTCGCTTTGTCTAACATCATCGGCGGCCTCTCCTGTTTGGCTGCCACTATCACGCCTGACGGTAGATTTCTGCAAGTTTAAAACACTTTGCTCTATGAATTCTTTCCCTGAGTAGAAACTTTGAAGTTGATTGATTAAATTGTTTTTAAATTAAATAAAGCATCTAAATGATTTAATTAGTGTATATACAAAACTAATTAATTAAATTAATTAAAATTTGTGTGAAAAATGCTTAACTTTATACTCTGTAAAAAAAATTTTAAAAATGCAGCATATTGATTTGGTTTCTGCCACCTAAGATGGTAAGTGTATATTTTATGAGTACAGATTTCAATATTCCTAAACTATATTTAATACATAACATGACTTGCTGTATTTTACTGTATATAATTGTGAATGCTCTTCCATGAGGTGAAGAAGTACAGAAATGAAACGCATGGAAATGGCGTGCCCTTTGTTTAATGTAGATATCCCCTGGCTGAGGACTCTTGTAGCCGTAATCGGAAGACTTGGAATCACGCTGGGATTTGAGATTGTATATCTGATCAGCGCTGAACTTTATCCTACATCCTTACGGTAAAAAACATTTATTCACTAGTTTATTGTTATCTGTGAGGTCTGGTAATTCAGCTGCTAGGCTCTCATAAATATTTTTGTGGTTTAAAGGCCTGGGACATACTGTATATTGGCATTTTATGCTTCACTGTTACAGGAGTATTATATCAAAAATACAGACAGCAGCATTAATGTTTTTAAATTTAATCAAACATATCAAATGGGCCATTTTCTGTCCATTACTCAGAAATGGGTGCATATGAAGATGAGTGACAAAATTTTTTCTAAATGGCGGTTATCTTAGGAACCTCGGTGTCTCCATTTCATCATCCCTCAGCGATGTGGGGGGGATTGTTGCTCCCTTCCTGCTCTTCAGGTTAGCAAGTGTGTGGGTAGATCTGCCTATGTTACTATATGGTGAGTCAGGCATAACGGATAACAACTGCATTTTCCACCAAGGTTCAAATTTTCCATTGATTGTATTGGTGAATCCTATTTTGATGTTTTTACAGGAGTCATGTGTTTGATCTATGGGGCTCTGGTGTTTCTGCTGCCTGAAACCAAAGGAACCGATCTACCTGAAACCACTGAAGATATAAAAGCTCTCAGGTAACTGTTGCATGATGCAGTGATGGGTTCAAGATGTGCATTTGTCCTCTTTTTTTACTTTAACTGGCAGTGCCATTTATCACCGTCCATGTAGTCTGAGTCCATGCAGTCTGAGAGAAACTTTCATGAGTGACAGAAAAGTCTCCAAATTTATATGTTCGTGCTGTAAAATAAATTATGTTTGTATATGAGAAACAAAGTGAAGGAAGTGAAGAACCATTCTCACCCTTACAGAGACCCAAGTTCTTTCAGAAATCTTCAGGTACATAGTATGAACACTACACTACTGTCCGGCTAAAGAAGATTGACCCGAACTTTGCCTCTCCTGAAAGTTAACCGGAAAATGTGGTTACTTCACACTTTAAGTAATGCTGCATACTAATAGATACATGCACAGCTGTGCTGCGGATCATGCAGATGTGTGCCAGCTCTGTTGTGGGGACAGAATGGGGTGGAAGTTCTGTCCTGTGGGCAAAGTAGTTTCTATAAGCAATACAACTGCAATATGCAAAATGTTATGCTTATGAAGATGATGGTTTGTCTGTTTGTTTGTTTGTTTTATGATGCAGTTAGAAGTGCTCCTATACCAGACGAGCGTTTCACCATCACAGCTGGACCACAAAAACCAGAAAGACACTGCAAACTGCCAGACAAAGAACAGATTCATTCAGGGATCCCTGCTGTTAAAGCTGAGAAGAATCATAACTCAATAAAAACACATTTGGGAAAGATAGAAGTTATCCACTAGGAACCTGGAGTGATGAGTGAAAAGTTTTCCTGCTTATGTGTTTTTTAATGAAATGTGTACTAAATTTTGATTTTAACCCTTAAGAAAAAATCAGTACAAAGTAACTAATCCATTTGTTAACTGACTGTAACATTACTGAATACTAAAATAAAAGCCAACAAGACAAAATTTTTAAAAGTAAAACAAAACAAATCTTATAAATGAATTGTTATAATGAATGCTTTAAATAATTAAAGCTAAGGACAGTAGAGATGCCAGTTTTCACTTAGTGGGCAAAATTGTCAACCCATTTTGAATAGTAATTTTAAATTAATCTGTAGCAGAATTTTTTTCTTTTTTTAAGGCAGGTCATGCAACAGCAGGAGACTGCTGGGAAAAAGATGTTTAAAATATGTATATTCCATGAACATTCCCATGTGATCTTCAACATAAAGAAGACCTTTACTGTTTTTTTTTGTTTGTTCTCTGTCTTTGTAACATCAGTTGTGCTCCAGATATTTTTAAACCCTACATAGAACCTAAATGAACAATTTCTCATTTTAAAGAAAATGTTTTTTTGGTTTAGGTCTGAATTATTTCAGAGTCACAAAATTATCTCACATGTAATGAAAGAGTAGAGCATATTAACACTAACAAAACAGATTAAAAATAACTTGTTAAAGTAAAACAATTTCCTGAAAGGGCAGATATTGTTTTATCTGGCCTTTACAAACATAAAAGAGCAAATGATGACAATAAATCAATTTCTGTGGTCACAAGATATCAAAATAGAGTCTGAATTTTAATCTACAGTTATTACCATCCAAAAAATTTGCTTTGTCATCTTATGAATGACATCAGAGACTTTTATCATCTGCTGTAATATCACAGGCAGCCCAGATGGCAAATTCTTCTAGAGAAACTGGACCTTAACTTTTGGTGCATAACCTTTACTTCTTAGCGAGTGGCTAAGATGGTCTTGCAGGGCCTATGAGATAACTGATAAAACAGCTGTACAAATTCTTCTTTAATTCATTTCTGAATTTCCCTTATTATCTTTCTTCTGTGCACAGGTACTCTGCACAACATACTCACCTGTTGTGCAAGTGTAGGTGTTAGCATGACATAAATTATTTATTTATTCACTCATTTTCAGGAGCTGCTTTTCCAGTGTAGGGTTATATTGGCCTGGAATCAAACCTGCAAGTAAAAGCAAGATGCACTGTAAACAGGACATCAGTCCAGCCAAGAGCAAATGCAAAATTACGGAAATATTTGACTCTTGCAAACGTACATGCTGACAGAGGGGCTATAATTGCTGTATTATTGACTCAGTTGCCTTTAATTGATAAATTCCAATTACAGCTGTCTTGCTTTCAGTTCCTTGTCTGTCTTGGTATACTCAGTTTTAACAAACTATAGTAACTCAAGGGTATAATTTATAGAACCAAAAATTATTCTTTATGTTTTGCTTTAATATACTTTTATCATCCTCAGGTCAAAGTCACTGTATGACCTTGGTGGGGTTTGTGAATGTTTATCCTTATTGGTATTGAAATTACCGAATAACAAAATAGTATATTTTGTTCTGTTAGATGTCCAGATGGACAAAGGTCAAAGCCAGAAGTTCTACCCTGAAATGTAATATTCAACAGGGTCAAAAGAGCTGCTCTTGAAGGATTGAGGGGACAGAGGAACACAGGAGTAACTTCGCCCTAAAAGCCAGGGAGCCCAGAGCGTATAACAGACTCGGTCAATGTGCAGGTCTGTGCTTCAACACGCCCATAGATGTCCTTGTCTGCCGTAGCGAAGGAGCTGCTAGAGGACAGTGGAGATGCTGCGGAAGGTCTGTCTCGTACTGTGCTGCTTTGTCATCATGCTGGTGGACTTTGTCTTCATCAGGCAGACCCCCAGAAACTGGTAGTGGGTGCTGGAGGTGTCCAGCTGGTTATAGGAGGATCTGAGAAAGTTCACTGCTCCCTGGGTGGTTGCAGGCTCCTTTAGCAACTGCCACAGGTTCAGTGTAGAGTGGAGTATAGCCACCCCTGAGGTGGGCTGTCTCTCAAAACCACATCTCAAGAACCCTGTGATGGCAGCTGGCAATTTGAAGAACCTCAAACCACTGTTGTCACTGATGGAAGCTGTGATCTGCTGTGCACAGTTCTGCATTATTAAAATAAATGTGAATATTGATCATCAGACAATGGCTGCTGAAACTTGAATCCACTGCTTTCCATGCTATTAATTTTCTGGAGACTGAACTAAGTTCCAACACTAAACAGTAAGGTATCATATGTTTTATCGAAAGGGTATGAAATAATACAATAGTTCTTGTTTTTTACTCATGGTTTAACCCAGCGTACATTTTTCTTCCAAAAAATATTCTACTAAAAATCATCAGTTCTTGACAAGAATATTCATGTTCAGAACTATATAAAGCATTACTGGACAATAAATCATTAGATGAATCTATAATATAGTCATTTTTTTTATTTTTACTTAGCTTTTTTCAGCTAAAATAATGTAATTTGTGGTCTCTGAATAGCAAAATATTAATGTTTGGCAGAATACTGCTTATGTTCATGTGTTATAGCCACTTTTTACATGTGCAAAATGCAGCTGAGAGAAAAACATAATTATTTAACGATTTTTGCATTTTTCCCAGTTGACTGGGTATCTGAGTATTTAATGCTCTGTGGCAGTATTAATGGTACAATTTGATTGAGGCACATCATGACTCACTTCACTTAAAGCCATTGCAGTATGTGTTATATTATCCTGATATTCTAAGTTGCCATGGACACAGCTGTCACCTAAATAAGGAATATCAGTAATGATAACAAGAACTGGTGCATTTGATGTTTGCCTCATTGTTAAAATTCCTGTCCTGCCTCACATGTGTACTGTGTATAATACTTCATGTGTATGATATGTAAATATGTATGCCCACTTCTTAATATTTTAATAAAAATTGAATTATTAATTAATTATAACCAAATTAAATAAAAATGGCCTTTTGGATTCTTCGGGAAAGGGGTGTGAATAACTATGAATGTACTGAGTAAGAGTCCCTGTCCCAACACATTTCCTAACATTAACAAGGAAAATGCTATGTAGAAGAACCATAAAACCATCTACATACTTACATGTAATCCGGTTACTGTTCTCAATATATAGAAACTGCACACTGGAAAACATGAAGCTTTTTATAACCAAACCAAACCAAATCACAATACATCTCTTATTTTTATTAATCCTAGTGATCAAATTCAATAGAGCATTTGTTTCTGTCATGCGCTGGTCCATCCTCACCACTAGCATCGGCTTACTGGGTCTG
The DNA here is from genome assembly GCA_018136845.1 of Heterotis niloticus. Classification (NCBI taxonomy): domain Eukaryota; kingdom Metazoa; phylum Chordata; class Actinopteri; order Osteoglossiformes; family Osteoglossidae; genus Heterotis; species Heterotis niloticus. The sequence continues at coordinate 11,466,888 of CM030901.1, read as the reverse complement.
GCCTACTTCATCCACCTCGGGTGGACTATACAGCTGACTACAGCCATTCCAACCTCCCTCTCCACTACCTGTTTCTGGTAAACAGTTGCTTCAGCAAATTCCTTTTGTTGTGCATCTTCACAACGCTGCATTTACTTAGTGGTTAGCAGCAATGAATCATAGTTCATGCTTCTAAAGATGATGATGAAATGTACTTCACAACAGCTATACTGGAAGACTGGCTTTCACAATGTATCATTCACTGTATAATTTACTTGCATCATCTTTAGGTTCAAGAAAACTGCTGCCATTAACTGGGAAGCTTGCTGTGGCAATTGAATTTGAGATGGTTAACTTTGCCAGCACAGAACCCTACCCCCAAAGGCAATGTTGTGCCACAAAACATGCTCATTGCTAATTGTTTGTAATCCATTTAACAACTGGTTTGTCAGTTAGACCATTTCCTGTAATTCTAAAGCAAGGACACAAGCCAATACTGTGATGGAATATTGCATAAGCCCAAAGCACTCCAGAATAGGACTCAAGATCTCTACATTAAAGCTTCCAAACTGTGGAGCTACATGGTGAAATCCTGTAGGATTTTCCGGTTCATAGTCAGCCACAGGCTCTAAGGGCAGTTACAGAAATGGATTAAGTGAAATTAGTAAGTTGAATGAGATCATTCACTGGCTGTCTGGAGGCTGAACTGAATAATTCTGGCAAAAAATATACAGTATATAAAAGCTGTGATAGAAATGTTACTTCCTAGCAGCCTTGGCATATCCATGTGCTGTTTATTCAGTGATACTGGTGGAAATATTGCCCTCTCTCTGACCTTCGGACTGGCCATGCAAACAGCAGTCTTAGCTGCTTCAGAGTCACGATCAGTAGTTTTTCACTTCTTCTGCGGCCCTTGAACTCTGCAATATCATCCCTCAGGGTCACAAGAGGACTCCCAGTTCTCTTCAGTGCCCTTTGTTGGGATCTCCCAGTTTGCATACTTTTCAACAGAGCAGAACGTACACCTTGGGTGGTGGCTTCCCTATGCTCTCCTAATGCCAAGAAGCTGCAAATTAACAGCAGTAGTGAGTTTCTGAGGAACAGGTCTCCTCATGCTCTCCCTCAGCATGCAGGAGAATGTTTTCGGTTCCCAGTCTTGCAGCAAGCAGACAAAAGCGCAACTTCCCATAAAGATTCTCTAATCCCGATGATAACCAGACAAGGACTGTAAATGTTGATACACTTGTTATTTAGCATAAATTTAGCTTTTGTACAATTCCATGAAAATAAAGCATGAATAGCCATGGAAATGCCTCTTTTATTATTTCCAAAATGAACACATAAAAAATTGTCATTTCAGTGCATTTTATTTTAAATACATTGTAAGGAAACCAGTAAAACAGCTCACATGGATTTTTTAATACACAAAGTGAGCAAGAAGCCGCTTTAGGTAAATGGTTTTACCGATGGAACACTGCTATGATATTGTATTATCTCCCTCCCCTCAGAAAGTACAATAAAAATAGAGGAAAGGACCCTCTTTTGTGTAAAAATCATCCTGCTTTGTATCAAATTTAGGCAGGCCACTTCAGCATTTTGATGGTAAACACTGTTATATTTATAGTACATATTTACAGGTCATTCTGTAACATATCCAGTTCTATATAAATTTCTCCTCAGTAGGCTTAAGCACTACACTTAGAAACATTTTGTTGTGACACAAAATATTGAACTTATTTCTTAAGCTACCAGAAATGCAGCCTTTGTTTTCAGGCTGGACATAAATACATGTGTAAACATTTATCAGAAGAGGTGTTAAAAATTGTCATTCCTAGAGCCTAATACTAAATGGTGTGGACAGGGGCTTACCCTGACTAGGCGGGTGTTTTTAAGGAGGGGGAGAATAACGCCCCTGTAGGCCCCACTAAACAAAATGAGGGTCGTAGTATGGGCATGTCCAGTGCGATTGCGATCTGAGATTAGCTCAGAGATTTCCGAGACAAGCTCGCAGTACAAGTTTGTTCTGTGTGACTTTGATAGGAGGTTACCTCTAAGGTTGGCAGAATAGGCTTGTATAGGGAACAAAGTGGGGTCTTATTAATGGTTTTAGTAAGAATAGTAGTTATAGTTGGCTGAGCCTCTGTCACCAGGAAAGAAGGAGGGTGCGTGTAAGACATTACATGCACTGTTGAAACCTTCTCGGTGTCGTGGGCCTTGAAGTCAGCGAAACGCTCTCTGAGAGGAGGCCCACCTGATGACCTCCGTGATTCTCCGGTGTGACTGACGCTCAACCAAGTCGTAACGATGTCGCATTTTACAGCAGTTTGGAAAGCACAGCATACATATCCTTGTTAGATAAGGCGGGGAGAGTCTCCTCTGTCTCACCTGTTCGGTGCAATGCACTATGTAACAAAATAATAAAATCTAGAAAATATTCCCAAACCAACGTAAAACACCATTCAGCATAAACTGTGTGGAAGTCACTAGGACATACAGCACTAGTGAAAAGTGGAAGGAGTCCACCTGGACAACACCTGTATTGTAGGAACTGGACAAAGGAGTGAAAGCAAAGTAACACACTTTACTTTCTAAAGAATCTAACTTGTTCACTTAAAGACTCGTGAACAAAATCTAACTTGTAGCACACACTTTACACTGGTACTGCATAGCAGAGAAGAATGTAGTTTGGCATTGGCTAGAATAGAGGATGTGTGTATGTATGTATGTATGTATGTATGCTTAGTGACACAGCCTCATCTAATATGGCTGTAAAACTGTACCACAGCCTTCTCCTGCTCATGAGTCTCAATGGAGCCACGCCGTAGATGTCGGATATTGTTGATGGCCTCCACCCCTGTGATCTTCTTCTTTTTCACCAGGTAGCAGGCCAGCATGGTTCCCGTCCTCCCATAACCATGCATACAGTGCACTGCCACTCCCTGCAGAACAACACCCAGAGATCCATTTGTTAGCAGAAATAACAGGTGAGTAAACTATTGATCAGGAGAGTCTCTTTCCACAAACTAAAAACTACTTAAGTGTCAGTTTTGATCAAACAAAGTACCGTAAACACAGATTTAAGGTGACTACTTCCAATATAAATTCAGCAAAGTTTATGCCATCAATTGCCACCTCGCAGTTTTGGTCCATCTTTCCCCTGATTTAATTTGAAGTCAGGATTTACTACCTACATGTTAAATATTATTACCCATTAAAAATAAACTAACCTATTATGTTTTTTTTTTTTATTTAATGAAAACTCTAACAAAATTCCTCACAACAACTTAGGAAACAGAATTTGCATAGAGAACATGTAAATACACACAGATACAGTAAATACAGAAGGTTACAATATCTCTCATTGGTGGTCATGTCATGCTAGGAACTTTCAAAAAAAGGAAAACAAATATTGCTAAATTCAGTATATTTACAATTTTCTAATGGAGGAAAATTAGAGACTTTGGTCAAATATATCTTGTAAAGGGAGGAATAAAGTGAGGAACATATCAGATATTTTGTTAAAATCCTTTGTATGGCTGAATAAACACCATTCATCACCACATCTCACCCCATCACAGCCCCAGAATAAAAGATTAACTTAAAAATCAAATTCCGCTGAACACTGCCTAGCATATGTGTGTTGTCTAAATGACCTGAAATCGCTGTATGCAAAATGTACAAACAGAAAAATTACACGAAACCAGAGCACAACATCAGCTTTGGTCAAATCCTGGCAGAGGCATCAAGGATCAATGGCTTCTCATTTGCCAAGCAGAAAATATTTAGCCAATCTGTCTCTGTGTGCAAATAACTTCTAAGCCATTCTCAACTTACTGTTTAAATCATTCTTTTTTCAGTTTAAAGATTGCATGTCAATATTAAATAAAGATATCAAAAAATACTATTTCCTTTAAGCAGTGGTTTCTAACAAAGCATAAACTATCACAACACTGACCCTAACAAGTGTGAAAAATCCATCTCAGAGTGCCATACTGACAGAAGTTGCTAAGCAACCCCACAACTATAAAATATAGAAATATGTATTGTGGAAGATAAAATTTCAGAGACAGAGACTCAGGCTTTACGGATTCCCAAATTTTCTCTTTATTTTACGCAAGCCAGCCAGCAGGATCACACTACACCTTAGTACAGTGGCTCCCGGAACACTTTTTCAGTTATTACAGACTCTCCTGAGGGATTCTGCCCTTCACAGCATTATAGCTTAATTCTTATCGTGTTTAAGCATACTTCTAATCTTTGCATTACTTCTATTTTCTACTCATTCAGCTTGCACTTTATGAGCTCAAACACATATGACTACTGCTAGCCTTCCTCTTTCCTGCCTGAGACACAGAATGTTCTGTGGTTTAGCTTCTACACACCCCATGGCACAGAACATCCTGTCCCTGAAACAACAAACAGCTGCAAGTAGGCATATTGATTGGCATGTACACATTGTCTGCATTATCTAGCACTCGCTTATCAAGGCTTACTAATTCACGTTTTCTTCTACTATCAAGTGTAACATATTTTCAGAGCATACTGTGTAAGAACAAATTTCATTTCCACAGTATCATCCTAACCTTGTGGTGCTGGTTAACTGTCTCCTTCTCCATAGTCTTATAAAACTGTTAGAGAATGCTGTGCCCTTTGCAAGTTTTACCTTATTTAGGCAATCTGATCTGCAAGTGTTTGAAAGAGTTTCTATGAGATTTTTCAAGAAGACATCCCTCCCACACACTTAACCTACAGAGTGTGGAGCAGGGTACACCCTAGATGTAAGTGCATCGCAGGGCAGATACACTCATTCAATCACACATCCACACACTTCAGCCAAGTTTAAGTCACCAATTTGGCTGAACCAAGTGTCTTTGGACAATGGGAGGAAACCAGAACACCTGAAAAAAGCTATGGAGTGGGAAGGGGGGGTAAGCAACCTCTACCCAGACTGAACTGGACTCAAAAACTCAGCCCAGGAACTGTGACACACCAGTGTTAACTGCTGCCCAAATGCTGTCCTGACAGTGGTGCTAATGTTTTTTTTTTTTTTAACCGGCAGAGAAACTCTTATTCTCAGTCCTGCATGTTTGCTGAAACATATCTTCCACCTACTTGGCCCTTGGAGTTGGCATCCTCTACAATGGACAGGAATCGATCGATTTGATCCATCCTGGGCGCACAGAAGTCATCTATTTTAATGTGGTGCAGAGTAATTCCTGGACAGGTGTCATGGTAAGGGGGCTTCCTCTCGCAGAGACACACCAGGTGCTGGATCCCATTGTTCAGCAGGTACTGGTAGTGGTCAGGCATGCGAGGCATTGCCATTCCTGCCAGCTTCTGTGGTTCAATCCAGGAGAAGTTGTGTGGAGGTGTAGCCGCCATTCCTTTGTGGGAACTGTGGAAAGAACACCATTATGCCACAGCATTCCAAGGGAGGGGTTGAACAACTGGTTCATCTGTTCCAGCAGAGCAGTAACCCCTTTGTTGACAGCTGCTGTAGTTTCACCTCCTCGATGACTACTGTGAACTACGGTTGACGGCAGGGGATGCAGTGGTTACAGGAAGGCCTTGAGCCACTGTTTTGAGAAATGAGCTTCACAAAAATAAATGGAATCACTGGCTTGTATTTGAAGGAACCTCCTCCTGTTTCATCCTTAAGCAAAGTTCCTACCCCGAGCTTAAACAGTAAAAGTTACCCAGCTGTATACGTAGGTAAATCATTGCAAGCAGCTTAGAGCATGCAGGTAACCTTGGACAAACGTGTGCGCTAAATGTATCATTTTAAACGCAAACTAACGCTGTTCGCTTAATACTGATGACAAAAGCATTTTAGCTTTGAAAAAGACTTTTTTTCTTCAGAAAAATGATAAACATTTAAGCATTTGCCCGTTGCTTTGATAATTTATAACATTTTATCAAAGCAACCTGGTTTTGTTAAAAATATCAACAATCTGTCTAATAACTTGGTATGAAATATTTAGAAACAGCAACTGAGTAAACAAAAATGTTACCGATTGCGGTAAGTCCGTCCTATGTGCCAGTATGACTACGTGTGACTACACGTGGGCAGTAGTCGCTAGAGTTTCTAACATCGCTAACAAATGCGGGCAAAATACCCCCGGGACCGATCACCTCCGATGTTAACATGCAGCAAACATTCTCGCGGCTGCGAATATTTCAGTTCGATCAGCGTGGGAGATCTATAATTTCCTATAGATATTACCGAACTGTTACAATGAAGCGCTCAGAAGCGCCAGTCCTGTTAGTTACGATCAAACTGAGCTGCGCAGTGCGCTTTCGGCTTGTTGCGCAGGTTGGCCACAGCACTCACCTTCTTACTGCGTGCAAACACCAATGTTGAAGGAATGACGAGTTTACACGTACAGTAAAATACAGTAAAAACACAGGCGCTGGCGCAGCGAACGGTGCCTCCGTTGCCGAAAAGCCTGCCGAGCGCCAATCAGAGAGCGCCACGTCACGGGCAGCCCGCGTGCGTCGTCTTAAAGCAGCCGCCGTTTCCCACGGCCCCGCTTGGGCCAACTGTGAGTCAGCAGAAGCTTCCCGTACGGGAGGGAAATGGAGGTCAGTTAAGAATACCTGAGTTGCCGACGTCCTCAGAGTCTGTCCAGGGTCCGTAAGCAGACCATGTTATCAAGTCGCACACGCACTTTCTCACAGTCCGTTTAGATTCACCAGAGCTCTGACCTGAAACGTTTTTGAATTGTGAGAGGAAAGCAGACAACCGAGAGGAAACCCAAACAATACGAGAACATGCAAACTCTACTGAGAATGAATGTGAGGCCAGGCCAGGCGCTACCTGGTGCCCCCGGGCAGACCTCCCATGCACCCAGCTAGACACCCATAACTGGCTCTTCCCCATTAGCGACTCCACTGCAATAACCTCACTGGCTTCTAAACCCACATGCAAATGAAGAGCTTTTATAGCCGCATATCCCCTCATATTGTATGTTCTCCACTGTGTCGCTATATATATGTAAAATGCCTTTCTGCAAGCATTGCAACTTATTTGCTTATCCATATAGCTGACATTTCACTCCAGAGCAGCTCACACTGCTTTACCCATTTGTACATCTGGGTAGTGTTTGCAAAGCAATTCAGTGTGAGAACCTTGCTTATTACAGTAGGAGCTGGAATCCAAACCTCTGTTTCTCCAAAGCTGCAGTGCTGACCATTCACTACCTTCTGTGTCTTCATGATGCTTTTTGAACAAAAATTTAAGCTATGCTCCATATGTGACATATATCCTATATATCATTTAAGACACCTGACATTTCAAAATAATAGAACATTTGTAAAAAAATAATTTACGATGTTCAGCCATCTCATTCTCTTCATTTAATTATCTTTCAATTTTTACATGCTGGGAATATTGCTTATGTCTCATTTTTCCTTTCTTGATAGTTATTATAGAGACAGGACAACAGAATTTACAGGTGAGGGTAGCTGCTGTTCCTGGTGCTAAGCTAATATTTTATTTATATGCATTTACATAAATAAATGTATAAATGTCTACTCTTATAAAACATTTCTGTCTTTTATACTATTGCATATATCATGTGAATAAATGTAATGTAAATGTAAGTTTTGGTCTGCAGTAGAAAAATGGGTGCACTAGATAACCCCACAGTAAACATCACAAAGAGTTGCTAGTTTTGTTCTAAATTGTGTTTAAATACAGGATTTTTGAACCTGGACTGCATCCATTCTGACACCTCAGGGTGATGGTACACCCTCAGATGCTGAAGATGTTTGATGTGCATGATGAGCACAACACCACAAATCTCAGGCCTCCAGATATCAGGGAGCCAGAATTAACTTCACCATCAGCCACATTGCTCTCATTCCTTGTCCTCCAGGAAAAAGCTTCCCCTTGAGGACAGTCTCTCTCTGCAGTCATGAGCAAATACACCTAGAATAAACCCTCATGCTGCTCTGCTGGAGCTCTTTTTTTCAGACATAAACCGTACAGGACACACGTTTCCCAGGACAGACAGTCCTCCAACATTCACAGTCTTAGTCATCACTCTGTCACCTTAAAGTACATAGGTGTTAACTATTAGTTTTATTTTTTCAGATTTCTATTCCCTTTAAATGTCATTGTTTTTCCTTTATTGGTCAATTATGATTTGTCTTGGTTTGTCATTGTTATATCTGTAATCTGTGAAAGTATTTGCCTTCAGGATAGAGAGTGATATACTGTAGGAGGAAGTTGTAATACTAATTTAAGTAGCATATTTTTTGGTGTACTGAAAAAGCAGTTATTAGGAAGATTAAGGGTCACTTGTCTTCCATTTTGACACAATTTCTGCAGAAATTCTCATTGTAAGAAAGCGCAGCATATACCAGGTGACCTGGGACAGGTGTGTTCCTATTGTTTCAGTTGCCCCCCTCCCCCCGTGCCAGAGAAGGCTGGAAACACAGACCCCTCCTTTACACTCGTAGCATCTATCGCTTTCTGTTTGTTTTTCTTTGATGTCCCCGCCCCTCTAACTGTCCTTTTGTAAACTTTGCCCCAACTGCAGCAGAGTTGCCAGTGACCACACACTGGCCAATCCTCTATACTGACTGTCCATTAAAGACCATCAGGACCCGAGTTAGGAGACATCATTCCCCCCTGAGTTGTGCTCCCTTCCAGGTAAGGGTCTATGCACTTTCTTTTTCTTCATTTACTCATACTTATCTGATATTTCACCAGGTAAATACTGCTTAGATCAAAAATTCTACAGAGTTTTCTAATGGGGTTAGATGGAGTTCTGGCTAATGGCTCTGGTCATTTTAAACAGTATATTAAGAAGTACCAGACATTAAAAATATTCAGACAATCAACAACTAATGTAACAAATGATACTTGCCTGGTTGGTCAAAGAACTGTTGAGGGTTAAGTTAAATATACAGCAAATTTTTATTGCTTTTCATATTTTATGTTAAAACGGATCATTTTCACATCATTATCATTAGATAATTATTTTTATTTTAGTTTCCATTTGTTCCATACATGTTCATCTTTTCTCCCCTGCAATGTACATGAACCAACAGAAATGCAAAATCATTAAGAGCACCAATGAAATTTTACCTTAGCAGACAATGACTTCTAAACTGACACATTTTTTGCAATGTGGCACAATCGGTTATATGTAGGAACAACTTACTTGTCAGGCTAAATTGCTAAGCCACTGTGAGGAAAATATGTGTTACCTTAAAGTAAATTATAATTGACTGTCTTTTTGAAGCAGACAAAAAATTTTAGGTCTAATGCAGCAAAATGAGAGCTGGATGCACAGCACTCATCTTTCTAGAAAGATACCTGTCCAGATAACTCATACCCACATTTGCATTTGTTGTTGAGTTGCTTTTCTCTGGAATTTCCATTTATTCAAATGCAGACAACATGCACAAAGAGAGTCTGTTAACACTTCAAATTTCCCAACTTACTCCTGTGAAAGACGCACTTGGTTCATTTCTAAAATGTCTGATAGCACGATGTTTAAAAAATATTTTGTTTAACTTTCTTTTCTGTAACATTTCCCCGATTCTTTTTGAATGCCTAGGTTGACAATTTGAACTTTAAATACAACAGCTATTTCTGAATGCCCTCCTTTGCTTTGTTTGTTTGTTTGGCTGAGAATGGCATTGATTTTGCTTTTGCAACAGCTTCTGATATTCTCTCCTTATGTGTTGGGTGGCAGCAGTGAAGATTTGAGGTTCAAACTCTGCTTATCAACTATGAAACAATACAGTTTCAGCAAAGAAACAGGCAAACTTTTCTGCTTGGCCTTTGTCTTTTAATGGCCTTTTGTCCTATTTACCACTATGAGCCACGTCCCACAGGATAAGCACAATGTTCTCCAGTGGAGGTTGACAGGCCTCCTACGTACGCTGCAGTGTGACCCCCTTGGTAGTTTCAATGTTTGTGGCTTCAATTTTGATAGAAAGTACAATGGCAATCAGTCTTCAGCATGGCATGTTTATAACTGTGCCACGTGACCCGTTCTGCTTCAGATCCAGATGCCAGTATTACCCCCTCAGCCGTGGGCATTACCAAAAGGACCAGCCTCAAAGCAGACACATGCGGCCTCCGTAGCAACAAAACAAACAAACATGGACTAACATTGTCTTGCATATTTTAGAAGCCATTTTATGATGGTGTGACACAATAATGCATTATCTAAAGTTGCAAATGTAATGTAGTTCAGGCTAACTCCTCCGTTGCAGCGTATGCTTTTACATTTATGGTGCATATAAAATGCACTTTGTTATTTTTAATATATTTTAGTCAATCCTTTCTCAAAAAAATTAAAACTCATAATTTTGGCACATAGTTTATTTCCACAAGCATCCTGATTACTATGCACCCAGAACAGCATTTGTTTTATTACATGTATTTATTTGTTTTTAATTTATTCTTTAATTAATTTGTTTGCTTGTCTATTACTTTTTCATTTAGCGGACACTTCTTCAAAGTGACGTGCAGTTTTACAGTGATTGACCATTAAGAGAGCTGGGTAGTTTTTACAGGGGTAAATCAGGGTAAGTGCCTTGATCAAAGGCACTGCAGCAGATGCAAGGGTCTGAATCTGGGTTCTTCAATTTCAAGGTGACGTCTCTGACTACCACACCACCAGCTGCTGCCTCCATACCAGCTCTGATCATTAATACCCCACAGTTCTACTGCCGGCTATGGAGAGGGTACAGTACTTGACCCGAGCAGCAGTTCGGAGAGCATCCAACATCGAGGTGAACCCTCAGGCCAAGCAGAACCTACAGGAGCTCTTCATCAATTTCATCCTCATCCTCATCTGCCTGCTCTTCATCTACATCCTCGTCCTGCTGCTTTGAGAGGCCATGCCAAGGGCGTCGCTGCCAAATATCCATCTGCCTCACAGGGAGATGGATGAAAGGGTTTGGCTATGATGCCCACACTGTATGTGTCTATTTTCAGATTGCGTTTTCCTCACATACACTTTGGAATCAATGTGTAATACTGTAATGTAATATTGCACAAATGCATGTAATGCTTTAATAATCCATACTGGAGCAACTGTGGTTTGACTCGACTGAATAATTGTTAAATACCTCTGTAAGGAGGTTATTGGTGCCTAAAGTACCAAGTTTCTTTCCAGATCTGAAGTGGAGACCTGTACTCTTCAAATGTTATCAGGTCAGATCTGACTTGTGAGTGTATGGTTTAAAACTGCTTAAATAATAGCACAAAGACTACCAAAATAAACAGCATATGCAAAACAAAAGGGGTATTGAGTCAGTGTGAATGAGTGACCATGCAAAAGTATATTTAAGTCATGCCTGCCATTCCATAGTAAGTTACCCTGCATGATAAAAATATACCCTGATGCGTTCTATTAAAACATAGTGACCTACAAGATCATAATCTTCAACAGCTTAGGTCGCATACTTGTGTGAGAGAGACTGGTACTACATTACCCCCTCTGGAGGAGGAATTTCAGTGGAACAAGATGAACTGGAACTGTTTATATAGGTGTACGTTGTCCCACGGCATCATGCTTTACAGGTGCTGGTCATAAAATTAGAATATCATGACAAAGTTGATTTATTTCAGTAATTCCATTCAAAAAGTGAAACTTGTATATTAGATTCATTCATTACACACAGACTGATCTATTTCAAATGTTTATTTCTTTTAATTTTGATGATTATAACTGACAACTAATGAAAGTCCCAAATTCAGTATCTCGGAAAATTAGAATATCAATTAAGACCAATGCAAAAAAAGGATTTTTAGAAATGTTGGCCAACTGAAAGGTATGAACATGAAAAGTATGAGCATGTACAGCACTCAATATTTAGTTATGGCTCCTTTGGCCTGGATTACTGCAGCAATGCGGTGTGGCATGGAGTCGATCAGTCTGTGGCACTGCTCAGGTGTTATGGGAGCCCGTGTTGCTCTGATAGGTTTTTCAAACCTTTTGATATTAAATTTGATCAGATGTTCTGTCAACTGTAGTGGTGTATAAACAGAACCAAAGAGAGAAAAGATGCCATTTTCTTTCGTCTCAATAGATAAAGAAATGCTCAATTATAACCATCGGTCATACTTTCACCAAGAACTGGGTGTGCCACCTTTAGCTGCAATGTCTGCAACTGAATGCAACCTCAACTACTTTAGCTCTGCAGCATTTGCAGGTTTTCAGACATGAGCAGCTTTTTTCAGGTCTTGTCCTAACATCTCAGTTGGATTCGGATGAGAATTTTGACAGGGTCATTCTGCCGACAACCTTCTTGTATGTTTGGGATTGTTGTTTTTCTGCGTGATACACCTCTGCTTCAGCTCCAGCCCACAAACTTGTAGCCTGATGTTACCCTTTAGAATTTTCTGGATTTTATAACCCAAGTGTTTCTGGGTTTCATGAGATGAGCACCTTGTTGTCATTGAAGGCATACATTGTTCCTTCAACAGGTCCTGTGACAAAACTTTTCAGGACCAGAAGGTTCTTGCTCTGAAATACCATCTTTTGCAACAGAGAACGCAGCCCATGTCCTAAAAAAGATTTCTACTTGTGATTCATCTGCCCACAGAACGCTCTAGCCGAACTAAGAAAGGGAAACCTAACTTTGCTCATCCAAACGTTTTGGCAGGGACATTCAACATCCTTCCAGACCTTTGGCAATTACTTTTTCGCACATTCTGTTACCTTCTACATCAAAGAAATTCCATAAAAACAATAAAGATGTTGTCTTTTATTGTTCATGAATCATTAGAACTGACAAAAAGGTCTGAGCAAAATGTAATCGATTAAATGTCAAAAAGCTGCGCAAACAGGAAAATGGGGCAAATACTTTTTCACAGTACCATACAAAAAAAAAAAAATCACTCAGCTGATATACCCATATTTTAAAAAGTATTCTACAAGTATGAATTGTAGAGTACATGTTTATTTATAGGTAAAATATAAATTGTTATTACATGACCCTGTCATACAACGTAGTTACAAAGTGCCTGTTGAACAAATTAAACTAGCTTGGATTTGCTGTACTCAGTGAGGAAATTCTTTCCACAGCTTATGAGAAAAATCAACAAAGTCATAATGGAGATCCATTAGGACAAATATAAGTCTTTCAATATACACACAAGAGATGGAAGTTCATTTAGTACAACATAAACAAGTGATGATTTATTCGGGAAGCTACAGGACACTGGAATAAAACTGTAGAATAAGAAAGTGCAGCTTTTCCACGCTGCAAACATCCTGAGAGTATAGTTTTAGTGTAGAAGATGCAGTATTGAGTTAAAAGGTCTCTGGTAAGGATACTGATCATGGCCAAACAAAAAATACACGACATGTACTCTGTATATGGTATATTTGCACCCACATACATATGCACAGCTTGTACTACAGTTTGTGAACCCTTTACAATTACCTGGATTTCTGCATTAGTTACTCATAAAATGCAGTCTGATCTTCATCTAAGTCACAGTAATTCACAAACACAAGCTGCTGAATGTAACAAACAAACAGCAGCACTTTTCATGTCTTTATTGCACACATTGTTTAATCCACAGTCCAGGGTGAAAAACAGACATGAACCTTCTACACACCGATCAGCCACAACATTAAAACCAGCTGCCTAATATTGCGTCGGCCCCTTTCATGTTACCGAAACAGTTCCAATCCGTCGAGGCATGGACTCCACAAGACCGCTGAAGGTGTCCTGTGGTATCTGGCACCAAGACGTTAGCAGCAGATCATTTAAGTCCTGTATGCTGTGAGGTGGGGCCTCCATGGATCGGACTTGTTACTCCAGCACATCCCACAGATGCGTGATAGGATTAAAATCTGTAGAATTTGGAGGCCAAGCCAACACCTTGAACTCTTTATTGTGTTCCTCAAACCATTCCTGAACAAAGGGCCACTCCCATAAGGGAATACCGTTGCCATGAAGGGGTATACGTGGTCTGCAACAATGTTTAGGTAGGTGGTAAAAGTGTCAAAGTAACATCCACATGAATGCCAGGACCCAAGGTTTCCCAGCAGAACTTTGCCCAGAGGATCACATTGCCTTCTTAATACAGTGCATCCTGCTGCCATCTCTTACCCAGGTAAACGACACACATGCACCCGGCCTTCCACACAATCTAAAGGGAAACGTGATTTGTCAGACCAGACCACCTTCTTCCATTGCTCCATGGTCCACTTCTGTCTGCTGAAACACAGCCCCATACATAGCCCCACTGCGATGCACTGTATGTTCTGATGCCTTTCCATCATGGCCAGCATTAAGGTTTTGAGTAATCTGTGCTACAGCAGCTCTTCCATTGGATCGGACCAGATGGGGATCAATGACCCTGTGGCCTGTTCTCCTTCCTTGGACCACTTTTGGTACTGTAGGTACTGACCATTGCATACTGGGAACCCCCACCCAACAGGACCTTCTGTTTTGAAGATGTTCTGACCCAGTTGTCTAGCCATCACAATCTGGGCCTTGTCAAAGTCACTCAGATCCTTATGCTTGCCCATTTTTTCTCCTTCCAATGCATCAACTTCAAGAACCGACTGTTCACTTGCTGCCCAGTATACCCCCCCACCACCCCTTGTAAGGTGCCACTGAAACCGGATGATCAATGTTATTCACGTCACCTGTCAGTGGTTTTAATGTTGTGGCAGACAGGTGAAGGACCGCTACCCTAACATTCTTCTGTAAAATATTTTGGCAAAATTTTGAATTCATTGTTCCCTTAACAATGACAAGTTGTCCAGGCCCCGAGACAGCAAAGCAGCCCCAAACAATGATGGTCCCTCCTCCATGCTTCACAGCTGAGGTTTAACATTTTGGTGTTGGTTTGCAACACCCTTTTCCCTTCAAACATAGTGCTGTGCTTTTCTGCCAAAAAGTGCAACAATTATCTCATGTGTCCACAGAAATTCGTCCCAGAAGTGGAACATACGGATGCTTTTCTGCAAACTTGAGATGTGCAGCAGTGTTATTTTTGGACAGCAGTGGTTTCCTCCATGGTGTCCTTCCATGAACACCTTTCTTGTGCACTGTTTTTCTTGCAGTGGACACATGAACTGAGACTTTAGCACCTTTTGGAGGTTTTTGCAGGTACTTTGCCGGCACCCTTGGGTTCTTTCCCACCTTCTTCAGCATTGCACCTTGTGCTCTTCGTGTGATCTTTGCAGGATGCCCACTTAGCAGCAGTGCTGAATTTCCTGCATTTGTAGACATTTTGTATTACTGTGGACAGATGAATGCTCAGGTGTTCAAAAATGATTTTGTAGGCTTTTCTAGCTTCAGGCATCCTTACAGTTCTTCTAAGGTCTCCTGAGTATGTTAACAGTTTTATACATTTAATTCAGAATTAGCAAGATCTAGTGGTAATTTAAATAGTTTTTATATATAAATCTACACCAGTGAGGTCTGGTGGAAACTTTATGCAGATTAACAGCTTTATGCAGGTTAATTCAAAAAGAACTGAAAAATCATACATTTATTACTCAGTAGTTTCATATGAGTATGTTGTCTAAATCCAAGTATCTTGGTGTTTCCCTTAGTCATACAAATGCTCAGTCTCCTACATTTTCATATGATTCTTAGTTGCTGAGTAATAAATGTATGAAAGTGTATATTTAAATCAGCATCAGTAGGCTTTGGCTGTGAAATATTTATATATTTTGGAATTCGTGAGGTCAGGTGGTAATTGTAAGCCCCTTGCTGGAGTGTAGTTCCTGGAGAAGAAGCTGCAGAAACAGAGGTGCAGAGGGCCACGTGCGGCATCAGGTGACCGCGCCGTGGTCGCGCCTGGACCCGAACCCCCTTGGACGCCTCGGAACTCAGGAACTTGGCAAGTCACTGCCACTGGGTCCCGGAATCTCGTTTGAGGTAATTAGCAACAGCACCGTCACATCTTGAAGGATTTTGCAGGTAACTTTAAAGTAAAATATTTGCGTATTTCCAAAACGACGCATGGCCTCCATCTGCGTGCGAAGTGTCGCTGTGCCGGTGGACAAAGTGCGCGTTTTGCGGAGGCTTTTTTACGCGACCCGCATGGAGCAGCAGTGGGGGTGGGGGGGTCGCTTTTGGATTTATTCGGTGTTATCACTTATTTTGTTTACTTTTGCTGAGATTTTCGCAAGTATGAACTCTTCATTAAGTTAGATGTTGTCCAGGTTTAGGCTGCTATCGCTTTGGTAGCGAGAGATCTTAGTTATTTAAACCGAACCTGAAAAGCTGTACAATTTGTGTGAAAAAGATATTCAGTGTATGTTCATGATGCAGATTCTGCCAGTGATTTCGATTTTTGGAAACATGGTTTTTCCTGGTTGCTCCAGCTTCTTTCAATACTGGATCGGAGTTAAATTTCCTATGACTTTTACAGTCACCATCATTTCATTACACTAAGTTTGCCCAACTGATGGCTGATGAATTGACCTGAGTTACTGTTGTCACCATGGATGGCAACAGAATCATTGATATAATTGGGTATATAATTCCAGATGTTCATGTGCCGCATCTCTTATATTTTTGTCCATTTTTCATAGAATCGAATACTTGTCATTTCGTTAAGTTTTGACCTGCGCTGTACCTCTTGCCCATTAGGGGGCGCCCGAGCTGGCATGCCGTTCTGGTGTAAGTGGCTCGCTCTATTTTAATATACTTTCTCCATCAGAATTTGGGCTCAGGATAAGCCATTTTAGATTAGTAAAATGAGATTACATGGAAAAAATTACTACAAGCCTTTTATTAATAGAAAAAGAAACCTTTTGCTCCACTTTCTTAAACTGAAACATGATATCCTTAAGACAGACACCCGCAGTGAATGCAGTTGCACACCTTTGATTTTAGCCATTAGTGAAGCATGTTAGATGATTTTGTGAGCAGAGCAACAGGTAGAGCAACAGGCTTTAAGATTCATGTGTGTTGAGGAGAAGTAAGATTAAGAACATGGAATTTTTTTTTCTAGGGGAATCAGGCAACTTGTTGACCCAAATGCTCATGAACAGTAAATGTTCATGATCTTATTTTTTGCCCTAAAAAAAAAAAAAAAATGCATGTATTATTTGAAAAAAATACTGTTCCTTTACTATAAATCCATCCAAAATCCATGCTGTTATTATTTCTGCCCCAGTGCTTTTGTCATCCAAAAATCCATGCATGTGGCCATCTAAGTTTTTTCCCTCAGTGTGGACATAATTTTTTGTGTGACTGTAATGCAGGATGGGCGACTGGAGCGCTTTAGGCCGGCTGCTTGACAAGGTTCAGGCCTACTCCACAGCCGGAGGGAAAATCTGGCTCTCGGTCCTATTCGTCTTCCGCATCCTGGTCCTGGGGACGGCTGTGGAGTCGGCCTGGGGCGATGAGCAGTCTGCCTTCAAGTGTAACACCCAGCAGCCTGGCTGTGAGAATGTCTGCTACAACAAATCCTTCCCCATCTCGCATGTGCGCTTATGGGTGCTGCAGATCATTTTTGTCTCCACGCCCACGCTGCTCTACCTTGGCCACATTTTCCACCTGACGCACAAGGAACAGAAACTCAGGAGGAAGGAGGAGGAGCTGAAGGTGTTCCACAATAAGGGTGCCAATGTGGACGTCTGCCTGAAGACCATCGAGCTCAAGCGGTTTAAATACGGCCTGGAGGAACATGGGAAGGTGAAGATAAAAGGCGCTCTGCTTCACACCTACATCATGAGCATCGTTTTCAAATCTGTCTTAGAGGTGGGTTTCCTTGTAATTCAGTGGTACATTTATGGATTCCACCTGGCTGCCGTATACACGTGCCAGCAATGGCCTTGCCCACACAAGGTTGACTGCTTCCTCTCACGTCCCACTGAGAAAACCGTCTTCATCATTTTCATGCTGGTGGTGTCTCTTGTCTCCCTCCTTGTCAGTGTGATTGAGCTTGTCTGCATCCTCTTCAAGAGGATCAAGGATCGGGTGAAGGTGAAGGAAAGCCACACCCACTCTAGCGCAGGCCTAGACCTGGGTCCCAAGGAACTTTCTGCCTCACAGTATACCTCTTACAATGGCTGCTTCTCCATTGCAACCCCTATTGTGCCACCTGGGTATAAGCTGGCCACCGCAGTTGGGAGCAGCTTGCGCCGTAACTCCAACAGACAAGAGAGTGAGCAAAACTGGGCAAACTACAGTGCTGAGCAGATCCAGCAAGGCCACAATGGCAGCACAATCTCCAATTTCCACACCCAGGTCTTCCACCCAGAGGGCCACAGGCATGACAACGTGAAACTGACAGCTCAGTTTGGACTGCAGAAGGCAAGGATGATGAATCCTCGACCAATCCGTCAGGCCAGCAGTCAGGCGAGCAGCCGCGTGAGGCCGGACGACCTTGATGTTTAGCTGCTTTGGAACTGAATGTCCTGCTTGGTTCACAGAAACTGAAGGATGAGGTCACACTGTGACACAGACAGTAACACACTCGTGCGTGCGTGCGTGCGTGCGTGCGTGTGTGTGCGTGTGCACGTGTGTGTATGTACTGTGGAGCTACTGTACATACCAAAAATGGGGATTAAGGGGAAAAATCCCAGAAACCCAGCATTTATCACTCTGCTTTGACACTTACATACTGTTTCGTTGTGAGTTTATATCATTGCTTAAAATGTTTTTTTTAATGATTATTTTCAGGTGTTTTTTTGAATGCACATTTCAACACATGGTACACAACCATGTGCTTGACAAATAAACTCTTTTGACTTTGACTTTGACTTTGAATATTTAGTATACAGTGTTTAATGGCTGTTTTATATATTTAGGTCATTTTTTTCATAGTATTTGTGATAAAATGATCAAAGAATCAAAGGATAATCAAATAATTAAAAAGTGCATAATCAGGGTTTTATGATCTATCATTTTAAGTTTGTTTGGTTACAAGTATTACAAATTGTGCTGCAATTTGTTATTTATTTTAAAATATACTTTTGTTCTCCATTGCTAAATAAGAGTTTTTTTTAAAGCTTGAGTAAGACTTTTCAAACAAGATATGCAGAGGCAGGACCTTATTCAGTTAATTTAACTGAACTGAAATTAAGTGATATGAATTTTACTCTACTTCTTTGTATTATAACACCACATTTTAGGGTTTTACCACACCATTTTAACTGAAACATGGAAACAAACCATGTCTGAGCCAAATATAAAAGAGCAAAAACATTTGCTCACTTTTTTCTCTGTTTCATGCTATGGACTGAAGAGGATAATAAGCTGATGGAAGGTTATGGTGCAGTTTTATTTTAATTAAAGATGAGCTAATTCTTTTGTTCTTTGTGAGTTTAAAAACAGTTGATCACTGAGGTTTGCAGAAAGTATTTTTTCACCTGTCTAGTTTGATGTGTGAGATGAGCCAGAAGCTAAGCTGTTTTGGATCTTAAATAAAACGTATTACTGAGAAAGCCAGCAGGCTGAATAATGGATGTGGCATTTTATGTGTTCGACTGCGCCCACTTCAAACCATCACCTACATTTGTAGATGGAGATAAACAGCTTTGTCTGTGATCCTTTTTTCTTGAGGATTATTGGCAACCACATACAACAAGCAGTTATTGATCATGGATTGATGGATGAATGAAGCAGGTTGAGATACTGTAGGTAGGGCTAAGAAAACTACAGTGCTAAGCATATCCAGTTGGGCCGCAATGGCAGCACAATCTCCAATTTCCACACCTAGGCCTTCCACCCAGAGGGCCACAGGCATGACAACGTGAAACTGACCGCTCAGTTTGGACTGCAGAAGCCAAGGAGCAGAAGATGAGATTTTAGAGCTCCTGTGGACCCAGGAGCACTTTGTCATTATTGTGCCCACCAGGATGTTGCTGAACTGGAGCTCGTAGAAGAAACACTCAGTATTTATACTCATTCACCACTTTGTTGTGGATGCCCCTTTGTCTTAGCCGACTTGCTGAAGATCGGATGCTTTTCAGGACAGCTGTCCATGTAGTCACCATGAGTCAATGGCACTTAATAACAACACCACTTTGCTATGAAATCAAAATTAAAATGCAACACCAGTCAAATAATATCACAGATGTGGTCAAATAGTTCTATTGACCTTTCTTCTCAATTTAAATTATAAATTGTGTATTTGGTTAAACAATCATTTAAGTAACTGATTTATCACATGGACGAATTCTGAGGGCCAAACACAACTGAAAAGGTTTGTGTACTTTTTTGTTTTATTTTAGCATAATGTCCTGATTTTAACTTACTCAACAGGATATTTGTGTGACTCAAAAGTATAAATCACACACTGGAGACATAAAATTATTTCTGCATGATTCAGAGGTGATGCAGAGGATGGTGTTCTGTAACCATAGCAAATCCTGGTGTTTACTTTGGTCCTGAGTTTCTCCCTGTCTGACACGGGCTTTTTGCCCTGATATGCTGCTAAACCTCAGAACCAGACAATTATTCTTCTCTCATCTTCCAGGACTTTTAGGCTGGAACTGATTTAAGAACACTTAGTTGAACAGACACAATCTTTTCTTTTCAAACATCTGTAAAGGTAAATTTGATGAGTAGCGGTAACTCTGAGTTGCAGCATTATCTGTAAAGTTGGCAGCTTATAGATCCTGATGCTTCAGATTTGGGCTGTAATTTAGCAATTTTTGCTGTTTGTATAAATGGGAAAGACATGTTCTTCAAGGAGCTGGTGGCTCTAAAATGGCTTTTGTGTGTGTGTGTGTGTGTGTGTGTGAGACACCTCCCTGTGGTAGATTATTGTCCCATCTATGGTGTACCCTGCCCCACACCCTGTGCTTCTGAGCTAAGACCTCTGTAGGTCCTGCCCTGGATATGAACTAAGTAGTGATGGATGAACAGATGGATGGACAGAGGGATGAATACCTGGATGGATGGACAGACAAATTAGCTTTTTTTGCACACACCCTTAGTGCCTTCTGAAAGTTTGTACTGTATAGTTTGATTTATTTTTTTATCTGCTCATTTTCTCACAATCCTGTTCACAGTCACTGCTGTGCTGTCCTTGTGCCCATGTAATTGCTAAATTACAGCCCAAAAAGGGTCTAAGTCGCCTTCACCTGCTAAGGCGACTGAGGTCCTTTGGGGTTAACAGGACTCTCTTAAGGACATTCTATGACACTGTGGTAGCGTCTGCTATCCTTTATGCTGTGGTCTGCTGGTGTGGCGGAATTGCAGAGAGGGACAGGGGGAAACTCAACAGACTGGTCAAGAGGGCCAGCTCTGTCCTGGGCTGTTCTCTGAAGTCCATCGAGCAGGCTGGGGAGGAGAGGATGTTGTCCAAGCTGACATCAATCATGGACAACACCTACCACCCCCTACATGAGTCTGTACGAGCACCGAGTAGCTTGTTCAGCAGCAGACTCTTACATCCACAGTGCAGGAAGGAGCGCTACCGCAGGTCATTCCTACCAGCAGCTGTCAGACTGCACAACGCAGTCTAAATTGGTTAATTTATTTATAAATTATTTATGTATATAGGGTTATTTTATTTTATTTGTGTACATAGATTACTAACTTAATTGTTCTTGTCCTTCTTACTAACTACTTCTTCTTCTCCTATATTCCCCTTGATAAGAGCTCTGTAACACCTAAATTTCTCATTTGTGGGATAATAAAGGTTTATTCTATTCTATTCTATTCTATTCTATGATGATGCCCATCCCAAACACCACGCTACTGCTGGGCAAACACAGTCTCTCCGGTGTCAGCAACTGCCTACCTGCACCCATGAAAATCCTGCTGCTGTCACAACCACAGTCCTCTAGGGAGATGACGAAAAATTACAAGCCTTTCACATGAGTTTTTGTGTAAAGAAGACAAATTATTTAATATAATTTACTGAATGACAACTAAATATGAGGCTTATGTGCTGTAATGGAAGTGACATCTCTGACTGAGAGAGTTCAACTTAAGAACTGATTGTCTGCGATGTTGCACTTTGCTCATAAGTAGGGGTTACACCAGCTAGGAGATCCTGAACGTATAGCTCCACTGTCAATAGCAACTTAGCTAAAGCAGGGTCATAGTGGACTGAAGCCTGGCCAGAGGTGCAAGGTACACACATACGCACACATTAAGCACAGATTAGAATCACCAGATGATGTGAAGCATGTATGCGGAGTGTGAGAGGAACCCGGAACATTTTGAGAAAACCCACTTGAGCACGGGGAGTTTGTATAAATGTGACACCAGATTCCAACCCATGTTTGAATTCACAGTGCAGAACCTGTGAAACACTGATGCTGTCTACTCACACAGCTCCACAAAATAAACCAACAGAAGTCTTAGAAGCCCAGTTTCAATGCATGAGATTTTGTGAGCAAAATGAATGAGGATGTGCACTCCTGTGGAATAAGGAAAAGATTAATTTTTGTTTGCACTCCTGCTTTCTTTCTTCATGAAGAAATTTGGGGTCTGGTTTTGTATCCTCCTTCAGGCCTGAGCTGACGTGTTTGTGGCAGCACAGCCTTAGGACAAGATCAGTCATGTAGGTCAGATCTCCACCCAGCTGTGAGGACAGGAGGGTGTGGAGACCTCTAGTCCACACACAGACCCTCCCCTTCCCTCTCAGAGAGATGTTGGTAAATTTCCATGGGTTGTACACGTGATTCGAGCTGAGGTGCTAACTGGAAACAACAGCATTCTCCCCTTCCTCTGGATTTCAAAGCCTCATAACAACAAGGATCAAGGTGGCTGCAGGTTCAGTGAAAAGCTTCCTTGTTCAGGGTGTAAATACAACTTAAAATAAAAACAGACCCCTTTTCAAAACTATGCCAGAGTAGAAATAAAGTCTTCCTCATGCTCAAGTTATATTGTGTAACTAATGATAAGAATACTGTTTTTTTTTCATTGTGTTTGCAGCATTTAAAACTGGTCTCGCAACACACTTTGCGGTAAAAAGGATTTCAGTTAAATTTGGCCATGGACCTATGGTGGATTGAAACGGTTGCCTGTTGATGTATTTTTTCCAATACTTCTGTCAACATTTTTTTCTGTGTTTTAAATACTATATTAAGATTCAGGCTGTCTCTGACTTTCTTCCCATGCTGAGTGTTTACATCATCCGTTCAACAATAAAGCAGCAGTAAACACTGCTGTCACAAAGAAATGAATGTTGAAAGTTGAAGAGTTACATTTTATAACAACGGCTTGGATTTAAACACCCAGCAAGAAGCTAAGGTGAACTACAGCCATGTTGACTCCTCAGCGCCTCCTTGTGGACATCCGACGCAAAAAGATAATCAAACCTGATAACCAGGCCTTTTTCCTGGTCACGTAGCTCTGCTGTTAGACCTAAAAATATGAATATCAAACTATTTCTCTGTTTTCAAATGCAGTCAGTTTATTTATTCCACATAAGTATAAAGCATGTTAATCTCTCCCCTGTGCTACTCAAATAGTACAAACTTGCACATTAGAACCATTTAATAATGCTTCTTGACATCTTTTAATAATTAATGAACTACCAGCAGCAGTTAGCTGAGACCTCTGGATGGCTGGAGGTGCAAAGTCTGGGGAGGAGGCTGCTCTGTGCAAATGTATTATTGCGTTACTCTTAAAAGTACAGTATGATTTTTCTCTTTACAGTTACACTCTCTTCACCATGAACAGGTAAGCTAGAAACAGTAACAAACCCATCTTTGGGTGAGTGCATTTTCACAGTTCAAGGTAAAAGTCCAAAAATAATGTAAAAAAAATGTAAAACTTCTAATTTAAGTTTGCTTTAGTATAATTCAGCTTCTGCATCAGCAGCATTGCTTCCTTCCCTGTCACGATGGAGGTGGCACACAAACTGGATCGCTGACGTCCTTCACTTCTCTTCCAAAACACTTTGATGTACATTTCAAGCAAATTGGCCACCGTTACAAATGCTCTAATAATTCTAACTTGATATCACCAAGGTTTCAAATTGGTCTCTGTGTGATTTAGGCTTTAGACTACTAAATGTTTTTGTCTTGTTCATTAATATTTTTTCAAAACATAACCTAAAGCATTAACAACAACAACAACAACAACAACAACAACAACAACAACAACAATTATTATTATTATTATTATTATTATTATTATTATTGTTATTGTTATTGTTATTGTTATTGTTATTGTTATTATTATTATTATTATTATTAGTAGTAGTAGTAGTAGTAGTAGTAGTAGTAGTAGCAGTAGTAGTATTAAGAAACCATTGTTACAAGGCTACAAATTTAAAACAAGAAAATTTAGGATGGACGCTATAGGAAAAAGGAATCTGTAGATAAAAAATAAGAACAATATTTTATAGAAGAGCTGGAAGAAGGGCTCAGCAAAGCAGGTTTGAAAGCTTACTTCTTTCCTGTGTATTTACATGACATTTGCTTTTTTGGCGGATTCTTTGCTAACATGCAGCAGAAACGTGACACCTTATTTTGACAGGGCGTGCCTTTTAGGGTGAGTTTTTTTTTATAATATGAAGATGTAAGTATAATATAATGTAGGAGAGCAGATGAATTTCTCAAAGGTGAAAAATGTGATGTTCCCTTGTGGATTCACGTTCATTCACGTTGCCGACGTCATTCAAACAAAGTCGTTTATCAAATTACAATTTCAATAATAAATGATTGTTCTCGCCATCGGCGTGGACCAATCAGAATCTACAAGCGCTGCAAGTCTAGACCAATCAGAGAAGAGACTCTCCGTTCCGATTGCAGCGTTTATTGTGGACCGGAGAGAAATAAAGCAGCAAGCCAATTTGCTAGTAAGCAGAAATCTAATTTTTCCAAATTGTTTCATACTTACGTGTAATATAAAAAAATGGTTGAGGCATTTTGCGCCACATGGAAGCTGGTGGACAGTCAGAACTTTGACGAATACTTGAAAGCGCTCGGTAAGTTATACATTACACATTTTATATATATATATATATATATATATATATATATACACACACACACACACACACACTCTGCCAACAGCAGACAGAAAGGTCAAGTGAGGTTCTGGTTATTTGTTCAACTTGCTTTGTTTCAACAGGAGTCGGCTTTGCAATCAGACAGGTTGTGAATGTAATAAAACCGACTATTACCATCAGCCAAGATGGGGACAACGTGGTGGTGAAAACCCAGAGCACCTTCAGGAATAATGAGATTTCATTCAAGCTGGGAGAGGAGTTTGATGAAACCACCCCAGATGAAAGACACTGCAAAGTAAGTACAAATGACTTTAAATGCTTTGAGCTTGAAATTCGAACGCACAAACCGTAATTCTCACCACATAATAAGCAATAAACTTTAGTCATGCACTACTAATATGTTAACAGGCAACCAATACTGCTATTGGTGTTGAAAGTGCTCCCTTTCAGAAAGCACTTGGCACTGCACACAAACACTGACAAACATGTAGCTGATATAATAAATATATTTATAAGCTTTTTCACCTTGACTGTAGTCCACAGTGACCTTGGAGGGAGACAAATTAGTTCATGTTCAGAAGTGGGATGGAAAAGAAGCCAAGTTTGTCCGAGAGATCAAAGATGGCAAAATGGTGATGGTAAGTATTCCTTAGGCATCTTGTGTTGCTGTGTAAGACTGAACTTTTATTTAGTGTGTGGCTGTGCTTCAGACCAGGGGAACCTGGTAATGAGGATGTGAACTGGCACAGTGGTGGACCGGGTTTGACTTGTCTAGTCACTACACTGGAGTGGCGATGCAGTACTGACTATGTTTCAAATAATACATGTAAGAACAATAAATAATTGTCCAGTAAGCATCCATACATGGAACTAAAATTAACTCTGACATGAAAGCTGGCATAGTATTGTGTTAAATTTTCTTAACATAGTTATAATAATTGCATTAAAATAATAATGTTTTACATATTATAATAATAATATTACTTTGTGTTTTGCAGCACCTTACATTTAATGATGCCCATGCTGTACGCACGTATGAAAAGGCATGAATTAAGGCAAAGCCCTCTCTTCTTTCAGTCTTTCAGCCACAGTTTTCAATGACATCATGTTGTATCATGTTTTGTTTTTATTGGAGGCAGGTAAATCTTGCTTATCGCCTTAAATTTTTGTTTGCTACACGAAATGAACATTTTCTTTACGTAAAAGTTTTATATGAAATAATAATTTCTCTGAGCACCACAGTAAATTGTCTTACATCAGTCATTGCTGGCAAACTGTAAGAAAAAAACTGAAATAAGTCACACAAATATTTCATTTCTTGTGTTTCCTTGCATGTTATTTGTAAACAAAAATATGCCTGGTCCCTTCAAATCAAGAATGTTGAATCATGGAGTTGGATATGAAGGCTATATGTTTGATTTTGATGCATTGTTATACAATTATTAAAATGAAATCAGTTATTTAAACTTTAGAAGAGTTTCTGTTTACCCTTAGACTTTAATGTGTTACCAAAGTTGATGCATGCCTGCTAGTACTGTTTGTGACCATCTTGGCAAAATTCCATTTTCTACTGAAAGAAATCCTCCTGCACATATACATACCTTTCAGCACATCGCCACACACAAAGACATTGTGTGCACAAGCACTGAAAGTGAAAGAGGAGGGGCGAGAAGGCTGAAAGGAGCAACTGGGGGGGCATCCCTCTCACGCTTTGCTGCTGAGTTGTTAGCCTTCATGAAAGCTGGCCTCTGTCGGCCTTTGTGAGGATGGCCTGCTTCAGACCTAATTTTGCTCTAAGCCCCTTTTCTCTTACCCCTGTGGACTGAGTGTCACCACTTCTGCAGTACCCAGCTGGAGTCTGAGGGCGACATCACCGACGACAGCTCGCCTCTCAGACAGACATCCTGGAGCAGCGCTCCATTTTGTGCTAATTTGAAAATAAGTGAGGGCTCAGGGGGGTGTGAGGTTGGAACCCCATGGCATCTATAGAAATGACAATTCAAGGTGGAAGGGGGGGTGTCTCGTCTTGAGGTGCAAAGAGGGTGGTGTTCCAGGAAGTAGCGCGTGGTGTGGATGAGTGAAAGGACCGCTGAGGGTCTGAGTTGTGGTGAGAAGGCCCATTGGCCACAGTCACAGGAATAAAGACATCTGTGCTCACTTTCAGTTCAGCTGCTATATCCAGATGCTCAGATTTTATTCTACAACTCAGTTCCAGTACAGAAGACAGATGCAAAAGAAGATGGCACTTATACCCAAATTCCATGGAAACAAATACTGCCTCTCCCAGTCAAAGGCAGTATTTTCTCTCTCCAAAACAGTTACAATGATGCACCTGTACATACAGTACGGTAATTTTTATCAGATTTCACAGTAAATATTATGACCAAGGTATTATAGCAAGACAAGGGATGTGATTGTGGGTCTTTTGAGAAAATGATGCAGCTCTAACCATAACGCCACCTGCGGCATCAAATTTCTGCCAGCAAACTGTAGGACTTAAGATGGCCCCAGGATCAGTACCTTTACACACCTTTGTCATGTACAGGAGGGCCACTCGCATTCAAATGCTGCACAAAGAGTTTCTATTCACTGCACTGTTTTCAGATTTTTCTATCAGCAGTAAAGCTCACATGCTGCCAAAAGGAAGATAACAAAAGACAAGTGGACTCTTCCTGCCTTTATTTGAGTAAACAGATAGATCTTTGAAATCCCCGAAAGAGCTGAACCTCATGCACAAGCACAAAACATCCTGGCAAAACAAAGACATAAAAAAAGTCATGAAAGCTGGCTCTTTTTGTTGTAGTCTCTGTCTACAAAGTGTTTTTTCTATATAATTTTTTTAGAATTGTTATGCATATAGAAAGCACAAAGTTTAGCGGAAAAAGAGACAAAAAAATGTCATTCAGCAGAAGAAACAAACAAATGACCTCAGGTTCGACCACAATGAGCTGTTTTGATCACCCATAAGACATGGCGTGAACAAGCCTATTCTAGAGAGACAGCACCTGTACAGATCTGAGCACATGAATTTCGGCATAACTTCATGGTATTTGCCAGAAAGACATTTATGAAATTTAAAATTATTCATCCAATAAATGACTGCAACTCTGTTTGATAATTGCATTTAGCTGTCAGCCAGATTAAAATCTTATTATAGAAGGAAGATTGAAGTGCCCAGGTACTCACTTACAGTATTACTCAATAATATTGCAACTATATATTCAAATATTTCACAATTTTAATTGATTGATTTAACTTAAACATTAGATAAGAAACTCAGTTACACTTCAGTAAGGTGGGTGCATTCAGCCAGGTCTGTGCCAGTACCTCAACAGCCTTTTCCATGTTTCACCTGGTGTTTGTCACCTGCAGTGGTGTACAGGTGACCTAGTGAACCACATTCAAGGGTGTTGTAGGAGGAACTCAAACCCAGGACCTTCTGACTGCAATGCAACAGCAATCACATTGACATCTTGTACCTCCTACCCCAAGGCAGCCTTTACTGAGATGCATTACAGGCTCCCACAATAACATTTTTTATTTAGCTGTTGCTTTTCTGAAGAGCCATTCACAAAGAACCACCAGCATGGTAATTTTTACTGGAGCCATGCAAGGTGCCTTTATGATGCCTTCAACTGGAAGGCAGCAGTTCAAACAACTACGCCGCCTACTGCCCAGAAACAGCTCACATAATAACCATTTTAAACATCTTATTGATAAAAGACACTACTGTTAAAAAAAAAACATTCTTGTCACTACTGCTATCTCCTAGTTACATACTGCATCAAACACAGAACCCAAACTGTCCAATTACACATAAAAAAATTAAACATTTTTTTTCTGTTCTTCAAAATTAGGCAAGCATATGTATAATAAAAAAATATTGTCAGTCAAATTTTGTCCATTTCAATACGGAAATTCATTCAGTAAAAGTATCACATTTCCCTTGTTGAACAAAATGAAAAACTGACATGCGGGTAATACTTTTTAAATGTCATATAAGTTAATAAGCATCTTTAAATGTACCCAGATTTTTGGAAAGCACAAATACACACATTATTCACGTGTTCCCTGCTTTCATCTAGGCATCTGTAACCAAATATCAAATACAGTGGACACACAAGTCTAGTCGTAGTAATAGTAGTCATAAAAGTAATACTTTTGCAAAGTCACATTTAAAGCTCTGTATATAAGTATATCTTAAAAAAGGTTTAATACCAAACCTCATCTGGGTTATACAGAGTAGAATAAAGGTATTGCACTATGAATGTTCCCTGTCTGTCAGGTGCTAGAAGCGAGGAATGGCTTTTGTCTGCATCACAGTACTGCCATTCCCACAAATGCTCCAAACAGTTACTGAGTTCAGCAACAAATTAGCAAATCAGCAGTCTTGAAAACAACGTTATATCCCACAGCGTTATGTTCCAGCAAAAAAGACAAAAAATGTTTAGAATCTGTCGCATTCGTGAACAAAGTACAGTATTGTCCTAATAGTACAGGTAAGACATTTTCACGCCAACTTAAAACAATCTGATTGGTTTTTAAAAAATTTAGGAACCATTGTTGGTCATAACAGTGTGTCAGTATGTTGACTTTAGCTCCCAATTTCAATCCAATAAAACAATAATGCCATGGTCTGTATGTAGGCAGTTAAAACCTTCCCCTCCTTTTCAGTTGCTTTCGGTTTGTTTAGGTGCATAAAGGAAAAGACTGATCTAAGCAACTTGAAAATCATAAAAATTCATAATATACAGTAGCCACAAGAAATCATTTCTCCATATAATATAAGGCAGATCATATACTGGTGGATGTGTGATACCACAAACTCGATTCACGTATGACACCTTTATCAGCCACTGCATTAAATGTCCCTTCTCCAGTACTGATGTGACGTGGTGTTGAGGGACCATTTCAGCATGAAGGGAACGTGTGTCACGCAGAGGGATGTCCGTTTCCGTTAAAATGTACTCCTTTAATGAACTCTCGGTACTGGAAAAATCCATTTGCTTAGCAGACATTTCCAAAAGTAAACATGTCCACTTGGTTGGTTCAGCACCAAGGATTATGGGAATTATTCTCACCAAAATCTCTGCTGGTGTGCATTATGCCCAAACAGAAAATTGGACTTGAAAATTTGAGCAGTGACACTAAGAAATAAGCTCAGTTTTCCAAGTGCCGCTCTGTCTCCAGTCCATGTTAAAGGCCATTTTAGATGGTCCGGTTTGACCACAGTCAAGGATCGGGTGCTCGGACGAGGCCCGTGGTTCGAAAGCAGCTCTTCCCAAAGCACCGCTGGCTCAGTGTCCTGGGACAAAAGCCCTCTGGTCCCAAAAGGGGAGCCTGAAATATACACTTTGGATGGGCATGAATGGGAACCATGGGTATTGGCCACTGGCTTCATCCACAAAGACACACTGGAAAAAGTGGATCTCCCCTGGGAAGTTGCACAGAACAAAGAAAGAAATCATTCAGCAAAATGCAGTCACATTGTGTGTGGAGTTGTTACTATCATGGTTTGGGGGACTGAAACTTACCTCCTTCCACCATGTCAGCCACTGAGGTTTCAAACATCTCTGACAAAGACAACAGGCACAAATTTCAGATTAAACCCTGCTGTCTTACCAGCTTTGGTAAATGGGTTGGGCTGGTTCAGAACCCATTGTGTTCCACCTCAAGCATGAAAAAAACAGCTCAAAAATTTCAATGCTGAAACATTTCAAAAATCAAAAATCACAGCCAACAGACAATTTTGTACTGCTTGATTTGAATTAATTCTTCAAAACATTTGCCGAAAGAATCTGGATTTTTATTAACTGCACAGCTGCAGTTCTCTGCCCTCAGGAAGCTGAACCAGAAACCTACTGGCCACACTAAATCAGAATTTACCTTTTGGCTTCACCTCTTTGGCAAGCTTCTTCTGAATAGACTTTTCTGTGGGCCACAAAAAACATACAAACAATTAAATAATATTTATTTATAAATGATAAGGGATGTAATGTGATGTGTGATATTGTAAATAAAACACAGTGAAATAATACAATTGCCATTGTGATTTTTAACAATATTTTTAAACTATATATAATGATAATGTTCCTAGTATTAATGTGGTAATTAAATAACATTTTTTTAAAAAGATTAAAAGTAGTTCATGTGTCACAGTTTGCAAAGAAGTGGCATTAAGCATTTGCAGGAGTGTCTGTACCTTTCTTGTGAACTTTCTTGGTTTTTTCTTTCTGAACTTTTTGCTCTAAAACAAAAATAAAAATACATTTATTTTACCTTTATTGATGAAACTGCTATTCTTTATAAAAAAAGTTACAAAATTAATTTTGCTTTCTGTTTTCTTTTCACTGCATTTAATTACATATACAATTTTAGAAAATCCTTAAATAAATTAATTTAATATCTCTTTTTTGAGAAACTGGAAGGGTGAGAAGTTTTTCTTTTTTCTCTGATAAACAGTAAATAAGCAATAAAACATATCACAATTTATAGATATTAAACATTTAAAGGATAATTGCCTTGAAATGTGGGATTTTTTATTAGATTTGTGAGATCAAATGGAGAAATAGTGCCAATATGGCACCATTTGTATTTTTGCCTTTGGCTTTTTTCCTGTAAATTGTTGTGACGTTAGATTTGAAATAAAATAAACACAGTTTTGTGTGCTTTAAATGAAGACATGCCAATACAATACACTGCATTAATAAAACTTTCAGGTGAAAGGGCTCTACATCTTCAGCAACAGGTCTGATCTTCTCTTCTCTGGGAACTTCAGACGAAATCAGGTCTGTTGTATATATTCTCTGAGTTTTTATAGCTTTTCTGCATTTAAAATTACAAACATTCTTTTTATTGCTTTTATTTGTCAATACCTTTCTCTGGAGAGTGTTCTACTTCCTTCTTTTTTGGAATTTCAGCCTCTGAAATGCAGATGTTTATTCAGTTTCAAGCTAAATACATGAATATACAAATCTGTGAAACTTTGTAGAACAGCACATAAATCTGTTTAAAGGACAGGAACCCTAAAAAACAGAAATTATCAAGAATTGTGGCAGAAATTATTTTAAAAACAGCAGAAATGTAGAGTTATTACCTCGTTTGGGAGAAATTTGTGGTTTTGCTACCACGGTGGCTGAAACTGAAATAATTTGTTTTAGTTTCAGCAAGTCATTTCTTAATTTATATCACATAATGCATGCAAAAATATTCAGCAATTTTTTTAATAAAGAAGCAACAGCAAAACAATGTGTGTTTTGCAGAGTAAATGGATTATTTACCATTCTTAGACTGAGAAGATTTGTTGGCGACAGCTGGATGGCCTTAGAAAAGGAAAAAATTTGAACATTTTCACACAGTTAAAGTAAGAAAGCGTAACAAGAAACATTGACCTTGAACAGCATTGCCTCAGGTGAATAAAAGGATGAGGCCACGGCCAGATGATGTCAGCAGAGGATGGGACACCTACCATACCAACGGGGGGTCGCTGGGCAGTACACTGGCAAGGGGGCACATGCAGACCCTAGACAGTTGTGGAAAAGCATGGATTCCACACGTGAATTCGCTTTAAGTGGATTGTTAGCCTGCTTGAGCGTGTGGTCTTACACACTTAAAAATATTGTTATGTGCAAGTGTACCTCTTCTCTTGTGGAGCTTCCTTGGGGGTCCTGGCGCTGAGAATGAAAAGAGAAAGCATTAAGAGAGATGCAGGGCTGCCAGGCGGCATGCCAGTCACCACGTAGGATGGTGCGGTGATTGACTAGACCTTCAGTGGCATTTTAACCCTGTTTACCTTTTGGCTTAGATGGCTCTTCCTGTCTCTTCCAAACCATTGGTTCTAAACACAAGAATGAAAAGAAATCCCATGGTACCATCAATAATGGCCATACACATTTATGTAAATCTCTGACTAAGATAAACAACTACTGTATTAGACTATTAACTCATTACCTTTGGATTCTGTGTGTTTTAGCTTCTCTGCTTTGGGTGCAGCTGCAGGTTTGCCTTCTCTCTCCTCTTTCCTTGCCCCCTCTGCTTTCTTGTCAGCTTTTGAAACCTTTTCCTTTTCATGCTGTTTCTGAGTTTGGGCTGTAGGTAGAAAAGGGGAAGAGGTAAATTTTTAAAATTATGTTCTAATTCAACTTTTGAGCTCAGGCTCAGTCACCACCGCCACCACAGCCCATGACCATTGACAGCTACACTGGACACTGTACTATGCTTACATTGATGTTTGCACATCTCTTCTGCGTTACCTGTTTTATATTTTATAATAAAATATTTTTGATTAAAAACTTTTAAAACATTTAAAAATGTAAAAAAAAAAAAAAATGAAACTTTTATATTTTCCTTTCTTTTTATATTGTCACGCCCGTGGCTTCTGCTACACCGCCATGTGCGCGGTCTCTCCGCCCTGCCCCGGACTGAGCGCCTGCAGGCGGCGGACTTAACCATGGACGCTTTGAAAGAGCAGCCCGGACCTTTACCCGTGGCTCAGTCTACTGTCGAATTTCACTGTCGATTCTTGTCTAAGTTTTGTGAGCTAAAATCCCTGTGGTTTTCAACTCGCCCGATGCGGCGCTTGTTCCTTGCTTATATTCGTTGTTTCTTGTAATTCTCCTGTGTCTTCAGCCACTCGGCGGCGAAACTCGCCATGTTTTCCCCCGTTTTTTGCGCTACGCTCACCCAGCTGTTTTGCTTGTACCTTTTGTGAATCTCCTGGCCAAGTAAAACACTCCCTGTCTGTCTTGAAGCTGCCTGTGTTCCACGACTGCTTCCTCTAAACCCCGAGCCCCTCCATGACATATATTTGTTTGTCTATTTTTAACTATCTTTGTATTTAGTTATTTACAGCCCTGCAGTACATTTAAATATAGCAGCAACCCTGTTGCTGAGTGTTGGTGCCAGGTTCTGTGGTGCGAAGTTCATTCAGGGACACCAGGATTGTCCTAAAACTCAACTGCATTATTTCAGTTTGAATGATGTTTTCAGTTGGAAGAATGTCAGCAAAAAATTCTTCTTGTAAAATTCTTTACCTTCAGACTCAGTTTTGGGAAACTTCTCCATTTTAGTTTCAGCAGCTTTCACTTTCTCTGCTCTTGCCTCTTCTTTATTGAGTTTCTCTGGTTTCTTCCCTGGTTTTGCAGGTTTCTCCTTTTCTATAGCTTTTTCTGGAGGTTGCTCTGTAGATATAAACATGTGTCTGCTCCCATCCAAAGGTATGAGGACAGTGTGCACATTTTCACCCCAGAAGGAACCAGATGTTTTCATACAGTTACACTCATCTACCTGGTGATAAATTGATTTCCACTTGAATGGAAAAATAAAAATTAAATTAAACTGAAATACTTTTCACAAACATGCTTTTTCATTTTTGCTGTGAATGGGTAGTTGAATGACCCACTCTACTTACCTTTAGACTCAGGCTCTACTTGCTTGTCCACTTTGGGTCCAACAGTAGGTTTCACCTTTTCTTTGCCAACCTCTTCCCTCCTAGTTTTCTCTGCTTTTTTCTCAAGCTTTGCAGGTTTCTCTCCTGCAGTTTTTTCTTGCTCTGCAGGCATGAATATTTGATAGTTAGTTCAAGCTTTTGCTCAAAGTTGGTCACTTCACATCCATCTGTAATGGCCAGCAATGTGAGTTGCACCTTTACATGTAGATCCAGGGATCTTCTCCACTGTAGGTTCAGCAGTGGGTTTGAGCTTTTCTAAGAGCTGATCTTTTGCTTTTTCTGCTCTCTTCTCAAGTGTTGCTCTCTGCTTCTCTGTAAGCATCACAGGTATGAATAGGTGACTAAAGAGCAGCGTAACTTTGACAAAAGCTGCTAAAATGTCTTCATCTTTGACACACAAAATCTGCTTACCTTTGGCTAGAGGTGTTGTTACCTCTTCTGTTTTGGGTTTGACTTCTTTTTTTGTTTTCTCTACTTTCTTCTCAGGTTTTGGAGCCCTCTCATCTTTGTGCTTCTCCTCTGTAGTTTTTGGCTTTTCTGACACCTCATCAGGCTTTGTGGTCACTATAACCATGAAAATATTTGTAAACATATATGTGGGTGGGGGGAGTACATAGTGGCACTCTGAGTAGTGATGTCTCTTCCCAGCATCTGGGCTGTGCAGGTGTAGGTTCTTGTCCAGTTCAGTCAGATGGATTTCCTCCCACAATCCAGAGACATATGTTTCAGGTAAATTGATTGGTCTAAATTGCCCAAAAGTGTGTGTGGGCACCATGCAATGGATTGGCATCCCATCCAGGGTGTAGTTTTATAGCCTGGGGTCCATTGATAGGCTCAGAACCACCGCGACCCTAACTGGGACAAAGCTGCTAATAATAATGGAGAGAGGAATGGATACTCAGAGGACTATGACTTTACTGGGCCATTTTCTATTTTTTGGTACTGCTGGCTTTTCTTGCTTAGGTTGTCCATTTTTATCTTTTTCTTCAACTTCCTTCAATGCTCTTTCAGAATCCTTTTCTACTTCTTTCTCAGTTTGGGCAGTCAGTGAAACAGGCATAATTTTAATGAGAATAAAATCTCCCATAGCATTCAAGACCATTTAAGACATTTCAGAGTTTGAGTGGTTAGGTCAAGGCTACAGTTGCAGCATTTACAGTACGTAAAAAATGTGGAGAAATAGAATGGAACAGATTTTTGCAACTTCAGGTTTTTCCACTACTTTGCTCTTTGTGCTTACCCAAATTTGCACTGTGTTGTCTTACTTCACTGGGGTAAAACAGGGTACTGGGTGATGTTCTTACCTCTGGTTTCAGTTTCTGTCACCATCTCCACTTTGGGTTTAATGGCAACTTTGTATTTTCTCAGAACTACATCTTCCTTTCTCGACTTTTCCACTCTCTTCTCCATTTTTATTATTTTCTCCTTTTGTGGTTCTTTCTCATCTTTTGTTTGTTTCTCTGTTTTGGAAGCAAACAGGAAGCATGCGTTAAAACTTGTAAATTATTTATAAAACCACTTCTTGTCTGCAATACTTTCACTTTATTTTTCTTTACCTTTGGGTTCAGTTTCTCTTGGCTTCTTGAATTCTTCAGGTTCAGCGGTAGATTTCACTTTCTCTACAGCTGCCTCTTGCTTTGTTTTCGCTGTTTTCTTCTCAGGTTTTGGAGCTGTCTCTTTTTCTGGTTCTTTGTGCTTTTGTGGCTGCTGGTCTGTAAATATAAACAGGCTGTAAGTGGGTCTGTCTGCTTCTCAGAGGATGACTCGGGCGCAAGAACACAACCCAGAATAGTGGTAACAAATGAGGTGTCAAGGACCAGTGAGATTCTTTTGAAATGATAGATAAAAGTATGCAAAATTTGAGCACAAATAATGCAAAAAACATTATTAATACAACATATGACCATTTTAGTTGTGAACTGAGCACACTGGGCTATTTCATAAAGCATGCTTTGCTAAAAAATAAAAAAATTCTTACATTTGTCCAGTGAAGATGGATGCAGCTACACTGACTTTGCTTTGCTTTGTTTTTTCCAGAATTTATTCATTTAGCAGACACTTTTATCCAAAGCAGTTTATGATGCTATGCATGTTCAGCTGCCATTTGCTTATTTACTATGTATGGTAGAAAAATTAAGCACACACACTTGAACACACTGTCGACAGCAGTTGCGCGATGGAACATACTATCCTGCACTGGACAGATTTTTATCGATTTCTGATGGATTTTCTTAATGCTCTTTGCTTTTAAATGCTTTTAACTCTTTTAGATGCCTTCATGCAGCAGCTACCAGTCAATAGTTGCCACCTTTTTGTGGTGGTCAGGCTTGTGTGCTGCTATGACCCAGAGGGTTATACTGACTGGGGTAATACTCCTTTGAGTTCAACCTTGTCAGGAAGACCAATGGTTTAGCAGTTAGACAAAGAGCAGCAAACCTCATACTAGGCAGCAACGGTGTGGGTCATTGTTGTTGGCAGAGGATCATGTTTTAGTGAAAATGGCAGTAATGCTAACTTTAACTCCACAGAAGAAAGGCTTGGCAATCTAATTCCATATCTTGCCATGAAAACTCTATGGATAGCAAAACTCTTTGGAATCACGGAACAGTGTTGGAAGACGAGACTCCCAGGTTGGATGGCACTCAAAAATCTACTGGGGAAGACCTAAAGACTCAGAGTAAAACTACTGTGTATGACGCGGTTTCGGTGAAAGCTTTCGGGCAGTCTAACTGCTGATGTTGCTATGCCTGAAATGAGAGTTGGAAGCTGCAAAGAAACTCTGGACAGACGCGGGTGGCCGTGCCTGACTGTGAACTGGAACTGGAACCATACCATACCCCTTATACCACAATGATAAAAACCTACAACTTTTATTAACATTGTTATGAACTGGTTATTAACCATGTATAGAATGGTCAGGAGGGGTGGGCTTCCACTGGCACACAGACCCCCGGAGGTTTATTTTTCTCCTATTCTCTAGTCGAAAGGAGTTTTTTGTTTTCCTCTCCTTCGTGGCCAGGTTCAAATTGTACATGTATGTAACCCTTGTCATGTCTATTCAGCACTCTGTGTCACTGCAGTGAGAAGAGCACTATATAAAAATAAAATTGAATTGAATTGAATTGAATTGAATTGAATTGAATTGTGGTGCTGGCAAAGAATTTGGCACATACTCTGTGCGGCACAGAAAACAAATGCATGAGTGTTGTGGCAAATCAAACAAAAGTTGTCATTGGAAGCTTAAATGACCAGACTTTGACTGTCTTATTTTGGACACATCCTGAGAAGAGAACAGTCACTGGAAAAATCATGCTCAGCAAAGTGGAAGGTCAACGCAAAAGAGGAAGACCTGCAATTCGGTGGATGAACACAGTTACCACAGTCATGGATGCCCCTTTGTCAAGTCTTAGCCAACTTGCTGAAGACCGGATGCTTTTCAGGACGGCTGTCCATAGAGTTGCCTTGAGTTGACATTGACTCAACGGCACTTAACAACAATGCAGTAGCTGGCACTTGCTGAGTTAGCTCATTTACCCAAGTGCAGGGGAAAAATGAATGAAGTCACATCACCACCAAGTCGTATTACGATTAAAGTGGACCCATGCAGAACTTAATCACTGATGGTGCTGCTAAGCGTGGAGTGACATCACAGAGAGCAATGCCAGCACAGGTCACAGCCTAACGGAAAGGTGGAGAAGAAAACTGCAATAGCAAAATATCTCCAATGTGCATCACAGCTGCCCCTTAGCAATGTGAAAATAATGAAGATCTCCTCTGCACCCTGGTCACAGTCTTGGCATTTAATAAACTTGGCTATGCAGAAACCTTATGTACAGAGAGAAGTGTCACTGTGCCAGATTTCAAGACTGTGGTCAGAAAAACAAAGCTGTGCATAAAGATCAAACAAACAGACAGACATAACGGTGGCCCTCATAGCTACAATTCATTACCGAAGATGCACTAAACTGCACTGCAAGATTCAGCCTTTATCACTGACACTTTTGT
The DNA here is from genome assembly GCA_018136845.1 of Heterotis niloticus. Lineage (NCBI taxonomy): Eukaryota > Metazoa > Chordata > Actinopteri > Osteoglossiformes > Osteoglossidae > Heterotis > Heterotis niloticus. The sequence goes on along the minus strand of CM030901.1, from coordinate 11,428,585 downwards.
GAAGATGAGCAAACATTTCCCAGAATTCAGGGCAGAAGGTAAAAATGTAACACTTTTTTTTTCACCTTTCAGTTCAGTTTCTGCTGGCTTCTTGACTTGAGGTTCAGAAACAGCTTTGGTTATTTTCTTTATTGATGGGACCACCTCTTCCTTCTCTTGTTTCTTTTTTCTCTCTGGCTTTTCTTCATGGCAGACCACCTTGTCTTTCTCTGGCATCTTTACCTTCTCTGGTTTTTGCTCAGCTGGGGCCATCTTTTCTTGTGGCTTCTTTTCTTTCTTTGGTTTTTCCTCAGATTGGATAATCTTTTCCTTTATTTGTGTTTTTGACTTTTCAGTTTTTTTCTTAGCTGGGGTCACCTTTTTCTTAAGTGGTTCCTCTTCCTCAGGTAGGACTATGTCTTCCTTCTCGAGCTTCTTCAGTTTACCTGGTTTTTCTTCAGATGTGACCACCTTGTCTTTTGTCAGCTGTTTTACCTTCTCTGGCTTTTCTTCAGGTGGGGAGATCTTGTCTTTCTTCAGCTGTTTGGATGGGACCACCTTGTCTGTCTCTGGTTTCTTTATCTCCTCTGGTTTTTCTTCAGCTGGGGCCACTTCTTCTTTCTCGAGCTTCTTCAGTTTACCTGGTTTTTCTTCAGATGTGACAATCTTGTCTTTCTTCAGCTGTTTGGATGGGACCACCTTGTCTGTCTCTGGTTTCTTTATCTTCTCTGGTTTTTCTTCAGCTGGGCCCACTTCTTCTTTCTCGAGCTTCTTCACCTTTTCTGTTTTTTTTTCAGGTGGGACCACCTTGTCCTTCTCCGATTTCTTTATTTCCTCTAGTTTTATTTTAGGTATGACCACCTTGTCTTTTCTCAGCTGTGTTACTTTCTCTGGCTTTTCTTCAAATAGGACTACCTCATCCTTACCTGGTTTCTTCACCTCCTCTAGTTTTTCTTCAGGTGGGACCATTTTGTCTGTATGTGGTTTCTTTACTTCCTCAAGTTTTTCTTTAGGTTTTTCTTTCTCTAATTTCTTTGCCTCTTTTGGTTTTTCTTCGGGTGGGGAGACCTTGTCTTTCTTCAGTTGTTTAGATGGGACCATCTTGTCTGTTTCTGGTTTCTTTATCTTTTCTGGTTTTTCTTCAGGTGGGACCACTTTGTCAATTTCCAGTTTCTTTACCTTCTTTAGTTTTTCTTCAGATGGGATTGCCTTGTCTATCTCTGTTTTTTTTACTTTTACTTTTTCTTCAGGTGGGATCACCCTATCTTTCTCCAGTTTCTTTACCTTCTCTGGTTTTTCTTCAGCTAGAACAACCCTATCTTTCTCCAGTTTCTTTACCTTCTCTGGTTTTTCTTCAGCTAGGCTAACCTTGTCTGGTTCTGGTTTCTTTACCTCCTCTAGTTTTTCTTCAGGGACAACCTTGTCTGGCTCTGGTTTCTTTACCTCCTCTAGTTTTTCTTTAGGTGGAACCACCTTATCTTTCTCCAGTTTCTTTATTTTCTCCGGTTTTTCTTCAGATGGGACCACCTTGTGTGTCTTGGGTTTCTTTGCCTTCTCTACTTTTTTTTTAGGTGGGATCACCTTATCTTTCTCTATTTTTTTTACCTTCTCTGATTTATCTTCAGGTAGAACTACCTTGTCCTCCTCTGGTTTCTTTACCTCCTCTAGTTTTTCTTCAGATGGGATTGTCTTGTCTTGCTCTGGTTTCTTTACCTCTTCTTTTTCTTTAGGTGGGATCACCTTATCTTTTTCCAGTTTCTTTATCTCCTTTGGTTTTTCTTCAGGTGAGGACACCTTGTCTTTCTTCAGTTGTTTAGATGGGATCACCTTGTCTGTCTCTGGTTTCTTTATCTTCTCTAGTTTTTCTTCAGGTAGGGCTACTTCTTCTTTCTTGAGCTTCTTCACCTTGTCTGTTTTTTCTTCTGGTGAGACAACTTGGTCCTGCTTTAGTAGTTTTACCTTTTCTAGCTTTTCTTCAGGTGGGATCATTTTGTCAATCTCCAATTTTTGTAACTTCTCTGGTTTTTCTTCAGATGGAACAACCTTGTCTGGCTCTGGTTTCTTTACCTCCTCTAGTTTTTGTTCAAGTGGAGCCACCTCTTCCTTTTCAAGCTTCTTCACCTTGTCTGGTTTTTCGCCTGGTGGGACAATTTGGTCCTTCTTTAGTTGTTTTGCCATTTCTAGATTTTCTTCGGCTGGGGACACCTTGTCCTCTGGTTTCTTTACCTTCTCTGTTTTTTGCACAGGTGTAACCATGTCTTCCTTCTCAAGCTTCTTCATCTTCTCTGGTTTTTCTTCAGATAGAACTACCTTGTCTGGCTTTGGTTTCTTTACATCCTCTATTTTTTCTTTAAGTGGGATCAGCTTATCTTTCCTTAGTTGCTTTACCTTTTCTGGTTTTTCTTTAAGTGGGGCTATCTGTTTCTTCTCAAGTTTCCTCACCTTGTCTGATTTATCTTCTGGTGGGACAACTTGGTCCTTCTTTAGTCGTTTCACCTTTTCTAGTTTTCCTTCAGGTGGGACCACTTTATCAGTCTTCAGATTCTTTACCTTCTCTGTTTTTTCTTCAGATAGAACTATTTTGTCCTTCTCTGGTTTCTTTACCTCCTCTAGTTTTTCTTTAGGTGGAACCACCTTATCTTTCTCCAGTTCCTTTACCTTCTCTGGCTTTTCTTCAGATGGGATTGCCTTGTCTGTCTCTGGTTTCTTTATGTCTACTTTTTCTTTAGGTGGGATCACCTTATCTTTCTCCATTTTTTTTACCTTCTCTGATCTATCTTCAGATAGAACTACCTTGTCCTTCTCTGGTTTCTTTACCTCCTCTAGTTTTTCTTTAGGTGGAACCACCTTATCTTTCTCCAGTTCCTTTAGCTTCGCTGGCTTTTCTTCAGATGGGATTGCCTTGTCTGTCTCTGGTTTCTTTATGTCTACTTTTTCTTTAGGTGGGACCATCTTATCTTTCTGCAGTTTCTTTACCTTCTCTGGTTTTTCTTCAGATGGGACCACATTTCCGTTCTCTGGTTTCTTTACCATCTCTAGTTTTTCTTTGGGTGGAACCACCTTATCTTTCTTCAGTTTCTTTACCTTCTCTGGTTTTTCTTCAGATGGGACCACCTTGTCCTTCTCGGGTTTCTTTAGCTTTTGTAGTTTTTCTTTGGGTGGAACCACCTTATCATTCTCCAGTTTCTTTACCTTCTCTGGTTTTTCTTTAGGTGGGGCCACTTCTTCCTTTTCAAGCTTCCTCAACTTATCTGGTTTCAGCTCAGGTAGGGCCACCTTTTCCTTTTCTGGTTTCTTTACCTTTGGTATTTCCTCAGGTGGGACTAATGTTTCTTGTTCCAGTTTCTTTACCTTCTCTGACTTTTCTTCAGGTGGGACCACCTTTTCTACCACCAGTTTTTGAACCTTCTCTGCTTTTTTTTGAGCTGAGATTACTTTTTTCTTGTTAGATGTTTTTGATTCGTCTGCTTTTTCCTCAGGAGGTATCACTTTCTTCTTCTCTGGTTTTCCCTCGGGCAGCACCACCTTCTTCTCTGGTGTTTTTGCCGATGCCTGTTTTTCTTGTATTGTTTTTTCTTTTTCAAGCTCTTTGTCATGTTTAGTGTCTGTCATGAAAAATTGTGAATTTACAGTTTATAACACAACATAAGTAATCATTTTAATACATGAAAGTTAGTGATTGAAAGTATTTACAAGTTATTTTTTGAATTATATAATTAATAACTCAAACAGACATTGGGTACCTGTCGGTTTTTCCTCTGATGGCTTCACTGCTCTGTATTCAACACTAAGTTTGGGTTTTCCCTCAACTTTTTCCTCTTTTTTTGTTTTTTGCATCTTTGGTTTTTCAGCCTTTTCTGGTTTTCATCAAATTTTATGATCTTTTGTCTTTAGGCATGAATCAAAATCAAGTTTATTTGGCAGATAATTTTGCATGTATTAGGTAATTGTCTCAGTGTTCAGAACAACATTACAATTCACATACAGTTCAGATCCTCACTATATAACAACTGGGATGGACTTCTGTAAATGTTTAATTTTATTAATATTGCATTACTCAGCAGTACATGAAAGATTTTTGTTTCTGTTACTCCATCAATGCTCAATAATGGCCAAATAGATCAGTAAGATGCTGGTCTTAAGCATTTTCAAAGCAAAAAGCAATTTTAGCAAGCAATAACAAAAAACTCAACTTTAAAAATAACTTCATAAATAGGCAATATTTGGATTAAAATACACTGAAAAAATAATAATTGTTTTTCTTACTTTTAAGTTTGGCTTCAGCTGGTTTCTTTACTCTGACTTCAACAGTGGGTTTGACTGTTTCTGTGGCTTCCTCAGCTTCTTTCCCTTCCACTGATTTCTCCTCAGGTTCTGCAGACCATTCTTCTTGTCTGTCTTCCAGGTCTTGGACAGATTTTCGGAACCATGTATCTGTACATATCAATAACCATTTGATGCCTCAGCCAGTGCTGCTAACTGAGAGCCGTGCACCACTGCGTTTACATTATAATCTTTTTATTATAATATATTATATAAACATACTGTATGTATGTTTTGTATCATAAGTCCTGCTCATTTATTAACAAGCTTCTCTAAATGCAAACAAAACATTTACATTGCTTTTAATATTCAATTTTTATTGGTGAATAAATAACTTCTGATATCTATAAACCTTAAGCAAAGTTCTTAAAAATTATGCATACAGCAAGTGAAATATTTTTCATTATCATAAGCAATTGATACATACACATTGCATAAGCTTTTAGTCATGTTTAATACCTAAATGACATAATTACTGTCAACTAACATATTGCAGTGAACTGTACAAGTATATTTCAACAATAACTGCACAGTACAAATTGAGTAATATTCCTTACCTGTTGTTTCTGTTAAAGGGAACAAAAACAAAATGATTAAGCTCCATAAATTCAAATTATTTTTACTTTTACTACTGTTTATGTATTTTTACTATTGTTTGTGTGGCTGGAAAATGTGCAAAAGGCTCCTAATAAAGGAGGCCATGTCCCTGACTGTAATAGCATAACACACACAGAAACAACATTGAGAAACAGTGACGCAAACGTTGTATTAGTAAGTGGTGGAAATATTCTGATTATTTTTATTTGTATAGAAAGCATTAGCGGAAATTAAGTGTTTTATGAAACTTTGCCTGCAGTGGACCATCACTAAGCATTCAGAAAGCATACACAGCTTCATTAACAGAGCAACAATAACCTGATATGGAAATGACACACTAATGATAATACTAATAAGTGCAGCAATAATAGAACATGTCTCATTTCTACAACACAATGCATTCATGAGCTCTTATGGTGCTGTTTCACTGAGCTCCATTTCTGAAGAACACAACTAGGGTGCCAGTTGGGCTTGCGTTGCATTTACACTCAATTTTATCTGTAGCGATTAAATCCTAGCCCAATGCCAGGTCATAGTGGTCCAGAGTCCAGTCTAAGGTGCGAGAAGAGGTTTGTCCTGAATGTAGGCCTCAGTCCATCATAACACTGGAATGCAGTTATTAAGAAACCCGATTGTATACTTAGTGAATATTTATCAAAAGTCCACTAAATGTGAAATGTTACTTTAGATTCTGTGCATTTAACCTTAAGCAGTTTAGAGCTGGATTTATTAATGAAATTATTAATAAATCTAGCTTTTTCTTAATACTTGTTCTTTTGTCCTCAGCATCAGTCATTTATTTGTCATCTTCTGTCATCCTCTTTAGTTCATTCTCAGATTGTGGTTACTGTGGTTATCCTCTTTGACCTCTCCATCATGATCAGTAACATTTCTTGCATTTTTTTGGTCAGCAGCATCCACATGTTTTTAATCTTCACCCATACCCATATCTTCAGTTGCCTTCATCAGCATTTGTCATATCCATCACCTTCTGCTTCCTCCTCATCAGCTTCATCATCTACAACTTTGTTTTCATTGTCATTGTCAGTTCCAAAATTTTCTAGTTCAGTTTCTTCTTCTTAACCACTTACAATATGTATAGCATCATCACCTTCCTGATGCCTGTAATGAGCTTTGTCAGTGTCTTAATGGTTACTGTCATGACCATCATCTGCATGATGATCACCTTCTTGGTCAACATCATGATGATCATCAGAGAGACTGTAATCAGTTTCATAGTCAGCAGCATGGCCAACAAGCGAAGAAGTACAGCTATGACCATCTTTATGATCAATGTTGTAGACATAATCATCATGATGACCATCATTACCATCTTCATAAGGCAAACTTTAAGGCAAATGTCTTCACTATTCTGAGCAGCAGCATGACATTCTTCTTCTGTATGGGTTGCATCCTGTTCATTAGCATTCTCACAGTGGTCATCAACCTCTGCCACAATGTCATCATTATCATCTCCATAACCAAGATTATGACCACTCTGATCTTCAGCAGCATCACAAGCCTGATGGTCAATATTCTGGATGTCAGGACGATATGTTACTTCTATTGATGGCATCTTTACTGGCAGAATGAGCAACATTTTCTTCTTGATCGGTCCTGTGTCTCACAGCATCAGCAGAGTGAGCCACAGGGCTGATTGTCAGTATCTTTATTCTTGCAAAAATCCTCTTCCTCCAAAATTTTTATTTGCCTTTGCAGCTCCATTTGAACTTAATCCTCTCTCTTTCCAATTATTTATGCAACTGTGTAATGACTACCATACAGTATGCTCCGGTATATTCCATATGTTTCCTTACATAGATCAGAGACACAGACACACATACCTGGAGACTAACAGTAGTTAGAAACTTGGGGGCAATGCCAGTAAGCTGTTTTAATATCACGGCCTCACAGTTAGCAATTAGCAATTAGCAACTGTAAAAAAAGTCATGAAGACCACATAGAAAAGAAGAGGCACTCAACTCACTTTGGGTTCATATAAAAAAAAAAATCAAATCATGTAACTTGCAAAGGTTTTCAGCAGTCATATATGAGCTTTCAAAAGTCTGTGCTACACTCCATTGCGGAGAAAATATGTTTATAGGTTTTGAAGAACATGTATTTGAGACAATTAACCAATTTGGTTATTTAACCAACTTGTAAAAGACCCAAAAGCCACCCTGATCCACTGCAGGTTTAATAATGGTTGAATGCAGTGACCACAACAGTACCTGTTTAATAAAATACGTGTGCTGTTGAAATGAAAGATTTCCCTTAGTGCAGATGTACTTTTGTGCTGTGTTTGTGACAAAAACTGGTAGTAACAAACCTTCTTTCCTTGGTGGGAGAAACTCGCCTAAAAATAGGATTGAGAAAAACATGAGCAAAGGTTTAATGTAAATAGTGCCAAGGCTGACTTACTGATTTTCATGATCTAGTGATAAAGGCAATAAATATACACTGATTTTACATTGCATTTTACACACAGTTAACCTCAGAGAAATTGAATTTTCTGGCACAAAAGCACAAAAAGAAACTACAATACAAAAACATTAAATAGTGCCAAAAACTGTAAAAACAAGCAAAATCAATAAACAGAAGAGAAAAAAGAATAAGGACAAACCTTTCCTCCTCACCGAATGAAGTCTAGGCCCTAAATCTTAAGGACAGAACAGAAAGACATTTTGTAAGAAACATGAACAATAAGATGTACTGAAATACTGATATTAAAATAATTCCCAACACTTAAACATCATGCTTGCTGCCAGGCAGTTTACTGTTAGTCTTCAGGTTCATGACTGTTGACCAAATAAATATTTTCAAAAGTTGAAAAAAATGTGTTTGCGATGCATTGTCAGGTCATTTGCAGGACTATAAAAACTTAATGTAAATTGTAAATACTGTTTAAGTGCAGCAGGAGCAATAAAGCATGCAACCATCATGTCTGAACTCCTACTGTGCTTAAAAAGAGAGAAATAATCAAATGTAAATCAGTCAGTATTTTCATGTCTGTTGCATCACAGTTACAAACATTAAGTGCAAAGTACTGATGATATCTTTTAATATTACTGAAGTTTGTTATAAGTGCTTTCAAATAAAATCCTAAACAAATGTTAGTCTGAATGCATAAAATCAAGGTATTTCCTCTAATAATAATAATAATAATAATAATAATAATAATAATAATAATTTGGATTAGATCATACCTTCTTCTTCTAGCAGAATACTGTACAGAGAGAACAATGATTCTTTTGTGAGGTTTGAGAATTCATCCACCACTTCAAAGACGAGTTCCACAGGGTCAAAGTGGATTTCACAGTTCTCTGAGAACAAGAGAACATCACAATGTTGTCTGACTCAGGAAAGACTTCACTTTTGTTGTCTTACAAAACCACAGAACAGTAAATGGCTTCAGTGTATTCAAATCCTACTACCATCTAATTCCTGCAAACATGAAATGTATTCAGCTCAGCAAATTTCAGTCTCGCAGCAATGTGCCTCTGCCAGGGGTTTGATGCACCTGTAAATTCTCTGTAATTGATCAGGTCGAATGTGATGGCGGCTGTTGACCCGAGGAAGACCAGCGTGAGGATGGCCAGCCATGGCCAAGGTGATCTCAAGGTGAGCAGGCTTTTGCTCTCGGTGCTTTTCTCTGCGTCGAGCTCAGTGACTGGTGCTGGTACTGGGAACACATCTAGACCCCAATAACATAAGCGTAACAGTTAAGAATGGCAGGATTTTGCATTTTCTGACATTGAGAAGTAGCTGATCATATACTATTATGCTCATACATCATTCCCAGTGACTGGTTTTCTCGGGAAGCTAAAAAAACTTTATTAAATAATTATATTTTGAAATTCTATTCTGCCAACTGTCCAGTAAATGGTCACAGTGGCCTGGAGGTGATCCTGGAAGTATAGGGTGTGAGGCAGTTTGCACCCTGGGTATAATGGACAGGTAAAGGCTTTTTACCAAGCACACACTCACGCTCTCTCTCTCTCTCTCTCTCTCTCTAGCAACGGCAAGTCAGTCAATCTAGCACCTTCTCAAGACGCAGAGAAGGCGGCTTCCCGAAATGACTATTCTTGAGAGAGGATCAAGTTTTTCTTGCAAACCACAAAAAACAAAAAGAATGTTCAGGTTAAAACTTTCTTTCGCAACAAAACCCTTTTTATGAACTCTGTTAGTGTCCTTATGAAAGAAGGGTCCTTTACAGACCCTGAGAAGTTCAAATTGAAAAAACTGCTACAAAAGTTGCACTCATGATTTAGTTTCATGCCATATACATGTTTTTTTTGGTTTGTTGTTTTTCCCATATGTTTTCCTTTTTGTTGTTTGCACTGTCAGATGTCTGTTTCGCCATATAGGATCTCTAAATCTAAATGGTGCCAGGGATATTAGCAAACGTGCCAAACTTTTTGAGTTGATGGAGCAGAAACACCTTGACGCACTATTTGTACAGGAAACGCATAGCGGCAGGAAGAACGAGATAGACTGGAAAAGGGAATTGAAGGGGAGTGTGTTTTTAAGTCATAAGTCAAACTTGAGTGATGGGGTGGAGATTTTACTCTCTCACTGCTTCCTTCTTGTCTCATGTGACATGACGTAAGTTGTACCTGGCAGGTGCATTCTTATGAAGGCAAAATACAAAAACAAGGTTTTCTGTTTTATAAACGTGTATGCACCTCTAGTGGGACAGGAAAGAGTGCACTTTTTTTGCACCCTGCACAATGTTTTAAACAATGTCACTGCTGATTTTTTATTTCTTTAGGGAGATTTTAATTGTACTCTGAATGACCGCCTCGATAGAAATCACGCAGAACCTCATGTTCCATCCTCTCGGGCTCTTCTTAGAGTAATTGAGACTTATGATCTCTGGGATGTATGGAGGCTGTTGCATGGAAGTACCAGGCAGTATACCTGGTCACAGTTGAGGGAGGGTTTATTTCCTTAGCCAGACTGGATAGATTTTATGTATCATGATGTAACATGAACACTGTCAAAACTTCCAAGATTGTTCCGGTGGGGTTTTTCAGCCATTACCTGGTCACTTGTTCTGTTTATTTTAGGAGACTTAAATCAAGAAATGCTTTTTGGCATTTTAACACCTCTTTGTTGAGTGATGTTCGTTTTAGGGATGCTTTCATTTGTTTTTGGAAAAATTTTAGTAAAAGTATAAGTGATTTTATTTCCTTGCAGCGATGGTGGGATTATGGGAAGGTTTTAACTAAACAGCTGTGTCAACAGTACACTCTCAACATCACTAGGAACACTGCCAGATCATTAAGAAATTTGGAGATGGAAATAGTGGATCTCCAGACTTTGCTGGACTCTACGGGAAATCGAGGATACTCTGTGATTCTCAAGAAGAAAAAAGACAGACCGAATGACCTGTTGGGTGTGAAAGCGCAGGGGGCTCTGGTTTGATCTCGTTTTCAAAATACAGTCGAGACGGATGCTCCCTCGAAGTTTTTCTTTAGTTTAGAGAAAACCAACGGTCAGAGTAAGTTTGCACACTCGCTTCTTTCTGCCTCTCGACAAGAGCTAACCGGTGATGAGGACATAAGAAGCAGGGCAGTGGAGTTTTATACTGCCCTATATAATAATGAATCTGTTCCTGATGACAAGGTGATGACAGAGTTCATGGAGGGCTTAACGAAGGTGTCGAGAGAGTTTTATTAACATCGAGAGGGATCTGACGTTAGGTGAACTCGAGACTCCGCTGCAGAGCATGAAAAATGGGACTTCACCCGGCCTTGATGGCTTACCTATTGAATTTTACAAATCATTTTGGGCGGTCATTGGAGGTGATCTCCTCAAAGTTTTGAACGACAGTGTGACCAGGGGGTCTCTACCAGTAAGCTGTTGCAGGGCAGTTATTGCCTTGGTACCCAAGAAAGGGGACTTGCGGGGAATTAAGAACTGGCGCCCGGTCTTGCTTCTAATGTCGGACTACAAAATTCTTTCTAAAGCCCTGGTTCTTTGCTTGAGGACAGTTATGGATCAGACGGTGCATCGTGACCAGACCTACTGTGTACTTGACAGATCGATTCATGATAATATCTTTCTAATTTGTGATGTTTTGGACGTCTCCAGATTATTGGGGATTAACACTGGCCTGATTTCTATAGACCAGGAAAAGGCTTTTGACAGAGTTGAGCACTCGTATTTGTGGAAGGTTATGGAGGAAATGGGGCTCAGCTCTCGTTTAATAGCCATGATCAAAGCTTTGTACCAGGACATTGAGAGTGTACTGAAGATCAATGGTGGCCTCAGTGCCCCTTTTAAAATTCGGCGGGGCATTAGACAGGGCTGCCCGTTATTGGGAATACTGTATGTCCTATCAATTGAACCTTTTTTACAACGGTTACGTACAGAGCTTAATGAGCTGTGCATACCGCAGTGCAACACCTATTTTAAAGTGTCGGCATACACTGATGATGTCATTGTCTTTGCTGGACATTCCACAGACGTCAGGACACTGGTGGACGTTGTTCGTCAATTTGGCTCGGTGTCTTCCGCTAAAGCGAACTGGGACAAGAGTGTGGCGCTTTTGGTGGGACAGTGGAAGGCTTCTCCACCAAGCCTCCCTAGAGGAATGCAATGGACACGGACTGGCCTAAAGTACCTGGGAGGGTACCTCATCGACAAACAGACCACAAATAAGAACTGGGAGGGTCTCCTTGAAAAATTGAAGGGGAAATTGGAGAAGTGGACATGGATCCACCCACAATTGTCCTATCGCAGAAGGGTTTTAATTGCAAAAAATCTGGTGGCTTTGTCTCTTTGGCATTGTCTAACCTGTGTTGAGCCTCCTGCTGGCTGGCTGGCAAAGGCTCAGGCTTTGCTGGTACGGTTTTTTAGGATGGGATGCACTGGGTACCTCAAAGCATGCTCTACCGGTCAAAGGATGATGGTTCTTGAGAGCAAGAGTGCCTTTTTTAAATTTCGTTTTATTCTTAGATTTTTAACTTCATCCTATGGGCTAGTATGGAGGCCCCTTGCTTTGGTACTGTTGCGGCGGGTGGGGGATATGGGTCTAGACATAGCTCTTTTTTTAATGAAGCCCACCAAATTGAAAGTTAGTTGCTTGCCCCATTTTTACCAGAGTCTTTTTAAAATGTGGAGCAGGGTGCGATGTTAAAGTGTTATTACTGTCCCTCCACTGGCTGATGGAGGAACCCATCATACATGGAGCCCGGCTTGATATAACAGACCAATGCTTCTTGGGCCTGACGGCACAGCTATTGCAGGCAAAGGTCTGCACACTAGGTAAAATCGCTAAGGTGGCAGGGAAGACTTTTGCTAATATCACTGCCATTGCTGACAAGCTAAGAGTGCGCTCAGTAAGGTGTGTCAGGAGTTTTTTAGAGGCACTATGACAAGCCCTTCATAGGGAAGAAAGGGAGTTATTACTCTGGTTTTGGAGGGGCTACACAAGCCCGGACAATATAGACCCTTTTCCAAATTATAGAATTGCGCCAAGCTCAGATGGTTTTAAAGGGACATGCCCGCTGTCAAAGGATGCCTTCTGCATTAATATGTCCGCAGTGATGGGCAAAAGGTTTTATGCATGTCTTCTCAAGGTTTTACATGAAAAACAGCTGTTGGGCAGAGTGGACACAGTGTGGAGAAGCAGACTCAAGGTAGACCCCGACATCAAACTGGCCTGGAGGTCTCTTTATAAGCCTCCTCTACCCAAGCGGGTAGGGGATCTGCAGTGGAGAATCCTTCATGGGACTATGGCTGTCAACACATTTGTCGGTGTCCTGACCAAGAGTATAACTGACAAATGTTTGTATTGTCAGCAACAACAAATGCTGTTTCATTTGTTCTGGAATGGTTTAGACTGCGGCCGCTGTTTAATGTTCTGTGTGTTGTGTTTGCCGGGTTTGGCGAAACTTTTAATGAATGTACTTTATCCTTCGTTTTCAATACTCACAGAAAGCCAAGGAAAAATGTCAGCTTTTAAACTTCTTTTTAGGTCAGGAAAAATATGCAGTGTATGTTAGTCAGAGCAGAGGTGGGGACATGAGGTTCTGCCAGTTTTTAAGTCCATAGTCAGATCTAGGATTATGATTTATTTTGCTTTTTACAAAGCAATGTGTGACCTGGACAGTTTTAAATCAAAATGGTGCGTTAAGAATATATTCTGCTCTGTGTAAGGGCATACCCTGGCATACTCTGCAACATTGGTTTAAATGTTTTTCAGTTTGGTGTCACTTGTGTGGTTTTTTGGTTTTTGCTGCTTGTTTCTGATTGTTTAGTTATGTCCTTTTTTGTGTGTCCTCGACATGGCATCACGTTTTTCTGTTATCATATGACTGAGAATTGATAAATAAAACATTTTATTTAAAATTCAAACATTTTCTCTCTCTCTCTGTCAGACACACACACACACACACACACACACACACACACACTCAAAGGACAATGTATAAGCACCAATTCACCAGTTCAACCACACATCCGAACATACTGGCAAGGAGCTGTAAATCACCAAAGTCACCTAATGCCTTACTATGCCACCCATATTTAGATACAGAATATTTGATTTCACTGTTGCTGTTTAATAGATATGCACTGCTGTAGGTTCATGGCTCCATGGGTGAATATCCTGCTTTATGCTATGAAAACAGGGTAAACACCCTGTGTACAAACTAAATGACAGACAGCTCGAGTGTGAGAATCACTGACTTCAGCATCTTGAAATACCAATGTGTGTGTGTATACTACTGAGCCACACTGGAAAGCAACTGCTAACACCACCTGTTAGTATACTTGACTGGGACCTTTGTGACCCACCAAGGGATTATAGATGTCCGCCAAGCGCTTATTCAAGGATCTGTTGAAGATGCAAACTGCAGTGCCTTGTTTTTAAAAAGAAATGAGCTAAGGCAGCTGGGAAAAAAAGAACAGGCAGTCTTATTGCCACAAAAGGCAATGCTTGTGCTTAATGTCAGTGGGAGACGAACCAAGCTCGTTTTTATTACTTCTTTCAGGTAAAGTATAAAGTATCTATGCAGAACCAGTTTAACAACTTGCTAGACCCATTTAATGACTTGGACACTACTACTTCAACTTAAACAATGCATGGTCAGCATACATTTTATAGTCAAGGTTACACACATACTCAAACTTCTGATGCTGATTCAGCCACTCGCTTTAATTTTCACAATAATTCATATTAACCACAAGGCAGAGAAGTACAGCAGGTGTTTTTCCCCAGGAACTGCAGCTCTCTAATCACTCTACCCTGCTATGCCAAGAGTTATCATATCAACACAGTAAAACACCCCAGTAGCAGCAGCCCTGGCTGGCAAGACACAATGATGGTACAAATGCCTAACTGCTCCAGCCACTAGATAAGTAGTATTTTTAGACATCTTCATTAAATTCTTCCACCACAAAATTACAAAACAATTTCTTAATTTTGAAATGCTGAAACTGATTAAAAAAAAAATTAAATAAAATGTATTTGGGGTATCTTATTGAAAAATGTTACCTTCTGCTGCAGCTTCATTCATTTTTCTTTTCAAACTTGCGGTTTAAATGAAATGGAGCTTTTTCTTGACAGGACTGTTTAGATACAGATGCGGTGGTCTTCCAAAAGCCAGATCTTCCAGGGAGTCTTCGCTCACTTATGCCCTAAGAAACGCATAAAATAAACAACCTGGAACTGTCGCAAATGCATCTTCCTAAAATGTTTCAGGAGGAGTGGGTATGAAGCCTGCAGTGAGTTGTTAGCCTTCAGGTGCAGCAAAATTCCACGTAATTCAAAAAAAGCAGGGAAGCAAAGCAACCAGGAGCAGCAACCAGGGAAAGCCGATGTTGGCTGGCTGTGGAAAAATGGCCGGGTTGCGGTCATGTAGCCCCCGCAGCAGCGCAGGGGGTCTTTAAGGTAACTTAACCCGTTTTGGCCTGTTTATTCTTAGAGTCGAGAGCCAGCTGCTGAGTGCCTTGCCTTTTAAAGCGAAGGGGAAGCACTGTCACCACTGAGGGCCTGAAGCTCATTATGATCCTCTAGCAGCACCGTCCAGCTGGAGTCAGGCTTTAGACCCATAACCTTGCAGGGTAAATTGTAGTAAACCTGTATGTGAAAATTGTTCATCTTCATCATTTAAGAGCAAATGAACTGTTGAAAATCACATAAAATATAAACTCTATATATTCACTATTTTCAATGAAATGCTAGAAATCTGAGCGTTTTGGTGAGTACAGGAAATAAAGAGACAATATAACACGCGTCATTATTTCATCTGGTAGTGTTAAACAAAATTGTATTTAAATATAATGAACTTCTAGTAGTCTGTGCTTCAGGTTTAAAGTTTTGGCAGCGATAACACAGAATTCAATTAAATAGTTTATAGTCCCATTTCAGTCCAAGTAATGGTGTTAGTGGGGTGCAGCTTCTTTTGATGGGCTTGAGAATCATCTGAGGCAGCAGGGGTGGCTAGAAAAATAATAATAAAAAGCAGTGAAACTTGGCATAAAATGCTAAATACTAATTACTTAGCCCAAGTATGAGACATCTTTTAAATACTGTTGCCTGAACTCAGTCATTGCTTCTTGATGGAGAAGTGAAGGTGGTATACAGTTACACTCCAGTTATCTGAGGCGATGCACACATTTTCTGAGTTCACCACACCCAGCTGTCTCACCCAAAGTCTGATAATTTTGTTGCTAAAGCCCTTTAATAAGAATAATTTCACTCAGTTTCTTTGCAGCCTGCAGCTTTGTTTCAGGACTTCAAATGTAAGTGTAATCATTAATTATTATTTTGGGAAATGTCTAGTGCATGATAACTTACACATTTTAGTTTACTGAAGAACCAATACTGCAATGGACTGATGTCTGGTCTATGGTGTCCTCTGTCTCACACCCTGGGCTTCCAATGCATCCAACTACTAATTCACAGTAAATGCTTAATGATACAGAAGTCTCTCGATTTATCCATGGGTTGGGTTCTGTAAAAACCTCAGCTAAAGCATACAACAAATTGTTAAAAATGTAAAAAAAAATTATTTTATTCATTGCAAAGCCTCAGAGTTCCATAGCTCAGCCTGGAAGCAGAGGGTATGAAGCAGGGGATACTATGAATGGGATGCAAGCCTATCACAAAACACAACTTCATTGTATTATTTATTGTTACTTTGAGATTTAAGATTATTTTATCTTTTTTATCTTTTGAAACAGAAGTGAAGAAAACTAAGGATGATGTATAATATAAATGTGTGCTATGCTGTAGAGCAATTTCAATTCAATTCAATTTTATTTTTATATAGCGCTCTTCTCACTGCAGTGACACAGAGCGCTGTACAGACATGACAGGGGTAGCATATGTGTACAGTTTGTATCTGGCCACGAAGTAGAGGAAAACAAAAAACTCCTTTCTACAAGAGGATAGGCGAAAAATAAACCTCTGGGGGTCCATGTGCCAATGGAAGCCCACCCCTCCTGGGCATTCTATGCATAGGATGCCAGTTCATGATAAGTTAATAAGAGTTGTAATATATAATAAAATTTGTGTTTCTGCTGTTCTTCCTTTGCAGGAGACCAGAATGTCAGCTGGTTTAGTGTTTTCGGTGGATCATTTCTCAAATGCCAGTTTTGGTGATGCAGACATCACCTTGGACCCTGACACTTTTGCTTGCCCCCTATTGGAGATCATACCCACTTTGAAAGTCAAACTGGCCATCCTCTTTTCAACATTCACGCTGGGGGTGATCGGGAATGTGTCTGTGCTGGTGATGGTGTGCTCCCACCCGTATCAGAGATCCTCCCTGGACTTGTACCTGGTAAACCTGGCTGTGAATGACCTTCTGTCTGCATTTTCTAGAGTACTGTGGGCCATAAGTGCTAAATTTGGCTGGATTATTGAACACCTGGGTTGCAAGGTGTTCTCCGTGCTGAGCACTCAGAGCTTGAACACGGGAGTCCTGCTCCTGGGGGGCCTGTGCATGCATTGGCTGAAGCGAATCAACAACCACTTGCTGTGCATTTGTGCCTGGGTGTTTGGCTTCCTCCTCGCCCTTCCTGAAGTCCTGTTCAGCCACACATCCCGCCTATCGAGCAACATTCTGATGTGCCATCAGCAGAAAGGGAGGCCTTTGCAGCTTCCCTTCAACCTGTTCATCAACCTGATCGGATTTGCCATCCCTCCACTGCTGTTCCTCTTGGTGAGTCTAACTCATAAGTGCTTGAGGAACACTGACAGCAAAAAAAAGAGGAAAAGGCACCTCCTTCTATCGCTGACTCTGGCTTTCGCTGTCTTTCGAAGTCCTTTTCACATCTGTGGCTTTATCAAGACCATGATGAGGGAAAAGATGTTTGAAGTGACCTGTCAACTGATGGTAAACACAGACAGAGCCACCAGCATTGCATTGATGCTGTCTTACTGTCACTGCTTTGTCAATCCAATCTTGTATTGCCTGTTTTGGAGAAGGATCGGAGAATATTTTCATTGATCCTCCTAATGTCAGATGGAAAGCAATGTTTATTACACAGCACTGGTAAACAATTTTCGATAAATGCTGGAAGCACTTAGCAACTTGTGTGTCTGGGATGGGCTCCGGACCCCCGTGACCCTGACTCGGACAATCTTTCAACAAAAGTGAGGGTGGAAAAAGCTATTTCATTTTCAAACAAATTAAAGGCATAGCTGCTCAGCTGAATGTTACCACAAAAAGCTTAAACATGAACTTTCTAAGGTAAAAAAAAAAAAAAAACACTGCTTCCTAAACTCGGTAATAAAATCTAGTATAATTTATCTATGTATTATATACAGTATAATGTAATAGATAATTTATTAATTTTGAGCTACATTAAAATAAAAGTTATTCTAAAATGAGTAAAAAATATAAATATGTTGTCACAACAAACATTTTTTCACCTATTGGTCTCATAAACAACGTTTACTATTTTTGTTATTAAACACTATTACTAACATTGGTCACAAAATGTAAACACTGTGGAAGTGAGTTGAATTGCCTCACATTCCTATTTTGCTTAAGCGCTTTTAATTTTAATGACAGCAACAGCATTTAAATATAGGAAATATTTTCTCTGCAGCAATCAAATTTTGGAAAATAAATGAAGAAAAAGCAAATAAAATAAATGTCTGGAGAATTATTTCCAAAATGTAACAATTGCATCAGAAGGAGCCACAGTACATCTCTGCACCTTAATTTATCAAAGTTAACAATTTTTGAATTAAAAAGATTTCATTATTATATTTGCAATGAAATGTAATGTTAGGATTGAGGATAATGACTGCATGATAATAATCTTAACATTTAAAATAAATTGCCAGAAGGAAAAATACATTTTATTTTATTTATAACACAAATATTACATAAGCTAAGTACAACATGACCAATGCAATAAAATTATATACAAAATCCCATGCACCTCAAATATTACATGTTGTGCACACACACAACGGAAGAATGGGGACTTGACACCAACACCAACTTGCCAATGCTAATAGATAAAATGAAAGTTAACTCCACCCCACAGAATTTTTTTAAATGGATAAAGTCCCTTCTCCACACACACTCACATGCGTGCATACACACAAACAGACAAGGGAAACAGCAGTTCAGTGAAAACAGCTCAGACAGATGGGTTACTATATGACTGCATGGTCCAAGCTCACAGGGCGGATCACGAGGGTCAGCGAGGGGGCCAGAGGTGGAGGGATGTACTTCTCCTCTCGAAGCAGCCTGAGCAGGATGTCTTCGGCATCACGGGGCCAGCTGTAGATGCGCGTGTTCTGAAGCCATCCTGGGATATGGTTCTGCCCAAAACAGACATAATACAACACTCAGCACACACATTTTCCTAACTCCTTAGTGCAGAAGGAACAGAAAACTGAAAAAATTACATCAGTACATATTTTTCAGTCAGACCTTTACTTTTCATTATAATACATAATATAGCTGCACGTGCAAACAATTCCCAAACAGTCATTTCAGCATTCGGTAATTCCCAAACAGTCATTTCAGCATTCGGTAAGAGTATCTGGCTTAAATAATAGTTGGCCTTTAAACTGTTGCAGTTATTTTTTTTTTGGGTGGGGCACTGTGGCTGGTCTTTGTCCCTCATCTTGCAGTCTCTCCCTATCCAGCAGTTGACAGGTCCGTCAGAGCAAGTACGTCACAGGACCGCTGCGAGTCCTTATCTGCGCAGACAGACATGGAGGCGGCAGCAAGAGCTTTGTCTTGGTCATGCTTTTGGTTTCGATGGAATTGAAAATAGTGCGGATTTTCCCGTCTGCTCATGTTTGTAAAGTGTTGGCACCGACAAGCGTTCAACCACTCGGTGCGCCCTGTGCCAACACTCCGCGATCATTGCACCCATATGTTAGAACCAGATGTTAGAAACACCAGGCGAAGTGGCGGTGTCCCACCCCTGTACTGGTTGGTGAAGTCTGTAGTGTAGGTCGACAGGGCCTTGGCTTGGCTGTTTTCTTTCAGTGACTCAGATCGGAACACTTTTGTTTCTTTTTGTTCTTTGAGTTGGGAACTGCTTATTATATGTCAAACTGTTTGGTGCTTGGTTCTTTTGTTTTTTGTGTGTGTTCTGTATATAATTCCTTATTGAGTTTCACCACTCCTCACTGTAAATAAATTGCCCTTTGTCACTATGAACTAGCTCTCTCAATTGGAAAACTGTGCCGTATATTGGGATTCTCTGGGTAATGGGGTTTTCTCCTACCACCTACATTTTTCTTTTCCTTAAAGTACTACGGTCCTTACTGCTGGTCCCTAGTCAACGAGCCGGGCCGTAACAAAAGAGCAACAGTTTCCTGGATGTTGTGGATGCATGCATTCTGTGGCACAAAAATATGTTTGTCACTTACCTGGGATGCATTTGGAAAGAGAACAGGAATAAATCTGTAATTTAAGCTTCCTTGCTGGATGTACTCATGCTGCATCTAGGACACAATGCATGCAAAAACCAGTGTAATGCACATTTGGAGGTACGATTGAATAAACTAAAACAAATTCATTGCCTTTTGTATTTATTCTACAACTGCAGTATTTCAGGAATAAATACATTTTCTTTTTTTGAACTGGGTAAGAAGTAACCAGCTGGTTATGGGCCCATTTCCCAGATACACACCTGCTGCTGCACCTTTAAAAGGGACATTTAACCTGAATTACACTGCTATAAAAATCTGATAAAGCTGCAGTTCATGGCAGAGGAAAGCAACAAAAATAAAAATAATAATAATAATCAAGAATTTCTCATTATAGAAAACTGTTATACAACAGGTGTACTGGGGCATTAAATGAAGATCCTTGGATATACAGTACACAGTGCAAAGCAAAGGAAGCAAATAATGAGAGATACTACAAATATGGTAGGAAGAAAAACCTGAATCTATCAAAGATAAATAAAATGTATAGATTACAAACAAACAAACAAACAGACAGACAGATAGATGATAGATAGATGATAGATAGATAGATAGATAGATAGATAGATAGATAGATAGATAGATAGATAGATAGATAGATAGATAGATAGATAGATAGAATCAAATGGAGCCTGACTGCACATTAATGATAGCACAGCAGACAGCTTTACCATAGAGTGGATATACTTGGTATGCAGACCGTGTTTGTCCAACCCAGATCCCTCAATGTCAGCCTTGTACTTGGGACTGATGGCTATGATGATGAGCACTGACTTCTGCAATTCAACATTTCTTGTTAGTAATCTGCCACCCACACAATTACAACTATACTCTTCCATTTGCCTCAAACAAAAACCCATTATCTTCTTATAGTAGTATGATATAAGAACCTGTAATGTAATCTGTAATCTGTCACCACAAGCTGTTCAAAGAATTTCACAGATGCAAGATATAATAACATTTATAAAAAAGACTCACATCTTTTAAATAACTGTCCATCCACTTGTTGATGTCCATGCGTCTTACAGGGTTGTCAAATATGTCAATCTGGAAACCAGTATAACAGCCTAAAGTGACTAAAACAATATTGACCTCAAACAAAACCCATAATATATGATCCTTTATAAGCTGCAAATTAAGAACAACATTTTAGACCAAGGGTCTGAATTTCTGCAGTCTCATCTTGTCGAGATGAAAAAAGATATGTGGGTAATTTATGTGTGTGTCTTACTGCTGGGCGAAAGCCGTATGTTGTGAGAAATTCCACAAAGGGAACCATTTCAGAGGCTGTGTCCACAGAGTAGGTGATGAAAACATTCCCTGCAATTATGAAGTATAAAAAGAGATAGATGAGACAAATTAACCAAAATTTGCTTACATTACTACAAATATTTGTTATTCATGATTTTGCTTAAGAACAGTACCCAGCAGGAAGGATGGGGTAATGCTGTACTCAGATGCTATGTGTGGGGATGAGCTCCAGCTGAGGCATAAATCCCAAAAGGAAGTGTCCACAAAGGTACTCACGGCACTCATCTGGCAGACTGACTGTCTTCCTCATTGCATGGGCCTGACAGGAGGCGTGGGGCTGCTGTGGTGGCGAGGACACCACGCTGACCTCTGTCATGACCTCAGGTGGGGGGATGGCGTAGCATGGCGTGTTGACCCCAAGCATGGCGTTGGGGGGACGTGACTGGACAGAGCTGCCTCCCTGCTGGGTCCTGAGAGAAATGTGGCCAAAAGTATTGGTACCCATACACTTTCCAAAAAACTTCCAATTTTCACAGGAAAAAGTTGAAACTGGCAAAGATATCTGGTATCAACTGTTCTTTATTTTACATTCAGTACAACAGGAACTTTGCTTTTGATTTATGACTCAAACATATTATTTTAGAAAAGCAAAACAAATGAAATTGGCCCGGACAAAAAAAATTTGGGACCTTTAACCTTTGCATGGTGCAGTGTTTTCTTCTCATTTGCTCTTGGCTGCTTTTTGCAAAACATTTTGGGTAATTACTCTGTTAGAGGACCTATGACCTGCGACTGACATGCAGGTCTCTGACACTGGCCTGTACAATACATTTCTCTCCAAAATGTCTGGATATCTTAAGACTTCATCATGTCCTGCACAGATTCAAGGCACCCAGTGCCAGAGGCCACAAAGCAACCCCAAAACATCACTGAACCACGTCCATGTTTCACAC
Organism: Heterotis niloticus; assembly: GCA_018136845.1. Lineage (NCBI taxonomy): Eukaryota > Metazoa > Chordata > Actinopteri > Osteoglossiformes > Osteoglossidae > Heterotis > Heterotis niloticus. Next base: position 11,406,559 of record CM030901.1, on the reverse strand, counting down.
TAGGGATTCTTTTCTTTGTAAGCTTTATTTTGCTTTCTGTGAACATAGAGTTTGTGTGATTTACCAAAAATCTCTCATTTAATTCATCTCCCAGGACTGTGGCTTGTTAATGTCTATTTTGACAAACACTAGTTGGGCTATATTCGTGTTTAGAAGTGGGGTCTTCCTGGGTGTTCTCCCATGGAGCCCACTTTCATTCAGATGTTGCAACTTGAAAGTGCTGCACCTTGAGCTTGAAGGTCAGCTTGGACCTGTTTTGATGCTTTCCATGATTCTTTTCCCACCATTTAAACAATCTTTCTCTTTAGTTTTGGATCAATTTTCCTCTTGCAGTCATGTCCAGAGATGTTGGCTACAGTCCTACAGACTTCAGACTTCTTAATAACATTGGCAAGAGTGGTCACAGGAACATTAAGCTCTTTGGAGATGGTCTTGTAGCTTTTACATTGACCATGCTTGGCTTTTACTTTCTTTCTAACCTCCTCAGACAAGCCTCTGCTTCTCTTTTCCGTGTTTAGTGTGAGACACACAGTCACACAAACAACAGAGTGAGGACTTTCCTCCAGGTAACCTGGCTGAATGAGTGCCACCTGTGGTTTTACTTCAAGGAGAACCATTTGCTTCAAGTATCACTACAGCACAGTTACAGGTATTTCTTAGAACTACAAAAAGGTATCAATAAGATTCTCCAGGCTATTTTAGTATTTGTGTAATAACCAAGAATTCAGTTCCTTTTTACAGAATTTTGGTGTTGTTCCACTGCAAACCAAATAAATGCATGTATGAATAACAAAAGACCTTTTAATTTCAACTCTTTTCAGAAAGAATGGTGTATTAATTGAATAAAATGCTAGAGCAGCAGTACTTTTGGCCATATCTGGAACTGCGTCTCACAAGAGGCTAAAAGACAACTCTGCACTCTGATGGCTCTATTAATACTGTTAATGCTATTAATGCTATTAGTACAGCACAGGCAGCCACTTTATATTGCAGGTGAAAAATCACGACTGTACTAACCGTTCCCAAAAAATGTAACCATGAATAAAAATGTTTTACACGTAAATACTTCTCATGAGTACGATATACACGTATTTATAGTGGTTTCATTAATTTTGCTGAACATTTTTAGACTCCTTACTTAAATTTTAGGCAGAATTTGTAATACCAACAAACAAATAAAATAATTATTCTCCAATTAAACTGCAGCTTTTTTTGTAATCAGACTATTCTTTTCCCAAAAAAGAGTACATTTCAAACATTGGTTTAGAAAAAGGCTTAAAGGAGTGTAATTTTTTGAAAACTGAGCACTGAGAAAAACTTTCATAAATTGTACAAAATAGCTGTACGTTTTAGTTATCTTTGTTTTAAAACAAAGTGAAAAGAAAGAGGAAATCTAGCCCTCTCGACAAGCCTAAAAAAACTGTTTCCTTACCAGCAAGCTACCCTTGGAAGAAACCCAGCTCCCTGCCGGGCCTGGAGGGGGGGGTGTGGGTGCCGAGGAATTCTGAAAGGTGCGGGCCTCCTGCAGTCAACACCTTCTTGTGGGAAAGCGTGGGAGAAGCACGAATGATAATACCTATCATCTGAAGTAGAAAGAAGGCAAGATGATAATAATAATAATAATAATAATAATAATAATAATAATAACAACTGTTGTATGATCACACCGTTCCTGAGCTATCTGTAAGCCTTCCACTCCTGACACAAACTACAAATATGGAACAGATTTACTTATTTCACTTCTGCAGTGTTTACAGCTACTGTTTGTTGTTGCAAGCACTGGTGATCAAGATCAGGAACTTTGAGACATGAATGGACACAACACATTTTAATACATTTTTTTGTCTTTTTTTAGTTAATCTGATGCTATTTTATTAAATGCAGTTATATTACTATAGATTACTTTGTGTTACAAACATCCCACCCAGGGTATTGTCTCTTAACCGAGCGCCGGTGATTCCAGGATAGGTTACCACAGTCCTGTCCAGTTCATGGTGGTAAAGCATTTATGGAAAATAAATGGATGGATGGATTCTATTTTGTAAAATTTATTTTCTTTTCAACATTTCTTTACAAGTTTTGGTGTGAAAATGGCTGTCATTTCTGTTTTCCATCATTAGTGGGCAGAAAAACACACTCGGATTAAACAGAAACTGAAATAGTCCTCTGAGGGCAGCATCGTGGGGCTGTAGAGGAGCAGTTTTATCCAGCATATTCTTACTTAATTATGATTTGAAACTAAAAGTGACCAGATATTGTTTATATGATATATTAGTTGTTTCCTTAAGGTAGTTTTGTTGAAGTTTAACCTGAGATGTAGTTGGTGTTTATATACTGAGACCCTGTCAAATATATTCTCCACATGCAATAATCCACTTCTTTCTCTACTCCTCTGTTTCACTTTCCTGTGACACCTAATGCACAGGAGGAACACAGCACTATGTTGCATTAAAAAAAAACAGAATAAAACATTGAATTGGAGGTTTTAGATATTGGATATTTTTCATTTATTTTAAAGCATCCATTTTTAATTTTTCTTCAAGTTAATAAAACCTAATAAAATTAACTGGTGTTTTCTGCTCCTTGCCCAGTGGTTTCAGTATGAGCCTTTGTTGAGAAAGGAATAAATAAGTAAAAGTCTTACAACAACTTTTTAATTCAGTATAACTTCATGAGATGTGATTCTATCCTGCCAGTAAACTGAGGGATTATGCTTTTTAATTGACATTTCATTGACTGTTAAGCAGTGGCTGGTTTTATGAACAATGTGAGTTAAGAACAGATTTCTGTGTTTGCAATTCAACATACAAATGTATGTGAAATACTAGTACAGTAAAATTCTACTTACTTTGTGGTGGCATGCGAGGGGCACAACATGCGCCATGATTCTGTGGGCCATGAGGCTCAAATATGAGGCCAATGTCAGACCTCAGAGGCAGAGGGAGTTCAAGGTCACCTGCATCCTTCTGAGCCTGGGATTCGTAGCCAGTGTCCTTACTGGGAAGTTCCAGGGGTCTGGCCTGACTAGGAGAGCAGGGGCAGCCAGTCACCTCCTGGGTTCCTTTTCTGTGGGGTTGGACCCTGAGATCAGGCTGCTGCTGCCTTGCTTCCTTGGGATGTTGTGGAAACAGTGAGGTGTGCAAGGGCAACCCCAGGTGTCTCTGCTGAGCGATGTTCCTGTCAAAGTGCTGAGGGCTCAAAGACACAGCCACTGGATCCAGCCCATCCCATAATTCCCTCCTGGTGTCCTGTCCCTCACACAGCTGCCTGCACTCATGAGCCATCACAGGAGGGTCTGTGATGTCGTGTCCGTTTAGCCTGTCCTCATCCCCATGGCACTCCAAGTCGTCCTGTATCCTGAGTTTGTGCACCAGCTCCTGCACTGTCATCGACTCGTCCATCTCGATTGGAATACTTCTGTGACAGAAAGGGTCTAAAAACAAACACAGATCTCATTCACTGCTGCAGTGACAGCAAATAAATTAAGTAGCAGTCTGCTATATTAATAGCCATTAACAATCTTAGCTATAATGTGCTCAGTACTCTGCGGTGCTGGCTATTTCATAGCTGTTTGCAAAATGCATTCAGATTAGTGTTCTCCAAGGTAGAGCACATGCTAGGTCACGCATTTAAACTACACCCTCAGTTTTGGAAAAAAAAACAAAAACAAAAAACCTAATAAATATTTAATAAATATTTTAAATATGTAATATTTATATGCCTAAGATTATTATGCAATGATTATATCATTTTTTCAAGAGCCACTTACCTGTGAAAGACTCCATTGTCTTACCAGTACTTTCTTAACCTGGAAAGAACAACAAGATTTGGTTCTTTTAAAAAAAAAATATCTGTTTAAATTAAAAAACTGTCAGCTGGCTCTATTAAGCAGGTCTGCAGTTGATCAGAAAAACAAAACCTGTATAACCCAGCTGTGGAAGAAACTTCAGTAAGCGTGTGAGATTATGATTATTTTGACTTTCTAAAAGAAACAGGACACCAAAAACATGTCATAATTTCAAAATGCACAAATGTAACGTAGAGAACATTACTTTGAGCAACAGACGACCGATTACTGATTCAGTCCGAGATGCTGCAAGTTATTTTGTGTTTTTATGCATTACTGATCAAAACAAAACATAAATACCTGAAATACCAGTTTTAGTGCCACCATTCCATCTCATGGTAGTCTCGAACAATGCAGAATACAACTGAGCGAACGTTTCTTTCAAAAAGCTAACAATATCAAGGAAAACAAAAAGTAAGAATAAAAGTATTACCTGTGTGTGAGTGTTCTGCCCTGAAAAGCCTGTGGAAAGGGGAACATGCCCTGAACTGCACACAAGGAAATGTACAGACATTTTTAGTGCTCTCAGGAAATACATGTATGCAAAGCAGGATAGTTGCACACTCCCTGTATGCAAATACCTTCATGTAGGGCCTGTGTGCACTTAGGCATCTGAAACAGACATTTCCAAAGTTTAAAGTGTTCACATCTGCAGTGTTATCAGGTCATAAAAGGGAGGAAAGCTAGTGATCTCTGACCACCCGCGGTCTTAATATATCACCCTGGTGTTTTCTTTTCTTTGCTCTTTGTTGCTGCATTCTGACTTTTGCGCACTTCTTTAAACTACCTGTTTATGTTTTTCTGCATTTTTTTAATTTGCACCCTGCTGGCAGGAATGCTGTTTGAACAAATGGCAAAGCAAACCTAACAGAGTAAACTGGAAAATCTGTGTAAGCAGTTAAAAGCAAATGGAAAATGCTTAATTAAAACATAAAATATAGCGCTTGCTACCAAAAAAAATATTTTGGTTGTCAGAACCTTCTGCAACCTTAAGGTTACAAAATCCTGTAACTGGACTTTGAACTTGTTAGGCGAGTTCAGTGGAAATGTGATCCACTGTCAAGCCCAAGGGAGGTGGTGCAACACCATGTAATGTGGAGCAAAGCAGAATGTAAACTGAAAAGCAAAGTAAAGACAATGTCCTGTTCCTCCATGGGTGGGAAACCACAAGGTGGCATTCTTTACTCTACTTTTTACACTGCAACAAAGCAGAAGGAAATACTCTTTATACAGAGGAGAAAAACAACATCGTTCCTGGTCCTTTGAACAGGGCACAGGGCAATTTGATAATCAGTTATTTTAATTTGCTGTGATGCAATCCACCTTCAAGAAGTTACTTTCCTGTAATGTCCCTGTACATTAAACTTTAAAGACTAAAAATTTCAAAAAAATCTCATTAAACCAAAATTAAGGATGCATGAGCAACATTTTAGAATGGATTTATTAACACTTCGGGCAGAATTTCAGAATATTGTGTTGCATTTTTTTTTTCATATTTACTCAACATTTTTGTATTCTGTATTACGGTCTTGGACAAAAACTCAGTATTAAAAAAACAGGCAAAATTAAAAACACAAAACAGCAGGTAAGTAAACAAGCAAATTGTATTTACACTAAATACAGGCAGTTCAGTGTCAGATCTCATCGCAATACGATCGTGCTGCCTTTTTTGCAACACTTGTTTTGCCTTCAAGTGTGTTGCTCCGTTTAAAGTCGTTTTGGCTGCTAGGGGTGCACGTTGTCGATTTGCAAAAAGCTGGAAGCTGAAGGTATTTGTCGGACTCGAGCGCCTCCTGCCCTGCCAACACGTTCCCTGCATGTCATTGTCAGGTGGCTCTGGGGGATGTGCAGCAGCTCCCTCTGCTGGTTTCTGGTTCCAGTTAGAGGTTGTCCCCGGGTTGGTACTGTGGCTCGGTGGCCGTGAAGTAATCCTCCAGGAAGGCCTGTAGGTATTCGAAGGTGGGCCGCTCCTCAGGGTCCTTCTTCCAGCACTGCAGCATGAGCTCGTGCAGCGAGCTGGGGCAGTCCTGAGGGCAGGGCATGCGGTAGCCCCGCTCCACCTGCTCCAGCACCTCACGGTTGTTCATCCCTGAGTCATGGACGAACAAATAAACAAAGCCCTCTAAAATTTTCTTTCTTATGTAAATAGCTCTTATGAATATTTAGATTAATCCATGCTGAGAATTACAAAAAAAGCAACCTGAAAAAAAACTCCTGAAGCAACAATGCCATATGAGGTTGAGGGTATGATGGTTTTGACAGTTTGACATCCCAAACACTGCATGACATTCCTGGCTGTCATACAGTAAAATTACCTGGATAGGGCACCCGGCCCTTGGTCACCAGCTCTGTTAGGAGGATTCCAAAGGACCACACATCTGATTTTATGGTGAACTTTCCATACAGTGCTGCCTCTGGGGCAGTCCACTTGATGGGGAATTTGGCACCTAAAAGAAAATGGTGAAACAGAAGCAAGCAAGATGGGAATTTGTGAAAATATTTTCTATAAGCAGGTCCAGTTTTACCATCTTGAAAGCCCTGTCACAGTTATTACTGTACAGAGGAGAACTGAGCTCTACTGTGGGTGTACCTTGGATCTTTCACAGAGCAAACATCTACATGAGCACAGACACAAAACATTGGCCATTTTGCAGTTACAGAGGGGAATATTTCTGACATTATCTGATGCAAGTAAGCCAACAATGAGTAAATGTTTTCAGCTAATAGCTGAAATCATCTTTTTCTAGAGAATTCTGATACTCCCAGGAAACAAAGGTCTGACTGCTGGTTTATGGAACTGACCCCCTTCCCCTGAAGCATTTACCTTGCCGTGCCGTGTATTCATTGTCCTCAATGAGCCGGGCCAGTCCAAAGTCGGCGATCTTGCACACCAGGTTGTCGCCGACAAGAATGTTGGCCGACCGCAGATCTCTGTGTATGTAGTTCATCCTCTCAATGTACGCCATTCCTGATGCCACCTGGAACAGGTGAATGACTTCAGTTAACGTACCATCACCAGTGATGTGTTAAAGTATTCACTGTAAATACTGGCTTGAACTGGATGGAGAACAACAGACCTGAGCAGCCATGTCAACCAGGTTAGGTAACTTCAGCCCTCGGCCTTCTCCGTCTTTCAGAAAATCAAGCAGACTCCCTGTAAAGACGAGCAAGGTCTCAATCCAGTTTAAGTGATAATTTTTTATAATCTTGAGGAACAAGCATTCGCTTATCAAATGGCATCATCTTGTTTAACATCAAGTAGATTCTCAGTAGCCTTCACAGTATTCTCATAAACCTATATTGCATTTTTTAAAATGCTGACTCATTCAAGTTTACAGGTTTATTTGTTGTGCTTGATCTTTGCAAGACTAAGCAATTCTTTTTTGTCCACTTTAGAGCATGGTGGAGAAAGCATGATGCCCACCTTTGCTCATGTACTCGGTGACGATGTAGATGGGCTCCTCGGAGACGACGGCGTACAGCTGCACCAGCTTATCGTGCCGCAGCTTCTTCATGATCTGCGCCTCCTCCAGGAAGGACTCTGGGCTCATGGTTCCCGGTTTCAGAGTCTTCACGGCCACCTTGGTGGTGCCGTTCCATGTGCCTGCAGACAGCAACACCACCAACAAGGCTTTGCATTCCTCATCTGTGTACACAGCCCTACTTTAAGAATTAAATTGCATATTCAAACATTTCAGTCACTTAAAACTGACTATTCTTTTAAGTTTTCATTTATTTCTCAGAACTGTATTCATTGCAATAAAAAATTGTTTTTTTTTTTGCAGCAACAGGGCCACTCCTTTCAAAACACACACACACACTGGAGTTCTGCAGAAAACATAACTACAAAGGCCAGGTATGACAGTCGCTGCCTTCGCTGCAGGTGAAAGGAGTCACACACAGCAATGCTGTTCTGTGGAAAGTGTGATCATGGGTGAACTCCGCCCTCTGCGCCTGGTATGTATCCAGTTTATCCAGCTTAAAACTGAGCATGAAACACACCTTTGTTCTTTGTTTCCAGTCACAAAAATAAAATCTGGTTTACTCCCACCCATTCAACTTGGTCTCTACTATGTTGTGTGTTGGAGCCCAATCAGTCCGTGAAGCTCCCTGCCTGGACACGTCTCGGGTTAACATGTATGAGAAGAGCTTGGAGTTTTGAGCTTCCCCAACTGCAATGCACAGATTTATGGGTTTGGGAATGAATCTTCCATTGGGGTGAACAGACATGATGAATCTTTCCAAATTCTGATGCTCAACATAACATCTGTTCACACCATCATGTGTGGGCACCAAGGATTATTAGACTTAAAATGAAATGCTTGATGTCGGTTGTACAAAAGTCATTGCTTCGTTCTAAGACATTTCGGCTGCTTGAGGGCAAGGAAACGAACCAGGCCTCACCCATCCAAACCTCTCCAAACTGGCCATTCCCCAGGCGCTTGATGAGCTGCAGCGACTCCCGCGGAATCTCCCACACATCTTTGGTTTTGACAGACAGGTCAGCAAGGCGGGGCATCCACTTATGACAGGGCACCACCAACCGACAGCAGAGTCCCGCAGCACGCTCTGCGAAGACACACAGGCAACATGGACACACAGGATGGTCAACAGCCACAGCCCTGTTAATCCTGTCCATTTTCGTGGTGCACTCGGATGAGCATTACATGAAGTATTGGTCAGGGTTTGAATCCCACTCCTGCTGTAGATACATTGAGCTATTTTGCCTCGATTCTCAGTTACTTACGTCTACTACCCCTCCTGTGGCATAGGCCACCAACAAATGTCCCCTATCTTTCCAGCTGATTTCATCTATATCCCATCCATTTGGTGTCTCCCTCAAACTGTCGACACCAGGTGTTTTTGGCTCACCTCTACTCATTTTACCTTGAGGATTTCAGGTGTTGCCTGGTGAAACTTCGACAAACCTTTGCCCAAGTTACGCCAATAAAAATTACTCTGGTGTATAAATGAGCAAATCATTGCAGGTAGTGAAGTAAAAGTCTCTTTGGAGAAAAGAGTGAGCTAAATTAATATACATTAATAGCCAATAATAACTTCTGCAGATGTTAATGGCAAAATCTTGTACATTAAGCTTGAAAGAGTAAATAAAATTATGCAAAAAAGTTATTTCAGATCATGATCGTCAAAAGCAGAAATACAGGATGACAGATGTAATGAGTCTCAATCATTTCACAGCATGTTTACCCGAGTAATGCCGCACCAGCTGCTGAAGTGTCTCAAACTGTGCTCTGGTGGTTATATAGTACCCTCCACTGTCTAGCTTGCGGATCTTGTAATGTTTCACGTGGTCCCCTTTGATGTCATCCCAGTCTCGTATAGATAAGGAGAAGGCCCCTTGAAGAAGCATAGTGAGAATGCACATCATATTCTGAGCTGGAACATATAATCCACATCTTCCTCATGTATCGGCTTATTGATGCCTTGCAATTTCAAGAAAAAAGAAAACTGGCAAAAAAAATCCATTTATTAACTATAGGTTTGACAAACCAAAACATAATTTGTATTTAACATGAAATAATAAGGCCATTAAGGATAACTGCTTTGCTTGAGATAAACTTATTGGTTGCCATGCGTTGCATCATCGTGGTTACCTTTGGTGGTTTCACTTTCCCGGATGAGGAATGTTCCCCGTGGATTGCCATTGGACAAAAGCTGTCTTTCCGCATCTTTCCGGCCCAGTTTTCCAAAGTACCAGCTGTAGGTAGAAGGGCAGATTATTAATTTTTTGTGCAGGCTGCACCCTGCTAAGTTACACTAGAAAACATTCTTTCTTTCCCAACTGCTGCTGGGAAAAAAGTTATCAACACTATAAGGAACCATGTCAGTTCACCTGACTCTGGCCTGAAAGATGACCCCGTGAGTTCAGCATTTTCAGGTTGCATTACAATGAAACTGTCTCTTTCAAGAATGGGACTCTTTCAAGAATGGGACTCACTCCTCAGCCTGGATGGAGTCCACTGGAGCGACATAGTTGCTGGGGATGTAGCCAGTTCCGCAGGTAGAGAGAGAGCGGGCTTCCCACCAGTCGCCTTCTCTAAGGGGCAAGCAAGGAGATGTGCAGGGTTACTGCATTTCATTACCACTTTTAACAACTTATTTTTACATACAGTCATTCAAAATTCATTTCACATCACATTATTTACAACCTTAGCCCTTGGGGAGACATGAAAAAAAGCTACTTTGGGCCTGAGCGACTCTTCTCACCTACTTCAAGGTGATAAAAATCGGGTCCACGTGCATAATAATGTCAATAACGTGTGACCTCAACCATAAGTCGCATGTCAATATCTTCTGTACAGGGAAAAAATAAAAAGTGACATCTGAAAAATCTAATTAGTCAGATGGCACCTCAAAGTTATCAATATTCAAACTGTAGTTCCACCAGAGAAACCAGGGAGATCTCGTCACTTTGGCTCCTTCCAATGACCCGAGTGCTTTTTAAAAAATCTTCAGAGTACCCGAATGAAGTGGCCTTTGTGGTTTGTGCCCACGCACTCGTACACGAACAACCATGTGGGACACCATCTCCACTAAACTAGTTAGGAAAACAAATAGTGGATGCAGGTGGCTGAGTTTGCAGGGAGATAAAACAAAGCAGCTACAAACACAGAGAACATCACTTTGTTTACTGGCACAGCCATAAACAACATCTGAACACGGCTGTAACTCAGCTTGATGAAGCTCAGCTGAAAATTTCTCATCCTTGTTCTACTGCAGCAGGTGAGCCTTTTATTTAATATTCAAAGTGGTATTCAGGGTCTAATCCTTGTTTTCATGCTTAATTCTAAAGGTTGTAGTGACTGCAGAGTGGATTATGACCCTGGGGGAGAAAGTTGCTATGCCTTTCACAGTTAGGAGTAGCAGGTGGCATATTGGTTAGGATCCGCACCTTGCAGCTGAAGGACCAAAGTTGAATTCCTGCTAATAACCCTTACACTGGAAGTGAAATATTAAAAAATACCCTGCAACATAAATGAACAAATATAGGCAATGAAATGCCTGCCAACATGAGGTAATGATCAACAGGGTATTACTGACTCCCCAAAAGATGACTGAAAGCATCAGAATGAGTGCACCACCCATCATTGCACATGCTGTTACTAGGACACTCGTGACACTCACGTGCTGTTGAGAATTTGAAACTTCTCCCCCTTCCTGAAGCTGAGGTCGTCCTCGGTTCTGGCCTCATAGTCATAAAGTGCCACAAAGAGGGTCACTCCTGCATGAGGCATGGGGAGGGAGAGCAGGAGAGGATCGATCATCCAACCACTAACCAACAACCAATATTTTTCAGGTTTAGAATGTAAGTGTAAATTTAAAACCTCTGTTCGTTTTACAGTAATCAAATGCTTCAGAAAATCTATAAGAACCTTGTCATTGGCATTTAAAAAAATATTTGCATGATCTTACAAAATACTAGGAAACTGGTGAGAACAAATGAGAACATTTAGAAAGGATGAACAACAAAGAAGTGCACAACACAGCATGACTGCTTCACACTTAAACCTTCAGCAACATCAAGACACAGAAATGGTTTTTGGAATTTAAGATAAAAATCAAGAAAAATTTGACAATGTTCCACTTCACGTGTTTAGCTCTATTTGTGCTGATTATAGTGCTTAAGTACAAATCAGCATGGCTTAGGGCGACGCGATTGTTGGAGTCATAACCAAAGAGCTTCTAGCCGATTTTGACATTTATGAGCACCAAAGCTTTTCCTGAATTAACCAGTTGTGGACAATTAATAGCCAATCCTCCATTCCTCATCTTCATCATGCAACCCAAATCAGTCAGAAGTTATACTTGACATAATGGCAGATGCTACCATGATAAGTCGCAGGTGCCAAGATGAATGTCATTTCCAGTCATGAGTGTCCGTACAGATGATACCTTCCTCCTGCTCTGGCCAGCAAAGAGATTCCAGAGTAGTGAAATGAGATCCCTCTGTACTTCAACTGCTGAATCCTTCTTGCATTTCAAGGAAGGTCTCAAACAGCTTTCAGAACACTTTTCTCTTGATCTATCTACTCCATAAACTCACACAACATTATGTTTTTTAAAAAATGTATTCCCTATCAATCCTTAACAGAAAATGTTATATTTGTTATATTGCTTAACTGTGTAACACTACAAACAGTGCTGTTGGACTAAGTGACTGCACTTTGATAGTCAAGTGTCTGTATCTGCATCCTTCTGTCAGTTGCTGAAATGCACCTTTGTTTGCTCCGAGTTGTATGTTCCTTCAGGGGAAAAAAGTGTGAATAAAAGATTAAATATGAATGTCAGAGACTCACCTGTCCCGCCACGAGAACGCAGGGTCCCAGACTGGGAAGACGAGTTTACCCCTCCGAAGACAGTTATCCCTTGACCTCCTGGAGCATGGAAGTTGTTGTAGTTGGGAATGGCGGTGACGCCAAAGCTGGGGTAGTGCTGCGGCGTGGGGTCGGACCCATAGCGGTATCCTGAGGTCTGCGCGATACTAGTATCCCGCTCATCTGTGAGTTTCGCTGCTTCTTTGTCTTTACATTGTACACAGCCCATTCTCTACACTCTGCAGGAAAGGGCAAAAAGGGAGCATCAACAAAGGAGTTATCAGATCCTGAGACAGACACACGGCAGCTGCCTACGGCCCAGGCATGTTGTTTTTTGTGCATGTGGAGAATGTGAGCTAGAGGTGTGTCCGTCATGGTTCGCATCCATTGTTCGCCGGAGTGTACGGAAAGAGCCGGGAGGGACAGGGGAATGAGCAACTAATAGCTGCTGTAAGGCTTGAACACCAAGACTCAAAGAGGAACCACGTCTCCACAAAGAAATGTTCTCCTCCAGCTTAAAGACACATTCACTGCACAAATCTTGATTGTTTCCATAAACAGAAATGAAAAACAAACGACACAGCACCAAGAGCCATGTGTGATTTTCTCAACTGCTAAATTACTACATCCACTGGTGCCTGTTTCACTTTAACCGACTAAGTGTCTGAAGATCAGAAGACGGTACGAAATCAACAAAGTACAGCCGTCTAGAAAGGTAACACACGACTGGGCCACCCCTGCCAACCTCAACATCGGTGTGCCAAATGTTTCATTTAACAAGTTCCTCATAATGACAAACAACAAAGTTCCTACTTCTTCATCAAACAACCTGAACATTAACAATTTAATTTTCTTAACCGTCTAGTAACTACAAACTTTTTACATTTTAATAAAAAATTAACATCTTCAATTCAAGAAAAGGTAATTTATTGCCCTAAACTGACACAGCTATTCACACCCAGATGTGTCACAGCTTGTGTGTAGGACAACCAAAACACCCTGTACATTGGCTGCAGGTAGTCTCTGACTGTGTGCTTTTGATATTCTAGTACCCTTGCTTGCTTATTTATTTATTTGTTTGTTTGATCAATCAATCAATCAATTAATTAAAACTTTTTACACTACTGTCACGCCCGCGGGTGCTGCGAGACCGCCATGTGCTCGGTCTCTCCGCCCTGCCTCCTGAACTGAGCGCCTGCAGGTGGCGCACTTAATTGCGGACACTTTAACAGGGCCCTCCCGGGCCTTTACCGGTGGCTCAGTCTACTGTTTACTATCTTTCGTTTCAGTAACTGTTTATTCTCTCGCCAAGGCTTTGTGTTTCCCGGTGCTTTTCAGCTCGTCTGCCGCGACGCTGGTTTTTGGTTTTCAAGCACCCTTGTTTTTGCCTGTATTTTTCGTTGTGTACCAGTAAAGCACTCCTGGTCTTTCCGTCCAGCTGCTTGCGTCCCGCGATTGCTTCCTTCACGACTCCCGGGCCCCCGAGCCCCGTGACAACTACAAATATTTCATTGAACTGCAAAAGAGGAATATGAGCAGCTCAACAACTAAACTTTATGCCAGCGATGGCTTGAAACTGTAGTTTTAAGACTGTGTTTGCTGACTAGAGCAGTTGCATCATAAAAGCATAAAAAGCTGTCCAATGCTTCTAAAAAAATAAAGCAGTTATCCCAGTTTAGGACCCAAAAATGGTGTTGACATGAGGTTAAGGTCTGAAGCAGGCAGCATCCATTAGTGAGCGACAAGACACCAGAGGCTACATTCCTGCATCTGGGTAATGGTTCTGCCTCCAGTACCCTGGCCTCAACTGGGAGCACTGGGGAAATTGGCCTGATGGAGTGCTTTCTGCACCCGGGGGGTGAAGGAGCTTTCAAGCTCAGCTGCAGCCAACACCTCCGTCGGTCAAGACCGCAAGGCTGCAGGGCCCCTGGTGAAATATGAATCATACAATGTCACAAAGTCACACGCTGAGCATCTTGGCATCCACCATGATGGGGTTGTTTCATCCTGCTTCGCTGCAATCACTGTATGACAGACCTGGGGTAACACAAACCTGCTGTTACTGTATTACTTTCAGGAATATTATTTATTGATATTCAACACATATTTTCAAACATTTCTCCATCTCTCTCTCTCAGAGTCCCTACCACTGTAATAGATGGCCTCTTTTGATGTTACTTATTAACAGGTTGGGGCTTCGGAGATCAGCAGCATCTCTTCTTCCAACTACAGGTCCTACATCATTCTGAGATGGAGTAACAGAAAACCAACATCTTCAACAACAGCTCTAAAAAATTCCCTCATCTCCCAATAAGAGATGCAGCATAAAACACAGGTACAAACCCAGTATAAAATAATGAGCAACCGTAAGCGCTGGAAAAACAAGTTTAGACCAGTTCAGAAATCGTATTAAACGGTGACCTGGCATTCGCAATTCTACCTTTTCCAGCTTGGTAATGGGATGACTGACAAGCCCCCGGGCGATGGAACGGTTTTCAGAATTAAAATTGCTAAATTACGGTAATCGTGGTTCCGCCACCTCCGATGGGTGTCTGATTGCACTCCCAGTAGGCTTCAGTTAATATTCCAAGAGTAACGTGTGCTCCTCATCACCGTACCCCTGCCATTCCGATCCAGACTGCCACGGCCCCCCCAGCAAAGCCACTGGATGCCACTCCGTATCCTAGCATTAAAAAATAAACACAGAACATCCTATTACTCTCTGTGAGCCACCCCCATCACCATAATGGCGCTCCCCACAGAGAAGATAAAAGACACTGGGTGAGTTGGCTCCTATTGTTCAGTGAGGCTACGAGAAATAGGAGGGCTCATGCTACAGCAATTGTGAAACAAATGCATCTGGGTGAATGCAAAAACACAAGTTTAATTCTGTTTTGTGCCTTCTAATAAGTTCTGAGAGCTTAATTTGCTGAGAAAAAAGACAGTAACACCAAGCGTACAGTAATAACCAAGATCAAAGAATAATAATCATGCACTCAGTTTAACTACATATGAATGAAACTGTTTAAGATGTACCAAGACCAGACAGACTGCAGCTTTGAATATATCTGCAGCTGAAGTAACAAGTTATAATTTAATTGATGCATGTTTTAAGCATAAGTTAAACAGACCCTTATTTGCATATTTTGTTTGTTTGTTTGAGTGTCTGAGAGACAGACTGCTGTGTGATTGACTCATCCCATCCAAGGTGTACACTGTGTCTCCAGGATGGGTTCTGGACCAACTCTGGAGAGGACAAGTGATGGATGGAGGTGTAAAGTTTAACAGTATGATTAATATCTTTTGCCATCTTCTACAAAGCTGGGCACAATACGCCCTAGGTTTATATCCCAAATAAAAATTAGGAAATATAGTTGAAAATGGTTAAAGGTATAAGATGCTTTTGTAATTCAAAAGGCTCTTCAAATTGCACATCTATTTTCTACCCTAAGGCCCCACATTCATGTCCAAGACCGAGAGTGCCATGCTGACATGAGCATCACAGGGGAAATCATTTTCATTGTTACTGACACATACATTTATTCATTTAGTCAGCAACTTTCTCCAATGGAATTTACAATATTATGCTACTTACAGTTACTTTCCCACATACACAGCTGGGTATTTTTTTCCTGGATTAACAGACAGTAAAAAGGGTGCCAGTCGTAGGTGGGATTCAAACCTTGGTCCTCCACTACAAAGATGGCACCTCTAACCCCTATAGCACCCCTCAGCGAGTTACTAAGTTGATATTTTTATACAACTTTATGCAAACACCATTTTAACCCATGTATATCTGTGTATTTGTAACAGAGGACCTTAAGGCAAGTATGGTGCTCAAGAGTATGACAACTGTGGTGGAGACCATTAAACATGCTGCTCGTGCTCAACAGGTCCGTGAGGTTCAAGACAACCTGTCCAACTGGAAAAGAGGCACCAGGAACATCCACAGGATTTTACTTTACTGCTATGTTCCCTCTGATTTTGACATGCTTTTACAGGCCCCCTCCCAGAATGCCTTAGAAGAGCACCAAGATGGAATGCTTGCAGCAGCAGTGGTGGTCGGTCTGCTGTGAGCTAATGCCACTGCACTGTGACCTGCTAAAGCGCAGTCTGTCCCCTGGCCTACAGGGACACAGGAAGGACCACATGCAGGTCATCAGGTGGAGGTTATACACTTGTCATGTGTAGGTCAAGAAAGCGCAAAGAATCTTTTGCCATCAAGCTGGCAAGCTCCAGGACCGGTATCTTAAACAACTTAGAAAAAGACACACACAGATCCAAGCAGCAGCCATTTGTCTCAGATGCTGCATTTAATAAAGTTCCAGTCTGATCACTACAGTTATTCACTGCTACAAACGTAACCGAAGGCATTATCACGACCGATCGAAATACAGTAGCTGCAGAATGAACTACAGATAACAGCACCAAGCAGTCGGCATTTTCAACCTCTGCTGATAAATCTTTTGAGATCGAATTTGATAAAGGTTTTCAGCCGAAAAACATAAACTAGCTTGACAACAGAAATACGGAAGGACCATACCATTTACATGTTGGTATAATATACAGACACACACAGAAACACACCTGAAACTGCACATCTGCTACCTCTGTCCAGCTCACATTTTCATTCCAAAACAGAATATTATTTTAAAAACGGTATTCATAATTTCTTTACATGATTACAAGAGTTGGTTTCTGAGTGCTACTTTAAGTCATCATCTCCCAGTGGTCAATGGCGAATTTAGGGCGAGCACTCCAGTCGAATCAGCACTTATGGGTTTAACCCAGTTGTACTTTCCCTCCCACAGCCAGATGTGAACAGTGTGCACAAATGGATCGCGTCTGCAACAAGACACAAACAGAGCAACTCAGCCACATGCTCCAGTGCCACACACATCCATCATACTGGTGCAGGTTCATACATTTCAAGCATGTGTGCGCGCGTGCGCGCACACACACACAACTCAACTCACAGCTACGGAATGGTTGTACATCTTTCATTTAAATAAATAAAACAAAATGTGAGCAAGTCCAGAGCTGGCTGATGACCCAGTCATATTTGGAAAAGGGAACCAAAGTGTCTCATCGGGCGGGGTGCTCCTTTGG
Source organism: Heterotis niloticus (assembly GCA_018136845.1). Lineage (NCBI taxonomy): Eukaryota > Metazoa > Chordata > Actinopteri > Osteoglossiformes > Osteoglossidae > Heterotis > Heterotis niloticus. The sequence continues at coordinate 11,389,267 of CM030901.1, read as the reverse complement.
GACAGACACTCTCCTGCAGATGCAAATGACGCATTTCTGTGGCTGCTGCACAGCACATTAAATCCCATTTTCCCATTTCTCAACTGCTCAACAATGCATAGCACCTGAAAATAAAACTGCATCCCTGAAATAGACTGCCTGTAAAATAAGTCATCACTTAAGCGATGACTTCAGCTCCTCACTACACAGCTCCACACATGTGTGCAAAGTTCGTAACTTAATGATGGATGACCGGCTTAATGCATGCAGTTAGGAAACAGCTATTGAGCCACAAACAAGACACTTAAGACAATATTCTCCTTTCCCCATGCTACAAAAACATAAATCCTGCTGTTTATTGTGTATTGAAAATGGCAGAAATAGGATGAAGAAATTATTCCACAGCAACAGCAGTAAAACGTAGGCTTAGAGACAGGTGATAATATAACAGGAGCACAGAACAACTGTTTTCTTCACAGACCCTTGAGCAGGCTGGCTTGAAATTGAACAATTTTGCTACCCTACTACAGTCACTCAATATTTACCAGGATTAATTTTTGGGCCCCGTTTATTGTATTTTAGCTTATTTTTACTCTCTCTACTCACTTGCATGCATGCAACCAGCAAAATTATCACAAAACACGAATTCAAAGCTCAGTGGCACTGATAACACCATTACACTAGAATATAATACAGAGCAGCAGGGGGTGTAGTGGTTAACGTCATAGACCTGAACCAAAAACCTTCAGTTTAAAAGGGGCTCAGCTCTATAGTCCTCGAGAGTACAAAAACTGGCCAAGTCAAATATTGAGACGTTTAAAATTGGCAAAACTGTAATTTTATTTCAAATGGAGGACTAAACACCAAAAAAACTGTAATTACTTGTAATTATTAAGTGACTACAATTTCTCAGTGCACTTTTCCAGAGAAAAGTTGAGGACGTATTATTAGCTTTGTTTGCCCAGCTCAGTGATGTCAACTCATGGCAGCGCTTACCTCGAGTTCCAGTGTATCAAGATCCTTATTTGCTCCACATCGCTTTGTGTGCAGGAAAAAAAACAACGCCCTGCAGAACGAAAAACAGTAAATTATTCATCGACAGCTTGAATGAAATATGAATATCAACTTTGTGCCAACACACACCGTTAACATTTCACTCAAAAATACAGCAATTTTCTGGCACTGGCGCTTTTCAACGTCGCAATGGGCTGCTTCATGGCAGAGTGTGACGTAAACATACTGTACGTCACAGCGTAGACGACAGGTTTTGAAGCAAGCAAATGAGAAAAACACCAAAAATTCAAAAACACCTAAAAATCATGTGTAACACTACAGTGTTTTCCACTCCCAACAAATTTACACCCAAAAGAAGCAAAGCACACTGCTCTTCTTAGTCAGGCATTCTCTCTCTGCCTCACAAGAATCATCACTTCGGGCAACTTGGACGTTCATTATACTTCCGCAATTCCAGTATTATGAAATAAATGTACCAGCTATTGTTCACTTTAAATGAAATGCAGCAACACATCAAAAGGCATACAGATAGATGAGCCAGAATAAAGCTACTAGAAATAAAAAGCTGCCCAGCCTAATGTCCAGCCTGTGTGTATGTGTGTGTATAGAGTACAATACAACTAGTTGAACATGCATTTTCTTATACGATATAAAACTAGCACCATGAAAAACCTGTACCTGAATTATTTTTAACTGATTATTAGAGTTGCTCCTGAAAAAGCCCAAGGGGGATTTTCTTTGCCAGGTGTTGTTCCAGACAGACAATAGAGCACAGATGCAGTACTTCTTCATGGCAGCAAACACCCCAGCAGAGCTTTCCTAACATGCTTCTTCTAACGCTTTCATCTCTCCCGCTGGGGTCTTTTCTGGAAAAAACAGTATACCCAATTTCTCAGCTTCGGTCCCTTTCTTTAGTGTTAAATGTAAGGTTGTTTTGCACCACAATGGTGCAATTACTGAAACTCATTGCCTGTTTCTTACAGAAATGAACATGAACTCATGATAAGACAAACTCATGTCTTTTAGTGAAACCTCATCGTCAGTTGGTTTCCTGCTGGCATTCCTTTGTCCAGCCATTGTATCCTAATGTACACCATGCTGTCCATTCATTTTAATTATTAAATAAATGGTGACCCATGGTATGGGTCACCATTTATTTACATATAGTTTCATGCAGCCAAAACACATCTTTAGTTAAACTGAAAATGTTTAAATTTCTGATTGCAAAAATATGGGTGCAGCTATCAGTGCTGTTCTAGTATATTACACTTTATATTTTATTTCAGTATTTTTGTGGAATCCAACAAAAATTACAATTATTATTTCCCAGACAGCTCCGGAGAGTGTACATCATTTTTCTAAATTAACAGTAAATATACCAAACAATTTAATTAAATTAAACGTGCAATTTCTGGTGAACAATGCACTTTGAAGTTATTTGCCTTTGAAGGAAACAGACAACAATGAACTCAGAAATGATGAAGGACACACAGAAAAACTTCCTAGAAACCTTTAACCTGAAAAAGTCAACTAACTGCCAATCTTCTGTCATACATTAAAAATAAAAGACAAATAAATCAGCTAGCATTCAAATCTTCTGACAGTGATCCTGCTAAAATTTAAAGATTTTTGCTGAACTTTTTCAACCGTTTGCTTTAGTGAATTTTATGGGCAATATAAAAAGTAAACATTTATGTGGCGACAGCTGTGGAGCAGACACACCCCAATGTGTCACAATTCACACAACTACGTGTGGGGGGGGGGGCAAGAATCTTTGCCAAGTGCCTTTTTTTGCTGTCAGTTTGTCACTGTAAAGCGGTCACATTTGCTTTTTGCTAGTAATTTACCTTCCCTTCAAGGTCATACAAGTCAGACCATGCAAAGGCAACACTTTTACACATTTTTACCAGTTTTGGCCTTTGAAGGAATAGACTCCAGAGGAATGTTTCATATATAATTTGTCTATAAGGTTTTAAAATTTGAGCTATCAGAGGAAGCGGAAGATCTTAAAACTTAACTGTACCTTTTGGCATAGTTAACATCTTAAACACTTGAGAATAAAATAAGAGTCAAATGAGGACAAAAGGTTTAACTCACAGCAACTTCAAATGCACACATTTTAACTCAAAGAACAAACTATATCTGAAAACCCACATATTATTCTTTAACTTGTAGGATTAAAGTTAATCATTTCTATATTAAATTGCTAGAAAATAAATATTACCATAAAATGTCCTAGTGCTATTATATATGCATATTTTATCATTTAACAGCCTTGCATATAGAGAAAAATATGCTCACCACATGTTTGCAGACAGTAAGAAAACCCAGACCAGATTGAAAAAGTAAATACCACACTTACACCTATGAAATATTGACTCTCAAAGCATCTTGATAAAAACACTAAATGAAAAGTTGCAATAAATTTCAAGATTTTGATCTAGTAACTTTAACTGACTCCAATTAAACGACGCAGTAGTGACGTTGAAATGAAGGTCCTTAAAATTCTTTTTTTTCCCCCCAGACAGTTCAATATAGCCTCTCCTAGATTCGAACAAGACTTTGAACATTGGTTTAAAGTCTCAATTATGAAACATAAACCGAATTGTGTCCCTTATTTGGTTCCCGAAGATGAGCCCCCAGCAGTGTCTCAGTGACACCAGTAGGCCAGAATCCCACATCAGCATTTTATTTCCCTACACAGAGATTTTCAAACTATGCTTTCTAACCCTAGATTCTTAGACAACCTTCTTGATTCAGCAGATTAACATGAACGCAACACAGAAAAGCGCTGCACCCCCACCAAACAAACGGCACCCTCGCCCGTCTGCAGCCACATCACCCCGCAAAGGAATGCATTAAACACTGCCCATCTCTGCCCACCCATTGAAAGTACAGCACATTCAAGCAAAAGTTGCATCGCGTAAAATTCGGGTCTCCATGATGGAGGAGAAGGTCGTAAGGCACAACCTGCATACTGAACCCATAATAAACAGCCCGGGTGATATAAATGCCGCAGATGCTGGCATGACCTTACAGACGGGGAAAAGATGCTGATGTCAGGAAGGAAACGTATCCGACGGCCGAATGCGGACCGAAATAAGCACCCAAAATCACTGTACAGCGGCTTACAGGGAAGGCGACCCTGTAGATCTGCAAATGGCCACAACTAGTCGAAGGCTGGACTCGGCAGACGAACCGCCTGACCACGACGGACACAAAGACTTTTGTTTTCTTTTTTGGAAAGGGGGGGTTCTGGTGAACAGCGCGTTGTGCTTTAAGGTCACAACACGATATGAATTATGACGGTGCGCGCTGAGCCGCATTGTGGGCATCGCAGCAGCAGCAGCCGAGCATGCGGCACATCCATCCTCCCCGCCGCGTTTCGCAAGGAATCGGGGGCCTCGACGGCGCGCACTGCGGAGACTGAAGCAAGAGAGCTGCGCTCAGAGGCTGCGGCTGCGGCCATGCGTTCACTTTTCCGCGGTCACGGTTCCCGCAACCGAACTGCTTCTGGCTGCTGCACCGAACCCCAACCGAAGCGCAAAAAAACAACACACCTACTCACCCAAATCTTAACCGCGTTAATGCATCATGAGCTCGAATGCCAACGCATGTATTTCAGAACTGTGTGCCGAATTTAGAAAAGATTTTTGCAGCGCTGTTAACCTGATTATTTCGTCGCCGAACGTTTCCGAATGATGTCTTGGCGAGACACGCAACCACAATGAAAATAACAAGGCTGAGTAATCGACAACGCGGGGAGCCAATGGGCAGCGGCAGCGATTACGGCGCATCCAACGAGCGAGCGCATCGGAGATCTCTTATTTGCATACGAGTTGAGGGTGGGGCTAACCACGGAGGACGTTATCTTCCATTTAACAGTCATGTTGGTAGCTTTGTTCATTTATTTGTTTATCTCTCCAGTAAATAGCTGTATAGACGAGGAGGGCGACCACAGTGCCGTATTAAATTGGGGTTTTTAAGAAAGATTTAATTATAAGGTGCAGTTATTGCTGTCTCACTTCTGCAGCGAAATGCATTCACGTTACTGTGTCAAAGGAGATCATTTCAGGTTGAGCAATAATACTACCATATAGTCGGGTGGGGAAATGAATCGGGCAGCTATCTTGCTCTTGTTAGTGCTACTTTTGTTGTTATTTGAGTGTTGCGCACAATTGTTATGACTGTCAAAGAGGTCTGTAACCTCCTCAGTCCGTGCTTATTTAAATTATCTTAAAGTCCTACATTGGAACTATGTGCAGAAGTTGCATCAGAAAGGAAAACATGCATGGGTCCCGAAGGATCCTGTTTACAAGAAGGTGTACAGATTCAGGTGTCTGCATCTTTAAGCTTAAAGACTATACCCGCTGCCTTCATGCTTGCATCATTTTATCATTAAAATAAAAGAGATGGCCCCATATGTTGAAATGTGCAGTACAGAAGTGACGTAAGAAATTCCAGATTTTCACTGTGTGCAGTGTGATTACTGCAACCTCAGTGTCTGTTTGTTATGTTTTATACATCAATGCTACGTCAGGTCTTATGTGAAAATAAGTAGGTGTTAAAGGGCTCACAATGGATATAGTACCCATATAGGGGAGCAGTCAGCTCTGCTTTCTATCTTTTATCAGAATCGCTGCAATGACCACATGAATTTATTATGGTTAAAAAACAGCAGTACAAACTGTAATACTCTAAGAAGGTCCTAGAAAGCTTAGCAAACAATTATACTGTAAAGAGAGTCAAAACAGTCAAAAGAGTTTATTTGTCACGTACATGGTTACCGGGTATACCATGTAGTGAAATGTGCCCTGATTCGACAGGAGACTGTATGTGGTTCCATTCCAAAATTTACGAGTAAAAACAAACAACCAAACACCAAAAAGGCAAGTAACAAACAAACAAACAAACAAACAAACAAACAAACAAATAAATAAATAAAACCTTAAGGTGCATTGTAGGGACAATAACAGTGGCAGAGAGGGGAGCAGTCAATGGATATTGTAGACCCTGGTTTGCGAGGATTGTGATGGCATGTCTGGGTTCAGAAGTCTTATGGCCTGTGGATAGAAGCTCCTCCTGAGCCTCTCTGTTCTGGCCATAATGCTTCGGAAACGTTTGCCTGATTTCAGCAGGTCGAACAGATGGTTGCTGGGATGAGACTGCTGTTTTTTAACCACTGATGATCCTAGTTGCTCTGGTCCTGCATCTCCTGATGTAGATGTCTTGTAGGAATGGCAGATCAGATCGGGTGCAGCGTTCCACCACCCAGATCACTCTCTGCAGTGCTTTAAAATCGCGAGCACAGCTATTCCCAAACCAGGAGGTGATGTATGAGTCAGGACAGTTTGTACAGCATCAGAGCAGAAGGTTTTAAGGATCGCTGGAGAGACCCGAAGCTTCCTCAGCTGTCTGAGGTTGTAAAGACGCTGCTTTGCTTTACTGGCTTGAGCTTGGATATAGTATATACACAACTGGTAATTTTAGTAAAGTAAAACATGTGTTCTATTCAGTAGCAGACTAATAATTTGGATTCTGAGTCACATTTAAAAATTTCACTGTGTGAAATTTTCTATCCTACAAGTGTTATGAATCCATGTTGTCTTGTTAAAAACTCTTAGAAGGGTAGCGTCTTACATTTTTTAACCTCTAACTGTGAGTACATAAACAGTTTGTCGTTTACAACAATAAAAGAGGCTACAAAACCAGTTAATGCTATTAATTCTATTCTCTTTCACTGTCTGAAATACATTAGACATTGTTATAGCTGACCTCATATAAAACCCAATTAAAACCAAAAATGTTAATAATTAATAACATCACCAGGAAAAAAAAGATTGATTAGCAGAATTGTTCATTCCAGCTATAGACAGCAAGTTTGTGAATGTCAGTTATGGATGATAAGCTTTTCTGTTGCCACGACATCAGAGCAAATGGGATGTCCTAAGGTAGGGAGAAACACGTAATGAGAAAGAGAGCAAAAACTGATTGTTACAAAATAGAAATAAAAATAAATCTTTCATCCGGAGGTCCCTTATCACTTCTGGGGCCTTGCATCAATAAATGACACGGTTCAGTACATTTCTACTTGAAACCGTTTTTTTCATGTTTTGTGCTCACACTTCTGAGTAAATGCAATACCTTGCAAAGTGGCATTTACAAGTTTTTTAAAAAAGTTTCACCGAGCCTTAATAAATGCAGTATAAGAGAAAAGTGTAGTGGACTCAGGTGCTGGAAACTTCCAAACTCTGCAGTGTACAGGATACAAGTACAGGGCAATACAGAAAGAAAAAACGATAGTAGTAAATTGTAGCATAAGAGATCTTGGTCTTCCATATTGCAAAATATTTAACATTCTTTCTGTATTTCTTAACTTGGAAGTATTGGGAAAAGGCAATAGGCCATGGCAAACCTAAGCGTAAAGGAATAGTATTGCAAATTCAGATGCCAAAGACCAGAGCGTCCAGGATCATCAGTGACCTGTCTCATTCCAGCAATAATCTGTTTGACCTGCTGAAATCAGGCCAATGTTTTAGAAGTATTATGATCAGAACAGAGAGGCTCAAGAGGAGCTTCTATCCACAGGCCATAAGGCTTCTAAACCTAGACATGCCATCACAATCCTTGCCAACCAGAGTCTACAGTACACATTGAACTCTCCCCACACTGTCACTTAAAAGTTTTTATTTAATTATTTATTTATTTGTTGTTGGTTTGTTGTTTGCTCAATGTTTGGTTGAAATGGAACCACACATAGTCTCATGTCTGAGCAGGACACATTTCACTACATGGTATACTTGGTAACCATGCATGTGACAAATAAATTCTTTGATTCTTGAAATGGAGCGTTAAAGTGGTACTCTGCAGAGAGCTAAATGGCCATATTTTTGATTAATTATTTTTCTTTTCTATTAGCTAAAAGATTAAATGGGCAAGTTGTAAGTCAGTTTTTGGGATGTAGGGAATCTTTTAAGCAAAGATCAGGGACAGAGCTCCTGCGAATAGTCTCTGTTATAAACAGTGTTTCTGGCTAGATGGTGCTGTTTTCAGTTTTCATATTTAAAAATGAATAATACAAAAAATACAGTATTTAGTCATTGACATTACTGTCTTCCATTAACTTTTTTAAACAAAATGGTCTCAAATACTGTGCTTACTTTTCTACTATAGTGCATTATCTGGGGGTTGTGTTTGTCTCTGGCACACCAGTGAAGTAAAAGAAGGCAAGAAAAAATGTGATTTTTATACTGTACACAGTAGTATTGCATTTACATTTATGCATTCAGCCGACACACTTTTACAAAGCAACTTACACGGTTGGGCTTTTAAATGAAGCTACTAATTATAATCTACCCATTTATACAGCTAGGTAAGATTCGCCAAAGTAATTCAGGGTAAGTGCCTTGCTTCAGGGTACAACAGCAGGAACAGAGATTCAAATCCCTGGTTCTTTGGTTCCAACATGATGCTTATAGTCAGAACACTACTTGCAATATCACCAGCATCGCCAAGGCAAATTTCCCTCCAAATGGGACAACAAATCAACTCAAATTTATAATTCTAATATATAATAATTTAGGTGCATTTTCATTTGTACGATGCTTTGGAAAAAGTTCTGTGGGCTTCCAACAGTCAGCAATAATACATTTCTGCACTGAAGACCCTCATCTCCAACAACAAGGTTGATATATGGTTTTCAGTGGGTGTTGCTAGATACTGAGACACTGATTTTACCTTTTCCATGTGCTGGGGGCTTTTTGTTTTCCTCTCCTCAGCTCCCAGTTGGCTTGATTAGTTGCCACTTCAGATCATACCTTTGCTTTCAGGCTTTCTGTTTTCAGCTTTTTGTCACCTGTGCCCAATATTTCAGCACTGTGTATCACTCACTCTATAATAATAATTAATATTGAACTGAGTGACATCTGCTAAGTATACAAATGTATACAAACATATATTCAGTGTAAACGGATCTGTGTGAGCACAACCTGCCATGAGAAACAAACCCTAGACCCCCATTATAGCAGTAACTAGCTGAGCAGCATCACCTACAGTCAGGGAGGTGTTAGTCTGTTACAGCACCCCCTTTCACATGGGGTCACAACAAACCCACTCATTGGTTTTACCCTGGATTAGCATAAACAGCAACAGCAGAAGGTGAACTCTGTAGAAATTCCCACTGGCCGCACATCCTACGTGTAGGGCTTTGGAACATAAACTCACATCGCACTTCTGACACTAACTAATGTAACAGCTCTGCTGGAAACAGCCTGTGGCAAAATTCAGAAATAGGCAACATGAAAGGCAGCAGGCCTAACCATATCACCAGGAGGTCAAAGACTTTTTTGCTGGATTTCTAAATTGCAACAATACAGTATAATACAGAGGTAAAAACACAAATGTATTTATTTTTGCAAGCTCTCAGCTTTCTGAATAATGCTGAAATTACTGGAAGTTCTGTTTTACAGTATGGACCTTATTTCAGCACAGTGCGCTGTATGAAAAATATTCCTTAGACCCTAGGCACTTCCACTAATCGCACATTTGTGGTCTCACTCCCAAGGGGTCCAGAACTAAGAAGTTTTGGCTCCAATGACATGGAATGAACTGCCTTTCTCTCTGAAGGACTGAGAACTGCTGGATTCCATACAATATTAAGGGCCTCAGAAAAAATATCTCTTAGATTCACCTAATCTTCTAAAAATGATGTTGTATCAATTACATAAGCTTGTACCACATCTCTCATGATCATATTGATATTTCCTTATTTATTAAGTTCCATTACTTATATAACGTGCACCGGCAGAAAATGGTGGTATCAGACAAAACAAACAGATTCGATAATCGCATCTTAAGCATTTCATCTGTTGGTGTTTTCTATCCTGAATTGTACATCACTTTCGTGAAAAGCTTAATGAAAAAAATTTAAAATGATACGTATTGCAATATGAAATCCAATTTGTCGTATTCAAGAAGCCAGATGGGCTTTTCTGCAGAAGTAATAAGAGACGTTAGTGAGCTATTGGACAATAGTGTGGCAGTTCGGAGAAGTGCCTAAATTATATGAGGACAGAGTGAGAAGTTCCTCTTCTGAAGTCTTGTGAGAAGAAACAATTTGTGTAACTGAGTTTTCCACTGTTTTAATATGTCTCAATGTATCAGAAATAAAAGTCCTTGCGAGAGATTTGGACGTCTCCTGAAAGTGGCTCATCTTTATCACATTTCTCTCTGCAAGTGCACCAGAATATTACTCATTTTTTTCATTCTTGTCACTTGGATGACCTGTTCATGCTGCTTTAAGACAACGGTGAACTGGAATGCTTTTCCTCATAGATAAGTTTCTTCCACAAAACAAAGACATGTTTGTTATTACAGTGCAGCACTTGTAGCACAGCAGTACAATGCCTTTAGATGCAGCTACTCTCTGGCTTTTTAAACCTGTTGCATTTCTAAATGCAGAAATAGACTCTACAATGATTCTTAGTCATTTCTACCATTTTGTCATACATTGCAATGCAGACACAATTCATAGACTATGGAAATAAAGATGAATTTGCCTAATGAGCAGAAGACTTAATTTTATGTTAAGAGATTAAAAAAAATTCATCTTTGTGTTGAAGGTTGAGTAACTAAATTTATTGAATATGTACTTAAAAATGAACACAGTTTTTACAGACTGATTTACTGTATCTCATGATATTATACAGTGTATGTTATCCCTTCCTAGTTTAGAAATAATAAAGTGGATAACTTCCAAACAAAAAGATACTTATATAATATGGTGTTCTAAGCATGTTTTTCTATGTTGAAAAGCCATTCAAGGAGGTTTGGTATTTGGGGCTGAGGCTTGAGATTCAGAATCTCATTCTAATTGTTAATTAATGTTGTAGGACTTTTTTTCTTGGGTCAGTATTGAGTAGTAGAAAAGGTACAGAAAAAGCAGAAGCTGTAATAATTTGCATCTATAATAATGGCAGAGGGATGAGTTGGGGGCAGTGGTCCCAGCAGCAAAATCAGAGCACCAGATATCTATCACATCAGATACTTGTCATGTTGCAAGGATTTCTCCCACTCTGCCGCCAACTGCTGGCCAATGGCACGTCACCAGGGCATTGTGGAGCAGTTGCCATGGCGACATGGGTCACAGAACTGATGTGAAAGCACCCCGTGGTTTGTGAGCCCCGCAACCAAGCGAGAACAACGGCCGGGCTGGAGCCCATAGACGGTGCATTCGGACTCAATCTAGGTCATTGGGATTCTCCAGGATAGCAGCTAGGACCGAGAGGGACTGGAGAAGCTAATGATCACAGTGAGGCCAGTTTGCATGGTTAGGGCTCTCTGATTATTGGCTGAGGGAAAGTTATGCTATTTCTTTTTCAAGTCAAAAAGCAAAATTAAACAGGGAAATGAGAAGCGGTCACATTTAATGTGAATTGAAGCACTCTCACTATTACTTGTATTTTCACAGCCAAGGTAATCTTAATTCCAGCAGATCACAAACACCCAAAGGCCAGGCATGTTTGACACACTTGGGCTGTGAACCAAAGGAGAATCCAAAGTCGCCACTGATCTCTTTCAAATTAACATATGAGACAGATACGGGGGGTGCTTTTGGAGCAGCTGTTGGGGGGATCCATGGGCATCGCAGGTCTGGGATCAGATCATGGGGCTGCTTGTACCTTCTTAGGACATCAAGGATGAAAACTTGTGGGTGGATGACTGTGGTGTGTGTGTGTGTGTGTGTGTGTATCTGTAAGAGGGAGGAAAGTAAAGGGGAGGGGTATGAACATAGCAGTAGGCATGCAGCTGTGTTGGTCACTTTTGCAGGATCCAGAGATCCACAGTGCCACCAGTCTACTTTAAACCACTGGCAATTCTGTGCAGAATTCAAGCTCTAATTTTAAACATTGCCGAACACGTCAAGTGTGAAAGAAAAACAAAATGTGTGTAACTGTCTAGTCTGCAGCATGATGCAATTTTTTTTTAAAAAAGTTACTGTTTTTAGTGATTCAATACATACATTTCCAGGCTTATTAAAACGACTTTTTTTACAAGCGTATGCACAGCAGTTGCACTTAAAATCTGTTTGACCCTTTGTGAGTGATTCTTCAAAAGTGATACAAGTTTCTCGCACATATATATATATATATATTTCAAAATGTAAAAAAAAAACGATCTATTTTCCATGAGATTAAGCGGCGCTCCTTAAATGGAGAGAAATGAGTTCCTTGCAGCTGCGTTCAATCTGACTGGAATTTTGGGATCTCCTGTCACGGTGCAATTATTTAATTAAAATCAAATCTCATCCGCAAACGCTTTGCGTTTGCAGCTGGACCGAGAAGAAATGTGCACAGCGATCGCATGACTCGTCCGGCGGAGCCCCCGCTTGCCTTCGCGCCTCGACCCGGCGGCCATTTGCTCTCCCGCCCCCCTTGATGAATTGATTAATTCCCGGCTCCTTAACGATCCGTTGGCGCTCATTGTTGGCTCCAGGCGTGTCCTCAGTCCTCTTTCTCTCTTTCTTCTCCCCGCTGAGGTTGTCCATTGGGCTGCTGGGAGCGTCTGTGCCGTCATCGCCGGGAACCACACCTCACATGTGCGCCTGGGCGGTGGACGGACTGCGCTCTCTTCATCCCTCTCCCAACAAAGCTGCTGCAACAATTTGCCAATAATTCGTTTGCCTCCAGCAGAAAGTCGATTTACGCGATCTTGAACTCCTTCCCTGTTTCCTCCGCGCCGTATTGACGGGTCGTTCTTTGTGCGCCGGTCCGGTCGTGCTGAAGGATCTCTGCGGTCTTTGTTCCTCCGCTGGATCACTTGAGTTTCTTTGTTGGCTGGCAAGCATGGGAGCGCAGACCTCCAAGACCACAACAAAAGCCGAGGTCGACGCCGACAAACAAGAAGATGCCGCTGTGTCTCCAGGCAAATCTAACGGACAGGTAAACGAATATCAGGCACTAGTCGGTCAATCGGGGCGGTTTTGCCGGTTCTGTGCGTTTATAACGGGATTTATTTGTAAGGCGGTACAGCCCCTTCCGTCTCGCTCCCGTACCGAGCCAAACCCCCTTCGAGGCGGCTCTTACACGAAGAATCCCCGCTATTTTTGTACGCCTTTCTCGAAACGTTAACTAGTTGAAAAATAAAGTAGCGTTCGTTGAAACTGGGTGCATTTGGCGTAGTGCCGCTTTAGGACGACAGGGAAGGGCTAAGCCTCCGATTTGTGCCTTTTTACCGTTACAAATGGAGAATTTTTGTCTGATCTACGGCTTGCGAACTCCTCTACAAATAGGATGGAGCGAAGTTGGGATGCAGCTTCGGGGTCGGGCGTGTACACTCATATCCCAGGCTGTCTGTCCACTTGTCCAAGTAAACGATTTTTAATCTTTAATTGTAACCAATTTTAATGTTGAATTCTCCAGGTTTTCTTTCCGTTATTCGCTCCATGGCTTTCATGGAACCCTACGAACAGTTGCAAGAAGGTCATGAAATGGTGCTTGGTTTGCAGACAATGGCTTGGGAGCCCAGACCTTCAGTTGCTCCGCTTTCCTCCTCACGAGATGGTTGGTCGTTCGGCCTCGAACCCAGAGCCGCTGGGCCAAACTGAGGTTCAGCCAGCGTTCATATTTTTATTAATAAAAACAATTGCCACGGTTGGCTTACACGACCCCTCCAACCCAGTGAACATCCATTTCAGGCACCGTCTTGCTCTGGCGCGGTTTCTCCACCGATTGTGGTCTGCAGTGGCGCCACCTATCGTTCATATTCTCACCCCAGAATTTCAACTGAAATGACAGAAATTTGCTGCAGCAAATTTCTGAAACATTGGCTTTATATTGTATCACGATGAATTGAAAGCTTTAAGGCCTAAAAGCAGTAGTTTCAATAGTGGAGTTGAGGAATCTGTGAAAAGGACTGAACTTGCACTGGTGTGAGAAAGCCATATCTAAGCTTCTAAGATAACAATGCCTATCATAAAAAGCATGTGATCCTTGTGATACCTGACCAGCAGTGACCTTGTGGGCTCTGAAATTGATAACTTTCAAGTTCTGAATGCATCTTGCAGGAAAATGGACATACAAAAGTGAACGGAGACACATCAGCTGCAGCCCAGGATGAAGCCCAGGTCAACGGAAACAGCCCAGCTGAAGAGGGTGTGAAAGAAGAAGCCGACAAGGCAGAGGCAGAACCTGCTGAGAAGGGGGCGGAGGACAAAGTCGAGGCTACCCCATCAGCTGAGGGTGCTGCTGCTTCGGAGGATGGCGCCTCAAACAGCGGTGAGGCAAAGAAGAAGAAGCGCTTTTCCTTCAAGAAGCCCTTCAAGCTCAGCGGTTTCTCTTTTAAAAAGAACAAAAAGGAGGCAGAGGGTGAGGTGCCAGTAACACCGTCAGAGGAGGGGGCTGCTGCATCCCTGGAGCCTGGTAAAAAGGCCTCTACCGAGGAGGCGCCAGCTGTGGGAGAGGCCTGCGCTGCCAGTGATGGAGTAGGGGAGAACCAGGAGGTAACCACCACCTCTCAGGAGGACAAGCAGGAGGCCACAGAAAAACAAGCAATTGTGACTCCTGCAGTAGACAAATCTCTGCAAAATACAGAGGAGGCTGATCTAGAAGCTGAGGCCAAACTTGTTGAAGGTTCCACGCAAGAGAAACCATCTGATTCTGATGCGCCTGCCTCTGCTGAGTAAGATTAACAGAAGGCAGAGGAGAAGAATCCTGAGTGTTGCTAGGCACTGGTTTGTACAACTTATCAGTGACCAGTTGTTTCAAACCTGATTTTGGTTATTCCACATAACCCATCTGTCTACTGTTACCATCCCAGGGGGCAGAGGTGTGTGGATCAGATTTGATTGATGCTGGGGGTAGAAGTCACTCAATGTAGTGCCCCTTTCTAAGTATTAAATGGCTTTTGTGTGCAGATTTTGCAGCACTACACCAACAGTTGTTGGCACCACACCTCTGGCACATATGGCTTGTTAAATGAAGGGGTTTTCTGGCATGGTTGGACTGTAGCTGTTTCCTGTACTGGGAATTCTCAAATGTAGGGAAAATGAGGGTAACTGATATTTGAATATATCTTTCATGATGCAAATTGTTTGGGGGGGGTGAACACAGTTTAGCTTTAGAAAGTCATTAACTTGTAGGAACTTTTCCACTTCACTAACTGGACCTTTTCATCCTGTAAGAATTGTATAGGTTTATTGATTTTATGACCTTAATAAAACTTTGTATGGCCAGCATGGTGTTAACTGTGATTACTGTACAAATGTATACTGACCAATGGGCACCTGACATCAGAACCTTTTCTACATCCTCTTCAATGGCATTTCCTCCCCACCCCCATCTACGATGACAAATGAGTTTGTGCATGAGGGGGGTGGACCAAATGATGGTTTAAACTGGTTTGCTTTTCTTTTGTAAGAGACTGGGATAGACAAGACTTCTTAATTATGCATTATTTAGTGAAAAAAATTGGAACAAATGTAAACTTGTTTGCAAAAGTGTTATTTAACAAAGTGTTGGGGTTAAAAGCAAAATAAATGTGTTTAAACAGTCAAGTTTTGAAATGTTTGAATGTAAATGTTAAAATTGAGGTCCTCCCCACATTTTTATGCCTGGATTGTAATTTCTGCATTTAGCAACACTATCTGATTAGTAGTGAGGTACATTATATTGTAAAATGGTGCTGCTGCTGTCTCAAATGTGGCTTTAGTGTGAGACTTGGGCTGTTGGACCCTGCTTTATTACACACATTGACTTTTAAACAGGAAGTTTACTGCGGTTTTTTTTTTTTTTTTTTAAATTATAGCAACATGATTTGAGGCAAAAGCATGCCTTTTATTCACTGTGAAGTGCTTCTGAATGGGGGGAGGCTTTGGCTATGCTAGATTGGTTAGCTTAATGTCTTTTTAAACCAGTTCCTCTCAAAGTATTCTCAAAATAAGATTATAGTCTTGTGGTCGGTTTCTCGTCTTTCTGCAGAAGGTCCGATTTCAGCTTGATGGTTTCTTGCTCTATTCCCAGTTCTTGGTGTAGCCCATGAACCAACAGTGTATTTTTCAGAGCTGGCCATGGCCTCCACCCAGTCCGTACCCCTCTTTTATCCCCTGATGCAGAAGCAATCCCTTGATGGCTGCCTTTCTGTGACCCTCTCACCACTTCAGCCAGACTTACCCCGTGACTCCAGTGTGACCAAGATATTCTCAGCTGCTTGTGGCCCATGGTTACCCACCAAATCACTTCCGCAGCACTTGGTCTCTGAGCCGCATGTGTCTCTGTTTAACATGTGGTCACAGCCTGGACTCAACCCACCTTTCCCCTTCCAGTGGAGACACTGCTCTGCCTCCTGGCCTATGGGCAGTGTTTGCCCACTCTTTCCACTTCACAGATGCCTGAGAATGTCAACCCTGTTGTGACTCCCCTCAGTCAACAGAGGTTTTAACAACCTTCACCTTTTGAGAGATGTACGGTATGCAGTAGAGTTATTTCTATTTAATAATTGATTTCAGGTAATTTAGCAGGTGCTTTTCTACAAAATGGATTTGGATTATTTAGTGAGCACTTAGCTATTTATACAGCTGAGTGATTTATACCAAACCAATTGAGGGTAAGTAGCTTCCTCAGTGGAACTCCAGCAGGAGATGGTATTTGACCTTGGTTCTTTCAGGTTCAAGGTAACATTTGTAACCACTACATCACCTACTGCCTTGTTCACTGCAGTTTGTTGTTTGTGCACCTCATTAAAATATATTACTTTAGAGGAGTAAAAAGCTTTCCTTGGCTCTTTGACATGTCTCTAGGAACTCCGGTGACACCTCTAAATATATTTCTGAATATATGTAAGAAAAAGCATCATCATGAGAACATGAGTTTGGGAACTAGAATCTTTATTTTGGTCAAATGTTGTACAAACCACACTGCATTTCATGGATACAATTCTGTTACTGACATACAGTACTTAGACTTTAATCATTTACTCTTCTCTGAAATTCATTCTTGTGCTCTTGCATTTTTTTAAACAATTTTCCAGTAGGTCACATACAACACTGTATACAGAATATAACCATTATTTTTCTTTACTGGCTAATCAATATTAGTTATTGGTTATGCTTCCAGTACCACTGTTTTCCAAAAAACAAAAAACAAACCCAAAAAAAACCACTTACTTTAAACAGTAAAAAAGAAAGAAGTTATTGTTAGGAAACATTACTGAAAGCTCCTTTAATTTGAGTTGCTGTCTTCATCTGCGAAAGAATGTTGTAACTTTGGATACCATGTAAACTGCAGCCTATCCTTGATAAACTGTAATGCAGAATTGTTTCTTTCTTACAGGTACCCACTGCATGTGTCCAAGTTAAGATGCTTTTCACTTCCCTCCCCCTTTCCTCTTCCCAAATGACCTGTTTGGTTGCCGAGGAATAAAACATTGACATCGCTCTCTAAATAAACTGTTGACTTAAAAGTTGTGATGTGATTTTGTAGACACCACATCACGTAGAGGCGATCAGGAAACCAGAGAAGGAGCAGTGCACGTTCTCTGCGGCAAAGATACCATTAGCATCATCGTTTGGTATTTGCACGTACACTCTGTCCTCTTCCTGCAGAGCCAGGACAGTGCTGCCAGACATTTGGTCCACAAAACCCTTGTTGTACTCATCGTAAGTGAACACAACAGGCTCATCGTTCTTGTAGAGGGCCACCAGAGCATGGGCGCCATTCACATGCAGGCTGTAGCTAAAGTAGTAGATTCCAGGCACATGGCAGGTGAAGATTCCAGTGCTGGAATCATAGTGATTCTCTGCATTGTACACGATAAGGTCAAACTGAATGGGCTCACCAGCAGGAGGGTAAGGCTTGTTCAGCAGAGCTGAGAAAGCAGAAGTAGGGACCTTGACAAGCTCACCAGGCACCATAAGCTCAGGGGTCATACCCTTCTCGAAAATGACCTCACCAGGGGGACCAGGTGGGCCAGGAGGTCCAACAGGTCCTGGGTGACCATCTTGTCCCCTTGCCCCGGGAAGGCCGGGAGGACCCTGAGGACCTGGCACTCCCTTTGCCACTACACCTGCAGGGCCAGGAAGTCCAGGCAGACCAGGGTGACCCTTAACACCTTGTGAACCTGCAGGTCCAGGAAGACCAATTGGTCCTCTTGGCCCTGGAATTCCATCCTGTCCTCTTTCCCCAGGAGCCCCATCATGCCCTGGATTTCCTTTAGGCCCAGTTGACCCAGTTGCTCCTGGGGTACCAGGTGCACCTGTGTATCCCTGTTCACCCTTGCTGCCTGGAGCTCCAGTAGCACCCCTTGGACCAGCAGGTCCAACAGCTCCTGGGTAACCGGACTTGCCGTCAAAACCCTGTGGCCCTTGGTCACCTTTAGCTCCCTTTGCCCCCTGGGGTCCTACCGCACCTGTATCACCTTTAGCTCCCGACTGCCCCTGCTCTCCTTGGAAACCTCTGGGTCCCTGAGGCCCAGCTGGACCCATAGGACCAGTGGCACCTGTATGACCAGTGTGACCCATAGGTCCAGGCTCTCCCTTCTGACCGGTTGTACCAGGGCTACCAGCAACTCCTCTTTCTCCCTTCTGTCCAGAAACACCTGGTTTTCCATAGCCAGGAACACCAGGCTGTCCTGGAGTTCCAGTAGCACCCTGTGGACCTTTGGGCCCCATGGGGCCAGGGATACCAGGGGCGCCAT
This sequence comes from Heterotis niloticus, assembly GCA_018136845.1. NCBI lineage: Eukaryota > Metazoa > Chordata > Actinopteri > Osteoglossiformes > Osteoglossidae > Heterotis > Heterotis niloticus. Next base: position 11,370,586 of record CM030901.1, on the reverse strand, counting down.
TCTCACCAGGCTTTCCTGGCATTCCTACCCCAGGAGCTCCAGGCTGGCCCTTTGCTCCAGGCATTCCCATAGGTCCAGGAGCACCATCGTGACCTGGAGTACCTGATTTTCCTGACTCACCGGGGAATCCAGGTTTTCCTGGCTTTCCAACGCCAGGTTGCCCAGGCTGCCCAGCAGGACCCATTGGTCCAGTTGGACCTCTTTCACCTACGGCACCTGGAATACCATAGCCTCTCTCTCCCTTTTGTCCTGGCAGACCAGGTACACCAGGGTGTCCCTTAATACCAGGCTCGCCTCTTGACCCTATAGCTCCGGGAGCACCTTGTGGTCCTGGTTTGCCAGGTGCAGAGAAACCAGCAGGTCCAGGGCTGCCAGCAGGACCAGGCATGCCTCTGGGGCCCTGAGGTCCAGGAGCACCTGACTCTCCCCTTGGACCAGTTGCACCTCTGTCACCAGGTTTTCCAGGTCCACCTGGAGTGCCTGGCTTCCCAGGGGCAGAATAACCAGCTGGTCCTTGAGGTCCTGTGGGTCCCTCTGGTCCTGGAAGTCCAATACCGGGGGGGCCTGGGGGTCCAGGTGGTCCCTGCTCACCTGGGGCACCTGGCTCTCCAGGAGCACCTGGTTCTCCTGCCATTGGCACTACTAAAAGGAAAAAAACCACAGATAAACCATTAACTCAACTGTCAGCATCAATGTAGGGATCATTAGCAAATGATTCAGTGCTTCCAATGAACAAATAGCATATTGAGGTCATAATAACTGAAATTTTTTGAAAGTTTTTCAGCCATTTCATGATATACTGAATGACAACATTGCTTTCTGTTAAATGTGGCCTTCATTCTAAGGAGGAAAAGTTTTGGCTGAGACGTTACTCTGCACAAGCACACTGCTTTCTTCTTACAAGCTAAAGCTATCAGGCAAAACAACTGCACTTCATCACACGACTTTTGGACAACACTGATATTTTAGCTGAGTGTATACCATGCAATATAAATAAAACATGGTGCTGCCAGTAAAATGACTTAGACTTGGATCTATAATGTAGTAACAGTTTGTTCTGTGAGTCCAGAATACAGAATATTATTGGTGTAGAATCAGAGGGCAGTCATGACCTCAAAGAGGCAACAAGTGAACATAGCAGAAGATGATTTTGCTTCTAAAAGTGAAATTCATCTACAGATTTACAGTGAAGGTCTAGCAGATGAGAGGAACACAAAAGACAAAAGTTGCTCGCAGATCAGATAAGTTATTTGTTCTTAGTAAAATGTGTAACATGCAGTTCTCCCAAGCGGCAGCAAAATGCCATTTCAGTTTTAATTTGAGTGGGATATTGGGAACAGAACTTAAATGCTGTTTTACTGCTCTAATAAGTATGCAGCAAGTTAAACCAAGGAATTAAACTCTAATGTTTCAACTGAACATATATTGCACACATACTGAATTAATTCAAATTCAAGAATTAGTCACTATGTGAGGAGTGCAGGCGCTATAAAATGTATCATTGAGTCAGAACTCTTGCAGATTCCAGCTGCTTCAGTGAAACCAAAATGAACAGTGAGTGCATGCCAGCAGTTATGATTTCCACCCAGACAAAACCATCTTGACTAGGAGACAACCGCAGATTCAGGCGCTGCTGACAGACTGACACATTTCCACCCAGCGCTGCGTGCACTGCCTTTGGCAAACCAGCAGGCTTTTTATTCAGATTGCTGTGAGAATTACATTTTCATTTCCTCGAATTCAGTGCGTTCCGGTTAGAAACCATTCTTCTCAAAGCTATGAAGTCTAATCTGATAGCAGCCTAGAAAAGTCACAGTTTTCCCATACCGAGAAATGACATATCGGAAGTAGATTGGAAATCTCCGCATCTCAGTTGCACAAAAAATCTTGTGAAGAGAGTGTAAACTTGATGTGTACTGATTAACAGAAGCACAAATTCTGCTTCAGTTTGAGCTGAACTGAGCTCTGCTGCAGTTTGATCAAATTCTGCTTCATTTGAGGTGGCGTTTACGGCTTTCACCCCATATATAAATGGGGAATTTCCTCAGATGAAGAGGACAGATGTTACCACACTTGGCAGGCACACCCAAAGAAACCACTTTTCTCTCTTTTTAGAGAGAAATAGCAAGTAAGAGATTAAAAGCCATTCAAGTTTTAGAAAGCCTATATGGTTCCATCTGAATGAAACAAGCAAAGGCTACAGGAACGGAAGAAATGAAACAGTTGTGCAAGTGGAGCTTTAAATTCAAAATGTGGAGAAATGGAACCAGTTTTAAACTCTAGGCTCATAAAAGTTAGAGTACGAAAATGCCCAGGCAAAGGACTTCATCCTGTTGGTTGGTTTCTGCACCAATCAGGAGGACAGGCTTGGCTATGGCTTGGACTTCCCTGGGTCTGCCCATAGGACAGCATCAAGAATTTGTTCGACACAGAAGGTAATATTCATGTCAGCACTATAACCGCTCTGTTTAGCAGCTTCATGTTGCATTTTTTCTTTCAAAGACTGCAAGTGCAAAATTGTGCTTGCTCACCATGGCCCTTCACAGCATACGGCTGGTACTGGGGAGCTTTTGGTGTCTTCTTGACGTAGTACCGCTCTCCGTGTACCGCGGTCAAGCCCAGGAGCAGAAGAAGGATGCTGGTCACATGCAGTTCCATCTTCTTAAGCTAAATCTACAAGAGAAAGGGTACCTCTGCTGTTCATGTCCTGCACTTTTCAACAGTGCAGAATGCAAAATCTAAACACAAAATCCTTTTGAACAGAAAATCGTCCAAATGTGACCAGTTGTGGGTGCTGTAAAACTCTCTGCCCCCTGGACTCAGTGCTAATGAGTAGAATCATCCTGGGCCCATCGCACAGAGAAACACGACATAAACAGAGAGTGAGAGCAAAATGCACAAGAGAAAGAGTATACTTACCCACATGCCAGGGCACCAAACACTGTTTGTGAGTGTGGAGCCTCTCCTCCTGCCGCCGCTTGTATATCCTTTAGCTCTGGAGGCTGCCTGGGCTGCTGGTGCTGCTCGGTGCTGCTCACTGGCTATTTATACTAAATCTGCACTTTGCATCCGTGAAAAAAAACGCTACCTTCTGCACTTTGGAGACAACTCCCTTCAGTGATGTAAGCTGTAATTAGGAGACACATCTGCCCCACAGGGGCAAGTCACATCAGGATGGCAGTAATTTTTAAATATTTAGACCAATGATTACCTCTTTTTCAGACTTTGGCAAAACCCAATGCTAAAAAATGCCTTTCTCAACATAAATAAAAATTGAAACAAGCAGCAGATATGAAAAGTTATTTTATTCCTCAATTTATCAGTTGTTCCGTTCTTTTTTCTACTTGAGTTTGCTTCAAGTAGAAAAAAAAATCCCCAAAATCTTTCATCCGATAATCTGAGAAGAGTTCCTTTCATTTCTAATAGTTCAGGTGTGCTTGATGTCTGCCAGTAATTTAAACTGTATAAAACCGCAGAAAACTGTATATAACTGTACAAAAAGGACATTAATATTAGAGTGCTAAGCTATTTTAATCAAACTTTTTGTAAGAGAGTTTACTGTGTATGTTTTCACATATGCATCATGTATGCTGCCATGAGGAAAAACTGCTTTTACACATGCCAATATTGTCCACATACCAGTATATGTGCATTTAATATGCCACTGTAATTAAAAAAAGTAAGAAATGGTTCAATAAAGTGAATTTTAAATAAATAAGGTGAAGTGAAATCACAATAAAATTCTTTTTTTGGCTTGTGCATAGTCAAAAATATTTATTAAAAAGTTTCTGAAATCTAGCATTTTTCCTTAAAGATTATAATCAGCAAAATAAATGCACTTCCCTGCTCGTTCTTGTCACTGTCAGTAGTTGTTAACATGGTTGGTTTTTTTAACAGGTTAACCTTTTTTTTCTAGCCAAAAATGAACAAATAAGGACACAGAGGACCTAAAGCAAAGTGTACTGTGTATTTTGGTCTTGCAGCCTAGTTTGGTATTAGAAAGCAAAAATTAAGATTAGATTTAATATTTTTGACCATATGCAAACACATTTTGGACCGGCTTTAGCCAAATCAACATTCTCACTTGCATTATATTTAGTCCTCTCTTTGGTAGAATATAGGTAGTCTTTCATGTAGCAGGGCTATTTCAGGGCTGCAAGTTTATAGCCCTTGGCTTGTTTATTTTTCTGTGTGTTTCTCTTTCATAGCAGTTAATTGGAAAAAAATAGCTAAAAAAGGAAAGCACAGAAAAATAATTATATCTGCCTTGTGTTTTATAATGTTTTGCTTTTTGAGCGCGCTGGCTGTGGAGCGGAATACCTGTGGCGCGTAGCTGCCGTGCGCAGCACGGACACCAGGGGGCGCATCGCACCAGCTTTGCTTATGGCTGTGGACCTTGGAAATTACTGTCAGTCTGGAACAAATAAATATTAGGACTTTCATCGTCCGTTCTTACAATTACAGCCCCCACAATCGCTTGCATTTCTTCATATCTGCTTAAGTTATCAGCTAACACTTTTTTTTTTTTTTTTTTTTACCTTGCCTTGCTTATACAAGCATACTTACTTTGAAATAAATGTATGAACCCTAGAGCAAGAGCTGGACACTCACTGTTGAAATAGTCATAATCTGCAATTTCTTAGCGTGACACAGTAGGAAGGAAAGGACACAGACCCTTGGCTGATAACTGTTTCTCCTTGCACTGAGCTTATTTGTAAAAATTAAATGATCAACACTGTATGTGCAGGTAAACCTAAAAGTACATTGTGTTCCAAACAAACCTTAAAGGCTTCTTCCACAAAGCGTATAATTAAACATTCCAGGAACGGTAAGACCATCTGAACTTTCCTACATTTAAAATTAGCTTCCATTGAGTGCAATTTTCCAAATTGCCCCCTTTGCAAAGTCTGTAATCATAACATTTAATCTGATAACTAACAGCTAAACGTGTTGTCTGTTTGAATGGAAACAGTTGCATACCAAGAGATTTAGATCAAAATTTAATTGTTAAAAAAATATCCAGCTTTGTTGGATGAGCAGGTAAAATCATAATAAAGTCTGTTAATGTCTCTTTCCTACGAGTTCATGGTCATGAATGCTAAATTGATAAAATATTTCATTTTTTGGCATGTAAATTATTATTATGCATTTTTTTAGCTGACTTTTCCCTCGCCTAAGTAAGTTAACTTGTTAAACTTTATTGGCATCACAATGTTTACTGAATGAATTTAGGGTGAATACCTTATTCAGAGGGACTACAGCAGCTCTGGGATTTGAACTCAAAGCCCGTGAGTGAAAGGCTGCTACACTGCCTTCCCCAATATTCCCCAGTTCACCACCATCACACATGTGACTTGGTGGCATTTTCTTCAGTCTGCCCTCTCTAAGGTTTAAGTGCTAAAGAAGCAGTCCTCTGCCAATGAAATATGGCACCATTTGCATATTCTCTATGTTTATCTGCTTTTTGGGGAAATTTAAAATTAAGTGATTTTTTTTCAAGCCCAGTCTTTCAAGCCTTCTTCATGTTTTATTGCCCACAAGAAGAATTCGGGACCAGGCCCATCGTACCCCATTTAGTTAAATTACAGGCTCAGAGGGAGTGGAGGCAACACTTTACAAGTTTGTAGGCTCAGATAATTCCATCTTATTTTCATTTCTGAGAGCCTTGCAGACCACATGGCAGCAAAGTTTACTTTCCCTCTTTCGGTTTGTATATGAGACTATGTCATTTATTCAAATGCAAGCGAATGGCCGTGATTACATTTATATATATCCTGAGTTCATCTAAGACGTAAGTGATGTTATGTGCTCCTGCGTTCTGGTATCATGCTTCTGGAGTGACTATGCATTTACTAGACATGGAGTTCACATTCAGAGCTGCACAGATGTGAGCAGATGTTTGCATGTGAGATCCTGACGTTTCTGCTAAGAAATGAACATTCTCCACAGAGGTGAGAGTTTGCCATCAGAAAGACTGTTGAAAAGCACCTGCTTGGGTCTTCCGCTGGGTCCTTTGCACTGATGCATCTGCTTGATGCAGTCGCCCAGAAAGGCTGCCTTCACCTCTGGGGATTAGAGCCGCTGCAATGTTATAGAAAGCAAAGTCAATGCCCCAGCTCAGATGTTATGCGACAGCAGCCCTGCAAAATGATTTAATGTGCAGGATGCTGTGGGCACTTCTGTGACTTCACTAATCTTCCCTACACTTCTGCCAGTTTTTCTTTCTTACAAACGGACAGTAGCAAATATTTTGGTATGCAAAGAATACATTGAAAATGTTTGCTTCTATGCCTGCTGTAGCAAAGGGTGAATTATGTGAGAGAGATAATTCAGAATTAAAACATTTTGCCTCACAACCAGTCTACATTATAAGTGTTATTATATATATTTGGAAGCAGAATTTAGGTGTGTTGCATATATTAAGGCTGCGAGAGGCGGCTGAAAGCTTAGTTTATGAAAGGAACCCCACACAAAAAGGTCCAATAAAGGGATCTTTCTTTATGGGAAAACTTTATGGTGTTTGTCATTGAAATATATTTTGCAATGACATGTTGTTCTGGTTTCCCATCAACAAGTCTAAATGTGTAGCCATGGAGAATTCACTGGTACCCATTACAACTGGTAGAAACTGATCATTTGACTAAACTGTGTTTCAAATTTGAAACTTTTTTAAAAGCTACTGTGCAAAATCAGTGTGAAACTTTAACTTACTTTTTACCAAGACAAATAAAGATTATATTAATATCATGAGTATTTTGTACAAGGGGGGGGGGGTTGGTCCACACTTTCTGTCCAAGGGCCACAAGCATTCTGTGAACATGAGGAAATCACAGCAATTGAAATACTGAATCTTAAAGATCTAAGTTGAAATGTATTATTTTATTCTGTGCACTCTGTGTTCAAGTGTGTGTCTACCTGTAATTGCAATATTAATTCTGCAGAATTTATGACATTCTATGGTAGAAAATCTACAGTATATTAATAATTTTATAGCTCTTGAGCCACATATTGAATAACAATGAATGATTAAGAGTCTTTCCCTTACAGGCTTTTCACATCTACAGTGTTTTTTCTGTGCTTTTCTGGGATATTGGCTGGTTGATCATTGCGGTACAAAACCCTTGGATTAATGTCATTGCCTAGGGAAACACTGGACCGACCTTTATCCACCCATCAACTAATTCTGGGCACACACACGAGCATTAACACTTGGTAACTCCCTGGCTTTCTTCAGGGAGACCTGAACATCTTGCAAAGCCAGGAGAAAGATATAATTGGGGGTTAATATAACTCAGACTGAGATAGAGGAGCATGTAAGCAGATGCTAAAGATATCTCTCTTTAGCTGGAACATGAACGCTTACTGATTTAACATTTCAGTAAACTCAATAAGCCACTAAGAGCTACTTTTGGTTTTATGAATGGAAGGATTGATGGTGGCCCTGGCGACCAAATGTAGGCACAATTACAGGGACCTAAAGACAAATGTCTAGAAATCGCTATCGGAAGTGCAACCACAATGAGGATTGGTGAGCATTAAAATAAGTCCCAAAGCCACAAAAGTGCAGCCTGTGCAGAGTTAAAGTTATCTCAAAACGTGAGCATTTGGTCACCAAATTTCTGCAAAGCTGTATGACTAGTTCGAACGAAACATGCTGACTTTTTTCTTCTCCCATGCAGATGAATTTCAGTGCATTGAAACCCACTCATGCACTCAAGCTTGCTGGAGAGCTGCAGTCAGCTGATGCTGAAACTCAGTGCAGGAGAAATATTTATATTCATGTAGCTGGCACTTTTCTACAACATGACATGCAACCTTGTGTTTCCACACTAAGCCAGAGGTTCTCTGTAACTGGGCCAGAACAGGACCATAAACACTGCTTTCCTGGGGTATGGAGAAACCACTTAATAAATAAATATTAATAAATAGTTTAAATATTTCAGTGGATAGCAGAATAAAATTTTTACCGCTTATTTGTTTGAGTCATGGAAGGTAGAACGTATGGTTTTTTAAAATAAATATTAGATATTAAAATAAATAATAAGTTATACCAATATTCAGTTTAGTGCTGCTATGTGATTGCTGAGCTTTACATTCATCAGTTTGTTTAATTTCTTCTACTTCCTAGATTCAGTATATGCACAGTATAAGCCAGAAGTAAACAGCTTTTTATTGCCTTCTGCACAATCCATACACAAAAGATGAGAGATCTTTGGCAAATGGACCAATTTTATGGGAGCTGCTGCTCCACAAAAAGCAAACCAAAATCCAGTGGAAAGTACAAGCCATCATATATAAAAGACGGGTCTGTTCATACAGTTTGTGTGTTGTGTTTCCAACGTATGGCAAACATCATTTTATAGTTACTGTATTATGGCTACTGGGTAATAACCAACTCTGCTAGGCCACAGCACAAAAAAGGTGATGATCCACTCCTTTAAGCCTCTATACTTCTACGTACCACTCTTATTCAGGTGACCTCTCAGCATCAGCAGCCGCTACACTGGCTGTAACCTGTATACGATGGTGGTCAAGCCAAAGTGTACCCAGGTTATAGGAGCAAGACCCCTCCCTGAGTTCCTGCACAAGATTCACCAACAGAAGATGTGTCCTAATAATGAAATATATTTATTTCTCACACTGATGTTTGGATGACTGGCTTCATTTTTGGACAAGACGCTATTTTAACCCACCAAGTCCTAACAGAGGTGATGTTACTGACTGCATGGCTAAAGCACTAAGACTGAATTACTTGGATAAAAAGTATTCATATGGCTAAAAATGTGAAATGTTCGAATGAAATTGGGTTTGGTTGCAACACAACAGCATAAATAATGAAGTGAAGATCCGTTTATTGCTGCAATTAAATAATAACTAATTTTCCTGGCACTTTCTGTGCTTTTCAGTGAGTTTGAAAAGTCAGAAAATGCTATCAAAAGCTGTCTGTAAATGTTGCCAGCCTAACAGTTGACTTCACAGTACAGGGACTACTAGAGGCGAATGTTCCCTTTAGGGCAATTTAGCAGAAACGCAGTGAAACAAAGCTACTTTTATGAGCTTTTAAGAACATAAGTCTGAAATCAGGCCCATTCTGTATTTAAAGATAATGACTTATCCATGATCATACGCCTGTGTAAATGGAAGCTTTGCTTCTGCGGGATTATAATAGATATCTCAGCAAGGCATGTCATTAACTGGCATGCAACGCAGTTTCAGCCAGGATACTGCACACACTGAAAGACACAATAAACAAGCATTTATGAAACAATCTTTCTGTTAAATTTTAAAACCCAATCTCTTTTTGACGCTCTAAACATTGAGCACACGAAGTATTCACACACCCGTCAAGACTTAAATAAGTGTTAAATGTGAAAAGTGCAAACAAACAATTCGGAATTTACTTTATTTACTTAAATTTACATTACATTATTCCTCTGGCAAATGCTTCTCTCCGAAGCAGCCTAGCATTCACGGTGATCAAGTGCGTTCCACAAAAGCGGAAGAGCTTTAGATAAAGACCCACAAATATCACTTTTGCTGCTGCAATTCTTCTCTAGGAGCGAGACATGAAATGTAGTCGTGACTCACAGTGTGACGCAAAGTCACGTCGCTGCTCGGAAACCTGGAAAGGAGCTGTAAAAAACATGTGTTTTTAAGATGGTTGTTGAGTACTGGAAGGGATTCGGTTGTTCTGAGATGCGGTGGGCACTCATTGGACCACATCAGAGCCAAAACCGACGAAAAACAGACAACGAATCAATTGGGGGTTAGGACCTTGATCAGCAGGACTACAGCAGGAGCAGGGATTTGAATCTGCAACCTTCTGGTTGCAGGACCATGGCTCTAACCACCAGCATCTAAAGCTATGCTGTAATGTACTGTACTGCAACCCTGACTAATGTTACGTTTACATGTCATTGGGTTTCCCACCCGGTGCCGACATTCAGAGTAGCTTCTCTTTTTCTTTGTTTTGTTTTGCTTCAGGTTTGCGTCCCTTGACTTGTCCATGTCTTTCTTTATTTCTAAGAGTAAACAGTGAATAAACCAGTAGGTCTCCCCAGTCTGAGCCAGTTGGTCAACAGCTGAAACAAATATACTTTCACATATGATCCAACAGGCTTGACTTTTGGGCTTTTCTGCTGTTGTTCCAAGAATCTGCTCCCAAAACACTTGTTTACGGTCCTGTGGAAGCCACAGCTTGTTCTTCCTGGTGGCCCAAGGACAGCTAAAAATACCTTGTGAAAAAACGTTTTGAAGATGTATTTCTATTTCTTTAGAAGGGTTTCCATAATCAGCCTGGGTAGCTAAGTTATTTGTTTTGTTTCGGGTTGTTGTGTTTATGAAAAAATGTGTATCATTTCAAATGCCGACTAGCTTGCAATTGAACCTTTTCCTCAGCTTTTTTTTACTACATCCTGTGAGGAAGAGTGGCTGAACTGCTTTAAGCTATTTTTTGGATAAATTTAAATGTTTTTTGGATGGCGCTTGTAGCTAATAGCTGGAAACCTGGGTGCCGGGGTCTCCTTGAGCTGACTGCTATGTATCAAGGGTGCAGTTTGTGAAGCTGACAGACAGCAAAGAAAATGACTCACTTTTTCAAATACTGTGTGGAAGCAATCAAATTTACTTCTGTTGACAGAAAGTCTTGGAATATTGACAAGAGTGCCAGACCTGTTTTAAATTTTCTTTGCATTTTTCCTTTAATGTTATCGCAGTGAAATTCCGCTTTGTTTTTGTGCTGCAAATAAGAAGTCATCTGTACTTATGTTCAATAGAATGGTACAAAAGTCAGAATTCCCTGGTGGCACCATTATTTATGCTGCTGGTAAATGGGCTAGATTTATGTTTTCCTTTATATTTTTAACTGTTAAGAAAAATGAGATTCTTTTTTAAGCGACTGCATTTCAACGAAAAGTGCCTATTTTGCTGTGTTTTTGCAATAAATACTCCTTTAGTTTCTGTGACAAAAGAATTTGGATGCAGCTGAAACACGAGCAGGAGACTGTTGCTGGAAAGTGCCTCTGGTCAACAAGGGACTAATAAGTATGCTGGGAAGCAACAGTCTCATGAATTATGGGAACTATTAGACTGTCCAGTAAGATATGCATCAACAATAAAATACCTGCACAGGGTTAATAATTGATATTATTTCATATGATCTGCTCGTGAGAATCAGCCACAGCTCGAGTAGCTCCTCCCTCTGATGTATTTCATGAGAAACTCAGAGGATCTGGACAAAGCTGCAGCGTGCGCTGTGTAGTGAAGTTTGGCACTCCTCCCAACCCTGTGATTCTTGGCCATCTGTAAAGGGACAAAGCAATGAATTTCAGGGATCAGTAGAGGTCCTGCAGCAGGCCTTGTTCAGAAAGCAGGTGTACAGAACAGTATCTGAATTTCCAGTCCAGGCACCATTGATGTGAGGAGCTTCTGGTTCCCCTGAGCTCAAATATTGATCAGATGTGTGCTGTATTTTCATGTAAATTTCTAACAGTGAGAGGGAGCAAGAAGTCTTCTTCAGCTGGGCAGCAGCGTCATTTAAACACAGGTTTTCTCCAGCTTGGCTTCTCTCCTTCAAAATAAAAATCAGCAGATGGCTTCAGGAATGCCAAGCTGTTTTTAGAAGAATGTGTGGGAGCACAACTTTTATGCGTTGCCTTTAAAGCCGAAGTCCACCTCCACGTCCAAGAGTTCAAAGTATTCAGAGAAGCAATCTGAACTGCAATGACATCCAAAAAATAAACATTTGATTTTATTATACATATGTTAAGCGATAACATAAGAATTCAAGATCATTTCTATTCAGTTTTGAAATGTATGTTTCAAAAGTAAAATAAGTTAAACTATGTGGCATTTTGCATCAGAAATGTAAGGTTTCCAGGCGAGTATCTGATGAGAAGTGCCAGTTTGTTTAGATTATTAATTAGAAATCATCTCTCATTACATTTCAGACATTTTTTAGTCATACTATATGGATTTTAGTCAATATATACTGTAAACATGTAAAAACTCAGTCCCTGAAACACTGAACATAAATCTAGCTCATTTCGCCTTCACTCTCCACAAGGCTCTCTCCCACCTGGAACAGAGGAACACGTATGTGCGAATGCTCTTTATCGATTACAGCTCAGCATTCAACACCATCGTGCCCTCTAAGCTGGTCGCCAAGCTCAGGAACCTAGGACTCAACTAACAATTTTTTAAGCAGTGATTGAGTTTCATGATGTGAAGGGTTTTCAGAAAAGTCACAGACATCCACTTTTCCCATCACTCAGGGGCAACCCCCCCAAAAAAAACAAGCTAACTGATGTGTAGCCAAGAGAGGGGCAGTGTCAGGGTTACACTGTAATTTCAATGTCCCCCAAAACTGTACTGTAATGAGCACTTGGGAGCCCACTTTAACTGTGATGAGATCCACAAGTAGGGCTGTTCCTGCCTTCCAGTAAAAGAACTACAACATAGGCTCTAAGGCTTTTGCTTTCTGGCATCATTAAGAACCAAAAACCAAACTCATTTTTGAGTGAATTCCTCTGAAAGCCTAAAAATATCGCCAGCTAGTATTCCATCCTTTGGGGCTTCTTCAAAGTCAGGAAAACACTGAAGTGGAAATTATCCGTGCAGTATTTGTAAAAAAAAAAAAAAAAAAAAGTGATTTAAAGCTATTTTGTATAGACTATTTGTGTTATAATGTATACTGTATGTAACATTTAATTTGAATATGATAAAGCAATCTAAATCTGTAACTTGTGCTTTTTACATGCCACTTAGTGCCATCATTATGCACGCAGAGGGCCAAGAGGTAGCCAGCAGGACCCAGGTTCAAATCCCATCTCATGCTGGAGTTCTCGCTGGCCAAGGTGCTCTGAAATGACAGAGCAAGAATCGCACAGCTTTATAAATGGGTAAACCACTGCAAATAGCTTAGTAAACAAACATTGAAGGTCACCTTGGAGAAAAGCATGGGCTGAATGGAGAAATAATAACATTGTACAATTGTGCAGATGTTAAGGTTTAAGTACATTGTTAGGACTGAGATTTTACCATGATGACAAAAGCTCTCTATGTGTGCTTAAAACCAAGGCCTGGTGACTAAACCAGTCCATCCCAGCATGTGTGGTTAGAACTGCGGCTTCATTACTGCTTGCTTTTTTTAAACCACTCTTCTCTTCTCAGTCCATGTGTTTCGTGCCTTGAACAAATGAGATCCACTGGCGATGTTTCGATTTCGGTATTACTTTCCAGTCCAGTGTCACCTTTTTCCACCTCTTGTGCACTCACTGGCAGCAGGGAACCAACAATGCGATATTATTTCAGCAATTGGAGCCGTGCCGTAATATATTTAGCGAGAACAATAATGTGAATGAAAGGGTTTTTGTTCTAATGGCTGTGGGCTTTTTCAGTGTTTTATTCCACTGCCTGAATGATGTGTTATTTCAGACTAACTGCTGAGTTTATTAACTTCTGTTTTTGCACTCATATTTATGGGCTTCTTCCTCCTGCCAGGCTGTTTGGGTCCGTTGCCGGGACATTTATCTCTGTTTTGCATATGCATACATGCTTTTTAATCTTGATATCTACCAGGCTTCACAGCCGTCACAGTGGGCCGCCTACCTGAAATTTTGTGGTGAGCACCTGTCAGCCTTTTGATTTGGAGCTCAGCTCATACAAACCCAGTTCTTATGTATTTTTATTTTTTATGCATTTTCTTCCATCTCATTCATAAAAGCTGTCCACACATTGCTGCTTCCAGTTATTTTTTTTTCCATGGCAGTTACAGGCATTTGCTAAACAATACATTTAAAAGATTTAAATATTAATTAAACAGAACCAGAAGACAATTTGACCATTTGGAAGTCCTGATGAAAGGCATACAATAAATGTTTATATTTATTTCACTGCCTGAGTGTTTTTGCATATCTGACAATATTACTGTATATACTGTTCCTTTTATTTGTGGCAATATCATAAGGGATGGAAGAGTATAAAATATATAGGTAATTTTAATACATAATGGCTTATTTGTACAATTTAAAATGTCTGTACATCAGTGTACTCATGACCTTCTAGTCAAACGTAATATTTCAAAGAAGGTTGGAAAAGTGAGAATGAAAAGTTTTCCCCAAACCTAAGGTTTGCTGACAAGGTGGATTCTATCTGTAAAACCAGCAATTTTCTTGGAGCTGCAGCTGCTTCATTTGTGGGCTGTGTTTTAAAATAGGTGCCACAGTTAAAAGCAGAATAATTTGTGCGAATCCTGTTTGCTAGCTGTGCTACTCGGCCTTCTGAAAAGTCCACTGATGTTGTGACCTCTGCTTTGCAGCTTAAGCACTCCAATTTTTTGCTTCCTTGTCAGTATTGATAATGGCATGTTCACTGCTTCTTTTGCTGGGAGGCAAAGTATTTATGCTCTATTTACATACATGGAGCACATTCATGAGTCACCTTGCATTGTTACTGCCATGCACATGCTTTTTCTGCCAAGTTTCTCACTGAATATAACATAATCAGTGCTCACGTTCCAGTACAGCATTCCAGTTCAGGGCGCTACAGTTTTGAGCTATACTGCATTTCATGAATAAATAGAATGACTTGGTTGAGCACAGTTTTGATGAGCTGCATTGCAATGATTTGCCCATATAATTAGAAAAACCTTTGAAACACACCCATATTTAAGGTGCACGTAAAACATAAAAGTGTATGAAAAGGGAGAGAGAATTTAATGTAATTTTTAAATTGGCCTCTTCGTCATTGTGTTTTGAGCCCATAGGAAAGTTCTTAGCATTCATTAAAATACAAAGTGCCTTAAGTGGGAAGGCATTGAGCAAGTGCCACTTTATATGTTGCTGCTGACAAAAAAATATCCTTGTGTTTTATCTTGGATGCTATCTCAGAGTCTCTTTATTGTAGTGTGCCGTGACAAAAACAGACACTTTAAATTTGATCATGCAATTACACACCAAAGCATATATTTTTAGGCTTTTGGTAAGTAGCAAAGTTAAATTACATTGGTAGAGGAACTGTTTCTGCAGAAGGCAAAAACACATGCAGTCCATCCTGCAGTGCCAATTTTCCTCTCTCAAACTGCTGATACAGACACTCCATGTGAATTAGGGTGAAACACATTGAAATGTTGCTACCCCCTCCCCAATTTTACGCTTTCGTCAACTGCTTGTCCGGTTCAGAGCTGCAGTTGTCTAGAGTCTACCCAGAGACAAAGGACACGAGGCAGGCAGCCCTTAGATGGGACACCAGTCTATTGCAAGTGATAGAATCAGTTGGCTGAGGTTTACAGCAAAAAAACGGGCAAAAACCACTTTTTCTCGATTGATCAACCAAAATTTTGCATTTGCTCAACCTAAAGCACACAAGAGAAATGTAGAAGAGCAGAAATACACACACAAATCAAATGAAGCACTTCACACTGGCAAGTACGTAGGTACAAGGACATACAGAAGTGGACACTAGATGCAGTCAACCCGTAGCCACCTAATTTTCAAGGACACAGCTCTGAGCCATTGGGCTGAGCTCAGGATGGTCATGAACTCCAGTCGACCACCAAGTTCAGAACCAAATCCAACAGGAGTCGCATTCATGTCCATCAGGTTTTGTCCAAGTGGGAGCCCTCTGCATTTGTGCTGCCAAGCTGCTTGACGATGATCTCTTATACAGACAGCAGGTGGCACAGTGATGAAGGACCCAGCCTTACAACCTGTAAGCTGCTGGACCACATCCAACTTAATGATCAGATGTCTGTCAGTTACTTTCAGACTGGTCTTCAGCTTTTCTCTAGATTTTCTTCAGCTCAATATCCCAGAATTTGTTGCTCTCTAGAAGTTTCTTTTTACTCCCCTCTTCCAGGCAGATTTTGCCAGTGGAATGCTGAACCATGAAATTTTCTCAATTTGGGAACCGCAGGCCATTCTGCACCAGTCTTTGCTATCTGCATTTATGAGTATATTTATTTACACGTCAAATGCTCCTCTTGTGTTCCTCCTCTGTCTTACCAGACATGTTCTTCTGTATCTGGACAAACCTCAGGGGAGATTGCCAGCTTCATACCTTCATATTTCATGCCTCCTTCTGGCTGTTCAGGTGTTTGGCCTAATGATGTCCTCCTTCATC
This sequence comes from Heterotis niloticus, assembly GCA_018136845.1. Lineage (NCBI taxonomy): Eukaryota > Metazoa > Chordata > Actinopteri > Osteoglossiformes > Osteoglossidae > Heterotis > Heterotis niloticus. The sequence continues at coordinate 11,354,467 of CM030901.1, read as the reverse complement.
ATCTCCAGTACATCCACAGGTCTCTCTGGATATCCATCCAAGGCAGTTTCTCAGCAGCCTTTCTGCTCTGCCTGGGGCTTCTCATCTCTTCTGCACTCTTCCTTGCCTCCCCAGTTTGGCACTCTCCTGATGTTTCATAGCCAGCTCCATGGTTGAGGGTGTCCCACAGGATGGAGTTATCTTGCCACAGGCAGGCTGGAGTGGAGGACTGTGGCCCTGGTTCTCCAGGCCAGCAGCAGCTCACCAGCTTTATATACACACACAACGAGTCTTCTGGCTAAAAGAAACCTGTTTCATGCTTCTTGGCTACAGCTGACCAATTTGGCTTAGAAAGACTGGGGTCTTGGACGATGCCTTCTACACATCCCCAAAAGGGCCTTCTAATTGAGTGGACATTTCTTGCAGAGGCAGATGTGCTTCCTCATAGAAGGTCATGCCAGTTTTACCAGTGACACAGAAAGGAAACCTGGTGAAACTAATGAAACAAATACACTCACCAGCCACTTTACTAGGTACACCTGTTCTGTAGGATCCTCTTTTGGCTCCAGAACAGTGTGGATTGTTCAGCAAGCTGCTGCACTTCTTTCTACAGAGTTTTTGTCCATGGTGACTTCTCATCTGTGCTGCTTCTGCACATTTTTACATGGCACATTCATGCTGTCAGCATTGCATTCTGTTAGCATCTCGGTCCTATTAATTTCAGAGGAAGCTACTTTAGCAAAGTAAGGGTGCTGTTATGTTTGCTTCTGGTTTATTCTAAAGCTACTGCAAATATTAACTGGACCTCTACACCCTATCTCCCTGTTTTATATACTGAATCACGACCATGTCCCACACATCTGTGTGTATAAATAAAGCAACTAGTGAGGGTAAATTGCCATGTATCAGATGCTGTACAATGTGCCTTCGGAGAACATCCCTCTATCCACCTTCTGCTCACCTGTTCATTGTCTTTAACTGTTTGCCCTGGTCAAACATGATTTTCAAATGTGCTGCCAACTTATTTTCACAGTAATTTTTCTTCTGCAACTCTCTTGTTATATAACATTTCTTATGACTGTCTTATTATGAATGCAAGTTAAATTTACTTTTTACTATTATTTAAATACATTCATGGAAGAGCTGAACTTTTCATTGAATAAGTTAAAAAGACCTTCAAGTTAATAAACTTTTTCCATTTTCTCAGAGTAGCATTTTCTAAATTTTAAGTAGCTGTATTGTTTTCAGATTGACTTATTTGATTAATAAACCATTTTATTTGCTGCATGTACTATACCATCATGTTCTTATCATGTTCACATTAAATTATATTTTTTAAAAGAACTGTAAAAATGTATATAGTTTAAACCAAAAATTTTACAATATATAGTATATATGTCATGAAAAAACATAAATTTATGTTATACAGTATATATCTATATTTTTTTCATATGTAAAAATTTTATTTTGATGAAATAAGCATTGTACGTGGTTCAGAACATTTAAAACCTAATTTTACTAAAGAAACTTGATACTTGAACAGTTTTCATCTGATTCTTTTTACATTCACTCAGTACATGTTTGGATGAGTGTTTTTTAAGTATTTTGTTAAAGTATCCAGCACATTTACTTGAGTGTTGTTCTGATGACAGCACTTTGGTTTAGTTATGATCAAACTGCAAACAAAGGTCAGTACCATGGACAGCAACTTAAAAAAAAGAACTTTTCAAAACTGGATTCATGTGTGGTGTTTCATTAAATCTAATAGTAAGCCTGGTCTGATTTACAAATGTCAAACTTTTTTTGTCCTGGGAACAAAGGTCTGTGGACCAAAACCAAATGTGCCCTTTGCACTGTAGAATCCCATTGGTTGTCGGGTGTCTATGTTATTTTCTCAAAGACCTGTTGTGGCGCCAGCTGTGCAAATGAGTCTCTGACAGCAAACTCCTGCTGGAGGATTCAGAAGGCCCTCTGATGGCCACACCCAGCGTCACCCTGACGGTTCTTCACAGGCACCTGCCCAAGCAGGTGAGACTCACAGGGCAGTTCTGGGGCTGAACTCAGTATAAAGCACAGAACAGTGCTAGGCAACAGTGAGTATGTTAAGCATAGGAGACACAAAGTCACATTAAATGGGACCCTCGTAGTGCTGGAATTTCAGCGAAAATATTGCCGCAGCAGCAAGCCATGGTGGGGTGTAGATGCAGAAACATGTGGTGCAAGGTAGGTAAACCCTGGATGGGGGTGGCAACCATTAGAAAGCATTCACACACGATCACACTAAGGGCACATTAGTCAACAACTGGCCTAAACACACGTCTTTGGACTGTATGAAATGAGCAAAACAGACTGAGCTGATCAAGTCCAAGAAAGCAGTTACGTTTGTCAGTGACCAACAGTACTTAGCATTATGTCTATTGCATAAATTATATAGATAACCTAAAAAGATCATAAACCTAAAAAATAATATTTCAGTTTTTACATTGTTTTCAGAAACATGCTTCATTTCAACAGTTTTTACACTCTTTTTTTAAAGTTTTATTTCTGCTTATAAGTAGCTTGCAGTGCTTATTTTGATTTTACTCCATATTTGGGCCTAGCAGGAATTATTTGGAGAGCCAGAGAAAATTACACAGTTAACTCAGTTTTCACTAAAGTTTCACTAAAGAGCATATCTACATTTTTATTTTCAGTACCTTTTACACAGACATCTTTTCTCAGAAGCAGAGGCTGGAACCGTTTTTCCAGACCGGACCACAGTAAACAGAAGACTGTGACCGTCTCTCCAGACTCTGTTAATGGAACCCATGATGCCTGGGAGCCCAGCAAACACGTTGGCAATCATTAACACTTAAACAAAGCTGAAAGGAGTGAGTGTTGGGCACAGTAAAAACATCTTCATTTTTACTGCTAGTGCAGCTCAGGGTCACAGTGGTCCGGAGCCTATCCCAGCAGCGTAGGTTGTGTGGCTACCAATCCAATCCACACACCCATTTAGTCACATATACACATTAAGCACCATGTAGAGCCAGCCACCCACTTGAAGCACATAGGAGAGGAGCCCTTCCTCCACCTGGAGGAAACCCACATGAATCCACATGTGGAGAACATGAAGGCTCCACACAAAAGGCCAGACTTGAACCTACACCCTGGGAACTGTGAGGCAGGAGCGTTGCCTGCTGTACTGTACTGCTAGGAACATTTCATTTTCATTATGTTCTGCTCCGATGCTAAAATAGAAGTGAATATGTCCTTCTCTTTGTTCACGTCACTATTTTTCTTATAAAAATTTGATCCTACACATTTCACTGTGTACTGGTTATCTAGTGTGGCAACTGTAACCATGTTTATACAACTTTATTAAAGCTGAGCCACGATGTCATCTCGTGTTTATGGCCTGACTGATTAGACAGTGAAAAAGTAATTGTTTTTTTCTGTATATTTTATAAGCAGACATCTTTTTAAGTGGGCAAACCCTTCCTGTGAAGCATAAAAGAGAGCTGTGGGTGCACACAGGAATAAGCATGGTGGCTGTATTGCTGCACCTTGTTGGCACAAAACCGGTCAACACTCGGACCTCAGACCTTCTGGAGCGTTTCCATGTTTCTGCCGTGGATCTGCACACTTTACTTGTTTTTTCAGTAGCATCAACTTAACTTCCATGTTCAAAAGGAGCAATTCTGTAGTGCTGTAAATGGGAAATGCATGCGCAAAACACAGGAAGGAACACTAGGAATGTGGGGTGTTTCTGCGAAACAGTGTGTCAACAGCTGACTCCTTTCATTTTCACATGGATAAAACTGAGAATTAGCTGTGCTCTTAGTGTGCTTTATGTCCAGCAACTGGGCATTGTGTAAACAGTGCTTACAATGTCCGTAAAATGTTCTTATGCTTCTTGTTAGGGTTTTGACTTTTGTGCTCTGCACTAGAGTCCTTTTATGAATTTTACAGATGGTATCTTGAACAGTTTCAAAGGAAGGCAGACAAAAAGTCTCAAAGTCATTTGAATGAACAGTTTCAGAGATTAATGTATGCGCTGGACAAACCTTGGTGCATTGGCACAGCAGGTAGCACTGGTGCTCCACAGTGCCTGCTCTGTGCAGAGTATGGAATGAAATGGCTCTGCACAGTCGAACTAGACAAATTGTGAGATCATGCTGTAAACCAGCAATGACTCCATGGAAAATGGGGGCTCATATCAACAGCTTGATAACCAGAGGAGGCTGGCATTCAAGAATGAGACGACGGCCCATTGCTTTACTCTGACGGAAAAGCAACTTTGCTTTCCAGCTAAAAGAGTGTCAATTCTTCTCCCAAGGGAGATGATGATAAGATTGAACCAACAGGGCAACAGATCTTTATTTCTCATAACAAAATCTTGATGACAGCTAACAGAAAATAGTTTAACAGCCACAAATTATTAATTCATCTGATGTTTTTCCCCAAAGTGATTTGAAGTGTTCACTTGCAGTGTTAACTTAGGGTGACTTACAGTGTTAAACTACTTCAGATTATTTACCCATTTGTACAACTGGGTAATTCTTAGTGCTTTGGTTCAGGCTAAGCACTTTGCCTAAGGGTACTGAAGCAAAAGTTTGCATTCAGACATGAAGCCTTTGAATGGAGTACAATAAACATAAACAAATAAACTCTTACTGGCAAACACCTTCTATAAATTTGTCTCTAAGAATGCCTCAGTCTGAGTCTCCTCTTCAAAAACGCATTGCAGTAAGGGTTACCTTTGGTGCCATACTCATCTTTACCAGACTTCTCATGAAGCGCTGCTGTCCGGAAATGAGGTGTTGCCCCAGCTCGCCGGAGCCATTTCTGATTCCTGAGGTGCTGCTCGGGATGAACGTGCTGACCAGATGCCATAGCACTGGTTTTAGAAAAGTGAGTTTGTGAGGTGTACAGTTGAAAAGTGCTGGTGGATTCTGTAAATAATACTTTAACGGAGTTGTCCATTAAAGGTGGAAGGAAAGTGCATTACTGCACAGAGATTGAGAGCTTGGTTGAAGAAAGGTTGAAAACAGTAAAAAACAAATATTGAGGAAGAACATGATTTATGTACCCATGCAACTAAAGACATCACTTAGCTTCTCATCTGGTTTTGGGCTCAAAAGTCATCCGAGATGCAGGTTTCTCCAGCGGTTTGCATTCTATGGTAGAAAAAAGTTTTAATACAGTTATCCCCTAGCATTGTGGCACTGGGTGTGTTCGCCTGTGGAAAAGCATCGGTGCTAAATTTGTAATTATGTGTTAGTTTTCATATTTTAAATATAACATACACTAAGTTTACTCTGTAATCAATGATGTCAAACCTCAGACGGCTTTTGCCCACGGAGCCACAGGAGATGGGAAGTGACAATAAGGCTTCAAGGTCAAGATTTAGAAGCCCAAAATACTGGTTCGCTGCCCTTCTACCTCTGCAGTCACCCTGTCTCATGTTTCAGACAACTTTTGTCCAACACAACTTACTAGCAAATATAGCGATTAAGCAAAACAATTTTTTAAACTTTTTGACCTGCTCCCTGCTATAATTTTATATTATGTGAATAAATTTCCTGCATAATCTTTGTGCTGTTTAAACTTGAAGCAGTAAAGATGCTGCCATGTTTTAAGGAATCTTTTATTTGTGATCACATTATTGCGATTGGTTGATCCCTCGATCCCGGTGATGTTGTTGTTTATATACTGATGTTCAATACTTGTAAAATCAATTATTTGGGCTTACATTCATGTATTTGTTTACATCACTCTTATTTAGCTGCAAATATACTCTGATGTCACTGTGGAAAAGATACATTTTGTGTAGCAGGTAGCATACTGGCTGCTTTGTGCTTAAAGGGATGCAGGTTTGAATCCCTGCTCCTGCTTTAGCAACGTGTAGCAAGGTATTTGCCCTGAAGTGGTCCAGCAAAAATGACCCAGAATGCCCTGTATGTGGCCCAGGATAAAAACCTAACAGTGTGTTTCCCTTTAGAGAAAATGGACAAACACACAAACAGATGAGCTCCATTATAATGATTATTAGCACAGCTAGGTGAGGGTATCGCTCCTTGAAAGACCTGAGACCCCCAGGGACCTCACTGCTGATCATGGATCCATCAGAAGAAGTGTGATAGGAAATTACCTGTTTCCCTGACATGGTGACAGGTTGGAGAGACACACACAGCTTTCCCATGTACACATACAGTAGCTCCACAAAGGGCATCTCGCTTGACCAGGATACCCCTCACAAAGCAATTGTTCTGAAATGTCACTGTGCCAAGGCCCAGAACAAAGCTGCCCTTTGTCTGCAGGCCCATATGTTGAGTCACTGAGCTCCAGTGTGCCAGACGCGGGCCTGATCACTGGGCTCTGCCTTTAGCCATAACAAGGAGCCAAGCCCAGGCGGTACCTTGTGGTCAAATTTGCTCTCACTCAGGGATTTCAAACTTCCCCCCAGTGGTTTGCCTCCAAAACCAAATGTATAGAAAGACCTTCAAATAACAGTGTTGTGAAAGGAGTTAAAAAATAGAATTTATTTTTGCCCTTTAGGATATTTATGTTACTCCTCTTTGCTGAACTGTAGAATTAGGAATCTTTTGGGGAAAACTGGGAATTAAATAGGGGTCTGTCCCTTGGGTTTTCCCGTACCTTAACATTATTGTTACCATGGATAACACAAATTAGGATTCTCCCTGTCTCTCCTCAACCACTGAAAAATTGAAATATGCATCAGAGGACACTCGGTGCAGTAATTTGCGGTCACTTTTCTAAAAATGCTAGGAGGTGGACTGATGTTCATGCAGAATTTTCCCATGAAGTAATCTATATACCTGTTTTTAGGAGGATTGCAGTAAAAGGTCCCTGATCTGAAAACAACATCAGGGCAAGACCATTTAAAAGCTAAAACTGCCATATACATAAATGTGCTCAATCATTTTTTCCCAAAGCAGACACTTTTATACAAAGCAGTTTCATTTTATCTTTGTGTTTGATCCACATTCTATGAAATATATCCACAGGAGCATTTAGATATAACAACTGGGCGTGATATTCATGTCCGTTCTCCTGCTTATTATATGGTTATGAACGCTAGACTTTGCCCTTATTTTCTCTATAACAGTTAATTTTTGCCTCCATCCTCTCTGCTTTTATGTGTGAAACCAACTTCTCAGACATGGCATTTACGCTCTCTCTCTCTCTTGCTCTCTCTCTCTCTCGCTCTCTCTCTCTCTCTCCTCCCCAGCTTTCAGTTAATTTTTTGATTTTGCTTTTTTTTTGTCATTCTTTTTTGTTTGTCTGATGTAATATGTGAACGAACTGTTATGTTTGTGCTTGTCTATGATAATACATGTTTGACCCAATAAAGGGCTTTTAAAATTCAGTTCTCTCTCTCTCTTTCTCTCTTTTGAGGACTTTTGGGGGAAAGGGTGTTTACCAAACACTCAGTGAGGAAATGACGGCAGCAGCAGAGGATAAATGAATCTCAAATCCACCCACAGCAGCCGATGCCTGGGAAAAAGGTCTACAAACATGTCATTGTGAAGGTGGAAGGACACAGATTAAGGGGTTCTGCCTTTTGCAGGGTGGGTGAGGTTTATGTGTATCCACTGAGTGGGAGCAAAGAATAAGCACACAGCTGGCAGTCAAAAATGTGTGTATTTTAGTTTTTCTGCAGATGCTGGGGATAAGGGATCAGCTCTGAGGCTTTTGAATAAAAACAGCCTTCCTAAGACCCTGCCTGACACACAAGCCTCACCTGACAGCAGACATCATCACCAAAGTGCACTGTGTGTTGAGTGGCCCCTGCAAGTCACAGTGAGCCACTGGTCTGTGGCCCAGGCTAAAGAGACAAAAAGGGTACATGAATAGCTGTACTGAGGACTGCTTCTTTACTCAAGTTTGTGCTCCTTTGTAGAAATAAAAATAAGTTGGCATCAGACAAGGTGCTGAGCGGCAGCCAGGAATGAGAAAAGGCTGAGGCAGAGATAAAATCTCAGCATGAGACCACCCTGTTGTGAGGGAGCTCATTAGACCTGGCCCATTATAGATCTGTCTGTAAACAAAGCAAAAACACAAATCCAGAACTTTAAAAGGAGGTCCTGCTTTTCATAGGGCTCCTACTGTCCGCCTTCCTTTCTTCCTTTTTGTGATTCATGAAAATATCTGTACTCTCCATGTGTATATCATGCACACTTTTAATAATACCTCCCAGACCAAAGTGGAAAAAATTCAGGTGAAAGTGCCATTGCAGCTTTCTTGCCATCCACTTGCTTATGTTGGGCTTCTCATCTGTCTGCATCTGTGTTTGTTTATGGATCTTTATCAATGAAATTAGGGACTGTGTTTATGTAGCTTATCACAGTTTGTTATGCCTGTTCAACTCACTGCCTAGCACTGAAACTTTTCTTATGGTTTCTTGGACTTTCTTGGCAGAAGGTCAAATGTGACAGCAGTGCAGAAGCCAATCTCTTCACCAAGGGGCAGCGGTGTTGCGTGACTTAGGGGCAACAGCATTTATAGCAAAGCTTCTAACTGAAGCCCCACTCCATGTTGTTGATTAAGGCCTCTGCTGAGCAAAGAATCACATCAGTACTCGGTTTCATTTTGGAAAATATTATTTTTTTATCAGTATGTTAAACTGGCAGCCCATAATGCTGTATCTGTAGTCTACCAATGCAGTCATTTAATAAAAAATGGTAAAGGCGGAGTAGAAATTATTGCTATTGCCTTGTAATGGAAAGGCTGTTGGTTGAAACCCCCAGGTAGTTTGCCTGAGCAAAGTTCTTACCCTGAACTGATGCAGTAAAAATTACCCTGCTGTACAGATGGGTAAAATATGGCCAAGAGCTTAGTTTTTTTAATCCCAATATAGCAAGTTGACAAGGACAAAGGCATCCACCAAATGAAAGTTAATAGATTATCATAAAGGGCTTTTTTCTCCACTAAATATATCTCAGTGATATCTTGGAGGCAGATCATAATGTAAAGCAATAACTTCTAATGCACATAAGTGAAATTAAAAACAGGGCCCTTAAATTTGCATTTATTAAAACAGTAAAATATGCATTTATTAAAACAGTAAAATAAAATGCATCTGTATTTCTTAAAAAAATTCCTACTTTAGAACTGACCACTTCCAATGCAGAAAGTTGATGACAGTGCAAAAAAGCATATGCTGTTGTTTAGCTTCATGTCAAAAGGCAGTTAATGCAGCAACTCCAACAAAATCGCTCATGCCCACTTCAAACCCTGAGATGTAACAAAAGGTTAAAAGCATTCATATTTTCCCCTTAAAGTTCTAAAGTTAGGTTACTATTATATGGGACTGCCTAAATTCTGCATAATTACCTGAGCTGTACCATGCAATGGTCCATAGTAATTACTGTGGTTGAAGAAAAAAGTTAAGTGCTGCACATTATGTCAGCACACACCTATATGTATGATGTGGAAGTGCTGATGGCCTCCCCCATTTTCCTTCACTCAGCCAGCTTGCACAGCCCGGGCTACGAACTGCATTAGAAAGGTACAAACTAATCGCTTCAGTCTGTACTTCTAGCACAAGGAGCCATGGGACATTATCATTTACAATTTCTTTTGCATAAGCGCCTCAGTAATGGTGTCCTTTAACCCCATACTGTGCTACAAACTGTTTATTAAGCAACTAATATTTCTCTCTGGCATCCTGTGTGGATTCTAGTGTTCCAGCTGTGAAAAATGCTGTGTGAACCTCTGGAAGCCACACAGAGGCTGAATGGCATCCTGAAAGACATGCAGAATCCTTGCTTCCTTGGTGAAGTTGGTAGGTTGTATTACTCTGAGGAAGTGAAAAGATAGAAAAAAAATTCCTACAGGGTAAAATTATGAGATATTATTGAATACAGATACTGAGATTGAATGTAGTAATATAACCATTTCACGTAGGAGAAATCCATGTGATCAGTGAGCTAACCAGAAGAGTTAGTCACATTTGTTCAGGGCTGTTACCTTGAATGTGTGTGTGTGTGTGTGTGTGTGTGTGTGTGTGTGTGTGTGTGTGTGTGTGTGTGTGTGTGTGTCAGAGAGAGAGAGAGAGAGAGAGAGCCAGCGATCTGTGCCAGTGTTTCACTCATTATGCAGTGCAAGAGTGCCCTCTATTGTTTTTGCATGTATGTAGGTACATGCCTATTCATTATTTGAGCTAAAAGTTTTCATGTAAAGCCTTAAATGTTTTCATTAACAGTATAAATGGTACAAAGCAACGTTTAAGTTTTGGACTTGTGTTAGTTGTTGTCTTTGTGTTTTGACTGCAGTAGTTTAGATGTATTATTATTATTATTATTATTATTATTATTATTATTATTATTATTATACATCTAAACACAGGGATAAATAGCTGGAAGCAGCTTAGTAAAGTTGGTCCCAGCTTATAGCTTCAGAGTAGTGGACTGACTAAGGACTGAGATGGATCAAAGCTGAGAAAACTTTTGACTCATGGAGAAATCCATCCAAAGGCTGATGTAAAAAGAATGCATCAAGACAGAGAATAGCAGGCTTGCACTGTCTGAACTAAAATCTGCTCATAACAGAGCAACTGTCAGCCTGAGGAACTAAACAAAGTTTTCCCAGAAAAGATCTCTGAGACTGTCAGGTCATAGGACAGAAAAAGCTAAGCGCTGTCTCCAAAAAGAAGCAAAACAACTTAAAGAGAAACACTTGTTTCCAGAAGCTGAGACTGCTCAGAGCACCACAGCAGAGGTATAAAAAGAAGATAGGTTTGCTGAAGGCCAAACCACTGCGTGGACAGTTCTGCAGAAATGTTAAAAATCCAGACATAGCAGCAGTCACGGTGAGGTTTTGCAGAACCTGGCTTAACAGTGTGTTGTAGAGTTACAGGAGCAGGACATGAACACCAGATACCTCCAGAAGAACAACTGGAAGCACCAAGTGGACAGCAAAGGTAAAAATGTTCATCAAGGTAGAAGTCACATGGTTGCAAGCAGCAGTGCTGCAGCCCCACCTGAGAGTACCAAAAGACACAACAAGGATGCAGCTGCATTCACTGGATGATGGGCCAACCCCTAGAGATCTAAGTGGCTTGTGAGTACTACGAACATAAGAATGAGAAGGCTGTGAAAATCAAAGACATCACTACGGCTTAGGACTTGGTGGCTGGTAGTTACCAAAGACAAAAATGCATAACTCAAAGGGGCTACAGCACTACTGTTCACTCGGTACTTCAGATTGTTTTTCTGGTAGTACCCGGTGTGCAAGAGCTTGGAAGCTGAGGGCAATAGAATGTGTGAAGTCAAGAGCAGGGTGGTACCCTTAGTAGGAGGATAATAATTTGACTTGTTTATGCTGAAACCATGAGTCCATTTTTATTGTGCTGTTAGCCGGGTTAAAAGTATTAGTGTGAGATTTTAATTTCAAGCCTAAAACTACATAGCTGTTAGAACTGCTACCTTTTACTCACATGCAATAAATCTATAGAAATTACAAGGTATCTCTCCTGAAGTCATGAGTCTTCCTATGAGCCATAATGCCCAAAGCTTTATTCATTATTGCTATGCTATAAGTTAGATTTTATATGTACAGATGTTAATTTTTTCCACACTGAGGTGATGGAAGGTTCATGCAAGACAAGTTCTTCAGTCACGGTGGCATAAGAAACCGTCGACATAGACCAACATTCTGCTCAGTGACAGTTTCTTTGGCTTTTGGTAAAAAATGGAAGGTTACTCAGTGGATTTCCATATTTTTAAAAGCTTTAAAGTGATTTCTTACATCACAGACAGTGTCTGAATGGTTTCAGAATTATAAGAATGAGACAAAATCCAGTTATCCACAGCAATGATGACCTTTAATTATGTGTCCACAGACTTGTGGACGGTGACTCAGTTTGGCTCAGCAGTGACTTACTGTATGCCAGTGTGCATCTTCATGTGCATAAACATTTCGCAATTCGTCCATCAAACTCATAACACTGCTGTAACCTACAATGCCATGGAAATACATTTTTTCCACTGCATGGTCTTTGAGTATAACCTATGACTTCATTTTTGTTCTCAGAAAAAGTATACCTTCAACTCGGAAAAAGTTGGGATGCTATGGAAAATGGACAAAAGAAATGGAAAGCAGTGATTAGTAAATGATAGTAAATGATCTTTGGCTTCAAAACGGTATAACAGCCCAGTACTTGATGTTACAATTAATTAATTTTATCGTTTTGTCAGAAATAAACATTTATTTTGACTGTGATGCTGAACACATTCCAAAAAAAGTAGAAAGAGTAAAGAATGTACCGCTTTGTAACGTCGCCTTTCCTTGCACACAAAACTCATTAAACGTTTAGGTACTGAAAACAACAATTTATTGAATGTTTCAGGTGTAATTTTGTCCCATTCTTCTTGCAAACAATCTTAAGCTGTACAATAGTTTGGGGTCTTCATTGTCATATTTTGTGCTCCAAAATGCCCCACACATTTTCAAGTCAGGACTGCAGGTAGCCCCTTTGAGCACCCACACCCTGTTCCTGTGTAGCCGTGCCTTTGTAATGTGGTTTTGCACTGTCATGTTGAAATATGCTTTGGTGTCCATGGACAAGATAAAATCTTGAAGGCAGCAGAAGTTGCTCCAGAATCTGTATGGACTTTTTGGTATTAACGGTGCCTTCACAGATGCTGGCTTCTGAACTTGTAGCTGGTAACACCCTGGATGGTCCTTTTCTTATTTAGATTGCAGGACACAGCATGCATTTCTTTCAGAAAAGACCTGAAATGTTGATTCGGCCGATCCCAATGAACATTTCCACTGTTTGATGGTTCATCTCAGATACCTTCCAGCCCAGAGAATTCGACTGTGCTTCTGGACTCTATTAACATGCGGCTTCCTTTTTGCACAGTATAGTTGTAACCGGCATTTATGTCACTTGATGAAAGTTTGCCAAAGTACTCCTAAGCCCATGTGGTTATTTCACTTATTGATGAATGACGGTTCTTGATGTGGTGCCATCTGAGGGATTCTAGATCATGGGCAGTCCACGCAGCTTAAGCTTGTGCCCTTGTCCATTATGCACTGAAATTTCTCCAGATTCCTTGCATGTTTTCATTATATTCTGCACTGTTGGTGAAATACCTGAATCCCTTCTGATCTGTCTTCGAGAAACATTGTTTTGAAACTTTTGAATGATTTTCTCCTGCATTTGTGGGAAAACTGGCGATCCTCTGCCCATCTTTGCTCCTAAAGGACAAGGCCTTTCTTTTGAACATCATCTCTTTCTACCCATATCATTATTTTCTTTTTTATTTCATTATTGGCCCTAATATTGCCCTGTCCCAACTTTTTTTGTAATGTGTTGTAGAGCCTGAATGGCAAGAATGGATGTATATTTACAAAAAAATGAAGGTGACCAGACTAAACATTAAATATTTTGTCTTTATATGGTTTGCAATGGATTACAAGTCAAAATGAATTTTTAAATCACTGCTTTCTGTTTTTAGTTGCATTTTCCATAATGTCCTGACTTTTTCCAACTTTTGGCTGTAAATAAAAACACAATTTTAAGCAAAACATTTTGTAAATATCCTGAAGGCACCTGTGTACAGTTTGTGCATACAGTACATATCACATGAATTTATTACCTATAATAATTGTTATTATTATTAGTGCACAACCGTCTAAAAATTTGCTGACTGAAAGAAATGAAAGTGGTTTAAGAGAAAATAAATGCAGTCCTTCAGTTCTGTGAAAAAAAATCAGTTAGAAACCTTTATTCTGAACAGCTTGCAAATCCTTACCTTTTTTCTTATTTACTACTGTTTACATGTAGATTTTTTTAAACCACTGCTTTAGGACTTCGGCAGCATTAGTTAATTTAAAGCAGGCAAGGTTTCCCCAAACTGCAGCTTCTGCATAAGAGAACTGAAAAGCTGTGTCTTTGTGTATGTAAGTGGTGTAAACTTTGATTCCCAAAAAGTCCTTTGCAGCTACTTATAATACAGAAGATGAATTATTATATTATGAGACCAAGACCGCAACGTTGCCATGAAGTTTCACCAGCAAACAAAAATGTTTTCCTATGCACTTGATTCACTTTAATGTGTGTTTACGTAGGCACTTTCACAAGTATGACGGTGCAAAAATACCCCTGGAGTTCCAAACACCTGTCTGGATACAAATTTAACCATAAACCCACAAAGCAGAGCCTAATTATGGCAAAGGAAGTGCATTAAAAAGAAATGAAACACATTCTGTTCTACTTCCAAGTCCATGATGCCACCTGATGGCTTTGAACTGAGCAGCTTCACATGCAGTTGGTTTGAAGCTTACAGTTTGTGCTGCTCAGAAAGCCAGTTGCATTGTTACAAGAATTTATATTTAAAATACATAATATAATACTATAAGAATAGTGATATTATTATTATTATTATTATTATTATTATTATTATTATTATTATTATTATTATTATTATTATTATTATTATTATTATTATTATTATTATTGAAAATGGAGTTCATATTAGAATATACATTGCCCAGCCAAAAAAAGTCACACACTGTAATATTTTGTTGGATTGCCTTTAGCTTTGATTACAGGATGCATTCTCCGTGGAATTGTTTCAATAAGTTTATGCAATGTCACAACATTTGTTTCCGTCCAGAGTTGCATAAATTTTTTACCAATATTTTGTACTGATGATGGGAAAGTTGGACCGCTGGGTAAAGTCTTCTCCAGCACATTCTCCAAGGATTCTCAAAGGGGTTAAGGTCTGGACTCTGTGAGAGAAATCTTTAAGTTCAGCTTTAAATAAATATTTGTACTATGTTAAAAGAATTTATAAACAGTGTAGTGAATTTTTTTATAACTATCCAGCATACTGTGTTTACTACTACAAAGCATCGTGACTTTAAGGTATTTATGAGGATACCTTAAAAAATGGAAATGATAAAACCTTGTGGGGATATGTAAGTGTGAACTACTGAGGGGAAACCTAATGGTCATGGAAATGACCAAACCTTGGGGAGTATCATAAACCACTAAGACAAAGCCAAATGGTCAAACAAATAGTCAGTTTCGGTCCAGGTCAAAGAATCAAAGAATCAAAGAATTTTATTTGTCACATACATGGCTACCAAGTATACCATGTAGTGAAATGTGCCCTGATCAGACAGGAGACTGTGTGTCGTACCATTTCAGAAGTAGAGAATCAAGGTGGCGCCAACAAGATGGCTGCCTACCTGATCGTTCCAGGCGGACTCTGCGTTTTTCTTTAATTTCTTTCTTTAATTTCTTTAATTTCTTTAATTCCTACCTACTACTCCCTCACACATCAATGGGACTGCTACGGTTTCTGAACTCTCAAGCCCGATTCGTCCGGATGGCGATTGAGGACGCGACCGAGAGACCCCGCGGCGCTGCACAGGGAAACCTCAGGGGTTGGGGATACCTGCGCCGGTGCCGCACAGGGAGACATCGGGGGTCGGGGGGACCCGCGCTGGTGCTCTTCGGGCCCGATTCGCCGTGGCCTGCTGGAGTGCTTCGGATGGTGGATGGCGACTGGGGACGCGGCTGAGAGACCCCGCGGCGACGCACACAAGAAACATCGGGGGACCTGCGCCCCATTCTGCTCGCGAACGTCCAGTCGTCGGAGAACGGCCTGGCTGATCTGGGAGAGGCAGTGATCTTCCAGCGAGACGTGGGGGACTGTGACATCCTGTGTTTTACTGTTTTATAGTTTATTCTCGTATAATCCAAGATGGCGCCGACACGATGGCTGAAAATTTAAATGTACTGAAAATGTACCCTATGAAGTCTGACTGTCTGTTTTGTTGTTTGTTTTCTTACTCGTAAATTTTCTTTTTTTCTGGAATGTAACCACGCACAGTCTCCTCTTGATTCAGGGCACCACATTTCACTACATGGTATACTCGGTTACTATGTCCGTGAAAATAAAACTCTTTGAACTCTTTGAACTTTGAAGTAAACAAAAAACAAACAATGAGAAAACAACAACAAATAGATAGATAGATAGATAGATAGATAGATAGATAGATAGATAGATAGATAGAAAGATAAAACCTTTAAATGACATGGGTATGCGTGCCACTGTCAGGTGGCAGCTGAATGCAGTGAGGGGAGAGTTCAATGTATGTTGTAGACTGTAATTGGCTGGGATTGTGATGGCATGTCCAGGTTCAGAAGTCTTATGGCCTGTGGATAGAAGCTCCTCCTGAGCCACTCTGTTCTGGCCATAATACTTCTAAAGCATTTGCCTGATTTCAGCAGGTCAAACAGATGATTGCTAGGATGAGACAGGTCACCAATGATCCTAGTTGCTCTGGTCCTGCATCTCCTGGTGTAAATATCCTGCAGAGATGGCAGATCAGATTTGGTTCAGTGTTCTTCTGCCCGGATCACTCTCTGCAGTGTTTTGATGTCCTGAGCACTGCTATTCCCAAACCAGGAGGTGATGTTCTGAGTCAGGCCCCTTGTACAGCACCAGAGTAGAAAGTCTTTAGGATCACTGGAGAGACCTGAAGCTTCCTCGGGTCAGATCTTGGGCGTACATAAGTAAGCTAAGATGAAAGAACTGAAGCGGAAATCTGTTGAGAGACGTGCATACTTTACAACCACTATATAAATAACCCCTGTATCCTTTTTTCAGGCCTCTCTTTCCGAAGGGGCTCTCCCATACCGGTGCATATTTCATCAATTGATAAATTGTAATTCTCTCTACACCCAAAGTGGTATTTTTTTCTTCCACAACTCTATAGTGGAAAATCCATGTGTGAAAATGATGTCTCATGCTCCCTGAACCACTCTTTCACAATTTGAGCTCGATTAATCCTGGCATTGTGATCTTGGAATATGCCGTGCCATCAGGGAAGAAAAAATCCATTGATGGAAAAAAACTGGCCTCATTTTTTGGGCACATAACGTTGCTGAACCTAGACTTGACCAACTGAAGTAACCCCACATCATAACACTACATAAAATCCAGGTGGTGACTTTTTTTGGCCAAGCAGTGTAGATGAAAAAAGCACATTTCAAACCCAGAGACCAAGAGTGGCATATTATCTGCATGACCTTCTGCACCACAGTGCCACCCTAGGTTCCTCTCTTTCTGAAATGAAGCCTTTTGCTCCAGAAATAACTGTTGTGTGCCAGGACTTTGGGGTGTCTGAGTTTAATGCAGCATGGAAACCCCGTTTTGTATTTGCGCAGGCTCTGCTTGTGCAGACTTTGTAATGGCTACATTGTGGGGAAAACATTCTGGCCAAAAATAAATATTTGAATCACTTTAAGAGCAACTAATTATAGGATCCTTCCAAGGATGGGGAATAAATAAGTAACTCATACAACAGCTGAAGAGCACAGACATTTTCAAGCACATTTTTCTGTATGGCACTTCTACAAATTTAGTGATGTACTAAATGTTGAACTCAAAATTAAAGACAATGAGTGTTTTTTGGATGATTTCAATCTCTACTAAATTTTAGTTGCAATTGCTCTTCATGGAGGACATGACAGCTCAATGCATGTTGGGTTTGTTCATCAGTCACAGACTTTCAACATCAGCGATCCTCTGTATGGATCTGCATGCTTTTTTTATAGTTACAATGGATAGAATAGCACAAGACAGGACAGGAGATGAAAGAACAGGGCAGTACAGGACAGAGTAGGAAAGGAAAGGAAAGGAAAGGAAAAATCTAAAAGACCTCATGATTATCACTTCATTTAGGGAATGTGAGCCATTGTTCATGATGGACTGTAGCTTCCTCTTCATCCTGGCTTCATCCTGGCCTCTACCACAAGCTCCACCTGCTGCTTTCCATTACTTATTATTAATTATTCTTATATTTATTAATCTTTTTTACTCTTTCTTGTTCAGTGCACTACAGGGTGAATCAAAATTCTAAAACACCTTAATATCTGTAAGATTCTTAAGGTTGGAATCATCTCCTTAATTCCGTTTTGGATCAGACCAGTGGGTGTATCTGTGATGTATGTGTGAAAACCCCTCCGCCATCTTGAATTCAGCTCAATATTTCAAATGGAAGCAGGTCATGTGACCACTCTAACATGTTTAAAATTTCAAGACATTCATTGCTGAAGTCAGTCATCTTTATGAAGTTTGACCTGCCTCAGTACAGACATTAAGCATTCATGCTGAGAGAGAATTCCAAGTCATAAACTAAGGCCATTTCGCAGAATGTGTTGCTCAGTGTCTGTCCATTTGGAGCAAAGCACAGTTGCAGACATTTCTCTCTGTTAGTTTGAACTGTTTGGATGCTGGCACAAGTTTTGATGACGTGAGCCTTCAGATGTTCACAAGTCATGGAAGAAGGGAGGCAGGCGAGGAGATTGAAAGGCAGATTCGTATAGTGTTAGCAGTTCTTTGGTGGGTCTGCACCATCTGTGGTGATAAAGCAAAACCTGAATTTTAGTGTATGCTCTTGACTTACTGTTCAGTCTACATCCTCATTGTCACCTGTGATCATGAGCTGTGGGTAATGACCAAAAGGACAAGATTGCACATGCAAGAAGCCAAAATGAGGTTTCTACATCAGATACTTGGGCTTACCTTACTTGAAAGAATGAGAAACTCTGGTTTGGGTATGCCGTAAGGATTCTTGCTGGTCAACTCCCTAGGGAGGTTTACCAGACTTGTCCCACTGGGAGGAAGGAAGATTCCTAGAGGAGCTGGAGAATGTTATGGGGACCAGGAGGGTCTAGGCCAACCCATCACAGCCTGCTTCCACCATGACCCTCACCAGTACAGGAGGGACAGGAAACTGAACTGAACTGATTATTATTCAACTGTCATTTTTATTGAATATCGGGAACAAAAAAGGTTTAAAATGTCAGTGTTAAGTAAAGCTGCTGCATTTGGTGCAGAATTCACTTTTCAGCGTAGTTCAAATTCCCTCCAGTCTTCCAGATGCACTCCCATGGTGTATGTCCTTAGATCAGGATGCTGTTACTAGGTTCTCCTGCAGTGGATATGAATGAGTTCTCCTTCCTGAGAGTGCAGGAAGGTGGTCTCTGTGAGGTTACTCCTGCATCTCTGGCAAGTCTGACTCCTTCCCACCTTCATCATTCTTTTAGTGGCACTCATTTGCCAGGAAAGAGCAGAGGAAGGGAATATGACATCACTTATTATTCATACTTCTTGAATTCAGCTTTCAGTGTTCTGGTCAATATTCCAACATCCACCACCTTGTTTGTTACTGACCACAAACTGAATATTAAATCATCAGACATGAGCTGTGAGCGTTGTGAGCTGAATTGGCTGCATGCTTCTTTTCTGCTTGCAGGTACTTCACTGCAACCTATTGGCTGGTTGCATAAAAGCAGGTCACTAGCCCTCTAAAACAAAAAAAAAATACAATACATTTTCTGGATTATGTTTAGATTGAAAAAAAAATGTTACTCAATAATTTGTGATAAGGTGTGTTAGGGTTTTCTATCACTTATTTCTTGTAGTGTTGGTAGGCATCAGAAGCACCAAGTTCAAGTTCATATATCAAGTTCAAGTTCATACACTGCCTGGCCAAAAAAAGTCACACAATCTAATATTTTGTTGGACTGCCTTTAGCTTTGATTACAGCACGCATTTTCCATGGCATCATTTCTATAAGTCTATGCAATGTCACAACATTTATTTCTGTCCAGAGTTGCATACATTTTTTGATCTTCTATTAATGATGGGAGAATCGAACCACTGCGTAAAGTCTTCTCTATTTATGGTCTGGACTCTGTGGTGGCCAATCCATGTGTGAAAATGATGCAGGTTTACATTTATTAATTTCCCAAAGTGACTTGGAATATGAAGTTTGGATATTAAGCTGCTTATGATTTACCCATTTGTACATCTTAGTCATTTTTACCATATGAATTAAGAGTAAGTTTTTTTCTCAAAGGTACAATAGTGGGAGAGGGGACTCAAACCTGGGTACATTGAGTCTTTTGAGTGGAAGGTCTTTGTTCTGTGCTCACCCATGTAGTCTTCATTCAAAGATGTTCTGCCTGGAATCAGACTCTTCTCCACCCTTGCCGCTCTGCTATTGTGGATGATCCATCTCACCAAATCGGACAGGAACTGGCCCACCAGCCCCAGGGACCAATAGCTAGGGAGTATCTGTAGAACATCCACTACATTGAAGGCGGTGGCGTTGTGGTTGAGCAAGTCCAAAGCACTGCTCACCAGCTGTGGTGAGGCCAGGTACACTCTGAGCAGAGTGAGGAAAAGCTGGTAATTCTCCTCCTTGCTTTGCCTCACTTGGTCCCTTGCTTTCTTCACCAACACCTGCAGAGCTTTCTCATGTTCTCCAGATCTTCCATGCAGGATGGCCTCCTCCATATGGAGTGATGTGCCCACAACTACTTCTGCAGTCAGCCATGTATTACAGACAAATGTAAAAAACTGCCCATTGTTTCCTTACTGTTTACATGCATACATGTAGCAGCCACTACTGTATAAAGCAACATGCAGCTCACAGTGAACTTCACCAACAGAGAGACACAGATTCAAATGTCAAAGTACCGCCAATTTAGTCAGGCAGCACCACTTTTCCAGTGTACCTTACATGAGCAGCTAGACTGAGCTGATAGAAAACTGATTTTTTTAGGAAGGATCATGAAAAATACGTTTATGGAGCAAAAAGGCAATCTGAATGAAAGTGGTTTGAACGAGATGTGAGTTGCAGATTAAGTCATCTGCTACTGCCCAGTCACTTTTGCTGCCCCAGTGGGACCCTGATTTTGTGTGGTGTTCAGCTGCGTCCTAACAGCCCTCGAACCTATGACCCACTTGGCATCATAGAAGGGCGACTCTCTCAGGAGTTGCTGCAGCTTCCCTCTGCTTGCATTCACAGCCCTGTTGTTGTGATTCTCTCCTCACCCCCGCGTATGGAGGGCACGGGGCATGTATGCTGTGGCTAGAAGTGTGTGGTGCTTCTCTTCCTGAAAACATGATATGAGCTGCTGAAGTCTAAGATCAGATGTAACATCTAAAACAGATGTAAGTCTAAAACAGATGTAACATCAGGTGCAGAGATGGAGTGATACAAACCCTGCTTTTGAAGTCATAAACCAGATGTTCCAAGTAGAGCAGCAAAGCTTTGAGGTACTTTATTAAAAAAGTTAACATCATCCTCAAGGATCATTTCCTTGCTGTCTGCTCTGCCAGTCAAGATCTGTATTCCAACCTTGAAGATGCCAGAAAAAAAGGCAAATGTTCACAGTTCACCAGCATTTATGCACTTTGTGGACAGATATTGCTAAATAGTACAGACATATAAAAGTTATAAAAATCCAAATGTTTTGTTTGATTGATACAGTGTTTATTTTAATAAAATCAAATTTAGATCAGCTGTAGCAATGATGCACAGTAATCCAAGCGCCATGCTGCCCCCTGCCGCAAATGTGAATTAGTGCACTTAATTAAATACTATAGTACATACAGTATTTTATTGCTATTATTAATGCTATCAGCAAAGCAATGACATCTTATTAATGGCTGGTATTAAAACTGCAACTAAAAAAGTATACTGTACATTCAAAGTCGCACCTCCTGGTTCCTCTGCAGAACAAAGTCTGCAAATTTCCAGATCAGTTTTCTGCACTTCTGTTGGCCCAGAAAAGTCACTATGCACCTGTAGACATCGAGGTTTGAGTGGTCGGTGTGAAGGCCATTGTCAATGTGCACTCAAGTTTGCAGTGTCCATGTAATGTTGCTTAGTTACAAAACTGTTACAAATAAATGCCAACAAGTGCTTTCTGTTCATTACATCAAGTGCTACTTGATGGACAGAACTGAATCTGTCCCATTGTTCATTTTTTTATTGTTTCATTAATGCCACCATGATGCTGGAACATCTAAGTTATACTGCAGTGATAAATGTGCTCGGGAATTCTCCTACTGTGAAATAAGCACCTGAACTGCTTTCTCATCTTCTCCGTGACTCTGGTACAGCATACCAAGGACAAAGACCCTTTAACAAACATTAATATTATTATCATTCTCCTTTGCTTTTTTTCTGTGTCATTCTGCTAAGTGCTCTGCTTACATTTGAACTCCTCTGTAAAACATTTGTCAGACTTCCTGTAATTTGTATTATTATCTTATTCCCTAACTATCAAGTTAATAACATCAACCACAACAACATCAACAACAATAATAATAATAATAATATAATAATAATAATAATAATGCCCCATATGGTTTTGACGCACACCTTTTACCTGCCATGTTGCTCCAAGAATTGGAATGGAAACACTGATCAGGCAGTGACTGGGAGATGAGAGGAGCTGAATGAGGGCAGTGTCACCTCCTGTCTCCACATGAAGACTCAGAAGTGCACAGTCCACCTCCTGTTCACACCCACAGCTCAGTGCTGTCCCCCTCACGGAGCTCAGGCACTCAACAAGGAACTCCTGGAACCTCTGGAAGGTGGAGTGGTCATTCTGGCTCAGCACCAGGAGGTCGACTGCATTGCACACAGTGCTAAGCTGGGGTTTGAACTCTTCAACAGGTGAGGCAAACCCAGGATACATGCTAATAATTTCCCTGGGGTCTACAGCCCCTTTGCTCTGGGGGAGAAAATAGCACAAAATGAAAAAGGTCATTTTTTTATATAAATAACAAATGAAATAGTAACAAAGTTAAAGTCTTGCTTTGTTCTGACAAACTAATGCTCACATGAAAAGATCCTTGGCCTCTGAGAAGCATCCCTGGTAGAACTTGACAAATCCAGCAGTGCAGGCAAGATGTTTTTGCAGTGACTGGAATGGAATTAATTATTATTAATTTAATCCTTTGTTAAAGCTCCACATTGTTTTTAATGGTGGTGTAGTGCTGTAGTTTGAGAAGTTACCTTACAGCTGAAGGAGTTGAGTTGACATAATTAGAAGTACCTTGAGTAAAGCAAAATGAAAGACAAAAATATTAATGTTTCCCACATGTGGGAAGGGGGCCATGAAATGGTTCCACTTAGGTGATGCCTCCATGGACATTTACGTTATAGGCATGTTTCTGGAGCTGAGGTTTACCCCCTGCAGAAGCTCCAGAGCCTCATCTGCTCTTCGATCTTGCAAAAGGACTTCAATTTGCTCTTCCAGAGGGACAGGTGACAAGCGGTAAACTTCTCTCTCAGTTAAAACAAACACACTGTCTGGACAGCAGACAAAGAAACAATTCTATATTTACTCCTGAGATTGACACTGTAAATGTCTCAACAGGACCATAACACAACACCTGCGTGTGTGTGTGTGTGTGTGTGTGTGTGTGTGTGTGTGTGTGTGTGTGTGTGTGTGTGTGTTCTTGACATTATAAAAACCTAACTTTGGGTGGGAAGTAACTCTATGCCAAATTTCAAGTCAGTGGCTTGAAAAACAAAGTCATGAACAGAACAAACAGACAGAGTGAGCTGTAAAGATATAGAGATCAAAGCAATGGCTTTTTCTGAAGTGGTATTGATTATAAAATGTAATTTTTTGCTAATATTATGCTACTGTAGTAGGTATTTCCTGTCAGTTCATGACTAAAAAGCCTACATTTTAGAGTAGATTTCCAGAGCGAAGCTGACTGGCACATTAGCCAGAGGGGGTGTCGCCCAGGCAGCAAGGCCAGGACCCCCCTGGGGTGGAAAGCAGCTCTCTGGCTCTGTGCATACAGATGGTCTGCTTAAGGTGCTGGTCCAGTATGCTGTACACATGCAGCCCCTCGCTGTGCAGGGCAAGCACATAGGGCAGGTGGGCTGCAGCCGTAATAACCCCCTCAGGCCACACAACAGGCGGACACTGGGAAATCCCATTCCTGGTCACAAACACGTCTTTGGGGAAGGTTTGTGGTCAGGCGATGCTGCGGATCTTTGTCAGGGTGGGGACCGGGTCCAGCAAGAACATGTCATACACAGAGATGGAACTGCCACACAGGATGAGCAGGTTGTTCAGAAACTGAACGCCCTTAATCTGGTCTATCAAGCCTTTCACACCCAGTGGTCTCCTCCTCACCTCCTGCATGGCATGACCTGGCCTTCCAGGTTCCAGCAGGACAAAGTGCTGTAGGACACAGTCTTTCCCACCAGTGTAAAGGTTCTTACCACACATTTCCAGGCACTGGATCTGCATGTTACCCTTTTCTGGATCTCTACCCGACTGTTCAAGGATTAATGCTGGTCTGAAGTCGGTGTGACTCATTGTCAAGGAAGCTGGTCGATGGAAACCTAAAAAAAGCCTTTTTCCAGAAAATGAAAACAACAAAAGAACAGAAAGTTGGTAAACAAAAACATAATGATGCAACAAAAATATTTTTGTGTAACTTCTGTAGTGCATGAGTTCATTTTTTTTGCTCTTTCTCATAAGGAAGCTTTGCATTGCATCTTATATTTTATAAATCATGAAAAAAGCATGTCTGCAATTTTTCAACATAGCAATTTAAAATGTGCAGCTTTATCACAATAAACACAATTATCCAGCAGTGTAACATAAGTTGTAGAGCTCATAAAAATGTTAAATATCTTCAGCAAGTCTACAGCACATGGTTTTTCTGTCCAAAATTCCTGTACTGTTACCACAGAGTAGTGAATAAATCACAGCTGTTATACATACAGTAGGTCTGTTGTCCTACAGTGCTGCCAGTGTAGCACAGCATGTATTTAATGTATTTAATGTGAAATATATGATGTAAAACAGCCTACCGATAGCTACCCAGCATGTCTAGTCAGCACTTTGCACCATTTCCCCTCAGCTAAGCAGTGTGACTGCTAAGAACACACAAAAGAAACCTCAGCCTCTTCTGAGACTGTATTATCACACTATAAAAACTTAAATACACCTCAACATGGCCTTCAGTACACTTTTTATTACTATCCTCTACTTTCATATATTATTTGTTTGGATAAAAGTTTTCGTGTGTGTCAGGTGGGAAAGGAGCTGCTAAGTTTTTTTTTTTTTTTTTTGTTAAAAACAGTTCTATAACAAACAAATAATACACTTTTCCACAAAATTCAGATTTTACACTGTTTGTAGTAAATTTCAGTGTCCTCCATGTGTGTTTTATCACAGCAGATGATTCTATGATGCAAGGAACCGTGTGTCCCTCAAAGTCCTGCAGAACCACCACATACAGAAACAATTTGAGAAATTACACTGCAAAAAGTGCATTAAAGGAGTTGGTTTCATTTGACATGCGTGTGTGAGAGAGAGAGTTGTTTTCACAACACCAACACACAGAAACACAAACTAACAGCACAAAACAGAAGCAAATATTTATTTTTAAGAAATTTTTCTCCCGTTTCTTGAGACTCTTAAAAAGCATAACCCTGCCGAGTTAATATCACAGTAAATGAACAACATGATTGTTTAAAAAATCAAAATGTGGGGTGGGAGCAAAACAGAGCTTTTAATTCAGTTCAGCAAGGAGTAGACACTGGTCAAAAATGCCAAATATTTATTGTGCATTCATATGCTCTGTTCATTATTATGCTGTCTTATAGCTGATGTAAACTATTTTATACTCATTCATTCTTCAGTAAGTGCTTGTAAGTGAAGATTTTGCAAAAGGTTGCAGATCTGTTTACAAGCATACTATTCTTATTTACACTTGGACAGTCATGGACAAGTTAGATATTAAGATAAAATTTTTGAAACTTTTTAAAAGCAAAAAAAGATTATTTTCAGATCTTCAGTGCTTTACTTCACCATACAAATACATTTTATTGTTTAAAACTGTATTCAGAATCACAACCTTCACACCTCTGCATGCACAGATGTGGCACTGGGCCACTTGGGCTCCGGAGCTGAACCCTTTCAGGCGCCTTTCACTTGTCCCTCCCGCAGTCTGTGCAGAGGACATCATCGCGATGTGTGAGGAAGCCGCGGCCAACCAGAGAGACAGAGCACTGCATGCAGGAGAAACACTCGCTGTGCCACTGGCGCTCCTCGAAGGAGATGTACTTCGCACCCTGCAGGCCTGCCGTGCACAGACAAATTGTAGTCTGTTGTATGCTGGGATGCATTTCCAGAACAGCTTGGGCCAACATGCTGGTTTTTCTTTCCCTAGAACTATTGCTAGCCTACATTTTATTTGAAAACCTCATGAATAACTGCAGTTTTTTTCATCAGACAGTACCCGCAAATAAAACCTTCTAGGCAGCAGGTAACTGAGGGGTGAAGATGCTGAAAATATCAGCAGGCTAATATGCATTGGCTCCTTATGTTATCTCTAAATGTTCTTGCATATTTTTGAGGTACAAACATTTTATAAATTATTTATTTTGTTTTAATAGCCGTTTTCTTCTCTTCTCAATTTTCCAGACTTTCACTTTGCTGCAGAGAAAATACTGACTGTTTTAATGCTGCCAACAAGTGGTTGGCAGTAAAATGCATGGATCAGTCATTATGAACAAGTTTTAAATTGAATGAAACAACCAAAATAAAACATCTTGCAAAATATTTTGTGCTTATCATGGCTATATCTGAGACGTTTATAGAAGAGCTTGCCCAAAGGACCAAAAGGCATGGGTGCACTTACTGCTGATGGGCTTTGTGCAGCCCACGCATTTCTTGGCATAGAGGTTGCTGAAACAGTCCAGACAGTAGGGGTAGTTCTCCCTGGAGGTGAAGCGCTGTCCTGCCAGCTGTTTCCTACACCCAATGCACAGGAAGCACTCACGGTGCCAGGGTTTGTCCTGGTAGGTGACTCCACCGGTAGTTATAGCCTAGAAACAAACAAACAAACACAAAAGAGGCCTGTCTGCAAAATTTCTTACTGCTGGTCACCTACATGGCAAAAGAATGACCAAAACAATGTTTTGCTGTGGTTTCTGTAAGAGGTTTACCTTTTTGCAGGCACAGCACTGGTAGGCAAACTGCTTCTCGAAGCAAGGCACACAGAAGTAGCTGCTGTCTTTCGGGATGAAGGACTTGGTCCCTATTGGCTGCTGACAGCGCTGACATAGGAAGCAAGTCTCATGCCAGCTGTTGCCCTTGTACTCCATTTTGCGTGAACCTTTCAGCCAGGGAAGAACACCAGCACTCCACCATCACATTTGGCCAGTTTAAAACCAGGAGATACTTTTACAGCTGCATATGAACATTTAGCAGATGCTTCTTTAAAACAATATTCCAGCCAAAGAGGTTTTACAGCAGGCAAAGAGCTTTACATAGAGACAGAACATAGTTTGAACCACCATTTTGCTGGTTGTTGAGCTGTACAGAAAATGCCCAGACGCCCACGGAATGAGCTGCGATGCAACTTTGTCCTGATATATCAGGACATCAGGGGAGAAACTGTTCTAAAAGGGAGGGGCTTTGAACGAAGGAAGGGATTCAGCAGTTATGAAGGACAGAGATGGCTCACTCCACTTCACTGGAGCAAATCTGAACAATGGTCTCTTGTGAGTGGGGCCACCAAGGAGCAAGTGATGAAGATGTGAACCTCTTTTGTGGGCATTTAGGCAATAATCAGGTCTAGTAAATATCAGGTTTCACTGTGAACCAACCATTACAGTTAATTTAGTTAGAACTGGTTAGTTATCCTTCCTTCAAGTTAAGATGCAGATACAAAATATTCAAAAAATACTGAACACTTTCATGAATTTAGTGCCTAGTAACTACTGATCATATGAACATGACTGTATTGTACTGATCATTTGTAAGATTTAGAAAAAGCTGTGACAGTTACTTTACAAATTGCATTATACCACATTTTGTTAACAGCACATTCATTCATCTGTGTATACATATCTCATTCCTAACAAACCCTGTGCATTTCCCAATGATGTGCTCTGGGGGGTCTCCAGTGGGATGCCTCACCGGGCATGATGGTCTTCTTACAGCCGAAGCACTTGGAAGAGTACTGGTTGGAGCAGCACTCAGAGCAGAGTACCAACTCATCCTTCACAGCAAATGGCTTCTCGGCCAGCGAGCGGCCACATGAGCCGCACTTGAAGCACTGCTCATGCCAGTGGCGGTCCTTGTAGGACAGGTCCTGTCATTTCAAACATGCAAGCAAAACATTTTCAATTATTGTTGAAGAAAAAAATCTAATAAAACTTTTTTTTGTAATAAAGCATTAAAATGAATATTCTCCAGAGCCCAATGTGCCAACTTGTCATGCCTGACTGGAATTGGATTGGTTATTTATTATGAGGTTAAAAAGAACACCAGGAAACACACTTTTCAGCACATGAGCATCTCTTTCCAGAGCAGGCTTAAAAAAGGCTTTCAGAGCACAGATATGATATTGGCCACAATATAAGATTACCCCCTCTTCTTCAACACTCATTTTTGTAAAATTTATCTTTAGAAAGAGAAATCATATTTTTTTTATATTTACTGTACTTGTGTTTTAAGATGGTTCTTGTGAGCTCACCATCTTCAAGCATTATATTCTTTATATTTCTTGGCTGCTTGAGTTTTTGGGTACCTCTGCCTCAATGATCATCACAATTTTAAAATTGGCATCATAATTCTTCCTCAGTCCTGGGTTAATTTAACCTAACTTTGAACTTCTTTTTTCCAGACCATCTCAAGGTTTTTCCATCTTTCCATCTGCCACACAGGATGAGCAGGTTGTTCAGAAACTGAATGCCCTTAATCTGGTCTATCAAGCCTTTCACACCTAGTGGTCTCCTCCTCACCTCCTGCATGGCATGACCTGGTCTTCCAGGCTCCAGCAGGACAAAGTGCTGTAGGACACAGTCTTTCCCACCAGTGTAAAGGTTCTTACCACACATTTCCAGGCACTGGATCTGCATGTTACTCTTTTCTGGATCTCTCGCCAACTGTGCAAGGATTAATGCTGGTCTGAAAGTGGTGTAACTCATTGTCAAGGAAGCTGGTCGATGGAAACCTAAAAAAAGCCTTTTTCCAGAAAATGAAAACAACTAACTTTGAACTTCTTTTTTCCAGACCATCTTGAGGTTTTTCCATCTTTCACATCTGTTAGCTCTACTTGATCATTTCTGTGGATAACTGATGCCAGTGGATAAGTGACGCCACCAACTGGTGCGATACGGTATCTGACCTTTACAGACCTAGTCCTTGAACATAAGATAACCACATCTTTTTTTAGATGTAATTCCCTCAAACACTGTCTTATATTCCGGCCAATATGGTAATCCGCATAACCTGTGTAAAGCGTGACCCTTTGGCCCACTAAACCCTGCTTACTTTAGCATTGCACCCAATGGGAGTTGAGCACTCTTCACAGCAGTTGGAGAACAAGTTCTCATAGCACTTGGTGCAGTACTGAGTGTTGTCCTTCAACACGTACTTCTTTCCCAGAAGGGAATCCTTGCAATAATGACAGTCAAGTCGCTCATTTGACATCTTTGTTCTACACCTGGTTGATGAATAGAAGAGAAGGCAAACCCTTGAGCAGAAGGCATCAGCACAACCGGCTGTTTGAGTGAAATAACAAAACTACGTTTAATATTAAACAAATGATAACTAACTGGGATTTGATTTCAGTATCTGGTGCCGTGAGTCAAAGACAAGCTGGTGAATACTTTCCACTGACAGCAGATAATACTGTTACACCAACAAATTCACAACTGTCTTTTTGGGATGAGCTCTGTTAACTGGAGTTGAATGTAAAAGCCTCAACCAGCTGTAACTTGGACTCAGTGAGCATGAGAAAAAGTTTCACATTTAACAGATGCTTCTTGTTAGGACAATGAAGTGTAAGATGTTCAGTCCTGTAGTTATTCATGGATGAACAGTCACTTATGAGCGTGTAGATTACATATGCATCTGATTATTGCTTAGTGGCATCCGTACACCATCAGAATGTCAGTCAAATGTATTTATTTCTCATTTTTCACATTAACATGCACCCAAAAGTCACTGTTGTACATGTACGGTTTAAATTACTTATTACATTGCTTTGCCTAACTATCTTTTAAATAAACATTCAGATTTTAATAGTGGTTTAGATGTTGAAAAGCATACAGTACCTCTGCTGGTGGTCAGATGCGCGCAGTGCAGGACAAAGAACCACAGTGCTGTGGGTTGGAAAGGCTGGGACAGGGATTAAGTGGGATGCAGGGAGAAAGTGCATCTATAAATACTGTCTCTCTTATTAGTTATAATCTCCAGGGAGAGGCTCCATGTTGGCCTGTACATTTTGGGACCTTTTATGGGAGAAGTTTATGTGGAAGACCCTTTGCACACCCACCCACAGGTCATTAAGCCCCGGCAGTGAGATGGCTGAGGTGTTGGCAATCCAAAGAGCCTAAGTGAGAGAGGAATGGTGACAGTCCTGCATTAGCATGAAAAAAATGAAGTGTTTGGCCAGTCGCAACCATTCGGCAATAAAATTTTCAGTAAATTTCACACTCACAACATCAACAACTAAATGTATTAGAATTTAACTGTAACTAAATAAGTGCTATCAATCAGGGGGGACATGACCGTCTATTCTGCCATTGTCTTTGGACTAATATTTCCATCAATATGTAATGCTTGACAAAATCAGATGGACAGGCATTAAAAGCTGAAATGTGGACTCAAGGGTCTCCTACCCAGGTCGGGCTATTTCCATGGCAATTCGGCCAACAATTGCAGCTGTCCCTGGATGCGGCCACAGCAGCTGAGAGCTCAGCAACTTGGCCCAGGATCACAGGGCCGGTCCTCTTTCCCAGGGTGAAGCCATTCTCTAAAACAGCTAGGTGTGATCTGAACAATTGCTGGTCAACTAAACTAAAGATAGTAGTGTTTTCCCCTTTATGGCACTCCTACAGTCAGTCAACCTTTGATATTAGTGTGCAACATTTTCATTCAACTAGATAGATAGATAGATAGATAGATAGATAGATAGATAGATAGATAGATAGATAGATAGATAGATAGATAGATGTGCACACACTTGATTGTTGAAGCAGTTATTTTGTTCAATACCACTGCTTTTGTTGCTGTGCACTGCATGAGTAGCTGCCTATACTACATTGAATTTGATAGAAAATACAGAGGTGGTCATGACAGATGGTGGAGAAGAGAAGGAAAGAAGTGAGCCAAGGATTACTGTGGAGCCAAAACAGAGACCTTATGGACTTTCAGCTTTGGGTAGTTTGTAAGTGGTCCTACTATGGGAGTTGTCCAGTTTGATACAAAGTTCCCATGGACCTGCTGGGAGACGCAGGATTTTGGTCTTGAAATATTATGTACTCTTGGCAGACCCAGCAAGCTATTCTTACTGGAGCAGGAAAGGGTAGCTACTTTGCTCAAGGGAGCTACAGCAGGAGTGGGAATAGAACTGGAAGCCTTCTGATTACAACGTAATGGGTAGATAGGTACTAGGCTAACTCTCGACTGATCAACATCGCAGTGACAGCCCACTAAAAACAATTAAAATAGCACTAAGTCATTTAGAGATGGAAACTTCTTATAACTATATATAAACTCTTAAAATGAGTTGAAAATATACAACCACGGTATAAAGTGCAAAATATCCCTACAAGTGTTGGTATTCATTGTATTATAGTCTTCTTTAACTTTTCAGCACACCTTGTCCACAGTATTCTAAACCCATCACTGAGACGGTCACATCTTGACTGATGACGTATGATGATCTTTTGGATATTTTCCTCAGACCATAACTCATAAAACCCTCATGATATCTGGTATCTGGCTGTAATGTATAGCAAAGGAAAATCTGTGTGTAAAAGTGCCCTTGGGTGAGGACCAGCCCTTGGAGACATTTAGACAGTTTGATGGTCATAAATTGCAAGTAAAAACACAGCTTGACATTTTAACAGTACTTGACAGGTGTTTCAGTGCCCTCTTGCCTCTCTGTTTGGGAGGAGCTGGGTGTTGAATGAAATTCAGACATATTTAAATTTAAAGGAATACCTTACACACTGGGGTGGTGCAGTGGAAATTGCTTCCCCTCCTGTAATTTTCAGTAACGTCAGATTTGAGGCCTTTCGCTGGTTTATTTTCAAGTCTTAAAATGACCGAATCATCAGTGTCGTCTTATTAAGTTCTAAATTGTACTACACAGTAAGTCTGTTGCACAGCAACAGCACGGTATTTTATAGCTGGTTGTCCGGATATAATTCAGTTGTAAAACTACATCTTGTTCATCTAGCTTAGACATGACAGGACTGACTGAGGCTCTCATGTAGAATTTGGTGCCTGTTACCACTCCAGACTAGAGTCACGAGCATTTCAGTAATGAAAAAAACTGGAACACTGGAGCACAATTTCTCCAAATTAACTACCAGTTATTTCTTAACTGCACTCAGAACCTCATTAAAATGGTGACTGTTTCTTCTTCAAACAACCTGGTATGGATACAGTGTATTCAATACGTACAGGAATACAGCTACCAATGTATCAGTCCGATCAACTGCATATTGCTTGTAGTGTGTATGTGAGAGAGACTACCTTGGTACGAACATTGGTCCATACCTTGCCTCATATCCTATGTTTCCATGTTGGACTCCAGACCAGCATGACCCTATTACTAATAATAAATGAATTTCTGATTGTTTGACTGCCACATATTTCACTCCTCCCATCTGCATGAAGTATTCAGCCCAACAGGCAAACGATAAGCGAGACAGGCAGCAGGTACGTGTGAAGATGTGTTGTGGACAGCACACACGCTGTTGGTTTAATCTCATTGTCAGAGCGGTCCAGTCAACTGTAAACAGGGATTAACACACCAAAGGTTGCTAGGCATGGCCTCTCATCGCTCCAAAGTGTGAACTGAGTGTGTGGAGTCAAGGTCATCTGCTTGGGAGTCAAGGTCAGCAGTGTGTCGCTCACAAAGTGGCTTTCAGCATTGCACTGCTATTGCACTGTTGCTGATTCACTGCTGTATACTCTTCCACCAAACCAGTCACAGCACTGAGAATCAGCATGAATTAAAAAGCAAACACTTATCAACTGCTGCATATTTTAACCAGGTAGCAGTGCAATGCTAAATATACTATATATATATATATATATATATATATATATATGCACCAAATAAGATGGAATTGACCACTTTCATTAATTTATTACTTGGAGGTAGAAAGGCATACAACTTCCACACACCAAAATCTGGAAATGAAGGGTACTCAACACTGTGCTGCATGTTTATGTAAGAGTGAATGTACTGTATCTCCAGTTTTGTTTTGTCTCCACTCAGCAGCAATTTATTTACACCATCAGGAAAGATTTTTCATGAAAAAGGTGGAGCAAACCAGAGCATCTGAAAGCAGTACAGCACTGAGACCCCTGTGGTGGGGTGCTGATAGCTGGTCCCACTGTGACGGGACTGCATTCCTCTGGAGGTCAGGGACTTGGCAACCTGAAACCACTACATCATTCACAAATGACGGGCAGTTTCAATGGCCTGGATGGGAAGGTGCTAGGCTCTTAGTGAAGAACTCCACCAGGACTGGGGTAGCCTTCCAAGGATGTTGAAGCAGGGAGTAAAATATCAGACACGATGGGCTTACAGAACCCAACACCCCCTGTGGGATGCAGGACGTGCCTGCAAAATGCCACTTCTCAGACCGCAGCCTAGAGAATGATCTTCCTGCGCTTGGCTGATGGCTGATCTACACCAGTGTGCCAGCCACGTACCGTAATTGAGCTCGGTATATTAGGATCCGATAACTGAAAGGGGCTCAAATGGTCTCATGTTGTGTCCAAAGCAGTAAAAGCCACCTGGATCTTCTGGGCAGATCCAGTGTTATCTGCTTGATCTGAGCATTTTCTGAGACACTGGACCATTTTTGTCATTAGCCAGGGGTCAACCAGGGGTAGTTCTCAGTCAAGGCCAGCCAACAGTTTACTCTGTTACAGTTGGCTCAGTTTTGAAGGAAGAATATACAAACATTTTTCAATTTATTCATTATTTTTAATCACAATTTATTAAATCATTTTCTGAATTACGTCGGTTGAACATCTATTGCAACTTGCTTGGCTGTCCAGTGATCCTGAGCATTGGTGGTCAACACGATGATGAACATTGCACGTTTTTAAAATGAATCAGTGCGGAAGGAGATAAAAGAGGAGTTTGTGGAGAGGATGTTTTGTTGTTTTCAGTCATTTAAAATTTTGATAAATAGAAAAATAAAGCCACTTTTTAAAATTTGTAAGCTTATGCAGTTCTCTCATGATGCTTATTTGACCATCAGAGTGCACAGCACAGTACAGGACAGTACTACAGTGATGTGGTGAAATAGGTGACCCCCTTCAAAATAGTAAAACATGCTATTTAAATGTCTTTTCCATGCAGGAAAATTTTGGTACCATTTTATTGAATAAATAATAGCATGAGTATAATTTTCCAGCATTATTTTTTAAATGTGGTCCACTTAACCTACAAATAACACCTAAATGAGGATCATATACCAAACTGTTAATTTATGCAAAACTGCAAAACTGGAGATATGTGGTAACTCACTTTTTCTTGCCATTACTTCAGGAAGTGAAGACGCTGTGTGGATAACTGACACGACCCAGCATGTACAGGGGGCATGAGAGTAAATGCCAGGGCAACAAACAGTGCTGAGGTAACTAACAACAGAACAGAGCAGGAGCCAGGAGGAGCAGGGTCCCTGGGGTGCTGTCAATCACTGTGTTGTGTGTTTAGCTGGCCTGGGACCGCTATTTATAAAAGCGTACCGCATGTCTCCAACGCAAAAAGAACGCAGTAATTTGACAGGCCATGATAAGTTCTTGGACAGGATGCGAAAGAAAGAAAATTGCATCTAAGTGCTTCTGCAGTCTTGGGCATATTTTTAGAGGTGGTTTATAAAAAGAACTGTGAAGAAAGCTGCTTTTTTAAACAATCCAGGAGTCCACTGAGAAGTCTACCATTCAGTGGAAATGTTTTTGTTGAAACAAGTTCAGGTGAAATTATCTGCATAAGCCATGCATTTATTATATATAATATGTACACTACATGGCCAAAACTATGTGGACACCTGAGCATCACCATTTGTGCTTGCTGAACATCCCAATCCAAACTCATGGGTATTAATATGGAGTTGCCCCCATTTGCTCCTATAAGAGCCTCTGCTCTTCTGGGAAGGCTTTCCACCAGATTCTTGGAATTTGTGCCCATTCAACCACTAGAGCATCGGTGAGGTCGGGTGAGAAGGCCTGGCTCACAGTTCATCCCAAAGGTGTTCAGTGGGGTTGAGATCAGGGCTCTGCTCTACCACTTCAAGTTCTTCCACATCAACCTGGGCAAACCCTGTATTTATGGAGCTCGTTTCGTGCATGGAGGAGAGCACAGTTATGCTGGAGCAGGAAAGGAGTTTCTTCCCCAAACTGTGACCACAAAGCTGGAAGCACACAATTGTCTAGAATCTGTTTATACGCTGCATGGGTGTGGCTGAAACAACTCCGCTCAGTCATTAGAAGGCAGGGGGGTCCACATACTTTCGGCCATATTGAGTATCCCTTGAGGAACGACCTTTGAACTAAAAGTTCTCACGTAGGAGTGAAATTATTTAACACTCTTTATCACTTTACGATCAAATAAGATGGCGGTCTTTAGCATTTACAAGTAATAAAACTTGTTTGTGACACAAAAGGACTTAGGACTTAGGAGATTTCAATTTACAAGTCGATTTCCAGGAAAGCGTTATTCTCCTAAGTAGGGGAAAATCTGTATGGGAGAAAAATTCACCTATTAACAGGGAACTCTTATAAAAATCTCAACCATTAACATAAATCAGAAGTAAGAGAGCCACTTTTAGTGTTTGATGACACTGATTTTTTATGCCTTACAACTTTATTTCAGCATTTTCCTGAAGCACTCAAGACAACTGCCAACTGAAACAAAATTGCTGGAAGGAGTTCCTGTACATTTGCATGCAAAGGTGGTCAGATTCTCTCGGTTACAGCATCACTGTGACAGTTAAGCCATCGATTTTGACATCACTAGAAATGACAGGAAAAATACTGTACACATTTCATTAAAGTTAACCCATGTCATAAAATTTACGACATGTAAAAATATTATGGAAAAATTAAGCTATAAATAAAAAAAATTCAAGTATGAGTGGATAAAATGGCTCTCAAGTGCAGATTGGTTTAGGTCTATAAGGAAAGAGGTGGTCATTTACTATATTGCTGTTAAAGTTTTTCACTGATTAAAAAACAAAATGTGTTAAATTTGCAATTATATAGCTCTGTCATAAGTACAGTCAAAGTCAAGAAATGGCTGCCTATATAGTATCTCAGTTAATGTTGTAAGGGGCAAAGGTGCAAACTTCTTGACCCCCTTGAATATTTTCCAGCTCTTACTAGTTTTTAACATCAATTACGTTATTCAATATTTTATTTACAATTAGTCACATTTTTCATAATATAGTATTGAAGGTCACATGAGCCATTTTTCTCGCTCCTTAACAAAAATGTCACTCCACTTGCGGGTGATCTCCAGGTAAAGGCCCGATTTGTGCGGCAGGTAGTCCTGGTAAGTTGTTTTTCCCACCGTCTTCGGTATGGCTTTCTCAATCTGGGTACCCTCGTGCCACTCGTTGAAGGATGTGATAGAGATTATGTCAGGCCGGACCTCAAGCGCTGCACCCAGGGCCGTCTCATAGTACTTGCCGTTGACACGGTGACGCGTGTTCTGGTTGTTCCAGGGCCGTATGCTGATGTCCATGTAGCCTGGACCCACACTGGGAATGAACAGCAGCCCGCTGCGGTCACAGAAGCCTTTGAGGGATCTCCAGTTGCTGTGTGATGAACCATAGGTGAAACCATTGGTGGCAAAGTAGGTGTAGATCCCGTCAAAGCCTGCAGTCAGAATGTCACTCTTGTGCTTCTCCTCTACCAGGAGAGCTATGAAGAGGCCATCATAGGGTGTGTTTCTGATACTATGATGGCCTGAGTCCTTGAGAAGCCCTGCCCAATCATCTGCTGCTAGAAGATAGGAATCATAGATGTAGAACAGAGGGCGAGAAGTTCCGCTGCTCGACTTGTAGCGGAAGAATGCAGGGTGATCCCCATATCTGTGTAAAGGAATACAGGCATCTATAAATGCAATTAGAAATAGCACTATTATATCATCACTTTTTCTATAACCAATTGCCAAAAGGACTGAGAATTTACTCTCTCAGATAAGGGGTGTAAAATCTAAATCCCAATGGTTCTCAGTCTTTGCCCCAGTGCAGTGGGATGTCTCTTGGAACTGCTGAATCCCCTCCACTAGAGGAGGTTAATTTTCATCCAGTGTTCCTGAGAGCTCTGCATGTTAGTTCCTCCCCACTCCCTACATTTTTATCTACCTAGTTTTCTATTCATATCTCTTAATAGATAACTTCTTCTTCTTCTTTCGGCCGCTCCCGTTAGGGGTCGCCAGAGCGGATCAAAAGCTTCCACTTCCTCCTGTCCTCTGCATCTCTCTACGTCACCCCTGCCACCTGCATGTCCTCCTTCACCACATCCATAAATCTCCTCTTAGGCCTTCCTCTCTTCCTCTTGCCTGGCAGCTCCATCCCTAGCATCCTTCTCCCGATATATTCAGGATCTCTCCTCTGCACATGTCCAAACCAACGCAATCTCGCCTCTCTGACTTTGTCTCCAAACCGTCCAACCTGTGCTGACCCTCTAATATACTCATTTCTAATCCTGTCCATCCTCGTCACACCCAATGCAAACCTTAACATCTTTAACTCTGCCACCTCCAGCTCTGCCTCCTGTCTTTTGGTCAGTGCCACCGTCTCCAACCCATAAAGCATAGCTGGTCTCACTACCGTCTTGTAGACCTTCCCTTTTACTCTTGCTGGTACCCTTCTGTCGCAGATCACTCCTGACACTCTTCTCCACCCACTCCACCCTGCCTGCACTCTCTTCTTCACCTCTCTTCCACACTCCCCATTACTCTGGACTGTTGATCCTAAGTATTTAAATTCCCCCACCTTCGCCAACTCTATTCCCTGCATCCTCACCATTCCTCTGTCCTCCCTCTCATTTATGCACATGTATTCTGTCTTAGTCCTACTGACCTTCATTCCTCTTCTCTCTAGAGCATGTCGCCACCTCTCCAGGGTCTCTTCAACCTGCTCCCTACTCTCACTACAGATCACAATGTCATCTGCAAACATCATAGTCCACGGTGACTCCTGTCTGATCTCATCTGTCAACCTGTCCATTACCATTGCAAACAAGAAAGGACTCAATAGATAACTGTTAGAATAAAATATGCACCAGAAAAAGGTGGCATCAGGCAGATGAGCTGTGCTTTAACAATCACTGTTTGTAAGAACCCATCTGTTAGGGATACATTTCTCTATACTCTGTGCTTGTGTCACTTTGGCATCTGCCAAATGTAAAAATGTACTGTAAATGCAGTAATAATAACAATCCAACAACTTGTCACTCACTTGTCCACAATGTATTTGACATTGTTGAACATACTCTGTGCATCTCTGCCTTTGTATGGTTCGATGTGAAAAACAACCTGTTGGAGACCCACCCCCAATAAAAAAAAAAAAAAAAGAGAGAAGGAAAAAAGTCAACAAGTTTATACATTTATGAAACTGCCAGTGTCTGTGCACCTACACAAGAGCTAAAATACATGCAGACAATGTGCTTTTGTGACTGAGGCAATCTGGAAATTATTCCCTATGTGGTCTTGCTAATTTTGCAAGGAAAGCTGGTTTTAATCGCACTGAAATAGCTGGACGATTAAAGGCTTCTGGGAGTAAATTGGCAGTGCTGGGGGAGGGGGAGGACGCAGACTGTGTAATTCATGCTGCCCAGAGTTGGGGAATGTCTCACACATGCCTGCTTCTGGTACAAGGGGAAGGAAAGAGAGCCCCAGCTTTCTACCTAGGATTGTGCAGCTTTGTTAATTCCTAAACACTTTTTCAAATTAATATAACGATACTCCATCCATCTGTCCATTTTCACAACTGCCTGTCCAATTGAGCCTTGCAGTGGTCAAGTCCCTTTGCTACCAAAAGGCACATTTTCAGAAGACTGAACCATCAGCCAAAGAACAAAATGTGTGACAATAAAATGTGTGACAACAATTAGCTGCTACTTTTTGTAGAAAAACTAAGGAGACAGTTTCTCATCTTGGTTGAGAAAAAAAGAGGATTGTTAAAATTCTGCACAGTTCTTCATTAGCAGACATACCTTTAGCTGGTATTTATGAGCCAAATCAAGAACCAAGGGGACAATCTCATCTGTAGGCTCCCCGTTATCGTCCTTCATGCCGGGCGGATACCAGGAAAGGGCAACGACACCTGCCGGATTTCATACAGAATTCAAAATGCTGTTCCTCACAAAACACCCAACCAACAGGCAACAGTTAAGAAGCACAACACTGTGTCAGCATTTGCCCAGGTTTTGCTTTTCTCTTTGATTTACTAATATAAGTGTACTGACTGCTGCTCCTCAGCTTACAAACACAAATGGGCCTGCAAGTCTGTTTGTAATTCAATTTGTCTACAACTCCAAAACCATAATAAATGAAAAAGTTAATAACACAGATACCTCTTAATTGATATGCAAGATTCTGCAAAAGTATTGATGTACCTACAACAAATAAAAGTATTCTGAATACTATGCTACTTCAATTACAGACTTATTTGCACAGTTAGGTCATTTTGTCTGGATCATTCAGGGCAAGTATCTTGGTCAAGGGTCCCACGGCAGGAGCAAGGCTGCCAACCCAGGTCCTTCATCTGCACCGCAACAAGTATAACCACTACGCCACCTGCTGCCCACATTTCAAGTACTTGAGTACAGCAAGTACTGCACAGATTTCAACATAGACTCCTATCTTTTTATCGTGTTGATATTTGCTGGAATTTTCCTTTCACACCTGCGCTGCCTTCCTCACAATAGCACGATTAGAAGGTCTACAGCAACTGCAATAGCTATTTAAATTCAGTCCTGGGTTTGTTCCACAAAATTACCCAATTTGACAGAAACCATCTTCTTCAACCAAACACATTTTATTACTTTATCATCCTTTACAACAGTCAAATTAAAAGTGGACAATTCTGCCAAACTGTTGAGTTTAAGTGCTGTTACTTGAAAAGCCACACAATGCCATCTTTCCTCACTTGCTATGCAAATCTAAAGATATTTGACCCCAGCAATGAGCTATTTCACAAAATTAAAACTGAAACAAGATGGCTTTGTGTAAACAACCGAAACAATGTGGCAGATTTCCAGACACCCACCGACGGCAGCTGTTCGCAGCTGTAGCATGTGCGCCTCAACAACCGACGGGTCCCTGGAGGAGTATGCGCCGAGTGCAGGGTAGAAGTTGGCTCCAATGTCCTCTGGGGGGCTGTGTCTTCCCTTTGGGTAGCCAGCATCTACCTTGGGGTCCCAATGCGGCAGCATCGGGTGGTCCCAGTGGATGTACTTGCCATCAAACTGTGGATTGCCATACCAGGTGTAGTAGAATGCATGCAGGTTGTAGTTTGGTGCTGGAAGGTCCTTGGGGGAGGCATCCATGCTGGGGGCCCTTTCCAACAGAGGGGCTTCCATCCTGGGGAGTCCCTTTTTTGAGTTGGTGAGGGATGTTTCAGTGGCCAACACTCGTTCTGTAACTCGCGTTCTTGTGTCACTCTTCTCCATCCTACTGAGATGTGGGACAAGTCCGAGTCCAAATGGACTCCCTGTAACAGAACCTGGTGGTCGCAAGGACTTCAAAACAGTCGTTATGAGGAAAATGACAAATACGAGCCCAGCCGCTGTGATGCAGGTTTTGAGCCGAACCCTCACCATTTTGTAAGGAAGGTCAAAGTCATCTTAGACCATCATTCATGCCGCTGTGTAGGGAGCGGGGAGGGAGCAGGACTTCAAACAGAGCTTAACAACACTTCATGCTGGACCTTGGCAACAGCGTACAGCAACATCCCTGTGCAAAGACAGATGGGTTACTGTCACACAGCACCATTACCTGCATTCTGTACTCAATTAGCAGAGTGTTCCCTTGACATACGCAGACCAATTACAAAGAGCGTGTGTCCAGTTAAGTGTGTGTGGCAGCTGGGCCAACATAAGTCATGGTGCTAATACACTTCCCAGGGCTTCAAGTGTGGTCACACAGCTGAGTCCTTCCCTACTAACAAACGGAGAGGATCAGGCAGCAAAAAATTCAACATTAACTAACTTTCATAGAGTGAGAATCAAATACAGAGAAAATAATAATTACTATTACAATTACTTATTTGACCGTTTTTAATTATCCATCAAAGGGAGAATTATCGCTTATTTAGCTCATGTTGTTCTCAAAAGTGAATGTTAGGTTTGCATATTTTGCTGCTTAAAAATATTAGTTTGTGTGTTTACTGTATGAAATCAGGGTACCTTGATCAAAGGTACTACAGAAGGAGGTGGGATTAAAATTACAAATGCAATACAATGGTTATGCATACAACAGGAGGATAATATATTTACTGTCTAAAGTTTTTTGAAACTAGAGAAGTCAGAACTGTGAGTTTGAAAAGGTACTTTAGGTCACACGTTGCCTCATATCACAGTGCACTTTGACTTCAGCTGTGTGAGTTTATACAGCAGGGCACTGTAGTGAAAACAAACTGTTTTTCAGAAAGGAAACAAGGCCCAGAAACCAGAAATGTCCCTGTCACAGATGATAAGGCAGAGGCCTGCACAAAGACTGCCTGCAGTTATGTAACCTTATACTGCATTAACCAAATATCACATACAACCATCTTCTGGACACTATTGTTCTATATGGGCTTGGCAACAGAACAAACTTAATCTCAGTTTATGCACAGAGCCCCAGACTTGTAATCTTACACACAGATACATCTCACCCTAAGCAAGGTGACTTGCTATTCTTGAAAATTTAAAATTCAGTCTCTGACAAGGCTGGAAAAGTGGGGATAGTGATGTTACAACATTAAATGCAGAGGGTACATAAACATGCTGAAGGATTTCCTCCATCCACACACACACACACACACACAGAATTAAACAAGTTGAAAGATAATAAACTTTGGTTATATTTCATTTATTACTGCACATGTCACTAAGGCTGGTGGACGTGCAGTTCTCATGCTAGCTTGCATGTTCAACCACAGGACTCAGAAGCTATTAAATGTGCACAAATCAAAATGTAAAAACCAATAATAAATTATACAACACACACAACAATGCACACATACTATGTGACGTAAGGGTAATAAAGTTTGGCAATATACATTTCCTTTTTTTTCCCATTCCACTTGACTACAACCTGCACATTACTATCTGTGGCACTCACCTGTCCCACAGCACCGACAATACTTGTGTATTAAATGCAACCACTTTAGTGACAAAAACAGTTTGGTGATTATATAAAGCATTATTACTTGATATCGTTACATTGCTACACCTGGCCATGTAACTCAACAAGTATTTATTTTAGGAAATGACACCAAGACAGTCAGATTATCGTACAAAAACAGTGGCATTATGAAAATATACGACACAGTCGAGTCAACCGTTACCCACAAGTGTGGAGGGACGCGCAGCGCTGCGACCTGCACCGCGAACATAGCTGCGCTCTTGTTTATACAAACACACGCAAAACAAAAAAACAAGCTGCACTCAAT
The DNA here is from genome assembly GCA_018136845.1 of Heterotis niloticus. Classification (NCBI taxonomy): domain Eukaryota; kingdom Metazoa; phylum Chordata; class Actinopteri; order Osteoglossiformes; family Osteoglossidae; genus Heterotis; species Heterotis niloticus. Next base: position 11,311,966 of record CM030901.1, on the reverse strand, counting down.
GCCTTCGCTACAGTCCGGGATATTTACCTTGAACACACTTATCTAGAATCTTGCGCGAATCCCATCCCCGTTATCATCATAACGCGCGGGTTGACAGCATACGAGTCAGTTAATCTGCTTTTAGAAATGAAAACGAAGGGGACACGCGGAAGTAAATGGAACGACCGGCAGAACCAAAATGGCGTCCAGTCCTCAGTTTCACTGCCGGAAGATATGGCTTTTGACCCTGCCGTATTTACTCTTCCCTTATCGCGCCTACTTTTACGACCACACATGAGAGATAATCGCAAAAATAATATATAATTTAAGGCAGCGAGAAATTCACAGCCACACAACGGAACCAGCATCTGATTATTGGGAAATGTTGCGCACATGAAGAGTAGTCAGGGCGTCGTTGTGTGCTCGTCCCGCCTTGCAATACCAACGTGCGAACGCGAGGGGGCGGGAAATACCATGGTTAAAATGAGCATATCTGCAATAAAAGGGGTGCTGTGATTAACTGGACCATTTAGGTGACTCACTTAATACTTTGAAGCCCAAAGAAGATTTGACTGGTTTGCGTTATTCCAGCACCTACAGTAGTGAGACAGTAAGCAAAAATTACACTTGTATCCTTAAGATAAGAAGATTACCCAATTTCAAGAAGAAAATCTATCAGTTACGTAAACACTTGAGCCCAACTGAGTACAGAACCCCAGGAGAGCAGAAGGTATAAAATATTTGTTTTAGCTCTCAACTGTCCCACATATTCCAAGCCAGGTAGCATATTAATACATTGCTCATAGCATCACTGCAACAAGTAAAACAACAAAAAAATGACCAAATGCATGGTCTATGAATCGGCCATCCACTATTATTATTATAAAATAGCCTTTATTTAGTTGATGCCTTTGTTCTGCAAAATATTAAATAAATATATTAAATAAGCATTGCTTTTAATTCTTTGCCTATTTATATAGTAAGGTATTTTTCACAAAACATTTCAGGGTCAGTGTTACAGCAGGAGGTAGGATCTGAACCACAGCGCTTCTGACTGCCAGGCTGCAATTCCTGCTGTCCCCATTAGTGTGACTCAATGGAGAGATGCATGAGCCCTTAAAATAAATCTCTGCGGTAAAATGCGCCTGTTCTCACAGGTGACAGTAAGAGACCATGTCAAGCTGACACTCTGGGTTTCCGGCAGATGATTAATGGAAACCTACCTGCAGGAGATATGAACAAACGCTCATGTCTCCGCCTGGTGGCAGGGATTTGTCACAAAGTGTGAAGGGTGCTGGATTGAGGGTGGGGGTTGGGGTCAGTGAGGGAGGGGGCCTGTCCTCATGTCTCTGAGCGAGGGGACATCAAGGTGGCAGGGATGGGGGAGCTGTCAGCTGTGTGCATATGGGTGCGAAATGTTCCTAACCAGCTCCCGCTCTCCTGTTCCCCAGCACCTCCAGCTCTAGAGACATGTCCCACCTTGGGTAGCACAACAGGCTGTTATTATGGGCTTCCAGACTGTCAGCTTGTGGGTGTAAGGTAATTGCTCAAATATGTTTGTGGTGACAAGAGGCTTCAGGAAAGAGGATGTGCAGCAGACTTAGGTTTGGAAGCTGCTGGAAAGCAATTACTCATTTTTTCTCCACTCGAGGCCGGGCCTTTGCGACTTCTCGGCTCAGATCGTACTTTGTCCTGCTGCTGTTGCCGAAGCTGACCTCTGAGGGCCGGCAGATGGTTAGACATCTGCACAGATTTTCTGTTGCATGGGTACAGTGCAGAGCTAGGTGTCAAATAGGTGAGGAATTTTTTTTTAAGTGCATTTCAATAAACTCTTGCAATTAAAAAATAGTGGAAGCTACAGCTGTACAGAAACAGAGCTGAGCTGTACTTGGTCAGAAATGAAGACTAAAATCCCTTACTTGCCATATTTTGTAAATTCATGTTCAAGCAAAATGAGCAACATGGGAGCACGGAAAGTAGCACTGCTGATTCATACCGCCAGGGCTGTTTTGCTGTGGAATTGAATCCAGCTCAGTTTGTCTGGAGTTTGCATGTTCTCCCCATGTCTAAGTGGGTTTCCTCCCACAGTCCGAAGATATATGTTTCAGGTTAATTGGTCACTTTAAATTGCCCACAGTGTGTGCATTTCACCGCTCTGGGTCCCATCTAGGGTGCTGTTTCATAACATTTCACTCAGTATTTCAGTATGGGCTACGAACACCGTGGTCCTGACCTCAAACACAGATGATGAATGGATAGAGTTTTCAGCACAGTCAGGACTTGAAAACAAGCACCAAATATTAATTTTGTGGTGCAGATCTGGTGAAATAATGCACTATGCAAAAACTACAGCAAATCACAACCATTATTAACCTTCACAGCACTATTTGCACAACAGTCAGCACTTCATGACACACAGAACAACACTCTGTGAGCCAGCTGTGCTCCTTTGTGTTTGTGCCACTGAGCACAGCATGAATGACAGAGCAGTTGAGTCCCAGCAACAGGGTTTTGTTGGAATTTAACTGCTTGGCCCTTTACCTGGAGGTGATCTAATGAACAGTTGGGCATGCAGATTAAACTGCTGCTTGAAGACCTTCATTAATGTTGGGAGGGAGTTAGAAAATGGCCTGTTTATTATTTATTCAGTTAGCAGACACTTTTCTACAAGCCCATTGACAGTGTTTAGTGTGTCCGTTAAATTTCTTCAGCAAAGTATTTTTTTCTGCAGCAAGTCAAGATAAATACTGTACCTTTATTTATTACAGATGGGGAAGAATTTAGTCCCAGGTTCATTGCTTGTAAGTTGACAGCTCTAACCACTGTGCCCTGCCTTCTTTTTGTAACGCATCTGCTGTTCATCTTAACTTAGCTGAAACTGATCGCTAGTCTTTAAAACAAAGAGACTTGAATACGTGAGTTAATACAAAAGCCCATGTCCATGGGAGATCTAATAACTGAAAAGTGGCTTTTGAAAGTTATTTTGGGATAATTATCACACCGCTGGAATTAGTCTCTTTCTTGAACAAAGTACACAATGAGTGTATCAGGTTTTATTTTCACCGACACATCAATACCCTGAACAAACCTTTTTAAGCGGGCCTAGCAGCTGCAGACAGGATAAAATAATAAAAAGAAGATCAATTAATTTCAACGATGAAATCATACTGACTTTATCTGGGTGACAAAGCAGGAGACTCAGTAAAATAAAGCTGACTCTTTTCTGCACATGAAGTGTGTGTGTGTGTGTGTGTGTGTGTGTGTGTGTGTGTGTGTGTGTGTACACAATTGTATACATCCAAGAGGAACTTTCTTGTGGGTGAAATGAACCAGCAGATGGCGTGGTGTTTAGAGGCACTGTCTTTGGACTTGAAGCACTTTAAATCCCGCCTCCTTTTGTAGTGCCATTGATCATGGTATTTAGCCTGAATCAATGCAGTAAAACTTACCCTGCTGTATAAATGTGTAAAACACTGTGAATTGCTTTGGACAAAAGCTTCAGCTAAATGAATGAATAAATGTGACATAACTGTTTGTAGCAGGTAGCTGTTGTGAATGGATGCTGGCAAGGTGATCCCACCACTTCCCCCGAGCCACAACGATTTCCACAATGGAGGTATTTGGCTTTGTTTTCTGTCTCTATATCTCTGTCTCCCTGCTCAGGCTTGTCTCTGTCCTTAGTGAGCAGTTTGCAGTGCCATAAGGTGTCATCAATATCTTCGTCTCAGCCCAAAACCTTACAGTTCCTGTGGTTCTCTAAAGCTTAAGCAGCAGCTCTGGGTTCACCTCTAAGGGCCTCCAAAGGATGCAGCCTCCAATGGCTTTAGATGCAGATGTGTGGTCTGAATTTAAAGTACAAGGGCTCAGATAGAAATGGGAAGGATGTTGGGAAAGTCCCATCATGTTAGGGCAAGGGTTCTTTTCTCAAGTCTGTGGTGGATTCGGCTGTGTGCGATGCACCGTGGCAGGGCATCTCCACCAGCCCATCTTCTCACACATTGCTCAGTGCTGCGTTGCTTGTAGGGTTACAAAGACCATTAATGCAGCACTTACAGCCAATAGTCTGCAGGGGGCTGCAGCGGGCAGCCCTAGAACCCGGGCCAACTTATCTTACTTACCAGTTCATCTGCCACACACATTTACCTCTTGTACATCTGAATATTTCATGCCCTGTCTATTTAGGGTAAAGTACCTCAATCAAGGGTACTACAGCAAAAAGTGTAATTGGAACCCAGACCTTCAGCTGCAGGGTAAGAGCTTTAGCCACAAAGGCCACCTGCTGTAGTAACTGTCCTACCCAACTCACACAAGCCCTCCTTCCATTCATTATTGTTGTGTGATTTTATCAGATGAACAGTGATACGTTTGTGTTCAATTGTGTTCGATGTTTGTTTCAATTATTATTTTGGTCCTATGGTTATTATGATAATTTATTTTGAAGATAAACTTCCTGGCCATTTTATTAGGAACCCTAGAAACTGTGTGAAGCTGTCAAGCCAGCATGGACCAGGAACCTTGAGCAGTGTTTCCAGTACCTTGCTGCTGAATTCATGTTCCTTCTGAGCCAATAGGGGCTGTTGAGTTGATAGCACTTTCCAAAGTCAAATCTAGTTAAGCTTTGAGAAGAGGCGTCTTTGCAGCATTTCTGGACATGTCCCACTGTAGTGACATTTCTGTTGCACAAAGTTCCATCAGGTTATGCAATAAATGCTAACATAGTGTTTTCACTTTGCAGGCAGAAGAGCAAAGCTTCTATTGTCCACACACCTTTCTCTGCCCGTAAAGGTTACAGAGTGCAGGAATGCCGCCGACTCCGTCTGCATCCTGGTGAGCCTCCTGTGGGACTTCATTCTCCGCACAAACAAATGGTTTTCCAGGCAGAGGCAGAGGCCGAGGTCGCCTTCCACGCCCCATATCCTTTGTCGAAGAAAAAGCACAGCAACACTCACGGCTGCATGTTGTACCTCAGTGACCCTGATTTACACTCAGTTGTAAATTTACACTATTGCAAATAGCATGTAAATGCATAATGACTCTGTTTCATCCTTCATGTTAAGTGAAGGGACAGCAAATAGCGTAGCGGCTGAAGCTGATATCTTGCACTGAAAAGGTCCTGGGTGTGAATCTTACTCCATCTCCTCCTGAGATCAAGGTACTTACCATGAATAGACACAGATAAACAAATTTTTAAAAATCTCACTTTCCTGGAGTTCAACAATGCAAAAGTTATGCATGAATGTCATACTCTGATTTTATTCTTGATGTTTGGTTGGCATATTCTCCCATGTCGCTCAGTCCAAAGATATGCCTTTCAGTCACTCTGAATTGACCATAGTACATGCTTTTACAGTATGTAAGCCTACGTGGGGGTCATGGGCAGTTAGTAGCCTGTGTGTGTGTGTGTGTGTGTGTGTGTGTGTGTGTGTGTGTGTGTGTGTGTGTGTGTACATGCACACGCACATGTGTCTAGCCACCCTAGGATTGACTGACCACATGACATAGCATGACTCTGTCCAGGATAAAGTGGTTAGAAATCATAGATCATTGGATGTTTTATTCTCTCATTTTTTTCTAATATTTTCTAATACTTTCCCAGTGATTAGTCATTGCCTGAGAATGGAAATATAAAGAGCAAAAGTCAGAAAACATCAAGACCAGCATGGTTTGCTCGTACTCGCAAGGCCTGATGCCAGAGGTTACTACACAGCAGCCATATTGTGTTGCATAACAGCAGGCTACACCTATTTACAGTGCTGATTTTGGAAGAAGTGCAAAACAATAGTTCTGTGCAGCGAAGCTCGAGGTGTCTGCAGCCATGCAGCGAACAAGTAAACGTGCCAGAAGTCAGTTGACCACCACCCCTGTGTTCCAGGTCTAAACCCCACAGACTTGATCAAACACACAGTGGTATTGGTGTTATTTATTTTAATGAGTCTTTCCTTATGAGTGGGAATATAAAGCACCAACTGTTAGATTACATGTTAAAAAAACATTTATTTACATAAAAAAGCCACCAGTTTTTAGTACTGAGCAGATTGTATGGAACAGAGAATTGTAATTTATTGTTTTTATTAAATTCTGGTTAGCAAATACATTCGTCCACCTTGACTTACAACAGAGTAATGTAACACACACTACATGCAATTTTGAATCACAAATTCAGGGTGACCATGCAAATTCTGCACAGATAATCTGGATTAAGCCTGCAACCAAACCTACAACCTTACTTGCTGCCCTACCTTGCCATCCTGCAATTTACTTTTACGTTTAGTGAAATATCCATATTTACTCTGTTTGTGTTATTTTGTTTACCTCTGGTCTATTTCAGAGGTTTTCACTAGTTTTTTCTTCATTTCCAGCATATGCACGGCTATACAATGAACACAGAACATGCACTGTGCGTTAAAAATAAGCTTCCTTACATGTTGCATGTGTTTAAGAAAATTTTCAGTTCCACTTTAGAGTTATTTTAACCTCCCCTCCTTTATCTGATTGTAGCTTCTGTTGTTCTCACGTTTGCTGAAACAGACTTGGCCATGGCAGGTCCTCTCATCACCATACTTTAAACCATCATTGTCATGGATACTCCCTGATACATCACACCTTAAGCGAGCATCCTTATGGCTGCACACACTTTGAATGAATTTACACCCAAAAATTTAAAAAGTGACTGCAAGGCCACCCTCATCTGTGAAGGTCAGTGTCATGGTGAGGACAGGTACCAGTTTTGAAGAAAGTCTTTTGATGTCATTGCCACAGCTAGAATCTGTGGAGCACCAAAGATTTTAGTTGTAAGAAAATTAAAGATAAAATTGGGTTCTTCCAAATATAAAATCCAGAGGCAGTCTGTTGCTCACTGATAATTTATAATTAAATGCAAAACTCCCCTGGGGAAAAATTAAACGTTAGAAACAATGTGGCTCCCATTTAATTCCTTCTTATAAAAACTATATGTGGGATGGCTGTCAACAGTATAAAATGTGTCAGTGTTGGAGCCTTATTTCTCCTCTGTCTCTGGTATTCCACCTCCCTTTTTAAGAAGCCATGAAATTACGGATTTGCAATTAAATTTAAGTTGCTGTCATTGCTGGACCTGTGATATCCAAGCATTACTGGAAATGAAAGGTGAATCGTTGACTCTTCTGGCACATTATGTATCAGCATGCATTGAGCACAGTGGTTATGTCTTTATTTCTTCACAGTGGAAAGTCAAAAATATGCCAAAAAATAACCTGGATCAAATGATGGTAGAACTGTGTAATACAGATAAACTTGTGTCAAATTTATCGATAAGATTCTGTTGCCACTGCATCCAAAACAAGTGATCTGTTAACTTGCATAGACAGTGGAATTTTACAATCCCCTCAACAAATCCTTTCGTTTTTCATGTTTGTAGCTGAAAATATCTATCCATCAACAATAACTGCTTGTGAAATGCAGGACTGTAATGCTCCAGAGCCCATGTCAGAGCCATGGGGTGTAAGGTAAGGCACACTTAGGACAGAACATTGGTTCAGTCCAGGCAAATCATACACACATCCACTCACTAATTTAATATATTTTTTCCCCTTTTTAGCTCACTAAAAAGAATCTTTGGACTGTGAGAGGAAACCATAGTTCTTGGAAGAAAGACAGTGGAAAAACATGCAAACTTTACACAGTCTGACTTAGATTCAAACTCAGGTCCAACCCCCCCCCCCAAAAAAAAATAAAAAAATAGATAGATAGATAGATAGATAGATAGATAGATAGATAGATAGATAGATAGAGACTTTAAAAAGGCTTTGGTTGAAATTTGTATGGCAGCTTAATCTGTATAATTAATTGTAAACTGAGGTGTAATTTTGATATTCATGAATGCCTCCTGTGCTGACTGACAAGGGGATAATCTGCCACCTTGACCACATGTCTCCCTCAGAGTGTGCTGCTGCCCATCTGCCTGGGTGGTGTGTGCAAGCACCTGCACTCTTTGTGCCAGTCGAGAGGAAAATTTGTCCCTGCCGCAAGTTTCATGCTAGATGAGGCTAAAAGAAATGGCTGTCTCAAAGCACCATTTCGGTGATCAGTGCAGAAAAAAGGTCAGCCAACAAAATAGGACATAATTACACTTAAACAAATCGTGCTTACATTAGCTTTGAGGAGATTAATGTCTGTACTGGGTGCATTTTTATTTTTATATGAAGTTAACAGCCTTTACATTTGCAATACAGTACGTGGAACTGAAATATACGAAGCATATCTAGGTGCCCTGAGCAGTTAATAATTTATCAATAGCATAATAATTAATGTTCCCTCCCAAAAGAGGACAAGCTTTGTAAGATTATGTTTTTGACTTCTACGACACTATTGTTTTTAAGTAATATCTACACATAACCAACATTAATACCGCAAACTAGTTTTTTCCCCAAAATATTTAATAGCAGGTCACAAAAGTTAACTGAAAGCCTGAGTGCTTTGTAAACAGCTTGCATGTTGTTTACCTGGTTGTTGCACAGAGATGTGGTCTGAAGGTGCAGTCAGTTTGCTGGGTTACTTTATATCTGCAATGAGTTACACACCTTACTAAACTGTATCCTTCATAAATAACAGCTAACATGTCCTAAACATGTAAGTGGTATTGGTAAAAATCCATGTTCAGGAACACAAAATTCATCCTTTAAAAGCTGATACATTTTTATCCAAATTGTGTAATTCACTAAATATTATATTGTAAATAAAAAGAGAGAACAATATTTTATTTTACATTTTTGCTGTATAGCCTCTGTGCCACATGAATGCTGTCCACTGTCAGATTAAATGCAGTTGGTCAGCAGTTCAACTGGCAGCAAAGGCGGTTTTAACTTGTTTGACCACAAAGCAAATGAGTGGTGGTTTTGACTCATGTCTGAACACTTCATTAAGGTTTTATCCCTCAACCGCTCCATGGAGTTCACTCCCTCACACAGTCACATCCCTGTATAAGCGGTTAAGGATGCGGCCTTGAAATGATAAGGTTGTTGGACCAAATCCCATCTCCCGTTCCTGCTCCAATAAATTGTAGGTTATGGGCTTAAGTTACAAACTAGTACTGCTGGTCAAGGTTGAAAGAGCTATTATTATTATTATTATTATTATTATTATTATTATAGTTGTTGTTGATGTTATTAACTTGATAGTTAGGGAATAAGAGGGATAACAATAAGATTAGCAATGGCATTTAATATTGGGAGGATCAAATCAGTGCTACTTAGAACTCCCCAACCCCCAATTTATTACGCCTATGAATAATAATAAAAGTACTACTGCACTATAAGCGCGCACACGTCCACAGAAAAGTGTCTGCGACTGGAGCTGAAAAGAAGGGAAAAGGGAGGGTGCGCGCCGCGCGTAACCGTAACAGCGATTCACCAATCTCATCTGCGGCCGTTTCCGTGCGCAGGCGCATACAGCCCCTCTCGCGGCGAGCCGGTGTGAATGAGGGGGCTCGATGACGTCAGCGCTCGAATGTCAACAATGTCGCGATTGAAGAGTAGGCGTTCCATTACAGCGTAGCAGAACGGAGGCGAGCCGCCGCTGGGCACCGCGCGCGCACACACACACACACACACAAACATACACACACGCGCGCGCACTGGCTACTAACCGCCGAGGACCCCCCCGCCCAACAAAAGAACCCGAACCGCACACCGAAAGCAGAACTCCCCCGCAACCCCGGGAGCGCGAGCGCTGAGCCATTCTGGAAGGAAGTCACCATGTGAGAAAAAAATAGTCATGTTGTAGACGGACATAAAGGCTGAACTGCAAAGAAGGAGGAAAGAAGCGAAAGTTGAAAAGGTGAGTGCCACCGGTGTCTCGTTTATTTATATGCATTTTTTAATGAATGTATTCATTTCACAGTGTTTTGCTTTTGTGACGTTTCGCGTCGCGTGGAGTGGCACTCACGGCTTGACGTGACAGCTCGTGCCGCTGAGAAGTAATGCCTTTTTTTTTGGGTGAGCTTTCAGAGCCCCCCCCCCCGCATCACCCGAACCTTACCGCGCGAGAGGAACGGCAAGAAGGCGCGGACTCGCTCTTTTTACTGGCAACCGGGCGCAGCACTATTATTACTACTGTTATATTATTAGTTAACTAATTATTGTGCTCAAAACGAATTCGCATCGCGTGCTGCGGGGGAAAACGCGCCGCACGTCTGCGCTTTAATGGTTTTTGTTGTTTTTGTTTCGTTGGCTGAGTTGGCAGCGCGGTGCCCCGCGGCGAGTTCCCGCTCCTCTGTGGATGCGGGGCGATCCCGCAGGAGCAGAGCCGTCGGGGCAGACGGGGGAGCTGGAGGGGTGGGGGGGTCCCACGCAGCCCTTGTTGTTGCCTGGAGGGAAGCGGCTGTCAGTGCCGAAGCCCCTTACTCATCGCCACGGTCGACGCGTGTTCATGTGGCGACTAACGGCTGCTCTCGTGGCGCAGAGCTTGCGCGCAGCAGTGAGGAAATAAAAATAAATGAGAAGTAGATTTAAACATTGCGATAGTAAAAATAACTATATATGAAAGAAAAAAAAGAATTCCGAGAGTAAAATGGTACAAAAGCATGAGCAAAAGCTCAACGGGAGGCCACCCAAGAAGAATGTAAGAAATATTTAATGTGAAGAAAGCAATACACCTGGAACATGAATCGTGCGTGTATTTGTCATTTGTTGATCTTGTACATTTTTTACGTCCTCCTATAGAACATAGCAGTAGTTTATCTTCTGTTGTTTCATATATTTAAAAACTTTTGCCGTGTATCTGATGGCTATTCATGCATTTACTTTTAAAGCACGTTCAAATGCATAACAACAGTGAGTGCTCACGGGGTGACCACACAGAGCTCCTCGCTGCACCTGAGCTAAGCAAAGCGTTCCTTACAGTGAGGCTATCAATCAGGCACAAAAATATGTGTTATGAGGGCAAGTCCCAGAATGCAGTGCGCTGGTCAAAAGGTTGTTTTTTTCTCCATATTTGTGATGCAAATTCACTCTGCTTTTGACACTTCATTTTGAGCAAATGTCTTCTTTTGAAGAAAAAATATAGTTCTTTATGTGTGTCTGATCATTTTCCTGCCAGGTTTTTATAAAATTCCTGCCATGAAATATATCAAAGGGGCTTGCAGCATTTTAATAAAGCCTAAAAAAAATGAAAATATTAAAATCAATTATAATTTAAAATATTTTGCTTTTTTATAAAATGTCCACATTTAAATTTACAGTTTTTACATTTATATCATTTAAGTGATCCACATGGGCTTAACCGTTACCAAACACTGTCTAAATCTTGTATTGTACTGTAATAAAGAAGACTTACTGATACATAAATTACATTGTGACACATGTTGCTTTAAAATCACCTAACTCATAATTAATAATTGAAGTTTTGTCATTATTCCTCTTGTTTATATGTACATTAAAAATGTGCCTTTGAAATGTCATTATATTTCTTTTTATATCTGACAGTGTCACACAAATCTTTTAATCTTTTTAAATGAAATAATCTAAAGGAAATACAATGGCACCTATATTTTTATTTGGAATTTTTTTAAATTACATTCTATTTCATTTATTTTAATCACATTCTCTTTGACAGTTGAGTTGCTTCCATGCAGCTTCCAGTAAACCTGGTTTTGCAAGGAAGCATCTGCATATAATGCTTTGTAGAAATTGTTTTAGTTTTGGTGAAGAAATCATTTTTCCATCTGCATTTGGTGAATTGATCAATATACTTTAATGCAGTAATGCAGTTTCCCGTAGTCCCTCTGGTGTTTGGTGGTTCCTAAGTAGTCTTCCAATTTGCAATACTAACATTAACTGCTATAACCAGGACCACCTTCTCCAGCACCAACACTGAACTGATGTACCACAACTACAGAGTAAAATCCTGCTGTCTTGAATTAGGCTGAAGGTTCAAATACTGATGGAAGAGTTATTATAATAGGAGTTTACTATAACAAAGAAACTTACTGTACAGAGTCCCATGCAGATGCTTCCTTGTGGTACAGGTCTGGTTGAATACAAGTGCCGAGAATCAATTTCTGAAATGAAAAGAAAAGCTACAAGAAATGTCCTAACTGAATTTTTAAATATGATTTCTTGTAACGCTTATTGTATTCATTTCAGGATCCAGTGAACATGCAATTCTGTTTTATGCTGATCAGGTGACTCTTCTGCTGTTATTGATTTCTTGAATCAGCCATAGCTGAAAAGGTTGTGCACCAAACCTGATTATTAAAACATCCTTTGTCGGTTGAATAGCATTTCCTTGATCTGCTCTAGCATTTGTGTGATAAACATGGAATACTATATTAAGTGATTCACATTGTATTTCCTCTGATAAAACTCTACAAAAGAAGCAGTTCAGCTCTATTTTATTAATACAACACTGGTAGCCGAACCTGCTCGCAGTGCACTTTTCATTTAAGATGAGAGATTATTTTAACACTTAAAATCCTGCAAGGTTTCCCTTAATGACTATCTTTAAATACAGGCAAAAATCAGCTTATAATTAGTGTGACACATTTTCATGCAACGCTGTGAAACTGCATTGTAGTTGGAGACATTAAATTGCATGGCTACAGGTATTATACCTTTTGAAAAGGAAAACTTTTGTCCGAAATGCCTGATATTCTCGTAATGTGGTTTAGAGCTACCGTTGCAAGTTTAGGCAGAAAACAGTGAGGTGACTTGTTAGCCAAACCAGATACATTTCATGTAAACCTTTTACTGAGCAACACTATTGCTTAAACTGCTGCTGCCATATGTTAAAGATTCTTTATTTGTTTCTCACAGCTGGAAGGATTAATATTAATACAGATTAGTAATGATTAATTCTTACAGTATTGTGGATCATCCATAAACTGGGAACTGATAATCTGGTTTCCAACACTACTTACTAGGCAGTAGTGGTGTGAAATGTAAATATGACTACTGCAGATATAGAGTTGAGTATAAACTCACTGTGTCTCTAGAAATGAGTATATAAAAGCAGAAATACTGTACAGCATATCATCAGTGTGCAAAATAATTCATATATACAAACACCAATTACAAATGCTTAAAACTTCTACTTACTAAAGGGATGATTAAAAGACATTTTAGAAATCTTGCCACTGTTTTGAGTTTAGACAATCGGGCTATCAGTTCTCTCAACACACACTTTATTGATGACCTTCTAAAGCATGCGAGAATGAACCACATGATAGATGACAGAAGCACATGATTTAATGTGTGTAGGGGTCCAAGAAAAGGAACCTTGGGGTACCCCTCCTCAAACCTTACAATGTACTGAGGCAAAGGCTGTCCTGGTCTCTGCACAGGAGATGTCTACAGATGTTAACTCTCAGTTTAGTTTAGGCAAGAATCCTCCAGTGGGAAAACTAAAGAATTCACTTCATTGGCTGCTGCTGCGGGGATCAAGGGCTTTATAAACTATGGTGGGAATGGACTTCTCCCTGGGTGACGATGTGCTTGCAACCAAGGACAAGGAAATTTCCGTGAAGTGCCAAGCTGTAAAGCTTGTGTGAGATAATAATGGGAAATGATGAAAATCTGGACTCCGGCACTTAGTGGGGACGAGTGCTAAAGGGACATTGAGTGCAGCTGAAAAAATTTGGTTAAAAGCCTGTGTAAATTCAGTTCCAGCCTGCATGTCACACAGTTGTTTCTTGGCGAGGTCATCCCTTTCCCCCTTCTCACTCTTTTGGGTCTTTGAGGAAGGTTTAATTTAGGCTGGGGACAAGCAGCAGCAGTCACTTGGGAACCTGAGAGATTGAAGGAAATTGAAAACAATCAGCAGATTCCTGGTAAGAGGAGTGAGATCATCGTTTTGAAGTGAAAGCATGGGGGAGGGTGGGAAGGGGTGGTCACTGAGATGAACCCAAGGCAGAGTTGTTGTTGTCGATCTGCCAGGGCTACTCAGCAAACACAGCAGACAGACCCCTGAGGTCTTGGACTGCACTCCTGATGGTGCAAAAGATTTGAGAAAGGTATAAAAAAAAAAAAGAAGAAAAAATTTCAATGGATTTTTAATGTGCTGCAGAAACACTTGGAGCAACTAAAACATTCCAAATTTGTTACAGATATAAAGATGTTTTTAATATTCAATTAAAATGGTACTAATCATTCTTCCCCTGTGTTTCTCTGTCGGGCTCCTGAATACTGTGTTATGAGGGCTCTTAATATTTATGCTTCGGAAACTATGATGCACCACATAAGGCAGAAGTTGAACTGAAAATGCATTTGCTGCGAGTGAAATGCAAACGCACCGTTCCAAGAAAGTAAGTGGATCCATGCATAAAGCCTGTTGTGTCTGCTGCGTGAGGCAGCCGACCCCAGAGCGGTTGTGTGTGACCGTGGTTGGCGGGGGTGTGAGCAGGAGGCGTGGGCCGCAGGTGGTGGGGAGGAAGGGAACGAAACGGCAAAACACCACCCGCTTCCTGTGTTGCGCACCGCCCGTGGCCCCTTTCCAGCGTGTGTGCTTGCAACACCTTTTCACTGCTTTGAATGGCTTAGGAAAAAGATAGTTGTGCAACATGCCAAAACATGCCAATAAAGTGCATTTACTTTTTTGTACTTCTAAAATTCAGGGCTCAAGCGACATATTTCTTTTGTACCCGTGCTTCACTAACTTGTCTATTATAATTTATCATTTTATGGGAAAAGCGTTTATTCAGCTTGGTTGCATTGTACATGACAGGCTTTCTTTTTACTGATTTTATTTTATTTAGTGTTTCATTTCAACCAGTTGTTCCTTTACACTGTTTCCCAAATACTGAAAGACTGCATATTAATAATTACAAATACCAACTTGACTGTGTCACACCACGCGTATAAAGTCAAGGTCTGTGTTCATTATCTGGCTGTAGACTAGGCCTCATCTGTGCATGTGTGTTGGAGTTGTGGTTAATGTCATGGTTATTACCATCCTCCAAAAAGAAGCTTTATCTGTGGAACAGAAGACTGTTTTCATGAACCAGCATCCGAAACAAGCTCAAAGTGCAAATAAGCAGTAGTAATTTAATGTATTGTTGCACATTAAACGCTTCAGTTCGTTCAGCACCTTAACAGAAAAAACAGAAGAGGAAAAAATATACAGTTGTTGACACTTTAAATGAGATCCATTAGAATAAAAGAGACTTTTCATGTCAGTGAGTGTCTTAGGGGACAGTCATGACCTTATCCACGGTTCGAGCAGCTCCCCAGACATGTGGCGGTGGGTGAAAAAGGCCTTTGTTTTCTCTAACTCTGTGGAATGCCTCATACACTTTTATTTAACTGAGTGGGAGAAGTCTCCCTATTAATCATTTAGAGAAAAGCTAAGGATTGTTGGCGATCAAATAAAAGTAGCCTTTATACACATAGTGGGTAAAACACTGAACACAGCGACAGGGACATTCATTTTGGAGTGTGGTGTATGGCTTGATATGAGGCTGCCGTAACACCGCTGTTGTATGGCATCTTTAAGCATCTTCCCAGTACTCCTCCTGTCCTGTAGACAGTGTACATGCAAAATATGTGTACCGTGTGACCTCACCATTCAGAACGGTAGCGTGTCACTGTCCGTACGGCGGCTAGCTTTGCACTCGACACGCCTTGTCTGGCGATTTCACTGGAGGTTTTCAGTGGATCAGCGGACCCCCATGGGGATGCTCGTAGGCTGAGATACACCACACACGGCTTTTCTAGTGCTCTGCAGACTGTTGGAAATCTCAGCTGTGAGTGGTATGTAATCCTGCATTTACTCGATTGCCAGATAGCATCACCTGTCAGACACACCCTAGAAATGCATCTTCACAAGAAAGAAAAGATACCAGAAGGCACAGGAAACATGCAAAGTGAATGAAACTTGATGACTGAGTTACTGTTAAAGCTTGATGTTGCACAAGGCTTAATTTGTCAGTGGAACTAACTGGTACTGAAACGATGAATGTAGTGGCAAAAATGCAGTAAAGCATCCCAGTTTTGAAGCTGTTAGAATTTGCCAAAAAAATCTCATTCAATCAGGGCAAAATTACATTAACAGAGTTTTTTTAGAACTCAAAGTCTCACTGTACACAGGCCTGCAAAGGACCACAGTTCCTGCAATGTCTCCAATAAGTTCACATGCAGCCATCTTACTCCGCCTGTCACTGAATTCACTCAGCAGTCGGCAACTTTCTGTAAGGTAGCTTACAGCATGAGGTTTGTACACTGAGCTTCTAAAAACTATATAACAATTATATATCAATTTATACAAGAGTCTGCTCCTGCTTTATGAATTCAGGGCAAGTACCATTGTAAAAAGTACTACAGCAGGAGCGGGGTTTCAAACCCAGGGCCTTGTGGTATCAAGGGAAGTGTTTACCACTAAGTCACCCCAATAATATGGACTACATAACTACAGCAGTTACCTGTGCACTTTGCATGGCAAACAGTAACGTTTCTTAAAGCTTTATTTGTTGCAAAGCAACCCATTATCATCTGTAAGCATGGACCATGACTGCTGTTTACTGCAAACAAACCCTGCATCTGCTCTTTTGGCACCATTCAGATTGCTTTTGGTTTGTGGCTTGTTGAAGGTTTTTTCAATGGTCTAGACTGTATCACTGGGCACTGAATGGGTGAAATAACAAAAGAAGTAATAGTAACAGCATCCCTGGTAAAAGAAGAGAAAACAACTATTTGAAGCATTTATCTAGTGGTTCCAATGCTATACAGTGCACTGTATGGCTTATTGTGTCTTTGGACAATACCGTATATTTGTTTTTTCATGCTGCACGCTATGGTATAAATTCATATATGGGAGGAATTCCTTGGGTCTGACGGGCGGTAATGTGATCCACTGAAAGACAGGGCAACTCCTGAGGTCCCGCCCATGCACCCAGTCGCCCCCCCCCTTCTGGAAAAGCGTGTTCCCAGTGATCGGATTTGTTGAGTCATGTGGGATCGCGTACCTTACTCAGAAAGGGAGCATGGCTGGCAATGGGGGAGGTGGGTGGGGGATGGGGTTGCTGGGGTGTGCAGGGAACAGTGGAAATCTGTTCACAGGCCTCAAGACAAAGGAATGTGCTTGTGTGCACTTGAGAGCCCTGTGGACATCTGCAGATTTACTCCTAATGTGTTAGTGGTACAGGAAGACAAGGAAAGAGGTCTAAGGGCCCATATGCCCTCCTCCACACATAATGTTATTCCAGCTCCCACTGCTGAAAATTATCCTAATCAGATCTTTCTTTTTTACATTATATGTTAGCTATTCCCTATTCATGACCATCTTCCGCATTATTAAACATGTTATTATCCATTAATGTGCTGCTGAGTAGAGAAATGTGACACATTAACAACATGCGTAACCACAAGTGGTCACAATACTGACTGGTCAGATATTCAAGTTTTTTGTGTCTTAAGACTTTGAATGGAGTGGTTACCTCTGTTTTATTTACTTTGCTTTTAAATGATTTTATGTATGTTGTCTCTAGTCGGAAAGGTGTGGAGCCTTTGATGTGGATGTCAAATAGGAAATTGAGCTTTGAATTTGCAAATACAAATACATTGGAAACTCAGTGTTTCCCCTCCTAAAATTTGCACATTTTAGGAGGGGAAACACTGAGTTTCCAACGTATTTGTATTTTGTATCTGGTGTGATCCTGACTCTAAATCTTTTTATATAGTAAAGACAGATGACTTTTTCCCCTTGTTTTGCTCACTTTACACCATAAACTGAATCCACACGTTGACGGAAACTTTAGCCACTGACTGGGTTCAGGAAGGAAAAAAGTGCATGAGTGGTGTCGAACAAAGACTACAAAAAGGAATTGACAAAAAAGCAATTGTGCCTTCAATTTGTTCCAGTGCTTTATGACATCTAGTTTTCCAGTTTCACCTCCACGGTCTATCACTCAACTCAAAATGCACTGTAGGTCGCTGTGATGCAGTGTGAGACCTTGCTTGTGACACTGAGATACATATTCAGATGCCAGTACTTCCATTGTCTCCTGTTGCTGGGCATGATTTTCCTGGCATCGTCCACTCTTCTTTTTGTCATTTTGTTTGGTTTAGCCACTCTGATAATGAGGCTAAAAATTACGTTTTTGCATACAAAGCCTTTTGAAATCACCTCTCTACATTTGTTAAGCACAGGTAGAGATTTTTCCATATAGATATTCTATGGCGTAAGCCATCATTTGTGACTGCACGCTTCTTGCGTGAACGCCTTTACAGCGTGTGGCACTCGCCTGTGTGTTTCTCTGAAGCACGTGAGCAAGTGGAAATTCATTTTCACAGCTAGACATCATCAGTTTTTCCCATGTGCACAAGAGCATCTGTCCACTGTGATAATGAGCTGTCAGTGATCTCAAAATTTAGATCTCGCTTCAGCCACTCTTCTCGTACCACGGCCGTGAAGCGGGGGTGACCGCATGGTTGTGTCACCCTCGGCACCCCGGTACCTGTTTGTGCCACATGCACAAGGGCTCTCAGAAATTTCCTGTCACAGGCGGAGCAAACATATATAAAAAAAAAAAGCAAAACAATACAGTATTTCTGCAATTGTGCTGCGCACACTTCCTGCCCTCACCACAACCTTGCGACAGATCTGCTGACCCATCTGGTGCAGGTTATTAGCCCAGAACCAGGCAGATGGTCCCATGATCAGATTCTTTCTTGTGCTGGGGGTGGGCTAATCTGCATACACTATAGTTAAGCCTGTTTGGCTAAGGTAGTTGATTTGCATAATATATTGCCAACTGTTCTGTGGAAAGAAGTGTGATATAATTTGAGTTGTAATTCAAATAGCATTTTCTGTGTTCAGTCATAATGTGAGTTAAATTCTGTGTGTATGAGTGTGATGGCTGGAAGACATGGTGGATTCTTGGAATGCAGTCAAAGCCGCCACTAATTAACTGGCTGAACTTGCTGAACTTGGTCCTGTGACCAGGTCACTCTGTGGTGGCCCAGCTAATGTAATGCCAGTCAACCTCTTTGTCTCAAGGCCCAACCACCCCACCCCAACCGTGTCCTTTGGTGTTCCTCCCATTCGCTCTCCCTCTCACTTATTGAGACGCAAAGCGCTGCTGTGTGAGCGACTGCTACCGCTGCCCGCTCTGACATCTCCTCCACCCCCACACTTATGCTCAAGGTCAGCATCATCATATGTTCAAGGTGTGCATCATAATGTCAGCGTAAGCGCAAAAGCAGACCCACCTCTTGCACACTTCAATAGGAGGACAGGAGCTGCTGAAACAGGAAGTGCAAAATAAGCTTTGAAAGAGCAAAACAAAGATTTGCCTCACACAATGCAGTTAATAATGATTCTCTTTCCATAGGACACAGTTATACAGTTATTCATTAGTTCCTGGTACTCTGTTCCTATAATAATAATAATAATAATAATAATAATAATAATAATAATAATAGCATTCCCAGGTTGTCAGCACACTTGGCTGCCCGAGTACAGTTTACTGTCCCACTCCTGTACCGATTTCAAACACACCGCTACCCTTTGGTCTCCAGCCGTTCTACCTCTGCTGCTGGCTATCAGGTGGTTCTTCTGGTTTGTGCGCTTTTTTAAATATGAATTATTTTGTGCTTTTTTCAATGTAACAATTTTAAACAATTATCCAGTGCCTACATTTTGTATAAGACACAAGTGAAATTGAATGTTAAAAAATTCCAGGTAATATTGAATTGAATGTACATTTAGTTAAAATTTTTTAATTAAATTTTAAAATATGTTTTTATCATTTCTTTTTCAGTATTTGAGAAGGAAGTTCAAAGATGAAATTTTTTATTGCAATTATTGTTTAGAAGGAGATCGTGGTGCTGTGAGAAGAGCAGTCCCTAGGTAGATCATTTTATTAAGAGAGCACTTGAAAAGACCCCCCGTGTTGATACCACGTCAGCGTAAAGGCATCTGAGCTGTATGTGAATTTATAGGTGTTTTGTGTTTAGACTGTTGTATAAGTAGGCCAAGGCCTGACCTGGGTAAAGGATGAAGCAGCACTTTTCAGGCTAAGCAACAAGTTCAGCTACCGAAATTGTTTCCTAGAAACCTGTTGTCATGAAGATTGTAAACACAGAGTTCCTGTTCAGTGTGTTTTTTGCTGCATTGAAAACCCTAATCTGTCTTCTCAGCAGTAAACACAGTGCATTATGTTTGCAAAAAGAGGCAAAATGTCAGCAAAAACAACTGATTTCACTCAGCATCTTTGTTTTTAATTCAATGCATTGGTTAATTTGGGAAATTTAGGAACAGCACATTTGGCAAAGCTTGATGAACCTTTCAGCCTTTCGTTACTACACCTGACGTATCCCTGGAGATAATCTTGCATTATGGCTTCATTAATGTGGCTGCTCCATTCAGAAAAGGACCTAAAGGAAAGCAGTCACAACCTTGTAAGCCAGTAAAGGGGTGCTGTGTGAACAAAGGGAAAACCACACTACTGTTTGTTAACTCACACATCCTATTTCTAATTTTGTTTCCGCAATTCCTCTGCCCGTGGCAGTTCTGTGTGTTTGTGACACAGGTTTCCTTCTGAGCACAATTCAAATCAGCTTCAGAACTGCAGGCTGCTTGAGCCAAAATCGGTATTAAAGCCGCTTAACAGAGGAGAAGGCATCTGCAATGCTCATCATCAACAGCCCTCATCGCACACTTCACTGTGGATCCACTGCAGCTCAAGCCTGACACACCTTGCAGCACATTGCAACATACCCTCACGACACACTTTGCTCCTCAGCTGCTGGTTCTCCATAGCGTACCTTCGGTTTTAATTTTTGCCACTGCAAAATCGGAAAGGCTTTGAAAGGTATTTTCAAGATTAAGAAGTCGTTCAAATTTTGTCTCGACACCCAGAAATGAACAAATGCTGTTCTACTGAATATAAACTGAGACATTTGGAGGAACATGAGGATAACAGTTCAGCTATGTGGTTAGCATTCTGCAAGCTAGCTATTGGTCTAATAGTATTTAACAATCAACTTAGTAGACAATCCTTATCAGCCTTTCAATTTAGTTTGTTGCTATTACTGGTACCACTGCAATAGTTACTTTTCTATTGCTTTCTGCAGAAATGCAGAGTTTTGTCACCTAGCAACAAAAATGCGTTACTGCCCACTCTCGACCTCAGTGTTGCACTTAACGTTTAACCACCTTCTCTATGAACTGGGCCTTGCTGCAACATGGGGAGAAATAAAGGCAAAGCACTCAAATAATAGCACCTTTCTTGCTTCCATGCTTTTAAATTATTTGCATGTAGTATTTACCAAATTCGTAACTTTTAGACTCCTGCCTCCCTACATGTGGATGCAAGTACTACCATGATACACCACTGTTGAGCAGATCAGTTATTTCCTTGACAAAAGATGAATCTGCTATGGAAATGAAACCAAGAAGGAGACAGACAGCTACTTGCTTTGGTCAGTAAAAGATGTCAGATTTATTTCTGAAACATAACATCTGGAGACAGGCGACAGGTTGAGTCAAAAAAAGGAACAGTGAAAAGAAATTTCCCACATCTGCTTGGGAAGTTTTTTCTGAACATTACAGGACACTTGTAAAACACATCTATTATCAGAAGAATTAAAAAACATCTCAAGCTGGCCGCTGAAGCTGGGAAGAAAATGCTTTCATATTTTATGTCTTGAAGGCATTTTGTGACTTGAGGACATTAATGTCAAAATAATTTGTTTTGGTCACTGAATTCTTAAACTAAACCTATAATCAGACTGTTTTGTTAGACCTTATACATTAAGCAGATAAAGACCATTTCCAAAGTATGTTTTTACCCTTGTAACTAGTTACAGTTTTTATTCTATTTTTCATGTTTAAACCATGCCGCAAGCAAGCACTCTCATTTATCTATATTCTCTTTGTAATTAAATGGTTTTTATTAGCGAAGGTCTAGTGGCGCAGTCTCCCATGTGTCTGAGTGGAGATGTGTATGTTCCAGCAGCACAACCTAACAGACCCGGCAAGCATGGAACATCAGCTGCCCAGCTGAACTCGAGGGTGCATGGTATCATGCAGCTGTTTCAGGTTCACCTCACAAGCTCTCCCACCTCCTGTTTTCAGACCTGATGGTACCAAGGCAGAATTTATGAGTCTTCAGAATGTCACGTTACATGGCAGCTTATCTGCGGGTGGGATTGAACCCCATTGTGATATTAAACCCATCACTAGCAGTCCAAGTCCTTTCCAAACATGGCTTCGAACCCTACTCTAATGCATTCCTCCGAGTTTTCTACATATTATTAGTGTTTTCTTGTAAAAGGTTAAACAATATTGCTTGGTTGTTCTCAGTTCCTCAATTACTTATTAATTTCATTAATCGCATTAACATTATTACTGTGAGCTCTTCTCTCTTTGTATAATACATTGTTGGAGAGTTTCAGCTTTACTGTTTCAGTTATTTGCAACTTGTTAAAAAGTAAAAGTGGTGGGATGACTGTAAATTAGTTTGTATAGTTTTGCAGGGAATGAAAGTGAAACGAAAAACCGATTAAATAAATGAAAAACATTTTTTAATGACTGAATAACCACATTGATCCCATCCCTATGTCCAGTTTCCAGACTGGTATAAAAGTTCAGAAGGTGGCTGAGCGCTGTATCTGGTGGACAAGGAAAGCATTCTGTTGTGGATTCAGGCATAGTCTTGGGCAAAACTGAGTTCTGTAATAAATCCTTGTATGGCCTTCAAATGTTATGCATGTTTGTTGTTATTGCTGTTGTAAATGATTCAGTTTTCCGTAATTATCTGTACCATTTTATATTTTAAAGAAGAAACATTCTTTTATGAGAATGGCATTTAATAAATGGTGATAGAGAAAGCTATTGAATTTGTTGTGAACTTGGGAACTGACAGTGACAGGTCTACTGTACTGTATACTGTATGTACGATACTTTTTTATATGACCAGCCTGTGCTCTGGATCACTGTGTAACCCTGAGGTTTTTTAAATTTTGAATAAAGAATTTAAACCCAAAAAGATGACCAGCAAATGGTCAAATAAATTTTTCTAAAAATATCCATTTAGTCCAGTGCAATGCAAAGGTGGCAGCAGGTCTCGTATGTTGTGCGACCTCCACGTGACATGTTTCCTCCGCCTCAGCTCTGTCTCACTCACTGCTCCTTCACTCACACCGGCATCCGGAGCCTGGAGGCTTCAGGCTGGGAGCTGAGAGCCAGGGGTTTGAGGCTGAGCTCCACCTCTTAGTTCATTAGTCCTCCAGCCCAGTATATCAAGCCCTTATTCAGCTCCTGGCTTTCCAGGCTGCATCTGTACTGTGTACATGGTTGAAATGACAATAAACTCCTACTTGACTTGACTTGACTTGACTTGAAGCCAGGCTTCCTCACTGAGCCTCCGAGAGCCTTGACTGCATGTTCAGCTGCAATGAGACCCCTTTGATACTCACTGGCGGCGAGTTGTGGGTATTTTACTAGATCAACTCTGCTAAAGCTTTCGGAAGGGAGGAGGCTAAGGGGAATGCAGATTTCACGCAATTTCAGTTGAAAAGTGTGCATTTCAAAGGAATTTGTATCATGCAGAAGGAATGCTGCTTTCCTGTCTCTTGTCAGTCATCGACCAGCCGAGACAATCGATTATTCATTCCGGCAGCGTGTACAAAATTCTCCGACTTGCATCCACGTGGCCATTGATAACTCTCATTATGGATGCTTATGTCATTGACAGGGAGCTTCCAGGTTCCTCATTTTGTGCTCATTCACAGGTGTGTGTTGCAGTGAATGCAAAGAAGACGCAGCTGCATTTAAGTGTTTCTGATGGGGTCTTGGCTGCGCTGTGTGCGCAATGCGTCAGACCAAGATGCACAATTAATTGTAATTATTAGCGGCCCCCCGGGATCATGTCATTTGCACAGTGGGACTGAATTACAGCGGTTTGCTAAGGGGATGCCTTGTCAGGGATGAGGGCTTAAGGAGAGAGTTGTGGTAAAAATTACTATGGTCAAATTGCAGGAAAATTGGTCTCGCAAATTATTTAAAAAAATAAATAAATAAAAAATTGGGAGCCAAGAAAGCAGGCATTTTTCCCATAATTTTCGGAGTTTGTGGAAGCTGATTTTGCAAACCTCTTCCTGTGTTTGCAGTTTCCACTTAAGCACATTGTGCAATACATTGTTTTACAAATAAATATCTTGAGCAAATCATAAAATTAGGCTCACAGCGGAAGAGATTGTGGGTAAATGCAAATTTATTATGAAACTTTAAGAGAAGGGTGGCACAGTCGATTAGCAGGTAGTGCTGGTGAGTTACAGGTCCTGGGCTGTGGGATCAGAACGGCTTTGAGTCATGGTGCCTGCATGTTCTCCACGTGCTCAGTCCAAAGACTCGTATTTTAAATGAATGGATGACCATAAGCTGTGCTTAGTGTGTGTTAGTGCCCATGATTGCACCGATACACTGGTGTGCTGTCCATGGTGCACCCTGCCTCATTCCCTATGCATCCAGGATGAGCTCTGGACCACTGAAACTCTGAGGTGGTGAAGTGAAGGATGGACTTTTTGGATACGTCTGCATACTTACGTTCACATCATACCGCACATGCCAGTTTGAACAGCGAAAATGTGACAGTCTCTCCGAGTCATAGCTCATCATTTTTGATTAAGTCGTCAAGTTGTTTGAACTTTGGGTCGCCTGCTTGCACATGTAGTCGACAGCAACCCATCATTTTATATTCACCGAAATTTGTTTAGAACTGAGGCTCAAAACAGATTTGTATGACGTTGCATGATCGGATATTTAGGATCAAAATAATGAGAAAAAAATCCCACAGAGAGGATTTATGCTGACATTTTTGCCAAGTCTTGTTAATTATAAATCCATTCATGGAACAAGCATCTTGAATAGTAGTTTATACGATTGACTTTGCTGCCCTCGCTGTATATCACCAGGAATCATTTGGCTGATTTCCTGGAGGATTCTGGAGGATTAATAGGTGGTTTACTGGAGTTGTTCGGTCTAAAAGAAGGCAGGAGTTCGAGGAGCTTTTTGTGAAGGTTGTGAACTTTTCTTGCCACCATTCAGGGTGCATTTTGTTCACATGTTGACAGCTAATGCAATAACCCTCAATAGTCATCAATCATCATTTGCATCCCAACACTCATAGACTGTGTTTTATTGACACATAATGTACGGAAAGGGTGAGTCAGCTGGGGGTGTCCATCGATGAAAGCCTGTTGGTGTGTTGCTCCGGTGGCGGATGGCAGGGTGGGCGGGGGGGGGTCATGATGACTCTCCTGTGACACCAAAGTGTGCCTCTCCAGCAGTGAGCATCAATCATGCTTTTCCTAGAACTGAACCAGATCTAACAGGGCTTGGCTGGGCAGTGTGTAACCTGTCACTTCAGTCAGAGCTCTCTTTGTGCTGCAAATAGCTCGTCCTGCAGGCATCCCGTATGCTGCCCACTTGCAATCTGGTCTAGAAACAACCTGATGTCTGACCGCAAGTGCACCTCATTTGACCCAAGAGGGGTGCCGTTTTCTCTAGTTCGTTCATGCAATAGCAAGTTGAAGAGCACTGTTTCTTGGTACGCATTTGGCCACCTTGGTGTTTGCCCCGCCTTGATTTTGTGGGGTCTGTGGACCACAGTGGCTTTCTGTACCGCTACTTTTGAGCTACAGAGGAGTGAAACTGGGGCTGCTGTGGAACGAAGATGGTCTGTTGCAGGCCTCGAGGCACCAATTTACAGCCTTCTTGGAGGCTAGTAATAATGCACCGGGATTCAGGTTCTGTCACTTCAGGTGGCTCTCAGCAAACTGCGCGGACCGCCGGCACCGAGAGACACATGCCAAGCTCCTCCTCCCCTCCACCCCTTTGTGAGCCACATGCTGCGGAACTTCAAGTGAGCACTCCCTGCACATCATTCCCATGCACTTTACGGGGGGGCTTGGTTTGCAATTGCAGCCTACAGTAATCTTCCTGAGGGGCTCTTACTTGGTGGCATAACTTGACCTGGGTTTACAGTACCTGATGCACAATGAGGAATGACAGCACTGAGTATTTTGCTGTTACCGTGGTGTTATTCATTGTTTCATTTCTGTGGATTGTAGGTGTAGACCCCAGCTTTCAGGGTCTGTCTCAGTTTATGTTGCTCTGGTTTATTGCTTTTGAAATGGGCGGTTGACTTAGATGTTTTAGTGAAGAACAGTATCCTGTTTTGAGAATCTGGAATAGAACACCTTGCCAAGGGGCATGAGGTGGCATAAGGGTGCAGCCCCCTTGCAAATGAGAAACCTGGCTTTGGATCCCTCTCATGCAGCAGTAGCATTGATTGAGGTGATTACCTTGAATTAATACCGTAGTAATTATCCATATGTATAAAAGAGTAAATCTCACTGAGTCTGATCTGTAAGCTGCTTCCTTTGTGCTTCCATGTTTTCAGTCTGCCTTTAGGAGGATGCTTTGGAGGGGGCAAATGCCATCATGTGGTTTGATAGAGTGGGGTGACTTTTTTCTCCTTTGATTTTGTCTAAAAGTCCCTGCGAGATTGCTGTTTTAATGTACAAATAAAATAGTAGTGTTCATGCTCTTCCTTTTCATTAATGAGCAACTGAGATGCAAGCGGTGACAGACACACTTGTACATTTTCAGGCATTACATTGTATTCAAAGTGCAAAGAGGATGATTTTAGTTACAGGTTTATTCCCAGATCCAATCTGATCCAATTTTGTAATATTGAAATACTGAGTCATTCACAACAAACTGTAATTCATTTGAAGGCTTTACCTTTTCCCATAATTCTTGCCATATTCCATCTTATTTTCTGGCAAGAATTTAAACCAAAGTTGTACTTTGTGACAATACAATTCTTCCGTGGCCATGATTTAGGGAAATGCCCTTATATATATTTATACACATGAGCAATTCTGCACGTGTGTAATTTAACATTTCCTTTCTGTTTAGCTTAATCTATCTTACAATTGGAATTTATTAACAAAAACTGAGATTTCTTTTTACAATAAGTATTTCTTTTTAATGGTTAAATTCTTGTTAATGTACAACACAGGGATCAGTTATTTTTTTGTAATTTTGCTCAACATAATCAGTATGAGTGATCCCTTCTGTGTTTTAGGTGTTATTTTGTCCCATTCTTCCTACAAACACGTTTTAAGATTTGCAACAGTACAGAGTCGTCGTCGTTGTTGCACTTTTCGTTTCAAAATTCTCCACACATTCTCCATTGGGGACAGGTCAGGACTACAGGCAGACCAGTCCAGCCTTAGTAATGTGTGCAGAATGTGGTTTTACTGCATGGACGTCCTTGGAAAAGATGTCGTCTTGAAGGCAGCAGATGTTGCTCTAAAATCTCAATGTAATTTTCTGCATTAATGCTGCCATCACAGAAGTTTAAATTACCTTTGCCAAGGGCACCGACACAACCCCATACCATGACAGACCTGGCTTTTGGACTTGTTGCTGATAACAATCTGGATGGTCCTTTTCCTCTTTGGTCCGGAACACAGCATCCATTTCTTCCAAAAAAGATCTGGAATACTGATTTGTCTAACCACAATACACATTTCCACTGTGTGATGGTACATCCCAGATGCCTCCAAGCCCATAGAAGTGGAGGCCACTTCTGGACATGGTTGACATAAGGCTTCTTTTTTGCACAGTAAAGTTTTAAGTGGTAGTTGTGAATATAACTCCATATTGTAGTGCTTGACAAAGGTTTGCCAAAGTAATCCCTTGCCCATGTGGTTATATCAGCTATTGGTGAATGATGGTTCTTGATGCAGTGCCGTCTGAGGGATCGGAGATCACAGGTATTCAACTTGGGCTTGCACCCTTGCCCTTTATGCACTGAAATTCCTCCCTCCAGATTCCTTGAATTGTTTAATTCAATTCAATTTTATTTTTAAAATTGAGCGCTCTTCTCACTGCAGTGTTTAATGATGCACTGTAAAGGGAGAAATATGCCAATCCCTTCCAGTCTTTGAGAAACATTGTTTTTAAATAGTTTAATAATTTTCTCATGTATTTGTTGACAAACTGGAGATCCTCTGCCCATCTTTGCGCCTCAAAGACTCAGCCTTTCGTGGATGCTGCTTTTGTACCAACTCATGATTACACTCACCTGTTGACATCACATTATTATTTAATTTTTTTTTACCTCATTAGTAGCTCTAAATTGTCCCCGTCCCAACTTTTTTGAAATGTGTGGCAGGCCTGAAATGCAGGAATGGATGCATATTAACAAATGAAATGTTAGTTGACCAGACAAAACATGAAATATATTGGGTTCACACTGTCTGAAATGAAATAAAAGTTAAAGTAAATGTAAGAATCACTGCATTTTTTTATTAGCATTTTCCATACTGTCCCAACTTTTTCTGATTAGGGGTTGTATATAAAATTGTTGTAATGATATAAAACAATGTTTCTTTTTTAAATGGATCTTTTTGGCTTTTCAGATGAAGTGTTATTTGAAAACTTCTTTAAGAGAGGGATGGAATGAAGCTGGCGTGTGTGAAATTCAAAGTGGTGGGTTGCATTTTCAGCCTGAGGTGTAACTGTAAGCCATCCCAATACAAATTTCAGGAAATTCTCATTGGGTTTTGAAACATCTTCCTTAAAACTGGGACACACTTTGTAAAACCACACCGAATGCAGTGAAGGTCAAATGCATGGTGCACACCCCTACACTGATGTCATAGATGAGAAGTCCAGGAACAAAAACGCTGCTGGTCGACTAAGTATCGGTTCCCTTGGAAGTCGAGCCGCATGGAGCCAGCATTTGCAGGCTTCTTTTGTCACTTGCTGGCCCACATCGGTGTTGTTCTGTGACACATCAGGATTCCCTTTGCGTGCACAACTGGGGCCTCCACCCACAACATATTTCCACTGTAGTCCTCTGTGGGGGGTGGGGGGGAAGTCATGCGATATGAAGGTATGATTTACTGCTCTTTTTAATGATCCTTGTTTAAGTCGCTGGCCTTTGATGATCAAGAGTGCTCCATTTTGTTTTTTTTGTTCCATGTTCCTTAATTTAACTTGGGGCAGAAGATAAAGTTCCTCACTGCCTGTTCCTCCTTGACAGTTTGAATGTTGCCCTTTTGTACCAAGCTATTTGTGGACAATGGGGACAGTGTCTTTTCAGATAAGGACAGCTTACATTTTCATTTTGATATTGATTTTGATCAATATCTTTATTCCAGCCTGCAGATTTTCCTTTCTAACATCCTCTTTTTGGAGATCATCCCAACACATTACGTCTCAACACACTGCCGCACCAGCGACCTCCGGCAGCAGACAGGTGGTCATTTGTGATGAGCGATGGAAAGATATTGCGCCGCTATGTCAGACTCCCTCCCCTCCCTTTAATATCGTATATTTAAGATCATCTGTCTTCCCTGTGTGTAGCCTTGTTTCTATGTCAAGCTCTCGTCTGTGTTTGGTCATGTCACGCTCTCCCCTTGCACTTTGGCTTCAGTGACCAGCTGTTCTTCACAGAGGTCACATGATGCAGGTCAAACCATGACCCCTGCAGAGGAGGAACTTGAGCCCGGTGCTGTAAGTCAGAGCCTGTGGTGAGAGATGTTCCCTAAAATGAATGTGTAAATGTGATGCTGCTCTAAACTAATCTGCCAGTGAGGCTCTGCCATTTCTATGTTTGGTGCCTGCGCTGCTCCATGTGCGCATTACAGATAAAGTAACACCTGAATGCTCATTCTGTATTCCAGTGAAATAGCATGGTATAATGTTGTGAATTGGATGGCAGTCCCATCAGTACAATTTTTTTTTAAAGGACAACATGGGAAGGTCCAATTTGAAAATAAGACCTACGTTTCTTAGAGTCTGTGCCCTGAGTTCTGATCAGCGAAATGTGAAGAAGAATATTGGTTTGCGTCCGTGTGCCTGACAGTCCGGGCTCATTACTTCGAGGAGAGCCGACGTGGTTGAGTGGGATGCACTGGTGTCGGCAGCGGGTGAGAGCAGCGTGCGTGATGTAATGTTTCTGGATAATCTGTCAGGCATGCTGAAGCTTGGGCAGTGTTTTGTAATCTAATCATCCTTCCTTGCCCCCCCCCAACTCACTTTATGCAGAATTAAACATTTGACATAAAATGTGTAAGAAAACATCAATTCAATATTTTTCCACCCGTGTACGATTAACCAAATGCATCACAGAGGTACAGATATGAGTTAAATGCTTTCGCACCCTTACGCAGCTTTTTAGTTGAAAGGTTTTTTTGTTCCTTCCGCCAGCACTTAAATGTGGTGTTTCTGTGTTCTTTTGCACAAACAGCAGCACTCCTACACAAACACTCTCAAGCACAGATTACTGGGATGATTAGGAAGTAGGCAGGTCTGGGTCACATCTTTCTTACGAGCATCGCCGGCCTTCACTCTTTATTTTAGTAGCTTGCAGATTTGCATTTTAGGCACATTTTGTTCAGCCGGGTCACCCCGTCTTTTGGTCGTCCCCCGATGTGGCATCTCTACAGCGCACAGTGGAGCAGACACCCCTAACATCACCCACCCACCCCCAGCAGCACAAAGCATTGCACAGGTGCAAGGAGCACAATGGTACATGAGCAGGTTACCCCCCCCCCCCAGTTCCGTTCAAGTGCGCATCCATGTTGCCCTGCTTGTCAGTGTAAACAGTCACCCTGACACAATCTTGGCAGAATGTATGGATCCTCAGCCTATAACTGGGCTGCTTACCCTGATCAGATAATCCAGACTTCTGTTATGAGTTAATCATTGTGCAATGGAGCATGTAGGTTGTGGAAAAAATAATATTAACAGCTCCAAAAAGTGATTTTGATGTGTGCTTTTCATTGGAAAGTGTTATTTTTCTGTTTCCTTTTTTCATTGTATTAGAAACTGATACCTAACTGCAGGTGTGGAATAAAATACGAGGCCACATAAGACCTCAGGTCTTTTGGTAAAAAGAAGTTGTGTCTCTCTCCAAGATGTTCCGATGTTGTGGGGTGTGTGTCACACCCCATACTCGCACTTACCTTTTAAATCTTTTGTAAACTTATTGTAATAAGCTCAGAAAGTGCCCAGTCACTGCTCCTGTGCATTGATCACATTCTGCTGACTCGTGTGTTTTATGTTGCAGCTCTAACAGACAAATGTATCTGTGCATGTGAAGCACATGCTGAAGCTTTAGTGTAAAGGGTTGAAGTGTTCAAACATCTGGAGAAGTGCCACAAGGCTTCCTTAGGTGCTGCAGTAATCGATTTCCGCTATGCAGAATAAGCTTCTGCTCCTTACTTGGGTAAAGTTGTCCATACATGTGATTCTGAAAGATTCTCCTGGCCAATGGCCATACAGCAGTGATTTTAAGATTATTCTAATTTTGAAATGACTCAGAATGCATTAATATATTCAGAACTTTTTAGGGTGATTGTAAGGGTGTAAGCATGATAAATGTTAACGGTTGTACGTAAATGGTATTTATAGACGAGAAGTCAGAACTGGAATATGAAAATGTAAGCAAAACATAACACTCTGTGGCTGCAGACATCTCGTCTAAATGCGAACGTGTTCATATAAATTTACTCCACACCTTGGGCACAAAGAGTTAATTTTATTTTCATGTCACCCTGCTAAATGTAAAGGATAATGTTATAAATAACTTGGTATTTCTGTCACATGTCTGTCAGTTACCATATTAAGCGCTGCTGTGACTCACCCTGGTTTCTGACCAACACTGTGGGAAGTCATGATTCATGCAGGCTGCATTTAATCACCCAGGGCCCAAAATATTCTGGCACGCCGTCGTTGACACTTTTCGCCCGTCGAACATGAATAAACCTCGGTCCCCGTTCCTCGCCAGCGCTGCATTTCTGGGGGAATAGCAGCATTGCTCCTCCAAGAGCGCAGGCTTGTCTTGCACCGCGTCCGAAATGCAGCTGGCATGGCCCTGGGGGGACTACTCCTGTGATCGATGACCATTCTGTGAAGGCACTGGTCTGAGGTAACGCTCTCTGCGTTCTGCGTGCTCCACGTTTAAGGAAGTGGGCTGGAGTTAGCTGCTGTACTGCTGTGTGTGTGTGTGTGTGTGTGCGTGTGTGCGTCTGTGCACGCTTTTTCACTCACTATCATTTGTTACCTGAAGGTGTTTTGCAGTACTTATTGTCAGTCAGCAGTTAAGTAATGCATGCACAAAGGAAGAGAAGTTGGCCTATTTTTGTGATTTCTTGCATTGTGACTCAGATTAAAATGATGAAATTCAACAGAAACTGTGCATGCTGGCTGGCTGACTGGCACACACATGCTTGCGGTCTGCTTTCGTGAGCGTGCAGTTTTGCTTTCCTGTCCCAGCGGCTACCTCTACGTGTATGTCACATTATGTTGTGTAACTTACAGCAGGAACTATGCAGGAAAAACAGTTTTACTCCAGTTTGTCTGCAGTTTAAAGTAAATGGACAACTTGAGTGTCATTGTGAAGCCAGAATCCACAGGAGTGTCTCTAAAATCGCGAGACGCATTGGTAGGAAGCTTAAGAATGAAAGTGAGCCGCCTGTTTATGTAAAGATGTGGAAGGTAAAAACACCCCTGAAGGGATCCTCCAAGAAACACTCATCAGTGCCATCACAGAAAGCACAACCAAAAGCTTAAGTGGAGGCCAGCAGGTGGCAGAGTTGTTAAAGCTACAGACCTCAGAGCTACACGTTTAAATCTCAGCATCTGCACTACAGTATCTTGGAGGAATGCACGTAACTGAGGGTGTTTTAGTGAAACAACCAGTTTTACAGTCAGTATGTATTAGTGGCAAAATTGTTGTAATAAATTACAGTGGAAACAGGAATGTCACCTCTTATGATTTATTGGAAACAAAGTCAGAACTCAAATCCTTGCACACTTTTTATCAGGATGTCTTGCAACGAAGAGAATTCATCCAGCCTGAATGTGTTTTGTGTTCTTTGTGCACGTGGCTCTGCTTCATTCATCTGCAGCTGCACTCTACGCTTATCTCCAATAATGATGTAAAAACTTGGATGAATTATTGCTTAATTGTTATGACACAAATGCTTAATCTGTTTATTTGCATATATACAGCACCATCTGAAGTATAGTTAAGTATTCTTCCCTCTCCACGTCCTTGGTCTTGTTAGTCTGAACTGAACAAGGCCCCAGTGCAGGACGTTCTTATCCGTTCATCATGACTGCTACAAAGAGCCTTGCATCTACGTATGTGTATGGTGGGGGGTTCTCAGAAATAGTAAACCATATGAAAGGAAACCTGTAGGGATACCCCTATAAGTGAAAGTTTATCCTAGAAATAAGCATGCTGTTATTAAATTCCACACATTGCTAGAGTGAGCGGGAGTTCTTCATGTCAGTATACAGAAAGCCAGTGTCAAATCCAGGACTCTGTTTGTGTGAAGACTGGCTCAGTGGGTGGTTCAGAGTGCCTCAATTGTGTGATTGGATGTGGGTTTGAACCCCTCTTGGTTTGTGTTGAGGTTGCCTGTGTTTACATGGGTTTGCTCCTACCGTCCAAAGACAAGTGTTTCATGTGAATTGGTGATTCTAAAGTTACTCATTTGTGTGTGTGTGTGTGTGTGTGTGTGTGTATGTGTGTGTGTGTGTGTGTGTGAGAGACTGCTCTGCAAGTGGGAAAGGGAACTTGAGTGTAATGTATCTTGCAAGCTACCTTGAATGGTTACTGTCAGCTAGATAGCAATCTCTGATGAAGGAAAGTGTGGGCCAAAGGGTGTTGGCACCACACCAGTTGTTTGAGGCCACTTATCGTGTCTTTTGCATATTGCCTGGTTAGGAACAGTGCTGTCATTAAAATGTATTTGCATGTTTTTGAGGTTTGGTAGGCTGAAATGAGGAACTGTTTATTTTATTACCGTGTGTGTCAGTGTGAAATTCCCTCTGTGTGTGTTTCTCATTTTCCCCCATTGTGTGTGTTTTCTGTAAAACTGCCGTGCTGGGTGTTTGGTTGTCATTCTTGACTTTGTATATCACCTGGTTAGATGTGAAGAATGGACACAGGGCTAACTCGGTGGGGGTATCAGTGTCATCGGAAGAAAGTTGAGGGCACCTTTGTCAGGGTGTAAAGCCCATGAATTCTGCAGCAGGGAGGGGAAGACTCCAGCAGGCCACCCTCTCCTCAGCCAGTTGTGTTACCTCCCGTGCCCCAACCTGGATGGTTTGTCTTTAAAGGACAGTGACACACAGCAGCCACAGACAGCGACTCCCCAGCATTGCTGCATGTGCCCTACAGATACATGTCGCACCTCAGCCATTTTGACTGTGCACCACACCCGATACACCCAGTGTCTGGAACCCTTTCACTGAAATCCTTGCTTATTTAGGTTGCTCCAGGAAAGCTGCCCTGCACAACTGTTATTATAATGTAATTTCCCTCTCTCTGCGGAAAACTCTGTAAATAACTTGTAAAAAGCTCTGCAGTAACACTTTCCGATCCAGTATTCCACAAGAGTCTCACACTAATCTTTACTCTTCTGTGCAGTGTTGTTTTATGTCATTTTAGCTGCATCATCGACTGATCTCTTTATCAGCTGCATGAAGAACACCAAAGATCCCCCTAAAGATTCTTCACAGCAGGTGAAATAGAGGTGCCTTGAAACTCAAAGGACCCTGGTGCAAATCACCCTTTTGATACAGTGCCCTCGATCAAGGTATTTGCCCTCAATTGGTATGGTAAAAATTACCCAGCTGTGTAGACAGGTAAATCTGCGCATTATAAGTCACTTTGGACAAGAATTTTGGCTAAATGGGCAAGTAGCAATAATGGAGAATATGGCCTCTGCAATATATTTAATAGCTGAAATAATCCTGTAAACCCAATTTGATGTTAAATGTTTATTGCAAGTGTCTCTTGGCATTCCCCCTGGGTTCAAGTTAAAATGATGTTTATACATGGAAGCAGCAGTATTTCATGTGAGAATCCAAATCTGAGTGGCATTTTGACAGCTTTGCTGCTATAACCTTATGTTCCAGACCCGCAGTCTTCTCACACAGCAGTAGATGAGCTCAGAACTGCCATTGGACAGCTATTTTGTGGGAAATGTGATAATTGATAATGGACTCTGTTTTGTAGTTACTTATTAAAGAAGGCCTTCGCTTTGTTTCTTCTGAAATAGTACCTGAAGAGATGCCTGAGGTTGAAAAGATAATTTGCAACCTGGGTGCTTTGTGTAAAATTACCTCTGACAGCATTGGGAATTCACAGTAATTCATGTTTTCCTTCCTCTGCAAAGAAACTACAAACAAGTTTTAACTATCGAAAAAATACAGGTTATGTAGGTGGGGCACATTCTCTGCATTCAGGTCTGTTTCATTCATTGTGATGTTAAAGGGCTGAATTGCTTTTGTTCATTGATAGTTATTCTTAGAAACATTACATCATCACTGTGTATGTGTAAAAGAATTTTGCAGGTTGCGATCCCTGCTAGTCTGCTGTACTTTAGTTGCTATTTTTCAATTTGTAGAAAACTTTTTTCCATTTCTGTGGTATTGGAATTACTGTTTCCTTTTTGCTCCAACCAGGGCTGAGAAGCTTATAGACAAAAAGGTTTCTTTTTGGTTAATAATTGAGAAGTGAAAACAATGGGTATTCTTTAGAAAAGGTGGGTGTACAGGGCCTCTCAACTATTTCCAAAAATCTCCCTAAACATTAGCTCTGCAGAATTGTGCAGTAAAGCAATAAAAAAAATAAATAAATGTCTGCGGTGCATCGAAATTTCCTCATTTTTAACTGTAAGGGGTAGGAAATTGTAATGAATTGAAAACTCTAAGATGAAAATGACTCCATCTGAAAAGACTGTGTTCAGTGGAGCCCCCGAGCATCTCGTGTGTGAAACTCATTGCACATCACTGATTTAATTGGCACCGGAATTCCTTTAAGCTAGCACAGCCCATATTAAACAGACACGGTTGTGTATGACCATTACTTGAGCAGGGTACTTCACCCTCCATGTGGGATTTCATTGTCAATGATCACTCACCCAGTGCATAGTTGCAGCAGTTTGCAGCCTACATTCATATGCAGTCATCTGACTGATACTTTCCTCCAAAACAACATGCAACATTAAGCCTCTTACAGCGATTTACTCATTCGTGAAACAGGCTGACTTACTGGAGTAAGCAAGATGTTCAAGGATGCTACAGCTGGAGGTGGGATTTAAGCCAAGGTCCTTCAAGTGCCAGGCAGCAGCTCTAACCACTATGCCACCTGCTCTGCCCGTGCTGGCTGTGTAGTGAGTGAGGCAGGGTGTGGCCTGGTTGGGGTACTGATCCATCACAGGCAATCACACTCATTTGTCCACACACAGGCAGTGCAGTCACCAGTTCATCTGCAAAATGTCTTTGGACTGCAGGAGAAAACTAGAGCCCTTGTAGGAAACGCATGGAAATAAATAGAGAGCATGGATGGGTGCTCACAGAGTGAGTTGGGTTTGGACCTGCCTGTCGAGTCAGCATACCATTCCACTTTGGTCTGCATTTGAAAAAATACTTGTTTGCATTAATGGGTAAATTATGGTAAGCAGCTTAATACACAAACCTGATATAAGCTGCTTTGAAAAAAGTGTCAGACAAATGAATAAATGTGCATGTGTAGTCGCTGTATGTAGTGGCAGTGTGCCCTGTAATAATGGTTTGTGTTGCTTGTGGTCTGCAGGGCTGATGCCTGCCGTGGAGTTAAATGAGAAACCAGACAGAAGT
This sequence comes from Heterotis niloticus, assembly GCA_018136845.1. NCBI lineage: Eukaryota > Metazoa > Chordata > Actinopteri > Osteoglossiformes > Osteoglossidae > Heterotis > Heterotis niloticus. The sequence continues at coordinate 11,275,336 of CM030901.1, read as the reverse complement.
GTTTCTGTAGAATCACAGCTACCCCAGAGCAGGACTGCATTCAGACACCCCTCCTGGGACGCAATATGAACAAAGGTCCCAGTGAAGACCCGTTTGGATGCGTGCGTGTGAGCGTGTCGTCCACCACGGAAGCGCTCAACAGGATCCCGTCTGAGAATCTGGCAGCCCTGGGTTCCGGGATGTTTACTCCTTGTTTATTATTGCTATGGAAACGATTTCCCTCAAATCAACACACATGCCAGGAGGGGCCTGTGAGTTGCCTGCCATCAGGTTTCAGAAACACGTTAAGGTTACGCAGCGATTGCACAGTCATGATGAACCACCACCATGACTCTCCGTCCCTCTGAGTTTTGCAGCGTTTGAATGCGTGTCCAGGGCAGCAGGTGGGGTAGCGGCTACAGCCTACCGTAAGCAAGCACAGTAATACCTGGATTAGCGCACTAGCTGTGTTCTTGAGAAAAGGAGAGCTTTCCAAAACAGCTCTGTAAGAGGTCATTAATACAGTTTATTGTGTAAATAGAGCTTGGAAATTGTGCATGTGCAACATAATCCAAAATAGACTCACTGTACCTTTAACTACAGTGGATGCACACAAAGAGATTATTGAATAGGCAAGAAAATTTATTACGTTATGGAAATTGTAAAAAAATTAAATATACTATATTTTTGTGATAAATAATTCAGAGCTAAAACAAGAGTACAACTGCATACAGAACTTTTGAGAGCTCACAATAACCAGGGTGATACTACAGTAAAAGTGATTTGGCTGTTTAAATGCCATGCAGCTTAAAGCCAAGCACTGTAAATTAGCTTGAACGAAGTTTGTTTGTTCCAATGACAGTTGCTGTATTTGACACTGACAGTTTGCCACTGCCGTTGTGATTGCTTCACACAGGATTTGCTGGTGTTAACGTGGTTTCAGTAAGGACGCAGACATGAAGGGAAGGGAAAGCAGACACAGAGATCCTGCAACTGAGCTAAAGCTGGCTGTTGGATGTTTTAATCCTGTGCCAGCCAGCATTGTTCTGTGGAGGGAAAACAGTGTTATGATAAATTAAAGCACTTCCAGTTCTTGACCATCTGACAGGATTAATTGAAGTTTATTCTGTGTCTTGTTCTAGGCGTAAGAGCCAAAATAAAGTTCTCTGCAAGGTCGGGCAGTACATTACTGAAAAGTGAAAAAAGCAAGCACATAAATCACTTTGCTGCAAAATGAAGTAGTTTGGAAAGAAAATGACATTGTTTGCCCGGTCTTTCCGTGTTTTATGTCGCTGAGCTGTCTGTCACTGAGAGGGTGAAATGCAAACATGGCGCAGGTCAGGATGGAAGCATTGAATTGCAGCCAGGAGTCCTGTCTGAGAGGCGATGTGTGAGCCCGCCATGACTTCGGTAGCCCCCCAGAGTGTGTGCGCGCCATCGACCGACCCTGTGTGCCATATTCCCTCGACAGGGTGAGAGCGGAATGTCCGTGGATGAGCAGCCAGAGGCCCCCATGTACGTGTATGAGTCGACGGTCCACTGCGCCAACGTGCTCCTGTGCCTGAACGACCAGCGCAAGCAGGACCTCCTGTGCGATGTGACGGTGCTGGTGGAGGGGAAGGAGTTCCGTGCACACCGCGCCGTGCTGGCCGCCTGCAGCGAGTACTTCCTGCAGGCACTCGTGGATCAGGCCGAACATGACCTGGTCATCAGCCTGCCTAAGGAGGTAGGGGCCACCCAAAGTCCCCTGCTGCCATCCCCCAGCCACCTCATGCCATACATCATTAAAATGTCACAGCACTAAGTGCAGAGTGCAGAGATCTCAGGAATGGAAATGGCAAATGGTCTGACTGCCCACAATGCTAGTCGTCCACCCTGGTGTCGCCTGCCTAAAAGCAGTTCATTTTCAAGGAAATGCAGTGATTTGCAACATGCTGACCTATGGAGAAGTCAGGGACACTACAAACATCTCACTAGTCAACGTAATGAGTCCACAGTGTAAAGTGCAACATTCCTCAAAAATTAAATTTCTAGGTATGTACAGCACTAAGAAAACACAACTGGATGACTAGCTTGCAGCCAGGTCAGTTTGTTAAGAGAACTAAAGGAAACTACATCAAAGAGTCAGGACTTTTTTATTTTTACCAGCATTGGAGTAAATATGGGGACAAGTGTTCAGTATCGCCTAAGAGGTGAATTATGTGGGTCATTGATGCAGGGAGAAGTGGTGCCCCAGTGGCGTGTGGAGCTGCTAAGGCTACATTATTCATCGATCCCATATGGCTTCCTTTTTTCATGCACACTGGGGGTGGGAGGGTCCCTGCCTGGTCAGCATTTCGAGGTGTCTTGTGTGTCTCTCAAACACCTTGGTTGCCTCTCACTGCAGGGCGATCTTGTGTTAGAACGACAAGGTTGGGTGGAAAACTTTGACCAGGGTGCAGGAGAGGGATGAATTTATGGGGAGCCTTTTTACATATAATCATGGTTTCTTTATACTTAAGTTGCTATGAACTAAACTTTTTTTCTGGGGAAATTAAGATGGATATTCTGGCAGGGAGAATAGTGGTTTGCTCTATTGCCTTTTAGTCAGTGAACCCAGGTTTGAATCCTGCTTCTGCTGTAATACATTGAACGAAATACCATCGTAACTTGGGTTGTTTTTGTATAAACTACACAGTAAATCACTATAAGCACCTTTGTATGTCTATAAAGCAAACAGTAATACTGTAAGTTAGCTTGGATAAAGGCTCTGGCTAAATAAAGGTGAGTGGTAAATTTAAAATAAACAAATAAGGTATCCTGAAAACAAGGCAATATTCTCATCATTATTATTAAATGTGATTTTTCTCAGCATAAAACTTTCAATTTACTTTTCCAGCTCCTTTTTAATGCCAAATCACTGCAGTTTCATGAAAACAGGAGCACGCAATTTATTGAGCCTTCCAATATACACTCGCTGGCCACTTTATTAGGTACACCTGTTCCAACTGCTTGTTAGCGCAAATATCTAATTAGCCAATCACATGGCAGCAACTCAATGCATTTAGGCATGTAGACATTGTCAAGACAATCTGCTGAAGTTCAAACTGCACATCAGAATGGGGGCAAAAGGTAATTTAAGTAACTTTGAATATGGCATGGTTGTTTGTGCCAGATGGGCTTGTTTGAGTATTTCAGAAATTGCTGATCTACTGGGATTTTCACGCACAACCATCTCTATGGTTTACAGAGAATGGTCCGTAAAAGGGAAAATATTCAGTGAGCAATAGTTCTCTTTGTAAAAATGCCTTGTTGATGCGAGAGGTCAGAGGAGAATGGCCAGATTGGTTTGAACTGATACAAAAGGTAACAGTAACTCAGATAACCACTTGTTACAACCTAGGTATGTAGAAGAGCATCTCTGAATGCACAGTACGTCAAACCTTGAAGCAGATGGGCTCCAGCAGCAGGAGACCGGGTGCCACTCCTGTCAGCTAAGAACAGGGAACTCCGGCTACAATTTGCATGGGCTGACCAAAATTGGACAACAGAAGATTGGAGAAACGTTGCCTGGTCTGATGAGTCTTGATTTCTGTTGCAACATTTAGATGGTAGGGTCAGAATTTTGGCATCAACAACAAGAAAGGATGGATTTATCTTGCCTTGTATCAACATTTCAGGCTGGTGGTTGTGATTTAATGGTGTGGGGGATATTTTCTTGGAACACTTTAGGCCCCTTAGTACCAATTGAGCATTTGTTTAAATGCCACAGCCTACCTGAGTATTGTTGCTGACAATGTTCATTCCTTTATGACTGCAGTGTACCCATCTGCTGGTGGCTGTTTCCAGCAGGATAATGTGCCTTGTCAGAAAGCTCAAATCATCTCAAACTGGTTTCTTGAACATGACAATGAGTTCACTGTCCTCAAATGGCCTCCACAGTCACCAGATCTCAATTCAGCAGAGCACCTTTGGGATGTGGTGGATCGGGAGATTCGCATCATGGATGTGCAGCCAACAAATCTGCAGCAACTGCATGATGCTATCATGTCAGTGTGGACCAAAATCCCTGAGGAATGTTTCCAGCACCTTGTTAAATTTATGCCACGAAGAACTGTGGCAGTTCTGAAGGCAGAAGGGGGGTCCAACCCAGTACTAGCAACGTGTACCTATTAAGGTGGCCAGTGAGGGTATTTTTCGCGTGAGGGTTCTCCTCCAGTGAAAGGAGGTTATCTTCACACTCTACATTACCGCCAGTCACGCCTGGTTCGCAGCCCAACGCTTTTATGGCACGTCATGGCCAGCAGGGTCACCTATGAGCTAAGAACGGTCAGCGGCCTCTTTGATCGCTGCCAGACACGGCAATCCCTGCAATGATTATCTCTGGTTCCTGGAGCCAAATGCGGGTTCTGACATGCCCTTTATGGAAAGCAAGCCCATGAATCAAGAGTCACACCCAGCAAGCTTACACTGTGGCCTGAGCCCAATTTGCTGAGTTATCTTTCATTTCAAGGATGTTAATAAGGGCAAATGCCACTTCATTTTTATATGTAAAAAAAAAATGCTTTTCTCTCTCTTATTATCTGTTATAAATAATCTGTCACGTAGAAGGACTTCAGCCTGTTCATTCCACTTCTTTTGTCTGCTGCACAATCCTATGATGTTCAATGTATTCCTGTGGACAGAATCTTCTGCAGTGGCCATTAAAGGTCTTACAGTGAAATGTTTGTTTGTCCATGGATGAATGGCATTATGTAGGCATCAAAAGCAGCTCTGTTCCTGGGCTTAGAATTGCCCACCTTTTCAGCACAAACCTAATTTTTACCCACTGCCCTACTGTGTGTCATTCATTCATCCTTGCGGTATTAATAGCTGCCGGTCCAGTACAGGGTCCCAGTGCTCCTGATCTTACCCCAGAAACAAAGTGCATGAGGCAGGGTACACCAGCTCATAACAGGGCAACCTCACACATTAATTCACACGCTAAGACTTGCTGATCTACTTGAAACATGTCTTGGCACAAGAAGAAACCAACATGAGCATACTGCAAAGGTTCTAGACCCATGTCCAGTCCTACGACCCAGGAGTTGCGATGCTGTACTGCTCACTACCTTGCGACCCATCTTTGCTCCCAGTTGAGCCGTGGCTTGGAGACCAGAAGGAGATAACTTTCCCCAGCAAGCGCAAGAGACAGACATTTTCAGCTTGGACAGCTGGTGATGCCAAGCCATACCCCGTTGGGGTGGGATTGCTGGAATGCATGGGCATGCTGGTTTTTCACGGCATTACCGAAACCCCATTTATGACCTCTAATGAAATGCTTATAAACTTAAGCTAAGTGTTAATTTGTGCTGTGGGTGTTCCCTGTTGGTAGGGATCCTGCAGCATGCCGGCGTTTGTTGGCCTTATCCTTCACTTTGCCAGTGGGTAGAGTATTTTAATCCATCACATTACACCATGTTGTGCTTTTTTTTTTAAAAAAAAAAAAACAAAAATTCGGGAGTCATATCAGTCAGCACATTTCTGTCTACAGTCCGCCTTGTATGTTGACTGTGTCAGGTTGTGAACACCAGTCTACGTCCGGTAGACTGCCTGGTTTCATGCATTTCACACCACAGTAATGCACGGTGTGTGGGATTTCGCCTCAAGTCCATGCATAAATTAGGGTTTCCACAAGGAGGTAGAGAATTCCAGGCTTGGGGGAGGGGTGCGGAGCGACATTCCATGGCCTGTCTGCGAGGGAGTTTTGGCGGAGCTCCTAGGATTCCTGCAATCGGGGCACGAATTTGCGGGTCCGTGGCGTGTTATTCAGATTTCCTGCTCTGTAATGGTACAAGTCCCAAGGCCCGGGGCATCGCACCGTCATTGGATGTCCCAGAAATGTCACTTTGATTAAGCTGTCACTTTGACTTTGTGACAAACAATAAGTGCTATTTAAAGCTCGAACATTACTTATGTCGAAATGCTTCTGATGACTCAAAAAGGTTGGCTTATTTTTCCCACTTTCTGGGAAGAATTTCTGCTTCCATTTGCCATTTCTCTGCCACTTCTGGTTTTCTGCAGCTCCCAGCTGCTATGCACCATCCTTTGGTCACTGGTTGTAACGGTGAAGGAGTCGCAAGTGGTGCAGGGCTCTTACAAAGACGAGCTTCTGCTGGCAGCAGCTGCTTACGCAAGCTGAAAATAGATCCAGCAAATGCTCAGAATCCCCAACCCCCACAGAGGCCCGCTTTTTATTAGCGGCTTCAGGAGACCACGCAAGCCACGGACCTGATTCATGTGGGATGACTCTCACCTACTGCAGCAACACCGTGTTTGGGGTTTCTGCTGCTTGGCAGGTGTGTCACCATGGATGACGAAGGATGTTTGGACAAAGCAAAGCGGATTCAGGCTTCAGGTGGCCTCCTAGTCCCCCCTACCTTTAAGTCTCTCTCTGCTAAAGCAGAATGCACTCCTTTTCATTTGTTTCCTTTTTCTGCTCTCGTCACATTGTAGTTGATATTCGAATAGCATTTATTTGCTTAGCAGACACTTTTCTCAAACATAATGCACAACTCTGAGCAAACAAAAATGTGTTTCACCAGTTTTAGACGGCGAGATCTCGAGACGCAGCCGGCATATCTAACACTACGTCATTTTATTGGCATACGATGTATAGGCAGCTGCCTGTAGAACTGTGATTGTGGCATATGATGTAATGCCAGTTTATGGAGCAGTTAGGCAACCAGGAGAGAAGTGGGTCTAAAAGATGTGCAGTCTAGGAGACGCATATGACATGTTTGCGCTCCCAGAGACTTGTTCAGAGCCTAATGTGCGCTGGATACTACTGAAGGGAGTTGAGTCTCCCCTTTGCATGCACACACTCATGCACCCTCACCCACGCATGTGCACACTCACAATGCATTCCCTTGTGATATCCCAATGACCTCCCCATATCTCACTAGGCCCGAAGCTGGTGGGAAAGATGCCCTGGGCTGCACCCCTACCCATGTAGCCTGTGCTGTGTGGAGTTCATATGTTCAGCCCTTGGCACTGCACCATTACTACTTCTGCTGCTCTTCAGTTATGTGTGATGCAGGCTGTTGAAATGTGACCTAGCAAAGGTTCTCTTCAGTCTCCGCCTCGGGTGTTCCCAAGCAGCGATGCACAAGTGACAACTTGTCTGTTGGGATGTAGGCATTCCTTACAGGTCATGACACCATAAGAGGGATAAGCTGTTTCAGTGAAAGGAGATGAGGTACTCAGGCAGACTTTCAAAGTGAAGAAGAACAGAGCTTTATCCATAGATCTCTCATGCTTTGCTTGTGCCTCACAGCTTAAAGCAGCAGAACCCCACTGCTTGTGGCCGTCCACTTGAGCATGGAAAAGTTTTGGTTCGGTCCAGTGTGTGGTCCCCTTGCAATTTTATTAAACCAATCTGGTGAAAAGGCACCATACTTTGCGCATATTTGATGCTTGCTCAACACTGTCTTTGCGCACACTTAAAGCGAAAGATGAATGCTACTCGGTGTTAGGAAGTGATATTTATTACTTACAAGAGCTGATCCATCAGCAGCAGGGAGAAGTTATGAAACTTCAGCAGAATTTTGCCAAGTCCTTTCTTATGATACCGTTTTTTGTCTCCTTATATATTTTTAAATGCACAATTCCACAAATCTCAGCTAAAGATATATCCGTTTTTCTGTTCACACTTAAGGCTTGAATGGCTTAAGTTTGCAAGAGCCACAAAAAATTAGTTTGTTTTTCATTTACAACATATTTCACAGAGCCAAATAGTTTTACTTTTACTTTGAAAAAGTCTACAAAACAGATTCTGGTGGTTTTAATATTTCATTTTTGATGGGAAACAATCCTTTTTTTTTTTTCTCCGCAGAATTCACTTGGAAATTTGAAATATTACACAGAGCAGAATTCAAATGTTAGCTTTTCTCTACCTGCCAAAGGCGAACAAAGGTTGCTCAAGCTGAACTGCAGCTGTCTGGGGTTAAACAGACAAAGCAATGTATTTTCATAGTTAAATCACCATGTGTCTGCTAAGAAAGGAATGCTGTATCTTAGTGGGCTGTGGACTTTAAGGGCAAAACAGTAACTCTGAATTCCATCCAAACCTTCATTGCATTACCTTTAGAAAGTGTAATTAGTAAATCCTATTATAGAGGTAATTTATATATTCCATCATTACCTTTCACATTAAATCATCATCGTGATCAGCTTCTTTTCTCCAAAGTGAAATGTAATAATTTAGCAGGCAACTTTCTCCAAGGTGGCTTGCAGTGCTAGATGCACTTCCCCAAATTCCCTTCAGCCATTTGTACAGCAAAGCACTGTAGTGCGTGTGCACACAAGGCAGTTTAGAGTCATGAGTTCACCCTTAAACACACCTTTGGACTGTGGAGGAGGAAGACCCTATGGTCCACCTCATGGAAACCCATGTAAACATGGGGAGAACATGTGAACTCCACACAGACTCAGTGTGGGTTGCTGTGATGCCGTGGCACCCAGTAAATCTGGCTCAGTGGTTAAATGCTCACATTTAGCCTCACACATGAATCTGGCTTGACATGACAGGCACCACAGTTAATGAATAATCTAGAAGCCCCCAGTGGTCCTTTTGACTGACTCAGTGGATCTCCTCTGATATCCCCAAGTGAACACAAAAGATAATCTGCTCTCAGCTATCCGTGTTAAATGTTAGCATGATACACTGTAATTCGAATGTGTTTATTTTATTTAATCGCAAGTGTAGGAGAAACGCTCAAAGGACTTTTTCGGAATTTATCCAATTCTAAGGAATTTCTGTAGTTCTTGCCATGAGGGCTTGAAATGATGAAGAAGTCTGGGCCCATTCCTTCACATTTTGGAGAACCCAAGCTTAGATAAACTTGGGGGAGTATTTTTGGGTGTGGTGGTGAGCAGTGATGCACTTGGGAAATGGCACTGAGTTCTATATCATGGGGCTACAGCAGTGTGCAGAAACCATGGGTTGTGTTCCATGGAGCTATGATTAAAGTGCTGTGGAAGATTTGCCAGGCTTCCTGGTTGAAGTCCAAAACCCAAATCCCAACCCAATTCCAGTTCTGATAATCAAACTATTTCCATTCATTGTCTCCCCAAACTCTGACACCACTCATTAACCACCCCGACCTCACCCTCTGGCACACTAGGATGGCTGACATCAGACCATTGCAATCCATCAGATACTACAAACGAGAGGTGTGTGAAACCTCAAGTGGGGTTTAGCATGCCTGACTAATGCTGTACTGGCAGGATGTTTAGCACTGACCCCCCCTCAAAGACTACAGACATCTTTATAGAAGTTCCTTATGGCCATTGTATGTGTTGAAATACTTCAGCTTATGGACTTCAGTGGTTAAATGGACGCTTATGGTCATCTTAGCTGTGAAGGTACCACTCCAGGAGATGGTAGCAAAAGCAGTGCTGGTTGTGATACTGTCACTATCCACCCCTACAGGTCACTGCCAGGGGATTTGCCCCACTGCTGCAGTTCGCCTACACTGCCAAACTGCTGCTCAGCCGCGAGAACATCCAGGAGGTGGTGCGCTGTGCCGAGTTCCTGCGCATGCACAACCTGGAGGACTCCTGCTTTCGCTTCCTGGAGTCACAGCTGCTGAGCAAAGATTGCGGGCTCTTGCGCTGCCCCAAGGCCGAGGAGAACTCTGAGGATGAACAGACCCAACCTGAGGAGCAGCCTGATGCATCAGGCGAGGTCACCAGCAGCCTCGCTGATGGTCAGAGAGGTGTAGCAGTGTCTGAGCTGCCCCGCTGCCCCAAATACCGGAAGTATCAGTGGGCCTGTGCCAAGCACAACAATAGCACCTCCTCACACACCAGTACCTCAGGTTTCCCAAACACACTGACAAAGACTGGCACGGATGGCCCAGCCAGGCTGCCTGTCACACAAATCAAGAACGAGCCACAGACGGGGGAGGAAACCCTGCCACTGTGTCTGTCTGGAGATGAGCAAGACCCCCAGGAGAAAGACAGCTTGTTGGACATAGAAATGGACTTGGACTTCATACAGCAAAGCTCCATGTCGGCAAACCTCCCTAGGAATCACAAGTCACCCAACTGCCTCCGCTCCTTTCTCAAGAAGAACATAAATCTGGTTGGTCTGCCCAGTTCCTCACAGCAGCTACTTGCCAACAGACTTTCTTGCCCCCAGGACAAAAGAGCCTCTCAGGGTGACCATGCAAAGGATTTTGAGCCTTTTTCTGGCGAGTTCAGCTTACCTGTGACATCCCTCAAGGAGATTGACAGCTTTCCTGTCGAACTTCCCTTGAAGTCGGCATCCTGTGATGGGGTCTGCAAACAGGAAGTGGAACTGGACCGTAAAAGCGTCATATTTTCCTCAGGGACTTGTGAGCAACTGGGAACCCCAGCACATTCGTACCCTGGAGGAAACGCTCTGGATAGGGAGCTCTTAGAATTAGCGCCTAAGGGTTTGTGGGCTGGTGCCAGCCAATCCCTGCCATGTTCACAAACGTACCCCTCGAGTGGGACCGCAGCAGAGCCAGTAACACACTGTCGCTCGCGCCCTAAGTCAAGCTGCCCCGTCCCGATCAAAGTTTGTCCCCGCTCCTCACCCTCTGAGACCCGCACGCGCACCTCCAGCTCCTGCTCCTCCTACTCTTACGCTGAGGATGGGAGTGGGGGCTCCCCTTGCAGCCTGCCGCAGTTTGAGTTCTCCTCCTCGCCCTACTCCGGTATGACACGTTGTCTGGCCGGGGAGCACCAGGAGCAGGGAGTGGCTGGCGATGCTGTTTTCGGCCAAGTGCAACCTGAGATCAAGTGTGAGCGCTTATATGGCACCAACTCCAGTGATGAGTCAGGGTCATTCTCTGAAGGAGACAGCGAGCCGTGTCACACGCAGGAACGAGGGCCAGAGGTGAGTTCAAATGTTTTTGACCGGTAAACCTCTCAGACAACAAAGGGCTTGGTTTTCTGTGTTTTTTTTGCACGGCTGCATCTGTAAAAGACCTTACAGACGCTACTGCAAAAACTGTTGTACAGTACAAAGGGTAAACACTTACAGAGCAACAGAATGATAGTAATTCTGTGTACATGATATGTACATTTTAGCTGTGTTCTCAAAACAGCACAGTAAGGGTTAGGTGGTGCGTGTTCTTCACATTGCAGAACACATCTCACTTTCTCCTTCGCTGGAGGGTGGGGGATGTCTGATTCTGATCTTGGCAGATAATAAGCGCACCATCTGAGCAGTGGCACCAATTGATAAACCGCAGGAGCATCAAGGTTAGCTCCATCACATTGCAACCTAAGGTACTGAGTTCAAACCCCCATAGTTGCTATAGTAACCTGGATCAAGGCACTTGCCTTAAATTGACACAGTAAAAACCCCCCAGCTGTATTAATAGGTAAATCAAAGCATGTATTTTAGTTTAGCCTTACATTGCAGATCACTTTCACAATGAGTTTCACTTAAATAAATAATCTAATTGTTATATGTATGCTGGATTGTGGATTTACACAACTTTCTTTAAGTTAAATGTTCCAAGAGTCATGTATACACAATACTTTATTTATATATATATATATATATATATATATATATATATATATATATATATATACACACACACACACACACACACACACACACACACACACACATACATACATACATACACACACAACTAGTAAGTTTCACTGCATCTCTGTACAAAGTTGTACTTTGGTCAGCTGCTCAGGCTTTTTCTTACTTTGTTTAGGAAACAGTCTATTTAATCACGAATAACATTTATAATCATAAAAAATACAAGATCTACCTGTGTGGGAGTGCCTTTTGCTCAAACTCCTGCTATTGTTTGCAATAGTTGTCTGTTGCCATGGAGATTCAGAGCACTTTGCATATCTTTTTTCACTGGTCCAAGAAAGCAAAAGTATGCCTTTTGAAATAACCGATTTTCCTCAGAGTCAAGAGATACCTGATCCCAGCCATAATGTGCAGTTGCCGTGGCAGTAGTGTCTGTTGCTTGATTCATTTTTTATCAATGAAAACTGAGTAGTCAGAATATAGAATGACGCAGATTGACTGGTGAAGTTATTTCTACACTGTGGGAATAATAGGAGTCCGGCGACTACAGTCTCGCTGAGATCCCGAGGGCTGCTGGAGCAGTGGGCCTGGCCTACCTGTAGTGGTGACTCAGCTCTGCTGTGCCTGGGAAGGCAGGTGACACTGCAGATTGTACACCTGGATTTGCTTACAAACTCAGGTCGCACACACTGTACTTATCAGTGCCTGTTGAGTTTGTTTTTGAAGTCGAGTGTGTGTTTAAACACCCGTCCATGGGACTTGCGTAAACAAGCACCTCCTACTGCCTTTCCAGGCCTATGACACACTTATTCTTCCCAGGAACCGTCTGAGGGAGAACTGTAACAGGAATCAGTGTTTACAGTGTCTGCCTATGAATATGTGTCTGTGTCTGTGTGTGGGGGGGGGGCAAAAGTGTGTATGCTCACTGAGTAAATGTCAGACTCGCACAGTTCCTTTGCAGATAAAAATAGTCTGCACTGAGAGTTGAGGCAGTGGGGTCGGTGAGGAAGGAAGCTGTTAAACTGTAGCCTAATCTCACGGAGGCAACAGGCATTCGAAGTTCTGCTAGTGAAGCATCTCAAACCCAATCTGACCAGGGTTAAAGGATGGCAAGGGTGTGCCTGAGGTGGCTCTGCCACATCACCCATGTGCACCTTTACAGGCTGCTGGTTAAAGCGATACAAGAGCTCTGTTTAAGTAAAAAAACTTTCTGTTTCTGCATGTTAGAAACATCGATACACAGTAAGTGTGATTTAAGAAAAAGTTGCACCTGACTGAGCTGCCAGTAAGCATTATAGTCAACTGTGGCCGGTACCCCTGACAAAGCTGTTGACCGACTTGCCCAGAGGCCTTTGGGAAGAAGAGCTTGTGACTGAAATGAACGTCAGACCAATTGAAAACCCATGAGTGCAGTTTGTCAGGCTGCAGTGACACAGTGGGGTGCCTTTTCCAAGGCAAGTTTCAACCCAACGGCATCTGCGGCATCGAAGTTTAAAGGCTCGACTCAGCCGTGATTAATATAATTGATGTCAATTGGTGTGGGGAGGACAGAGTGCTTCACAGAAGACCCAAGGGAATCACTGATCCAACAGCGTTGCCTTACCGTTTATTTTTCCTCTTGTGGGTCAACAGTTGTTATGTCTAAACCCAGTTTGTCAGTTTGCTCTGCACATTTTGCAATAAAGTCACAGTTGTGGCATTTAAAGATTGTTAGGTCCATGCTTTGTTATAATTGTTGCTCGGTGATTCTTTGTACACCAGGCACATTTTCTGTTGCAAGTATGCTTTTGTTGTTCAGTAGATCTAGCTGGATGTCAGCGGTATTTGTGGTATTTAATGCCTCACGCTGGTGTCAGTACAGTATGCCTATAAACATGTGTTCCAGAACTTTTCTCCACAAGTTCTGGACTTTATTTATTTATTTATTTATTTATTTATTTAATGTGACCTAATAAAAGCTGTTAGGACGACCAGAACCGGCCACCAAAACCTGCCTGAAAATGAGTTCAGTCAGGTTCCTGTGGGTCCATTTGCATGGTGCCCACAATGCTTCACAAAGAGGTGTGTGGAACGACCTTCATCCGTCATGTGGCCCCCTGCTCCTCCCCAGGTCCGGTCCAAACCAGAGCATGTGGTAAACGCCCAACTCCCTGGCCCTGCGGAAAGTAGGCCGGAGACGTGCTTTACACTTGCGTGTAACAGATGAGCCCTACTTTTTGGTGCAGACCCATTTCCAGAGTAATGGCCAGCAACACTGAGGAGAGAAAGAGAGGAGCAAAAGTGAAACGGGAACAGTGGCTCGTGCGTCTGTGATGCCTGCTGGAGCTCACTTTGTCATGCTAGCCTTATTACTGGACTTACTCTCTCCTGGTAGAAGAGCTAAATATAGACTCATCTTGTGTGCTGAAGGAAATTCTCAAGGTCGCAATGAAGATGGAGCCAGACCTTTAACACCGTCTGTGATAAGCTTGCTGGAATCAATTGTACAATTGCATTTGCTTGACCATCTAACACATTGAATTAGCAGTGCAGGAAGAACATAGAGTGAACAAAGGACAGTAGGATGAAAAGAGGAAAAACAAGTGGTGCTCTACCAAGAGCTAGCACCTGAGAGCCACTGGCCTGTGGGTTTGTATCCAGCTCAGTCCGTATGCATGTTCACTTCATTTTTTCCCTGTGTTCATGTGAGTTTTTTCACTGTACCTCAACAGTCCAAAGGAAACTGCCTCAGGCCAATGCACGTGCATGTGAATGAGTGTGTATGTGTGTGAGGGCCCTACAGTGGGCTGCTGTCATATTCAGGGTGTACCCTGCCTTATGCCCTGTTTTTCTTGGGCTCTGGATCACCACCTCCCTGCTAATAATAAATGACAGATTAAATCAGTGTTTGTATTACACACTGTACACAAACACGGTACCTTTAACTGGTGTGTCCTTGCATGGCTCAAGCATAGTGAAGAATATCTGTGTCCAGCTAGCTAAAGCAGCTGTGTCATGATATCTGGCTGTAGATCACATCAGGGCCATCTCTGAGATCTGTTAACATTTGTACAGTTGGCGCTGGGCCTCTATGTTAGCTCTCTGGCCAACGCTCACGCCCCTGACTTCAGCATGTCAGCAGGGGGTTTGCCATTAATTCTGCCAAACCTTTGTTATTCCAGCCTCTCTCATGATTTCAATTTCATTTCATTAACGTTCAGGCAATGTCGTGTTCACCTGCATCCTAGGACAGCCGGATGTCAAAACTCCTCACCCACCCGAAATGAGAAATTAGACAATATGTCGCTTAGCTGTTCTCCACTCTGGCATTACCTCTTTGTTTGGTGAACCCAAACAACTACTGAGGTGTTGCATTCTGGCACAAATTCTTGGTACATTGTTGTTCATTTCTAATCAGAATTCACACAGTGCTGGAGGAATGTATTTTTTATGAAACATTAAGAGGTGTTAACAGCTTGTACTTAGGGATCCTTCACTGGGGTTGAACTGTTTACACAGCTTTAGATGCACTGATCCCATTGTCTTCTTGGCAAAAAGTAGAAGACAAATTAGGTCTAAAATCTTTAAAGTTAACACACTACACTGTCAGGACAGTACAAAAATTGCTTTAGAATGTATTTGTTATTTTTCAGTTTCACATTTTTGTCGACTCAGCATTTTCTTTCAGCTGCATCTCTGCAGAGGCTTTGCATGTGAAGCTAAAGAAGTGTTGCTCAGCCTTTGTGAGTTTTTTATAAATGCTTCCTTATTAGGATCCTGCAAGTCTATAGAGGGTCCGAATCCATGGCAACCGCAAGATATTTATTCCTTTGCAGATCTTCTTTTCACTGTGCACTGCAGATGTGCTCTCCTGCAGCTCCCAGTTTGTCATCCTCTGGTTTCTGCAAGACCTGCATGGCTGCTCTCCATGACTCTGAAAACCACACATCCCTCCCTGTGTGTGGGGCATCCGCCAAGACCTCAGGGTTACGTTAACGCCTCAGTCATTCTTTAATGGCAGTGGAATTTATCACTGGAAATGTCTCTAAAACAAAACCAACATGTTATTCAGCAGACAGCAGTCTCTGTTGTCTCTCTTCTGTAAGAGTCAAGTGTAGTGAAACCGAATGAACTGAAGTCATATATTAATTTGGCAGTAAAGGCAGTAACCCCGGTACATGAAGGCCAAGGACATTATTTTGCACCGCAGCCGTAGAATAAGTGATGGAAAATAACATCGCAAGGAGCATCACCAGCAAATCCATATCCATGGAGTTTAGTGGAGTTTATGTTCTGTTACTCCTTACTGAAGATATTAAATCCCCACTTAGTGAGGTGAATTATGTGAGGCCTCAGTTATGAGATGTATGTAGCACTTGGCCGTCGCTATAGCACACTGACAGGATCTGCAGAAAATAAGTGACACAGTGCAGCTGCCAGGGTTGGTTCTGACCCTGTGGCCTGGACTGGAAAGGACTACATCTCCTGCCTTCTCACATCTCTGCCATGTGTGTTTATATTTGTGTGTGTGTGTGTGTGTGTGTGTGGGTTTGGGTGTGTGAAACTCTTGTGCAAGTCATACCTTTTGTTTAACGCTTTCTACCAGAGATCCTTCAGCATTGATGTGCTTAGGATGCCACCTGGTGGCTCCAAATCCCATAACTCCAGTGGGTGTGAACAGCAGGAATTTAGTGCTGTTACTGCTGGGTGAACTTAAAGTGGTGAATGGTGACCAATGTGTGACATTTATTTTTCTGATATACGCATGAAATATATTTTAGTTAGTTATTTTTTTTTATCATAGGGTCTAGGTAATCATTACATATTTGCTCATTTCCTTGCAGGTCAAACTTCCTTTCCCAGTCGATCAAATCACAGATCTTCCGCGCAATGACTTCCAAATGATGATAAAAATGCACAAGCTGACCTCGGAGCAGCTGGAGTTCATCCATGACGTCCGGCGCCGGAGCAAGAACCGCATCGCAGCACAGCGCTGTCGCAAGCGCAAGCTGGACTGCATCCAGAACCTGGAGAGCGAGATCCGCAAACTGGTGTGTGCCACGCACACTCAGACACAAAGGCACACACACGTACCTGCTTGTTCACACTGACTCTCGCTTCAAACAGGGCATTCCTAAATTGCAAATGACAAACACTGAAATTCTATATTTTATTTCTGTCCTCGGTATGTAACTTTTTTATGGTCTTCTATCCCTGTGGTGTCATTTTCCTCAGAAATTTCCTCACAAGTCATGCATAGACACATGTACACACCCACTGCATTCAGACACAGACACACCGTTATCTGTCGCTATTCACACACAAAACATGTAAGATTGTCCAACATGCAATTCAGTGTCACTACCTTTTTCTTTCCTTTCACCCTTTTGACATTTGGCTCTGGTTCTGTGCACAATGAGATGTGAAGGCCACACACTCTGAGCATCATTCTCACAGACTGCCAGTGGCCACTGGGTCTCTGCAGGAGCAGAAGGGCGGGAGCCTCTTAATTATCCAATGAGAAGAGGCCTTCCGCACCGGGTGGACAGCCCTCTGGGGTGGCTGGACTCTAAGGCATGAACTGCAGATGGTGCATCATTTTAGGACACACAGCTCAGCGAATCCAGATCACAGAACGTAGCACCCTTGAGAGAATGTGCTCATTGTCAGTGACGTCGCCAAGTGTCCAGCTGTATAAACTGGATGCATCTGCTGAAGAAATGAACAGATGCAATTAATATGATACCTGACATGATGAAGCGAGCAACAAATCTCTCCTCCTATCTCTTAATACCTTCAGCGCAGCCTAAAGTCCAGAATAACTCACTTTAATAATTCAGCTACCCTTTTAGCTCCAAGGAAAATTACAACAGTGAGTTTGTACAGTAACTGTGAACATTACAATGACTTACCTGTTTATACAACAGGATAATTTGTACTGAATTAGTTAAGGGTAAACAGGAGGAGAGAGGATGCAAACCTGGGTCCCTCTACATGCTGGATGATTCTAAGTGCTGCGCCATCTGCTGTAATGCAGCCAGCCTAAAAAAAATGCATCATTTCCCATTTAAATTAATGCTCAACAGCCACCTCTTACACAACAAGTGCAGTGTGGATCCACTTTTGCCATGAAGGAATAGATGCACCTGGTCAGTTTGAGTGGTACTCTGTGGTGCGCACAAATGATGCTCTGATGACACAAAAAAAATCTAAAAAAAAAGTACTGGCCACGTGTGTTTAATAAATTGGCTTATGTGCGTATAATATTTAAATTAATAGTGTAATGAAATGGCTATGAAGGCTCAAGCATGCTGCCAGTGGCCGTATTTCAGTCGCTAAACGTGTGTGTGTTCCTCCTACTCAGGTGTGTGAAAAGGAGAAGCTCCTAACTGAGCGCAACCAGCTGAAGGCCTGCATGGGTGAGCTGTGGGAGAACTTCTCCTGCCTTTCCCAGGAGGTCTGCCGAGACGTGCAGCTGAGCCCGGAGCAGGTCCAGTCCCTGCACCGTTACTGCCCAGCAGTGCCACGGACTGCAGAACCCGGTGCCGCCATGGCCAACACCACCACCAGCATCGATCTCACCCTCAATTCGGACTCTCCCACCCCAGAGCCCGGCTTCCCCACATCTCCCTGCCCTTCCTCCGAGAGGGGGCCTGGCCCCGCCCACTGGGAGGCTGCCAATGATGCAGATGGTGTAAGGGGTGTTGCGGTGTGGGAGGGGCATTGTGCAGGCTCCTCCCAGGAGGCTGGGTCCTCCTTTGAACAGTGCAGCCACACCGTAACGGTGGACTTTTGCCAGGAAATGACTGATAAATGCACAACTGACGAACAGCCTCGAAAGGACAGCACCTAATGGTGGGAAGCTTATTTTAATCTTTGGCAGATTCTCCTGTTTCTGTTGTCCGTGTTTTGTTTTCTTTGTGCCGTTTAAAAGGTTGACACTACACTTGTCTTAACAGCAGCAATACTGATCTCCAGGTATTCTTTCCTAACCGTGACAAAGGAGGAAGTCAAGTCCTCACTGTGGTGCTACGCCTTGGCTAGTGCAGGGCTCTCAGTGTCTACCTGGACCCGGCAACCAAGCTCCGCTCATATCTCCTCTCCTTCCCCTCTCTCTACATCTTAGCTTTCTCCCAGAGGCCCTGCTCATGGAAGTTTAATCTCAGGAAATCTTTTTGAATGTGCAGCATTGTTCACACAAAAAAAATAAGAAAACAGATAAAAATACAAGTTCTGTACGTTTCAAAGTTTTATAGGACACAGACATTCTGCAAATGTCCACTGCTTAGCCGGTTGGGTTAAGAAACCTGTATTTGTACAGACATTTGTGTTTGAACATTCCTCTTTGCCTTTTACAGCCCTGGGAAAAAAGAAAGAAAGAAAGAAAGAAAGAAAGAAAGAAAGGTGTGATTGCCAGATACAGAGCTAGGTTCCCTCATCCCCACCCCTGCATCGGCAATATCAGTATCCATCGGTGGTGTCTTTTTACTCTGTTTTTAAGCACTTCCTTTGCAGATGTTGCTCTGAAATGTAAATAATTTGGCACTTTGCTGTGTCACTTGTGCATGGAAATGTTTTGTCAGGATGACTTCAGTTGTTTTCTTGCTTTTTGTCCCGCTCTTTGCCTGGGGCAGCATCTTCTGCAGTTGGGATAAATATGATTGTATTTGTTTTACTGTCTAGACTAAGCTTGTGTGTAGGATTGAATATTTCTAAACTCAGGAGGCCAGACTTCTTATACACACCCACACATGCATTTGGACTCGCTTGGATCTCGATTAGATGCTAATGACAAAAGTTGATAGTTTGTGGCAACACCGATCTTAAAATTTTTATAGATAGGTGTGTCAAAACACTGGCTTTAAACAAATTATAGTGGCTCTGTCGTTCGTAGCAGTATTGAGAGTGGCCTAAAAACTGCACAGCAGCTCTGTTTCCTTCTTATTCTGTTCAGATGAACGGATTTTGGAAAACACAGTAAATTTGCACGTGATTTAAAAGAAGAACTGCATGTGAGTTAAGTAATTTTGCCCACTGTTTACCCTGAACAAAATGTGTTCTTTTAAGGTAGTCATTCACACATAAGATTTGCCACCCAATACTGAGCACTTAAATTTCAATTTGTCACATCAGCATTGCAAATAAAACAGTGAAGGGTGGACACACAAAACTGAAGGATTTTGTTAAATTTTAAATTTCCACAATAAATTGTTCTGCTTATAGGGTTCTGCGTAGAACAGTTGTGCTATATAATTTACAGCTTTTATCAGGTTTAGCGTTTTCTTTTAGCTTTTTAGCTTCTCTGTTCAGAAGTTTGATTTCCTGTTTTCTGTGTTTAAAGTTTAACTGAATCTGAAAATGTTAGATATGGAGAACATATTGCACATTGAGTACAATAAGCATTAATGATAAGTTGGTGACCCAGTCAGGAGCCACACATTTTAGCTATAGAAAGCTAGTTTTTCTCCATTTGTTATTTGAGTGGATCATGGCATGCTGAGTCCCACCTTCCTGTGGTTCTGCAGAGATGGTATTTATTAATGTTCTGACATTGAGATACTTAGATGCAGCTGTGAATGAATGTTCTGGTCTGACTGTGACAAAGGCATCTGCTTGATTTGAACCTGGGCTTTTGAACACAGCTCTAGTGTGTTTTTGTTTAGAGGATGCCAACATGGCACATATATTCCCCTGGACTGGTGACAGTGCTGACTGTTTTCAGTAACTGTTGCATAGGTTTAGCACACGCAAACGCAAACGTACAGATGGTTCCTGCCAACTGAAAAAGAGAAATGGGGCAACAAAAGGGATTTTTTTCCCATGAAGAATAATAGGCAATCGTGTTAAATTGGACAGATGTGACATAATTAAATGGCTGCAGACTTATTCAGCATTTCATCTTTTTGCTGAAGGTGCTTTACATTCAAATTTAAAAATCCTTGGCATGCAGTAAAGAAAATGTAAAAATGAAATGTTGGGTCATTTCAAGTCAAAACACATCCCTTGGCGACTGTAAGCAGCATATCTGCAGGGCTGTAATGCCTTATAAAGGCAGAGGGATCTGTGCAGGGAAAAGCGTACAGTGGGGACCATCTGTACTGTGTTTCATGCAGAACAGCATACTGTGGTGCACGCTTCTTTGGCTGCCAGGTCGACTTAGCAGGCTGCAAGTAACATAGCAGGTCATGGAGGTGAAGGTTTTCATTTGTTTATTTTACCGTATTGATGTGAAGGTCATGTTATGTTTTTAATAAGGTGTCACAAACGGTCACCACATTAGAAGAAGGGAGAACACAGATATAATTTTAACCTCCGCATCTGTACAGCGACAAACAGGCCTGGCCAATAATGTTTCTGTTTCACTTCGGCTGCTGGGTTGCTGGGTTGTTGCTTGCATTCAAAGAAGACAAATGCATCTGGTCATCTAAGTGGCGGACTGTGATTTTGCATTGTATCCCAACAATAGAAGCTACCGGTTATTTACCGTTTACTGCCACTACCGCCACTAGTGCTGTTACTTGACTTGTTCATGGGGAAGCACAGAGTGGGCAGCAGTGTTGTACAGGTCGGTGTGAGAGCTAATCAATGCCTCTCCACCGTGGCACCCCACTGAGGATGGTGTCCAGACACACACTGGGGAGGTAGATGGGGGCTGGTGTATGGGGTAGTGCAGTGAGGAGGAGGGAGTCCGAGGGTTGTGACCATAACCGCCCGTCAGCTTGTGTGCAGGGTGTAGTGCGCATCACAGTCCATTTGCGGTTTCCCTGTACAGGAACAAACTGTGATAGCTTTAATCCCTCACCATTTCCTGGGCCCTGATGCCCCTCTGTTACCTTGGCGACTGGAAGCAAAACAACGTGTCTGGTTCCCCATATTGCCGGCATCTTCGTTCCAAAGAAGTTTATGCTATGTAACCATAACCATAGTGATGTGTCTGGTTCTCCTGTAAGACACAATCAGACGCTCCTGTAAATCGTCTCAGGGTGCCAACTGTAAAATGTTTCTTTTTTATTTTACACCATTTTTGATTCTGTAACAAATTTTCTATTAATTGTTTGCAGTTTTTGTAACATGACGGTGGATGTTCTCTGTGCTCTCAAAACTAATAGACATGTTTAGATTTAGATTTGCAAAGGTGGAAAGATCTCATCAAGGGCTAAATCCTTTCTGAAGGAAAGTCTACAACCCTTTAGAATCAATGTTAGTTTTACCTTCTGGAAAGAGGAAGAAAATTGTCATAATTCTTACAAACCAAACATTTATTCCCAAAGTGCAGTGTAATCAGCCATCAATTGCAAACTGAGCTGCTTCATGGCGGCCTTTTTTCCTTGAATCCTTTTGTTTGCTCTCTTCAGAATCTGTTGCATTGGCCATTACTTTAAATTTATTTATTTTGCAGCTGCTTTATGAGAAAGCTCACACTGACTTTCCAGCACAGCCCAAGTGTTCGTTCTGGGTAATAACACACTTGCCTTTTCATTTTCTGAACACCATTTTTACTGGTATCCTTACTGAACAAAAAGTCTGACATCACCTGAGATATAAATATGTTTACAAAACCAAGTATTACATTTTGTTTTTTAAACAACTTGCCATGTAAGTAGACATCGCTAGATTAGTTTGATAGGGTAGCATTTTGATATGTTTAAATGGAAAAAAAAAGAATCCCACAATTTACTATGCGTTTTCAAAATGTGTTTGTACGCGACATGTAGTTTGTTTCAGAATTACACGGATTTAAGTGCACCTCAGATTTTTGCCTTAGGACTTGCAGAGGCCATATTCACGTTTGAGTGAAGCGAGAGTATGCAAGGGTCAAGGCCCCCATTAGCAAACTGACAGTAAATGCTCACACCTACGTATCTACCTGTAATACCCTTCGTACCTCTCATAAACTGGTCAATGACTGTATCAGCAGCAGTGCAGGTGTTTTTTTTCTACATGCTTTTTTGTACTCAATTACTGTATCAGTAGGGTTGGGTGCATCTTTTTTGTAATTGCTCTTAAGCTTGTAGATTTTGTTTCGTTGTCTTTATGACTGTACAGTATATTGTATGAATTTAGTTTCATATACTGTAGATGTTTTTTGCATATTATGTTTTTTTAGTTTCTACCCTTTTACCTTTAAATATTTCATGACCCTAATGAATTTGACTTCATATAATCTCTGTAAATACAGTATTGTGGGAAAAACCCCGTTCATTCATTTGAACTGCAATTGTTAAAAAAGAATACACTTTGTCAAGATAACATTTCTGTTAATGAATAAAAAAAAACAGATTGTATGTAATGGATTGTGTATTTTATTACAAAAGGGATTTCTGCTTTCTTACCAATTTGTCTCAGTAATGTGACAATTCAGCTCCCAAAAGGGACAATATTCCTTGTAACTTTGCGAAGGACTGAATTTCATTGTTTAACGCTTTTCACACGTGTTTTTTTTTTCTCTTTATGCAGGAGGTGAGATGCATGCGTGCGTGCGTGTGTGGCCACCCTGCAATGGGCAGGTGTAACATCCAGGGTTGGTTCATAACCTTGTGTCTAGTTTCGTTAGGATAGGTTTCAGACCACCTCAACCTTGAACAGAATGAAGCAGATGGATGGATGGACGCATACAGTATGTTAGTGTTACATTGTGTTCGTACTGTTTGACTTTTAAATGTATACAGTAGCACTATTAAAGGCTACACTGGGGTACTGTATGGCTAGAAACATGGTATTTTTCCACCACATGAGCATCATCAGGGTAACCAGCAGAGGACACCAACACAAGTAAAACACACAGGAGCCTCATTTGTCCTTGGGTGCTGCGTCTTTGTCACGTGCTGTCTAGCTGCCTCATTGTTAAGACCCAAATGGGAAAGCTGACATTTAATGTAGACAATGATGTTTGACATGTGGGTTAGGGACCAGTGAGCCCCGATAACCGAGAGGAAGGAAACATTTATTTCAGACACAGAATGAAATTGGTTGTTTTGTTTTACAAAATTTCAATTACAGTAGAATTCATTTAAAGTAAGTGGTTATTTGTTCATAACGGTCAAATTTAAAAATAATTAAAGCTTTATTAGAGCTAATTCCACTGTACTTATAATTTGCTTGCTACTATGATTTAAGAATTAAACTGAAATTACAGCAAAGTACCTTTTGATAAAGTAAAACACTTCATTTTGGCATAACAACATTAATTATGTATTCACGTTTCAGATGCTGACTTCTACAATAAGATTTACAAACCCGGCTAATGGTGTTTTCTGCCAAACTATGAAACTCCTACATAAGCCTCTTGTTGGTATTTTATATACTATATATTACATGGCGTTTTAAAGTATCTTGTACATTACATACTGTTAAAAACTGCTGAATTCTCTCACTCTTTCTCTGACCAGCAAACTTGTGCATAATCTTATTTATAATTCAGAATGAATGAAAATACACGCATTTGTAAATGGTGATCCAACTACAACAATTGTAAATGCGAATTTACATTCTGATTTTTGAGATAAACATGGGATTTTATATTTTATCTTCATAATTTTTCACTTCTTTCTTTAAGAGGTAAACCTGATTGTCTCTCTGTGATTTCACCCCTTTCCTATATGACAAGATCGGAAGCTGCCTGTCGTTTGGCTCTGCTCCCCGGCGGGAGGCCCAGAGTATTCGCAGGTATCGGCGGGCTGTCCCTTTTGGAAATTTGCTTGAATTCAGATCCTGAGCTGCTCCTTGAGTGGGGGCTGTCAGGCCGCCGTGGCACCAAGCACCTGGAGACCCTCCCCTGTCCATGGGCTCCAGGAGACGCCACAACATCCCTGGGGCGCCGCACTCGGCTTTGCTTGCGCAACAGGTTGCGCACATGGAGTGGGATTTCTGAATGGCCCACCTGCAGAGGCCCTTTGGTGTGCGGCCAAACATGTCTGAGTCGCTCAGGTCCCGTGAGCCGAGGCACCTGGTTTGAGTCCTCACTGCTACAAGAGTGGTCGCAGCTCTCCAGTGTGGACAGGCGCTGCTTGGCTGTGTGGAGGAGGAGACTGCGGACATGGCCCTGATCGGCATGGCATGGCTCGTTCGAGTTCTGCTCCGACCTTTCAGTCTGAAAGATGCCTCGTGTGACGTTGTTGCATCTCAGGGCCCCGTCACCGTGCTGGAGGCTGGTGGGTGGCACATAAACAGGGATGTGGTTTGGCCGCTCAGCCGGTGCACGAGTTGTAGTTTTCTGAATCAGACGCGCAGTCTCACACGCTGATGTGGCCATCATCACGAATGTCTGCTGACCCATTGAGTTGTTTTTGTACGCGCAAGCATTGTCGTAATCTGCCACATCCTTTCCATAAAAACTCTGCTTGATGGTTTTCATGCCCAGGTGGGAGATCTCTAGAAGGTTCAGAAACAGTGATACACCGGCAATGACTATCATGAAGACCATGAAGATGGTCTTTTCTGTTGGCCTGGATACAAAACAGTCTACGCTGTTTGGGCATGGTATCCTCTTGCACTTGTACAAAGGTTCCAGTCCAACACCATACAAGATGTACTGTCCCACGATGAAGCCCACCTCTACCACGGACCTCATTAAGATATGAAACACATATGTTCGCAGTAGTGACCCCCTCAGTGGAGCTTTGGTTAACCTCCTCTGTTCCTCCAGCTTCCTCAGCTCCCTCTCAATCCTCTTATGGTCCTCCAGGATAAGCTGTATCTCCCCCAGCTCGGCTATTAGCTGGGCTTTCTTCTTCCTTCTCTCCTTCTCAAGAGCCCTCAGGCGGTACAGTGCATGACCCATGTACACCAGGGAGGGTGAGGAGACAAAAATGATCTGCAGCACCCAGTAGCGAATTAGGGATATCGGAAAAGCCTGGTCGTAGCACACGTTCCGGCAGCCGGGCTGCTCGGTGTTGCAAATGAACGCCCTTTGTTCATCATCCCAGACATCTTCTGCTGCAACACCAAGAACAAGCATCCGAAATATGAAAAGGATGGATAGCCAGATTTTGCCCACTATGGTAGAGTGCATGTAAACTTCCTCCAAGATACCGCCCAACAACTTCCAATCCCCCATGCTCAGTGACACATATCCTTGTGCTGAAACAGTAATTTTAGGAACAAGGCAGAGGTGAATGTTTGCAACTTCAAATACAGCAGAGCATAAACAGGAAGTAATTACTGCATTCATTATTATTTGTCTTTTAAAACATCATAATGTTGACTTTCTTCATGCAAAGGACTTTAAAGCAATTAAAGACAAACTTAGCTCTAGGAGACAGGATAAATATTTAATAGCACATAGCTGAAAAAGTATTTTGAGAGCTTACGTTTCAAAATGATATGCAGTCCTCCTGCCTCATCATGCACACAGCCATATCCAGCAGGTGTATTCTGGACAAGGGAGCACGGTCAACTTTCCACTTGCTTTGCATACCGAACTGGAAGGGCAGTCAGGCTGCGAGTACGTCCTCGGCATTGCTGCCCTGGATGTATCCCTAGACGCTTGCATACAGGACGGATAGCATGCAGCAATCGATCCAAAGTGGATTACATAACAGCCAATGGAAGGCTGTGTCAGGCAATCGCTGAAAAGCAGCACACAAGTTGTCAACCTGCAGCCATACCGAGCATCACTGTAACCTCTTGATATGCAGCACAGGCCCACGTTACCCACAAGTGCGGTGTGCATGTGTGTGTCTGTTTTTGAGGTCAAGTTAACACAAACACAGCTCATGATAAAACTGGAAACTTGTGACTGTACAGTACATGAACGCCGTGCTGATATATGATGAGTCTAATGTGGAACCTATAATGGCAGATGAAATAATCAATGAGTCATGTCCGATTTCATACTCAGCTGCGTGAGACACTATTTTGGGAGCATCAGATCAAACAAAAGTGCCGGAAAGGTCTTCGGCGCAGTCTAACATTAAGCTTACGTGCTACTGGATACTGTGAGTCATTATTCCCACTTCAAGGCTACTATGGAGCCACAGAAAATGAAGGAAACTTTAATGCCTCAAGACGAACTGATTTTAACTGGACCTCACTTTTAATGAGTCAAAAAAGAATTTATTCGTCACTTACATGGTTACTGGTTATACCATGTAGTGAAATGTGCTTTGATTTGACAGGAGACTGTGTGTGGTTACATATCAGAAATTAAGATGAGTAAGACAAACAAACAACCAAACCCAAGAAAACAAGAACGCACAGCAAATAGATAAGTAAATTAAATAAATAGATAGATAGATAGATAGATAGATAGATAGATAGATAGATAGATAAATAAATAAATAAAACAGAAAATAAAATAAATAAAATAAAACAAAATAAAACCTTAAGGTGCACTGTGAGGACAGTAACAGTGACAGTAAGGGGGGGAGCGGTTAGAGGATATTGTAGACCGTGGTTTGTGAGGATTGTGATGGGTTCAAAAGCCTTATGGCCTGTGGATAGAAGCTCCTCCTAAGCCTCTCCGTTTTGGCCATAATGCTTCTGAATCGTTTGCCTGATTTCAGCAGGTTGAACAGATGGTTGCTGGGATGAGACAGTTCACTGATGATCCTAGTCACTCTGGTCCTGCATCTCCTGGTGTAGATGTCCTGTAGCGATGGCAGATCAGATTTGGTGCAGTGTTCCGCTGCCCGGATCACTCTCTGCAGTGCCTTGATGTCGCGAGCACAGCTATTCCCAAACCAGGAGATGATGTTCTGAGTCAGAACAGTTTGTACAGCACCAGAGTAGAACATTTTAAGGATCGCCAGAGAGACCTGTAGCTTCCTCAGCTGCCTGAGGTGGTAGAGCCGCTGCTTTGCTCTACTGGCCTGAGCTCGGATGTGTACAGTCCATGTCAAATCCTCAGTGACATGAACGCCCAGGTATTTGAATGTTACAGTTGTTTAATTTTTTATTAAAAACTGCTTCAATTATGGTTTATTTAATTCCAGTTTTATCTCACAGCCAACATTCAGGTGAAAGGAGTGGCTGCTAAGACAGATTCTGATATCTGCTGTATGTCTCAATCACTCTTTTCAGAGCCAAGTGATCCAGTCAGCACCGGCAGAGTTTGGGAGTGAAACGCAGTTTAGCAGTTTTGCATATGCATTTACAATAGAGCCTGAAGGTTGCTGGTTCCAGTGTCACTCTGTCTCCCCTGTGGAGCCTTTGAAAAATCTACATGTTCTCCTTTCTGTGTTCACTACTTTCTGTGATCTCACAATGTACAATTTGCATAAACGACACCATTGGACTCAAGAACCTGCTTATTTGAATCTGCCTCCAAAAAAAGTTCAAAACCCACCCCAGAGAAGGCAATTAAGTTGCACACAAGTAATTCACCCAAGAAGCGTGAGCAATGTAAAGCAGCTAAATAATGAATTCCTAATAAAATCACAGTCTGATCTTAGCTGTAGCACAGCATGAGGCACCAGGAGGTTCACATGGGATTTGTTATTACTGTCCATTCATATTTACTGCAGTCTACACCAAATAACCATTTCCAGGAGAATGTAATCATTTGGGTCAAGAACTGCGAGGAAAGAAGGAAAAAGTAGCAGCTACGGAAAGAACAGTGAGGTAAAACAGTAGAACCTTTGCATTTTACACTCTACTCTCTTCCAGCATAGTTGGACTCTTTTACAATAGTTTTTCATTGTCCAGCTAGCCACACCTGATGCTTGGCTGCCCTACTGAGCATGCAAGTAACTGTTATGTTATCACTATTATTATTATTATTACTACTATATAAGAGAGGCACTTGCATTTTGACTTTAGTTTATTATGCTGGACAAGAACCTGAAGTGGGCTGGTTTGAGGATTAAACCAGCAAAGTCCCGGGGCATCTCGCTAGTTAAAGGGAAGATAGAGAAAGTTAGCTTTCTGGTGGAGGGTGAGGAGATCCCGTCAGTATTAGAGAAACCGGTAAAGAGTTTAGGGAGGTGGTACACTAGGGAGTTGACTGATGTGGGTCAGGTGGAGCAGCTTAAGGAAAGTGTTGTAGATGGGTTACAGAGGATAGAGAACTCAGGGCTGCCGGGTAAACTGAAGCTCTGGTGCTTGCAGTTTGGCCTATTCCCAAGGGTAATGTGGCCACTGACAATGTATGAGGTGTCAGTCACAAAGGTGGAGAAGCTGGAGAGGCTGATTAGCTCCTATATTAGAAAGTGACTGGGGGTTCCTCGGTGTCTAAGCAATGTGGCTCTGTATGGGCAAGGAGTCCTGCAGTTGCCGCTCTCAAGCTTAACAGAGGAATATAAATGTGCGAAGGTGCGGTTAGAGTTGCAGCTGTCAGGTAGTAAGGATGACGTTGTAAGAGGCTTGGTTCCTAGGATAGGTACAGGTAGGAAAATGGGTTGCGAGGCAGGCGGTAAAGGAAGCGAAAGCGGACTTGAGGCAGCTGGAATTGGTCGGGAAGGTTCAGCAGGGACGGGAAGGTCTCGGGTACCGGATAGGAGACCCTATGTGGAGCAAGGCAGGCCCGATAGAGAGAAGGAGGTTGGTGCTAGGGCAGGTGCGTCGGCAGGAAGAAAGAAATAGGTGTGTCAGGGCGGTCTCACAGGGGAAGCAGGGACAGTGGGTAAATTGGGATGGGGTGGAAAGAAGGAGGCTGAGCTGGAGGGAACTGTGGAAGATGGATGCATATCAAATAAGGTTCCTATTAGGAGCGGTTTATGATGTGCTGACATCACCTCAGAACCTGAAGCAGTGGGGGGGTGAGGACTCTGCTTGTACTCTGTGCTCAGAGGTTGGGACGCTGAAACACATTTTAGTGGGTTGCAAGATTAGTTTGGCGCTGGGCAGATTTACTTGGAGGCATAACCAGGTGCTAAAATGCCTGGCGGCAACCATTGAAGATTGGAGGAGGCAGGTATGCTTAGAGCAGGAGGTTGAAGGTACAGTGGTACAGTTTGTTAGGGAAGGGGGGAGGAGTAGATATAGAGGTAGGAAGGAGTTAGGTGTAGTAAGGGGGTCTAGAGACTGGGAGATGCAGGTGGACCTGGGAGGAAGATTAGTGGTGCCCCAGGAAATAGGATGAGCTTGAGACCAGACATGGTGCTGTGGTCAGCAAGCCAACGGGTGGTGTACTTCATAGAACTCACGGTTCCGTGGGAAGGATCGGTGGACGACGCTCATGAGAGGAAGAAGCTTAGATATAGCGAGTTAGCGGCGGAAGTAGGGGGGCGTGGCTGGAACGCGAAGGTGAGGCCAATTGAAGTCGGTTGCCGTGGGTTTATAGCCCGATCGACTCTTGATTTGCTGCGCGAACTCGGGATTCGGGGGCGGAAGTTGCAACGGGCGGTGAAGGAATTGTCACAGGCTGCGGAGCAAGGAAGTCTCTGAATTTGGAATAAGAGGACCAGCGCGGATGGTAGCGGGGCGGCGAAGCGATGAGCAGGTGGGTGCCGGCGAAGCATTAGCGCGTAGGTGTCATGGCGGCTAGTGTATTGGCGTATAGTTGTTAGCGAATAGGTGTGATGGCGGTTAGCTGTTAGCAGGCGATGTAGTCGGTGATAAAGTAAAGTAGGTGGCGAGGGGCTTCTTCCTTTGAGTCGGCGGGTAGAAAGAGCGGTGAGGGTGAGGACGCTGAGGTAAAGGGTCAGTAATGTGAGAAGCAGCGGGGTGGCGTAGTGGTGCATGCGGTAATGGAGGGGAGCAGCTCCGGGACGCCTGAGCCGCGGTTGAGCCTTCTGGAGGCGTTGTGGGCATAATTCGACGAAACGCCGACGAAAGAAGGTGCCCACTTGATAACCCCGATGAGATGACGCGCCATTGCTGCGCCACACCATGGTTGGCATTATGGTTGGTGGACGCTAGTTAGCTGGTGAGTAGCGGATGGTAAGCGTGCGGGGGGGGGGGGTTAGGATGGGTTAGATAGGTGTCAGGATCCCCTTTATAAATCAAGCTCCTGGTATTTAGCACTGTGTGTGTTATATGAACCTGCAGTGGTTATATTGTCTTGTTAATTTGTTAAATTTTCTTGTGTTCTTGCCACAATAAGCAAGTGTGCGTCTTCACCCATCCCCCATTACCTGCCAAAATACACAAAACCGGGTGCCTTCATTAGTGTTTTGTTGGTACCCTTTGCAGC
The DNA here is from genome assembly GCA_018136845.1 of Heterotis niloticus. NCBI lineage: Eukaryota > Metazoa > Chordata > Actinopteri > Osteoglossiformes > Osteoglossidae > Heterotis > Heterotis niloticus. Next base: position 11,244,752 of record CM030901.1, on the reverse strand, counting down.
TGCAAAAGCAACCTCTAACATTTTTACTTTCAGAGATATTAGCAATTGTTTATATGGCACATGACATCACACCCCCTCTACAACTGCCAAAACACATGAAACTGTGTGGGTCTGTTGGTGCTCCATTTGTGCCCTTTGCAGCTCCAAAAGCAACTTTCTGTCTCTTTTAGTTTCTGAGATATTAATAATTGCTTCCATCGCACGTGATGTCACTGAACCATTTCTTGGTCATGCAAAACCGAGTGCATTTTTTCACTCTTTTCACACTGTGTATAAAGAAACAAGGATTGTACTTTACACCACATGTTTAGTGAAAAATTTGCCTTTTATTAAATGCGATCCTATGTCTTTTTCAAAATGTTCAAATTTAAAACTCTGTTTTGGAAAGTTCTGTGCATGCTCTGTTTGTATTTACAAATATACACTTGTACATGGATGTTGGTAAAAGAAAAAAGAAAAATAAAACTAACTTACATTTTACTTACAGTAAATACATATAAATTTTATGTTTAAAAAATTTAAAACTGAATCAAAGTAAAGTTATGCAATACTGCATATGTTTTTATGGAGGAAACCACAGAGCAAAAGGAGCTTCACATGAATAAAGCTAATGTTTGTAGCTAGGACTTTAGCTACCTCTTTGTTTAAAGAACACAGTGGGGGAAAATCTTGATTTGGGAATCCATTGTTGTCATTTCCTTTGACAAATTGTTATATTTTTCCACGTGAAGTCAGACCTTTTGCAGTATGTAGTGACCAAAAGAATGTTTCATTGCTGGTTGGTAAAATGCAATAATGCCTCTTAAAGTGGTCCCCATTTATCTCAAGGTCGTGTTGAAACTGTGAAAGGTGATCTTCAAAGAATTTCTCTGCAGAGTCAGAGCTCTGTGTTTCTGTTCACACCCCCATGTCAGTGTCCACACACAGGTGCTGTACTGTTGTCAGGCTGTGCTCTACTGTGCCATAGCAGAAGATATTTTCAGAAACAGAGGGGTCAGAATATTGCATTTCTTTGGGCATGGTTTCAGCATTGAGGATTTGTGACAGACATTTGGAGATGTCTACATTAAATTGTTTCTTAATTGCTTTTTGAAGCCCCAAAGTTCCCTTTGCCTTTAGTATGTTTTGGCCCAGTGAAACATAGGCAATATTGGGTGAAACTCTAACAGAGTGAGAACATGTCTTTGAGGAACATGTACTCTTTGCTACTATGCTGGGAACTGCCGAAAAGACATTTAAAATTATAGTTATGATATTGGACTCAGCTTTCACCAGGTGTAGTCCCCCCTTTATCTGCTCTGCTCCAAAACTCTCCAGTAGAATTTTTGCTCTGAGCACATATATGTCTTTTTGCACACCTTTCTGAACCATAGTTTGCACTAGTGGGAAAATGTCAACTTTACTTGCCTCTTACTTTACATGGCTGTTTTAAGATGTGCTGTCACAGAAGGTGCTGCAAAGACATTGACACAATAAATCAAAGGCACAGGTATTCACCACACTCACTGGGTGTCCACTCACTTTCACTGGCTGCAGCTCCCTGATGTTGCCATTCCTGATCAAACCCAGCTTAGTTTTTTTCACTGTGACTGAGGAGCCTGTGTATAGCCACTCCATACAAGGGGACACGTATGTATTTTTCCTGTTTTTGGTGGAACAGCAAGTCCTCTCCAGTTTGCCACAGCATTTTCATTTGGTGGGCGAACTAAGTCCTGATGCTGTTCTCTTTCAATGGTTGTATCAATTTTAGCATTGTAGACTGCTGTTAGGGACATGTAAGAAACCTCATTTTTTGCCACTGATATTCTCATCCACCCTTCTGTGAATTTGAGGTGGCTGTCAATGAACTTGTCACTCTCATTGGCAAAGTTTCATGTTTGAGGGCAGAGTGTTTCAGATTTTTAAATTCTGCTTCAACACTAGCAAAGCTTATATTGAGATTTGAAGTTTCATACAGTGCAGTCATTACTGCAGTCCAGAGTGGTAGCTAGCAAGAAAGCTGTGTGACATGAGGAACAATCTCAGGTAAAAAATGTAAGTTGTATCTGTCACAACAGCCAACAACTTGCATTCTTCAAGCAAGCTGATTACCCACTGGTTTAGTGCTTATGGGCATTCATCAAGGTCTCCTGAGATGTGAGCCTCATCAAGTTGAAGTTCCTCAGAGCGCAAATTTTCACATTCAATAGCAATTCTTCTCTTTCAAAAAGTTTTGCATGTCTCAGATATCACTGGCTTTTCTGTTTCATCACTGCCTTAAGCTTCACTTAAAGCCACCACAGTCCCACCTGGTGACAAGCTTGATACAATGTGCAATATCAACTTTGATAAAGCATGGGGGCAGGTTGAAGAACTCATTTCCCAGCAGCACTGTACTGGTTAATGTAACTCATCAGATCTGGAAATGGTGTAAAAGCCCTCACAATGGCCCCTAGAAAAGCCAAAGAAAAATCACACACTGTTTTCTTAGGCAGAGAAGTACCTGCACATATCCAGTCTGTTAGCCAAAATGCTATAGCATTGATGTTATGCCTCTCTGTAAGCATCTGCACCACAGGGACTTTCAAGGCTTCCTCTTTGTTTGGTGGAATTAACACCCCTTGGAACAAGAATATGTGCCCTGACACACCCTGTAGACATAATTTTTTCACAAATGAGGAATTTTTTTGACAGTGTTTTGTACACAATAATAATAATAATAATAATAATAATAATAATAATAATAATAATAATAATAATAATAATAACAATAATAATAATAATAATAATAATAATAATAATAATAATAATAATAATAAAAAACTGTATATAAAAGCCTGGGAGATGTAACAACACATACATAACCATTAAAATCTCCAAAAATAAAACAAACAGAATTAAAATGTTCATGAAGTTTATTTTGTTTCATTTTTTTTTTTACCCACATCCATGGAGGAGAGGACAGCGCTTTAAACGTTAAAAGCAGCAGTGGTCATAAAGAATGCTCTCGGTTTTGCACGTCCATGAAAGGGCTCAGTGATGTCATGTGCGATAGAAGCAACTGTTAATATTGCTGAAACTAAAAGAGATAGAAAGTTGCTTTTGCAGCTGCAAATAGCACGTAGCACTAATGAATGCACCCAGTCTCGTGTGTTTTGGCGGTTGTAGGGGGGCTAAGTGACATCACAGCCCTGAAAAAAATAAAGGCTTATAACTCAAAAACGAAACAAAATCCTAATTTTTGCAGCACAAATGTAGCACTAATGAACCATAAGGTTTTTATCATTTGCGCCATTTGTAGGAGGGCCAGCTTCATGGAGCCTGCTCAGACCAATAAATGCGGATCTCGTGCGCTTTTCTCATGGTCAGTGGTTACGCTTACAGTGACTTTATGACTGTGTCAGTGGCACCCGCGGCTTCTTCACTGAACAGAGTGTAAAACAACGTTAACCTCATCTGACCCAAGTAATGACATTAAAAAGTGATCAGAGACTGGAAACAAACAATGACAACTTGGTGATCAACTTTCTGTGCTCAACCCCACATGGTTATGTGATTACTATGTTGAGAATTGAACCCAAATGCCTTTTTGTTTTTCACATGATTATTTAGCTGATATGTTTGTCCAAAGCAATGCTAGCATTTTGTGTTGCACCAATGCACTAATCTATAAACAAGTGTAATTTTTACCGTATCATTTTTGAGTAAATATCTTAATGAAGAGTATTATAGCTGTGGCCAGGACCTGAACTTGACCTTGAAGTGAAAGGTGTCAGCTTCAGCCACTACGCTGCCTAATGCTCCCTTAAGGAGTTCTCGTGATGTGCCTGTCCACTTATACAAGACAAATAACATTTTCAGTCATTATCTATTTGTTTTGGGTTGGGCAGAGATTATGCTCCACATTTTGTTTCAGTATCCAAATGTGCTAAATGTACTTAGCAGAAATTCAACTAAAATTCAGGTGTAGCTGCATTTTGTTTCATTTAATCTGTCAGAGTTTGGTGAGTTTGATAGTCAAATGGTAGAGGTTGGTCCACACTGTGGAAGAATAATTTTTTATTAAGAAATTGTTCTGTATTTGTTTTTACTGAATGGCTCTTTACTCTTTCAATTAACTGTGTGGTGAAGTAGTGTGGTGGCTGTTTTAGGGATTTAGTAACATGTTTTAAATCTAATACATATGCAATAACAGGTACAATAACAGGCAAGTTATGTGTTTGGAAGAAGTGGAGGCAAAGGAACAGGTAGAGGAACAGAGGAATGTACAAAGAGTGTGTGTGTGTGTTTGTGGGGGGGTTATTGCTGCAGACCCTGTGTTAGAGAAGCAGAGAGATGACATAGTGGCTGGAGCTCCAGCATAGCTGAACTCACCATTCTTCCTGCCTGCTTTTCTTTTTATTGCAAGCAGGACTTGGGGCTGTTTAACACCTTTAGTCCTTCTTTGAGTTTTGAGAACCAAAAAGATAAAAAATTTGCACACACTATGTAGTTATACAGTGATATGAAATAAACATAATAACTACAACACTGAGTACTTTATGGAGGAGGTTCTGTAAAATAAACTATTTTTATAGAGAATGGCCACATCTGTTGCCATATTACATTAATAATGATTGATTAATTAATAACATTAATAATGTTCAGTTCTGCAGTCAATTTGGAATCGTGTTTCTGTTTCATTATTCAAATAATCATTGAAGAATATCTGAAATAATTCATTCAGTGAGTAACACATTACGCCGAAGAGCCAGATCACATCTGTTACTCCCTGTTGTACGTTTTTAACCACCCAAACACATTCTGTGGTACGTCTGAAATTTCTATTACTATTAAAAATCTGAAAGAACATAGCAGGTTCCCTACTGTGTTCTGATGCTTCCATGATGACCATGTCGATGTGTCCATTTGGCCTGTGTGATGTAAGGTGTGGCCTATATGGCTGGAGGGGGAGTGTATGATATGATGTGATGTGTGTGAATGAGCATTGTGAGTATTGCGCTCAGGCACAATTAGTGGTATAAATCTGTGCAAAATATGCACTAGCTGTCCAAGACCGAATGATCACTCTTGCAGTACAGGTAGCTCCAAAACTGGACCCTTTTACACATCTGCAGTTGAATGTCAGCTTGTAGGAATATGTATTGCTTATCAAGTTTGTTTTCCAAGTGAGTATACTGTAAGTTTATCCCCACAAAAACTGATGTTACCCCTGTTGAAAAAAATATTTAAAATATATTTTGTGCGCAGGTTGGTCACTCCTAGTTAACTGTTTACTGACCATGGTCTTCAGCATAAGCTGCAGAAAATGTGTCCACCAAAAGATTTAAAAGCTTGATGCCATCATCCTTGCAAATGACAGGACTGCAACCTTATGAGATCTTTACAGACTATTCTAAGTATATCTAGAGTTCCCCAATACGTGCAGTGAAGGAAATGGACTTCCACCAGTTGGACATGGAATTGATTTCCTTCTTTGTCCGGAAACTACCTGAAACCTCAGAGTATCTACTCCCAGGTGGCTGGAACTGAACTAGCCCTCATTCCCACCACACTTCGCTTCAGGTGAATTTTTAAGCAAAAGAGCATCTCTAGCCGTGACAGAAGGATCTTATCAGGTGACCTCAACAGTAAACCGCTGTAAAAAACCTGAGGAGGCCTTCCTGGTCCCAATTCATCACACTGCAAACCCACATAGGGCACCGCAAATGCACTCTCTCAAGAAGCCTTCTGCACACTTTGCTTAATAATGAGTTTTTCAGTTTTGGCTGTTGTTATGGTAGTTGTGTATGTTTGTGTTTGACCTCCCCAGTTTAACCAACTGGAAGAATCAGCCAGTTAAGAAGAAGAAGGCATTTAAGGAATAAAGGCACCTGGAGAAGAAGAAGGGGGAAAAAGATATTATTTTCTGTTTGTAGTGAATTGTCTGTTTTTGGTGTTGAACCTTTGTAAAAACCTGTGGTTAAGGAGAGCATCTAGAAGGGGGTGATGAGGGTGATGAGTGAGAGGGCTGTTTACTTTGGTTATTTTCCCCCTAAGTTTTTACTGTGGTAAGGGAGCCAGAGTGGGACAGAATACTTTTGTCTGTTGTCTACTAGTTATCACCAAAGGAAAAGGGTTTTTTGTTTGTTTTGTTGGCTAGCAAAAGGGCTTGGGAACTGGATTGCACTGATAAAAACCATTCCTTTTTATGTATTTTTTATTGTTCCTTTCTGGTTGGATCAATGCTTTCCTCAATCTCAGTTACATCCCAACCTTGAACTGGGTCACATCAACTGTTTTCCTCCCCAGTACATCTTCAGCGTTTGAGCTCACGTACTTTGTACATCACATAAGTGCAATGTTTACAAATATAAACCACTGACCCCTGTCATTCTCACAGTGAAAATATGAACCATAATATTTAGCTTGATTTATCAGGAAAATTTGTTTTATTAATAAGCGCTGTATTTGTGCTTTTACACCACACTCCGAAGTGCTTTTTAGTTCTTTTACTTCCTGTTCCATATGATCTGCAAGATATTTTTGGTTTACTATTTTGTGGTAATATTATTAGTGGAAAGGATGAACCTTTCCTTAGGTTTAAGACAGACCATAATTCTAAAAGCTGTTAACCATTCAGGTTTGGATACTGTTGCATCCATTCTCTTTCTCACTGGTTATTTTCCATTACTCTTAATATCCTCATCCCTTACTTTTTATTTTGCATTTTGCAAATTGGAAAAAAAGTTTCTACTGATCTGCATTCTGAGCTTGTGATTTTGGATCTAATAACTGTACCTTGTATGTGGATTCATCTACATACTTTCTGTGCTATATTGAGGTTGGGCATCCCGAGTCTCTTTACTGACTTTGCCGTGACAATCATATTCCCTGGGATGGGGGTGTCTTACACACAGTTAACATTAATTTCATACCTCTTTGGCACTTCAGATTCTTCTCAGAGGCAGGAATACTGGCTTTCGACACTGTTTTTCAAACAGACCTCCATCTCTGCATGGAAAATTTATACAAACCACCACCATTGAAAAACCCTCACAAAGACTGATTGACAAGGGTAAGATGTCTACATTGTGGAAGAGACACTGGGGAAGGGGAAGGGACACATTTCTTTTCTCCTGGGGAATCGTTTAACTGTTTTCTTAAAAAAAAAAAAAAAAAGAAAATCACAGGAGGTAAGAGGGTGTGGTATTGTTTTTTTTCCGCCACAAGCTGCTCAGAGATGGTCTGTGGCTTCTGTCCTATGCCAGTGCTCTTTTGCACACTGCTATTGCTATTAAAAAACAACAATGAAATTAAAAAGCCAAAACAAAACTGAAAGGAACCATCTGCTGACTTCCAAGAGTCCATAATAAAATGAAGGCACAATGTAGTCAAGTGACAGCTGAAAATTTTCCAGCATCAATTCTGACAATTGTATCAGTATCATCTTTGGAGGGGGGGAGCAGATATGCAGTTTTCTTTTGGATACATGAGTCTTGGAAGCTTTTAATGATCACTTCTCCATATTAGCCACACCATCCCCATTTCTGAAAAGCACACTAATAACAGCAGTGTGGCTTGCAGGTGTATCCCCTCCACATTAAGGAGTAGCAGGATAATTAACAGTCTGCTTTGTGGCCCTGTCTCCTGTGTCATGCACATTTGGTTACACCCAGCTTTAGGTTACTTTGGAGAAAAGCATCTGCCAAATGCATAAACGTAAGTGCAAATGTATTTAGGTGCTGCATTCTGCTGCTATGTGCGAACAGGGCTAGTTTAACTGATACCAAAGGATGTAGCCTGGTGACTCTGTGCAGAAACAAGAGCAGACCATTCGTGCCAAACATTGTGTAATAAGTTCACTTTGCAGAGCCCATCAAATTACCAGCCGGCCCCGAGGCCTTTAATTAGCTTTCCACTGCACGATGTTTCAGTCAATGGCACATTGAATCGATCTTCACGCGGGTGTGCCTATAACTGTGTGCACCACATGTCACCCAGAGTAGCTGTGTGTGGACACGAGATCTTTCACCTACCTGGGAGATCTTCTGCTGCTCGGTGTGCTCTCCTCCTTCCTCCATCTACCGTCCCTTTGCTGCCATCGCCATTGTTGTTCTGTCTTCTGGGGTAGACTTTTGCGGGCAGTGAGTCAGGAAGCATGTATTCCTCACAGCTCATCTTTGTTGTTCTGAGATATTCAAAACTTGTCTTGCACATATGTTTTTAACATTTAATGAAGACAGATGAACTGGTGACCCTGAATTCCCACTACTGTTTGTATGTGTGTGAATGGTGTGTGGTACACTGGTCTACTGAATGAGTGGAGGAAATCTAGGGTTTCTATTTAGCATTGTAAGTTTCCTTGGACAAAGGCCTCAGCTATATACTAATCACCAACAACAATAATAGTATAAGCAGTTGTAAAACTCTTTGTACTTGAAATGAGCGCTAAAAAGACTACAAACTGGAAATACCAGACTTTCCCTTAAGATATCCACTGTTAAAGCCAAGCAAAGTTTTAACCCTCAACTTATTAATCTTCCCATGTGTGAAAGCTACAGCAGGCAAAGTGATGAAGGTCTCCCTCCTGTAGCACCCAAGATCAAGGTACAAAATACTACATCCCCCTAAACCAGGGGTCGGCAACCCATGGCTCTAGAGCCGCATGTGGCTCTTTCATCCCTCTGCCGTAGCTCCCTGTACCTTTGGAAAAAATAATGTGGATAAATCGCTATTTTATTTTATTATTATTTTTTTCCAATGGAATACTTCTTATTTTGGAGATCGAGGTGATTGAGAACATTAAAATAAATTAAAATGAAATAAAAAGCGTTTAAAAATAAAATAAAGTGTTTTAGTATTTTGTCGATCAAAATATGTCACTGGTTGCCGCCTTGTTGCCGATCGAGGTTCCTGACACCCTATATGTGCCAGTGTTTTTTTTTTTTTTCTAGTGTTCATAAGAATTTGGTGTTTTCTTTTGTTACAAACAGCAATAAAATGTCAATCGTTTTCTTTTTGTAGTTCTATGATTTCATAAATGCAACAAACTATAGTTCTTTTATACATAGCATAACTGTATCTTCTTCTTCTTCTTCTTCTTCTTTCGGCTGCTTCCGTTAGGGGTCACCACAGCGGATCAATTGTTTCCACTTCTTCCTGTCCTCTGCATCTTTCTCCGTCCTTGATGTAATCCTACCCCCACCTTGAAAGCATCCATCACTCCTACCAAAGACCTCACCACTGTCACACTGTCCTTGTACATATCCTGTACCACTCTTATATACTTCTCTGGCACACCCGACTTCCTCATACAATACCACAGCTCCTCTCTAGGTACCCTGTCATATGCTTTCTCTAAGTCCACAAATACACAATGCAACTCCTTCTTACCTTCTCGGTACTTCTCCGTCAACACCCTCAGAGCAAACATCACATCTGTAGTACTCCTTCTCGGCATGAAGCCATACCGCTGCTCACTAATCGTCACTTCCCGTCTTAACCTAGCTTCCACTACTCTTTCCCATAACTTCATGCTGTGGCTGATCAGTTTTATCCCTCTGTAGTTACTACAGCTCTGCACATCACCCTTATTCTTAAAAATTGGTACCAGTACACTTCTTCTCCACTCCTCAGGCATCATCTCACTTTCCAAGATTACATTAAACAATCTGGTTAAAAACTCCACTGCCATCTCTCCTAAACACTTCCATGCTTCCACAGGTATGTCATCTGGGCCAACAGACTTTCCATTCTTCATCCTCTTCATAGTTGTCCTAACTTCCTCCTTGCTAATCCATTGCACTCCCCTATTCATAGTCCCTACATCATCCAGTCTTCTCTCTCTCTTGTTCTCTTCATTCATCAACCCCTCAAAGTACTCTTTCCATCTGCTCAGCACACTCTCCTCGCTTGTGAGTACGTTTCCATCGCTATCCTTTATCACCCTAACCTGCTGCACATCTTTCCCAGCTCGGTCCCTCTGCCTAGCTAATCGGTACAGGTCCTTTTCTCCCTCCTTAGTGTCCAACCTCTCATACAATTCACCATAAGCCTTTTCTTTAGCCTTTGCCACCTCTCTCTTCGCCCTACGCCTCATCTCCTTGTACTCCTGTCTACATTCTTCATCTCTCTGTCTATCCCACTTCTTCTTCGCCAGCCTCTTCCTCTGTATACTCTCTTGTACTTCTTCATTCCACCACCAGGTTTCTTTGTCCTCCTTCCTCTGTCCCGATGCCACACCAAGCACCTTTCTAGCTGTCTCCTTTACCACTTCTGCTGTAGATGTCCAGCTCACTGGTAACTTTTCACTGCCACCCAATGCCTGTCTTAATTCCTCCCCGAACTCCACCTTATAGTTTTCCTTTTCCAACTTCCACCATTTGATCCTTGGTTCTGCCCTCACTCTCCTTCTCTTTTTGATCTCCAATGTCATCCTACAAACCACCATCCTATGCTGCCTAACTACGCTTTCCCCTGCCACCACTTTGCAGTCTACAATCTCCTTCAGTCTGGACCTCCTACATAAGATATAATCCGCCTGTATGCATCTTCCTCCACTCTTGTACGTCACCGTGTTCCTCCCTCTTCTTAAAATACGTGTTTACCACAGCCATGTCCATCATTTTTGCAAAATCAACAATCATCTGACCTTCTGTGTTCCTCTCCTGGACACCATGTCTACCCATCACCTCCTCAGTTCCCTTCACCAACATGCCAATTGAAATCTGCTCCAATCACCACTCTCTCCCTCGGGTACGCTCTTCACCACTTCATCCATATCACTCTAGAATTCTTCTTTCTCATCCATAGCATAACATAGCATAACTGTATATAAAACCTAATATGCTGTGTTATCTTCATTTTAGGGGTCAAATAGGTTTTGTGGCTCCACATCAATTTTATTTGCTGGGAAAGAGGCCAAAATAGCTCTTTTGATGTTGAAGGTTGCAGACCCCTGCCCTAAACCAATACAGAAATAATACCCTGTTGTACTGTAAATGGGTAAGTATTTGTAAAAAACCTTTGCGGGCAAACCTGGCGCTGTAAGGTGTCGCCGGATTTGGGGAAGGTGAGCAAGACTGGCTGACATTTGCTAGTGGAAACACAGCTGTGAACGTGTGTGGATGTGAACTGTGCCGGCGAGATGCTGTGAAGCAAATGGCTCCCTGCTGGGGAGCTGAATAAACAGGAAACTGATGCAGCAACAGAAGTGATTTTTCTCCCACACAGACTCTTTACTAACAGAGAAGTTAAACACAACTGTACACAGGCTGCTTCTCTCTTACTCCCCTTCCTTCTACCCTGTATACCTGGTTTGGTACATGGTCAGTACCCTTCCTTACCTCTGCTAGAGGAACAAAAATAGAAGTTGCTGACACTCTTGACTTGACTGTAATAAAGATGTCTTATCGGTCATTTTTATTATAGTTTTACAGCTTTTTATAGCAGTTTTGCAGTACTTTGCTCGCCAGCTTTCATGTCCTCTTGAATCACTGCTCTGCTAGCTGCCCTGGGCCCGCGTAGCTGCCGCAGCTCTGCCTCCAAACAGCCGATGTGCTCCAGAAGGGCGGCTCGCTCCTGCTGGGCCCCCTGCTCCACCTGCCTGCGAGCCTCCTCCATCTTACTTTCACACCAGTGCTCCATCTGCACCGAAACAACCTGGAAAAAACGACGAGTGACCTCCTCAGCACGAGCACAGTTCCGGTCCTGAGAGGGCAATGAAGGCCAGTCGCTGTGGACACCTGGAACCCCCCCTGCCTTTCTGCCAGAGTCCCACCTTTCACCTTCATGCAGGGGGCATTCCCTAAAATTCTCCATTGTGGTGGGAGATGGGGCTTCAGCCAGATCAAAGCAGGCCCTGCAGTTCCACCTACATGTAAGACCCATATTCTCCTGGTCCTGACGCAGTCTGTTGAGCTGGATGGAGGGGCACCACTGCTCTTTGAGACGGACAGTTTGAGGACATCCTGGTTGAGGCTTGTTTTCCACTGGTGGGTCACTGCCATCACCTGAAAACAGAAGTAGAAAGCTGAAGTTTCAAAAAATTAAGTTACCGTAGAATCACTGTTTCTGTGGGTCAGCATATACACCTGAATTTGAATCCTGCCTTCAAAGCTACTTACACTAAATTGCTCCAGTAAATATGATGCAGGTGTGAAAATGAGTAAATCAGTTAAATAAAAATATATTTCAGCAATGCCTCTAGAGAAGGTCCTGTACATTGCAGTTGGACCACACTGATAAGGAACAGTACTGATTAGCAATACTGTTAGATATTAACAGAAATAACAGAAATATTAGTAGAAAAGTGTGTCTTATCCTTCAAGCCATTTGTCTTACAATGTCCATGCAAAGTTGATATATGTGAGAAGTTCTCCAGCTGTACAGCGATGTCTTGATTTCTGGACGATTCTTTACTAGCCTCTGTCTTGGCACAGTGCATTGAACCTGGTTCCTGAAACATCCCCAGACCAGAGGGTTGCATGCTGGTTCTCAGGAGGTCTCTGGACAGATGATCCTCTGCCTCCTGGATTGTGAACAGGCACCATGTCTTCAGCTCCTGGATGGCAGATGCCTGCTTGAGAAATGTGAAATATAACATATTAGAAATAAAGTAAAATTGAATACATCAATTGAATACATAAACTAGAAGCTAGTGGGATTAGTTTTAGACATAAGTGGGCTAAAAGAAAAACTGTGAATTTTCTTCAGCAACATTTTCATGAAAAAAAGACCTGGAATGAAGTAGTCCTACTAATCACCTTTCTCTCATAAAACTGTAAAGGAAAAGTCCAACATGAAGAAGGTAAACATAAAAATTAGTTTCACACTAATACTTAGACAGCACCCAAGTTTATTGCTGTTAAGCTATTATCATATTATCACTAGAGGAAAGTCTATTTTCAAGCAAATGTGCAAAAACTTTAGACATGTACTGTACATGTAGCTTGCCCTGTTGGTCAAGCTCATGTAGCTTGAAGTCCATCTGCTCATGCACACTTTGAATCTCCAACTTCAGCTTCTGCTTGCTTTTTTCTAGTTGATTTTCCAGCTTTCTGATTAGAGGTTCACAGCGACAGCCTTTCATTGGAACCTGTTGAGAACAGAAGTATTTAAAATTCAAAACTTGAACTTTCGTGCTGGCAGCATTTGAGTTTTGCTATCAGTTGGATGCTCACCTGTATGATCCTCCCATCTGTTCCACGGCAAAGAGTGTACAGTTGATAAGCAGTCAAGCCGTGAGAAGGTTGCGGGTCCTCCAGAGAGGTTAAACTTGGATTGCTCCTCCTGTGAACTGTATCCAGTGGCCTCTTCTCCCTTTTGGGGATAGAACCCTACAGGAAGAGCAAAAACAAATGCAGAAACACCTGAAAATGCTATTCAGGTAAAATGGGTAAATTATTAAACATATCTGCTGAAACTGGAGAATACTGCATTTCCTATTGGTTCACTGCTATTAAGGTGGTTTACAATGTTCTCACCTAGCACTCTGTGATTCTGGGAAAGGCTCTAGACCACTGGGACCCTGACCAAGACAAATGGCTAAGGATAATGGATGGGTACAAGGATGGATAGATAGACAGATAGGTTTATATGTCAAGCTACATACAGTATAATGAGCTACTCATTCATACAGCAGGATAATTTTACTGTCTGTATCGGTTCAGGGTAAGGGCATTGATCCAGGTCCTCTGCAAGGTGACAGGTGTAACGCACTCCCTGACACTCAAAAGTATAGGGGGGCATAGGGTACCATTAAAAATGATTAAAATGTAGAGCTTTTAGTTCACATGGGTTAGCAGCTGTTCATATAAATCACATTGAATTGTTTCCTGGAAGTCTATCTGAGCCATTAGATTAGCATCTCTTAACCTTTTCTGGGTCATTGACTTCTTCAACATGTCATGGATCAGATCAGAATATACTGTACTCAGCATTGCACTAAAACTGGATTATCTTCACACTGAAGTATGCCATACAGTTATTGCATTTTAATGTTTTAGATTAAAAATAATTTCAATTAACTTTACTTCATTGTACAGTGTTATTTTCAAAGCAGACCTCCACATTATGACCCTCCCAAAGTCCATTATAGGACCACAAAGGGTTCCAAGGATCCAATGTTAAGGCCATCTCATGTAAAATTTCAGAGCTACTGTTGACTTTCTGCTGACATAGTGAGCTTCATTACCAACACAAACCTTTTCTTTTGACATTTTCTTCCTGTCTTTGGTTCCAGGCTTGGCTACATTCTTATCAGGCTCTCTTTTGCATCCACCCCCTTTGTAAACCATTTGGCTACGGCTTTGGATGCTCCTTGCTCCAGACCTGCTCTCCAGCTGCAGGGATGTAAACACTTTAAGTGTCTCAGGCTTGGGAAAAGATTGAGTCTGGAACTCCACCTTCTGCTCTTGTCTTTGCTTTTTCCCATGACTGCTATGGCTTTGCCACCGAACCTGGTGAACAAAACAGTGTAGTGTGGTGTCAAATGGTATTTCCAAATGGAACATCTCTGATATAAGTGCACGTACACGCACGCACGCACGCACACACAGAGAAACACTGTCAAGGGTCTGATGGGGACGGAGCATGGGACCCAGGTGCAGACACGATATGAGGGGCTATGGTTAACGAGGACAGAGATCCCATGCCGGCGCCGTCCGGCCCTGTGCTATTTATCTCTGCGTTGAGGGGTTGATCTAATGCAGCTGTTCCGGGTAGGCGGGCCCTGCCTTGCTGGTTCCTGACAGTACCCCTTCCTCTATGGGCGGCTCCAGATGCCCGCGAACTCGGAGGATGGCCCCTGGGATGCGGGGCTAGATGATCAGGGTGCAGCCTGTGGAAATTGGTGATCAGGGACGAATCCAATATGTAGCCAGGAGGTGTGATAAGGCTTCAGGAGGGAGAAGTGGAAGGTTGGGCAAATCCGATAGTGAGGAGGCAGTTGGAGATGGTATGACACCGGGGATACCCTTTTGAGGATCCGGAAGGGACCGATGTATCGGGGACTGAACTTTCTTGATGGCAGCCGAAGCTTGAGGTCTCTGGTAGACAGCTATACCCTTTGTCCTACCTGATATGACACCTGCTGCCGCTTCTTGTCTGCGTAGCATTTCTATGCGCGTATGTCTCTAAAGGTGGACATGGGCAGACTTCCAGACCTGTTTGCTCCTCTGGTACCAGTCATCGATGGCTGGGATGTTACTGAGGTTTGGGTTCCAAGGAAACAGCAGGGATTGGTAACCTAACATGCACTGGAAGGGAGTGAGATTAGTCGAGGAATGTAGCAGGGAGTTGTGAGCGTACTAGGCCCAAGGCAAGAAGCAGCTCCACTCTGTCTGGTGTTGACCGCAGTAGCTCCAGAGGTAGCGACCAATCTCTTGGTTTAGTCCTTCTACCTGTCCATTAGCCTGGGGGTGGTAGCCTGAGGTTAGATTTACCTGAACCCCTAGTCTTCCCCAAAAGGCCTTCCAGATCGCTGAGGTGAACTGGGGTCCCCGAACTGACATGATCTCCTCTGGGAGTCGGAAGAGCCTAAACACATGGGTAAAAACAAACTCGGCTGTCTCTAGGGCAGTGGGAAGACCTTTCGGTGGGATAAGGTGGCAGGCTTAGAGAAGTGGTCAATCACCACTAGGATGGTGGTCTTACCTCTGGACGCTGGCAGATCTGTGAGGAAGTCCAGTGAGATATGGGACCATGGTCGATTAGGGATGGTGTTACGGTTCTTGTTTTTTTTCTGGTGGGGAATTGCGGTGTTCCTGTTCGTGCGGTCTCTCCATAGGGGGTCAGCGTTTGACCGGTCCGTCAGAGCCAGGATTGGTCCGTCGGCGGATGACATCACCCCCGCCAGCGCTTATCTGTGCGGACCACCATGGAGGCAGCGGCAACAGCTTCGTCTTGATCGTGCTTTTGGGCACTCTATGTCTAGCGGGGGATTTTGCTGTTTGCCCTTGTTCTGTACCGTGTTAGCACCGGGGAGTACACACCCCTTTATCTACCTGTTGCTAACACGTAGCAATCTGTTGTATTCTCAACCACGTTAAAAACATCAGGCGTAGGGGCGGTTTCCCATCCCTTCTATTTGTTTGGTGATTTCTGTAGTGGAGGTCTACTGGGCTCGAGTTTGTCATGTTTCTTTTCTTTCGTGGCCCAGGTCGGAATGTCTGTTTTGTCTTGTTGTGTTTTGAGTTGGGAACCGCCTATGTTTTGTGTAACTGTTTTGCGCGTTTTCTGGTTTTTGTTTGATTAGGTAACTGTATATAATTTCATCACCATCCCACTGTAAATAAACGTCACTTGTTCACTGTATCAGGTTCATGGTCAAAGAAGGCTCTTCCCCTACCACCTACATTGTCTCCCGTTTCCCTTAAAATGTGACAATCCTTAAAATTGGTCCCCTAGCCAACGAGCCGGGTCGTAACATTTTAAATGGGGGCTCATCCGGGATCCATTGCCTTTTGTGTAGTTCCGTAGTTATTCGGGGAGAAACCTTGCTTTACCTGTTCCGTTTTGCTCTGTGTCGGTTTTGGGGTTTAACGAAAAATGGCACAGTTCTCTGTTGAAGGGTTTTTCGATAACCCTAGCCTTGACTGCTTCGACAAGTTAAGAAAAGACGACTTGTTATTGCTGGCAGCCCATTTCGGTCTCTCGGTAGGGAGGCAGTGCACTAAGGCGTTTATTAAAACGTTGGTTTTGGAAAGGCTGGTGAGCGAGAAGGTATTGCGGTATCCAAGTTCCCCTGACTCGGCTGCTACGGCAGTGCCGCTCGTGGCGCAAACCAGTGGTTCCAGCGCCTCGGCCGAAGAACTGCACGACTTCCCGGGAGGGGGAGAAAGAAGAGTCTCGATCGGTTTGCCACTCTTTGAGCCCCGTACTCCATCTTCTGCTTCGACGCCCCGTGCGTTTAGCGGGGAGGCCCGACTAAAGGTCCGCTTAGCCCAGATTCAGGCTGAGGCGGAGGGCAAAGCACAGCAGAGGGAACTGGATCATAAACTAGAGATCCGTAGGCTGGAGATCGCAGCGGAGAAGGAGGTCCAGCTGCGACAGCTGGAGTTGAATATGAGCAAACCGTCTGTTAAACCGCCTGCCACTGATGCTATTCAGCGGGTTACCGGTGCCTCAATACCCTCAAGTACACCAAGCACTACGTTCGATGTAAGTAAATACATTTCTTTAATACCTCACTTTCGGGAGACCGAAATCGATGCCTATTTCACTGCGTTCGAACGTATCGCCACTGCTTTATGCTGGCCGAAGGATGTTTGGTCTTTAATGCTACAATGTAAATTGGTCGGTAAAGCCCAGGAGGTTTGTTCTTCTTTGTCAGTAGAAGACGGGCTAAATTATGAAGTAGTCAAGGCCGCCATTCTTCGTGCATATGAGTTGGTTCCCGAAGCCTATCGGCAACGGTTTCGTTCTCATAAAAAGTTGCCTTCGCAAACGTTTGTTGAGTTTGCGAGAGAGAAACAGCTCCTGTTTGAAAAATGGCTCAATGCATGTAAAGTCTCTGATTTTGAGTCTTTGAAAGAGCTAATTCTAGTGGAAGAACTGAAACACTGTTTGCCAGAACGAGTGGTAACCTACTTGTCGGAACAGAAAGTAGACACGGTAGAGAAAGCGGCAATTCTTGCTGATGAGTTTGTTCTGACCCATAAAAGCGTGTTTGTTGTAAGAAATACGGAGACGAAAACCAAGGTTAATGCACCTGCTACTGACTCCCCAGGTGATCGGTTGTGTTACTATTGTCACAAGAAGGGACATGTGATTGCTGACTGCTTGGCACTAAAAGCCAAGAATAAACGTATAGAGCTGAAGAGCAAGTCTGTAGGATTGGTATCGGCTATTGCGGATAGTAATCTGCCTGCACCTCATAGTGAGTCACGCACATCAGGCGATGAGGTTGCTTTTAAACCTTTTATGTCTCAGGCTGTAGTATGCTTGCCTACCGATGAGAGTGTTCGCAAGGAGATTAAAGTTTTGCGGGACACAGGTGCCGCCCAATCTGTTATTCTTGAAGATGTGCTGCCCTTTGGGGAAAACACTTCGTGTCATTCGCATGTTTTCGTTCGGGGAATCGAAATGGGAACAACGCAAGTCCCGCTGCATCTGATCCACCTACAGTCCGACTTGTTATCAGGCTTAGTCAAAGTTGGCGTGTGTGCTGAGTTACCTATTAAGGGAGTCTCTCTCATTTTAGGGAACGATTTGGCTGGGTGTAAAGTTGTGCCGACCTTAGAGGTTCTAAATACTCCTGCGATTCAAGATGACAACGTTAAGCTGGCGGAAGAATTTCCCCAGGTGTTTACGTTATGTGCGGTGATGCGAGCTCAGGCACGCGCGTTTCCAGATGTTTTGGATTTATCGAAAACGTTTTTAGCGGATGAGGATGGTAGTGCTGAGACCGGTCAAGCTACCAAGTCAGCAGTGGTAGAGGTAACTAGCTGCACAGATAAAACTTTGCAGGTCAATCGTGCTGAATTGGTCGCTGCCCAGCGGGCTGATGAATCTTTGTTGTCGTGTTTTCAGGCTGGGTTAAGTCCAGTTGAGGAACAAAAATATCCTGGGAAATATTTTCTGGAGAAGGATGTATTGATGCGAACTTGGTCGCCTTTGTCGGAAGACGAGGCAAACGTGACTAGCGTCAGACAAATTGTGGTTCCCAAACCATATCGTCACCTTATATTGAGTCTTGCACATGAACATCCCATGACTGCACACTTGGGGGTGACTAAAACATACCGACGCATTTTAAACTACTATTTCTGGCCGGGTTTGAAGCGAGACGTTTCGGTATTTTGTCGAGCATGTTCAGTTTGTCAGACGGTGGGGAAGCCAAACCAGCGTGTTCCTCCCGCTCCGTTATGGCCCATCCCTGTAATCGGGGAGCCTTTTGAGCATGTGGTTATTGACTGTGTGGGACCTTTGCCGAAAACGAAGTCCGGTAACCAGTATTTGTTAGCGGTGCTAACTCCCCCGCCGGAAGTTTCCTGGACACTTTGGACTGGGCACATATCTCACATGCAGCCACAAACTGTGCTACGTTATCCTTTAAAGTGGGTCACCAGAACTGCTGTTGGAGCCGGTGAAACGTCTTCCGTGCCCCTGGATGTCTTGTGGATGGGGACTCATGCACCCAGTGTAGCAGGGTAGACCTCAGCAGAGCGGGAAAGTATTGTCTTCCAGCTGGTTTGTCCGGTGGCCCCGGGTTAGCTTTTTGTGCCTCCTGGAGGTCCTCCCAGAACCTCCACCGGACTGGGGCAACGAAACATGACACTGGGAGGATCGTTGTTGGTTCCATTGGTTCGTGGTCCTTTTCGTAGACCCGGGAGAGTGCATCGGCCTTTTTATTCTTGGAACCAGGTCTGTATGACACTGTGAAATGAAACTGGGAGAAAAACAGGGCCAATCTGGCCTGATGGGGATTTAGGCTCTGCACCGTCTGCAGGTACTGTAGATCCTTGTGGTCACTAAGGACCACAAAGGGGAGTTTTGATTCCTCTAGCTAATGCCTCCACTCCTCCAAGGCGAGCTTCATGGCTAGTAACTCATGATTCCCCACATCGTAATTTTGTTCTGCACTAGTAGGCTTTCTAGAAGAGAAAGTGCAAGGGTGTGTCTTCGGAGGTTGTTGTGACAATACTGCCCCTACCCCAACTATGGATGCATCTACCTCAATGATGAATAGTCGTGTCGGGTTTGGATGTTTCAGCATGGGGGTGGTAGTGAAACTCCATTTCAGTGCCTCAAAGGCCAAGATAGCGGTGTCGGTCCAATGTAGCTGCGCAGGGTTCCTGTGCAGTAGGGCTGTCAGAGGGGCTGCGATAATGCTAAAATTCTGGATGAACCGGTGGTACAAATTTGTGAACCCCAAGAACCATTGTAATTCC
Source organism: Heterotis niloticus (assembly GCA_018136845.1). Taxonomy (NCBI): domain Eukaryota; kingdom Metazoa; phylum Chordata; class Actinopteri; order Osteoglossiformes; family Osteoglossidae; genus Heterotis; species Heterotis niloticus. The sequence goes on along the minus strand of CM030901.1, from coordinate 11,224,899 downwards.
TTTATCGTCTGTGGTTTTGGCCAGGTTAGCACCGCCTCGGTCTTTCCTGGGTCCATCTTCATTCCCTGTGCGCTCAGAACGAAGCTTAGGAAAGATACCGCAAAGGTGAAATTGGCACTTCTCCCCCTTCACGTACAGGCCGTGGTGCAGCAGACGTTCCAGTACCTGCCGTATATGTCCTATGTGTTCTTCTCGGGTACGGGAAAAGACAAGTATGTCGTCCAAGTAGACCAGCACAAAGAGATTGAAAAACTCCCCTAGAACATGGTTGACAAAGGCTTGGAAAATGGAGGGAGCATTGGCCAGGTCAAATGGCATAACAAGGTACTCGTAGTGACCTGTAGCCGTACCGAATGCTGTCTTCCACTCGTTGCCAGCGTGGATGCAGATTAGATTGTAGGCACGGCACAGGTCTAACTTATTGAAGATAGTTGCTCCGTGGACCTGCTCTACTGCTGCGGCGATAAGCGGGAGTGGATGTGGGTAGGGCACAGTTACAGCATTGAGTCCCCGGTAATCTATGCAGGGCTGCAGGCCACCGTCCTTCTTCTCCACGAAAAAGAACCCTGTAGCTGCGGGCAATGTGGATGGGCGGATGATGCCAGCCTCCAAGGCCTCAGAGATGTACATTTCTATGGTCTTACGTTCCATGAGGGACTGGGGATAAATATGTCCCCGGGGGGGAATGACCCAGGCAGGAGGTCAATGGCACAGTCCCAGTCCCGGTGAGGGGGTAATGTGGCCACCTTACTCTTGCTCAACACCTCTGCTAGGTCCTGGTACTCTGGGGGTATGTGTACGAGCTTATCAGTGACTGGACTTTCTACTGAGGTGGGTGTCTGCCAAACGGGGACACACATACAACGGAACTGACACTGTGGCCCCCATACTACTAACTCTCCAGTGCTCCAGGAAAAATGGGGGTCATGCGCCGCTAACCAGGGATAACTAAGTATAATCAGGTTCTCCTTAGAAGAAATCAGATAGAAAGAGAGCTGCTCTCTGTGTACCCGGCCCACCTGTACTCCCACACAGTGTGTAGTGGCTGCTACAAAGCTTGTGCCCAGCGGCTGCCCATCTAGGGAACTGATGTGGAACGGCGTTGCACAAGGTTGTGTCGGCAACCCGGCAGATTTTGCCCACAATTCGTCCATAAAATTCTCCGCCGCTCCTGAATCAACTAATGCTTGGGCGTCAATCACGTGCTCTCCCCGATGCAAATGCATTGGCAGGAGCAGTTGCATGGTGCGCTTCAGGGGGCTCCTCACCACCACTCTGACGACCTTCCAGCTGCGGTTCAGGACAGGCAAGCCAAGCGAATGCAATTTGCTTGTTCACAGTGCAGGCAGAGGTCCTCCCTGAATCTGTGCTGTCGCTCCGCTGGAAAGAGACGACTTCGTCCGAGCTGCTTCGGCTCCGACGGCTCTTCCAGAAAGGCGGTGGGGGGGTCACACCAGCCGGGTGTTGTAGTCTGACAGTTTGTTCCCGGAAGAGGTTGTCAGTTGTGATGGCAGTGTGGGCAAGTTTGTCCAATGGCTAATCCTCTCCCCGGTAAGCGATCTCCGCTTGTGGGTGGGCATTCAACCCATTGGGGAAGGCGGACGAGAGGGCTGCTTCGTTTCACCCACTTCCCGCTGCCAGCACACGGAACTCCAGTGCGTATTCCGCCACCGTACGTGTGCCTTGTTGGAGATGCAGCAGTTGATCGCTCGCGGGCTGTCCCGCCTCAGGATGGTGGAACACAGCCTGGAACTGCGTCTTAAACTGGGCGTAGAACGTCGTTGCCATTTCGAGGCTGTCCCAGACTGCCATCGCCCATTCGAGAGTAGGCCAAGTACGGAGAGCGATGGCGTTGGTAATATGGCTGTAATCCGAGCTGTAGACCTGGGGCTGACTAGCAAAGACCAGCTCACATTGGAGAAGGAAGCCTTTGCATCTCTCTGGTGAGCCGTCGTACCTGAGGGGCATAGCTAAGCGTGGGTCGGCAGCGCAGGGCACACTGAGGTGTTGGTTGGCTGTGGTTTCTACATCGCAGGCGCCTGGGACTGCAAGATTCAGAACGCCACGTTCATGGACTGGGATAGATGGTCGAAGGTCGAAGGTCTGTTCATACGCACTGAGAAGCGACTCTTGCACCGCGACAGTTATCCAAAGTTCTTCCATGTCCACTGGGTCTTTGTCAAGATGGGATCTTCTGTCAAGGGTCCGATGGGGACGGAGCATGGGACCCAAGTGCAGACATAATACGAGGGGCTAGGGTTAATGAGGACAGAGACGTTTAGGGAGTAATACCAGGAATCGCAGGGATAACACTCTGTGAGCATGGGTAGCTACGATTGAGATCCCGTGCCGGCGCCATCTGGCCCTGTGCTATTTATCTCTGCGTTGAGGGGTTGATCTGATGCAGCTGTTCTGGGTAGGCGGGCCCTGGCTCACTGGTTCCTGACACACACACACATGCACACACAGATGCACACGCACCTGAGAGGCTTTGGCCAGAAGTCTGGCCACATCTGAGCTGTTGTTATCTCTAGCCAGGTCCAGTGCAGTCTGACCTGTCTGTGAACAGAACGTGCACACAGATCACACTCTGAACTTCACAATCTCCAGCTAATCTTTATCGTCATTGTTGAAATAAATAAACATATATTTAACCAAGTGCATATATTTTTAAGCAAGTTTGCTCTATCTGTATTAGTAAATGTCAGTGAAATTGTAAATAATGGCTGCAGATGAAAGAGAAAATAGATTTACAATACAGATAAAAAATGTAAAATGCTACACTCAGTTTTTGGAATAAGTCATGGTCCTTCTCATTAACGGCAGCTAATTGCTTAAACTAATTTAAATGATAAAATGTTTGGACCGAAAGGGATTATTGACCATGCATTTACCAGCACAAACACACTAACAGAAAGAGCTGCAGTGTTTATGCTAAACCTGAATGTAAATCAGGGCCACGGCTCACATTGTTCTGGATGGAGATGTCGGCTCCGACATCCAGAAGCAGTCTTGCTGATTTCTTGTGGTTCATAGCAGCAGCGATGTGGAGAGCAGTATCTCCTGTCTGTTCAAAGATACCCTTTATACACGCTTCTCTATTAAGTTACCACTCCATGTGTACTGTGGTCTGATATTTACATTCTGCATTACACAGAGCTGAAACATCTGGAGCAGATACTCAGATGCAGGCCTTTGCTGACCCCTATATTACGTATATAAAGAGCAAGTATACCTGGGGATCATGGAAGGTACAGGACAGACACCCTGCTATGTTTCATTTATTTGGTCCTCAATTATTTACACCACTTATCACTATTTGAGCCGAAGACTCCTCAGAGTAAAGCTTCTGTGTATGAAGCGGTTAGATGAAAGCCCTTGAAAAGTCTAACTGCTGATGTTGCTATGCCTGAAATGAAAGTCTGAAGCTGCAAAGAAGCTCTGAACATTAGAACATGGAATGTGAAAAGTATGAACCGAGAAAAACTGGTTGAGGTCAAAAATTAAATGAAACGTTTGAAGATCGATGTATTGGGCATCAGTGACATAAAATGGACTGGCATTGGACACTTTGAGTCCAATGAACATATGGTATACTGTGCTGGACATGGCAGGCAAAGAAGAAATGGAGATGGATTTATAATCAAGAAGGAGCTTGCAAAGGCTGTAATGAAATACAAAGTAGTCAGCGACTGTTTGATCTCCATCTGTCTACGAGGAATACCCATCAATATGACCATCAATCAAGTATATGCACCAACAACAAATGCAGAAGAAGAAGAACTTGATCAGTTCTACAACACAAGTGCAATCTGAGATTGAGAGAACGTGCAAAGAAGACATGCTGATAGTCATGGGTGACAGGAATACAAAGGTTAGAGACAAAGTAGAAGGCCAGGTGGTTGAGAAATGTGGACTTGGAAACAGGAATGCAGCGGGAGAACGTCTGCAAAACAAACAAGTTTCAAGTGTTAGTTTCAAACACTTTCTTCCAGGCACACAAGAGACGACTGTACACATGGACCTCGTCCAATGGTTTACACACGGATCAGATTGATTATATGTGCTTAAGTAGAAGATGGAAAAGCTGCCTGTTATGGACTCGCACTTCTCAGGTGCGCTACTGGACACTTCAATTTCAGGGCGGAAAAATACACACAGGTCAGGCACAAAGTAGGGCCAGAATCACAACTGAGAAGAAACCAGCCATCTGGTAGAAAAACATTGTGGAGAATCAGTTCCTGCAGGCATGTCAGTTCATTCTGCCACGTGTGCTCTCCTAAGGGTCATGAACACAGGAAGTGACGCGACTAGAGCATCCACTGACCTGATTTTTCTCGGCTGTGGAGCAGAAGGCACCTAGGAGCATCTTCACCACATTCACATGGTTGTAGCGGACTGCAGTGTGCAGACACGTGTCTTGGCTCTGGAACAACAGGTAGTGCTGTTCCTGTTCAGCTGCAATGTGACCCTTTATGGTCTGTTAGTTGCCCAGTATAGGAATGAGAAGTCAGTATACCACAGTGGGGAAAGAGACTTACTTTGTTTTTCTGCTCAGGTTTGGACCCCCCCAAGAGTAGCACTTGAGCTGTCTGGGCATGACCATTCTGGCAGGCCAGGTGCAGAGCTGTGTTCCCAGCCTGGTGAAGGGAAAGTGGGGTAAAGGCCCCAGTTAGGTAAGAGTGGAGCCCCAGCAATAGGGGTGGTCTTCTAGGGTCCACTCTTCACCTCTGCACTGAGGAGTCTCCAAAGGATATTACAGCAATGTGTCCATTTACAGAACAGAGTAACTTTTACTTGAGCAGTTCTGGGTTAGTGCAGCACTTTGTCCAAGAACCCTATGATCCAAGGTGCTTCAAGTGAAAGGTGGTAGCTCAAACAAATGTGCCACCTCCTGCCCTTCTTCTAAAAAACAAAACCAGGTAAGCCATCTGGAGGTCTAAATTTACATTTATTTTGCAATTATTCAAAAAACATTTTTTTTTAACTAACGTACAACTCAGACCACATAAAAGTACATTCAGTACCTCAATAGATCCTCAAAATCCGTGAATGAAATATGCTTGAAAGGAGACTCAATCTGCCGCTTCCTCTGTACCTTGTTCTTTGCGTGGACATTGGCTCGTGCTCCAACCAGCAGTCCAACAGAGCGGCTGAACCCGTGCCAGGAGGCCTCGTGCAAAGCCGTATTGCCATCCTGTAAGAAAGGGAGGGGTCACCTCCAGGTCTCATGTCTGTTACTCTGCAGTCTTCAGACAATTACTTTTTCACATTTTTTCATTATATGACTGGACTTTGGCTCACACTGCCACGGCTATGTCTTCTTGAGGTCCTGAATGATTCTTTACTGGCAGCCCTGCTGTGTGCTTACCTGGTCCTGTCTGTCAAGGCTGCAGCCTTCGTGGATCAAAGCTCTCATGATAACAGTGTTCCCCACCACCGCTGCCCGATGTAGCGCTGTTTGACCCCCCTAAAACACCGCAGGGACAGAGAATTTGACTCTTTATCCACATATATAATTTTGTCAAGACTATTAGATATTCAGTGAGCTCACCCATTTGTTCAAACTCACTTAAAGCATTAAGACTGCGGACTAAGATAATAATTATTTGCCTTATTTTTTTTGTACAGAATCTGACTTTGCTCAAGGGTACTACAGCAGAAGTAGGGCTGGAACTTGGAAGGCAACAGCTCTGAACACCACCAACACCTTTTTCTATAATAGCTTACAATGGAATGTTTGTATCTTAACCACTGGGTTCATCCATTGAGTGATGTTTACTCATTTGTATGGTGGTTAATCTCTACCAGGATAATTCCATAGGAAGTACCTTCACCATGGCCACAACAGCTGGGGCTGGGATTCGCATCCAGACTCTTACACTACAAGAGAGCAGACTGAACTCCTATTGAACCTATCACTTGAGACACTAAAACATGTTCATGCTGAACATGCGGTACTGTCAATAGTGCTATTGCATACTTAGCCACTGGGGGACGCTATTGTTCCCGAAACTGATGAAAAATGTCATTTCAAATAGCAGTTTCAAAATTTAACTGTGCATTGATTCCTCAGTTTTACTCTAAAATAAACTGCAATTCACCTTTGAGTTTTGATCCTCAACTCAAATTTAATTTCTGTCTCTGCTTTTCTATTAAAGCATGGTGTGGTGCTACAGCAGTGCTGAATTTCTGCCGCTTGGGGATTGTGGGTTTGAATCTAGCTCTTCCTCAATGTTCCTGCATGTTTTCATAGATTTCCTCTTTGTTCACGGTCCAAAAATGTGTGCTTCACCGCAGTGGTGACTCAAGTTCATGAGTAAGCGCGTGTGTGAGTGAATGGGTTTGTATGACTGCCCAAGGATGGACAGGAGTTCTGTACCAGGGTGTACCCTGCTTTGCACTACAGCTTTCTGGGATAGATTCCAAATGTAGACAAACAGTTCTGCACAGTAAGTGTAGGGTGACATTGAGATTTCCGGTAACAAGATAAACTCTTAAGTGCGTCTGTTACAAGAACATCAAGAAATATCCTTAGAAATTAAAGAATTTGGATATTTCCAGTGGAAATGAGCAGCAGGGGGTTTTCATAGATTTCTTGGAACTATGACTTACATCATCCTCGATGTCCAGGTTGCAGCCGGCCTGCAGGAGAATGCGCACCACCTCAGCATGACCCTTGTGGGCGGCCAAGTGCAGCGGAGTACGGCCATGCTGTGGACAAACAGTACAGCATGAGAACAATGCACCCTGCTGGACATTCTTTCCTGTCATATGCCATCATTTTAAATATCTTGCTTATTTTCAGATACCTCAGTTACTGTAGCAATTCTTTCATTTTCATAAACACATTTTCAGATGTCTGGTTTCAGGCACATATGCATACAGGTATGGACTGAAGAAACAAAGTGTATCACAGGGGCATAAGAGTTCACACCCACATCTTTTTCTCAGCCATTGCTTTCCCTACACGTCGGGCCCAAGATTATTAAACACTCCTTAAGCTGCAGCACTTGGGGGGTGCCGGCGCTGCCAATGATTCATGTTACCTTGGTTACAGCTACTTGGGCGCCCCTGTTGATGAGCCGGACAACATTCTCGGCCCGGCCCTTGTGGGACGCTATGATGAGCTGCTCTGAGAGCGAGCGGGTTGCCGCATCCAGCTGGCTCATGAATCAGAAGGGCGCCACCTGGGTGAAAAATATGTCAGGCAATTGAAACTGGTCACTCCCTGACAGAAATTTGCAACAGATCACTTCTTCACATCTTATAGCCCTGGGCAAAGCATGAAACCCAGAGTACTGAAATAAAAGTACCACCAGCTAGTCAGCAAGTGAGAAGAGCTGCAGGCTCCTGGTATGAAAAAAATAGATGAAGATGAGTTTGTTAGAAGAACTGGAAAGATGTTGGGCAGGCTCTATGGAATGTACAGTATTTACTGATATGCAAATAAACTGTTGAGGTGATGCAGTGGGAGATCCAGAGGCATGAATAATCATTCAGATTCAGACAAAAGCTGAACAAGAGCAGCATCACAGAAGAGAAATGTGGAGACCAACTTCAGCAGCCTTAATGACCAGTTGTTGTGCAAATATAACTGTTTATTGCTCAAACATACACATACAGTCGTGGCCAAAGGTTTTGGCAGTGACACAAATGTTCTGTTTTGCAAACTTTGCTGCTTCAGCATTTTTAGATTTTTTTTTTTTTTTTTTTTACATGTTTCTATTGTATACTGAAGAACAAGTATAACATTTCATAAGTTTCAAAGGCTTTTATTGGCAAATACATAAATTTTTTGAGAATTGAGCACAGATTCTCAACGGGATTAAGATCAGGGGAGTTTTCTGGCCATGGGTCCAAAATTTCAATGCTATGATCTCTGAGCCACTTTGTTATCACTTTTGCCTTGTGACATGGTGCTCCATTATGCTGAAAAATACACAGATCATCACCAAATTGCGCCTGGATTTTTGGGAGAAGTTGCTCTTGGAGGACATTTTGATGCCATTCTTTATTCATGGCAGTGTTCTTGGGCAGAATTGTGAGTGAGCCCACTCCCTTGGATGAGAAGCAACCCCACACATGGATTGTCTCAGGATGCTTCACTGTTGGCACGACACAGGACTCATGCTTACGTTCACCTTTTCTTCTCCGGACAATCGATTTTCCAGATGTCCCAAACAGTCGGAAGGAGGATTCATCCAAGAAAATAACTTTGCACCAGTCTTCTGCTGTCCAATCCTTTTACTTCCTGCAGAAATTCAGGCTGTTGATGTTTTTCTCGGAAAGAAGTGGTTCTTTCTTTGCTGCCCTCCTTGACATAAGGCCGTTGTCCAAAAGTCTTTGCCTCACTGTGTGTGCAGATGCACTCACACCTACTTGCTGCCAATACTAGTTTCTCACACTGCTCTGATTTGATCTTGGTTTACTCTTCTTCCAGTCTGTTCTACAGTTCAGTAACTGTAGTGGGTTTCTTAGCCATAACTTAGTTGCCAAGGATTTGGGCTGGCCATTTCATTATTTCAATGTTGTTAGCTTCAAGGAACTGCTTTACCCGTTTTGCAGTGTGATGAGGCATTGTCTTGCATGAAAATTAAGGGGGTGACTAGGGATTCTTGCAGGGAAGAAACTGCATGTTGCTGAAAGAAGTTCTAATAACCAATTTGCAGTCACACTGCCATGTAGTTGAATAAGAGGCCCCAACTCCTGCTGCAGAAAACATCCCCCAAATCATGATGCTTCCTCCTCCAAATTTAACTGACTTTTTTTTTTTCTTTACACACTTTGGGTTCAGTCTTTCCCTAGTTTGACACCAAACATCATGGGACCCAAATAAATTTTACTTGCTCTCATCACTAAAGTGAACTCTGGACCAGTTCTCTGTCCACACAACACGCTCCTCAGCAAAGGTCTAGCCTTTTGATTCTTTCTGCTGACGAGAGGCTTGGTCACTGCGGAGTGGGTTTTCAGTCTGAATTGTCTTAAAGGCACTGTATGCTGAGACAGATCCTTACCCTGCTCAGTGCTGAACTGAGTAATTCCAGCTGCAGTGTTGAACCGATTCCTCATTGAGTCTCTGCATTATCCTGTCCTCTCACGCATTTGTCTTACATGGACAACCAGCATTTTTGGGGGCCTTGAATAAATTTGTGTCATTGTAAAGCTGCAACATTCTAGAAGTCAGAGTTGGAACAACAAATTCTCTTGCAATGGCTGAAAAGGTTAGCCCTTTGGCCTTCAAATGGACAACTTGTTGTAGCTGGGTTTCAGCCACTTTAGAGCATCTTGCCATCTTGCAAAGCAATTGGGAGTGCTGCCAGATAAATAGGGCTTGTCAGATAGTTAAGGAAATCAGCACCAGGTGCCAGATTAACACCAATAATTGGGAAGTACCTGAGAGTATTCTATCATTTTGATCAGAGTTCTTCAAATTTCTCATTTAAGTTTTTTATATTGTGCTTCAGAATATATTTAAATTATGAAATATGCTTAAAAAACTGCCCTTCTGTTCCAGTTAGGATAACTTCAAATACATGTAAGAAGTGATTTTGAAATTTAGTAAGTTGTAAGTTGATCTTTAATTTTGATCACCACTGTATGTTTGGGAGTGGGGTTTGAAAAAATTCTTAAAATCCAACAGAAGCAAACCTAAAAAGCTTTTATTTCTAAATTTCAGGAGGATACTGGAGTAAAAAAAAAGCTGGCTTCATGTTCTGGCAGAAAAAGCCCAAACTTCCACTTGAATAACTTGGCATTGAAACACCAGGTCATCGGGACAGAGTGAAACAATTATTACCCAAATTTAAATGAAGATTCAAGTTGCAAATAAATAATAAATAAATGAACAGAGGAGTGTTTTTTACTTCAAAGGAATAATCCCAAAGTGAATAATACATATGACAAATTTAAACAATCCTATATAGCTGATTATACTAGTGTGACCATGGGGAGTTACCACCGTACTACGGGTGACCTGAAGAATGAGTGCTGTCTTTACTGAAGCAGCTACCAAAAATCTGCAGTCACCAAAACACCACAGCAGCCCCAACAACATGGAGTGCAAGAGCAGAGAGGAATTGACAGCGCTTTGCAGTGCACTTACACAAGCAGTGAAACAGGCATCCAGATAACAGACAGATCATCCAGTGTGTTGTTTTGCTTTGTTGATAAAACTTCAGGGTTAAACACTACTCTTTAATTTAAAAGCCTCCGTAATACCCAACGCACTCCACCACCTGTGAAATTAGTACATTGGATTGGAGTTTTTCAAAGTGAGGGTTTATTTCTCATTTATTTAAATACACCAGAAACAAACTAGAGGATTTGTGACGCTTGCTGCTGGTGAGACTTAAATGCAAAGATGAAGTCTAGGGCCCCCGTGCATTTGTCAAGAAGGAACCACAAAATCACCTGAGCTTCACAATCACTCAGCACGAGTCCGGTGAACTTTGTCACATGCTTTATCCTGTGGACACGGTGCACGATGTGAATCTGAGGAATTAAGGCTGCACACCGTGCTGTATGAAGCAGCCTGGCGATTAAAGCCCGGCTCCAGAACGGACTCTCTAATCTGATCCACTGAAAGCCTTAGTGATGCGATTAGGTCGCACCCGACGCCAGTGTAAGGGTTCCAAAATAAGGTTTCTGTCCAGCCAAGACACTCTGACTAGTGAAAACAATGAGCAAAACTGTCAAAAATCAATAGAACATTTTACCAGATTTTATTTGTGAATGGCATCTTTAAATTTGCTTGTGAAGTGGTCTCACTGAATGGTTAATACTTGATTTTTATTGCATTATTTGCATGTGCATTTTGGAAGTTGGTAAAGTGAATCTGTGTTATTGAGTGACTGAATGTTGTATCCAAGTCTCCACAGATGCCCTTTTTGCTTACACACAACCACAAAAAGAGGCCTTTCTGGTGCAGCCAGGCAACCAGGCAACTGGGCTTTTGTCCCGATGTTTTAAGAATTCAACAGAGCAGGCTGAAAACCACACAATGTTGTTTGAATGGAGGCTCCAGACTCCCTCCCCGTAAAATGTTGTGAAAGAAACAAATGACTTACATTTGCAGCATCTCTAAGACACATCCAACACATCCAAGCTAATACATGTGTTACCAAATCCACATGAAAAAAACACAGCGATGCCTCTGTCTAGTTTCTGTGACCCTGAGCAGGTGGTGCAGCTCTTAACTGGATCAAATCTCCCGAAAGGCCACTTCTCTTGAACCTTCAGAGTGCACTCATCCCAAATCTTCAGTTCCTACAGCCACGTACATTCATTTAGCTTCATGGCTAGATGTGCTGTAGTCTCTACAGTCATTAACAACTGTATGTAGTAGAGCAGTACAACACACTCACATGCTCATACACACACCCGCAGGCAATTTGGAGACGCCAATCCACCAGTGACACATAGTTTTGGACTGTGGGAGGAAACCAATGTCAATTTGTTTCATATGAATTATTGCACTTCATTCAGAATAAGGTTACTGTGTGTTAGAAATGTTGTGATTTGTTTTTTAATTCTTTTTAATGCTAAGGCCACTTTTTGTTAAAGTTAGATACAATCAGGAGTTTGGCCCTCTGTATTCCGTTGTTACTGTCTCAGATATTTCAAAAATGTTTGTTTTATCAGCTCATGTGCCAGCCTTGGTACTAGAAACAAATATTTTGTTCCTGACCCAGAGAGGTGAACTTTACTAAAACTACTTACTAAAGAACAGGTAAAGAGCAAACGTAGTGCAGAGCTCCCACCTCGTGTAGATCTATTTGCCCATTTGACTCAGAATCAGGGAAAAACACAGCAAGGTTGGCTAATGGTGGGCAGAGAATCGCAAGTCTAATTGCGTCAGGCCATCTGCTTCTCCTCAGCCCATCCCATGCTGGCGAAAGGCCTGCTCCCGATTATATCGAAACTCTGACCCAGCGTTAATCCCCAGATCTCCTCCGGCTCCCTGGCATGTTCTCACTGGGTGTCAAACATGGAATCTGCAGCACACACACAAAGAGGCCATTTAGCCTGCTGGAGATGGCCGCTAGGTTGCCACATGCTTCATCCTCACACCTGACCAGGTATCCTGTCATGCCAAGACAAGATGGTCATGGTCCAAAGGACACAGGGTCACTTTGCGAGTTTTTATATGCTGAGCTCTATTTCCCAATTGTTAAATTTGAACACACTGGCCCTTCCCCAAAAACTTCTCAATGTCTTGTGTGAATGCAGTCCATATTGCACCTTCTCCCAGTCGCAGTCTTCATTTTCTTCAAGCCCTTCAGGGGACTTGGTCCAGTCAAAAGCAGAAAACACTCCTACGTGCCCTAGTTGAAACGTGTAAAATTTGCTGTCCCATTGAGTCTTTTTCCTTGTACTGCTAAAAATGTCATATTATGAGATGTTGACAGGGAACCAGCTAAAAGCTAACACCCAATCCAAGAATCATCAAAATTTTACTAATAAAATCTCAGTGAAGAACATAATTTCACTCTGAGTTTTGCAATTTTTTGCTGAAAAGTAAACACGCAAACTGCATAAAATTGCCATTGTTGGCATTCGATCATCTGAAATGTTTGACTAAATATGCAAACTTTCAGAAGACAAGAAAATATTTCCTTATGGTAACTCACACGGGAGATGTGTGAAGGTGGTGTAGGAGCAGAGCGGAATGAAGAAATGAACTGTACCTAGAGGGACAGGAGCAGGGAGAAGGCTGGAACCCCACACTCTCCACTGTGAGATGCTGGTGCTTCCTCAGGTCTCCACCACCTCTCCCAGGTCCTCCTGTCACGCTGCATCTGCCAAACAACAGAGGTCTTTGTTGGAGCCACAGCCTGATGGACACACCCAGAGCTCAAGCTGGATCACATGACACCAGCTGTGCCCCAGCCCCACCCCTCCGCCATCATCTCTTTCTCCAGCAGCATGGAGGGTCAAGTGATGGATGGTGATCCTTTTGGGCCTCCCTCTCTTTCCAAAGCTGGAATTCTTAAACATTTTAGATCCTGGACCTCTTTAAAAATCTGACAAATGCTAATGACGCCTTGTACAAAACATTCATTGAAGAATTTTGCACTGACTTCTTCTTTCAACATGGCACTCAATTTATTGCCCTGGAATTTGATTACATTTGCAAATAATTATTTGATAGCAATAGCACAGTTATACTTCTAACATTAGTCAATGTTATTTTCTGAAGCAAATTAGAAGCCCTTTCACAGACCCCCAGGGATCCATGAACTAGAGTGAAAGAACCCCTTGCTGTGCAAAGAAGCATCCATCATTTCAGTCTCACAAATTTTCAGATTTTAAAAGATAAATGAGTGAAAATTTAAGACTGTTTTCTGCAAAGATTTAATTTAACCTTAATATTGTAATTTTTAGCTATATTTAACCTTTGTGGTTTCTAAAAAAGCTCCAACTAAAGTGATGGATGATATAAAAAAAATATATACAGTGCATATTATTAAATATTAACACTGACCACTGATATCATAGTTTTTCGTAGATATTTATTGAAAAACACCAGCATTGAAAATTAAAATCCCACTATTTTGTGCACGGACACACACACACACACACACACACACACACAGACACGTACATCAATGCTAATGTGGTTTATTCATGAGACCATCTGCTGGCTGGGACCCTGTGAACATGTTGTAATGAGCCCCCCGCTCCACCTGTCCCTCATAGCCTCTGCTCGGCCTCATGGGAAAGCTGACTTGTCCTTCAATGTGACTTGAGAGATTGTCTTCCCAAGTTCTACTGCACTCAGCCAGTATCGCCCAAAACAAAAGTCCTTTTCAACATAAAAACCTACGCATACTTCAGCTGCTCATTGAAGGAGAAAAGTTCTACACAAGTCGTATGTCAAAGGGGTGAGCCTCAAAATAACTTTAACTGTAGACTCCACAGTTACACTTACTTTCCCCATCATTTAGTGACATTTAAGTCATACTCTGTGTCCCCTTGTCATACTGTGACAAAAATAAAAACATGAGCATTGCTATTCTTTGTTTAAGAAGTCAACAACTGTTAAGTATTTTGCATCTTTAACTGGATTTTTGTAGGGTACGATTTTTTAATAATTTCTTCAGGTTTGCCCAAAGCAGCTAACAGTGTTAGATAACCAACTTTACACTGGTTTACCTGCTTTATGCAGGAAGGTACTCTCACTGTGTCAATGTAGGGCCAGCACCTTGCTCAACAGCACAGCAGCAGGAGCAGGATTTGAACTGAAAACCTTTCCAAAGCAAAGTAACAGACCTAAACACTGTGCTGCCTCAGCATAAGCAACACTCCAGTTTATAAATAACCCCCTGGTAAGTTGGCTTTTATTGGGTTTAACTTTGCACTTCATTCTGCATTAAGTTCAATGGCAGCTTTTCTTTCATGTGCTTCTGCATTCCTGATAAAAACAAGATTTTGTTTATGTGGGACAATTGGTATTTTAACCATGTAAGTGGACTACAAAAGTCACTAGTGTGGTGAAAATTTTACATTATTTACATTTACTATAGCCATTACTAATCCGCTATTCTTAACCGCTGGTTGAAGCCACAGTGGTGTGGAGGCTATGCTGGAATCAAAGGGCATTCAGGTATGAAACTACACCCTGAGTGGGACACCAGTCCATTGCAGACTCACACACATGGTCACACAAGCATGTGCACACTATGGGCAATTTTGACTGACCCATTAACCTGAAACACTTGTCTTTGGTCTGTGGGAAGAAATCAGAGCACTTAGATGAAACCCATGCGTGCATAGGAGAGCTCCGAGCCTCACACAACCTGGCCTGGATTCAAACCTACACATAAACAGCCCAGATGCTGTAAGACTGTATGCTGCCCATTTACTAAATTGAACATTTTAGTTTACTGTATACATATGTTTTTATTTTTTATTTGAGCTTCACAGATGAATGCTAAAGGGGCTGCATGGTCATGTGTCACAGGGCTGGGGGTTCACATGTGTATTCAGATCTTGCTTGGTCTGTGTGGGGCATCCACTGTATCAGTCACTGTTTCTTCTTTTATGAAGCTTGCACATCACAAAACCTGCAAATACAACCCCAAATCAGAAAAAGTTGTGACAGTATGGAAAATGCTAATAAAAAATGCAGTGATTCTTACATTTACTTTAACTTTTATTTCATTGCAGACAGTATGAACCCAATATATTTCATGTTTTGTCTGGTCAACTAACATTTCATTTGTTAATATACATCCATTCCTGCATTTCAGGCCTGCCACACATTTCAAAAAAGTTAGGACAGGGACAATTTAGAGCTACTAATGAGGTAAAAAAAATTAAATAATAATGTGATGTCAACAGGTGAGTGTAATCATGAGTTGGTACAAAAGCAGCATCCACGAAAGGCTGAGTCTTTGAGGCGCAAAGATGGGCAGAGGATCTCCAGTTTGTCAACAAATACATGAGAAAATTATTGAAATGTTCCTCAAAGAAAGATTGGAAGGGATTGGCATATTTCTCTCTCTACAGTGCATAATATCATTAAATGATTCAAGGGATCTGGAGGAATTTCAGCGCGTAAAGGGCAAAGGAACAAGCCTAAGCTGAACACCTGAGATCTCCGATACCTGAGACGGCATTGCATCAGTAGCTGATATAATCAAATGGGCAAGGGGTTACTTTGGCAAATCTTTGTCAAGCACTACAATACAGAGTTACATTCACAAATGCCACTTAAAACTTTACTGTGCAAAAAAGAAGCCTTATGTCAACCATCCAGAAGTGGCCTTGACTTCCCTGGGCTTGGAGCATCTGGGATGGACCATCACACAGTGGAAACATGTATTGTGGTCATACAAATCAGTATTACAGATCTTTTTTGGAAGAAATGGACACTGTGTGCTCCGGACCAAAGACAAAAAGGACCATCCAGACTGTTATCAGCAACAAGTCCAAAAGCCAGGTCTGTCATGGTATGGGGTTGTGTCGGTACCCTTGGCAAAGGTAATTTAAACTTCTGTGATGGCAGCATTAATGCAGAAAATTACATTGAGATTTTAGAGCAACATCTGCTGCCTTCAAGACGACATCTTTTCCAGGCACATCCATGCAGTAAAACCACATTCTGCACACATTACAAAGGCATGGCTGCGGAAGAAGAGGGTACAGGTACCGGACTGACCTGCCTGCAGTCCTGACCTGTCCCCAGTAGAGAATGTGTTTAGAATTTTGAAACAAAAAAATGCAACAACGACAACCCTGTACAGTTGCACACCTTAAGACATGTTTGCAGGAAGAATGGGACAAAATAACACCTGAAACGTTTCATCGCTTGGTATCCTCAGTGCCAATCTGTCTTCTAAATGTTGTGAGGAGGAATGGCAACATTACAAAGTGGTAAATGCTTTACCATCTCTACTTTTTTTGGAATGTGTTGCAGGCCTGAAATGTAGGAATGAATGTATATTAGCAAATTAAATGTTAGTTGACCAGACAAAGCATGAAATATCTTCATACTGTTCATACTGTCTGCAATGAAATGAAAGTAAATGTAAGAATCACTGCATTTTTTTAATTTACATTTTCCATACTCTCCCAATTTTTTCTGATTTGGGATTGTAGCTGTCATTTTTGCCAGTATTAGTATTAGAAATGTAATAACTCTATGAATAACTCTATGTACGCATCTTTTCCTGTCCTGCAGGTAACAGCGCTCTAGAAATACCCTGCTGAAGGCCACGGGAAAGCAATCTTCCCATGGTGCTCTACAGGTCTATCTTTCGCTGATAAGGTTGTTTTGTCTGAACCCACAGTTCACCACACCCTGCCACCTAGCCAGCATGACCCCTACAGACAATCAATTGCTGAATAGTGTTGTGGGTTTACGAAAAGCTAGAATAAAGTTGCAGCCTAACATTTCAAATATGCATTTCTTCATAAAAATATCCTTAACAAAGTGGATCTTGAACCCATGCAGTAATTCAGTGTTCAGGTGTTTGTTCAGAAAGGGAATCAAACAGGAGCACAAAGGAGTCCAACCTGATCCAGTTCACCTTCTACAAGCTAACTCTTACATAGTGTGAATAATGTGTCACCTGTTGCCGCAGCATACCTGAGTGGGAACAAGTGACACATTATTCAGACTTCACACATCAGTAGGTTGTTGGCTCAAGCCTGACAACTCTTTCAGTGGCACAGCTACAGTTCTTACCCAGAACTGCCTGAAAATTTGGATCAAAATAGTTAATTCAGATAATGAGAGCTGACAGTCAGAAGAGACAGATTTTCCCTAAAAATGTCAGACTGCTGTGCTGCTACAGAACCCTTCCACCACGTCAGCACATTTGGACCCTGTACCCTGACTGGACTCCCGCTGTCATACCTGGGATTACACACAGCAGCACCCTGTAACAAGGCAGAAACACGAGGATCAGCACAAGTCCAGTAGAACCTGGCTCTTGTGGAGGAAAAACACACACACACATACACACAAACACACACAAATGGGTGACACCTTGCAGTGCAATGTACTTAAAAAAGAGTTTTTTCTGCTATTTTGTGAAAATTGAATAACCCCTTATTTAATAATTTTAAGTATTTATGAAGCGGTAAGGCTTAGTGGGCATCACCCTCCTAGTGAAATAATAATAATAATAATAGCAATACGTACCACAAATAATGATAAAGATGAACAGTTTGCCCCAGCAACCGTTTATTTCACAGCTCAGCAAAGATGTAGTGCAGCCCACCGTCGTGCCAAGAAAAGGTGATAAAGCGGGTCCGACAAGCGGTATTTACTCTGTTTACCACAGAGAAGATTCAGCCGCTGCGTCTCCCCTACATGGCTAATGGCACAGCGCCACCATGCGGCCGGTAATTTGGTCTAACGTAGCTCTTCAAGTTTTAGACTCAGAAGAAAACAATTTCGGGGGTCGAGTATATTTTTATCTGTTGTGTTTTGCTTGCTCAGTGTGGGTTAAAAAGAACAAGACATTGTATTACCGTATTGAGGACCACGTTGCGGTGTGTGACAGGAAATCCATTCTTGTAGTTTTTTTTTTAAATTTTATTTCATGAAAGGTACATTTTTACACCATGCCAATTTTGACTTTTTCTTGACATTACAGTCCTCATATTTGGGGAATATCGCCACTATCGACTTTGTTTAGTCCTGAAACGCAGCATTCTTTTAAACATCTCGGAGAGATTAAAAACGCACCATAGAGCTGCAGCACTTTGCATTTCTTCATTTGTGTCATTTTATCGTTAAATTACAAAGTGCAGCGTCACAGAATGCCACTTAATCGTCGTGAGCTCACATTGCGCGGTTTTAATGTAACGTCATGCATGTTACATCACATATTTTTACGCTGCAGAATATCTTTAACAAAAGCAATTTTTTTTACATATGTTATCATTGGCTATTTGGCCTATATTTTTACAATACACAGGGTCAGCTTAATTACCCTAACATGGTGTCATTTAGCGTTGCAAACATTTTATCGTTAAAATGTAGTATAATTTAATATTTACACAGAATTATTTGGATGCCGAATCGTTATATTTAACGCTAAACACGAGTTAAACGTTACATTATATTTACATAATATTATTTTTTATCATTTTCAGCCAAACCTGTCATTTCTGTGGTAGCCTGAGTTTTTTTCTATTTTTCCCGCCAACATAGTGTAGCTCAGATATGATCATTAATACCGTGAAAATTATTAACATGAATTTGAGGCCATTTTCTGCTACAGCGAATTTGGACCGTAACTACACGTCCCAGGACCCCCAGCAGCCACACTGATGGACGAAGGGGGAATGCGGAACATATTTCAGTCAAACCCGCCACTTCGGCCCCGCGTTTCCCGTCGTGAGTGTGTGTTACGGTCCTGGTTCGGTCGTGTGCTCAAGATGTTTGACTCCGCCACCGATCGTGCGGTCCCACGTCCCGCAGCATCTCCTTCTGGTGCCCCGGGCGCCCTGGGGGGTGAAAGTTCACAATGGCGCGACCAGATCGGGTGACACGGTGGGGGTGGAGGGGGTGTCAGAGTGGCGTCGCTCGCCTCCGCCGCCTGATCTTTGCGGATGATGAGCACGAGCGAAGCGCGCCCCCGGTACAGCGCGGAGGAAGAGGAAGATGGCGTGGACGAGCAGATGGGATACTATGACGACGAAGAGGAGGACGACGAGCTCGACACATTCGCGGACGGCGATCTGGACTGCAGCTGCGAGGAAGGAGGTACCGAACCGTGGCCCGGGCGCGCGCGCGCACCAAGGTCGAACGGCCCGAAATCGCACTTTACTGCGCGTTTCCATGGAGATTCGTCACCGCGACCGCTGTTCGACTCTTCGAGTAAAACTCAGACGCGTTCGTGCGGCGAAGGTGCACAGCGGGCCGTGTGGCAGCGCCATGTAACCAAAAAAGGAGCTTTTCTCGATGGGACTCGGCGAAGTGTGCAGTGGTCGCTCCTGAGCCCAATACACTTAGTAAACGTTTTACTTAGAAAGAGTGCAAACTTTTATGTTGCAGATAACTTAACGGCAGTCACGTTAAATGGCCTGTTTATTCTTATTCTTTAAATGTATTCTTACTTTGCATGTCTCCTAATTATAGCAATACTCGAACTGAGACATGGACTCTGAAGAGACTGTTCATATCTGTCCTCACCGCTAAAGTCCGTGTGTACTTCTGGCGATTTCCTGTCTCATATTTATAGATTACAATATTAAAACGTGACAGAGATGAACATGTCAAAGTCTGGGCAGCAACACAGGTTCAGTTGTCAACCTTTTAAATGCATTTCTTGAACGGGGAAGCCACTTTAACTCTCTTCAACTTTAGTGCCGTTTGTTGGAAGAGAAAAGTAATGGTGAGAGGTGGCAGGATTTAGACAAAAAACCTATTTCACAAAACCTGCTTTATATGCACATTCAGTAGATCTGAAACAGCCTTTCTACAGCAAAGCTGGCAGCTGTGAAGTGAACACTACTGTCACTTCTTTGTAGATTAAATAAATATTAATATTGCGGCACTGTGCCTTCTCAGATGTATGCATAGATTTGCACAGCCCAGTTCTGACTGTAACATAAAGTTGCTTTATAGTTCAAGGTTTTTCCATTCCTGGTTTTGCATGCTTGGTAAACACTGAAACACCTGCAGGGGGAAAATACCAGAGTCTGTTTTTTTTTTTTTTTTTAAAGAAGGGAGTTACTGTTCTGTGCCAGTGCTCACCAGAACTGTCAAGGTCATACTGTTGAGAGGGTGTGATCAGAAGGAGACCCCCATGCCAGGTACAGGTGTTTATACACTGAGTTGCTAGTTCACTAGGTACACTTATCTAGTAGCATATTGCACCTTCTTTGGTTTTCAGAACAGCATGGATTCATCTTGGCATGGACAAGACACTGGATTCATCGTGTAGGAATCTTGCAGAAATGGCCGTGTTCCCTGTTTGCTGAAAATTAGACAGCTGAACAGAACTTTCCCTCTGTTTTGGAGATGGTAGAAGTGGCATGTTTGGTGACATCACTTGCTTTGGCCATTCCAACCCTCAGCTGAACAGTAACTGACACCAGAAGTGCTGGTCTGGCTCATTTGGATCACACACCATGGTCTTGTGACATATGGCCTCCTATGACTTAAGATCACAATGAATCAGACGCTGCGGACGCAGGTCTGACTGTGAACTGAAACTGAAACCATACCATATCCCTTATACCACAACAGCAAAAACCTACAACTCTTATTAACATTGTTATAAACTGGCTATTACCCATGTATAGAATGCCCAGGAGGGGTAGGCTTCCACTGGCACATGGACCCCCAGAGGTTGATTTTTCTCTTATTCTCTAGTAGAAAAGAGTTTTTTGTTTTCCTCTCCTGCGTGGCCAGATAGCAACTGTACACGTATACTACCCTTGTCATGTCTTTTCAGCGCTCTGTGTCACTGCAGTGAGAAGAGCGATATATAAAAATAAAATTGAATTGAATTGAATGATGGGGGGTTCTGTACGTAATATACTGGCATTTCAGCAGGTGTAGCCTGTGTTACAGATCGCCCAGTAGACTGTCTGAATGTGCAACAGACTGGTGCTGAAACGTCACCTCTTTCCTTTAGTTTTCACTGGCAGACTCCAGTAATGAAATGGGCTACAAACCTCCCCGTCAGTGAAACTCATCTCATTTCTAAAAAATCACATTTTTTAATAGCAATATATTGTGCTTTCTTATTCTTATTTCTTATAAAACAAGAAGTACTTTTTCTCCATAAACAGTGCCAGCTCTTTTATTACTGAAAAAATTACATTTATTTTGTTGCTGATCTGTATGCACTTTGCTGCAACATTAAATCATGTCCGCAGAATGCAGCACATTAACTGTAAGTGCAAATACGTGACCGTTGTTTTAGTAATGAGCGCTTTCATTTTATATATATATATATATATTGATATTTTTACACTTAAGCCCCCTGTGACTCTGTGCTGTAACCAGGAGATTTAAGTAGATGTCACTGAACGTGAGCTTGAACACAGATGGCTGCACCATCCATGCTTCTTCAAACACACTGTGACCTGTCATCAAGTGGAGATGAGATGGTATCATTCCTACAGGTCACAAAGGTGGGGGGGTCAGATGTGAGCAAATTAATTCAAGTATTCCTTGTGTACTTTTTTCTGAGCTAACGCACTCCAGTAAGTAAAAAAAAAAAAAAAATTACTTTATCTTTGTGTTTCGGAACATTTCTGTTGTGGTAATTTTGGGGCTTTGTAATGTTGCCTGCATAAAGGCAGTTTTAACATTGACAATATTTAAAATAAATAGATGCTGCGTTTGACTTTGGTTTAGCCACCTGCACTGCAATAAGCGTTTTCTGTGAGCCTTTCAATATTAATATTTACGTGTGTTTGTGTGTGCACATGCTCAGTTCTGGGCCTCGATGACCCGTTCAGCAGTGAGGTGAAGCCGCGCATCCTGCTGATGGGTCTCCGACGGAGTGGAAAGTCCTCCATCCAGAAGGTGGTTTTCCACAAGATGTCTCCCAACGAGACTCTTTTCCTGGAGAGCACCAACAAGATCTGCCGAGAGGACGTCTCCAACAGCTCCTTTGTCAGCTTCCAGATCTGGGATTTCCCAGGCCAGATTGACTTCTTTGACCCAACTTTTGACTATGAGATGATTTTCCGCGGGACTGGTGCACTTATATTTGTCATCGACTCTCAGGTATGACCTTGACTAAGGTCTGTCTTTATAAGCAACATGTTTAGACATTGTTGTAAGTCTAACTCTATTGTTCTTTAGCTGAGTTTCCCCAACATCCCTTGTAGTTTTTCTCTTTTGTCCTCATGTGACTCAGCCATTATATTTCTGTCCACTCTAGAGGACATACTGTATATTTTCAAGTGCATCTCCCAAACTGTGCATGTTAAATGTTGAGGCAGAATACACCTTATAGAAGAGAAAATATACATACAGGACAACTATGCTTTTAAGCGATGCTGCGTAATTGAAAGTAGAGATTGAACAATTTCTTAGAAATTCTAGAAATATAGCACACTCCACTTATTAGTAGGATCCGTTTATATGCTTTCTCCACATTTGTCCCATTTGAATCAAGACTATTTCAATGGCAGTTAACCTAGTTTATAAGTGCTCGAGCTACAAACGCACGTTTTTGGTCCAGCGTCTTCATCACCTGGTCCGCCTATAAGCACAGATTTTGGTAGCCTATTGGCTAAGGTAAGTGGACCTTTTGAGCCACATGGACCATCAACGGGCAATGGCATCCCTCATTCTAGAAAAGTCTCCCACCTCCAGCCTTCTGACACCTGCAGATGCCACATGATGTCAGAAGTTTAGTTTGTTGTAAAAAGCTAAAGCATGGCATCGCCAAATAAGTGCGTGGCACTGTTGTTAGTTGAATGAATTGATGTTGTGAAGAGGCTGAACACTGAAAAGAGTCAGGCTAAGAGTTGTGGTGTTCATTCCAATCAAATAACACAGATACTGAAGAAGAAAGATAACATTCTTGACCAATGCTATATGTAATGATGTTTATTAAACTTTTATAGCATGCGTTCTGTGCTCTGCAGTATATCATAAGCAAAGCTATGGGCATGTACACTGTGTATTTCTTTATAGTACAAGTGTTAGCTTAGTTGCATGCAGGTCTGGGTATAAATACCACAATTCTCGGTCAGTATAGTGTTTATATAGCTGGAGTTCACTGTAAATCTTAAAATCTTTTTCTCCTGGAAGGAAGCACACAGACAACCATATACAGTACCATGGTGGATGGTACTACCCCTGCAAAAGTTAATATTACAAATCCTTATTTCACCAGCTGCTCTTTAGTCTGTACTCCTTAGTTTTGTGATGCAATTTCTGTGTTGCTCTTAATAATTGTATTTAAATATACTTTTGTTCAAGATTCAATGCAATATACAGTCTGTTCTTTTTTCCAGACTACAATTAATGCATTTTGGATTTTAGACTTGCAAGAATATTACAGAAAAAATTGAAAAATCAAATATTTAAAAAAAATGTAAGCATAACATAAGGAAAAATGTTTACATATGTCTAAAAATTTAATTGTTTAGCTTTATTCTACAAAATAACTATGTATAAAAAGTGTTTTGAAGAATTTGGTACTGTGTGTGGAGTAGGAAGCATCCAGCTGTCTGCACAGGTGGTGGTCTGCTTAAGCCGTATTCAGTGCTCCGCTGACAGCACTGGTTTATTTAATTTTATTAGGCGCATCACATGTTAAGTACATATTACATTTAGATTATAAAACAGTTACTGTAGTAAACAGTGCAGTACTATGCAGCACTGTAGTAAGGAAGTTATACTTAATTTACACTTTCAATTTTACTGACTTTTGTCATATCCAGACACCCCCTCTTCTGATACAGTCCCAAATATCAAGGACAGATTGTAGTTTATTGTGAAAAAAAACATTTTTTTTAATATATTAATATTTTTTAGCAGTGGAGGTTGCACCATTTTGGTTGGTAATGTGTACCATGACAGTTATCTGAAGAAGGAGTCCACAGTTCTCATTTGTATATTGAACATACAAATTATAATTATACATCTGCCCGAAAATAGGTTGTTTGTATCACCAACTGACATCTGATGGTTTTCCCACTCTTCAGGATGACTATGTAGAGGCTCTCAGTAGACTGCACCTCACTGTGACCAGGGCCTACAAAGTGAATCCCAACATCAATTTTGAGGTCTTCATCCACAAGGTGGATGGGCTGTCTGACGACCACAAGATTGAGAAGCAGAGGGACATTCATAAGCGGGCCAACGATGACCTGGCTGACGCAGCATTGGAGAGGATACATTTAAGGTACTTTATATACTATTTTGGTTTGGTGCAGAAGGCTGGACACCTGTCCCCAGTATCATTTTTCTCCTGGTATCTTGTTCCTCGTGTCTTTTTTATAGCAAAAACTATATGCAAGTGGCCTCAAGAAACATCAAAATGGTAATACAGACCATAAGATATAATGGACATTCATCCAGTTTATGTGCTTTGCCCTTCTAAGTAACTTCTATCAGATGCTGCATATTCATCCTCCAGTCTTGTCCTCTGGTATGAATGTGCATTACCTCGTAGAAGTTACTTAGAAGGGAACAGCACATGAACTTGTTGTTCCCAAAGACTAACATTTTAATCATATGTGTAGTTTTTTATAGTGGTGAATACTCATCAGTTTATTCACAATTGCAGTACACATCCTGATTATGCTATGTTTCTGGTTAATGTTTCATCAGATGTGTCATTTTCCACAGCTTCTATCTCACCAGCATCTATGACCACTCCATCTTTGAGGCATTCAGCAAGGTGGTGCAGAAACTCATTCCTCAGCTTCCTACGCTTGAGAATCTGCTCAACATCTTCATATCTGTGAGTGGCACTGAGGCTCAGTTGTCTTATGTAACACTAATCAAAAGTTGGGAGAGGGTGCAGTGGTCCATCAAGAGCACCACACCTGGTAGCATAGTGGTTAAGAACACAAAAACTTGTAACCTGAAATTTCTGTTTGAAGTTCCAGAAAACATCTTGTTCTAATGTCCTGGGAAAACACCTGTACTGGAGGAATTTGACAGAAGAATGAATTCGAAGCAACATGTAAATGTTCTAAATCTCTTGTAACTTCTGTGGAAGAGCCGGGAAGACATGGTGCCTCATTCCTTGACAAACCCTTATAAAGCAGAAACGTTTTCCAGCAAATGGACTCACACTTGTGCTGTAACTGGTGCTGTACTGAAGACTGCCCAGGACTGTATGTGATCACATAGAGGAATCACCTTAGAGTGTATAAAAGACAAAGACTATGAATCAGTTTCTTAAGCTTTTATTTAGACACAGACTCCTTTAAGGATATGATGACACTTGAGGACCCTTTCTAAGAAAATACAGGAGTTCACTGCACTGAAATCTGTTTATATTCACAAAGAATAATAGACATTACTACCATAGTATTATTTTATTTTAAACTTCTGTTTTGTTTGTGTCATTTTTAAAACAAACCTGTGCTTCACAGTCCCCCTGAAGCCCATCCACTGACCCCACAGGGGTCACTCACAGACCCTCCCTCTGGCAAATTGTGTTTAGAGAGCATTTTAACTTTCATCCAACAGAGGCCAGCAAAGCACACAGCAGTGATACCTTGGAGCAGTCGCAGCTGCAAACAACTACTCAGATTTCATTTTTAATAATGTCTCCAATGTAGACTTCAGTTTGTGCTTTTTTCAGCTGCTTAAAAAATTAAAATGATGAAGCAGAGTTTTAAAGGGCTTTTTCTTAGCAGAAGGTGTATTACTACATGAAAAATCCATAGTATATAGAAATGTAATTCTCCGTTCTCCACATTTGTGTTATTGAAAATGCACTGTTTGAATTTTGCACTGTTTGAAAAGTTTAGCTTTTTTTTTTTTTTTCGCTAGAACTCTGGCATTGAAAAGGCGTTCCTCTTCGACGTGGTCAGTAAAATATACATTGCCACAGACAGCAGCCCAGTGGACATGCAGACGTATGAGCTGTGCTGTGATATGATTGATGTGGTCATTGACATCTCCTGCATTTATGGGTAAGTCTGAAATACTTGCAGACATAAAATATATTCATATTTTCACGAAAGCACTTCAGCACCTTGCTTATTGGCACAAGTAACTCAACAGGGAGTTTTGTGATGACCACTGACCCCTTCTTTTCCTTCTAAACCCTTGTAGGGTATCACAGATTTGTCGATGCACGGCAGAGAGCTTTAGAAAAATACACATTTCTGTTTGGAAATAATTTCTAGGATTATGTTCATTAGGATTTATCTGTAGGCATTTTCAGTTTGTTTTTGTGGAGAAGGTTAGCAGAGCTTTTCTCTGCAAGCTGGGTACACATAGAGGGCATGTAGATCTGTAGTAACCCCTGGGTCATGTTGACTTTTGGAAGCTTGTCATGAACATGGGACCCATAGCATGACAGGAGGTCATAGAAACCAAGGACTTTAAATGGGGGGTGGCCTAAATCCAGCTGTGGGGGAGGGGGTTCCTGGAGCAGATTGACCTTGTTTAGGTCATTCTCCCTGCTAGAAGTGGGTGCTACACATTTTACCCTGCTGACTGTACTCCTGTTCAGTGACAAAAACCTTTAGTATTAAAAAGTTTAAATTGGGGTAGGATGGTGGCACAATAACCTACTTTTGGGTAAATTTTCTTTATAGTGTTGGAAGAAATATACTACCACAAACAAGACAGAAGTCTCACGCAATTAATATAATAGTTACCCTGTGATTTTTACATTTGTCCTTGCTTGTGTTATTCTCAGCATGAACAGTTCTTTATCATTGCATTAGCACAAATAAACTGGGTCGCTACCACACAGAACCATAAATAACAAAAAAATGCAAATACCGTATGCACATAGAGGAATTCAAAGGCAAAGAGTTGCAGTACTTATAGGCTGATCATACAACTCTAAGATGGCAAAAAAGCCTCATGTAATCTTTCATGCTAATCATCCCACATGTCTTTCATCCTCTTATTTAAAATAGCTGATATTGTGGGCTGCAAAGGAAAAATTTAACTTTATATTGAAGAACTTTTGAGCAGTTAAATGAATGTTGCCCCTGAATAAGTATGACATATGGGATGTAAAGCAAAAAATATTTGGGACGCTGCTGAAACTCTTACATGTTTTAAAAAGAAGAGACATATGTGTGTTTTGCTCTATCGATTCTCTGACAGCAAATTAGCTCAGTGGCAGTATTGATCAATGGAGAATGAATGTTGCCCTTGTAAAAGGAAATGCTAATAATTTGGCAAAAACACACCACCCTGTGGTTTGTGCCCCTTGTGATATTAAGCATCTGTTTATGATGAACAGTGACAAATGGAAAGATGATGGTCGTGACACGAGGTTAAATCAAGTTACTTCATTCCTAAATGGCTCATCCCATCCCGGGCCAAAGGATACGAATCAATGTGTTCTTGAAGATTATGTAACAGTTACCTAGATGACATAATATTACAGTGTAATCATATAGTAGCCACTGTAAGAGCTTATCATGAAAAGTGAAACACATAATTGTCTCAAATAAATGTCACTAAGCTGTGCTCTCTAACCTATTTTTCCACCTGAGTCTGACTGGTGAAGAAGCTGGAATACCTTACGACAAGGAGTCCATGGCCATCATCCACTTGAACAACACTACGGTGATGTACCTGAAAGAGGTCACCAAGTTCCTGGCCCTGGTCTGTTTCCTGCGAGAAGAAAGCTTTGAGCGGAAAGGTGAGGGAGCTGTTTGAAGTGTTGTGGTGAATCTGGAGCAGTCCCTTCCCCTTCTGGTCATCTTGACTACCTCTGCATTGTGTCAACATCAGCAAGCCACTTACCACAGCAGTGCAGCACAAAGAAAGCAACTGGAAATAGATCCACGTCTTCATACAGCTGGCTTGGTGATCTGCTTTTGCACCCGTTAAACAGACAGTATGCATAGGCAGTAGGTGACATCATGGTTAGAGCTGCCTGCTCGCACTCAAAAGATCCCAGGTTCGAGTTGCACTTCATGCAGCAATACCCTCCATTGCTCTGGTGAAATTTCCTCAGATGCATTAGTGGATAAATACCTCTAAACTGCTTAATACTATAAGCTGCTATAAAGAACGTGTCAGCTGAAGAACAAGTGATACTTACCATAAATTGACATAGTAAAAATCACATGGTATCAATAGATAAATTATTTGAAATATCATAATATGCAAATTGACACTGTAAATTGCCCCTGGGCAAAGGCATCAGTGGTCACAGTTGTTCAGCCTCCATGAGATCAGTCTATTCGTGTCACTATTAAAGGTGGCAGTTTACTGTGTTTGCCAGTTTGTTTACTGTGTGCCAAGATTATTGCAGCCACTGAGGGGGCAACATTATTTGTGTAGAAGGGGCTTTACTTGATGAGGAAATTGCAGAGTTAGGACAACCATGCTGGTTCACCTGCTGATGGAATGTCCTGGACCCGTATATTCGGCAGGACTTATTGACTACAACTTCCACTGCTTTCGGAAGGCCATCCAGGAGGTTTTCGACGTGCGTCTCAAGGTACAGAAATCCCGAAAGCTGTTGAGTCAGCGGAGGTGGAGCAAACAGGCCTTGGCCAATGGGACACCTGGACTCCCGCACTGAATCATCCAATGAGAGACAAGACCCACCTCCCCCTAGAAGACCGCCGGAGGTGTTGAATGAGAAGATATCGCACTCGCATCTAAGCCCCACGTTCTTCTCTTCAAACAATCAGTTTGGATCCAAACCTGAAAATTATGTAATTTTTTGCTAATTTAAATAATATCAGATTGCAATTAATATATATTTTTGAATATTAAACTTTAGCAAGGCAAGTTTTACATATTTGTTTAGTTTTTGCTCTATAAATCATTATATTTGATATTATAAAGTGTTTTGATTGTACCAATGTGCCAGTGACATGAGACACAGGTTTTGCTTACACTTAGATTAATGCCTTTTGGCTGAACCCTCTTCAATGAATGTATATGGGAGCAGGAGGCATAGAGGCTTGCCCTACAACAAAAATCCAGGTTTGAATCCCAGCTTTGCTGTAGTGCCCTTGAGCAAGGTTTTTACCCTGAATGGATACAGTAACAATAACCCAGCTGTGCAAATTGGTAAATAACTAAGTAGCTTATTGTACAAATCTTAGTTTACAAACTTACAAACATTGTGAGTTGCTTTGGAGAAAAGTGTCAACTATAATAATAATAATAATAATAATAATAATAATAATATCCTTCACCAGTACTAGACCTCTGCAGCTGTATAGTCATATGACTTCAGAGGACACCAGTGACAAAATATATACTGTATGTAATTCCAGTTTTGTTCTTCATTTTAGTAACAAAATCTAGCTTTTATTTTAGAACAGATATTAATTATTTGAAGAAATTTCCCAGTTATTTTGTTTCTGTATTTAAAAATCATATTTCTTTGTTACTTTAATTTTATTAGTTTTAAGTCCCTGTTTTTTTTTTTTCTGTTTATTGTGTTCATAAATAAATTAACACACCTGTTACCTGTTTGTGGTGGGCATTTGCATTGTTACCAGCTGGTGCAAAAATGTAACATAGTTCTGTTTTTAGCCAAGGAAAGATAACAGCTGAAAAAAATTGGTGGAACAAATTAATTTAAAAAAAAAAGTGGTATTTAGGCAATGACTTTTCTTTGAAAACTGATAAAACGAACAGGCCTCACCAGTTATTTCAGTATAATAAGTTTACCATCACGTCACCTTGGAGACCAGTTTTCGTGTAAGGTCATGAAATGTTATGTATCTCTGTCTTTACCACAGATAGGGCTGGAGCATCCGAAGAGCAGGGTAAAATACAAAACAGTTTGGTTTTTGGGATTATGATCCCTTGCACAGAGTGCAGGAATGTAACCCTTCTCACCACCACACCCATGAGTGGGCTGAGGCTTCTCCCTGTGCCAGAGTCCCTCACTAACAGTGGGTGGACAAACAGCTATAGCTTCCTGGTTTAGTGTGACTACCTCCTTATGCAACCTGATAGCGGCTGACAAGTTCCAAATTTGAAATCAATTTTATAAAGACACTTGAAATTGTGAGTATTTTTATTATTATTTATCTCTTGACTAAGATGAATCTATTCAGAAGCATGAAGTGTGAGGCAGGGTACACCCTGAAAGGGACGCCCATCCATCACAGGCCAATCACACACACACACAAACACAGACAAACACACAAATGCTATGAGCAATTTAGTGAGATGAAGCCACCTGAAACATGACAGTGGGAGGAAACTAGAGCACCTGGATGAAACCAACATAGACACATGGAGAACATTTGCATTCCACACAACCTGCAATTGGATTTAAACCCAAAATGAATATTAGTTGTATACAAATTATGCTGTTTCATTAATAATCTTATGTGTCACTCCAGTGAGAAGAGCACTATATAAAAATAAAATTGAATTGAATTGAAATTGAATAATCTGTGCTGTGGATCAGTCAATAAGACCAAAAGCATGGTAGTTCATTCTGGCTTTTTTAGCAGAGCTTATCTCTACAGACTAGATCCCATGATGTAAAACACCAGTGTGGGATGTGGATGATTTATAGTTTAAACCTCTTTATGCATTTGAACTTGAGGAGCAGGTGGGGTACACCTGTCTGTTCATGTGAGTGAAGCCCCTTCACATGTTATTATCTTGCAGTATTAAAAACAGCTGTGCTTGTTATTTCCAGATACCCCAAATGTATCCATGGGAGGCAGCAACACTTGTTCTTTTCACTGTATATTTTATTCCATTCATCCTTTCATGTAATATGACGTGAAAGAATCTTCTGCTTGGGACAGGAAATTGCATTAATATAAAGAACAGAATAAGAATGAGTTGGTCAGCTTTCCTCCATAGTATTCACTCTTCTTTTTGTGTTTGCCTACAATTTTTTTTTTCTGTTTTTATTGTTATTTTTACATTTACTCACCACATTTTGTGAAGTAACATAATTTTATCAGTTTGGATGGCAAGTTTACTTTTGTGGAGCAGTTCAGGTTAGATACCCTACTACTGTATTGTACTGGTCAAAAGTGTGAGAACACCTGCTGGAAACCTTATGTGGTTAACAAGTTTGATGAGACAATGAGCCACTCTGTCTTCCCAGTTCCTCTGGAGCAGTTTCCAGAGGTGCAGGACCCTTTTGTGTTAATTTGATCTCTCACTCTTCTGACCTGTTTTTTCCCATGCATTATTAAGCAGGTTGCCCAGGTATACTCACACTTTTGACAAAGATTGTACATTAGGATGTCTCCTGGAACTCCCACTATAACCTTCAGGTTACAAGTTTGTGCTACCAGACACCCTGCTTTTAATGGACCCCTGCACCCTCACAACCATCAGCTGATGTTGATTGCAGACAATCTCAGAGAAGCTGAACAGGAAAACAATGCTGACTTATCCATCAGCTCATTACTTTCTTAGTGGTTGCACTTCAACTCTTACACTCCTGCTCTACTTTACACTAAAATCCAACCTTCTAGACCCAGAAATAGTGGTAGAGCTCCAGTCAGCAGCCTTGTGGTGTTAAACGTGTGCTGCAGAGCTGCTTCCTGCACATAATTTGCTTCTTTCCACTAGAAAGCTCTGGGTATTCGACGGCTGCCAGACAGACAGACCACCCATGGTGCACCATCATACACAGCAGACCCACCCTTAAGGAGTGCCAGTGTGCACCAATGAGATTTGGACGCTTTCATGGAGTGACTGTTTCTGCCTATCTGGGATGTAACACTCTGTTTTGGCTTTATCCATCTGCAGCATAAAAATCTGTTGTCTGGACCAGCTCTCAGGGCACCTGTATGATGTTAGCTTAAAAAGGAGCAACATCTGCTTTGACTGGTTTGGACAACATCCTCTCTCTGAGAAGAATAATGATAGTTTTCTTCCTTTAATCGCAACAAGGAATGGCCAGTGGCTTTGATGGAGAAAGTCTTGGGTGTGGGGATTACAGGGAGGGGTTTCAGTTACCACGCTCTGTAGGAAACCATAGCATGGCCTTTCTGGTCCAATCGCAACCCAGTGCTAATGTTTATGTGATTTTTTGGGGTCTATCACATTTTTGTAGCAAGGAGATGCCAATAAAATATATGAATTACACTCAATGTTTGGATTCACTTTCCTAAATGACTGTTTCTTCTTCCTTAGTCTATTGTGGCATGCAAGGGTGTGGTGGTATAGAACACACACACACACACACACACATTCATACACACAACTATGTGTACCTGCACCATATAAGGAACATTCTATGCACTCACACATTGATACCCCTCCTGGACACCATGCCAACGCATATGCATAAGCCTAGTTATGACCAACAGACACTTAATTGCCTCAACACCCCCATTTAAACCCCTTCCTAAATGCTTCACTGTGAATACTTTGGAGGTCTAGCATTGCATCCTTTTGGAATGTGTGTGAGGAAACCAGAAAGTTCTGTATACATTAACCTTAAACATTCAGTTAAAATGTGAAATTACATGATTTTCAAATTTTATTTTTGGTATATTTGAGCAGGACAGAACCACGAAGTAAGGCTTGTATTACCCCTGAACACAGGCACAGGAGGGTCACAGACCTCTTTCAGTGATTCAACAGAAAGGGCATGGAAGTGCTAAAATGAACAGAGCAATCCTACTGGGTGCCATGAAATGCAGTGTCCCACTGGTAGCCCCCACTTCTCTTCCTCAGAACAAATGTCTTTTATTTCAGGCTATCAGGGGGCACAGCTGGGGCAGCAGGTAGTGTAGTGGTTATAGCTATGAGCTTTGAATCCCCCCACTTTCATTGAGCAAGATGCTTATTTCGAACTGCTCCTGCTCAGCTCCAGCTCTATAAATGGAGCAAAAGTTAAGCAAAAGGTGAGCCAAAAACATACATGAAAGCAGAATTCACAAAACAGTACATTTTGTTGAGCCAGCGGCTCATTTGCTGTTAAGACCAAAGCAGGCAGAAACAAAAATATGAGCAGAGGTGAGGAAACAAACTGAAATTTAGTGAGACAAATGAAGGGTAAAAGATTGCATTGTAGATTTGGAATTTTATTATTTCACATTTTAGTTGCATGGATGTAGTCTGTGAATGTAGGATTGAGCTTAATGTAAATTAGTGATCCTGAGAGACTCATTTAGTAAAATTGCAACAGTCCATGACAGCACATAATCCATATCTGTGGTCCTGATCTCCAGCCTGAGTGTGTGTGTTTGTGTGTGTGTGTGTGTGTGTGTGTGTAAAGCAGTGCAATTGTGCGTTATGTATCACTTACTATTTTACTACTTTAAGCATCTGTTTTGTTCTGAAATTTGCAAGGGGGATGAAATGCATAAGAAATTTGTGTCAGCAATGGTTTTTAAAGAAAATCACCCAGTGAGCTACACCCTACAGAGAATCAGTAAATCCAGGCTTATAGAGAAAATGTAGCAGAAAAAAGCGTTACCCCTGGTTACATAATGCAGGAGTTTAACTTGATAGATTGCTCTCTTTCATGTCATTTGTACATTCATTTCATTTAATGCTGTATAACTGGTTGATTTATTATTAGTTTTGTCTTGTTAGGACTCCCATGTACGCTGTAGTCAATTTCCAGCCAAACAGAAAGAACGGGAATGATGAGGGAGAGGTGCTGGCTGCACCCCGAGGCATGAGAAAACCCTTGTTAAAACAAAATTAATGTGATGAAACCCCTTCTGGGCTTCTCTTGCTTTAGCGCATTTACTGTTTGTTCAGTAAGCCGAGTCCTGGGAATACTTTAGTTCAAAGGGAAGTGCTTTAAAAGCGGAAGTGTTTGATTTTTTTAATATACTATTGGCAAAAGATAAAAAAACAAGCCAATTCTACAAGATGAGCAAGAAAATTTGGGGTCAGACCATGATAAAAATGTTCAAAATATACATTGTCTTTTAAATGAATGAAGTTGAGAGTTAAAAATCTTAAGCAGCAAATATGCTCAAAGGTGAATAAACAAACTCAAACTCTTTTTCATTAATACTTCATTAAGTGAAGTGGATACAAGATATTTCAAATGCTTTGCCACAGATAGAATGGCTAATTTATTTTTTGGCAATCATATTTTTAATAGAAAAATTAAATGGTCGAGCAAGATTGTAGAATGGATGGATACATGCATGGATAAATGTGGGAGTGGGTGGATGTTCACGTCTACAAACCCTTACAATGATCTTAGAAATCATTTTACTTTGGAGGTCATTCTGTCAGTATTTAAACCCTAGTTTAGGACATCATGTAGGCTTGTGAAAAAAATTATACTCAACCCGATCATTAGTTCATAATAAACACAGATATAATGTTTTAATGTTTTAAAATGCTTATTCATAGGTCCTGTATACAGCGTAAAAACATTTTATCACCCCTAGGACCTATTTGATTCTTCTTGACTTATGAAATGCACTCAGCTCCAACATCACTGAGGAGTCATGCTGTTTTGGATCAAAACCTTTAATGCATCACATAAAACCGGTAGCAACAGACCAGGTGACATTTGCATCTGATAGCAGTGCAATGCAAAATGGAAAGTGGCCAAACTGATAATCACTCCTCATAGCTTTTGATGTAACTAGACTGGCTTTTGCATTTTCTATGTTACATCATCAACGTGTAAAAAACAGGTCGGCTTTAGCTGGAGATGGAGCTTTGATGATACCCTGATCACTTTGCATCGGATATAACAAGGACCCCACCTTTTTCTTTTTTACTTCAGAATCAGTGTCTGAAGTACCAGCTTTCTGACATTTCACTTAGGGGAACACAGGAGGCACTGAGATCCAGCATCGCATCTGCAGCAAATGCATGGAGAGAGGATTCCTCTTTCTGTCATTTTGACAATGGGGAGTAACACAGCAGAGCGAAGCTCTGGTGCGGGGACAGCGGTACCGCCAACTGTCCTCCGAGAGGCCACCCAGCAGAAACACAGCTGCCTCCATGTCTCCAGGTCCCTCTATGTCTGTTTCATCTGATACAGACTCAGAGTTCCCACGCATGCACTGTACACATCCAGCATTGCTGATGTAAACAAAGTTGTCTGTCAGATGCCTGAGTGTATGCATCCATGTGGATCCACAGTTTCAGAGGTCTGCTGTGCCACTAATGTTCAGAAACTTCTTTGCTGGGAGAAACTGAGCTCAACAACATGACATCCCTGCAAAAGGAGAGGTCAAAGGGGACAATATGGAATTGTTGATATCCTTAAATTACCCTTCATAAGTAGTGCTTCATGTAATGGAGGTCTGGCATTTCCACACCCTTTTGCCTGAGATTTTAAAATGTTCTTAGCTGTTCATCTGCAGAAGCATCCAGTCAGCCATGTAACTGGATCTTCACCTTGATGTCTCTCATGGCTAATACCTTTGCCAAGAAATGTAAAAAAATGCAAAAAAAGATTTTTAAATAAATTTAGGTGCATGTTTTGTCAGATGACTCCATTGCACTGTTGTGCGTTCTTAGTGTTGCCAGTTCACACAGCCACACAGCTGATAGAGGTTTAACTACTATACTCTGCAGTGCTCATCTGTTACAAAATAGATGTTGTGCTTTTTTAGATCATTTAATAGTACATAATTTAAAATTTTATTTTCGCTAGGTTGACATAAACTGTTGCATTTACCCTTTAAAGAGTGGGAAAGCTGTCTGGCTTTTATGCAAGTGATCCTTCAAAGATCCTGATGGGGCCACGGATCCCCTGCAGGCCTCAGGTAACTGCAAAGCTCTGAAATGACACATCGTAAGTTAGTCCCAAGTGAGCTGCAGCGTGTACAGGTGTGGCACAACAAGAATTGCAGGAGAGCTGTCAAAAGCAGCCACCATGTCCTGCACCCCCCCCCCCCAACCCCACCCTGTAAGTGAAGCCAAATTTATGACTAAAAAGATTCATGAGGGTGCAGGAGACACATTGCTCTGGAACATGCCCCCCACGCCCAAAATAAGCAACAGAACTCTTCTGGTGCATGTTTGAGTAAAAATACCCCATGGGGGGGGGGGGCTTCCCCAAAATGGGACTATGCAGACTCCTGAGCACATCTCAACTGACTCAGTGGTGTTGCTTAGGTTAGAGTAAACAGAGAGGTGGTTATTATATTTTTTTACTGGGGTGTAAAACACCCATCAATCATAGAAGCCAGACAATAGCTGAACAGCGCTGACTTCAGCAGACGGGGAAATGACTATGCCATTATTCTTCACAAAAAGTAAAGGGAGAAAACACACATGGAACCTGCAGAAAGAACAAGTACACAGTATATTACATTTTCAGGCTTTTTCATTCATGTATTCTTTTTATTTATATTCATATATGTATGTGTTACGCAGATACAGTGGGATGTCAGTCTATCATCTTCACATATCTCCTACAGCATATGAAAATACATAATAACAATATATTGAAGTGCTCCTACCTTACAGGGAAGGTGGATGTCATTATCCTTTAAATTCATTTTACAAAAACTAAGACTGGGTCCTTGTCAGTGTCTAAGCAGCACCTGAATTATTTCTTTCCAATACTGCAATTCAGTGTCCATGTAACTTGTTGTTTTCATGGAAGGTAAGGGAAAAAATTACCATGGTACAGGCTCAGTCCCACCGATCTCAGCGCATCAGTTCACAGAGACTCCCAGATGTTCACAGACAGACTGCAATTAGAACACACTTAACGGATTATTTCTTAATCTCACATTGTATGCATGCAGCTGCTGGATTTCTTTCCTCCTTCATAGCTACAGGAAGACAGACGGGGTTGAATCAAAGGTATGGCCTCATCTCCTTAATACCATTTTGGATCAGATCAGTGGGTGCATCTATGAGGTTTGTGTGAACACCCCTCCACCATCTTGAATTCAGATCAATATTTCAAATGGAAGCAGGTCATGTGACCACTCTAACATGTTTAAAATTTCAAGACATTCATTGCTGAAGTCAGTCATCTTTATGAAGTTTGATCTGTTGCAGTGCAGACATTAAGCATTCATGCTGAGAGGAAAGACAGAGTCATAAACTGAGACCATTTTACAGAATGTGTTGCTCAGTGTCCATCCATTTAGAGGAAAGCACAGCTGCAGAACCAAAAGTGAGTCAACCTGAATATGAAATAGATAGATAGATAGATAGATAGATAGATAGATAGATAGATAGATAGATAGATAGATAGATAGATAGATAGATAGATAGATGGATGGATGGGTGGACAGAGAGATTAAATGATTGATTGATGGATTGGTTAGCACAAAAGAAAGTCAAATTTCACCAATTCACAAGTGTTATTTTGTAAGTACTAAGAGACAGGAAACTATTTGGTTCCATATTTTTGCAAGCAACATCATAAGAACATTCTTTATGCCTTAGCCAATTCGTAACAGCAGAAGTATGAAATTGGGTGCTAAAGCTACACAGAAAGAATTTTATGGTTTCACTGAAGATGACTTGTTCTCTTCTTTGGTTCACAGTGTCTTTATTAATATGCCTGCAATCTGCATGCACTATTAAGATGACAAATGATTAGAATGATGATGATGATGAGGTCATTATTAAATGATGAATTCAGGAGCTACCGATCCTATAGCTGTTAGGAATGCTGTCTTGGAACCTGAAGGTCCTAGATCCATGCCTCCTGCTGTTGTATGGTTGACCAAGGTATCCATCCTGAATTAATAGAGTAAGAATACGCTGGCGTTTGAGTAACTTATTCTCAAGGTAATCAGCTGATGCTGAAAGTCACCTTGGGCAAAGATTTCAGCTAAATAAAGGCCGGTGACAATAATCAGACTGTTAGAAAACAGGTTAGAAAAGTGAAGCCCTTTCACATTAGGCAGGGTCATCGCCATTTGGTCAAGCCACAACACACCATGGTAAAACTCGTGCCCATTACGTCAGGGTTTCCCTTCTATGTCGACCCAAAAAGTGATTAAGGGAACCTGGCCTCTTTCCCTTAAATACCAACCAATGAGATGGCAAACGGCAGAGATGCGCTTCGAAGCCAAACTTCTCAGAGAGCAGATGCGCGATGGAGAGGAGAGCGGAGCCTGCAGATGCAACTGAGACGCCCGAGTGATGCCGATGCTGTTTGTGCTGCTGGGGACCGGGGCGATGGACAGCTTCATTCCTGCACTGGACACCTCGGGCGGCACATGATGCCCCGTCTGTGGACTCCGCTGTTGGTGCTGCTGCTGTGCCTCTCGCTGCTTGATGGGTCGCGGGGAAGCCACACCAGGAGACGGAGGTGGACGGCGGCCGCCGCGGTGCAGAAACACGGCACGTGAGTGTCCCCCCGCAGCGCCACTTTTATTTGCCTTTACTGCCGTGTCTAGGTTGCTGGCGCGCTCGGCGGCCCCCCGACGCGTTTCGCTCGCAAATCGGGAGTTTGGTTTTTTTTTTTTTTTTTTTACGCGGAAAATACCCAGCTGGGCGGTTTTTTCCCCACATTTATTGTGGGGAAAACAGGGGCTGTGCGGGTTGTTTTCCTGTGAAACGCGCGGCGCTTGGATTCATGCACCGCATCCCCAGGGAAGTGAAAACGCACTGAATGTGGTGAGACTTTAGCCGTCTTCTTAGACACTGCCGGTAACGCCGGTGCCGTGCATTTGCCAAAAACACTTTCAGTGCTCCAAAAACTCGTTCGCTCAGGGGATGTGGAACCGCGTCAGTTCGGGAGAAGTACCTGCACCAGGGGAGCGACAGCACTAGGGGTATTCGAACTAACGGGTCTTAAAAAACCGCGGCCTCAGTGCGCACTGTGCTGCGATGGTCAGGGACTACACCGAAGCAGAACCGTGATGCTGTGAAACACACCTGCGTGCTGAAGCCGCGAATGCAGCCACGACTCATTCAGTGGTGTTTGTTGGTGATGAAGACGCTCCTTGTCACGTGCACATCACCTGTTCGGCTGTACCTGCGCCTAAACCGCCCCTCTCGATTCGGTGTGCAGATCCTTTACCATTCTGCCAGGTGTATAACTGAGTAAACGTGAAATTTTCACCATAACAGCACTAAACTGAGGTGTATTATTGTTTAAAAATTTGGGTGAATGCAAATTGGAGCAATGCAGTATAAATACTTTTTATTAATTCCTATTTGCATTCCTTTGTAAATTAGTCCTTAACATTCATTATGTTAACATGAACATAGTATGTGTTATGTGAACCAGTCACCATCTTAAACCTAAAAACAATAAAACATTATTTAATGCCTACAGTCCAATCTTGTAACTTTTTATTATATATATTTTTGTAGTATTTGTTTGGATTCCAGTTAAAAGTATGAACTGATGAAAGCTCAACTGATCAAGGTTGACTGTGTGCTGGTTGCAGGAATTATGGTTTTCCTAATTCATTTTGTTATATATTTTCATATAGCAAATAATGATGCCTCCAGTCAAACTATTAAAATTTGTTTCTTGTAAGCAGTGGAGCAGTTTATCTTCAAATCTCTGTTCATTTGAGAATCCAGTCAGGAAAAAAAATGTGATACTGAAAATGAGTGTTTTTAAAAAAAAAAAAAAAAAAAAACATTGATGGACTATCAAGACTCAGTGCATGAGTCATGAACAAAAGGAACCCAGTACCATAAAAAATTAAATGTTTTCACAGCAGCCAAGAATTAGGACTCTCTTGATAACTATTGTACACGTCCTTCAAGGACTGAACTAAGGTTTAATAATGAATTTAACATCACACATCTGCATGTGTGTTTTCATTGACTGCTAGTTTTTTTTTTTGATTGCATCAAGTCTGCTGCAGAGGGTTGAAGCTCATCTGATCACAGAAGATGCTGTCCTTTCTAGTTCTCTGTCAGCGAAGACACAAGATGTAACAAAGTCGCGGAAGCTGAAGACTGAACACCTGCTACAAGTTGATGATCACGATTTTACTATGAGACCCGCTTTTGGAGGTGAGGTGCCTTACAGTACAGTCATTCAAAGAAGGGGGGGATCACACTCAGTTAAATGTTCTCCCCTTTGTCTTGGTTTTTTTTTCTTTTTTTCATCATTCAATTTAGTTTTAGGCTCAGACCTTTTAGGTGTATTACATAATGTTTACACTGCAGAAGAACAGGTATAAAAAAGAAATATGCACAGCAGCAGCCTGAGGTCATACGAAGGTCATACAAAGGGGTGGACCTCAAGGTCACTCACTGAAGTTTAAATTCGGGCAGAACTGAGTCTCATTTGCATTTTAATAAATGGACTGCAACTGAGTGACCTGGAATGTCCCCAGACTGTTTCTATGAAAATATAAATAGCATAATGGCAAAATAATAACAGGGAAAGCTGTCACTTGCAGGAGAAAAACAGGACTTGACATCAGTCATTGATTTATTTGCTTCTGGTGCTTAACTGGTTATTAATTTGCTTGTCTGAAAATAAATGTCCAAAAAACTTGTGAAAAAATCGGTTGTATTATGGAATTCATGATAGACAGTTACAGCACAAAAGCTGGAAAAGATTTCTCTCATCAGAACTTTGAGAAAATGTTTCAGGTTGCAAAACTTTATCAACATTTAAAAAGTTACTGTAGCTTCATCTGAAGTTTTCAACCAATGTTTGCAATTCCAGGGGAAAAGTTTTCATTGCTAAATATGGATTTATGATATGATGATGACAGCTTTGGTTACAGGCAGCTCAGTGCTTCACTGAGTAGTGCTGTTGGCTTGCTTAGGGTGTGAGTTCAATTTTTTTTTTCTCTTTCTGTGTGTGTGGCTACCCTGTGATGAACAGGTATCTCCAGACTACTACAATCTTCTGCAGGATTAAGAGGTTAATAATAGAAAAGGATGGATATTTAATTGTTCACATCTAGTGTGGAAGTCTTAATGCAATCATGATCCCCTGTAGGCTGTGGTATTAAAGTTGAAATACTGATCACAAAAATGGACTGGCCCAAAGGAACCACGTTTTAAATTTCATGGTCCCTAGCATCACTGCTGCATCATGTACCTGTATTTTATGAGCCCTTCCATCCTCAGATGAATCCATAACAAGTACAGTAGCTATGAAATGAAGGCACCCACTGTAACATTAAAACCTGCTCACATGTTCCAGTGATGCAGACCCCACAGCTCCCTATCTGCTGGTGCCAGTGGTGTGGATGAGCTCAGCAGGCCAGAGAATAGCTTCCCTTGCAAATCTCATGGATGTTTGCTCTTTAACAACCTTAACGCATTTATAGGGACATTCTGTAGCAGGTGTGGGAGGATCGCAGGGCTGTTAAAATATCACATTAGAACTTCCTCAGGGTGTTTGCTTTGTACTTGAATCATATGTGGGAGAATGGGATTGTAGCCGGGAATAGAAAACTGTTGGAATGTCGTTGGTATGCATGATTCTTACATTTTGAGAGGCTTGTTTGTATACACACAATGTTGTTAAAGTATGAATTAATTGACTACAAATAACCCTGATGTTTTTGATGCTATTTTCTGGATTTGTTTCCCCTCTGAAGTGGACAACATAGTAGAACAAGGAACTTTACTTGGTTATGACATTCTTTGCCTAAAAAGGTTGTTTCTGTAGATAATAGTACTGTGTTCACCAGGGGGGCCTTGATAATAGAATGGAAAATAGCCTGAATGCAATAATATAAATCCCACTGGATAAGCTATACGTAGCTTGAATCTGTCTGCAAATACACTGCACCTTATCTTTCTTTCTATTACAAAGTAATCGTAATACTTGTCACTCTACAAAAGAAATTTAAATGAATTTTAATATCCATATCATTAACTGCTTTTCCTAGCAAGGGTTGCAGCAGTAGAAGATGTAAGGCAGGGAGGGGTTCACCCTGGATAGGATGCCAGTCCACTGAAGAATCAATGTGAAGGACAAACATTATTTCATTGAATCTGGGCCTGAAGCACTTTATTCCCTCAGTGCAGTAAACTCGTATTACAGCTCGAAAACATGGGACACATTTCTGCATAATTAAATCTACTAGAAAAAAACCGCTCTCAGCAGCGTCCCATTGTCTGGAGGCTGCTAGTGTATGCAAATCTGTGGGAATAGTCACATTTTGTTTCTCAAGGTTAATTACTTTTTTGAAAGAGCTGTTTTGAATAAAAAGATAGTTTATTGCACAAAAAGAAAAAAGGATTATGCTTCCCTCTGCTCATAACTCAGAACTTCTACTTGAAAACCAGCCAAGTTCAACCTAAATTATGCCAGGGTCTTGACTTAATCACCCACATTTCTGTCAAAGTTCCCACATTACTCTCATTTCAGAGAATGTGTTGCACAGCGAGGCCCATGAAGAGGATGTCTTTTAGGAAAAAGCGGCTACATCTAACGGAGGGGTATAGCCTTAATCTTGGAGACGGCGTAAGTGGCGGTGGGTTTACTGTGCTGCTAATCCATGTACGTGGAGCACCGTGGGTTTAGTGTAATGCACTCAGCACAGCCACCATTGGCTGCCCTACCGGTGCTCTGTGCACGTGCGTTACGGGCATGACAGATTAGTTCCACTTCAAAGCAGTGTTATTCATGTTAAAGTGATATTTTCTAAGTGTCTCATCTATCTTAAGGCGTGTTAACTGACAAGATATGGTAAAATTTGTGTAAAATGAATGTGAAAATTTGCATAATGTCTCCATTCGCACAAGTGAGGTCTGAGTGAGGCAATGAGTTTTTGTATTAAATATGAGTATTTCATAAAAATCTGCTTCATTTTAAATAGATATGAAAATGTGCAGCCACTTTTGAGAAAAGAAATTTGCATTGTGCATGAATCATCACTGCTTATTTTTTTCATAAGTTGCTGTGATAGCTACATCATCCCCAAAACATATGAAGCAATATTTGGAGCAGGAAAGCTTTGAAGATTTAATGCCGGGTCAAGTGAAGGAGTATGTGGTCTTATAAGAGAATGTCATGTTATAGAAAATGAAGCTGTAAAAAAAAAAAAAAAAAAAAAAAAAGGGGTTAACTTGGTTTTTTTAGCCTGTGTGTTAAATGTATTTTTAACTCCGGTTGATAATGCTAAGAATCTAAAAATGATTCTCAAGGGCTTTCTAGAATTTCTTTACATAAAGATGAATTGCTTCTGAACCAGTGTAGACAGGCATTAAAATTCTGATATAATTCATTAAAGCAACCTTTCAAAGAGTTGAAAAATTTTGCATACATTATGTGCACTGCATACAATGCCACAGGTGGAGCCCCTGTGGGACTCTGGGGGATAAAAAAAAATGAGCTCAAGTTATGATTTCTTTGTGAGGCCTAGACCGCCAGCAGGCTTATTTGCAACCATGTGGCACGATGCTGCGGCTGTCTGTGGGCTGCGATGAGGAGCTTAAGCTGCAGCGGCTGCTGCTCTTCATGGGAATCGGCACGTGTGGCACAGCACAGTCATTCTCCCTCTTGGCAGGTGTGTGCCCTGGGGTGGCCGGAGTGGTTGTGGCACTGTTAACTGATTGATGGTGAACAAGTGGCTTCCCTGGCAGATATTAAACTGGCTGTCTGATAGTGTTAAATATACTGTAGTGTACTGTTAACTATTTTGTACAGTACACTCACACAATAACCCCAACACATGCAGTAGTGCTTTCTTTTTTTTTTCTTTTTTTTTTTTTTTTGCTTAAAGTGCCATGTGGGATTATTTGAAATGTGATTTGATTGGCAGAATGAGCACTCTGAGCAAATGTATAAATTTATATATCAGGCCTGATTTACTCTTTTGCCTATAATAGCTCAATTTTCACATTATTTTATAGTTTTATGTAAAGATCATGTTGGTACTTTTCAGCACAGTGACTCTATGCATTATGAACCAATGAGTTATTTTTCATAGTAATTTTTTTTCAACTTTCTAAAAATTGTTCTGGAGTGAAAGTGTCCCACATTTCCACATTTATGCTTTACAACATTTATTTGTATAGCACATTTTCATACAGAATGCTGTAGCTCAAAGTGCTTTACAAGGTGAAAGTGCCAGCAAAGTTCACTTGAGCAGAATAGGAGGGAACAAACAATGGCAATGATGCATACTTATGTGATCAGTCAGCAGTCTGGACTGCAGAGGAGATTTTGCAGATTCTAAATGCCCTTTAATGTACACGCACACCTGTTCTCACAAGTGTAATGGCTTCTTGAAAATTGACAATAAGGTAAAATCTCGAATGTCAGACACATGACAATTAAGACATGAACTTTGAGAATTCCCCAGATCAGCTAATGTTACTCTTACACATGGAGAAATAAGCCTCTTATTTGCTTGTAACTTGGCAAAAGGTAATGAGTTCCCTCATACTACAAAAACTTAAGTCAAAGATTCCTTCTTGAGGAATAGTTGTACCTTAAAATTAATGGAATAGACAGCATGATAAAAGTGTAGTAATAAAAATCTGCAATTAAATCATGGCTGTACCTGGCCTGATGTGCTGAGATAATCAGTCACCCAATGGCTGGTGATTGAGTGTCTGAGGATCATACAG
This sequence comes from Heterotis niloticus, assembly GCA_018136845.1. Lineage (NCBI taxonomy): Eukaryota > Metazoa > Chordata > Actinopteri > Osteoglossiformes > Osteoglossidae > Heterotis > Heterotis niloticus. The sequence continues at coordinate 11,180,390 of CM030901.1, read as the reverse complement.
AACCCAACCAGGGAATAAACCGGGATTTAATTTTTTTGTACTATACATTATGATTATGACTTATTAGTATTAGAGATTTTAGAGTGACAAATCATTATAGTTGCAAACAGAACTGTCTTCGGAACCAAGTTTGTACATTGAGAAGCCATTGTGTCTGAAGCTAGCATGGGTGCTCTTGTGTTTATTTTAAAAAGTAAAGAGCACAAACTGAGAACAGCAGAAGCAACATACAAATTCTGCTGTCTTTGTTGACCACAGGATGACGCTGCAGGAAACTCTTTAATGTAATGGAAAAAAGCACTGCTTCTATCTCACCGGATCAAAATTCAAGTTTCCTCTGTGGCTTTAAAGTTGTTCCTAGACTCAAAAAAAAAAAACGCTAACAAGGTCCAGTGTACGGGCAGTAGCACAATGGAGTGAAACATAGTCCTCACCCGGTTTTGGGGATGAACTAGCATTTATGGACTGCTCCCTCAGAGAAACTCCTCATATTGAACAATACTTCTTAATCAGATATGAAAAAGGCACAAATGCTAGAGACAGCAAAATGAACCCACAGTGTCGGCTGCTCATGAGTAATAGCACCAGATAATTGACATGAACGACAGGGGTTCATAATTGCCCTGGGGAGATGAAATTGCAGAAAAAAAACCTGTGTCACTTCAGACCACCTAACCACCCACCATTGATGTGTTGCACAGCAGGTGGGGAAATCCTAAGCTGAGGGGCGTTTTTCCTACTAAGCAGTGTGCTGGTATTCTGTATAAGATTTGCATTAAATCAATATATGCAGTAGATGTACAACAAGGAGAGGTAGAAAAGTTGTGGTCTGCAAAAATGTCCAAACCCCAGCCACTACCAATAAGCACTCGATTAGTAAGCAGCCAGGTATGGTGGGCTAGAGCCTACCCTGCAAGCATGGAGCATGGAGCAGGATACATCCTGGGGTGGACACCAGTTCTTCAGAGAACAGTCACTCATGCTCTCATTCACACACTAAGGGCAACTCAAAGTGACCAATTCACCAGAACTAACCAATTTAAAACAAAATAGAAGCACCAGGATTTGTACAGATTTAGGACTCACAGCTGGGCAAAAGGCGTGCTGTGTTTGACAGGCTTGTAGGCTATTTCAGTGCTCTTACGTCCATTTTCAAGAATACCGTGGTAACTGTGGAGGGGAAAGAGGCATTTTTAAAATCAGCTCACATGTGGCTGGTGTCTCTCAGCAGGCTGTTCTGTGTATTGGGGTGACTGCAAACCAGAAGGGTTACCGATTTGCAGAAATAAGGTACAACTAATATTTTAAACACGGGGAACCTTTCCTAAAGATAATGGTGGTTTGGCAATGAAACATTCTGAGTTGCTCCAGCAGAGCGCTTAAGCTGTGCCCTGCACCTTGCTATCCTGCTACTGGGTGCTCCTCTGTGTTCCAGGGCCTGCCATTCCCGTTGGCGTGGACGTTCAAGTGGAAAGCTTGGACAGTATTTCTGAAGTAGACATGGTAGGGAACCAACTTTACTTTCCTGAAACAAGTAAATGATTTCCTAGATGTCACATTACAGGTAAAAGCATTTTCAGAAAGACTCCTAATCTAGAGCAGCATTGTATACAATACCTCTCACTCTTCTGTTCTGTCCAGTTCCTCTCATACAAGTTCCTCACTTATTCCCATTATTGAGACCTAAGTTGTTCCTGAAAACAGTATGACTAATAGAAAACAAGACATAAAGTTACTTACTTCATTATTTGCTATGGGGGAAAATTTGAATTTATTCCCAGCCATCACATACAGTACTAACCCATAATGAGGTCTAATTGTGTAAGAAAGAAAGCGTTAACTTTTCATTAACGCTTACACTCGTTCTTCTGTCTTATTCTTCCCATACAAGTACTATATTCACACTTTGACATCTATAATTTGGAATAAACAAGGGGAAAAGGATGTTACGTCCAGGATGTTAATAAATAACACAATTAAAGTCACGCTGAATGCATTAGTGAAAGAATTAATAATTCTCTTAGGCCAAATGCAACTGGGGTTGAGAAACAGCCTCTTTCATTAAGATAGTGGAACAAGTTGTGCGGGTTCCAAGCTTTTCCTTTATTTAAATTTTGAATCTTAGACAGTATTACTCGTATGACAATCTTATTATCAAAACTAAAGAATGATCAGTCCACAGTGGAGGGATTAGATGAAATTGCAGATATTGTAGTGACTGTAGAAGGCAAATAAAAAAAAATAAAATAAAAACTTGTTCTTGCATCATTACAGCCATTCCACAATGCATGCAGATTATAATGAGCCCTGAAATAACACAATTTGAATAGTGACCTTCATTACAAGTGGGCTGCTGTATTCCCAAGGGTGGGCTGGGGCTTTCAGACAAAGCCATTATCCGATGCAAAGTGTTTTTTAATCATATTATTAGCAGTCAAAATCTCCAGACTGACTGACATTCTCCCTGCTGACAGCGATGGAAATGCAGTGTTTTTTTTTTTTGTTTTTTTTTTGGTCCACCACCAGGACTTTAATGTTTTTTTTATTCACTTCTTCTGTACTGCATCTGTTTCTCTTGGTTAACCAAGTTTTTTGTCAATCCCACAAACTGATTTTCCTCTCATGACATAGGAGGGCTACCAAAAAAGTCATCCAGTCTACATTTATCTAAAATATCGTTATTGATTTTTAAATGTTAAATAATGAATGAGAATTAAAGAATGTTAAAGAAAAAGGTCAGATGTGGAGCCCCATGAGAGTTGTGAACCTGAGGCTGAGCTGCGTGACTGCAGACACTCCTGTGGCACTCTTAAGCAATGCATGCATCTTGAATTGGTCAAGTAAAAATGACCTGCATGCACAAATGTGCAAGCTGCTAGAAGCTGCATACACCAACCTCACATTGTTAGCCAAATTCAAAAAGAACAAATGATAATAGCAATAACCTTCACGTTCTCCCTGGGTGGCAGGACTTCACTGTCACTCTGTATCTGCGACACTACTGGAAGGACGAGCGCTTGGCTTTTCCCAGCAGCACCAACAAAAGTATGACTTTTGATGGCCGACTGGTGAAGAAAATCTGGGTGCCAGACGTCTTCTTTGTCCACTCCAAGAGGTCCTTCATCCACGACACCACGACAGACAACATCATGCTGCGTGTGTTCCCTGATGGACACGTGCTCTACAGCCTGAGGTGACGAGCCTGTGTATTTGGATGTTATTCCAGAGTCATTTTCAGCTAATGTTTGCTAGTGTTTCCTGACTTGCAAAATATGGAAAACTTTCTAATAAATCTAAAAAAGGCTTCACTGTAACAGCTTTTTTTGCTGTAAACTTTTTACAAATGCAACTGGAAAGTGCTAACCTGTTCCATGCATTTCTCTGTGCCGTGCACGTGTGTCTGCTGTTGAAATGCTCAGGGTCACGGTCACTGCTGCCTGCAACATGGACTTCAGTCGCTTCCCTCTGGACTCGCAGACCTGCTCATTGGAGCTCGAAAGCTGTGAGTTCCTGTCCTCCAGGTCATTTGTAGCGTAAGCAAGATGGTCCCATTTCTGTATGGAGATGATTGCATTCCAATCCACTCACGTGTCCCAGATGCCTACACCGATGAGGATCTCATGCTGTACTGGAAGAACGGAGATGAGTCTCTGACCACAGATGAGCGGATCTCCCTCTCTCAGTTCCTCATCCAGAAGTTCCACACGACCTCAAGACTGGCTTTCTACAGTAGCACAGGTACGGTCATGTAGCCGGGAATCAAAGAATAAAACATGGAGTTTCTCCTCATCTGAAGGTTGGCTAGAAGTACTGGGGGCCTCATTACAATTAATAACCCCCACACCACTACACCAGTAGCTACAAATATATCTTGCTCACAACATCGCTTATGGAATTTATTTACTGAAATAATAATGGCACTAACATTTATGTTAATATAAAATGATTCCTCCTAATATGACAGATTGTGTAAGACATCTTAGAAGAAGCTCGCTGTGATTTTTTTTTTTTTTTGGAAGCAGATATCACCAGCATTGAGCATTTTTTGGCCTTCTTCTCTTCTTTTTCCAGGCTGGTACAATCGCCTGTATATCAGCTTCACTCTGCGGCGACACATCTTCTTCTTCCTGTTGCAGACCTACTTCCCAGCCACACTCATGGTCATGCTCTCCTGGGTGTCCTTCTGGATTGACCGACGGGCAGTTCCTGCTAGGGTGTCACTAGGTACCGTTAGCGTTTTATTTAGCTTGTCCAAGGCCACATAGAACATTAGAATGTTTTTATAACAGGGTATTCTTACTGCACCATTCAGTGCAAGTACCTTAGTCTAAAGTCCTGCAGAAGGCAAGGGATTAGAACCACTAACCTTCAGTTTACAAGGCCACAGCCCTAACTGCTACATGGCCTGCTGTTTTAAGCAAAGGACCATCAAGCTAGACTGTATGGCCAAAAATATCTGGACCCCCTACTAATGACTGAGCTGAGCTGTTTGTCTGCACCCACATAGCCTACACAACACCTTCAATACAACGGTGTGCTTCCAGCTTTGTGGCCACATTTTGGGGAAGAAGCTTCTTCCCTGCTCCAGCATAACTGTGCCCCCTCCGTGAACAAAACGAGCTTCATAAACACACGGTTTGCCCAGGTTGCTGCGGAAGAACTTCAATAGCTGCACAGAGCCCTGACCTCAACCCCACCGAACCCCTTTGGAATGAACCGAAACACCGACCACGAGCCAGGCTTTCTTGCCCGATCTCACTGATGCTTTTGTGGCCGAACGGGCACAAATTCCCAAAATTTGGTGGAAAGCCTTCCTAGAAGAATGGGGGGCTCTTATAATAGCAATGGGGGGCAGCCCCGTATGAATGCCCATGGGTTTGGACCAGGACATTCAGTAAGCACAAATGGGGGTGATGCTCAAGTGTCCACATACTTTTGGACATGTATTAGTATATTCTTCTATCTGAGGTGATGTAAAGGTTACAAAAATTACTGCACTATAAAATAATGTTTTCATGTCTCTGCTTGTGGAAATAGATGCAGAGGGACTGTGGTTGTTGTGTCAGTCACTGGTTTACATTGACTCTGGACAGGTATCACCACAGTCCTCACCATGTCCACCATCATCACCGGGGTCAACGCCTCCATGCCCAGGGTATCTTACATCAAAGCTGTGGACATCTACCTGTGGGTCAGCTTTGTCTTCGTCTTTCTGTCTGTGCTGGAGTACGCTGCTGTCAACTACCTGACCACGGTGCAGGAGCGCAGGGATCGGAAGGTCAGAGAAAAGCTTAGCAAGCAGGTAGTCGTGTGTATGTTCACCGTCTTTATTTTGGTACATGAGGCCTTCTAATCTGGACATGGTGACATGGCATAACTATGTAAGTTATTACAGACTCCCAAATCATGCATTTGTAAGCACAATTGCTTATTAAATATGCAAGTTACCTTTGGGCACAGAATGTTTAACTCATGGTATCTCCTCATGTCGAAGGAAACACTCACCAGGAATTGGTACAAGTGAGATATAGTAATACAAACAAATATGCAGGTTGGTATTCTGTAAAATTATTGTTGGAAGAAATGAAAATTTCTTAATAACTTAGTTCTTTTTCAGCAAAAAATAATCAACATGCATCTAATTTATTCATGGAGAAATTTAAAACATGGTCTGTAGTAAGGTGAAATCTCTGGGTGAACTACCAGTCCACTTCAAGTTAAACTCCACAGCAACAGAGGCATCAGGCATGACATCTATCTGTCTGTCTATCTGTCTGTCACTCTAGTTCTCTGCACATGAACCTGTCTCTCTATCCCTCTACAGTCTTTACCCTGTACCTGTGGGATGTCCCACACCCGCACCATGATGCTGGATGGGATGTACAGTGAGGCGGACACCGACAGCCTGGCAGGCTACACCACGGCACCCATGGTGCCCGAGGAGAGGGAGAAGCCAGGGAACATGGCAGGAACCCTGTCCGTGAGCAGCGTCTCTACCACTACGGCTAAAAAGAAGGGACTCCGGGGCCTCCGAATCATCCCAAACACACACGCCATTGACACGTATTCCCGCATGATTTTTCCAGGCTCCTACATTGTCTTCAACCTCATCTACTGGTCTGTTTACTGCTGAACTGAGTTCAGCCTGCTGAATACAAATAGAAAACAGCAAAATATGGACTGAACTACATTTAAGAAATAGGGCAAGAACTGCAAAGTGTCAATATTTACTGGAAGACCTCTAACTGAAAAAGGACTTCTTTTATTTTATTCATGTCAAATACAGCGAAGGCTGTGACAAAATTTTGGGGACATGCAGGTTCAGACCACGCCAGTTCCTGTAGTAAACTGAGAGATTTCAATTGTGAACATAACTGGATTTTCATCTGCTAAAAAAAACAGCATGACTGCGACACTGGGAACATCTCAGCTGCAGGGGTGTCCTGCCGTCTCATGGTCATCTGGAAAAAGAGCTTTCCCGCATTTTACAGAATGTTAGTTGCTATCCTGCTTTATTTTAACAAGTTACTTGCAGTTAGGGTGGATGCTTGTAAGTTGTGCATGTAGTTGTGACCTGTATGTTGTCGGCTTTGCATCCAAATTCTGGTAGATAATCACCTCTGTGGCTTCCATTTCATTAAAGTAACTTAGGGCAGGTAGGCAGGTGAGGGTCTGGATTTAACACTCATGAGAAATATTTTTAAAATCCTAATTAAAAATGAGACATATTTCCACCATTTGTGTCTTCATAAGTAATTTATCCCATGCTACAACCGTCACATTATGGGTTCTGTGTGTGGTCCTTCATTACCCAGAGACGGTTCCTTTCAGTGCTCACTGGGAGCTGCATAAAGAGGCTTTACGGTTTCTACTGTTGTGGTTTTTGGCCTGGATTGAGTTCATGTGCTGCAGGCTTGTGGGTGGTAAATCAGTGTAGGCAACTGTGCTCTCAGCTGCTGCATGCTGGGTCCCTGCTGTGTCCTTGTGGAAACCCTGTAGATGCCTGGCATTTCAGTTCTCAAACAGCAAGTTTGTCAGCTGTGCAGGCGACTAGAGCTTAATCCCCTGTGAAAGGGATTAGCCCTCCATTCTTATCCATTTTCCTCATGATTTTATCAGTATTATTTATCATAGACATGAACCGATGGAGAAATGAGAGATGAAAGACAGGTGTGTCACACCCACCACCATTCCTGGTATTTAAAAAAGGGTATTAATAACTGGTGAACAGTAAAACATTTATGTAATGTAATATATTTACAGGTCATATTTAATCATAGATGTAATTATGTGTAGGTGCTCAATTTAATGTCCATTTCATTTTTTGCACCTATTACTGGAATTATGTAATGACTGTAAACAAAAGTACTGTTCTCTGTGTAAAAATTTACAGTTCAATAATGACCACTGACAATTTCAGTTGACCGTATTGCTCAACGATGGGAAGCAGGATTTCCTCTGGGTGAAATATGTATGTCTACTGTTTAGCTGTTATGTAATTGTTTTATTCAAGATAAACTACGTAGACTCAGCAAGACTGCAGATCATCCTGAGAAAACACATTTTTTGTATGAGAGGATATCTTTGTATTTGTACTGTGTCCATAGAACGTGTCTGTACATGTATAAATGTGTGTGTGCGCGTGCATATGTGTGGACCCACAGCTAAATGGATCAAGGTAATTGCCATCACTCTCTTTTCTCAAATAGGTCACCAAGAGCACAAATGTCAATACCTAAGCCAAAAATATCCTATGTAAACATTCCCTATGTTGCTTACATCATTTTTTAAATCAACTTTCCTCCTAACCCAAATTTGTGATCTTATAATCCAACTGTTTGGATCAGCTGGAAAAAAGAGGCCATGTACAATAACTGTCGCCACAGATGCTTTCCAACCTTAGAACATACTTTTGTGCATTAATGGTCATGTTCACAGGCAGATGTATTTTTTCATGACCAGTTTTGCTTTTGATGGTGGTTATGAACACAAATAAACTAATTAGCTAAAACCTGAAACCTAAGGTTTTAAATTTGAAGTTTCTGTAAAGCCAGTTACTTAGTTCCAGTGGTGGTGGTGGTTGAAGTGTCCCTGAGTCTGTAGTGGATTCCACAAAAAGGGGGGAACAGAACCAGTTTTCCTGCTACTGTGCACGTTATTTCTGCTAAATGGAGAGGGCAAACAGAGGGAGGAACATGCAAACTGCACAAACCCCACACATCTGGGCTGGAAGCCAATAGCATAGAAGCAGCTCTGCAGCCATTAGGCAGCAGCTCAACCCTCTGAGCTCCTAAGCAATCTAAAACCAAAGGTATAAAATGATGCTTCCAGCTGCAGGACACAAGTGAACACAGCATGCATGTTGGACAGCAAATGTTCCACTAAGGGCTGTGACATCTTGGGACACAGGACAAGAGCCACAGCTGTAAATCTCTCATTGTAGTCCTCTAACTGTAAAAAAAAAAAAACACCAAAGAGAAAAAGAGCTCTCGGATAAGCAGTTACTGAGAAAGAGTGAATATTGTTCTAAAATAACTTTCAGGAGAAATTTAAGGAGATTCATTTAGCATCTCAAATGAGTCAAACATTTTCAAGTTGAAGAATTTCTATCATGTAGAACTAAGGAGTGAAGAAAAATACACAGGACAGCCAGAAGGCTTCCAACAGGCCAAAAAGAGACTCTGTGCATCCGTTGGGTTGTGTTCACTTAGCACTGTGTGACCTGTTCAGGGTTGCCACACGTGGTGCATTTTAAGTGCCAGATTTGTGTCGCTGAGGTAGGTGGCTGTGAGGAATCACTAACCTTCACACTGAACAGAGGTTATTGCTGCTAAATATTTAATACCCTCAGCTGTAGCATTACAAGTTGCCAGGATTGGGGAATAAAAACAGTCTGCAGCAGCACTCAGAAGAGAAATACATGAAGAATGGAGAGGCAGCACATTGAATTTAGGCTCACCCATCATTCAGAGCACAGTGGGGTTGAGGATGGTTTTGTTTAATGGGGTAGATGCTCCTTTGCCTGATGGTGCTGCAGCGCTGAGCTGGCATCCTTTCTTAACAGCTGAGTGATGCTGGAGACATATTGGTCCTCAAGCTTTCCTTGAGGTAAACAGTGTCCAAAATATAAATAAATTAGAGTCTCTATGGGGACTACGCTGTCTCAGCCTTAAATCACTAAATGTTATATTATTAAATATAATTTAGAAACCCTTCCTAGAAATTACTGCAAAATGAACATTATTATACATATTCAGTAATTCCTCTTGATTATATCCTCCACAAAAAGAGCTCCCTTTGTGGTGATGTCAGTGTTCAAATGTTTGAGTCTGCAGAAATGGTTGGAGGAGTAATTAGACGAATGGATGAGGGGAGCAACAAGACAGCGGCAATCGTCTGGGTCTCTTTTTGCCCCTTAACCACCCGCGGCAGTGCGTCATTATGAGAGGAGCTCTGCGCACATCCAACTGCAGAGGAGAGATCAAATCTGTGCCATCTGACGCTGAAGGATTTAAGGGTTTATGGTGGAAATTGCTTCCCCTTCCCCCCCGCAGTGCACAAGATTAAGCGGCGTGCCGTGGTGTGCGTCCTCACCGCCGGAGCACGCACAAGAATGTGGCACGCATCAGGGAAGCTGCGGGAGAAACCCGAATTGTAGCCGTTCCTGAGGGGGGGTCCCGATCGTCTCCAGTGGGGTGGCACCATGTGGAGGGATGTCTTACTGCTAATGTGCATGTGTTCCGTTGCCGCTGCTGGAAGGTCCTCGCCGCACAAGGGACACCCGTTCGAAACGTACCGACAGACAAGGTAAAGGGAGGGCGGGGGTTGCGCGTATTTCAAACACACAAAACATTTAAATTTCTGCCATTTATCTTAAAATTCGCCCGAAAGAAAAGTAGAGTTGAGGGGAAAACATCCGGAATACAGAGCGTTGCTTCCGAATGCGTAAAAGCGCATCGGTGAGCGCCGCGTAAACTGTGGCCATGACCCACTTGTGTAACCTTTTATGTGGTTAAGATGACTGCTTTGTTAATAATCTGTCATATTCAAACTTACAGCTTTCTTATTTGCACTCTTTAATTACCCATGTGCGTAAATGTAAAACACACACACACACACCACCTGGATTTAACTTAGTGTTATGATCTGGAGTTGTTTCAGTCGATCATATTCAGAATCAGAATCAGAAACAAAACTTTATTATCCCAAAAGGAAATTACTCAGTTATTTAATTACTTAGAAATTACTTACTTCTGCAACGTTGTGTGCCCAAAAATGAGGTGAGCTGACTACCTGAATATACTGAATGACCAGTTTTTTTTCCATCAATGGATTTTTTCTTCTCCGATGGCACGGGCATATGCCAAGATGACAATGCCAGGATTCATCAGGCTCAAATTGTGAAAGAGTGGTTCAAGGAGCATGAGACATCATTTTCACACATGGATTGGCCACGACAGAGTCCAGACCTTAACTGGAGAAGACTTTACGCAGCAGTCCGACTCTCCCGTCATCAATACAAGACCTTGGGAAAATAAATGCAAGACCTTATTGGATGGAAATAAATGTTGTGACATTACATAAGCTTATCGAAACGATGCCACGGTGAATGCGTGCCATAATCAAAGCTAAAGGCGGTCCAATGAAATATTAGCGTGTGTGACTTTTTTTTGGCCAGCCAGTGTGTGTGTGTGTGTGTGTGTGTGTGTGTGTGTATAGTCAGAGAGAGAGGGAGAGAGAAGGTAAAATAATTATCGTCTGTATTTTTTTGATGGGTCGACGTGCAGATTTGCGACGCTGCACGTGTGCGCCGGATTAGTGCGAGCAATCAATCCATCAAGGGTCTGGGAGGCATTATACACCAGCAGGGAGAGCTTGACATCAGACATTGTGATTCGTGTTGAATTTTAATTCCACCCAACCTTCCACCAACCCCCATTTTTTACGGATGGGATCCCTGCAGTAACCGCGGGTGAACTGGCTCCCTGATTTCTGTGCACATATCAGTAAAATTTGTGTTGATCGGAACACTGAACGGTAACAAAAGAACCTGGAACTGAACTTCTTTTGCATATCATTTTTACGAAGGCTTACAGAACCACTGCTCTAACAGAAGTGCTGTACAGAAACCCCATGCATTTCCCCACTCACTGTAAGTTAATTCAGTTTGGCTGGTGTTAACCACACTGTAGAGTGGTAAACATCAGGGGCAGGTTTTGAGATGTGTCTATATTCTCCTGACCATGAGGCCCGTTCAAAATTGCTGAATGAACACGAATGCACTTTAGATCTTTATGTCATGATGACATTTGAGGAAGTGTTCCCATTTCCTAGGATGTAATCTTATGCCTTAAATCTTGATCTCTAAGAACTGGAGAAACAGACATGGACGAACCTCTTGAACTGTGCTGGTGAGATTTGTCTTGCGAGCATGCTGGTAGATGTATGGTCTGCTGCAGTTTTCCAGTACAAGATTTATGCTAATAAATCAGTCTCAAATATGCTAACGGAAGAATCTGAACCCCAATACAGTTAACCTAAGGGTGAGACTCAAGGTTTCAAATGTTCACAGCTTACATTAGGATGCTGCTTGGCCAGCAGTTACATCCAGCTGGCAGACTGGAAACCTACGCCAAACGGGACATGTGAGTGATCTGGAAAATTTAAGCAGATTTTCATGCCTGTAGCGGGAGAATTCTGATTAACAGTTATCACTATTAAAAATATACAGTATGTGCTACTAACAATTAACAATAACTGAAAACCACACTTTCACAGTTTATTTCGTAGGGTTTACTGCAGATGTCTGGCCAGTCTTGATTGGACACTGTTTAGCACTTCTGCCTCTTCGTTTCTAGCTGTAGCTCCAGGTGACATCGGCTGTATCCTATACATCTGGACCACTCCGGGAGCCATAATATTCATAGTGCTTTTCATTTAGAGGATTAAAATGGAAATATTGAGAGCATCTCTAGTGGTTAGCTGAGGATAAAACAGTGTAAAAATACCTCATGCGATCTTGAGCTCACTCAGCTGACTTATTCTTTAATGTGTCTTACTGAGATGCTGAGTTTCCACTGTTTTTCAGCTATACGTGGTAAACAAATGAAAATTAGTTTTCAGCATCATGAGTCAGAGCATCCCATCCCAGTAAATGTGTGGCCAGGAAGCCTTTCTAGCACTTGATCCCAAAGCCTCTGGATGTCTCAGCCCAGGATCAGAAATCATGCAGTTACCCATGGAAAAAGGCACTGTGATTTGAACAGACACAGTGTATGTTTTCCAGGGAACTGACATTCCTGCCCTGTGGATTAATGGCCAGCTGCTTGGGCCTATGGAAAACGCAAGTTGCCACCCTCTGCTCTTTTCCAGCACTTATTATGATGTTTTGTGTATCATGTAGTCATAGTCACACTACAAAACATCCCACCTACAGCAGAAAAAAGTGGGATGAATGGCAGTCATTTGCCATATTTGAGAGGATTCTGTGAAGCTCTCAGTAAACAACAGAGCGCTTGAAAGTTTCTGGGGTCTACACGTAACACACATAACCAGTCTGGTAAATGTGCTGTTTACAGTGCACCATTTTTTGGGTGCCTGTGGAATGTTTTTTTTTTTTTTCTGAGATAAATACAGGCTCTTCAAAGAGAAAAGGTGCCATTTTGTTCTTTTGAAGGTTCTTTCTTTATTTACAAAACAAAACAAAAAATGCTAATCGGCCTAAATGTACTCAGAAATACATTCAAACAGAGAAAGATAAAAGCCTTCTCCATTTTCTCTGGCAAGACGACTGCCACCCCCCACCCCCGGGATGCATATTTTATGTTTTCCATGCTTTAAAATTTTCCTGTCATTTATAGCTAATAATATAAATGTTTTAATCTGCTTTCTAATTATAGTGCTTTGGCTGGCAGGAGTGAGCAGAATCCAATTTATCCTTTGTCACATTACCAGCCTCTTTTTCTCTAGTGTTTCCATCACTATTGTCATTGCACACATAGAGTGCAAAAAAAGTGATGTTTGGATTCCTCTCTTTTTACCACTGCTGTCACCCCTGGGCCAGGCCCACACCCACCCATTCTGTTTTGTGCATATCATCAGGGCGCACAAACCCTCAGTCTGAACGGTTCTGACGGCTGGGTGGAGACGCACTGTGCTTAAACACACATTATTAAGAGAACGACAACCTCAAAACAAACAGCGATAAACCTGCATCACTCTGGCACTGTTGGTATCAACAAATCACAACAACCATTTGTTGTGTTTATATAGATTCTGGACATTTAGAAATAAATTAATGTGAATATTATATTACAATAACTATTATACACTGCCCGGCCAAAAAAACGTCACATGCTTTAATATTTAATTGGACCACCTTTAGCTTTGGTTATGGCACCCATTCACTGTGGCATCGTTTCGATAGGCTTATGCAATGTCACAACATTTATTTCCATGCAGAGTTGCATTAATTTTTTGCCAAGGTCTTGTATTGATGATGGGAGAGTCGGACTGCTGCGTAAAGTCTTCTCCAGTTAAGGTCTGGACTCTGTGGTGGCCAATCCATGTGTGAAAATGATGTCTCATGCTCCTTGAACCACTCTTTCACAATTTGAGCCCGATGAATCCTGGCACTTGTCATCTTGGAATATGCCCGTGCCATCAGGGAAGAAAAAATTCGTTGATGGAAAAACCTCATCATTCAGTATATTCAGGTAGTCAGTTGACCTAATTTTTTAGGCACATAACATTGCTGAACCTAGACCTGACAACTGAAGATCATAACATTAAGGCAAATTCAGGTGGTGACTTTTTTGGCTGGGCAGTGTATTAAAGCTTTTTGAACTTTTGAACAACACCAAAAACAATAATAATATTAATTCTAAAGCTGTAATATGGCAATTTGAAAGGAATAACTTTTTAAATGGGTGAGAAAACGCAAACATTTAATTTTTTTTTTTTCTGTTGCAAATGCTTTATTTTGACTGAAATTTTTTATTTTACTTTTTCTAAGACCGAATGCTTTTTTTTGCAGATTAAGGAGAGAAACATCCAGGGTGGAGACAGGGAGTCGAGAGTCCACCAGGTTGGTCAGTGAACAACTGTGACAGAAGTGAATACGAGACCCTTTCTCTCCATTTCAGAAGTGGTCTGCCGGAAAGGGGTGCCATCTGCAATACCGCTTAACTTGTTTGTTCTTTGAGCAACAAAAGTTCAGGTCTACTGTAACTCGTTAAAAAAAATCTGTCTCATAAACAATAGAGTACATAGTAAAATATACTCATGTTTCCATTTGGTGGCGATATGCCATGCGCCACTTCTTCATCTGCGATGGATGTTTACACAGATAAATGACAGATCACTGTTCAATTAAAGACCTTAACTGGGAACAAACTCTTTGCACAACATAACATGTCCACAGCACACTTACCTTCAGAATTTTTTGTGTCATTCTGCACAGAAGTACAAGATAGAACAAAATGTAGTTTGGCCCTTGGTGCACAATAGACTGCACTACAAAACTAAAAGGGATGGACACGGCACAAAGAGACAAACTGAAGTGATAAATAATATGGGGAAATAAATGAGCAAAACGGGTAAGTATTGATATTAGATACAGTAAACTAAAAAATAGACTATGAGAAGATAAATATACTGTGTGTCTACTTATCATCTTATAGGCAAGATAAATAGATAAATGAATAATAAGACAATAAATAATAATACGAATGGGTAAGAAAATAAATGATGCGACAGAAATATAAGTCCAAACAGTGAACTCCCATACAAAAATGTGTCTAAATGGGTGAAAGAAAACACTCAACATAAAAAAAAAAAAAAACAGTTCTGCTCTCCTCATTTTTGTACTGTTGCTTTGGTTTGTGTGGGAGGGGCCACAGTTTAGAGAAGGTAAAGGATAGACATCCATTTGTGAAACATTAACCTGTGAGCTTCATATATAGAGGAGCACTTTATCACTTCCTTGCAGTCCTGTCCTGAGAAGGAGTCCAGACATGACGAAATCCCCTGTGACAAAATCCGAGCAGCTCTTAAGAATAGACGACCACGACTTCACAATGAGGCCTGGGTTTGGAGGTAAGTTTCCAGGCAGGTTCCACATTTACTGCTGCCTGGAGTGACCCATGTTGGGTAATTCAGTCTTATGAATTTAAGCAGTTATTTTGATCTGCTGTATATGTGTCACATGGGCTACATTTTAGTCTGTTGTAAAAGGCTACATTTGCAGAGGCTTCCTGGTTGAAGGTGGAATTGTGAAATTTGGTGCAGAGCTCACACTGATGTCCTGTGGAACATCTCCATTTCTACATTAACGTAATGTAGCTGGGATTTAAGTGTTGTGATTTAGTCATAAATTACTCACTGTTATAAGGAAGGGACCGTGGAAAGAAGCTACCCATGACTGTTTGTCTGCTAAGATCCATATGGGCCAGTAGGAGAATCAGAGGTCTGGTTTGTGATTTTCCTGGTGACCCTGACAAGAAATGAACTGCACCCTCTTCCCCCTCTGAATGTGCTCTGATTGGGGGAATTAAAATGTCCTGTACATTGGGTTAAGAGTTACGGTTATGGTTATGGTTATGGCCAATGGTTAGGTTAGGATTAAGGTTGTCTAGTGGTTAAGGACACAAGCTTGTCATGTGTGCTTTATTAATGCCCCAGTAAACCCTGTGCAAAAAGCCTTTGTTAAGCACATTTTAAAGTTTCCCTCTGCAAAAATTCTGATGTTATAGGGCTGTGTGCATCCCACTGAAAAGTTGTATGATGCCCACTTGTGTCCAGATTGGACAACGTCGAAGTGTGGGACAGAAAACTGTGTTTGTTTTTTGTATTATTTAGTTTTCTGCCCTTATTCAGATAATCAAAGCAAAGCTCTAATACAAAACTATGACTGGTTAATCAGGCTAGGCTTTCAGCTCCAAAATAATGAGGGAAAAGGAACAAAAATAGCCAAAATATAAAAACCTGCAAAATAAGAAATTGCAGTAACTAAAGTATGATTTTGCCTCATCAGGTTACAAAGAATTACACAGTAGCTTTGAAAGAGCACAGCTCCAAATTAACCAAATGATATTAAGATCTTAAATTGGACTAACTGTTTAGAGCTGCATCTAGTGCTTGTTTGCTGGTATCAAGTTCTCCTTAGTCTGGGGTGTGGGATAGCCCGCAGTTCACCTGCCACACTGGATTTGGGCCAAATTCTTGTTTCTCTTAATAACATTTCTTAAAGGCTTTGGAGGATGGCATGTAATGAAGAATCAAGAATTGTTTTTGTCAGGTACTATTACTGCTTCTTATTGTCACAGTAATGATGATGTCCCTCCCCATGGATCTGAAAGTGCAGGAAGTGGCGTTTAAACAACTGATAAATGTAGCATGCAATGGGATATTTTTTTCTGTGGTGCACAAAGATTATTTTCAATTTTTTAAACTCATTACATGAAATGTAGTAGTCAAAATCATAATGATTGCTCAGGTTTACTTGGGATTTCCTCCTTTGCTAAGCGCAGTTCTCTTGTCAGCAGCATAGAAACTGAGCACCAAGCTTCTCACTAAATCTGTTTTCAACTCAAAGTTGCAGCCAGAAGCTTTTAATTCAGACTTTGCTGAGAAATGACATGCAGGCAAGCGCTGTGGCCTCGTTTATAAGTCCACCTTCAGAAACATCAGCTCCCTCCAGCTTTAAAATCAGCTGAAAGGGGAAAAAAAGCACAGCGCTTTTCAGCTACTGGTAGCTCTCGCAAGCTTGATCCATTACAACCCGGCTGCAGATGACCAAAGCAGGTAACTGAGAGCAGAGTGGAAAAAATCCACTTGTTTATGCAAAATCCACTTTTCTCACTGAACCTTAATCTGTGCAAACTCACTGACCATTCATTAAAGGCCAAAATGCTTTGCAAACTGTGCTGTTTCTTGGAGGCTGGCTTGTTAGTGTGGTTGACAGCTGCAGCACAGTCGTACCCAGAGCTGCCAAGAATGCTCAAGGTGCGAGAATTTGATTTTACGTGGAGTTTACTTTAATACCCCTGTTTCTGAGGAGTTTCTCTGCAAGTACAAGGGCTAAGTTCCTAGTCTGTGTGACTTCCAACACCTGAGCACCATCATCCTCCAAAATTGCTCAAAATGAGAAACTACTGTCTAGTTGACAGCTTAGTCCAAGGTGAGGTAGATACATGCCAAACAGTTATTCATCGTGGTTGCAAAGCCATGTGGCATGCATGAACTTGCATGCTATGGGCAAATTAGTCAGCAACTCATCTGAAACATATCTGCGGACTGTGGGGGAAACCTGCACGCAAGTGGAGATCATGGACACAGACCTAGCACTAATGATTCAAACCCACGTCAAACTGCAAAAGGCCAGGAGCTGCGAGAAAACCAGCTGAAAATTTCAGCACAGAATGAAAAGTCAATTTTCTTTTGTATTTATTTTTTTTAAATGAAACGCTGAGTGTAAAATTAGTTTTTGTTTTGTTTGTGAGTTTTTGTGTTCATTATGCAAAAGCTGCAAAAGAGCTCAACAAGTGCAGGTTGGCTGACATGCAGTATTGTAGAGTAAATAATGATGGGAAGCTATCTCATGTTGTGTTAAGAGAATTAATGTTAACTGTTCAAGTAAGTTCCTCCACATTAATGATATTTAGCAAATTTATAAATAAGTGGTTCTTAGTGTTGGGTCTCAGGAATGCGTAAGTGTTCAATAATGAAAATAATGGCACTTGCATCATTGAGTTTATGGGTGAGAGTTCATCTTACAGTGGGTTTTTCTGGAATATGTTTTCTTCATGAGGTGGGACAAGACTAATACTGTTCGTTATGGGGTGTTTAATGCTATTTACTGTAAGTATACTGTGTTATTTTTTCAAATCTGCTTTCATACTGAAAAGCATTATGAATCCTGAATGCTGTGTTAGGGAGTTGTTTGAAACAAAAAACATTTGATTACCAGGATTTAAAAAAGGGAAAGGGGCATGAGGGATGTTTAATTTAAATAATGTGGCACTTATTTAAATTATTAAATGTATTGTTTTGCAAACCTTGCCTTTATGCTGACACTCTACTTCTATTTAAGGACCCGCAATTCCAGTTGGAGTGGACGTTCAGGTTGAAAGCCTGGATACAATTTCTGAAGTTGATATGGTACGTATGACACTTGCATAAAACATAATGTACTGTTGTAATGCTAATTGGTACAGTTATGAAAAGTCTGTTTTTTTTTTTTAAGAATTGGTAAGTAAGGCTCATTTTTGACACAATGGTACTGTCCATATGAATTAAGCAAAGTATATTAACAGTTGTGTTTTCTTGCAGCTGCATTGGTTGTGTTTACATAAACCCTTTAGAATGAGTGTTGAACCTCAAGCTGGCCATCAGAGTGCAGCCCTGCAGTAATAGTGTGTTTTTCAGGACTTCACTATGACCCTGTACCTAAGACACTACTGGAAGGACGAGCGCCTGTCCTTCCCCAGCACCAATAACCAAAGCATGACCTTCGACAGTCGCCTTGTGCGGAAGATCTGGGTGCCTGATATGTTCTTCGTCCATTCAAAAAGGTCTTTCATCCACGACACCACGATGGACAACGTCATGCTGCGAGTGTATCCTGATGGCAACGTGCTCTACAGCTTAAGGTAAGTGCTGCAAAAACAAATGTACGGCTAAAATGCATGATGTCATGTGAATGCAGATGAACACAGCATACAGCAAATAGTGCTTTCGTTCACGGTTCTGCAGGTGATATAAAATAAAGAAACTGGAGGTCTGAAAGTTCAGATCGTTCTTCTCCTTGTGCTTCAGTGACTTTCGACAAGGTTGCTTCCATTCCTCTAGTAAAAACACCCAAATAAATATGTTACATGAATAGATAACATTATTTCACATAAAAGCATTCAGTTTAACATTGTGATATCCTGAGATTTTGCCATTCAGAAACATGCAGTGGTGTTTTCCCTGTGGCCGTGTAGCTTGTGTTTAAAAAGTGGAGGACAGTAAGCTCCATGCGTTTAGTCAAAGAGTAAAAGGCTGTTCAAAGTAAGCAAAATAAGGCTGGAAAAGAATCACAAACAGCCAAGAGGGGTATTGATAGCACATACAGTATTTACCTTGCTCAGAAATGGAAGACAAGGAACATTTAGCTTAGAAAAGGAAAAAAATAAACAAACATTTTAACCTTGTCTTTCACATTCTGTATCAACAGGAAGCAAGCAAACCAAAACAGATGCTGGCACTAAATGTTTAATCTGTCAAAGCTCAAAAGGACCTGTTTTCTGGGTCACTTTTATTCTGTCATGTTAGCACACATAACCCTTTTTCAGTTGCATTGTTTAAATTGCGCAGGCCTTTTCCTCATCACACTAAAGTTATTTTACAGGCGTCCACAATATATATCTATCTATCTATCTATCTATCTATCTATTTATTTATTTTTGCACCAAACAGATGCGTGCATATGCAGAAGACTGCATTTTGATGGGTTTTCCACAGGGGTCTTGAGGTCCTGCACCCCAACACCATAGTCATGTGACAGTGTCACTGTTTCCATTGCAAAAGTGAGGGGAATCGTTGCTATTATGTGAAAAAGGAGTATTTTCAGTCAAAACCGTTCTGTAAAGTACCATCCAAAAATGTATAGTAATTGTAAAAACAACTTTGATTTAAATGTAGCTTATGAGTGTTCTGAACCACTAGCAGAGTTGGAAACTTAAATGTACCTGTACCATTTCAACAAATTGTTTCATGGGTCACTGCCAATAAAATTGTATATTTTGAATTAACTAATTAAATAAATGCAAAATTGCACAAATATTCAGGATTTCATTACTGTAAATGGCTGCTTGTCCAGGGCAGCAGTTTGTGAAATATGAATTTCATAAAGAAAGGGCACAAAGCAGGGTCACCCCTAACAGGACACCAGTTCTCCACAGGACAGCCACACACTCATTCATTTTCATATTGACATGGGTTAGAGCAACTGGTGTGGGAGGAAACTGGAGAACCTGAAGGAAACCAAGGTGAACGTCTGGAGAACAATTAAAGTCCCGATTAACTAAAGCGGTTTCAAAGCAACGTCCACACACCCAGCACTGGAGGTGTGATGGAGCAGCACTGCGAAGATCAAGTGGGTCATGAAAATGGCAACAAATATTTATATAAACATTTAGATAAATTACTTCTAGGTAAATTAATAGCTGAAAGGACTTAAGTGCAGCAGAAGGAGCAGGATTTTAAGCAAGAATTTTTTTACACATCCTTTCTTTACAAATTTGCTGTGCAAAAGTACCAGTGCCAAAGACTACTCTGAAAACTATTGTTTCTTGAAAAATGTGCTTAACTACAAGTAACAGAGGAAATGTAATGCCTTATCCACTTCTGGTTCTCATTATATGATGATGCAGGAAGTCCTGCCACGGAACAAATCGAAATACAAGAGTCTTGGGTTTTCTTTCAGTTTTAAGAGCTATAAAATGCACAGCATGCACGTCTTTCCCTGGACCTTCAGGCTGAAATATAACCCTTAACCTGACTGCGTTTGAAGGATCACAGTGACCTCCATGTGCAACATGGATCTGAGTCGATTCCCCCTGGACACGCAGACGTGTTCCCTTGAGATTGAGAGCTGTGAGTCTTTGGCATCTGCCTCTTCCCCTTTCGTTGTGTCCCATCACCATCATCTTTTCTCACACTACCTTCATGCATTTCCAGTGATGCATGTTTTGTCTCTGGTGCTTCTTCAGATGCCTACACAGATGATGACCTCATGCTCTACTGGAAGAAGGGAAACGACTCCCTGAAAACTGATGACAGAATTTCTCTGTCTCAGTTCCTCATCCAGAAGTTCCACACAACCACAAAGCTGGCCTTTTACAGCAGCACAGGTACTGCTTAGCAGAAGTGGATGCTGAGCTAAATGACCCCATCCAGGGTGTATGCACTGTAATGATTCTCCTTCCTGTCCCTTCTGTCCAGGCTGGTACAATCGCCTGTACATCCACTTCACTCTGCGGCGACACATCTTCTTCTTCCTACTGCAGACCTACTTTCCGGCCACCCTCATGGTCATGCTGTCCTGGGTGTCCTTCTGGATTGACCGACGGGCAGTTCCTGCTAGGGTTCCTCTGGGTCAGCAGGTTCTTTTGCTATTTAATATCAGATTTAGAAAACTGCTCTTTTTAATGCACATTACTACCATTTTACCCTTTTTCAACATCTAGTATGCATTCACTAGTATCAACTGCTTAAAAAAGCTGAATTATTGTTTCTCCAGGACCTACCTGCTAAAAGGTAATGTGTGTTTGTTGTGCCCAGGTATCACCACGGTGCTTACCATGTCCACCATCATTACTGGGGTCAACGCCTCCATGCCCAGGGTCTCCTACATCAAGGCTGTGGATGTGTATCTTTGGGTCAGCTTCGTTTTTGTCTTCCTCTCAGTGATAGAGTATGCTGCTGTCAACTACTTGACTACTGTGCAGGAGCGCAAAGAGAGGAAGCTGCGAGACCAGGTCAGATGGTCAGGAGAAAAACACAAGTGACACGATATCCATTCTTGTAATCTCAGTCATTCTTTATATAGTTAATGAGCATTACTGTAAAGGATCTATGCATTGCCACTTTTGGTAATCGTAAATGGAGATTTTACCTTTCGTGTTTCTATGCCTTCACACGGTTCTGTTTGTCCTTCCTCAGCTCCCTTGCACATGTGGCATTTCCCACCCCGATGCCATGATGATGAACACCAGCTACAGCGACATAGATACCAATGCAACAGGGAACTACAGCATGCCGGAGAATGGGAACAAGCAGGAGAGAACCTTGGCACAGTTGGTATTTGGGGATGGTCGGTCCTGTGGGCCCATGAAAACCTCTTGGGGTTATATGAGCATGTGGATTGATACCCATGCCATCGACAAGTACTCACGGGTCATCTTTCCTGGTGCCTACGCCCTCTTTAACATCATCTACTGGTCTGTCTACTCCTAATATCTGCATCACCTCTTGTATTACCATTACCCTGGTGGGCACTAAAGGATCATGCTGTGTTCTTTGAGGGAAGGAAGCTGAGCAAGAACTTTTTTTTAGTGTAGATGCAAACTTGTTTACAAAGTAAAAACTCCATGAAATAGGAATTAAATGCACAGGGTGTATCTATGGCAATCTTGAAACCATACATAATGAAGGCTGCCATACACATTAATCGTTAATTACTATTAAGTCATGTGAATGCAAAAGTTATTTCCTATTTACCTGTGGAATATTTTTTTCCTGCCTGGCATACAGCATCATCCATGTATTTATTTATATAAATGTTTAACAACTTTGAAGAAACAAATCACCCATGTTTCTCAGAAGATGCTGTGGAATCATTAGTGTTTATTATGTTTCATGTGTATGTGAGCAATGCGAACACGTTAATTGCCAGAAAAATTACAGCTCTAGAAATCCAGCATTTGAGCTGATGTTTACTTTACAGTCAGAGATGACAAAGTACGATTCTGAAACGTAGTACTTTCTAGGATGATGCCATACTTTCTTTTTATGTAAGGTGCCATTAGGAAGATGGCATTGTTGTTGATGTTTTTGCTTCCTTCATATTATGTATTGATAAAAAAGAAATTCTTTATGGGCAAATTCATTGTTTATGTTCTGCAGTTTTTCAAAAAGCTATTTTATTTGTATATGCTGGTTATACACGTAAAATGTGCAACCACTCTTAGCCCTTGACTGTACTGTCAGGTGTTAAAAGGTACCTGGAGTGTTGCACAGCCCAAAGGGCATGCATTCAAACTTATTGAGGCCAAAACTCCTTTTAGTTGCCACTAGTTCAGTGCTGTATGCCTTTTTCATTTTTACAGATTATTGAAAGATTCTTATTTTCTGTGTGCAGAGTGGGTATTTGAAAATTTTATTTATTTTTATGTTGCGTGTACAAAATTTCCAAGTCTCCTGTACCTCAGTTGCAGTTGGTACAGGCTGCAGTCTCACCAGATGAAGTGTCTCGGACATCATGAGAGATGCTCAGAAGACAGACTTTGCT